>OW387783.2:9422000-10780500 GCA_936446665.2 Synanthedon andrenaeformis | reverse complement strand
ATTCGCAGTTTGCATCGATCGATGAATAAAACCTTAATAAATTTCGTGACCATTTATCGTTATTAAGTATTAAAAAAAACTTTTCCCACATTTTTATATTATACTGTAAAACGGGGACTTACTTTGACTTCCAGGTAAACATTGACAGATTTTGGGCCTAAATTGACAGTGAGTTAGAACAGGTCTGTTGGTGTCTTTATAAGTTCCATTGATTGAGCTGGCAAAGAAGGATAATTCGAACTTATGTTCTATATGCAAATGGTACTATCGTTTCTATCGGCTTCGCAAGGAATGGATCGAATGTGTCACTTGCAAGAAATGGGTGTGCGGAATCTGTAACAGGGGTTCCAAAAATCCGATGTTTGAGTGTGAAGTTTGTGAGGAATCCGATTGATTTAGATGACTAAGTTATTATTTTATTGCTGTGATTCTAATACTCGTGATAATAATTATTGCATAAAAGACAAATTATATTTTTGAAGTTAAGTTTACTTAGCGGATTATTTTTTGTGTCATCTCTGTGATTCTTTACTTCTAATAATTAAAAAAATGTTTAAGCAAGTACTCAATACTATAATGTAAGTAATTGTGCTTTTAATTGTTCGTTATTACTGTAAGAATCTCTATTCCTACTAGTAAGTTAATTTCTTAAATATGGTTCCAAATAAAGAAATGTTTATTATTTTGGCTTATTTTATTCAATTTTATTCAATTTTAATAAAATTTTCATTCAAAATGATGAATATTGTTTCTTATTTCTGTAGAAAGCTTATTAATGCAACCCTTTTAAGCGATTACTTTGACTTGCAGTGCATTTCAATTTTATGTCAAAATAGCACCTTAGTCTGGGTATCTTTCACCTACAAAAAAAAAGATTTTTTTCAATTTGAGCATTGGACTGTATAGCCAAAGGACTAATTGTACCTACTATAAAGATAAAAAAGATCAAATATTGCAGAAACGCATCGTAGGAACAAAAACAAAAATACCCTCAAAAACTTGTCAAATTAACCCCGTAGTCCACTAGCGACCCGCCACGGGCTTCGCACGGATTTAAATTTTTTCACCAAATTATACTTATACACAAACCTTTCTCGCTTATCGCTTCTTCCATTAGTGAAAACTGTTATCTTTGGGTAGTTTGAAAAAGTTAGCGGAAAAACATACAGAGGCCGACTTCGACTTTATTTTATAATATGTAGAGATAAATATAATATAGAAGACACAAATTTAAAAGAAATTGAGTTACAGATGTTTTAAACAATTATATATTATTAGCAGTAAAATTGTATAATTTTCTTCGAAAGTAAAACCCAGAAACATAATATTATCGGTTCCGCGCCTTTTACTGGGTCAAGATAAGTCATTACGAAATGGCACGGAGCACGCACTTGTGTCGACCGTATTATTGCTACTTAATTGCTCACTCGCCGCTTGCTCGCCTCTGTGATAACCCCAATACTAATTCATTTATTACCTCAATAACAATTAAAGTTAGTTTCAGTTTCGTTCTTTAAAAACCATACGCTCGTAATGCCGATACTATTTATACACATGCTAAATTACAAGTAGTCAAGGTTGAAATATTTAAAGTCAAAAGATTTATTAATTTACTAGTGGGTGCCCGCGACTTCATCCCCGTCCGATCGCTACCAAACTTTACAGGATTACCCGCTGGACTAATCTGAAGATTGTCTGAAAATTTCATCAAAATCGGTTCAGCGGTTTTGGAGTCCATAGGGAACATAGTCTCTATAGTCCCCGGCCGGTACCGCCGCAACCGCTATGTCCCTGCATTTTTAATCTGTAATATCTTAGAAAATATTCATTTATATTACATGCTGTACAGGGCCATATTGATCTATATTAAATGCACAATGTATTTAAGGTACTTAATTGGATAAGGATTAATGCTGTATTGCTTAAAATCGCTTTGTAAATAAGCCATTATTTCTCGTAAAAAGTAAAGGATAAAAAATGGATATTGTGGGTTATCCCTAAGAGATTAGACATATACCATCGTGGACTTTTTTGTAGACCTTTTTAAGGTGTACAACAATACTGTAGTACATTATTTTATCTATCTCGTAGGGTTCAGCCAGCGTTTGCAATGTAAGCGCAAAAAATGTGTTTATTTACGACATCACATTAAAAACCTCTAAAATTATCAGTGTTTCTCTATTATATTATGCATATAAACCTTCCTCTTGAATCACTATCTATTAAAAAACCGCTATAAATCCGTTTAGTAGTTTTAAAGATCTAAACATACATAGGGACAGACAGACAGCGGAAAGCGACTTTGTTTTATACTATGTAGTGATGATATACAATAATGTACTAGTCTAGCTAGACGAACTTCACTCGGTTGGAATATGGGAAGTTAGTAGGTACATAGGTAATTAATATTAGCCTTAGTCGATTTCAATGAATGAACATTTCAAATAGTGAAAGAATTTTTCAAAAAGCATACTTCTTTCTGGTCTATGTCGGGTCAGGCAGGCTACGCTACGCTAGTTCGGATGAAGCTACGCCTAGCTACTGAAGTCAATTTATAGAAATACTAGCTGTTGCACGCGACTTCGTTCGCGTAACTATATAGCCTACGTTACTCGCCGATAATGTTCTATAGGTGAAAGAATTTTTAAAATCGGTCTAGTAGTTTTTGAATTTATTCATTACAAACAAAAAACAAATCTTGTCGCTTTATAATATTAGTAAGTATAGACATAGAAACCAGTAGCGTTGCCTGCGATGCTGACTGCTGCTGATTACTGCTACTGCTTACGGTCTGTGGTCGGCTGCGGAATCATACCTAAAGGAAACGAAGTCGACGGCAATTCTTAGCTAGTATAATAGTAGACATATTAATATTAGGTATATATGTTATATATAACCAACCTTGAAAGTTGTAAAATGCAATTCATTGCGATGTTAGTGACACGTGATAGGAATCAGGGATCAATACACCTCAAAGCGAGTTGCAATCTGCGCTATCCATAATGTAGGTTGCCATGTTACGTATGATCCGATGGAAACTTTATCCACTAGCCGTGGTTTCTCATTTGTGCTAATTTATTAATAACATTCAATTACATTTGTATAATACAAATCTATATCTATACATATAATAAAATCGTAAACAAGCCGTATTTAAATATTTAAAAAAAAAGTACGTTACCGAGGTCAAAAAATTTGTTTTTAGAATGTTTGTGTTTATAATGATACGCACAGAGTGTATAAATGCAAGTAAGTATGTTTGTAATCTATATGGACTCCAAAACCGCTCAACCGATTTTAATTCGGTTTTCACTTATGGAAAGAGCGATAAACTAAACAGGTTTGTATGTATAAACATTGTTATAATTATTAAATTCCCAAACTTGTTTGACATATTTTATTTTTACTTTATTACTATTTTATTTTATTTTATTTATTTTTATTCGAATATTACATATTCGAATGAATTTATTATAATTTCTTTTGTAACCTTTCCCTCCTACACATATGTATAAGTATAACATACTCGTAATATAAACCGTAATCGTAAAGAAAATTTTAAACCAGGTGATCATTTATTTAAAATAGTGACCGACCGAAATTTCGGTTTCGGTTTCAGTTTCGGCCAGTTTCGGCCAAAAAATCTAGTTTCGGCCTTAGTTTCGGTTTCGGCCAAAATATAGCCGAAACTTTCGACCCCGCCGAAACTCGAGTGTTCGTGAATTTTCGTGCGTCGTTCGGTAAACTTCGCAGTTAACTCGTGCTTGCTCGCCGGCGGGGCCCCGGCTCAGTTCGCCACCGTCTATTGAATCGTGAGTTGAGGTTATGTTTTGCAATTGAGTGATTTGGTAAGTATTTATTTTGTTTTTGTTAGTACTTCGTTTTATTTTCATTAAATTATCTACACTTATTGATCTCTTTTTCTAACTTTCATTAAATTATCTAAACCAATTGAGAGACCATAGCTAGATATGAAGTATATGTCTAAATTAATGTTATTTTTTGAAAAGTTGAAGTATATAACTATATAATAATATAACTATATACTCTTGGAAGTATATTATACTTCCAAGAGTAAGTCGTTACTTCATCATATTTTTATTTACTATAATATATAATATATCTATCTATGTTCAGACTGAGACTGAAAATTTAATGATTAATGATAAGATTAATTATAAACCTAGATTGTCCTATACTGATTATTGTGATAAATAGGTAATAAAAGTGGTAAATAAAAAATAATAAAAATCTCCAAAAATAAGTATTAGATTTATCTTTAAAATATTGTGAACACAATTAAGTATTACTAGTTAGTTATGTAGTATATTTCTAAAGCACTCTAACTGAAAGTTGTTTTTTTAAAGTTTACTTCCAAGAGTAAGTCTTGTATATTCATGTCATAAATTAAAAAATATATTTGTTACGTACGTTAGTGATTATGTTTTTATTTTTTTAACACTACTTAACTGTCTGTATATATATAAATATATAACACTTTTTCTTATGCGTTAATAAATGTTAAAAAAACTGTAAATTTCAGTAAATAATCGTAATTTTAAATGTTTTAATAAGTTTCGGTTTCGGTTTCGGTTTCGGCCGAAACAGAGAGCAAGACCGAAAGTTCGGTTTCGGTTTCGGCTGAAAAATCAGTTTCGGTCGGACACTAATTTAAAATACTTCTTTTTGTTGTGGTGCCTCTTGCAACTAAGTAGTAAACACTCCCCGTCGGAACAGCTCAACTGCTTTAGCTATCCCGATCCATTCTCTGATATTCCCCAGCCACGACTTCTTTCTTCGCCAAATTTTTCTCTTTCCAGCTACTTTGCCCATCATCACCGGCTGCAGCAGGTCGTACCTAACGCTCATGTCTGAAACTTTACGCCTTTTAAACGCGAGCATGAATACTTTGACATTGATCACCCCAGAGTCAGTCTAATAGGCACCACATAGGTATGCAATGTCAAATAAGCAAAGACAAAACAGCTTAGTATCTTCTTCTCAATTGTATATGAATCGATTCTTTTTATTTAGTATGTTGAGTGTTGCTATTGCCGAGCAATCTAGTTTGAGATAGTGTTATCAATAAAAATTAATTGTGTGAGGTTATCATACCCCAATTTGACGATATGAAAGTTCAATTTAGTCTTTTTGGAAGAAATTAGTAAGTAAATATTTACATTTATACCTAATAAGGGTGAGTGATTTCAGGGATAGGGTAATGGGTTTTGGCATACTTTACACACTCACACCTAAACACAACATCACACATGCTGATATTTGACGGTGGTTTTCTCTACGGTGTCTACTGTCTGCCAACGGCCAACGGGATTTCTGCCCAAATGACTGCGTAACGTCATTACTTTCCAGATCCTGCCACTACTTTCCAGATTCCAGATACTTTTCATTTTCAAAGTTTTAAATTCCAAAGCTAAACATTTCATTAACACAGCTAAACTAAAACACGAAATGTGTCACACATGTATAAAGTGGATGCAGTGCGTGGCTATTGTTGCAATGAAATATTCTCACGTGTGCTGCGTGTGCGCCGATCGCCGAACATGAGCAGTGAGCAGCACAATGACATCGGAAAGTTGTGCGAACTCATGCGCATGGCGCACTCGCTACAATGAAAGTCGATCGTACTTGTATTGAACAGAACGAGTTCTTACGGTGAACCGGGCAGAAACTTACGCTGCTGGGAGAAATTCCGAGCGATGAGCAAATTGCTTTATAACGGCTCATTGTTTCGGGTAAGAACAGTCTGGAGTACTTTTTGTTTTAGAATCAATTTAAAAAAATTGTAGGTTGTGATTAGATAAATTGCGGTTTATACAAAATAAGAGCAAATGAAAAAAAAATTAGGTAAAATTAAATACCTGTTAATAATTACTAAGTAATTAAATAAAAATAACCTATAAGTAATGGATATTGTGACGACGCGATACATTATTTAAGCGCAACGACCGATAAACAAAACGAAACGATAAACGCGCAAAACAAACAAAAAATAGTAATAAAGAACTGTAGTTCTGAGAAGTTGTGACTAAAGAAAAAATCCTAGAAATCCAAAGTAAACAGGAATTGTATAACAATATTATAACTATTGTATTTTTACCTATATATTGCTAGCGACCTGATAAGAGGAGCGATAACAAATCCAAGAGCTTTGGCATATAAAGTATCACTTGCATTTCAAAATAGACCTTTGCCTACTAGACCTACCATTTGTGCAGCTGGGGAATGCAATATAACCTACCGTTATGTGTACCTAAATGTGTTATTTATTTATGACTAATGCCCGTTTTCACCAACACTCACCTAGAGTTAGGGAACACATAAAGCCGGCTATTCACGGCAGTCACATTCACTATCCTGCATGAAGTGCCGAACTGCAAGGCGGACTGCCGTGAATGGTCGGCCTAAATAGTAGTTAGGTGTTCCCTAACTCTAGGTGTCTGTTGGTGAAAACGGGCGTAAATGTTTTATATGTTACTTACCTAAGTAAACCAAATATTAGGAAGCTAAAAGGCTTCTAAACTCCGTTCCATAATTCGATGGAGTAATTTAACATTTCCTGGGTTGCAGGTTTATGACCATACAAAAATAGTGATGTGACCTAATAGAACTTATTAAAAAACTTACGGTTTTACAAAACCACAATCAATGCTTCATAGAACATTAATTAGTTTAGAATTAATATTCATTATTATTTAATTGTTTAAATTATATTTTTTGCAAAGTCCGTTTTATAAGTCGCAATTCTTTTCGATTATTATAATTTTTATGATGAGAATATTTTTATAGCTGAAATAAAATTATCACCAAATAATAGCTATGTAATGTATTACACTATTTTTTATTTATTTGACTTCACATATAAATTGTGAATTGTTTTTTTATTCATTCCAAATCGACTTGTCATGAGTAATCGTGAAATTCAAATCTTAAAATGTTAAATCAATAAAACAAGATCAAAAATATTTTTACCGTAAAATATTATAACTATTTAAGTAAAACCGATATTAGCACAGCACTATGGAGAAAAAGTCGAGAAAATTTTAAAATTTGACACTAGGACCTGTCAAATTACTCCATCATTGCGCCTCTACATATTCGGCCATAGCGTTGGCCAACTATGATCGGCGAGCGTGTGGAGGGCGTATTTGCGTAGGTTGGCTTATGGCGCGTGCGATTGTCGTGGGTTGGCTTCGATGTCGGTTTTTCCGCCGCACATCAAAGGCAGTGGGCCAACGATGGCGGTACGCATCTACACGTGGCCCATTCCTCAGTGCCTGCTCGAACGCGGTTGAGTGTGGACGTCACGCTTTGTTTATTAATTTATGAATTTTCTTAAAAATGACTAATACGTGCCCTCATAATGAAGTACCACACACACTAACACACACACATGCACGCAATCACGCATAATATGTTTCTATATGTATGTATTTGCATATAATGTATTATAATATACATGTATCTATAATTATATAATCATATTATACATTATATGCAAACTTAAAAATTAAAAAATATAACAATATATATATAATTTTTTAATATAATTTTATAATACAATTTTTGTTATAATTTTTTAATTATTCGTTTTTTTTTAATGTATTTGTGAAATGTTACATGCTGTAACTATTAAATGAATAAAAATAAAAATATTGGGATAGATATATATCGGGATAGGTATAGATATATTGTCGCAGCGGCAAATGCTTCCACGTCCATCTCGGAAAACGTTAATTGCCCCTCTACATATTCGGCGAACGTTCGCCCATCGAGATGGCCATGCGATGGTTGATACGCAACTACACAATGGCGACATTCAGTTGTGATCTTAACGTTTTCCGAGATGGACGTGGAAGCATTTGCCGCTGCACAATATATCTATACCTATCCCCATATATATCTATCCCAATATTTTTATTTTTATTCATTTAATAGTTACAGCATGTAACATTTCACAAATACATTTAAAAAAAAACGAATAATTAAAAAATTATAACAAAAATTGTATTATAAAATTATATTAAAAAATTATATATATATATATATATTGTTATATTTTTTAATTTTTAAGTTTGCATATAATGTATAATATGCTTATATAATTATAGATACATGTATAGTATAATACATTATATGCAAATACATACATATAGAAACATATTATGCGTGATTGCGTGCATGTGTGTGTGTTAGTAAGTGTGGTACTTCATTATGAGGCCACGTATTAGTCATTTTTAAGAAAATTCATAAATTAATAAACAAAGCGTGACGTCCACACTCAACCGCGTTCGAGCAGGCACTGAGGAATGGGCCACGTGTAGATGCGTACCGCCATCGTTGGCCCACTGCCTTTGATGTGCGGCGGAAAAACCGACATCGACGCCATCCCACGACAATCGCACGCGCCATAAGCCAACCTACGCAAATACGCCCTCCACACGCTCGCCCATCATAGTTGGCCAACGCTATGGCCGAATATGTAGAGGGGCAATAAGATCACAACTGAATGTCGCCATTGTGTAGTTGCGTATCAACCATCGCATGGCCATCTCGATTGGCGAACGTTCGCCGAATATGTACAGGGGCAATCAAATTATGGAACGATTATACACAGTGAACTTAGTTTTCATTCCGTTCCTTACACATCACACGCAAAGGGACACTTTTCTCTTTGTTATGCTCATGTATGCAGTATGCACCAGCTTTATCAAGCTGCACAATTTACAGTCTTGTAATTTTAATAGCGATATCAATTCCGGGACTCGGTATCTTTCGGCGGTAATCGGAATTCTTCGTCCCAAATGAGATTTCGAGGGAGCGAGATCTCCACTTAACCCCCTTTTCCCCTCGGTTCTCCCTCCCGGGCTAGAATGAGCGAATCACAGATCGCACAGCGCACACACACACATGTATCTCTGCAGCTGCACACATGCGAATTCAGTCTGCTACTATCCTTTGTCGTGAGCGGTTGTGTTGTATCACTTTTCGACACTTGTTATATCCGTCTTTAAATTCGTGGATTTTTGCCCTAAAAGGGTAAAAAAACTTACAAAACATTATTTGGAAGCAACTTTTACAGTGCTGTGACCGAGAATAGTGTTGTTTGAACTTGTGACAGTGTTGAAGAACTTAACGTGCTACGTCGTCTATCGTTTTCGCTGAATTGACTCGTCCTTTTTCTTCTTGAGGTAAATGTCGAGACGATTTTGAAAGCGATCAAAATTAAATTTTTGCTATATATTTTAATGAAACATCTCATATTTTCACAGAGTTTAATTAGAAATGAGAATTTCTTGTCTCGCTCGAGTTACGGCGAGCTGAACATGTTCGTTGGGAACATTTTGTACCGTTATCCGACTCGGCGCTGCTCGTTCGCGATTAATATGGGTTTTAACCTTTGCGGACATTATAATTAAAATATTTTAAACCGTGTGGGAATATTAATTTTAATACAAAAGTTTTGCGCGTGTGTGAATATTTTGATATTTTAGTTATAATTTCAATGTCATATCGTGGTCGCCTACGCGGAAATAACATCGCGATGTGCAACTATTATTCTTTAAATTATCGACTCTTGAACATCTGGCTTTTGTTTGGGTTAACAAATTGTTTAAATGTCACGTTTGACGATAAGAAATTTTTATTGCGATAGGTACCTACTGAATAATATCCAACAAATATTGTATTGAACACTTGTAAGGTATGATATAATTATGTACTTGTTAATAAGTTAGGATTTAATTCGGCCTAATAACTGCTGCCTGCATAGGTATATAAGCAAAAATATTTCCCATTTTAAATGGGCGTGGCAAGTAGCCAAGTGCTTCAAGGCCCACGGGGACTGGTTTTTAAATCTTTAGAGTATTATACTTTCGACATCATCAAGAGGCCCAGATTACCAGATGTGAGAAATTTTTCACAAAATGTCTGACTTAATTTCAAATGATTTATAATTTGGCTTTTTATTTCTTACCAATGAGAATGTAAGTAGGTAAGTATATTATATAATTTTGTTTTGACAAAGGTAATTGTACTTATATATAATTTTAGAGTCTATCTAGAATATAAAACAAGGCGATTCAAGACAAAAGTGTTTAATTATCAACAGAATAAATAAATACTACATAAATTAGTATTATTATTGTTTTTTTTATTGTTATTATATAAAACGAAATGATTGTAACAGTGAAACACGCTATCGATCACACTTTCTTAACATAAAATCTATTTATAGTATCGGCGATGCGTTCACGACGTGGCTGGTGGCGCTGCCAACAAAGTAGGTCGCGATGTTTGCGGTATAGGTGTAGTACGGTATAACTAAACGCTGCGCGAGCGCTGTAAAATAACAGAAAATGCCTGTAAAATTATTAATTACTCTTATGAATCTATATCTATCTATACATATTATGAGTAGCTGTCCGCTGTTGTCTATTTCTCTGAAATTTTGACTAAATATCCAAAGGATTTTTATACTTTTTTTCACTTATGTAAAAAGCGATATACGGGGAAGTTTTTAAGTGTTCATAATTTGAAAAAAAAAAAATGCTTATTGCGCGAAGTCGGGAGCGGTTCGCTAGTATATTTAGTCACTGTCTCTTTCTCGCCAAACTTCTTCTAATCATCTCAACAGATTTTGAGATTTTGATACGGTTTTCACTTACGTAAAAAGCGATAAACAAAGTTGTGTACATAATTTACAAAAAAAAATGCAACTGTACGAAGTCGAGGACTGGTCGCTAGTATTGTTAAGTAGGTATACCTACCTACCTATAATTTATTTATGAGGGGAATTAAAAAGTTACGAATCATTAGTTAGACTTTAATTGTCAATCACTTAATTATTACGGATATAATAATTAATAAATTAATGCAATCATTTTTAGTTAAGTTATAAGAAGAATTTATACTTTTATTCAAAAAATTAGGTCAACCACCTAAAATAACCTTCCCGACCGGAAACAGAAACATCTTGTTGGGCATGAAAGATTTGGGGGTTTCTAAATGAACACTAAGTAAGAAACTCATATAATATGGATCGAACTTTACTTGGTAAGTTCGTTTGATCATATATTATATTTCATTGCTTCATTCGTTCGATATAACTAGGTAGATACTGTCCAGGGGAAGGTTTACATAAAGAAATTGCCCCAGGTCTAACAGATTTTATCGATAGCCTTCTGCATTTCTCGCTTTTCCTTGGTAGTCCAAGTACAGGAAGGAATAATATTTTGAGATACGCTTCTAGCCATCCCGAATCCACTGTAAAACTACGTTATTTCGTGATATTTTTTGCCAACAATTAGAATAAAACCCGTATTGGAACACGACGTTTGCTGTGGTTCGTGGACTTCGAAGGATGTCTCGTTGTCGTGTGTGACTGATGTGCTCGGTGTGCAGGAGGTGTCGATGCTGCTGTCGTTCTTGAGATAGGTTGGTGTGAATATCTTCTCAATAGACTGGTGAATCATCAAGCGGTTCGCCCAGGGCGGATAAAAGTTCCGGATCGAGGTGTTCTTCGAGCAAATTAATATCCGATTTTGCTGTAATTTTTTCTCCATTGTTTGTATGTGGAGATCCCGTAGCCAGTTTGTTACACGGCTATTCATGTTTGAAACATAAGTGACCTCGATACGTTAGTAATATAACGCCAGCTTTGTACGTGTTGTATAATGTACGTTGATACTTCCATCATGCGTGACTCGTATGTCTACGCATGACGTACTTATTTTTTCTTGAACCGATCTTACGTAAAGCTTTTTTAAGTTTTGGTCGGTTTTTCAATAAATCAATCAATCAATCAATCAATCAATCAATCATTTATTTATTTGCAACTTAGTAACATACAAAGAAAAGAAAAAAAAAACAATAACGGTAAGAAATAAAAAATAAAAAGTTACAAGTTACAAAAAGGTCCCTACTCAGTGTTTTGCTGGCATAGGCCAGCACTGATCTTCCGCAGGAACCCTAAGAGAACCCTAAATCATTTCCTTAAGAGAAAAGTGATTCCTTCGTTATGACTCGGCCAACCTCCAGGAATATTTTTTGCCTTCGCGATGACTCACGGCCAACCTCCAGGCTTATTTAATTAATTGTCATTATTTCTTTTGTCCAAAACAGAATCTAGAAAAAATCAATTTATTTACCTAATAAACTTACCAGAGTTTTTTCTTCCGAGGAGTAAATGATTATTCGACGACGTTTTGACATTTTTTCACTCACTTAGTTTTTTTCGGCAGGGATAAACATGCGCACAGTGCATACGTGACCTCGCACGTAAAAATAATGAGGGGTTTGGGAGAGCAGGCAGCGGTGTCGACGGGGTATTAGGTTTTGTTTCAGATTCTATGAAGCGTGCAAAGGTACCTCCGTGGATTAAGTACTACCTAGTTACGAGTATATCGAACTAATGAAGCAATGAAATATAATCAATATATGAATGCCATGCGCGCTTTTTTATCTGCAGGGATACCTATCAACTTATTAATCTGCATATTAGATTATGTAGCATCAAACAATTTGATGAATGATATACCTACTATCAAAGTCATCAAAGATATGACGTACAATCGTTCACCAAAGGTTTATTTACTGGTAGTTGCCATTTAAGAATTCAACTTCTTTGTCCGCAACTGGTTGCAATACAAGATATGTATTTTGCTTTTTTCTCCCAATTAATTGCATTAGTTAGATAGTTAATCTTACTTCATTTAAATGCAGTAGATACAAAGAATTTTACTTCTTAGAGGAATTAGCTTTGTTGTTCTGAACTAGATATTTTGTTTACTTTTCAAAATCAGATTGCGAAGCAGCGTCTTCTAATTTCGACGAACGAAAGTGCTAAATAAAACTTGAGCCAGAGATTTTATATAAACAAAGATAATGTCTAACATTAACAAAGGAAATACTGCTCAAAGATATAATTAATTATATAATTGAGATTAGCTATATGTAATTTAATCAAGGTTATTATAAATAACGGTATATTATTCTAAAATATAAAAAGTTTCAATTAGTAGGTGGGTGTTGTACTTTAAAACAGTAATGTAGAGTTGTTAAACAATTGGAATTAATTTAAAACGTTCTTTTCGTCATTTCTTTCTATAGAATATAGTTTTTTTTTTACAACGGTTTGTGAAATTCATTTGCGATGGCGTCCGGAGGGATAAATGGTTGTTCATTCAGGCTGGATGCATGTTTCCGTAACGAAATGGGACTGTGAATGACCGAAATATAGTGAGAAAGATAATTTCTCCTCGGTTGAGCCGATGTCGTCAGCTGATAGCTTGGGGTTAATGTCCGAGACTTTGTCTCGGTGTTCGCGTACTTATCTTTTTGTGAGTAGGTACCTATTGGTATGTTGTGCATGAGGCCGGTGGGTTATCGCATATCGCGGACCTGTTATTTTTCGGTTCGATTTACGATTAATAAAACTATTGAACGGATGGAACGATGATTTTTTTACTACTTAAATTACGCTCATCGCGTGACTTGTCTTGGACCAATAAACTGGTATCAACTTAGACCTAAGATTAACAAAACATTGGACCATCAATGGACTTATTATAATCTGTCGAGTTGGAAATGAAAGTCGACATTAGATGGCGTTACACATGACTTGTTTAGATGGAAAATTTATGATTCGGCATTTGGCTTAAAAGAAAAATACATAATTTACTAGATTAATAATGTTAATTATTAGTCTGAGTAAAAAATAAAACAATTTTTAAAACAAAATACAACTAGTTAGAGATTTCAAAGAATATTTAGCGTAGTATTAGCATGTAGTGTATGTAAGCTAAATACCTACGACGATGCTGTTGCGAAAACGTTTCAAGGCGACTCCTTCTTTCCAACTTGTAGGTGCAGTTATACGCCTATTTCGTATAAGAATCATTACGTGTGGTTTTTTACAAATTCATACTATCTGTACACTATACTATCCACCTTTATTTATAAATAGCGTATAAATAAATTGAATATCTGTATATCCGCTAAGCTAAGCTAAGTTATTTTTCACGGAAGATTTATATAAGTATTAATAAACCTAATTAAGTTTTTATGTAAGTAGAAAAAAAAAAACAATATTTTGCAGCCAAGTCGCCGAAACTGTCCGCGTTTGTCTGTTGCTCCGCTAACTAACTTTAACTTCCAAACCACTCAACTGATTTTGATACGGTTTTGCTAATGGAAAGAGGACGGGACGATAGTAACTTATAAAAGAATCAAATAAAATTACTGCTTTTAGCTTGTTTTAAGATATTAAACCCAAGAATGAAATATGAGTAAAATCCGCACAGAGAAACTTACTAGAGCTCTAAAGGAAACTGTCTACTCGTATATAGGCAAGAGGTGACGTCACATCCTCGCGAATTTGCCTGCAAGGTTACATCGACAATAATTGTCCAAGATTGCCTACACGCGTCCATGATTCACGTTACAGCCAACGAATTATCAAGTATATCAACTTCGCTAAATAATCATTCTAATATAAACCCTAAAACGTTTCCATTAAACCTTATTTTTGGTGAGAGAAATGTATCGTGTCGGTTTACATTAAAGGGTGTTCAACCGAGTTCATGTCAGTGTGTCTGATTTATGTCCATTAAGCAATCTCGCAAGAATATCTGTGTGTTTCATCCTGCAATTCTGCGAAATAAGTAATGTTTACAAAGTTAAGGCGAGAACTTAAGAGCGTTCATCAATTAAAATCACGCTGGAGTCAAAATTTATGATTTCAGTAGTTTCAGATGTTTTAGTTTGCAGATAAGATGTTAACGTCATATTATTTGTAGTTGTATAATCTAGTAAATAGCTGAAAAATATTTTAAAGTGAATTTTCATTAGAACATTTTTAAACAGCCCTTTTTTTAAACTAGTAGTGGTCGGTGGCCTACGCAGATAAATATACCAGTTATTAATGACTTCACATACTAGGTCCAAGAAAAAACAGAAATATCTCAAATTTGATCCTAAAATAACACGTTTAATATCACGAAAAATTACTAAAAGTGACACTTTTGATTATACTTTTCTTGAATAAAAATTTACAGAAATCGTATGTTTTTTTCGACTATTATCTAATAAATGATATGAATTTTTGGAAAATCAATATTTTTATAATTTGTCGCATATAATTTTACTAATATCTCGCTTCTGCGTCGGCCGTCGACCGCTAATTTTAAAAAAGGGTTACTTAAAATCAGTTCTAATGAGAAAAGTATCCCAATATTTTAAAATATTTTTCAACTATTATCTAGATTATAAAACTACAAATAATATGACGTTAATATCTTATCTGCAAACTAAACACATCATGGCATTATGATCCGCCGGGAATCATAAATTTCTGATTCTAACTCTGTAACGGCCTTAACAGAAAAGTGTTATTTTCGTCGCCCAATTTGACTTCGTAGATTACAATGAAGACTTATATAAAAATACAGTATATTAAAAATAAAATATATATTTATTTTATTTCATTAAAGAAGTATACAGGTAATGTTATTGTTATTAATTACAACTAAGAAATTAAAACTATTCACTAGAAAATGCTATAAGTAAAAAAAATGCCCCAGGCCATCTCCATCTGGTAGAGTACCTAGCAAACTAAGGGCATTGCCTCGCTGGATAGCGAGGCTTATTCTTTGTGCCAAATAGTTGCCGGCTCTGGGGTCGCGGGTGGTTTCCGTTAGTTTTTTTGAAATTTCTCTTAAAAGTTTATGCGCACCCGGGCCCCATGTGCCTAAGGTTTCAACCCCAAACGGATCAAATATGAAATCTCCGCTGAGGTTCTCATACTTGCGCCGCTTGAGGTTCTCCGCATGGTTTGCGGCTGCACCAGCAATACTAGAAGTGCCTTGGAGGTGGGACGGGGCAAGCGTATCGACACAAGTACACTATATTTAAAAAATCTGAAACGGGTCTAAATTAAAGGTTTATAGAAAAAATTCAATTTCCTGAAAAAAAAAATATAGTAAATTACAGCTCAAAAAATTCTTTCTAAAGTAATAAAAAAATTCAGTAAATTTTTAAGTTAGTGTTTTAATTCGCTTTTTTGGCATTCGAATATTTAATTATTTCAAATTTAAACACTGAATACTTAGTTACAGTGAACGAATGTTTTTTTCGTTCACGTTGCCAAAAAAGGAGAAAGGTACTTTTTATCCAGAAAAGTACTGGGAAGCGGACGAAAGTTAATGGTCTATAACTATAATATAAAACTTATATAGTGTATAATATTATATTATAATATTAGAACCAATAATAACCTAGGTACATTTCTAACATAGGTAAGTAGTATGTATACTTTTAATAAAGAGTAATAAGATATAATAGAAATGGTTAATAACAATTTGATTGTGTTCGAACGTTGTTATAGTAACGAGCTCCAGAAATTCGATTAAGAAAGATCCTTTGATACAGGGATACGTCTCTCGTGCCCCGCTCACCGAACCAACTTCATTAGCCTCGATCGGAGGAGGAAAATTGTTTCAGAGAAACTTGGTCGCTGCTAAAATGATTAAAATTAAGCACCAAAACATGTTTATTTGAAAAAAAACCTTCACGATTCGGAAGAGAATTTTCCGCTTATTAGTTTGCTTATTAAGAATATGACAAAAATATCTTGAACGAAGTCACTGAAAGGATATATTATTGTTCTCGTGCCCTTTGAGTAAATTATAAAAGAGAAAGTGAGTTTGTATTCACTGATGGAAAGAACATTAAAGTAGTAAAGTTTTTATTATAACAAGCTGGTGGACCCGCGACTTCGTCCGCGTTGAAAAATAAAAAATAAAAAATAAGCAATAAAACGCTTGACCTCTTGTTGTTATAACCACTTTGGCCAGGAGTTAGTATTTTATTTTATTTTAGATGACCCCTTGTGAATCCTTTCTTGTATCCCTGACAACGTTCAGTGTATAGTTATATCAGGTGTCATATTTTTTATTTTTTTCGTCAAAGCGAACGAAGTCGCAGGCACCAGCTAGTATGAAATAAACAAATTAATGAGAGGAGGGTAGTTTATGTGGCCACCTAAAGAAGAGAACCAGTTATGAGGAATGCATTGATGCCAGTACCAACATTGAATACATGTACACACTACCTAGTGTTGGCTTTGTGCTTGGGATCAACATAAAGCTGTTATCGTCTGACAGCATCGATCATGGCTCAATGACCGTTAGTGAGTGGCTCTTTGCACGTTATCTCTCTTCAATTCGTATCGACATTCGGACCAAGCCCGTATTTGGCCGCACACCAATTATCCATTTGCATTCAAATGTTATCTTATTGATTAGCTTGTTTTAATGTCAGAATGTGCGTTATGACTGCCATGGTATCTATAAGGGGATGAAAGACTCATAATGTTCCGAAGGATTTCATTGCAAAATAAAGATTTTGCTACGCATTCTTTCGATTGAATAAATAAACAAATAGAATATAACATAACACGTGCCCGAAGCTACATTAGGTAAGATAAATGTTATATAATTGTTATAATCTCTTAATAGTTAGATGAAAGACAGGCTTACATTTTTTTTTTTTTTTTTTTAATCTTTATTTAAGGCTTTTCCCTTAGGGACATGTCGCCTCATTGGGCAAGGTCTTATATATAGCTAAACTATACTAGATACTACTATACTACACTATACTAGATACTACTATACTACACTATACTAGATACTACTATACTAAACTATTACTAAACACTAAATCTAGAGTGGTAAATATTGTACAGCTCCCTGGCATCATCAGAAGGCTTACATTGTTCAGAGAACCCAATGTAAGTCTAAGGAACAAATATTTCTACTGCAAAAGCGATCACGTGCGTTCAAAATTTTAATATGCCTTTCTAGATGTTTTAAATAACGTAAAACAATTTTTTAAACATTATGTGTTTTTTATCACTACGATGAATATTAATACACACTGGCTAACTGGTAACCATACCTCAAGTCCCAACTGAGGGTTCTACTAATTTTGTTAATGGTGAATTCAAAATAAGTATAACTAGCAATTTTTTTCAAGAAAGATGCAATTTCTTGAAAAAACCTTTTACGTTGGGTGTTTTCAAGTTACTTAATAAGAAATTGCTTGTTCATTACATAAATAAATTTCACATAATTTGGGTTTTCACCGCTAAATCACTTCTATCATTTTTGATTGTTGGGATTCATAGATTTTATAAAACGTAAACCAATAATTTCTAATATTAAATCATACATGATAACCTATGTGTACATAATAATTCACATAATTGAACGTAATTAACAATAACAATAGTTGTGTTCAAGTACGCTCAGTCTGCGCTCTGCTTCCGGATGCGCACACGTTCGCTGTACCACGTGCGGTATATGGCGGAATGACTGACCTCAATACTTATTAGATCAGGGTTATTTCATGCACTTTTGCTTCCATCTACATTTTCTTTAATGTGTGGTTTAAATTGAGAACATATGAGCACACATAATGCACTTATTAAAGTTGGGCATTATGACTTCCCGCTTAAAGTCAGCGCCGCGGACTCCATATCTATATATCGATACAGGAAACGATATCCCAAATTCTTATAGGATGTAAAAAAGGTCTAGTGTACCTTCTATAGGATTGGTCCTTTCAAGACATACATGTCTTAGATTCATGTGTATGTGCGGACTCGTATGGTCTTACAGTGAAATTTTTTTCAATTAATATTCATTGAAGTCCGAGTGGTCCAAGGAAGGTTATGAATAGAAGAAATGAAATGATGATACGTAAATACGCCGTCATAGATCTTTTCTCATCCAAGGTGACAATTACACATGCTGCCACAGTTTAGTTTTGGGCTGTGTTTGACCAACACCTAGTTTGACAAAACGATGTCTGTCAAATCAGCTAGTATCCGAGGGCCATCCAGGCTAGTATTCTCCCACTATGATATATATTTTTGTCATTATTCTTTGACGTAGTAACTTTGCACGATCGTTATTTCGCCAATTAACTTTAATCGTCAAATTTTTTTAGTCTGTGATTTCACAGACATATGTCTCATGACAAAATAATATTAAGCATTGCAATTCGTTTTAACATGCGTCTACTTTAGATCGAAGCTATAAGTAACCTATTTAGTGTTTAGAAACATCCAAGTGCCCATAAATCGTAAATCGCAGTTAGAGCACAAGCTATGTACAGCCAATCTAGGTTCGATCGTCCACCGACCACTTTCACTCCGGCATCCGCCATCTTGTCGGCGGCCATATTATTATCGTGTTTGCGGTACTCATTGTTAACGCTTCAATAATGTGACGTCACTCAATATAATATCATTAAAAATCCGATTATTACTATATAAATATGATTCTCACTAATTAGGTACCTACCTATTCTATTTAATCTTATCTTTATTCCAAAACAAATCCCTGTAGGTTGTAAGTTAATATTCTAGTTTTTTTTATTTTAAAATATAAACTTTTGGGTAATAATTTTGTATTTTATTTTCAGGTTTAATCAACAAATCAAAAACATCATTGTTATAAATTAGGTAAGCCCTTTCAGTTTCTCAATTCATTATCTAGATCTTCTTCAAAACCATCCAACGCATTTTGATACGTTGAATATACGATAATTTGCAGAAATATTTCATGTCTTTTCACTGCGGTCTTTGAACGGGTTGGTTGCTGCCGTCAGACGGGCTGCCAAAATGACCACGAAACGCAATGTGCCCACTTGTCAGATACAGACCAGAGTATAAAAAGTTCATTTCCAATGGTTCTGTCGGGAATTGAATTCGAGACCCCTGAGACAGAGCTTAACGTTCTATCGCAAACACCTTAACCACTTGACCAAGGTGTCGTATTTATTGGCACGTAAAAGTTAAACCTGAGTAGTTATTTTCGTAGATGACTATACTGCAATGATTTAGCTTTAACGTTTTTTGCTAGTACACGCCCACAGATAAGGAGGCAGTGACACGTTGTCGCCTTGGATTATTTATAGGTTTTTAATACGTGTTTATTTTTGAACATACTTACGAAAAGTTCTTCTTGTGTCGAAGGAACTACGAACCTGTGAACATATTTTGCTTTGAATTTCACTAATGAGCGTAAAATCAACCCAGATTTCCTATTTGACTTTATGTCTTCTTAGTACGTGTGAGTACTTACACATATTACCAAAGAAACAATCAGTGATCGTCGAAGTACTGTAGAAACGGAGCAGCCCCAAATCCGCTTTGAACCAACTTGAACGCGTTAATATTGTAATATGTTATTAATATTATTATAATTAATATATGAAATTTACTTTTAATTTTAGTATTACAAAGAATAAATACTAAATTTTAATTGATTTTCAAGTAAGGTACTCGGCGCGTTCCTAAGCTACCGAATACAAAGAACAAAAATCTTATAAGGTACCTTCTTATATTCTAATTAAATACTTTTATACAATTAATATTTTACAAAAAAATACAATAAGAAATTCAGAAAAAAAAAACGTGATTTACACAGATTACCTAAAAGAGTGTAGGTAAACGAAAAATGAAAGCAACCTTCAGCTAAACGCAGTTAATTATACATATGGCACGTACAGACAACAGCAAATTTCCGTCTTGCTCACTTATTTTATGAAATTAAAACCTTTTGTTCGCGACTTAATCCGATGAAAAGTAGGTATCCCCTGTCCTTTTCTCTACCTGTGACAACAACGTGCAAAATTGTTAATAATAGGTTGTTATAGCGAAAACTCTCCCATTATAATTTTATTTTTTACTGGTGTACGCGCTGTAGTTCGTTTTTTGAAAATACCACAGAAACCTAATATTTTTTCAGGATAAAAAGTATCCTATAGCTTAATCCAGGTAATGATCAATACGTCAGTGAAAAACCGCACTAAAATCGGTTAAGCCGTTTCTGAGATTGACGTACACAAACAAACTCACAAATAGTCAAAAAATCTAAAAATTATTTTTAGACCTCGGTAACAAATACAACGTGAAAATTTTTTTTTTTTTTTTTTGAAAAAATATTTATGTACACCTATCTATCTATACAAACATGGCTTGTTTACGATTTTATTTGTAATGATTAGAGTTTTAATAAATTTTATAACGTTTATTTGAAATATATACTTAGTTGGCCTTTACGATGAAGTGTTCTTATAAATTTAGCTAAAATAAAATAACTCATTCCACGCTGTAACTTGTCTTAACAAGTAAAAAAAAAAACTTATCTAGTCTTGAAAAAAAAAATGTATAAGAATTAAGAAATAATAATAATGAAAGTAAAAATATAATATCTATCTATACAAATAGTATTTCCTATTAAAATAATTCGAAAACTATTCACCTCAGATCGATTGTACAAAAAAGTTTAACAAAAAACAGCCCCTTAAAAAATGAACTTGACCTATTTAGAGGGACGGCAGAAAGTCCAAATATGTTTCCCATGTCTCGCTCCGCGCGACCCGAACCTTTGACAAACTTTTTATTTCAGTTGTCCCTTCTTTCTTCTTAATTCATTCGCTGTTACAAATTTCATTCTGGTCTACAAACTCAGTATTTATAAACAAGGTTTCTAGGGGTTAGGGCACACTGCGTACATAAATTGAGAAGCGCACCTGGCGGTATTGACATCCCACCTTTATCAAGTGTTCGGTTGTGTTTTGGAACATGAGTAATGAGTCAGTTATATTGTCAATTTTAACCCATAAAGGTCCATAATTAAATCTTTAAATTTCCTGACTGTGAAATAAAAACATGTGTGCTGTTGTGTTTCGGTGAGTAAGGGATTCTAAAAGCCCATTGTCCTATCCCTTTTTCTTAATCCTTCTATGGTCGGAAGCTCACTTGCGTTGCACCTATCATCAAGTTGAACGTCAGCCTGTCAGTCGACTTTGACAAAAAAACAAACGTATCAAACAGATCGTCAACCTGCCTGCCGCTTTTTGAAAAGTTGAAGTAATCTAATCTCGTTGTCTATTAACGTCCATAGGGTTTGTTACAAAGAAGATTGACAATATTCGACAGCTCGTGGCAAAAACATCTCCGCTATGTTCAATTTGATTCGCACTACAGGCACAAATGAAGTTACGGTTTGCGCGGGTGTTGCGACAGGCGGGGGAAGGGAGTCGCAGGTCAATGACGTCCCTCCGTCTGGGGCCCGCACTCCCCTCGCTCCGGTAGGACCCCCGCTTGAACCAGTTCTCGACCAAGCCATATAGCTTAGAGCAGGCGTCTCAAACTCAGTCACAACTGGGCCGCTAAACTTTCATTCGTGTCTATATTTTATAAAAAAAAATTAACTAGAAAAATAACTTTAATTATTCTAAGCACTTGAATCGGTATTTATATCATGGACCAAGTAGTTGTAGGCCGTGGAGCTTGTAAAGCCGCAGGCAAAAATTATAAAAAAAAGTAAACAAATCCGTAAACCACTTTGAAGGATTGTCTGCCAGACGTTAAAGCTAGTAGAGTTGGGTTAACGGCACAGTAGGTATGTAACTTAGTCGCGGTCATTATAGCGCGCTTAATTCCCTTCGGGACAGCGTTATTAGCATTTATATTTGGGCCACAAGAACTCTCGTAGCGGGCCGCACGTTCAATACGCCTGCCTTAGAGCTTACAGCCATCTCTATCCAGTTTACAGCGTGATACTGTACTCGGTTACCTGTGCAACATTCCTGCTCGGTCATACATATTCTGCGAATAGAAATGCGCCAGTTCGATCGTTCCTTCCATATACGGAACGAGCCAAATTTCTCCGACATTAACTCATGACATTTGGATTGATACCGAAGAATAATGTATCCGACATTATCGCGAGGGACTGTTTAAAAAACACGCTCGACAAGTTTGTTGGTGCATGGCGCAATAGCCACTTTCGCAAATTGTTTCGTAACACAACCATCGAAAATGGTCGAAAGTTTCCTCATATAATGTCCTCACCATCGCCAAGCACGCGTATCAGACATTTTTTTTTATGTAAAGGTCGTCAGACAGGCTGTCAACCCACTTGATGGTACCAAACGCCACAAGTGCTGCAAGGGCGCTGCAATGCAGACCTTTTTAGGATTATGGACAAGAAATTAAGAAAGGATAGGGAAATGGGCTCTGGTGACCCTTACTCACTAACTGAACACTGGTCTTTTGTAACAGGGCAGTTACTGGTAATTTATGAAAATTCAATCAATAATAATCCTTATGAATTAGTTTTATATTTGATTTTACTAATAAATGTCAGCCCTACAAACAACAATGCATATATGTAATAATAAACAGTACAAATTATAGTTTAAGAATGTGCAAGGTAATAAGAAAGCCACGTAAATGAAATAGACGAACAACGGGATTTAAAACTGTGCCTTGGTTCCAATGGTTGCTTCAGTTATTCTTTGGATGGAATTATTATTACTCTTGTATACTAAGAAACGCTATAAAATATCGTTCTCGAATTAGTGTACTAATGAGAAATGTAATAAATGCATTTGAGAAAAGCAGGAAGGATGCTCAAATTAATTATTGCAAATTGAAACTGTCCTCGCTCGACTCAAATGCAACGGTTGGTAATGCTATGCTAGGCTAACTCACTGTTTAATATTCTCTGTAAAACGTTTTTAGATGTATACTGTACATATTTACTTATTCATTAACTTTGGTTCGTATTATTATTTACATATTTATTTTCATCTCTTAATTCTAAATTTTTTACAATATAAATATTAAAAAACAATAAATATCGTAAAAAACCTAAAACTAGAACTCCGCAGGTAGCGGGGCAAGGCCCAAGTTACCGGTGGTTAGGGCTGCAGAGTGAGGAACCTCCTGACAATTCGTGCCGTGTCAAGAAGTACCGCCTTCTGTATCTGTCCCTTGATCCAGCCATCTAGTGAGAGCCTCTTAAGGTATTGGTCGAGGCTCTTCGCTATAAGACCGTTCGCCGACACGACTATCGGGACGATGATGGTCGAATCAACATCCCACATGGCGGTCACCTCGTGAGCCAAGTCTAAATATTTACTTAGCTTATCTTTTTCGGCTTTCACGAGATTTTCATCATGTGGGACAGTGATGTCAACAAGCGTCGTTTGGCGCTGAGATCGATCGATAACCACGATGTCAGGCTTATTGGCAACAATAGTCCTGTCCGTGATTATAGAGCGGTCCCAGTAGAGCGTGGCACGACTATTTTCGAGAACGGGCGTAGGCACGTACTTGTAGTACAGCACCTCAGATTCAATAAGACCGTATCGAAGGGCAAGTTGTTGATGTATGATCCTGGCTACTTGGTTATGTCTGTGCAAATACTCGCCGTTAGAAAGATGAGCACAACCGGAAATAATATGCCTGAGTGTCTCTCCAGGACGGTGGCATGCCCGACAGACGTCGACCGTGCCGTCCTTCAGGATATATTTCCGGTAATTGTTCGTCTTAATAACTTCGTCCGCAATTGCACAGACAAAGCCTTCGGTTTCCCCAAATAGGTCACCGAAACGTAGCCAGTTCACTGACATGAGCGAGTCTACATCAGGACCCGTCCCGTCAGGGCCTTGTAGAACCGCCCGTGCAGCTCCTTGCCCTTCCATACGTTCCTTCGGTCTTCGGTGCTTAACACTACAGGCTTACGCCAATTCTCGTTAGCCAGAGATAGCGGAGTGAGGTTTTTGTCCATTGCTACAAACGTCTCTATGTACACCACTCTCATTATGCAGGAAATATTCCCTAAGACTGTACACCTCACGGTTATGGAGGTTCTTGGCACTTAAAAAACCGCGACCCCCCCCCAATTTCCGTGGTATGTACAGTATCATTACCGATGAGCGTGGGTGTAGCATGCGATGCGCCGTGAGCAATCGACGAACTTTCCTATCGAAACCATCGAGCTCAGTTTGAGTCCACCTTAGTATGCCAAAGGAGTATGTGAGTAAAGGTATAACCCAGCCATTGAAAGCGCGCACCTTGTTACCTCAAGAAAAACGTTAACCAAAGAAACGCGTTCTCACTGTCTGTTTTATATCCTTATCACTAATACCCAACGACTGTGACATACCAAGGTATTTGTACGCGCCGCTTCAAACTTCCTATCCCTTTCCTTGTCCCGTGCACGACCGTCCAGCGAGGAAGAGGGAGAAGGGAGATGGTGCCGATGCGCTTGCGTCGGACACTGCATTTGTGTTATATACTATTGTTAAATGGCTTCGTGACGAGAAGACCTTTTCCGAACCGCTCCGCAAAAGACCCGCTTATATGCAGCTTATACTGAACTTTAACTATACGAAATCGTGTAAATAACAAAGATTGTGCCAAAAAAGGTGAAGTGATTTGAGTGTGGGAGTTTGGACGCATCGAGATAATCTCGCGAGGATCATCTTCGCCGAGGGCAGTCCCGAGCCAGATCCTGGATCCCAGCAGCCCAATTCACGAGGTACGTGTTGTGCACAATTCTTACGCCCCGCTTAACGCATTCCATTTTCTCCTTAATTAACCTATGGAGCATACAGCCATCCGCATATGAAGATTTTTTCTTCTGGTCCTTCAGCCGCATCCCGCATACCCAGTATTTGTATGTCTCAACTTCGGAGAGGGATCTAAAAGTCATTTCATTTGAAAGTTGTAAATTTGGAGAATTTACAACTTTTCCCTTCTTTACATGCATGACCGCGCACTTATCGACACCAAAATCCATCCTTATTGCGTTACTGAAACATTGAGTTATTTTCAGTAACTCTAACAGGTCTTTGGGTTTCAGTGCAAATAGTTTAAGGTCGTCCATGTAAAGTAGGTGTGAAATGACTTC
Source organism: Synanthedon andrenaeformis (assembly GCA_936446665.2). Taxonomy (NCBI): domain Eukaryota; kingdom Metazoa; phylum Arthropoda; class Insecta; order Lepidoptera; family Sesiidae; genus Synanthedon; species Synanthedon andrenaeformis. The sequence continues at coordinate 10,754,707 of OW387783.2, read as the reverse complement.
ACCCCCCCTCCGCAGTCGATAACCCAGCTTTAAATTTCTCAGCAGAGTGCTGAGAGGATTTAAAGCCAGGCTAAACCATAACGGACTCAAACTGTCGCCCTGGAATATCCCGCGTTCTATCTTTACCATGTCTCGCGGATCAGCGGCGTCTCCACGATTTCCTAGTTGACTCAGGACTGTGGTCCATTGCCCCATACACATAGCTAAGAAGGATCTCAGAGTTGTATCTATTTTATATAACTCTAATATCCTTCTCAGCCAAGAATGGGGCACTGAATCATAGGCCTTCTGGTAATCAATCCAAGCTACCAAGAGGGCGCCACTGTTGCGCCGGACACGCTGGCAAATAGTCATGTCTATGAGGAGGAGCTCCTTAGTACCACGGGACCCAATCTTACATCCATTCTGAGCAGTGTCCAAAATATTGTTTTCAAAAATATGTGAATTAATTTTTGCTCTCAGAATAGATGTAAGTAACTTGTAGATGGTGGGTAAGCACGTAATTGGTCTGTAGTTTTTAGCCTCCGTGGTACTACCTGATTTATGGAGCAGAAAGGTGATACCGGTTGTCATAAAGGTTGGGAGAGTACCTAATTCTAGGGCGTTTTGGAATTGCATTGCCAAGCACCCGTGCGAACAAGTAAACATTTTAAGCCAGAAGTTGTGCAATCCGTCCAGTCCAGGACTTTTCCAGTTCTGGGTAGAACGGACTGCACAACTTACATCTGAAGGACTGATGATGATTGCCTTCATTGCTGTTATTGGTTCGCACGCCTGCTCAACAATGGATATCCAGTCACCCTCGGTATGCTCATCGGACACCGACCAGATACTACGCCAAAAGTTCAACATAACTTCTGGGTCAGGTGGATGTCCGACGTTCACACTTAGGTCGGTCTTCTCCCAATCTCTGTATATCTTTCTTTGGTCACTTTGGAAGAGGCGATTCTGATGAAATCTGTTCACACGTTCCCTATAGCGACGTATTCTGTTTGCCCACGCATAGATTTTCTGCTTCAAGAAATCAACACGTTCCGTGACACAGGCCATGTAGTCTCTAGGTCTGATACCAGTTCCTAGAAAAGCCTGAGTCACGAATCGCATGACTCGCGGACGATTATTGCCGTTCTTGAAGCAGAGTAACTTTGCAATGAGAGTCCTAAACGTAGCGATACGCTTCTCGATACGTATCTGCCACATTGGGGTGTGCGCGATATCCTTTGACGTTTGATTATTATTATTATTATTTTATTTTTTTTATACCAGCCGTTGGTACACACTTATTTCTGTACTAGCTTTTGACTGCAACTTCGTCCGAGCCCTTTTTTAAACCGTAAAAAGTAAAAAACAAACAACAATATATAAAGAATAATTTATTCAATCTTTATTGCTCATATATTTCTGTCAGGCGTTAATTTTTATATGTTTCATTATGATCTCTTGGGAAGTCTTCTTTTCTATTATGAAAGGGTAACCTAAGTATGTTTTCCGTATCCCTGACAATGTTTATGCAAAATTTCATAATTATCTGATGGGTAGTTAAGGCGTGAAAGCGTAACAAATAAACAAACACACTATCGCATTTAGGTATAATATTAGTTAGATTATAATATTAGTATAATTACATTCTCTTCAATATGTTAGAGAATCCTACTAGCCTACTCGGTAGGTAATCTATAATAAAAAATGAATCCCTAAATGTGTTGCTAAACGCAAAACTCGAGAACGGCCGGGCCGATTTTAATTCTGTCCTCACTCATGGATAGAGAGGGATAATGAGGGAAATTTTTTACGTAAAATAAAATGCACCCCGGGCGAAGCCGGAAGCGGGCCGCTAGTATTTCCTATAAAAGCGGAAGTTGTGAGGATGGATGGATGTATGGTTTAGCACACATATAGCTTATTACCTGGATTAACATATAGGATACATTTTATCCCGAAAAAATGTTAGGTTCCCTAGGGATCGTCTATAAATATAAAAAAATTTGGCGCCACCGTCGTCACAGCGATAAAAATGTCAGGCCTCTTTAGGCATTTTTCAACGCAGACGAAGTCGCGGGCACCAGCTAGTAGAAAGTAATTCGACAGAGAATCAAAAGTGAGGACTGGTCTGACCATTTGTCAACAAATCTCTACCTGCTCGTCCGACATCTGTTGCGCATAATGATTTATGGCTTTAACTTTGCATTTGTATCTGATAAATTAAATAACAATCCTTGACAATTTTGAATTGTTGTTTTTCGATGAGTGATTAAGAGATGTCGGGGCTTATTTACCTTATCGCTTCCTTAAGGATTTAGGATAGGGTAATCCCCTTGCAGCACCTATCATGCAGCAATTGGACCGTCAGCATTTACTTTTATTCTGATATTGTCCTTCAATTTCTTTGTATTGGATTATATTGCGTATTAATATGTCTTATATTAATATGGTTTACCATCAGCAGAGTCTTCTAAATGAACGAACTTTGTAAGTACCTAATCAACTGCTAATTATTCAAAAAAAAATTCATTAAAAATTGTAAGATTTTGTTGCGAAGTTTTGAAATTAATTGAAAGTGTTTTAAGACATATGAAATATCACTGTATAAAGTACTCGTGAAATAAATTCTCCTTTATTTCCGCATCTATAAAAAATTTCCACCGACAAAGTGTATCTTCCTGTGTATAAATTTTATATAGGTAACGTTGGAAAAACAAACAAACAGGTGGGTACGTTGCACGTATAGGGGGCAGGTCAATCAACTGATCTCCTTGTTGGGGTGTTCACCTCACTGACCTTACTGTTAATGTTAACATCGCGGATATGCACGCTGGTCATCAACCTTCACCAAAGAATTATGTATTTTTCTTCATATAGGTACCTACACTTGCTAGACTAGTGACATTTATTTCAGCCTTCAGGAGTCTTTATTGAACTTCCAATCTAGCCATGAGAGAAATAATATAATGCGAAATTAAACCATATGTATACTTGATCCGCCCCCGACTTCGCACGAATAAATTAGTTTATTGAAATTAAATACATACACCTTCCTCATTTATGGCTCTATCCATAATATGAATAACAAATGCCAAATTCCTTTGGTTGTTTAGAAGAAGTTAGCGGAGAAACAGAAAAGGGTAAAGTTACTTTATCTTATAATTGGTGTCTAGAATACCTAGAATGTATTCTAGATCAGCTATTTCTAATAGTAGGGGAGCCCAAGAGGGGATTTTGGGATTTTCTCGAGCGCGTCAGATATTGCCAATGTATATACCCCACGTGTCTCCGATAAGGGATATGTGTTAATCTGCCGGTTTGGATGTTGGGGTTGGTGGGGGTTGGGGTAAAAATTTAAATACTACTCGAGCGCGTCAGATTTTCAGAAGGGATGTTAAGTGAACCCAAACTAAGCTCCCATTTAAAAACATACGATTCGGATGTAACGCAAGCTTGTGGCAGCTTTTTGAAAATGCAAAAAAGATTTTTGATACAGACGGCTCACTTGAATTCCTGATCGTGCTGATTTTCAATCTGACGATTATTTGGAGGATTTTTCTTAATACAGTGTCTACAAACTTTTGAACGCCTGTAGACGCTCACCCCACCGTTAAAAAGGAAAACATCATATAACCTTTTTTTCTTCCTACCATCTAATCTTCAAAATCCAAGCGTCAAGGTCCCCACGACGCTCGGGTGACTCCACATTTAGCATCGTGGGCTCCCCTACCATAAAGTGGGTTCCGTGGAAAAGTCACTAAGGTTCCGCAAAATTATTTATTTTTGTTGTTAAATAGTTATAATACTACAATTAAATAGCCGTATTATTTTGAAATAGCATAAAATATGTGACGAGAGAAGTTATGTATGTAATTAGGTATTATTGTTATGTAAGTGGGTAGTTACCGAGAATTTAGCCCGGACTAAATTCTCGGTACGGTGACGGGTTGCGTAAAACGCGCGAATTTCTTATTGATTTCAAACCATTTGATATGTAGTTACGTAAAATATAGTGTATTCAGTGAGTGTTCCCTTGGCCTTTTGGGAACCCTTGTTATATCATCTAGATATAAATAAATTGCCGGCAAAATAACTATTGAATATAATTACTGAAACACTGCAAGTTTGTAATTGCTAAACCTAATTTCTTTTTGTTTAATTAGTTGTTTCTTTAATTTTAAAATATTGAGTGTGTGTAATATTCAGATCTTAAAATATTTAACTGTAACTGGAGTTTAAGTTTTCTCTTTTCTTACTCTGTTGCCGTAAGAATTCGAATAGTTACATACATTGAACATCTCAAACCGCTGATTAAATCTGTGTTCGTTCACTAGAGACGTTTGGTTATCATTATTTACTCAGTAAATTGCCCACTCGGTCACGGTTCTGCGTACAGGTACGTACGTTGTGTTGTGTATCAGAGTATGCACACTGCACAGTGTGTGGGTACACGCTCAAACGAATCGAGATACGTGTGTCGTCGCACTCCGTTGACAAACCTTGAGGCTTGCATTGAAAACGCTAACCGAAAATGAATTGAGAACGTACAAACAAAAAACGAAGATATGTGACTCACTGTCGCGCGCATTGATTTTTAAACTAAGTCCAATGGACTCAGTTTCATTCACGCTAAAACAACACTCTTGCATACATAGATGCGGTAATAATACGGACAAAGTTTTATTGAAAAGAACATGTTTTAAAAATGTATTTACTTTGTGCAAAAATCACTCAAGAGATGAACGATATAATATCGTTCATCAGTTCACACTACCGTTTGAATACATTTGCCTATCTTTCTCTATTACTAGGTACACGTGTTCGTTATTGGAATTGTAGCTGTGGGGGTGAGTATGTAGCATGTAGCCAAATTATTCATTATTCGATTACGCAAAGTAAGAATGTACCGTACCTTCATCTTTTTTTTTTTTGGTGGTGTAGTTTTATTCGTCCTGATCGACACCGTTGCCACTTTGTAGCAGAAGTCTAAAAATTTTTTGGCTGTCTGTTTGTTTTTAAGGATTTGGTGCAGATTATCTGCACTCAGGTTCATATCAATATCATGCTCCAGCACGAACCTTGCTCGCGCGAACCTGGGGCAGTCCACTAATAAATGCGGAACGGTTTCCGCTACCCCGCATGTCCGCAAAAGCAGTCCGAGCTGGAAGCCTTCTTGATCCTGTGCAGATAATCCGCAAACCCACCATGACCCGTAAACACCTGCACCAGGGTTGGTGACAGCTGTAGTTTACGTATCATCCCGTACGCGTCCTCCGCATCTGGTAAGAACAGTTTGGTGCCCGCAGCAGTGGTGCCATCTCTGTACATTTCTCCCCAGAGGGCGACGGTCTTCTTCCTTAGGTGCCCCTTAATAAAGATAAGGGGCACCTGATACAATTAATGAAATAAGTGCCCGCTACATATGTTTATGTGTCTGGGGCAATTAATTAGAAAATATGCAGATAGAAAATTCAATTTCTATCTGCCTTTGCCATGAAAATTACGAAGTCGTCTTATAAGTTGCACGAATTGATGACTGATTTTCAAAGTACCTGGATAAATTTGGTAGTGTTGTTCAAGCGTCAATCTATTCATGATGACAGTTCGTTTGATATTTAGCCCTTTCGTAAGTTCAATCGGGCTTAAAAAAACACCCTCCATTAACTAGCCGTGTTCCTCAGTTTCACTATTTAATTCAAATTGCCTAAGTCGGCTCTTATTGGTAATTCTCCATGGCCTGTATATAGTCTTCAAAAATTGGGCTATCAAATTCAAAAAGAATTTTTAAAATCCAATTGGCTGCACAATATGGCTGGCTTGTGGCTGCACTTGTGGCGCTGCTCTGCTTGTCAATCAAGTGGACCATTAGCCTGTCTGACGTCCTTTATATAAAAAATAAATAAATTGAAATATAATTTCAACATGTAAACTTTTGAGTATGTCGTCTACAATTAGCATCTAACTAAGCATTTCAAATAAAACTTAAATAACTCAATTACAAAGGCAGACAAAACTTTATCTAGATGAACCATAATTCACCCTGTTTTAAGACCATGGTAATTTGTTTTGCGGTAAGTTTCTTGACATTTTGCGATCCTGACAATATACTTTATTGACGAGACGAGTTTTTACGAATTACGTTGATCACCTTGGAGTCGCCAATCTCGCGTGTGAAGGTCACTGCTTGATAAGTAAACACATTTTGTACGTGTATTTAAAAACATTACGTAGGTGAACGCATGATAAGTTTCATTTTAAATGATATGTTTATAGCAGCCTAATAGTAATATTTGTTTTGCTTTTCGAGTATTTTGTATATTTATCAGCATTTTAATTGAAAGTTTCTTAACGATTTCATCGCAAAACTTTCCTTTGTTATGCACTTTATATTGTAATTTACTAGCTTTTGCCCCCTACTTCGTTCCCGCCCCTTTTTCTTACGTGCTAAAGGTGAAACCTAATAAAGTGTCTTGAGGAACAAAATAAATAAATATAATATTATGTATTTCTGTTAACTGTTTTTGGGACAAACCAGGAATGGAATATTGTTATGGGACAATTATCCAGAACCTCCCATTATGTGAAAACAAAATTATTATGGGTCTACCCATATAAAAAAAATTGCTCATTTATTTTTGTCAGGCGTTTTATTTTTTAGAGGATCTCTCAGGAATAGTACTTTTAATTGTACCATAAGTATGTATTTTTATCTGTATCACTGACAACGTGTATACAACATTTAATTATGATCGATTGAGTAGGTAGTTATGGTACCATAACTAGTTATGGATATTTGTTTAACTCTTTCATGCAAAAGTACTGAACGGATTTCGGATTTTCTGTTAAACTTTTCAGTAATATATGAGAATAATTTATTAAAGTCTATCTCTATGTCAATATATATATAACCGATTTTGATAACTATTTTGATTTTGATAGTGGGCCACTAGTAATTTATAAAGATATGCGGACGTAGTCGCTGAAAAAGGTAGCCATTTATGTATAATATAGGATCTTACCCATAAAGCGTAAATTAAAAATCATTTTTTAAAATAACTATTAAAATGTATTGGCAATGTTAATCTACAATCTTTTGCTATCTTACGGCTAATTCTACCATTTTTGTTATTTATAAAAATTGATTCCTACTGATAAAATAATATTTTCTCAAGTGTTGTTTGACAGTATATTCCTTATCAAAAAAATATGTGTCAATTCACACACTTTTAGGTAAACATTCACCGTCCTTTCGAAAACGCAACCTGAAATAGTATTATAAATTACACAATGAAATATTATGTTTAAAATGGTTATAGAGTTTACATAACCCTCGGCCCTTAACACTACCTTTCTCATGTTTAAATCATTTAGTTATACAATATTAGCTACGCTTAGAAATTCTTTTGTAATTTGTATGTATACTTTTAAATTAGTTAAGCGTTCATTTGTTACTAGTCAATAAATTGTTTGAAATTATGTGTTTTTCAACGCTAAAGCCTAGCGGTGACATATTTTAAAGGCATTCTAGCAGATCCAGACCAGAGTGTTTCCAAAGTTTCAAAAGTTCATTTTCTAAGATGATTCAAACCCAGGAAAACTGCAACAAAGCGTTAAGGCAAGCACCTTACCCTGTCCTAACAAGTACATATATTAATATTTCTCTAAAATGTATTGCTCTTGACTCCCGCTAAAAATATTATACGCATTGGACTTTGCTCTTTAAAAATTACTAACAAGTTATGCGTGACGTAAACTAATTTGTTATTGAATTATATCAATAACATACAACAAACACTTGCAAAATATTTCGCGACGTTTGCTATTAAATAACATGCACAAAACGAACAATAGTTTTGCTGGTTTTGTATTATCACTATTGCCATCTCGCTCTTGAATTATTGTGTGACACTTTAATTATAAGGTAAACGTGCCTTGGTGACACGTCACCTGCGCTTGGTAACAAAGATAATAAACATAATATTAACGAAATTAGTGCTATTAGTTCATGTGATTTTCAGTATTCTTTTACAACATATAAGTACGACGACAGCAATTGCACAAAGGTTTATATGACCCCGACTGTACCATTTCTTTAATTCAATAAAGACCACCAGTAACAAATAATAAAAAATTTAAACCTTTTCAATTGTATTTTAATGAGTGAATAAAATCATTTAAATGACAATAAGTCATTAAGAAGTAAAGTAAATCTTAGCAACGAAGTGATAAAGGAAACGTATAAAATAATTGAGTTGTATCGAGGCAGATCGAGGCGCGATGGCGTGCACGCAACCTTGTGCGCCGCGCAGGTCAGATTTTTCGAAGGTCAATGACTCGCCGCCTTATTATTGTTATTAGCGCGTACATGCCGGACGTATAAAAATGTTTCTTGCTAGCTTATTCACTATTCCCCTTAAAATTAGTCCAAATACCCTACGTACCGAATAAGTTGTAAAATCTTAATGGTGATGTTATTACATATTACTACTTAGCTGTTGTCCGCTATTTCTTCCACGTATATGAATTTAAATAAGAATAAGAACGTGATATTCCTACGGATACGAAGTCATTTTAAATAGGCCACTCATATACTCGTATTTCAACAGATAAACGTGATGAAAACGATAAATAAATATGAAGTATTAATTTTCGTCGGCGACTTCGTCAACATACCTTTGTAAATTATAGCCTATGTGTTACTCTTATGTCTTATGTATTTTACTATAGAGTTTCTACGAAATCCGTTCAGCAGTTTTTGCGTGAAAGAGTAACAAACATCGATACATGCATTCCTACATTTTCTTGTACGTACTTGTAATACCTACTTAACTAGCTTTTGCCCGCGTTACCTGACATTGTGTACGTCACGATGTTTAGTTGAGTAGAAAACGTGAAAACATTACAAAAATAATTAATTAATCCATTACTTAAAAATTATAAATAACAGTTTAGATTGTTACTACAAATTTAGTTAAATTGAAAATAAACATAACCTTTTTTCTTTTAACTATTCAATTCAAAACAATGCATAATTTACGTGACTAGCTTCGAACAAAGATTGTTATTACAACTGTACACTGATTAATTAACCTTTAAAACTTAACAGGGCCCATTCAAACATTCCTATTGTAAGTGAAGTTGTACAATATCGCTACGACCACGAGTGATAAATTTTAAACAAAAAAGACTTCATTGTATTTAAAAAAAAAACGAGTTACTTTACATTATTACAGGCAGTGTTGTAAACAATACGTTGCGTTGTAGGATGGTTGTAGATAATATTGTAGCATTTTGTGACGATACGCAACCTGATAGAAAACGGGCAAGGGGTACTTCACCAATTGCGCAACATCTTGCCTTCTGAGAAGCAGACAGACACAAAAAATTGGGATGAATAGCCGCGGAGGACCGAATTGTAAGGGACAGACGACCGTTTATCAGCTTTTATGTTTGTGCAGGTCACAAGTCACTAATTTTTTTCTATTGATGGCTTGTTTTTTTTAACTGGGTATATATTTCTTCAAGCGTTACAATTTCGAGTTGAACTTTTCACTTTTAGCTTCACAAGGAAACTACATCATAATTAATTAAAAATTTAAATATCATTTCAAATTAAGTTTTAAATAAGTAGTATACATATTTTAATCTTTTCAATTTTATTTTTACTAATCGATTACTTAAATGACTTTAATTATAATTCCATATACCTTGTTAATATAATTGGAACATTTAAGTAGGTATAATGATAAGTATGTATCTCTTTTATGTTAAACTCGACACACAGGTTGTAAGTGCATTGCCTTCGTTTCCTTATCCCTCTAAATTACATCTCCTTGATGAAGGCCTTAATTCCTGGATGTAGGCACACAGGAAAAGATTTTTATGACGTAAAAAGCACAATGAATGACACACAATAGACTTTTTGAATCGGGATTAACTACGTTATACAATACATCGCTATTTTAGTATATGTTGGTTGAGTGAAGTTACTCGTGCGTCTCTATACCTGCTAAGGATGACGCGGGTGGGTGTCCCGTGTCTGTAAAGGGCAACACACAGGAAACTATTTCATTTTTTTTCTTCTTATCTATACGCAGTAAGGATTTTTTTGTATAGAAAGTTATTATGTTGAGTTAAAAATATTTATTCTATATTGTCGTAATTTAAATCTATAATTGGATAATTTTTATTATGCCTATTATAAAATTAAGGTTAAAACTAGATAAAAAAAAACATAAATCCATACCAATATTATTATAAATGTGAAGGTAAAGGTAATATTATAAATGAACTGTCTGTCTGTTTGTCTTTTGCCTTTACATGCCTCTAACTATCTACTCAATTGATCATCATGAAATTGCCATACATTTTGTCATGGATACAGCAATGGACATAGGATACCTTTCATCCAAAATAATCTTTTAATTAACATCCCTTGAAGTACCCAAGGGGTAATCTAGAAATATAATAAATTGTGGCGGCGGCGCCACTGTCGTCACAGAAATAAAGATGTCAAACGTTATAATACTCAGTAGCTCTTGCACGCGTCTTCGTCCGCGTAACTTTTTAAAATATAGCCTATGTTATTCGCTGATAATATATGTATCTTTCTATAGGTGAAAGAATTTTAAAAATCAGTATTTTTGAGTATTGGTCGGTATAATTTTTAAAATCAGTATCGGTCCAGTAGTTTTTGAGTTTATTCATTACAAACAAAAATACAAAAAAAAAACTTTATAATATTAGTATAGATTATTTTCTTAGATTAAATATTTTATTTTATTTTTCATCGCGGACGATGTCGCCGGCATCAGCTAGTAACTTATGTGTATATAAGCGCCTTATTTATGTTGTAATAATTTTTGGTTATTATTCTTGAGATTAAACAAAATAAATAGTAAACACGAAGCCAAAATGCAGAGCAGCGTTTATATGGATTACTGCGAGTTAAAGCGAAAAAAAAAAGTTGACCTATTGACCTAAATGCGGTGACCGAGCACAAATTCAAGGACAGCCCAGAGTTGCGCTTGCACTTACTTTTAATAACCTGTATACACAAAGTGTACTCGTTAATCGCTGAATTAACATTTTATATACAATATGTTAGATAGCAATTATTTGCTCTATTAACTGTTTAGTGACCTAATTCCTTTGAGGAAACTCTTCTGTTCCTCAAAGGCCGCACTCTTCTAACTCACCTATTCTCCCGATACTTAAATTGATCTGAATTGTAATTAAGCAAGGGAATTTCTATCTGGCAAATTAATATTATATTCTTTGATTATAGAACTATATTATATTAAAATTACAGACATATTAAAATTGTATCTGGGGCAATGTTAGCAACGACAAAAATGTCTGGCAACTATAAATTTATATTGCTAAAGAGGCATATAAAATTATAAAAAAAATAAAATTTGTCTTAAAATAATTTCAAAATGCACAATTTTCCCTGTACAGATGGGATGCGCACTGGTAAACGCAACCGCTTCCAGGTGCCAGACGTACTGCATTCTTACCGATCGTCAGTATGAATGAGAAATATAGAAAAACTAATCGACCTAAAATGAACTTTTTCTTGACGTTGCGAGCTCTCGTACCAATAGAAACGTAGTGAGATTATTCTATTGTCAAATGAATATTTGCACTAAACTAGCTGACCCGCCCCCGGCTTCGCACGGGTGCAATTTTTGAAGTGAAAGCGTTGGGCATTTTTGAGATGGGATAAAATCATTAAACTCGCGACAGTGTCATGTAACCGAATGTAAGCGTTGATGTAGCTGATAATAATTAAAAATAATTTTTAAAAATAAAAATAAGCAGACAACTGCATATGAAAGTAAACTTACTACATATGACAACAAGGATCAATAAAATAGTTTCATATCAACATCAAACCTTTTTAATGGTCTGTCATTATGAAGTTCATGTTAAATAATTATATTCTATTTATTATTGTCATTGTGTGTCAGTGATATATATATATTATATTTCTCTTGTATTTCTTGCGATCAATAATTTTGTGAAGCTTAGTTTTCACTTCTGACGTGCAGTCCAACGACTGACATGTTTTTTTTTATTCAATCCAGCCATTACCTTACACCGCCATCTGTTAGATTTTTATGGAACTCACAGATAATTATAACAAATAATTGCTGGATTGAGTAAGTATCCAACGGTTAACTATTGGAAAGAGTGGGCCACGAGCTGACAATAGATCCAGGCTGCTTCTGATCGGTCCACCTTGAAAATTATGGGGACAGCATTGGACGTAAAGTAAAATTGAAAGTTTACAATTAAATGATTGAATTGACCAATCACTGCTCTTCTGTCATCGTGATCGCACAATTGAACGTAATAAGGAAGATAAGGAAGTTACATTGAACGTCATTTATTTGAGATGATAACGGTAATGACGTCAACTGTTTGCGACATTAATAACGAAGTTAGTGAATAATTTAGAATGTAACACTAAGTTGGAATTATATAACAATATACAGCAACTTAGAAACTTTACTATTCAATGCGATACAAGTAGTTATACGTAGGTAATTTTATTGTATAAGTAGCTGGTGCCCGCAACTTCGTACGCGCTGTGGTTAGTTTTTTGAAAATGCTATAAGAACCTAAAATTTTTCTAAAATAAAAAGTATTCCAAAGTTGATTACCTGGATTTATACCGGAACAATGCATAAGTAAAAACCGTATTCAAATCGGTTAAGCCGTTTCTGAGATTAGCGTGCACAAACCGACACAGATAAACAGACAAAAATTCTATTTTTTCACCTTTAATTTAAAGTAGGTAACGTCTAAAAATTGCTTTTTTTAAATATTTAACTAGATGTAAAATATTTAAAATATATAACTTGATATAATATGACTAGATGTTGCACGCGACTTCGCCTCCGTAACTTTATAAAATATAGCCTGTTAATCGCTGATAACAAAATCGGTTCATTAGTTGTTGAGTTTATTCATTACAAACATACAAAAATACAAATCTTCTATCTTTATAATTTATACATAGATGAAATAGGTATAGGCATTTTCGAGAATCTAAAATAGATTGCCAGCTGTTTTTATTTAAGAGTATTATATTAAATAAGGATCAGCATGGTCCTGTTTCTCGTGGATCCATTGTTTTTAGAATATTCATTTAAATATTATTATACTAGCGAGCCACTTCCGGCTTCGCACGAATGCATTGTTTTTTCATGGTGATCTTACATAATTTTTCATAACTCCATAATTAAAAAAATCCATAATTTTGTAAAATCTTTTTATTTTAATATATTTTTGTTTTTAAAATTTTTTTTGTTTTTGTTTTAAAATGCGATAGAAGCATTTACTGGTATTAAGTAGGTAAGTACTCAATTTTTACGCTGATAAATCAAGAATTTTAACAGAGTCTATAAGTTTTAAATCTTAAACATTAAAATGCACTTAATAAATATGGCGGTAGTCATCAATTACTTTGACTTTCATTATACGAGTGCGTCCCACGGTCTGACATTTTTAGCAACAGGACCCGCCTTTCAAAAAACCAAAAATTGCAACATATATTTCTTTGAAGTATATTTGCATAATTTACTTCGTTTCTTTTATAAGATAAAAATAGCTATTGCCCGCGACTTCATCCGCGCCCCTTTTTTAGGATTTCATTCAATCTTTATTACTCATATATGGGATTTTTTATTTATATTTTTAGATGATTCCTAGGAAACGGTACTTTTTTCATGTTAAAAAGTAGCACCATGTCCTTTTCTATACTCTTGACAAAGTGTATGCAAAATTTCATGATGATCAGTCGAGTAGTTAAGGCATGAAGACGTAACAAACAAACAAACTCACTTTCGAATTTATAATATTAGGTAGGATTTATAAAGAAAAATGACAAATCTCTCAATTCTTTTTACTAACGTGCAAAACGTGTCTCAAATCAAGTTAAGTATGCGCCCGCGCAAACGATTTCAACGGTCCTCGCATAACGGTAACGAAATGCCACCGAAAAAAAATCACTGACGCTTAAAATGTTCCTATTAAAAGGGAAATCACGTCATTTTGCATGTGGACCGCTTAAATTGGTCGTAAGAAACACAATATTTCGCTCTAGGTTTTTTCACGTATACTTTTGTTTTAAATTGCGCAGGTATTTTATTCAGTCGATAGAGGAAATTTAGAAATAGTAGAGTTCATTAATAATTCTTTTGTGTTTTCCATTTTATATCTATCTATATTTTCTTCATATCTGTTTCTCTGCGAATTTCTCTTAAACCACCCAAAGGAATTTGAAACAGTTTTCATTAAACGAAAGAGCGATTAACAAGGAAGGTTTGTGTATATAATTTGCAGAAAATAATGCATCCGTGCGAAGACGGGAGCGAGTCGCTACACAGAACTAAAAAACCAAAAATGCGACATATCACCTTCATCACTCACGTCTTCAATTATAACTGAACATTTTACGCTTTCGTTAAACAATAACTCTAAAATAGTGGAGTGTTAACGTACAGTTAGGTATACATGTAGGTACAGTTTACTGACGAACGTCGGCCAGCCAAAAGGGCATTCCCTCCTCTCTCTGACCGACCTACAGGGCCATTGACATTTTATCCTTATTCCTTATATATACCCCACTTCGCCATAATGACACGAACTCTTTCAATTTTCAGGGGTCCTAGGGGTTAATTTTTATTACACTTCTGTACTTAATTGCCTTCATCAATATTTTCTATATACATTTTGTTATTACTTATAGATAGGCTGATTTGGAGAAACACGCTTATAAATTTTTGATTAATAAAATGAGAATTATCACGTAGTCAGTAAATATAACAAGGAATTCATTAAAATATTTCCACAGGAAGCGAATACTGAGAAGAAGTGTTGATACCAAATGATTAAGTTCAATATAAAGTTACATTTACAAGAATAAACTTTTGGAATTGTCTATATATTAGCTCACTCAGATGACTCAGACTTTTTTTTTAATAACAAATCAGTTTCAATTATTTACTTGAAAAATACCTACAGCGGATCTTGCAGGTGGACAATTGCTTATGGACTTACTTTTAACTAAAGTTTCATTACGAGAATTGTTAATTGACATTCTTTTAACTCAAACGAAGTAACTTCGTGAGAATTTACTTTACTCATCGCCATAATTTAGTTCACTCGAGAGTAACTAAAGAGGCAATGTGTGGGCAGGGCAATGTCGTCTGCCACCTGCTTATAGTGAAAAACCGTTTAAAAAAATTAATCCTATGAAATGTTACCAAAGTTAATTTATATGTGAAATAATATTATATGATTGACGAAGCTTTATTTTTAAAGAGAGGTTTAATACATTAACCAAGAGGTTGCAGGTGCGCTGCCTATTGCCTGTGTATTTAGGCGCCAAAGTAACATCGTTATTGCTATTACACTTAGCCAGGAGTTAGTTTCCTTAATTTTAGGTGATCCCTCGGGAATAGTCCTTTTTTTCTAAATGAAAGGTACCCTATGTCCTTTCTGGTGTCCCAGACAACGGGTATGCAAAATTTCATGGTGATCGGTCCAGTAGTTTTTGTGTGAAAGAGTAACAAACATCCATACATCCACACATCCACATCCATACATCCATACAAACTTTTGTACGGATGTTCTGGTTTTACACTCATGTACAGGCAAATAAATAATTTGAATTCTAATATGGCACAGCAACAATGTTCTATAGCTATTACACTCTTTTTACATAGTATATGTATGAAATGAACTACGCAACGGATTTTAATGCGGTTTTCACTAATGAAGAGAGATTTTTATTAAACGAGGAAGATTTTTATATATAATTTGCAGTAAAATGCTCCCATGCGAAGCCGGGAGCGGTCGGTAGTTTCTAAATATAAAAAAAATCTCGTCATAAAAATTCAATGACATATTGTGTTTATTACCTTGTATATATTGTAAATGTTGTTGATACACATTATTATCGTATCAGTCGGCTACGATCATCTGGTTACATTATTAGTTACGCAACTATGATAATTATTTTCCGTGTACCTACTATAATAATTAAAGCAATAATTACTTGCTTAATACATAACTGAAAAGTTTCATGTAGATATCGACTTATAAATTGTCTAATTCATTAAAAAATGTTTATTTAAAAAATATTAAGCCGATCAGCTGCCGCCCGTCGTATATTAAACATATCCATACAAAGTATAATATTTTAATAGTAGTTATAGTTAATAGTGTCAGTGTGTTTCGCGTTCGCGTTCCACTGCGTTTCGCAGTTATAAATTGGACAGTCCGAGCGGGGTAGGTACCTAATAACCACCCCCTTACATAACACCACACAGTGAAATAACATCATGTTTGCTGTGATTGAGTAAAGGAAGCCACTTCCCTAACTTCTTCTAATGACTTATCCTTTATCAAGAATTAGTATTAAGGTAGGTGGTCATCTAAGGTCAGCAACTTAAATACAGCACCTATGGCTGTATTTAAGTTTAACCAAGTAGGCCGTCCGTCTGCCTTATCGATGTTTACATGAAGAAAATACCGTACCGTACCTTAGCATACCGTGGGTGCAGACGATAACATATGTTGAGAAAGATACTAGAAGTGCTAAGAGTGGTAAAGAAGAGAAAACTACAATACAGGCACAAAGGGGCGAAAGCGAACGTGTTTTTCAAATAGTGATGCAAGGAAAAATATAGCAGACAGGAGAAAGATCCTCGTTTGTTTGAGTATGAGCATTGTGCACGTGTAGCAGCTTCCAAGGTTAAGGAAGCCATGTTGGTTACCAACCTTCATAACTTTAACTAAATATTTAATTTAAACTATTTTACATAATCAGCGTTCAGACACTGTTGCCAAGCAAAATGGTTATGCGCGACCTCGTTTTGCGTAACGGTAGTCTGAAGCAGTCGGTTGTACTTGTACTGTAGCCACATCCAAAACTCGACAGCTTGGAAAGTAATCTTACGGAAACGGTCACTTTCTCTAGAACAGGTCCCAGTGTTGGCCCGACTGCTGCTCGGTACAGTCTTTTGCATGAAATATTGTCTAAAATCTATCTTAGATTTTAAAAAACTTCACTCAGTTCAAGTCAGTGTGTACTTGTGTACCTACTTGTGATATTAGAAAAATGTGTTGATGGCGATATTTCGTTTTACGCAATTTAAATATCGTATCGATTTCACCTCAAGTTTTAAGATACAGACATATTCAAGGACGTTTAAAAGAAGGCGGACGTAGTGTCGTCTAAACATCTAGCTCTCAAAGTAAGTCAGCTTGTGAACACGTACATGGTACAAACAAGTACGCATAATATTGAAACCATACTGTTTCTACTAGTAAAAAGTATCAGAAGAAAAACACTTAACCAACGCAAGTACAAAGTTGTATCCGCCCTTTTTTTATTATAAATTTGTGTTCTAGTTATGTTATCGGAATTATTATCGAAATTATCTAATAGATAATCAGTTAATCTATTAATTTCATACAAGTAGCTAATGTTATAATAGTTGTGCTTAGTTATTTCGCAATCAAGTTGCGAATTTAATCATATTTTACGGCCGCTTAGTGAAAGGTTTGCTGGTTCACTACGGGGTATGTCGCCGCCTTTAAAATTAAAAAGAGAACCGCCGTGCCGAGGCGATGACTTGGCGTAGGAAACAAAAAAAAATCATCTCCGTTCTTCATAAGTGCGAGAGAGACAGATGCAAAACCCGACAAGTGCGTTACCCCCACGAAGATTATCCGCGCATTTATTTTTATTTGTCTTTGATGCGCAACGTTTCGTATGAGCAATACATAAAACACAAAAACAACACGATGATATACTAATATACTATGCTTACTAAACTAACGCGGTACAGAACTGCACAAAAACAGTTAATTTGATTCATGTAAATAAGTTTACCCTAAATCTCACCTAATCAAATTAGCGTTGTGAACCGATCTACTACTCCTAAACCTTGATATAACGAATCCTTTTCTGAAAATCTATTACTCAAGTCAAGTCGAAAACTCACATATTCAATGAAATAACGAGGGTTGTGTCAAAACAAGATTGAAGAAAAAGTTTCCCGGAGGCTATCCTAAACGCTCTTAAGATTGCCTAAGGAAGTTGTAGTAAGATTTCTTATACAATTTTCAATTTACTAATTGGTAAGTATGTTATATTGTAATGATGGAAATCATAATATATTGAACAAATTTATCATATTTTCTATTATTGTAAAACCCTAAGCAAATTAAACTTATTTAAAACATATTAGACGAAATAGTCTTCGTAATATGTTTCGTAATCGAACGTTTTATGACATAATATCACGGCCTTTACTAGTTACATTACTATCTGTTATCTTAAATACACTGTTCTCATAGTTTTACACTTCCTCAACTAAGTTGTATCAATCTAACATATTTACGTAGATAACTTTGTATCTTTATATAGAATTTTTGATGTTATTTCATGTCAACCTCATTGAGCATCGTAATTGTTTTCGTTTGCTTTTTAACTACCGCGCACAATTCGATTTCTATTATTATTATTAGCTCTGTAGCAACAACAAGATAACCTTTACGCTCGAGCGAGCGGCCATGAGAGAACTCCTGAAGGTTGCCTAGACTTCTCGGATGGCCGACGCTGAACACCGACATCTAATGATATTTTCATTCCCCGGATACAACCTCAGGCAGTAATCTGAAATTTAGATAATCTTAGTAAAAACAACAAAAAATATCGTGAAATCCATAGATAAAAAACTTCCACAAAATAGATGACAAGCTTCATAAGTACGGTGCCACACAAAAACAGCCTACAATCTTTACTGGCTCGTTAACTACAAATGTGTGGGTGCCAATAGGTCGACCAACCAGTCGGCCAGACGCCCTCCCTCCCTCGATTTGTCCTCCGTCTGCCTCCTCCCCACCTCTCTTATTTCCCCCCATTGCGCTAGCAGTCAGTCAGTCAGCGTCTTGTCGCCGAACTGGTGATACGTTTTTATCACTTCGTATATCTTTACGTCATAGTTTATTTTGTTCTCACTTTAAACCTTGCACAAGCCAAGTACGTACGCGTTTGTCGCCATCCGTATTCGAGATTCCTTGTTACACTTCCTTTTTAAAAAATCAGAAGTGATAAATCCTGCAAACGCTTTGTCTTGTTACAGGTACCTCTGCCTACTCGGAACTGGGTGTGAGCTCAGATACGGTGTGTGAAGTTTTATGTAATCGTATTTTATACTGTTATTGAAGGAACTCAGTGTGAAATTAGTGAAGTTGGTGTGCGCATTAATATTATAAAAATATTTAGACTTTTATTGAATACAGTGTCGCAGTACATATGAAACAAAGTTAATTTTTACATCGCAGAAATTGTTGTTCGATCGGTAATGCTTTGTAAACAAGTGATCAGTGTCAATATTGGATTGTTATCTGTTTGGATTTCTCGCAGCTAAATGGCCATTGTAAGTATATTTTTAATTTTAATTACATTTTAATGACTTAATAAAAATCTTAATTTTTATGATTTTAATAAGCTTAAAATAATAAAGAAATGGAATTCTTTATTATTTTTAAGCTTTTGTCTACATCTACAATACCTTCTTTTGTTTGTTTTTTTAATTTTTTTTATTGTCGCGCTACGTACTTTTGTCAATTTCTTGGCCTTTTTTCGCTTTTTCTAATGTCGTAAACTAAAAGAAATGTCGGTTTTGTGTAAATTTTTTCATATAAATTCTGTTTTTGTCTATTTTAACGAATTCTGTCCTAAATTATTTTTTAATTACTCATTATTAATTTAAATTTTATTCGATTAGAATTTTTTGAGTTATTGTCAATGAAGATTTGTTGAAAAATGTCTACCTTCTACAATGTCTATACCTACAGTTTTTGATAAACAGGCCATAAGTATCTAGGTATATAGACAGATATTTGAAATATTTTATCGGTGCGCCTGACAGGTGCAACCGACTGAACGAACATTTTACGGATTCTCACGCTTGCTGCCGTTTCTTTGTTGGCCTTCTGATTGTGTACACGTGTAAATCACTGTTGAGTTGAGCACTCGTTGAATTGTTGAGCAAGGTTGCGCGACTAATGAGTGAGACAATCGAGATCGTCTATACCAGGGATTCCCAAAGTGGTCGATATCGACCCCTTGGGGTCGATATCGGTTTCCTAGGGGTCGACATAAACGAAAAGTGATTTTGGGGGTCGACGAGGTCTAAAAATCGACCCCTATTATATTAACACAAGTTCTTATTTAAAACTTTCAAGATAGGTAAGTAGGTAGTTACTGTATTGTTTATGTTGTGTTACGTGTACTAAGAATAATTAATATTTTTGTAGGAAATAATGTTCCAGGAATGTAAAGTTTCAAGTTCGTACAAGATGAAAAACTCGGCAAGTCTATGTGGACAAGTTTGTGCAAGATTGAGTTGGAGCGTACGTCTTTCAGCGGCGTTTTGACTTGCTCTCTATTTGACGATAAAGTGCTTATCACACTATTCAATTTGAACGATTCCTATTTAGGAATCTAAGTAGTGAGCTCGTGATCACACTACGCTAAATTGATTTCTAAATCGAAGATATAGAGTTGAAAATGGATAAACTCTTAATTGAATCCAATCTGTTCTAACTGCGATCACACCTTCCGATTTCCTAAATTGGAATCGTTCAAATTGAATAGTGTGATAGCGGCTTTACGCGAATTAAGACGAACGAATTCATGATCAAGTCCAAACATGTTCCTGATATTTTACTATTTAACGAGCTTGCATTTAGGTTGAAAGTTCATTTGCGTTTTGAAATTCGTTGGAGCTTGAACGATAAAAACTCATATAGCTAAGTACTCATTTATTTCAAGAGATTACAAACTTATTACAAAGCTAAATTAAGTGAAGTAAAGTGACTGAAAAAGTGTTAAACACAACATACAACATATTTTAAATAGGTATGTATAATTGTATTTGTAAAAATTACTAACACTTAAGTCTTTGGTTTTCGTTCTTATTCTACCTAATTACCTAATACGAAGTTTCTATACCTAATTACCTACTGTAGTTACTTCCCAATATAGGTATCAAAGTTTATCAAAGAGTAAGTCAGTAATACTTAACAAGAATCCATTAACTGAGTGTGATAAAAATAAGATAGTGTGCAAATTTAACAGTTTATTATTGTTTTTTATTTAGGTTCCTTATTTTTTTGTTTGCAGAATTACTGAAAGTTTTATGATGGCGGACACGAAAAAAAAATGCAGACAATACAGTTTGGACTACTTGAAGTTCGGATTTATTGCATCTCCATCAAATCAACACTTCCCGATGTGTCTCATATGTGAAAAAGTATTTAGTAACGATGCCATGAAGCCTTCAAAAATGGATGACCACTTATCAAGAGTACATGCTAACAAAAAAAGTAAGCCCTTGTCATATTTTCAAGCACTGAAAGAAAAACTAGACAAAAGGCCATCCATAGGATCGATGTTTGCGTCATCATCTATTCGAGACAATGATGGTTTACGAGCGTCCTATAATATATCTTTACTAATAGCGAAGTCGGGGAAACCCCATACAATTGGAGAGCAGCTTATCTTACCAGCCATTGCGGAGGTCCTTAACAATGTATTGCACAAACCCGCACATGATATTTTAAAGAGAATACCTTTGAGCAACAACACCGTTCAGAGACGCATAGATGAGATGGGACGCGATGTGGAAAACATTTTATGCAAGTTCTTACAGACCCGCAGATTCTCTCTCCAGTTGGACGAGTCTACATTACCCGGCAATGAAGCTCTATTGTTAGGATATGTTCGATTTATCAAAGATGAAAATATGTGCCAAGAACTGATTTTTGCTGCATATTTAGAGACTGATACTAGAGGAGAATCGATTTTTCAGGCCGTGGAACATTTTTTTACTGATAAAGCTATTCCATGGAAGAATATTGTTTCTGTTGCGACTGATGGTGCACCGTCTATGGTTGGTCGTCATCGTGGCTTTATAGCTCACTTAAAGCGACAACTGCCTGATGTACTGGTTATTCACTGTGTGATTCACAGGCAGCATTTAGCAGCAAAAAAGCTGAGTCCTAGATTGCATAAGTCTTTACAATATGTAATAAATGCTATCAACAAGATTCGAAGCAATTCTTTGAACTCTCGGTTATTTGCTCAACTATGTGACGAAAACGACGAAGTCTTTACTCGGTTACTTCTGCACACTGAAGTTCGCTGGCTATCAAGAGGCTCTTGCTTAGAAAGATTTTCAGCCCTTTTTGAATCTGTGTTGGAGTTTTTACAAGAAAAAGATCCGAATTTGAAAGAAAATCTGAACAATTGTAAAACAGATATTTATTACTTGACTGATATCTTTGGAATGTTCAACAAAGTTAATTTGCAACTACAGGGTGATGATCTTAACTTGATTAAAACAAAATCAATAATATCGGCCTTCGTGGGTAAACTAGTTCTTTATAAACAAAATTTAGGCAGAAAAGAATATTCGCAGTTTCCGCATTTGTCAAAATTACCAAAAATGCTTCAAGATGATGACATTTTATTATATGTTACTCACTTGGACGCATTACACAAGGATTTTACGGAGAGGTTTGATGATCTTTTAAATTTACAAATTCCTCAATGGATAATAAATCCGTATAACACCACAGCCATAGAAGAAGCCAATGTGATAATGCAAGAAGAGTTGATTACCATCAGCACAGACGAAGAGCTTAAGCAAAAGTTCAACCAAGGCTATCAGAAGTTCTGGTTGCAACGCAAAATTGAAACACAGTATCCTACATTGTGGAACATTGCTGAAAAATACCTTATCGCTTTTCCATCATCATATCTAGTTGAAAAAAGCTTCAGTGTGGTAACAAACATTTTGACAAAACAAAGAAACCGTTTGAAAATCAACGAACGTGGAGATTTAAGGCTGCAACTCACTAATATTGAACCGGATGTAGCTAGATTGGTAGATAGTCACCAGGTTCATCCATCGCACTGAATGTTTTATTTTCTCTTTGCGAATTAATAGTTTTTAAAATATAATTTCCTACCAACTTAAGATGCTTTATGTATTAATTTGTAATAATTATAAATTAAACTTGATATTTACTGAATTGGATTGTCTTTTTATTTTGTTAAATTTTGACGAGAAAATGAAATCAACTTCACTCACTTAACCAAGTGCAAAGTTTTCTAATTGGCACCTTAGTACCTAGGTATTTTGTACCAATAGGAAAAAACTAAAGATAGACTAAGATAGATAGCTGCTTTAAGTTAGCGGACCATTATGAATAAGGGGGTTGGTCTTAAAAGTAGGTAATTTGACCATGGGGGTCTGAGGTAACAGTTCATTGTTGAAAAGGGGTCACTTGTCCAAAATAGTTTGGGGAACCCTGGTCTATACGGACGCCATCTTTACGAATCGAGTGACGTATTTCGCGACCTCATGTATAACTTCACTAAATTTAGAACGAAAGACACTGGCACGATTATTTATTTATTTATTTTATACAACTTTGTGCAGAATGAAACTGCGCATGGTAAATTAAGTGTTTCCAATTCACGAGTGTGCGCTACGTCTGCTCTGTTGAAACATATGTGTCACACACGTGATGTGATATTATGTGGGCTAAACCACATACAAGTCACATGCCTTGATACTATTGTTAAAGTTCTGTAACTAGTTATAGGTAGGTTATGGTTAGGTATAATGTACCTAGTTCATTACAAAATAAATTTTTAAAATGGTGACTAAAAGTTCTTTAGAATCAATTCGATATCGGTATTAATAGTTTTAGAAAAAATATATATCTAGGAAGCTTAAAAATGTAATGTTAAAAATTACTAACACAACTCACTCTCGTCTCTTAAACAGGCTAAACATTATTATTATAATATATTTGTCTGTAGACCATGCGAAGGCCTTTGATTTGGTAGAGATTTGGGCTTACTTCAGGCACTACAGCAGCGGTGTCAAATCAATAATACATTCTTCTATTGTAGTATACAACACCCACTAAGTGTGTCAGTCCAGCCCCAATAATATTAGAGACTATCTATAGCTGGTGAAAATATCTGACATCTTTATCACTGTGTAGACAGTGGCGCCCATTTTTTATTTAGACGATTCCTCGGGGGCCTCGGGAACCTAACATTTTCCAGAATAAAAGTATACTATATAGAACTATCTGTGTGCCTATTTAAATCCGTAATAGTTTTTACGTGAAAGAGTAACAAAAATACATCTATACAATCTCACATTCTTTCGCATTTATCAATATTAATAGGATAACGACTGCTTTGGAAGACTTATTCAAGTTCTTGATTGAAAATGACTTCAGTTTTCGTTTATTATGGAGGTGTAGGTATGTCCAACACTTAGCAACGTCTGTTGTTAATAATGACAACGATGTATTTTTAAATTGTTCAAAATTGTATTTTCACATTAAAAAGCTATTTTTCCAAACTAATTGCGTTTAAGTATTGCGAAAACTTTATCTCTTGCTAGAGGCTCTGCGCATAAAGAAACCAACTAGACAACAATGTAGGCCAAGGCAAACTCGCAGGCCGTCTCTGTTTCCTACTCACTAACCGCACAGATAGCTCGAGGAAGACACTCGTTACGACCATTATTCACACTTGATCTGATACACTATAAATTGGCATAGTTATAATTTCAATAAAATTTCTGTATGTGGACAGGATGAGTACGATAAAGAAGCGATACATAACGGGTTATTGTGCCGCAATTAAGCTTCATTAGAACGAGATCCATTGTATATAACACCTAATCATTTTCGGAGAAATTAATAACGAAGAGTTTCTCTATCTATATATTGTCTATACATATATACGGTATACATATCTATACTAATATTATAAAAAGAGAAGATTTGTATGTTTGTAATGAATAAACCCAAAAACTACTGGAACAACTGGACTACGATTTTAAAAATCCTTTAACCTATAGAAATCTATGTTATCAGCGTAGTTAACATAGTATTAGCGTCTGCTATTTATGTTGATTTGAAGTTGATTTAAAAGTGCTCTGTGACGTTTCAAAAGAGGTGTTCATTCGTGCAGATTCATTCATTTGTTCATTCATTCAATCTCATTCGATGGTAGGATATACAAAGGAGTTCAACGAACGCGTTCGCGAAGAAAAGCGCGTTGATGTCGTATGTCCGCTAACCTTATAGTTCTTTCTGATGTATCATTCGGTCAATAAAAGTATCGGGATTCAACATAAAGTGGTTTAATTAATGTACCCGAAGTAGAGGGTGCTAACAATAGGCTCTATTTTATGAAGTTACGCGGGCGAAGTCGCGTGCAACAGCTAGTTATAAAATAAAGTCGCTGTCCACTTATGTCTCCCCTTACATCTTCTAACCACACAAAGTATATGTATTTTGTTGCGGATTCCACTAATAGAAAGAACGATAAGTGAAGACGGTTTTTGCATACCAACGAATTAATACTTTGCAGAAAAAAACACATCCGTCGCCATCTCGTCATATTTCTATTTATGCTAGTAGCTTTAGGCCTCATTGTTATTAACAGTTTCTAAGAGAAATTTTTAAAAGTTTATAGGATTTAATTCTCACAGAAGTAGGTGTGATTCTCACGTGTATTCGTCGCTTGGTAGCTACTTTGTGTTTATAGACAGTGTCTTAAAGAAATAATTTCTTAATTTAGTTTATTTGCAAGTTCAAACTTTATTTTCAATAATATATCTACATATAATAAATGGAAACTAATTTATTTCAGAATTTAATGTCATGTCTTATAACGATTATTCTTGCTTTAAGGAAATTGAATAAAGTAATTATTTAGAGCCGTGGGAACGTTTCTTTGTTTTTATTTTTATTTTATTTTATTTAATAGAAACACCAACAGTACATCAAAATTAGCTGTCACATACACTTATAAAGATATAAAAACACGTTTACATTTGTGTACCAATTACAGGTATTTACAGCTAGCTGTTAAAAAATATTATAACATACATACATACTTATACAAATAGAATTAGATAGTTAGAAACAGCCAATATCTACGTATTGACCTACATAGATATGAGTTATCATTGTTGCCGTTTGGTAAACACAACTTTCTCTTCGCTGTCCTACTTCGGTGACTTGAATCTTTGTTTTGCGCATATTTCGTTTGTCTAACTTTTTTTAAATTAGATATCTAAACAAAAAGTCTACCTTAATTTTATTGTTCTTCGATTGTCTATGTGTTTTAGTTCACGATTTATTACTGGTATTGTCGAGATGGTCGTAAAATGGCTCCGAATGTAACAGTCATTCTGAAAAGTGGCACAGTCATCGAATGTAACATTGACTTTCACATTTGTAATTCTCTGATGTAACTTGCCAGCCAGCCACACCGAACCAGCCCGCGGTGCGCTGCACGCCGTTCTATGCCGCGATTAGGTAAACGTTGCGCGCGCAACTTTCTACTTTCACCTGCACTTCCGCGTCGCTTCTAACTGCTTACTCGTCCGCCTTCATTTCTTATTGCAATATATTTAATATTTCAATAGCTTCATTCTTTTGTACCGACCATTACAACGTCTAATCACATTTGAACCACTTTTTAAAATTCCTTATTGCAATTGGCTCGTTTAGCTAAAACCTTTTATTCTGAAATTCGCTAATTTGGCTAAAACAACTGCTTACTCGTCCGCCTTTATTTCTTATTGCAATATATTGAATATTTCAATAGCTTCATTCTTTTTTGTACCGACCATTATAATGTCTAATCACATTTGAGTTTTGACCCACGTTTTAAAATTCCTTACTGCAATTGGTTTAGCAAAAGTTTAGCTATATAATAGCTTAAAAAAATCACAAGATTGCTAAAATATTCATTACTTTAGCTAAATGATTCCTTACTGGAATTGGCTAGCTTAGCTAAAAGACTCCTTACTGAAATTGACTAAACTAGTTTAGCTAAAAGATTCCTCAGTGGAATGAGCTTGTTTATCTAAAAGATTCCTTACTGAAATTAGCTAGAAGTTTCCATACTGGAATTGGCTAGTTTTATCTGAAATATTCCTCACTGGACTTGGCTACTTTAGTTAAAACTTCAAAATGTCAAAAGAGTTATATCACTAATGGATAAATATATTCCCCATTTAACTCAACATTACCACCGACCCCAGCGACCCAAAACCCGTTTGTTTCCAATATTTTTTGTACGATACTAATAAAACTTTTTTTTTGTACATTTTTCCATGAATCATTTCTTATTGATGTGGCGTTTATAGAGAAACGCTTGGCATGGTGTAGATTTTAGATAAGAAAAAGATAAGAATTAAAGAAATTCCAGACGTCGCATATATTTGGTTAAGGTAAATATTGATTACAGTAAAAATACAAACGGATTATGTTTGAATTAAATAAACTCTTATTATAGGTGAATCGACGCTTTATTAAACTGAGAAATTAATTCTTTGCAAAATTCGCCTTTTAAATTTTACTATTAGGCCCCATAGGTCGAAAATCGAAATATGATCAAATTGATATTGAAAGTAGAAAAAACAATCGTTTCCAATCTGGCAGCAGTAACCATTTCCTTAATGAAGACTACCGTAAATAACTGCATGAGTGATTTTGTGTTTTGGTAAGCGAGTAAGAGATACAGAACCCATTACCTCCTAAACTTCTCTTGCAACACCTATTTGTGATTTGAAATATGATATATACGTAATGCGAGCTGTATACGAAAGGCAGGCACTCTGTGTGACATTGGCCCAGTGACCCAGTACTGATTTGCTCGGCACGTTTGCCTTTTGCACAACTGCATCACATCGCCGTCTGACATCTCCCAGATTCCATGTTAGGTCACAATGTACTCGCTATTACGCAATCGTAATAATGAAAACGAGGAAACACGTTCGCGGCAATCTTATCTACAGCCTCTTGTATTTTATTATCGTTAACGCTCAATTGAGTTCGCTATTTCAATTAAGAAACCCTGCTCTATTATGGAATATTAATAAATAATTGCCCAGTAAGCACTTAATTTTAGGTTTTAAATTTTATTGACAGTTCAACTGTCTTTCTCTCCTCAAATTTCTCTAAGTTTTTGTGTAAATAATTGATGGAAATTTTATTATTTTATTTTATTAAAATAGGTTGAAATAAAATAGTTGAATTAAATAAAATAGGCTGCATATAGAATAAAATAGGCTGCAACAACCCAGACAATTATTTTGCAATTTTCCAAATTTAAATTGAGAATATTCATAATTTCATTTAAAAAAAAAATCTGATTGTTTTCGTAAACTACAAGGGGCTGTGACTATTGTCTGTTTATAATATTTTTTTATCCACAAAATAAAATCGCTGTTTGCCTCTGTCTGTTCTTCTAAACCAGGGATTCCCAAAGTGGTCGATATCGACCCCTTAAGGGGTCGATATCGGTTTCCTAGGGGTCGACATAAACGAAAAGTGATTTTGGGGGTCGACGAGGTCTAAAAATCGACCCCTATTATATTAACACAAGTTCTTATTTAAAACTTTCAAGATAGGTAAGTAGGTAGTTACTGTATTGTTTATGTTGTGTTACGTGTACTAAGAATAATTAATATTTTTGTAGGAAATAATGTTCCAGGAATGTAAAGTTTCAAGTTCGTACAAGATGAAAAACTCGGCAAGTCTATGTGGACAAGTTTGTGCAAGATTGAGTTGGAGCGTACGTCTTTCAGCGGCGTTTTGACTTGCTCTCTATTTGACGATAAAGTGCTTATCACACTATTCAATTTGAACGATTCCTATTTAGGAATCTAAGTAGTGAGCTCGTGATCACACTACGCTAAATTGATTTCTAAATCGAAGATATAGAGTTGAAAATGGATAAACTCTTAATTGAATCCAATCTGTTCTAACTGCGATCACACCTTCCGATTTCCTAAATTGGAATCGTTCAAATTGAATAGTGTGATAGCGGCTTTACGCGAATTAAGACGAACGAATTCATGATCAAGTCCAAACATGTTCCTGATATTTTACTATTTAACGAGCTTGCATTTAGGTTGAAAGTTCATTTGCGTTTTGAAATTCGTTGGAGCTTGAACGATAAAAACTCATATAGCTAAGTACTCATTTATTTCAAGAGATTACAAACTTATTACAAAGCTAAATTAAGTGAAGTAAAGTGACTGAAAAAGTGTTAAACACAACATACAACATATTTTAAATAGGTATGTATAATTGTATTTGTAAAAATTACTAACACTTAAGTCTTTGGTTTTCGTTCTTATTCTACCTAATTACCTAATACGAAGTTTCTATACCTAATTACCTACTGTAGTTACTTCCCAATATAGGTATCAAAGTTTATCAAAGAGTAAGTCAGTAATACTTAACAAGAATCCATTAACTGAGTGTGATAAAAATAAGATAGTGTGCAAATTTAACAGTTTATTATTGTTTTTTATTTAGGTTCCTTATTTTTTTGTTTGCAGAATTACTGAAAGTTTTATGATGGCGGACACGAAAAAAAAATGCAGACAATACAGTTTGGACTACTTGAAGTTCGGATTTATTGCATCTCCATCAAATCAACACTTCCCGATGTGTCTCATATGTGAAAAAGTATTTAGTAACGATGCCATGAAGCCTTCAAAAATGGATGACCACTTATCAAGAGTACATGCTAACAAAAAAAGTAAGCCCTTGTCATATTTTCAAGCACTGAAAGAAAAACTAGACAAAAGGCCATCCATAGGATCGATGTTTGCGTCATCATCTATTCGAGACAATGATGGTTTACGAGCGTCCTATAATATATCTTTACTAATAGCGAAGTCGGGGAAACCCCATACAATTGGAGAGCAGCTTATCTTACCAGCCATTGCGGAGGTCCTTAACAATGTATTGCACAAACCCGCACATGATATTTTAAAGAGAATACCTTTGAGCAACAACACCGTTCAGAGACGCATAGATGAGATGGGACGCGATGTGGAAAACATTTTATGCAAGTTCTTACAGACCCGCAGATTCTCTCTCCAGTTGGACGAGTCTACATTACCCGGCAATGAAGCTCTATTGTTAGGATATGTTCGATTTATCAAAGATGAAAATATGTGCCAAGAACTGATTTTTGCTGCATATTTAGAGACTGATACTAGAGGAGAATCGATTTTTCAGGCCGTGGAACATTTTTTTACTGATAAAGCTATTCCATGGAAGAATATTGTTTCTGTTGCGACTGATGGTGCACCGTCTATGGTTGGTCGTCATCGTGGCTTTATAGCTCACTTAAAGCGACAACTGCCTGATGTACTGGTTATTCACTGTGTGATTCACAGGCAGCATTTAGCAGCAAAAAAGCTGAGTCCTAGATTGCATAAGTCTTTACAATATGTAATAAATGCTATCAACAAGATTCGAAGCAATTCTTTGAACTCTCGGTTATTTGCTCAACTATGTGACGAAAACGACGAAGTCTTTACTCGGTTACTTCTGCACACTGAAGTTCGCTGGCTATCAAGAGGCTCTTGCTTAGAAAGATTTTCAGCCCTTTTTGAATCTGTGTTGGAGTTTTTACAAGAAAAAGATCCGAATTTGAAAGAAAATCTGAACAATTGTAAAACAGATATTTATTACTTGACTGATATCTTTGGAATGTTCAACAAAGTTAATTTGCAACTACAGGGTGATGATCTTAACTTGATTAAAACAAAATCAATAATATCGGCCTTCGTGGGTAAACTAGTTCTTTATAAACAAAATTTAGGCAGAAAAGAATATTCGCAGTTTCCGCATTTGTCAAAATTACCAAAAATGCTTCAAGATGATGACATTTTATTATATGTTACTCACTTGGACGCATTACACAAGGATTTTACGGAGAGGTTTGATGATCTTTTAAATTTACAAATTCCTCAATGGATAATAAATCCGTATAACACCACAGCCATAGAAGAAGCCAATGTGATAATGCAAGAAGAGTTGATTACCATCAGCACAGACGAAGAGCTTAAGCAAAAGTTCAACCAAGGCTATCAGAAGTTCTGGTTGCAACGCAAAATTGAAACACAGTATCCTACATTGTGGAACATTGCTGAAAAATACCTTATCGCTTTTCCATCATCATATCTAGTTGAAAAAAGCTTCAGTGTGGTAACAAACATTTTGACAAAACAAAGAAACCGTTTGAAAATCAACGAACGTGGAGATTTAAGGCTGCAACTCACTAATATTGAACCGGATGTAGCTAGATTGGTAGATAGTCACCAGGTTCATCCATCGCACTGAATGTTTTATTTTCTCTTTGCGAATTAATAGTTTTTAAAATATAATTTCCTACCAACTTAAGATGCTTTATGTATTAATTTGTAATAATTATAAATTAAACTTGATATTTACTGAATTGGATTGTCTTTTTATTTTGTTAAATTTTGACGAGAAAATGAAATCAACTTCACTCACTTAACCAAGTGCAAAGTTTTCTAATTGGCACCTTAGTACCTAGGTATTTTGTACCAATAGGAAAAAACTAAAGATAGACTAAGATAGATAGCTGCTTTAAGTTAGCGGACCATTATGAATAAGGGGGTTGGTCTTAAAAGTAGGTAATTTGACCATGGGGGTCTGAGGTAACAGTTCATTGTTGAAAAGGGGTCACTTGTCCAAAATAGTTTGGGGAACCCTGGTCTATACGGACGCCATCTTTACGAATCGAGTGACGTATTTCGCGACCTCATGTATAACTTCACTAAATTTAGAACGAAAGACACTGGCACGATTATTTATTTATTTATTTTATACAACTTTGTGCAGAATGAAACTGCGCATGGTAAATTAAGTGTTTCCAATTCACGAGTGTGCGCTACGTCTGCTCTGTTGAAACATATGTGTCACACACGTGATGTGATATTATGTGGGCTAAACCACATACAAGTCACATGCCTTGATACTATTGTTAAAGTTCTGTAACTAGTTATAGGTAGGTTATGGTTAGGTATAATGTACCTAGTTCATTACAAAATAAATTTTTAAAATGGTGACTAAAAGTTCTTTAGAATCAATTCGATATCGGTATTAATAGTTTTAGAAAAAATATATATCTAGGAAGCTTAAAAATGTAATGTTAAAAATTACTAACACAACTCACTCTCGTCTCTTAAACAGGCTAAACATTATTATTATAATATATTTGTCTGTAGACCATGCGAAGGCCTTTGATTTGGTAGAGATTTGGGCTTACTTCAGGCACTACAGCAGCGGTGTCAAATCAATAATACATTCTTCTATTGTAGTATACAACACCCACTAAGTGTGTCAGTCCAGCCCCAATAATATTAGAGACTATCTATAGCTGGTGAAAATATCTGACATCTTTATCACTGTGTAGACAGTGGCGCCCATTTTTTATTTAGACGATTCCTCGGGGGCCTCGGGAACCTAACATTTTCCAGAATAAAAGTATACTATATAGAACTATCTGTGTGCCTATTTAAATCCGTAATAGTTTTTACGTGAAAGAGTAACAAAAATACATCTATACAATCTCACATTCTTTCGCATTTATCAATATTAATAGGATAACGACTGCTTTGGAAGACTTATTCAAGTTCTTGATTGAAAATGACTTCAGTTTTCGTTTATTATGGAGGTGTAGGTATGTCCAACACTTAGCAACGTCTGTTGTTAATAATGACAACGATGTATTTTTAAATTGTTCAAAATTGTATTTTCACATTAAAAAGCTATTTTTCCAAACTAATTGCGTTTAAGTATTGCGAAAACTTTATCTCTTGCTAGAGGCTCTGCGCATAAAGAAACCAACTAGACAACAATGTAGGCCAAGGCAAACTCGCAGGCCGTCTCTGTTTCCTACTCACTAACCGCACAGATAGCTCGAGGAAGACACTCGTTACGACCATTATTCACACTTGATCTGATACACTATAAATTGGCATAGTTATAATTTCAATAAAATTTCTGTATGTGGACAGGATGAGTACGATAAAGAAGCGATACATAACGGGTTATTGTGCCGCAATTAAGCTTCATTAGAACGAGATCCATTGTATATAACACCTAATCATTTTCGGAGAAATTAATAACGAAGAGTTTCTCTATCTATATATTGTCTATACATATATACGGTATACATATCTATACTAATATTATAAAAAGAGAAGATTTGTATGTTTGTAATGAATAAACCCAAAAACTACTGGAACAACTGGACTACGATTTTAAAAATCCTTTAACCTATAGAAATCTATGTTATCAGCGTAGTTAACATAGTATTAGCGTCTGCTATTTATGTTGATTTGAAGTTGATTTAAAAGTGCTCTGTGACGTTTCAAAAGAGGTGTTCATTCGTGCAGATTCATTCATTTGTTCATTCATTCAATCTCATTCGATGGTAGGATATACAAAGGAGTTCAACGAACGCGTTCGCGAAGAAAAGCGCGTTGATGTCGTATGTCCGCTAACCTTATAGTTCTTTCTGATGTATCATTCGGTCAATAAAAGTATCGGGATTCAACATAAAGTGGTTTAATTAATGTACCCGAAGTAGAGGGTGCTAACAATAGGCTCTATTTTATGAAGTTACGCGGGCGAAGTCGCGTGCAACAGCTAGTTATAAAATAAAGTCGCTGTCCACTTATGTCTCCCCTTACATCTTCTAACCACACAAAGTATATGTATTTTGTTGCGGATTCCACTAATAGAAAGAACGATAAGTGAAGACGGTTTTTGCATACCAACGAATTAATACTTTGCAGAAAAAAACACATCCGTCGCCATCTCGTCATATTTCTATTTATGCTAGTAGCTTTAGGCCTCATTGTTATTAACAGTTTCTAAGAGAAATTTTTAAAAGTTTATAGGATTTAATTCTCACAGAAGTAGGTGTGATTCTCACGTGTATTCGTCGCTTGGTAGCTACTTTGTGTTTATAGACAGTGTCTTAAAGAAATAATTTCTTAATTTAGTTTATTTGCAAGTTCAAACTTTATTTTCAATAATATATCTACATATAATAAATGGAAACTAATTTATTTCAGAATTTAATGTCATGTCTTATAACGATTATTCTTGCTTTAAGGAAATTGAATAAAGTAATTATTTAGAGCCGTGGGAACGTTTCTTTGTTTTTATTTTTATTTTATTTTATTTAATAGAAACACCAACAGTACATCAAAATTAGCTGTCACATACACTTATAAAGATATAAAAACACGTTTACATTTGTGTACCAATTACAGGTATTTACAGCTAGCTGTTAAAAAATATTATAACATACATACATACTTATACAAATAGAATTAGATAGTTAGAAACAGCCAATATCTACGTATTGACCTACATAGATATGAGTTATCATTGTTGCCGTTTGGTAAACACAACTTTCTCTTCGCTGTCCTACTTCGGTGACTTGAATCTTTGTTTTGCGCATATTTCGTTTGTCTAACTTTTTTTAAATTAGATATCTAAACAAAAAGTCTACCTTAATTTTATTGTTCTTCGATTGTCTATGTGTTTTAGTTCACGATTTATTACTGGTATTGTCGAGATGGTCGTAAAATGGCTCCGAATGTAACAGTCATTCTGAAAAGTGGCACAGTCATCGAATGTAACATTGACTTTCACATTTGTAATTCTCTGATGTAACTTGCCAGCCAGCCACACCGAACCAGCCCGCGGTGCGCTGCACGCCGTTCTATGCCGCGATTAGGTAAACGTTGCGCGCGCAACTTTCTACTTTCACCTGCACTTCCGCGTCGCTTCTAACTGCTTACTCGTCCGCCTTCATTTCTTATTGCAATATATTTAATATTTCAATAGCTTCATTCTTTTGTACCGACCATTACAACGTCTAATCACATTTGAACCACTTTTTAAAATTCCTTATTGCAATTGGCTCGTTTAGCTAAAACCTTTTATTCTGAAATTCGCTAATTTGGCTAAAACAACTGCTTACTCGTCCGCCTTTATTTCTTATTGCAATATATTGAATATTTCAATAGCTTCATTCTTTTTTGTACCGACCATTATAATGTCTAATCACATTTGAGTTTTGACCCACGTTTTAAAATTCCTTACTGCAATTGGTTTAGCAAAAGTTTAGCTATATAATAGCTTAAAAAAATCACAAGATTGCTAAAATATTCATTACTTTAGCTAAATGATTCCTTACTGGAATTGGCTAGCTTAGCTAAAAGACTCCTTACTGAAATTGACTAAACTAGTTTAGCTAAAAGATTCCTCAGTGGAATGAGCTTGTTTATCTAAAAGATTCCTTACTGAAATTAGCTAGAAGTTTCCATACTGGAATTGGCTAGTTTTATCTGAAATATTCCTCACTGGACTTGGCTACTTTAGTTAAAACTTCAAAATGTCAAAAGAGTTATATCACTAATGGATAAATATATTCCCCATTTAACTCAACATTACCACCGACCCCAGCGACCCAAAACCCGTTTGTTTCCAATATTTTTTGTACGATACTAATAAAACTTTTTTTTTGTACATTTTTCCATGAATCATTTCTTATTGATGTGGCGTTTATAGAGAAACGCTTGGCATGGTGTAGATTTTAGATAAGAAAAA
Organism: Synanthedon andrenaeformis; assembly: GCA_936446665.2. Lineage (NCBI taxonomy): Eukaryota > Metazoa > Arthropoda > Insecta > Lepidoptera > Sesiidae > Synanthedon > Synanthedon andrenaeformis. The sequence goes on along the minus strand of OW387783.2, from coordinate 10,719,124 downwards.
GATAAGAATTAAAGAAATTCCAGACGTCGCATATATTTGGTTAAGGTAAATATTGATTACAGTAAAAATACAAACGGATTATGTTTGAATTAAATAAACTCTTATTATAGGTGAATCGACGCTTTATTAAACTGAGAAATTAATTCTTTGCAAAATTCGCCTTTTAAATTTTACTATTAGGCCCCATAGGTCGAAAATCGAAATATGATCAAATTGATATTGAAAGTAGAAAAAACAATCGTTTCCAATCTGGCAGCAGTAACCATTTCCTTAATGAAGACTACCGTAAATAACTGCATGAGTGATTTTGTGTTTTGGTAAGCGAGTAAGAGATACAGAACCCATTACCTCCTAAACTTCTCTTGCAACACCTATTTGTGATTTGAAATATGATATATACGTAATGCGAGCTGTATACGAAAGGCAGGCACTCTGTGTGACATTGGCCCAGTGACCCAGTACTGATTTGCTCGGCACGTTTGCCTTTTGCACAACTGCATCACATCGCCGTCTGACATCTCCCAGATTCCATGTTAGGTCACAATGTACTCGCTATTACGCAATCGTAATAATGAAAACGAGGAAACACGTTCGCGGCAATCTTATCTACAGCCTCTTGTATTTTATTATCGTTAACGCTCAATTGAGTTCGCTATTTCAATTAAGAAACCCTGCTCTATTATGGAATATTAATAAATAATTGCCCAGTAAGCACTTAATTTTAGGTTTTAAATTTTATTGACAGTTCAACTGTCTTTCTCTCCTCAAATTTCTCTAAGTTTTTGTGTAAATAATTGATGGAAATTTTATTATTTTATTTTATTAAAATAGGTTGAAATAAAATAGTTGAATTAAATAAAATAGGCTGCATATAGAATAAAATAGGCTGCAACAACCCAGACAATTATTTTGCAATTTTCCAAATTTAAATTGAGAATATTCATAATTTCATTTAAAAAAAAAATCTGATTGTTTTCGTAAACTACAAGGGGCTGTGACTATTGTCTGTTTATAATATTTTTTTATCCACAAAATAAAATCGCTGTTTGCCTCTGTCTGTTCTTCTAAACCAGGGATTCCCAAAGTGGTCGATATCGACCCCTTAAGGGGTCGATATCGGTTTCCTAGGGGTCGACATAAACGAAAAGTGATTTTGGGGGTCGACGAGGTCTAAAAATCGACCCCTATTATATTAACACAAGTTCTTATTTAAAACTTTCAAGATAGGTAAGTAGGTAGTTACTGTATTGTTTATGTTGTGTTACGTGTACTAAGAATAATTAATATTTTTGTAGGAAATAATGTTCCAGGAATGTAAAGTTTCAAGTTCGTACAAGATGAAAAACTCGGCAAGTCTATGTGGACAAGTTTGTGCAAGATTGAGTTGGAGCGTACGTCTTTCAGCGGCGTTTTGACTTGCTCTCTATTTGACGATAAAGTGCTTATCACACTATTCAATTTGAACGATTCCTATTTAGGAATCTAAGTAGTGAGCTCGTGATCACACTACGCTAAATTGATTTCTAAATCGAAGATATAGAGTTGAAAATGGATAAACTCTTAATTGAATCCAATCTGTTCTAACTGCGATCACACCTTCCGATTTCCTAAATTGGAATCGTTCAAATTGAATAGTGTGATAGCGGCTTTACGCGAATTAAGACGAACGAATTCATGATCAAGTCCAAACATGTTCCTGATATTTTACTATTTAACGAGCTTGCATTTAGGTTGAAAGTTCATTTGCGTTTTGAAATTCGTTGGAGCTTGAACGATAAAAACTCATATAGCTAAGTACTCATTTATTTCAAGAGATTACAAACTTATTACAAAGCTAAATTAAGTGAAGTAAAGTGACTGAAAAAGTGTTAAACACAACATACAACATATTTTAAATAGGTATGTATAATTGTATTTGTAAAAATTACTAACACTTAAGTCTTTGGTTTTCGTTCTTATTCTACCTAATTACCTAATACGAAGTTTCTATACCTAATTACCTACTGTAGTTACTTCCCAATATAGGTATCAAAGTTTATCAAAGAGTAAGTCAGTAATACTTAACAAGAATCCATTAACTGAGTGTGATAAAAATAAGATAGTGTGCAAATTTAACAGTTTATTATTGTTTTTTATTTAGGTTCCTTATTTTTTTGTTTGCAGAATTACTGAAAGTTTTATGATGGCGGACACGAAAAAAAAATGCAGACAATACAGTTTGGACTACTTGAAGTTCGGATTTATTGCATCTCCATCAAATCAACACTTCCCGATGTGTCTCATATGTGAAAAAGTATTTAGTAACGATGCCATGAAGCCTTCAAAAATGGATGACCACTTATCAAGAGTACATGCTAACAAAAAAAGTAAGCCCTTGTCATATTTTCAAGCACTGAAAGAAAAACTAGACAAAAGGCCATCCATAGGATCGATGTTTGCGTCATCATCTATTCGAGACAATGATGGTTTACGAGCGTCCTATAATATATCTTTACTAATAGCGAAGTCGGGGAAACCCCATACAATTGGAGAGCAGCTTATCTTACCAGCCATTGCGGAGGTCCTTAACAATGTATTGCACAAACCCGCACATGATATTTTAAAGAGAATACCTTTGAGCAACAACACCGTTCAGAGACGCATAGATGAGATGGGACGCGATGTGGAAAACATTTTATGCAAGTTCTTACAGACCCGCAGATTCTCTCTCCAGTTGGACGAGTCTACATTACCCGGCAATGAAGCTCTATTGTTAGGATATGTTCGATTTATCAAAGATGAAAATATGTGCCAAGAACTGATTTTTGCTGCATATTTAGAGACTGATACTAGAGGAGAATCGATTTTTCAGGCCGTGGAACATTTTTTTACTGATAAAGCTATTCCATGGAAGAATATTGTTTCTGTTGCGACTGATGGTGCACCGTCTATGGTTGGTCGTCATCGTGGCTTTATAGCTCACTTAAAGCGACAACTGCCTGATGTACTGGTTATTCACTGTGTGATTCACAGGCAGCATTTAGCAGCAAAAAAGCTGAGTCCTAGATTGCATAAGTCTTTACAATATGTAATAAATGCTATCAACAAGATTCGAAGCAATTCTTTGAACTCTCGGTTATTTGCTCAACTATGTGACGAAAACGACGAAGTCTTTACTCGGTTACTTCTGCACACTGAAGTTCGCTGGCTATCAAGAGGCTCTTGCTTAGAAAGATTTTCAGCCCTTTTTGAATCTGTGTTGGAGTTTTTACAAGAAAAAGATCCGAATTTGAAAGAAAATCTGAACAATTGTAAAACAGATATTTATTACTTGACTGATATCTTTGGAATGTTCAACAAAGTTAATTTGCAACTACAGGGTGATGATCTTAACTTGATTAAAACAAAATCAATAATATCGGCCTTCGTGGGTAAACTAGTTCTTTATAAACAAAATTTAGGCAGAAAAGAATATTCGCAGTTTCCGCATTTGTCAAAATTACCAAAAATGCTTCAAGATGATGACATTTTATTATATGTTACTCACTTGGACGCATTACACAAGGATTTTACGGAGAGGTTTGATGATCTTTTAAATTTACAAATTCCTCAATGGATAATAAATCCGTATAACACCACAGCCATAGAAGAAGCCAATGTGATAATGCAAGAAGAGTTGATTACCATCAGCACAGACGAAGAGCTTAAGCAAAAGTTCAACCAAGGCTATCAGAAGTTCTGGTTGCAACGCAAAATTGAAACACAGTATCCTACATTGTGGAACATTGCTGAAAAATACCTTATCGCTTTTCCATCATCATATCTAGTTGAAAAAAGCTTCAGTGTGGTAACAAACATTTTGACAAAACAAAGAAACCGTTTGAAAATCAACGAACGTGGAGATTTAAGGCTGCAACTCACTAATATTGAACCGGATGTAGCTAGATTGGTAGATAGTCACCAGGTTCATCCATCGCACTGAATGTTTTATTTTCTCTTTGCGAATTAATAGTTTTTAAAATATAATTTCCTACCAACTTAAGATGCTTTATGTATTAATTTGTAATAATTATAAATTAAACTTGATATTTACTGAATTGGATTGTCTTTTTATTTTGTTAAATTTTGACGAGAAAATGAAATCAACTTCACTCACTTAACCAAGTGCAAAGTTTTCTAATTGGCACCTTAGTACCTAGGTATTTTGTACCAATAGGAAAAAACTAAAGATAGACTAAGATAGATAGCTGCTTTAAGTTAGCGGACCATTATGAATAAGGGGGTTGGTCTTAAAAGTAGGTAATTTGACCATGGGGGTCTGAGGTAACAGTTCATTGTTGAAAAGGGGTCACTTGTCCAAAATAGTTTGGGGAACCCTGTTCTAAACCACCCAACCGATTTTGACACGATTTTCACTAATCGAAAGAGCATCAAATAATGAAGTTTTGTGTATATAATTTGCAGAACAAATTGCATCCGCGCAAAGCCTAGAGCGGGTCGCTAGTCGTGTATAAATTTGATTGAAACTCGATTAGATGACAATGCACCGCTAGGTAAGTAGAAGGAAACCGGTTTGTAATCGTAAGCAGTGTGCAAATTGTTAACTAGCAGCTATTGACCCAGTGACACAGAAACGAACGCTGAAGGAAAACAACTCCAATTGCGTGCTCTCTTCGCAGGGCGGGTCGAGATTACTTTTGTCTTTTGAAAACACATGTTTGCATTACAATTTCAATATTTATGTAATTTGAAAAAGACCGTCGATTCTATTCAAAATATCAGAAACTGGCTTCCACCTACTTTTTACAATAATAATTTAATTTCAATATTAACTCTTTTATTTTAATACTTGGATAAGCATTTGAGTTGGCCTTGAGTAATAAAAATAATGACAATAGATTCGATAAAATATTTGACTAAACAAAAAGATAAAATAAATCGAGACTTTGGTAACAATCCAAATGGACTGTTGCATGTTGTGGCTGAGTTTGTTTAAATTAAATTTGAAGAAAGCATTTTAAAAAAAAAATTATGTACTTACGTATTTAAAGTAATATTTGGACAGCTGTGCCAAACTAAGACTTGTACGACACTCATAAATTTTGTAATAGCGTTACTATGTAGTTCACGGAGTACAGCGACCCGGTCCCGGCTTCGCACGGATGAATTTTTTTTCTGAAAATTATATAAACACAAACCTTCCTCGTTTATCGCTCTTTAGATTAGTGAAAAACTTATTAAAAGTTAGCAGTGCGGTTCGATAGAAGTTAGCAGAGAAACAGACAGAGGCGGACAGCGACTTTATAATTTGTTTTATTTTAGGTGATCCCTTGGGAATAGTACCTTTTTCTCGATAAAAGGTACCCGATGTCCCTTTTTGTATCCCTGACAACGTGTATGAAAAAAATCATACACGATCGGTTGAGTAGTTAACGTGTAAAAGGTAACAGACAGACTGACAGACATACCGTTACTTTCACATTTATAATATTAGTATTAGTATAGATATAGAAGATATTGTGGTGTTTGCGAAGCTTATGACGCAACCAAGTTGAACGCCCCCATAAACTAGATCAAACTATGAACTTTCATTATAAATAATATATTCGCAATTATGGATGTGACCGATTATAATACATAATGTATGTTGATGACATTAATCAATCATACTGTCCGAGCATGTAGGCCGCTTTTACCTTTATCAGTCATAAAGCTAGACAGGTGAGTTTGTGACTAGAGTTTAAAGTGCAATCTGTGCTTTTTTTTTTTAAAGAAACTAGCTTTAATTCAGGCCCTTACGCATGTTATAATATGAACAATAAGTTTGTCTGTCCTTCCTCATGATTTTCTTTCTGGTTTGTTTCTAATGTGTCTAGTCGACTATACGGATACTTATTTTGTTTTAGTGAAAATACGAGGAGTTTTATGATATTATCGTGTAAAGCGAATCTGACTAATTCTTACAATCCTAATCTAGTGTTTAATAGCAGGACTACTTTGTTAGTATGACCAGTTTTTGTAAAAACACGATTTATAGTAGGTATCCCACGTCCATATAAATATGCATAAATCATGATAATTATGTCAAACCTGAGATGACACCATGTCTTAATAAGTACATTTTACTGTTACGTAGAGTATGTACTAAATGATTAAGCTCAATTATTGTAACCAAATGTGCACTTAAATCTGCTCAGATAACTTATTTTGATATTAGAAAAGGAATTGTTTTAATCGGATAAGTAGACTTTTAATTAAAAGCACTCTAAACAGACATAAAGCAATATTCTAAATCGATATCGTCACATTTTCAGTGTTAAACTAGTGTAAATAAATAAATAAATAAATAAGTAAATAAATAATAAAGGAAGCGACGGTAATTTGAATATAAATCGGTCATCCGTAATAAACAATGCGGATCTAATAATAGAGGGCGCTACCGCGGCCAGCTCAAAAATAGAACGCGAGATGTGGGCCACAGCCACTCCCGCGCATCAAACACACGCGTCTCTAACATCGCGATCTGAAATTTAAGCCTCATTTCAAATAACTAGGCGTAGCAGCGAACAGCTGTTTCATTTGTTACGAAAATTAAATATTTGATAGGTATCTAATAAACTTTAAAAATAATCATGATGCGATAGACAAAAATAATAAAGAAATGCATTCACCGAGAGGAAAGAATCAGAAGAGAATGAATAAAAAGAATATTAACAAAAATGGATGGACGGCTACTCCAATGAGGCGACTAGAATGAAATGAAAGAAATATTTAATTGACGATATGATTGTTTAGATCTATCAACTCAATAACAGTAATCAACTCGTTGTTACCGTTTTTATTGCATTAGTTGATTTTATTGCAAAAATATAAATCTAAAAAGTCGCTATACGCTTCTGTTTCTCCGCTAACTTTTTCTCAACCACCCAAATTATTTTGATTCGGTTTTCACTAATTAATGTAAACGAGGAAGGTTTATGTATAAAATTTGCAGAAATAAAATGATAGTTATGAAATAAAACGATCAGGACCACAGTTTTTGCTTACCTTACTGACTTTATTGGCCTTGTAAATTATTATTATTGCTGCCTTATAAATCTAACCTATGATTAATAATAAAAATATATATAATTTAGTAATACATTAATAGGTATTGAGTTTACACATTCAAAATACCTAGTTGTATATATCTAAAACAATTTATTAATTTCAAAGTCGATTAATCTTCGCCACCCTATTCGCAGAGGGTATTAGCACAGCAAAATAAATACCTTGTATCACATCCAAAAGGCGAGTTTACATAATAATAGAGTATAGGCAGGGAAAATATTCGTCCCCTATTGATCGCTATTAGAATTAGAACTCGTCTGCACGTTACGTAGATTTACTAAACAAACACATTATGACGGTAATTGTGATTAAACAAAATTGTGTTTAAATACTTAATTAAATACACAATACGTCTAGTGGATCCGAGATTAGTTCAATACATCTATTTGTTTACGTGCTTTACAATGAAGCTATTTAAAGGTTTTCCGGACATTAATATCATTTATTTTATTTATTTAATCGTGGCATAAATTTTAACTCAGCCTTCATTGTAATCCTAGCGAAGACGTCATTTTCTAGCGCTTTTTTCTTGCAACAGTGAATGATGTAAATTAATGAAAATGAATGAATGAATTCAAATGTATTTTCATCGGCACAGTTATAATTTAACAGTTAAACTTGTCCTCTCGTATTTGATTAAGTGTTGTTATTCTGATTTTTGCATTCATTTCACTTCTTTTTCAGAACGGATTTCTTGTTTAGTGTTTTTTCTTGCACTAACTATTATTCCTAGAAGGTGGCATTACTATTAGCTCAGCCTTCGTTCTAATCCTAGCAGAGAGAGACGTATTTACAGATTTAGTCATTTGGATATATGTTGCCGTAGCCAGAACTATTATCATTATAATTAGGTTTAGTTATGTTTTTACCAAACCAGAATCATCTACCTACGTCAATCTATTACCAAGATATCAGATCTAGACTTTGAAGGCCTAGCAAACTTTACCTATTCTTTATATAACTTTATAGTTTCCTGGATTATGATATTACTAGCGACCCGCCTCGGCTTCGCATGTAACTATACTATTTTTTTTATAAATTATATATACAAATCGTCATAGCCGTAGAACAACGACGGTTCTGCAATTTTGTAACTTTACGTATGGCACTGGCGAAATGATTAATACGCCATTTTACTGTGTTTAGAAATCAAATCTGTCAGTATTCCAACTCTGTATTTAAAAGGTTTTAAATAATATTTGTCAAAAAATGTTTTTGGTCAATAAAACATGACATATAAAGTCAGTTTACGCAAAAAAATAAAAATTGAAAATTATCAAAACCGTCTTTGTTCTACTACTATGACGAAATATAAACCTTCCTAGTTTATTGTTCTTTCCATTAGTGAATATCGTATCGAAATTCGTTGTGATTTAGTCTTATACCTACTGTTAGTTAAATTTATTTTGATCACCATTTCTGCACTCCTATAAAACATTATGTATACAATATATATAGGCAAAATTTCTCGGTAACCGGTTAATTAGTATTTACGGCGTTAAATCGTAAAAAACAAACTCACTTTCGCATTTAAAATATTACCAATAAGTAAGGATATAGTTACACGTCTGGTGACATCACTGTATGATTAATACAAGTCGAAGTATTTATTTAAAATTCGCATTGAATAGATTCGCATTACGAACGAGTGGCAGAGAGACAAAAAGTAAAGACTTACGAGTCACCTTGTTATACGAGTCTCGGGAGCATTGACCCGCGGGCACAGCTGTTAACATCAACACAAATAGCACACACGCACATTATACTTATGGTTTTGTGTCGAAGTCGAAATTTGATGGGGGTTTTTCCCCTTGGTGAGGCTCTATTATTATGGAATTTCCCAATTATAATCATATTGGTACGAATTAAAAAGTATTTTATTTAATCAATTTTTTACATTAAAAACATTAGTTTATAGTGTACCAGCCGATGTTCGCGACTTCGTCCGCTTTGCATCATACATAGAGACCTTCCTCGTTAAACGTTCTTTCTTCTTTAAAAGATATAAATTTAGTTTTAAATATCTATGTAACATACAGAGGGACAGACGGCGGGAAGCGACTTTATTTGATACTAGATGGTGCCCGCGACTTCGTCCGCGTTTAAAAAGCAATATATCGCCTGACATCGTTATTGCTATTACACTTAGCCAGGAGTTAGTTTCCTTAATTTTAGATGATCCCTCGGGAATAGTATTTTTTTCTGGATGAAAGGTACCCTATGTCCTTTCTGGTGTGCCAGACAACGTGTATGCAAGATTTCATGGTGATCGGTTCAGTAGTTTTTGCGTGAAAGAGTAACAAACATCCATACATCTAAACAAACTTTCGAGTGCTAATGTAATATTTTAAGTGAACATTACACTATACTTTTCTTGTGTTAATTTAAAAATAAATACAACTCACAAACCGGTACCAAATATTAATTGGTTTTAATCCGGTTTTTTGGAACTTGTTTGCATAACTTGAATGGAAATAGCCATTGGATAACGCAGTTACGGGAAATATAATGATTGTTGATTTATGTATTTAGGTAATTATTATTTATAAACTATACTTAATCGTAATATTAAAATTAACAAGAAAATAAAGGTATTCATGTAAAAAACATTACAAGGTACATTTTTTAATGTTTCATTTATTACATATATTGGTTAATACATACGTTATAAATAAATTATAGGATATAAACAGAAATACTTAACAGCGATGTTATCTTTAATTATCTTTACATAGAATAATTTGAAGTCGCTTTCTGCGTCTGACTGTCTGTATTATCGCTAACTCCTAAAACACGCAAATGATTTTGATGTGGTTTTCACCATCAGTTAGATAATTTTTCACGTAAATAAATAGTTTTTATTTTTATGTAAATAGAGAGAAAAATAAAACAACTTTTACAACCAAGTCGCCGAAAAATAAATTTTAATGGCTTCCGCAGGCTAAACCTTGAAATTCATATAAATGATGTACTAGAGAATTGCAGTTCTTCGAAAATCCTTAAGAAAAGTCCGCGATGGCATATATCTCTGTCTGTTACAGTTGGCTCACAGTAACCATTGCTAAACGATCTATCTATCTATATATATAAAAATCTCGTGTCACGATGTATGTTCGCGATAAACTCTGATACCTACTACTGAACCGACTTTGATCAAACTTCATAAGTATCTGTTATTTGGTCCAACTTAAAAGATAGGATAGTTTATATCTCATTTTGTTTATTGTTTTTTTGCAAATTATATAATATTATTAACATAGCGCCATCCAGCATTACCATAGTTCAATCCAGCAATTATTTGTTAAAATTATCTGTGAGTTCCATGACAATCTAACAGATGGCGGTGTAAGACAATCTAACAGATTGCACTCGGGCGAAGCCGGGAGCGGGCCACTAGTAAATTATAAATCCGTCATGTCTGTTTCTCCACTAACTATTTCGGAACCAACCCACAGATTTTAATTCAGTGTTTACTTATGGAAAGAAGGATAAACGAGCTATGTTTGTGTATAAAAAAAAAATGCATCCCGAGCGAAGCCTTAAAACTTACCTGTACCTGTAAAATGTATTTAAGTTTGATTCTAACTTAAAATATGTGGAATTCATTTTATCCATTAGATTGGATTATTAGATCCATACAAATATTATAAATGTGAAAGTAACTCTGTCTGTCTGTTACCTTTTCACGCCTTAACTACTCAACCAATCATCATGAAATTTTGCATACACGTTGTTAAGGATATACTCGTAGGAACAGACATCCAGAAAAAAGGATCGTTCCCGAGGGATCATTTGAAAATATTAAAAAAATGTGGCGGCGTCATCGTCGTCACAGCAATAAAGATGTCGTTAAAAATAATAAATTTTTTATTTGTCAACTCGGACGAAGTCGCGGGACCAGCTATAGTGGTTTATAATATAAAAAAACTGTTGTTCCATGTTATACATGAAATAATAATAATGTTTGCGCATTGTCATTCAAAAACACTCTTGTTGACTGTTTTTATTCATCAAAATGCAATTTACAAGTCAATCCTTTCATGTATTGAATCGTTTGCCAGCGGATGTTCTATTTGGGTCAATGTCCAAAACGGTACAATTACAATATCAATTTTTTCTCTAATAGCGGATGTTTATGACTTTTAAGAAAAAAGAAAATTGTGGTTTAGAAAAGCCATTTTAAAAATAAAAGCTTTTGATATTTCGGTCTATTTTCAATCTATAAAAATGTCGGCAATAATACTAATAATTCTTTATATCAAATCATAAAAGTAAATTTAGCTCACAGATTATGCAATTTAATTATTTTTGATCTTTATTACGAGGTTTTTCCCTGAAGGACATGTCGCCTCATTGGGCAAGGTCGTATAAACTTTTACTAAACACTACAGTAGTAAATATTGTACAGCTCCCTGGCATCATCGGCTAACGGGAATGCCAGGGTACTGTCATATATATATCCCCTGGCGCTACCAGGGGATTGTATATTAATATAAATTACGGCCAACTTATATACAATATAAATTAAATTATTTAAATATATCAAATTTGAAACATCAACTTTATTCAAACAGACATTTCAATTAATCTATACTAATAATAATTCTTTACATAATTACGTGAGCGGTAATTCAATCGTTACAGTCCGACAATTCCATATAAAGATATATTATTTCGATGCAATGCACCACCGACCCTTTTCTGTTTAATGCAAAACGAGCTATGTGAGAATATTAATTTGATGCGAATTACTCACTGTTCCAGGTATCGCAGTTCTCAAAACAGCAGACATGAACAAGAAACCGATTGGAGTTCGTCATTCGCATCAAGCAGGATAGTCTTTAAATGTAAGTTTTGTTTTTCGTCATTGAAACTGTTGTTCATAATAAACTTTACAAGGTTCGCCAATGTGCTCAAGGTCTTAAATTTAGAAGTTGTTATGCTTCATAGCTATAAACATCTTGTTTATCTTACCTGAAAGTTCGAGAAGGCGATATAAGGCGATTGAGTTTCTTATATTTTGACATGTTTTAGTTAGGTAAAATTGAAGAAAAATAGATACCCTGGTTCGAAATTTTCTATTAGCTCCTAGGATTATTTTGTGTGTGTATATTGAGAGCGCCTCAGAGGGCAACTAACTTAAAATAGATAATATTTTTTAACAATGTTAAGGTCGACAGATATACAGTGTCCCAGTAACCTACTGTGGAAACTAAAACACATATTAGCTCTATACTATGAAAATTAGGGGTTGTAAGGCGTTTTTAAAGCAGCATGAAGTATTCTGAATACTTTTGGATTATATGCAATTTTTTTTTTTTTTTTTTTCTTTTCAATTTGTTAAAAGCACTATCAAAGAAATGTTGATTGTATACGATAGCTAAACTCTAGATAATAATCAGATTTTTTTAAATATTTGTAGAAATAACACCAAAATTACTGTAATAGTGTGGATAACCCGAAATTCGTGAGACATTAATAACAATTTTTGATATGTGATGGACAGATAAGACAGACGTATTCATACAAAATACAAATATTTATCTTGTCATGCGGTCGTCACGAGCATACATTTACACGAAAACAATAATTACGACTGGAGTTGTTAAGGAAGTAAAAATACATACATATTTGGTGACGCGAAAAACAACCTACATAACCAGACTCTTCAATTGAAGCTATCAGTATCATAATATTGTTAAAATGTGCGATAAGTTTGATAAGCCTATTTAATTTATGCAAGATAACCTTCCATTGGCTCAATGATATTTGTATATATGTATGTTATGTTTTTGTTTATCTTAAAACAATGATTCAAATTTAGTATAAGATTTCCTCAAGCCATTACTATTACTAACGCCATCTATGTACTTGAAAAGACCATTTATTTTTCCTCCATACTTCCTCGTATTATATCCCAAGGTTATTGTATATTTTTTAACATGCCTACAATACTAGTTTTAAAAACGTTTTCCTTGCGGAGATCTAGATAAGCACAGACACACGGTCAAGTATAGGCCTCTACAGAAGACTACTGTGAAGTAAAAGCATTTATTCTGTTATGCCAAAGCCCATTCATGTATCTTCTTTAAATTCGCTTCCACAGATACTGTAGCTATAGCTACATAATTATCTATTATTTACACCCACTCGATAGCTAAAGGATCAAAGAATCTTTCGGTAAATATGGTATATTCAAATTCGTAGAATATACACAAATAATTAGATACGCTCAAAGAAAGGCGCTTAATACCTTAACACTTTGTCTTACCTTTCTATGTTATCACATGATCACACCAATTCCATTTGAACATAGCAAAGTACCTACTGGCATAGCAACTAAGTTCAGTAATGACCGGACAGACGTTTTGGCAAAATCTAATTTCATTTTTATGTATATACATTTTATTTATCAAAATGAGTCGAATTAAGAGCTTCTTCTCGTGGTGAATTTTATTCTGTCTTTTTTTTTAGAGCCCATGTCTGAGCTCCATATACATAAATTTAATACTTACCTACGTTGTTATTTTGGTTACCCAAGGGTACCCCAACTAAGGTAAATTACCTACCATTACAAAAAGGTTGTCACGTTCCTTTAACAGAGGCGTCCCTATCGAGTCGTTCCAGGGCTTTAATATATTTATTTATTTATAGAACTCTTTCAACCCTGACCTTTTTGTTACCTGTCATTTGCAGGTTTCATGTCTCTTTTTCACGGTAAACATTTTGTTTATCTTACCTGAAAGTGCGAGAAATCGATAGAATTGAGTTTATTCTATTTTGATATGTTTAAGAATAGAAAATGCCTATAAAATGGTTTGTCCTGACTGACTTATTAACGCACAGCAAAAAACTGAGTCTAGAAAGCTGAAATTTGGAACATTGTTTATTTTATTTTATATTTATTTCACAGTGGTCTTCTGTGGATTGATTTTATTATTGCCGCCAGACGGACTGCCTATTCTTAAAAAACAAAGATAGCGGATTTTTTTTCCTGTAAAGTTCTCCCCAACTCCTTCAATTGCTGCACTTTAAATAATGTTATCTAATATGTAGGCTTAATTTTTTAATTACCTTAATTTCTCTCAAAGTAGGTACCATAAAGCATATAAATATTGTTTATTTATCTTGACTATAGAATAGTGGAAAATTACTTAGGATTTCTTGTGTCAGAACTACCGACTGCCCCTCCCTACGCTTGTACGAAGCCTTACAAGTAACGGAAAAGGATTGTGTAATGGCTAATAGAATATGTTGGGATTTACGTACACACACAACTAGTCCCAACTACGAACTAACACAACTGCCATATAGGAGTTTTAGTGGAGACATGATTTTATGTACTTATAATAACTGCTCCTCTGGCCTTTGTAGGGGAATACGAGGTTACTTTATATATATAACTAGATGTTGCACGCGACTTCGCCCGCCTAACTTTATAAAATATAGCCTGCGTTACTCGCTGATAATGCAGGTTTCTATAGGTGAAAGAATTTTCAAAATCGGTCAAGTAGTTTTTTAGTTTATTCATTACAAACATACATCTCTCTTTATATTATTAGTATAGATATAAGATTATAGTGTTATTCTTAACACACAATAACATGCCAGATAATTATAGGTTGTATTATTTATCTTCTTCTTTTCGTGCCTCTCCATTACTGAAGGTCGGCAGTCAATTTTTTAAAATCTTTCCTTGTTTTTTTTGCGAGTCGAAACAATAAAATTGTTCCGCGGTTTTAATACCGGCTCACACTCGGACGTTACGCAGCCAGCCTTATTTATTATTTCTTCTTCCAACTTTACGCTTTCCTTCTATCTCGTCCATCATTATTGTGAGTAGCAGGCGGTATTTCTCATGTAGCAATACATGAGTCAAGTACGCAACTTTCCTTTGCTTAATGCTAGGAACCTGCTAAGAATGCTTAATGTTAAAACCTCCTCATTCGAGACCTTTAAATCTGCGGATCATACGACGATATGACCACATTTCGAAGGCTTCTATTCTTTTCCGGAGGTCCTTGGGAACATAAGTTAAATAGCATTAAAAGTGTTATTTATAAAAATGTTAACACATTAAACTTTTTTGTGCCACTTTTAATTTTTGAATGACTAATTTTTTTTAAGAAATGTGAGAACACAATATGTATGTAGTTATGTTCCCACCAGCTCGCCGGACCACCGTGAATGTGCTCGCGTAGTACTTGATAAGCATTTTCTGATGCTAATACGACTTGCGACTTTTTTGAATAAGAACTAAATAAAGCTCTATTAAAATGACAAGCGATACGCTTCGAGTTAACTATGTGAGCTTAGTTATACAACATATATATACCACTAAAGTTGTTAACTGGCATAATCTGTTATGTTCTTCTAAACAGGCTGTCTCTGCTTCTCTATGTGCGCTGCTGACCATACTAGGATTAAAGATAAGGGATAAGGTATAGGAATATGGGCTCTAGCATCCCCCTGTTAGATACATTCAATTGCGATTTCGTGTGCGAGTCAATCTAACATCTTAAAATTACGTCAGAATAGTTCGTCATAGTTTTTGTTCGCAGTGTAGCCTACACAACAACTACTTTAACACAACAACCATTGTCATTAGACTCTTATCGTTAATAAATGAATAGTAATGAAGGTCATTAAACTCATTCGCGATATCTCGCGATAATATATTGGCGCGTCACGCGGAAATGTCAAAAGTTTGTTTGTGCGCGTGTGTGTGTGTGTGTGTGATCCTGATGTGTGCGCACAGCACACAGAGGTACGCACATAGTGAGGAGGGCCGGGGGCGAAGTACGCTCAAGGGCAGTCGTCGGGTAACGACCCCAGCACAGGTCGGCAAGTTGTTGCGTTCAATACTCTCGGTTCAATGTAGGTACGAAGTACCATTTATGATTGATGAGCCGATTCAAGTGTTCCATATTTGGAAATTTTCAATTACCGACTAGTGTTCATCTCGTTCTTTGTGGACATTTGTTGCATAAAATTATTAATAGCTCGCTACGCTCGGTTAAAAATTAATCAACTCGCTTCGTTAATAGCAACAAAATAAATAATCTATATAAAAAATATTAAAATTACTCGGTTAAAATTAATATAAGAGAAATTAAGTCCAGATTCTGATGTCTTAATCTATCTGAAATCAGTATGTAGAATGCCTAGAATTACATATCTTAAGCTATACTTTTCCTAGTAGCTCCGCTGCTTCTACGCGGCAACAAACCTTTCATGTCATATACTAAGAATACGTCGTTTACCTAGAGTGCCTGCTAATTTACTAATAATACGCCTACTAATTTAATTTAGTGTGGCACAGAGAAGTGGCACGCTGAGAAGAAGAAGAATTTAATTTGGGATGTGGGATCCCAAGTTAAAATGTTTATTTATTACATTGATTATTTATACATTGATGGTTATAATTATCTTGATTAAACTGTTCCAGACACAAATATCTTTTTTTTACACATGATGGCGACAATCAGGCTGACAGGTGTTTATCGTCGTTTAAGGACACGAGCAATTCCAGCGGGCATACTAATGTTCTACTGAGAGCTAATTTATGTAAAGATTTCTTAAAGATACTCATATTATGTGATACATATTGTTCTTCAGCTTAACAAAGTAAATAAATTATAAATTATTTCCTTTCAGTTGGCCTTCAGTGATACCTGATTATGGACATCAATAATGTACTGGAAGGAACGCGCCAGTACTTCATGGGTTTGCCGAAACAGGCTCAAGATGGCAGCGGACAGCCTGTATGGCCAGCGGGCGCTCCGCCCCCAGAAGAGGGAACACCGGCACAGTCCGGTGCACCAACGCCATCATCTCGGCCACCGTCTGCTGCGGCCGCACCTCCCTCTACTCCGTTGCTTACCGTCACCGTACCCCCTCGTCCACCCTCGGAACCAATAGAACCTGAGCCACACATCATTCACAAAGCCACAGTAATGCGTGAGGCGGCAGAGAAAAGACGCGAACTTCCAGAACCTGAAGACGAGGAGGAACCCATTGGAGCACTTTCACCGCCCTCACATATAATAAGAAAGCCGCCATCTAGAGCGTTACCGTCACCTGCGCCTGCTCCAGCTGCCCCGAGTCCTTCACCTGCGAGGCCACCTTCAGCAGCCTCACAGCAACCGCCCACATCAGAGTCACAGACGGACCCTTCAATGAAATACCGTCCGCCAGTACACCGCGTCCAGACACCCACAACGAGGCCTCCAGATCATTTTGCGCCTGCACGCCCACCCGATCCATACTCCGTATCTCGACCACCAGAACAATACGCCATTTATCACTACGAATCAAATTTACACGATGGCAGTAGAAGCTCTCGTGATCCGACCGTAGCTTCCCCTCAGCCATCGGCACCTCCACGGCATAGTCCCCAGCAAACATATGCAAGGCTATCCAGTTCTTTGCCGCCTCACGCGTCTTCGCGGCTTCGTGAAAGTTCCGCACAGAGTCCTCCTGTGCAACGGTATGCAATGCCTACATCGCAACCGCCTCCACCACATAACGATCGTGTACCGCCTATACACCACCACCAACCTATGCCGCCCCAGAGGCTAACACCTGTTGATAATCGGACAGCTCAAATGTATCCATCGATGTCGCAGAGGAGAGATTCTTCGTCATACATTCGGACGGCTATGCCTTATGATAGACATTCTGCAGCTCCATCAAGAAAGTATGATCCCCAACAAGCTTATCCAGGTTACAGACCAACGCCAACCACTTCACAGGTCGTACAGAATCATCGAACAGACACGCATAATCATATTTATAAACATGCTGCGGCGGAAAATGTACAGTATGCAGCTAGGTCACAGGAACGAGCTCCAGTGCTTACGCAGTCTCACCTACATGATGGAGCCCGTCTACCACAGCGAGCCGATTATCCTATATTGAATAGAACTGTTGACACGAGGAGCAACTATCACTACCCCAATCCTTCTACTTCTTCCACGAGGTAGAGTATTTATTATATATTTTTTTTGGAGTTGTGGACTGCATAATATAATATCCTTATATTTGTGTGTACTTCTGAAATCCCAAAGTATCAGTTCTACTGTTCAACTTACAAAAGAATAGGGGACTTGTGATAACGGGTAAGGGACAAGATGAGGATAGATATATGGGCTTAGTAACGTGCACTGAGCTGTAAAACAAGAGCGTACTAACTGTTATTTTATGTAAATGGTTACGGCCGTCAGATGATATGCCCAGGTTATGACTAAGCTGTAAATCAATGTTCTCCACTACTCTCAAATTTGCTTTAAGAAATAGTTACAATCTTAATATATTGATTTAATATTTGTCTTCTAATTTACTTTCAGATATGTACCACCAGCACCTGTTCCTGTCGTCCAAACATCAACATCACAAATATCACAATCCAGGGTGGCATATCGTTCGGTACCTCAAAAAAGTAGTTATGATTATCCCCCTTCGAGTCCAGTTCAAACTTCACCTAGTAGATCGGCGGTAAAACCCGGATATCCTAATCAGCAAACACGCATGACAGTGTCCGTGACGACATTGGTGAACCAAATGAATCAAACCAAACACAAACGCGAGTCGCCGCTTGATTTGTCAGTTAAAACAGTTAAAAATTCAGCCGATTCATCTACAGCTCAGGACGAAATGGTAGAATCGGCTTCCATGGAAAATAAGACCTTATCACTCCAGGCACGACCTTCAACGAGTGCGCGGACAGTGTCTCAACCTTCATCTGCCGCACTTCATAAGGTAGATTTTGCGCCTGACTTCAATCAGTACAGAGAAAGAAGCGTTAGTCAGAGTTATAACAGTCCGACTCCTCGTGGACATTTGCCAGTGCAATATAATGGTGCTTATGAGATTCCACGACAAGTGCCTGGCTCCTACTCAACAGAGTCTCGTCATCATATTTATCCAGACCGCAGTAAATATAGCGTACCAATAGCAAATGTACCGAGACCCGAATACGTCCATCGAATAGATCTAACTAGATCGACAAATGAAAATCGCCACGAAAATAAAATTCGTGACGACCGTCATTTTATAATAGAAGAAAGAAAACGTTCTGCTGGACCAATTGTAAATAACATTCCGGAAAAGATAGTTCGTTATGAAACTTGGACTGCAGATAGTCGAACAGAGCGACTGAATAGATCAGCTAGGGAACAACATGAGTTAATGAGTCAGCCTGTTTATAGCTATAGCACACATAAACGCCTAGAAGCTTCTCAAAATGAACAAAGAAGACCTACCCACAATACCGTCTACCGTGAACACTACCACTCGAATCATAGATATCAATATCCCAATGAGTCTCAACCTTGTGACCCAAGTGAATATGCGCATTACCGTGACAGAAATTCTCTTAGTAATCGACACGTGATACAAAAGATTCCGAGCCATAGAGATAGTCATCACCGTAGTTTAGATTCTCACAATGGCGTACCTGCGGATAAGAGAGTATTGAGTATACTGAGAAACAGTTTAGAAACAAAACAAACTGGACATATAGAACCCACTAGGCCCTCAAAGCAAATACCTGATCTCATTGTAATAGATGACGTAGATGATTCTGTGATAGAAATAACTGATCTTACGAAAGATACTGAGTTGGATACTTCTGTTAAAAACACAGTTAAACCTGTTTATAATAATAATAATTCTGGTTTAGGGCATCATATTCAAATGCCTAAAGCTGTAGATTCAATACAAAGAGATGCTGAGTATCAAAAACTTGAAAGCACAGACGCGAAGAGCAAATCACCAGAAAATGACGTCTCCGCTAGGATTAGAACGAAGGCTGAGCTAAAAGTTATGCCACCTTCTCAAGATACTAGTACAAGAAAAGACACTAAACAAGAAATCCGTCCTGAAAAAGAAGTGAAATTGATGCCTAAATCACAAAAACAACACCTGTTTAATCAAATACGAGAGGACAACCTTCGTCTAGAGTCAGTTATCAAGAATGAAAAATCGCATGAAGTTACCATTTCTGAAATTAAAATGGAACCAATGAATATAGATGAAATCGAAAGAGATGCAGAGATACCAATTAAAACGGAAAATCTTTTAAAAAACACAGAATCTGAAATTTTAAATAGTAATTCTTTAAACGTCGCTGATGACCTCGATTGGGCAAGTGCATGTGATAATTTTATGGAACAATTAAAAACTGGCTGTCATAAAAAGAAATCTCGAAAACGGCGCAGTGATATATACAGTCAAGAAGACGAAGAAAGTAAAACGGAAACTACAATTAAAGTAGAGATTGAGGATCCCGCACTTGACAAACAATTGGATGAAGTGAAAGTATTTGCTACAACCTCTGTGACTCCTCCAATAGTCGTAGTGAAACAGGAACCAATCGATGAAGATGAAATTAAAAATTCCATTGATACAAATACTGCCACCCTTTCTGTTGTTACTCCTGATGAACACATAGTAATTAAAGAGAAAACAAAAAATAAATTCACCCCTAATGAACCCATAGTAATTAAAGAGAAAATAAAAAGTAAATTCACTCTTGATGAACCCATGGTAATTAAAGAGAAAATAAAAAATAAAAGCGAAAAAGCCAAAGGCACTAAGAAGAAAGATAAAGAGGTCGAAAAAGCGTCAAAAGAAAAATCAACATCTAGGAATAAAAATATACCAGAAAAAAATGAAAATTTGTTATTGTCCAATACCACAGTAAAGAAAGAGGTAAAAGAAAAAGAATTAATTAAACCTATTATTAAAGAAGAGTCTGAATCAACAGATGACGATGAACCTCTGATAAAAAGTAAACTTTTGAAAGAAAAAGAAAAAAGTGAGCAGCTTCTCAAGTATCAATTATTACAAGATTTAACAGAAAAATCAGCATATGTTAAGCTAGAGTGCTTCGATATGGATGTAAACAAAAATAATAGGAAATCAATCGAAATGTTGTGTAAAGATTTGGAGAAAAAGCCAGGTAAAGGCAAGCTAGTGCGACAATCATCCAGAACAAAAGGAAAATCGTTATCAATTGAAAATAATAAAAATGAAAAGAAGAAAAATGATACTAGCTCTGACAGTGATGACGATGATCTTAGTGTCGCGAGTAGACTCCGAACACGAAAAAATATAAAGACTGAAGATAACAAGCCAGCTTCAGCTACTAAAACATCTATTAAGGCGTCTCCATCAAAGAAACAAGAATCATGTAGTACCAGTGCTAGTTCTACACCCATCCGTAAGCCTGGCTTTGGTGACGGTTCTGATTTTCACCCCGGTTGGGAAGAAGAATTGTACAGATATAAGCGTTCATTACGAATGCCCCCAGGACTGATAGCCATTCCGCGAGGTAGTTCTGGGGGTCCATTTGTCAAAGGTCATGGTGCACTGTTTACACGAGGATCAACCTCTCTGCCTGACCTAGATTCGGCACCTCTTTCACCGGCTCCTTCTTCAGCGCCATCTGCAGCCACTGACGATTTTTATTCAAGACGTCAGGATAAAAATATTTTGGATAGCGACCTTGATTCTAACTCAAGTTGTTCTGCTCTGAATAGACTTCAATATGATTCTGAGGCTTCTACTTCAACAGTATTTTCGTCCACAAAAATACAAAAAAAGGGATCAATTGTAGATGTTCTTATAAAGAAATGTGGCAAAAAAGATGACACTAAAAGGAAGCTTAAAGAAAAAGATGAGAAATTGCCGAAAATCATACCTAAAAGTTCTGCTGAACTATTACCTACTCCTAGTTTAGGCCTTGTAAAAAATAATAATAAAGAATGTTTTAGCGCTAAGAAGGAAAAAATAATGGAAGATATATATTATTTAGGCAATTTTAGAAAAGAGACCGTGACTGCATTTAGAAGCGCTTTTATTAAAAACACCGATGGCTTAATTGGTGCTATGGAAGAATTTGCTCCAGTCGTGTTAAAGTCTAGAACGAGGACTGAAAGTAGAGTTTTAAAACAACGAGCAACTATAAAAGAAGTGTTCGGAGACGAGAGACCAGCCTCGGCACCGCCATCGTCTTGCCGTGGTGACGTTTCAGAAGAAGCACAAGATAATTCTGTTGAAGTTAAAAAAGAAACCGACGCCAAGCCAAAAAACAAATCCAAAAACCTTTTGAAACAAAAACTGAAACGAAGATCTAATTCAATAAGAGACGGACTTCGTAGCACGCATTTGTTAAAGAGAAACGACGCCAAAGGCCGCTTATTGCGCCTGAAGAAACGTAATAATCTCATAAAGTCATTAGCTAATAAACGTCTCAAAGACGTGACCACAAATAAGATGAAAAAAGAAAAGAGTCCAACCCCAGAAAATAAGGAAAAGAAGACTGAAGTGGGCTGTTCTCAGGGTACTACTGAAGGAACAACCAAGCGACGGTTTAAACGTTTATTTGGACGCCGGAAATGTAGTTCTGGTTTTGATTATATTAGGAAAAAGAAAAAGATAATACGTAGAGAAGAACGAGGCACCAAGATAAGGCGGCCGGCAGTAAAACCTAGTCCCGAATCTGTGCACGATATACACAAGGAAATTAAGGGTTGGTTCATCAATAAGAGCATCGGGGAAACCCATCTTCATCGAGCCGCTAGGCTCGGGTACACGGTAAGACATTTTACTTGCTTTGAATTGTGTTAACATCCTTAGAAGAATCTAACTTTAAATACAATAACCATTCTATTCCAGGATTGCGTTGCATACTGTCTTGAGAAAATGGAAGCGGAACCATCAGCGGAAGACAACGCGGGCTACACTCCGTTACATGTCGCAGCGGCACGGGGTCACGTGAGAATAGCACGGCTTCTCTTGCAGTATGGAGCCGACGTATCTGCAGCTGCTAAAGGAGGAATTAGGTATGTTTTTTTTTTACTTTGGGATTAGTAGAAATTGGGAAAGAATGAAGAATAATCCAGTATAGACTCATATCCACCGAGAATGTGAAAATGCAAATTGTTAATTTAAAAAAAATATTCAACCTATTTCTCTTTTTTTTTTCAAGTGTTTGCACCCGGTTATTCGATTGGCTATAAATAACACGTAAGCCCGTGTTTTCAAAGGTCATTTGTCTTCTCGAACGCCCAGGCTGTTTTGAGATGACTTCCATCATTAAAAGCTGTCATCGTTAACTGATCACTGATCAAGCAAGTTAAAAATCATTTTAATGACGTGAACTGTAAAAATAACTTGGTCTTTAAAAGTAAAACTAAAAAAATGTCTGTGCATATAGGATATTTGTAATTCGAAATACTTTTGTTATATTTTCAGGCCATTACACGAAGCGTGCGAGAACTGTCACGTGGAAATGATTAGACTGCTACTGGCTTACGGAGCGGATCCATTGTTGGTGACATATGCGGGCCAGACCCCCGAGGAACTAGCAGAGGGTCAAGCGGCGCTATTACTCAGGCTGCACATTTCCGATGTCCAGGGACACGCCGTCGAACAATGGCGGTTCCCTCCTCTCGCTGACACTATTGGTATGTTTCTCAGCTCATTTTTTCGTTAAGAATATGTGAATGGAATAAAAAATATTCGAAATCGGGCTAACAATAACAATGAAATGTATTTTTAAAAAAAAATTCATGCAATCCTTTGTAATATCATCTGTGATACTGTTAGCTTGATCGGCTCGATGCTACGTATAATATGGTATAAGTATGCTTTGGGTGCGAACTAACCTCTTCAATGAAACCTAGAAACGCGAAATTTAAATTATCACCAATAACTTCGCTTTTCCTAGATAGGTTATATCCTAAACGACACATCACATGAGCCTCTTTATTAAACCGTTTTGACAATATTTTTCAGATGTAGAAGAAGTGGGGTGCGATCCCCTGTCGAGCCCCCCTCCGGCCTCTCCACCGCCTCCGCCCGATGCCACCGTCGAGATCCAGTGCACCGACGTGCCTCTACCGCCCTTCTATACTCTGCGCACACCGACTGGCCAACCCGCTGACGGACTATGGTGTTTGTTGCAAGACGTCACTAGTTTGTTGCAGGTATTGTACACATTTTATTCAAAAAAAATTAAAAAAAAATTGCCCATCGGGCGTCGGGGGTTAAAAACTAGATGTCGTTATTAGATGAATACATTTTTTTTTTTCAGATAAAATCCAAGGAGAGCTTATTGAAACAAATACATTGTGGATCTGGTTCGCCCAAAGAGTTACTCCGCGAGATGCGCACGCAGGAGTTCCTCGAAAGAGCTCAATGTCAACAACTGTTCTGCGCCGGCGAGAAACTGAACATTCGCGCGTCCAAAGTGTCCCTCGTCAGAGTCACAGACAAATTGAGGCAATTATTCAAAATCGAGACTGTACTAGTTAGCTGACATTAGATTTTACACTACATTGAAAATTTGAAACTCTCAGTGTACAAGTGATCGGCTTCGACTTCGTATGTGATTCGCCAAACATTTAATCCATCTATTCCTTGTCATGTATACTTTATAAAAAATAAAAAATAAAAACTAACCAGAAGTTCCTCGTCATATTAATCGTGACTGTTTTATGTATGTATAATTTTAAAAACGTAGTTATATATATATATATAACTAGGAAAAGAGTTTTATGATAAAAATTGATGTGTTTTGACGTGAAAAACGTAACGTCAAAATAGAGAAAATCATTCCTCATAGAAGTATTATGCTTGGGGGATTACCCGTTTTATATAAGATTTGTGTAAAATCTCTATTTCGGATATACCTACATCTGTTTTTATTGTATGTTTTCAAAATGGTCCTATTTTGAAAAGCTATTTCTTAATTCTTAATCTCTTAAATTATATATATTACAAGAATGACTGTTTTAAGAACAAAATCAATTTGTGAGATTGTAAAATTTAATAGGACAATTATTGTAATTTATTGTGACATGACTCAAGAATGGACTCGTTTGATCAATTTTTGTCATCATTGTAAATAAATTGTAAATATTTGTATGTATAAGTAAGTATGCGTAAATTATAGCTTTAAATTTAAGGATATTCTCATGGGTGCTATTTAACGTTTGGTGAATGGTGTACATTGGTTTTATTTAGGTCTTATATTATCATAATTGTGCTTATAGTGTAAGTATGTTAGTTAGTAAAGAAATAGTTACCATAGAGTAAGGTTTTAGCATAATCTAGCATATCTATGTGTGCAATAGTGAATGTGCGTATATTTTATAGTAAACGGTTGACGGTATAAGTGATTGTCACAGGGTTCGTTTGATGGCCTTAAGAGAGTTCACGACCAGTACTTAAACCATCTAAATTTTGTGACATTATATTTAATTTATTCACACACAAAAAAATGTACCAAAACAATATTTTTCATCACTAGCAACACTCAAGTGGCAATATATAAAACCGTATGTATCCTTATAGTTTTCTTTATGTTTCTATAGTAATTTTTATAGTGAAGTTGACTTTCACTCGTGTTGAGATTATGCTAGAAATTTTCTAAATTCATTTTTTTTGTTAATTGTTATGTTTGATGATATTTTTTTCCTCCGAAATAAAATATTTTATTATTTAGTTTGCAATTAAAATAAAGTAGAGAAGGTTTTTATTTATACAGCCATTGTATAAAATTAGGAAATTTTTATTATAATATCGTTGCATATCGCGAAACTCTATAAACAGTGTAAATAAGATTGAATTGTGTAGGGAATTATTAGGAAGGATGTTGGCAAAGTGATACCATTGAAATCTAAGTATACCTACTTTAGTGAAATATTTTTCGATTGGTATTAATTTTGTCCGGAGTAGGGTAGTTAGTTATTTTGGGAGAATCGTATGTACAATTGAAGTATCGTATTTTGAGGCCGCGTTCCGCCCTTTACCTATTACTTAGCGACAAGTTGTAACGAAGAAGTACATGAACAATCTGTGATGAAAATAATGTTAGGAGGATTACCTAGACGCAGGAACTGGTACGAAAATGTTCAATTTTGGAGTAAATGTATCTAAATTTATCAATTTATACAGTATGTATACTTATCCTTTTAAAGCAACATGTAATACCTACATTTACTATATCAATTCAAAATCTGTATTAAGTATTATAATATTATTGACACATTTCTTGTTGATAACATAGAAATTAAAAGATGCGAACAACGTAAACGTATTTTTATTTAAACCAAAGGAAATCCTACTTTTTTTGTATAATTTTGAGATTTTTTTTCCACCCCTTCAGTTTGGAATCGAAATTTTTTACTATATTCTAGCTAGAAACATATCAAAAATGACCCTGAGGGACTCAAGATTTTGATTTATTAATACATTTTTCTGGACTATTATGTCAGAAAGCGACATAAAAAAACGTGATTTATAAAAATTTTATTCGAGTAAGTATGTGTTGTTATAAAATAACACTGTAAACACTCCTTCACTTAGCTACAATTTGAATTGCTAATTTTTTTTTTAAGAAAAGAATGAATATCTTCGCAATGCCATCAACACGCTTGGTAATGCGGTTATTACACTATTCAATTTGTAGTAAATCTAACTAAAAATCGGAAGGTGTAATTGCAGTTAGAACTACTACTTAGGTTTCTAACTGTTCCTAAATTGGTTTCCTACAAATTGAATAGTGTAATAACGGTTTAAGTTTACCAATCCGCTGTCGGGAGTCGATATAGATTCTCTGGCAATTAAACGGTTTATTTGCATTACGACAGCTTGGAGTTGGATAGTATAAGAGTACAGTACCCGCACTCGCAAGCGAGAACGTAAGATTTTTATATGGCACTGTAATTTGACAATTGTCAATTTTCCAAATATTTTGTGCTCTATATTATTTTCTTTTTGTACTCCCCTAGAAATGAGGGAGGGATCAGCTCAATTAAGCTAACGGATTGTTAAGAAAAACTAAAAAACAAGCACATAAAAGTTTATTATCGTTTGTGATATGAATTATCTTATGTAATTTATACCTATATACTCTATTTTTTATGTTTGACCTTACGTTTTAAATATTTAGAATCACTATTATTCATTACATCAATGTCAACAGGACTCTTCCTCTTTAACGAAGCTTCTTCTGACGCTTGTATTTGCTTCAATGGCAACAATCCAACTGCAAACGGTATGTCATCTATAACATTCATATCGACATTGTTACTATTTATATTTTCTTTGTAGTGTGTGTCTGGTTTATCTATTTCCTGCCTATCTTCTTTATTTATTTTCGTCGGTTCTGTTAAATCTATAATACTATTCTGATTTCTCGTTTCAGACGATATCCCCTCATCATTATTGTGATTATGATTTTCTGGTGCATCATCATTATCTCCTTCATTAACATTGTTAATGTCCATGCTTTCCCACTGTAAACTGCCAGATGTCATTGTAGACAAGTCATCAGGCATGTTTCCACCATCTTCAATATTATGATTAATATTTTCAAACGTTTCTGGAACATTAAAGACTTGTGCCTCTGAATCAGATTTATTACCTGTGTCATTTATCTGAGAATCTGGCTTCATATTCATTTTATCTTCTATGCTCATCAGATCTCTTATGATATCCTCTTTTGCTTGATTGCTTTTATCTAATTGATGATTGATATCCAACGAATTAGTTTCGTCCTGTTTGGGAATAGACAGCAAGCAATCTAAGGCATCTTCCTCAGCGCTTTGAGATAGCCTTATGCCAAAATCGTAACAGTCAACATTATTTTTTAAATGATCTGCGCTCAAAGGATTAATGTTGTCATTTAAATGTGGAATCTTCGTGTCTAAGAGACTAAAATTTGTATCTAAATTAGTGCTCGACGGGCACAATGGTTCCATCACACTTTGATCATGCATTTGAGGATCTTCGTAATACTTTTTAACATCGTCACTCATCGATTTTGTAAAGTATTGCATATCGCCATCTATGCCGGATAGATCATTATTGTCTTGATTCATTCCGTCATTATCTTGCCGCATTGGAGGGTCCAATACGACAAAGTTCGGTTGTTCTGAAAATGAATCCAAATTATCAGGCAATAGAGAATTCAAGTTATTAATCGGATCCTCGTGACGAAACTGCGGTTCTTTTAAAAAATCACTGAAGCTTTTGTTGGTCATCAGCATTTCTCCTCTTTCAATTGATTTGGACAAATCATCAATGCTCTTTATTTCACTGGGATCAGCGACTTTCTCTATAATGTTCGGTTGCTCGATAACTTCGTACTGTATTTCACTGCTCTGCACCATGTCTAGCAGGACTTGCTCGTTCACGTTTATGTAGGAACCATCTCCAGACTCGAATAGTATGGGCAAATCTGTAGGCAGTCCGGCGCTTTTAAGCGCATTAACGTACTGGGACATGGCAACGTTCACGCCACCGGAGTCGGGATCATTTACATTATTAGTGTTCATTGTATCGGAGTATGTAGTGCTTGTTTCACTTCCCATAGACTGATCTTTACCAAAGGGAATTGTGCTCAAAACGTTAGACGACACGGTTTGATCTATGTACATGAGGTCATTACTCATGTCCAAATAGTTGGACGTAGGAAAATCGGGGCCGCAGATACTTTTTACCGCTTCTGACAATGTCACTCTATCCATGTAGTCCTAGAAGTTTAAATATTTTTTGTCAATTAAAAATAACTAGGAATTAATAGCTACCGTAAAGCTTTAATTTGAAATTGGTGCTATTATTGACCTGCATATGCCTAGATTGCAGATGTTTGAGGTGATGTATAGCTTTACGAGAGTCATGTTCGCGACGCAGAAGAGCGCGTTCAGCAGCTCGTCCCAATGCTGATGACCCACCTTCCCAACCTCCAGAGCGCTGCAAATAACACTTCATTGAAACAACCTGTGTTATTAACTGAGAAGGTATTTATTGTGTGAGTAAACATATAGGCAGCGTAAAGTAAAAGGGCCATCAGTCTCTAAAATACTTTGTGCCTTGAGGAACGCAACTAAAAAAATGTTCGTCATAACACGATAAATATAATGTTGTTTATTATAGTTAACATTATAGCAAATTATTTTTTAAAAGACAACCACGAGTTTTCATGCCATAGAATATTCTATCTGAACTGATGGAAACATAAATAAATAATACATAAATAATTTTATCTAACATAAAACAATATTTAGATTTATGGCAGTTGCTTCTCCTTGAGAAAATGGTCAGCCAGCAGGAGACAAGGAACTTAGGTACTATCGTCGTATTTACTACTAGCTGGTGCCCACGACTTCGTCCGCGTTGAAAAATATTAAGTAGCCTATCCTGTTTCCCGTACGTCCAAATGTTTATCAATCAAGTTTCATGAAAATCAGTTAATTCGTTTCAGAGTTATGGAGGAACATACATACATACATACAATACCTACACTTACAGATTTATTATTAAAATATTGATGAGAATTTATTGTTGAAAATTTTATAGCGACTAATTCTCGTGTTGAATAAGAATAAAATTAATATATAAATACATACGCGCGCACTTGGACGACCACGTCGCGGTTTGATAGTTCGGGGGTCGACGGCATAGTCGCTTCCTCTAGCACCGCTTTTGTCAATATCAAAAGGAATTCGAACGATCATATTATCCTGGAAACAATTTATATCCATTTAAATATTTACTTATGGCAAAATATTTTATTCATAATGCTATTCAAAATTTTCATCATCATCATCATCATCATCTAAGCCGTAGGACTTCCACTGCTGGACATAGGTCTCCCCCAAAATTTTACCTATTATAAAAAAGCAATGATATAAGCAATCCCTTCATACTCACAAGTAGTTAGTTAGATTTCATGGAAAATATATTTTTCATTATTATGAAATTATTTTTAGAATACCTTGCAACAGAAAGTAAATAATTGAGCAAAACCACGCTTGAGAGGTCAAGTAGTATAAGTAGAAATGAAAATGGCTATTAGCAGGACTTTTTTGTGGGTGGACGTGGGGGCACACAGTGCCCCCAAAGGAAATTTCGAAATTATCGAAAAATTGTCATAAATTGAAAATTTGAAAAAAAGAAAAAAATATATCAATTTTGGTAATCTTTATAAAATAATTTGGATTTTTGATTTGGGGAGAGGAGGTACAAAAATTTCAACTTTCGAGAATTAGCGTACCCCCAAAAAAGAAAAAAAGGCCGGGTTATTAGACCTACCTTATTGTTAATTCTTCCTTGGCAATCTAAAGGTGGATTCGCACCAGTCACAGATGGCATTTGCGTCGGTTGCGATTTATATTCATTGTCCTGTTATTAAAAAAACAGAGCGCACTTAGTTCTGAATCAACTTAGTCAAATAGATCCTTCTTCTCGACAGTGGCCGTAGTGGCCGCAGTCGTTTCGTCAGAAGATGTAGGGTATATACGTATAACACCCACTATGAAAACTAGTTAAAATGCGGATAATCACATAATAATCGAATAAATTATAATATTTACTTAATATTAATTTTAAAGTATGATGTGCACTGAAAATGTGAAAATGCGATAATTACCTGTGAATGCAAGTCAATGAGAGATTGTGGTGGTCGGTTGACAACCACGGGTGGTATGAAAACAGGAAGTTCGCCTAAAATCAATACAAAATTGAAAATTAAACTTTTTATTATAATGCTATTTCTCCTCATTTATGGTTTCGATACGATATAATTCGAATTCTTTTTATATTACAGTTCGAGATGCATTGCAAACATCTCTTCACTGCAAGTTTCTCTGTGAAAGTTTCGTGAAATTATCGATATTACAAAATAAAACTACACAACGGTGATACAAATATACATTTGTATCGAAATACGAGACATAATAACCGTCGATTGTTTATAAATTCAAAAAATCGGTGGTGGAAATAAAATTGTGGTAATATAAAATATTCTGTGTACGAGGCCAAAAAGAACGACATTTTCCTTTCTCTAGTGGGTTTCGGCCACGACAACAGTTAATAATTACAGTTATCAACGTATATCATATCAGATATCAACACATCAATATCACGTCACCACGACGTTCATGGTTCAAATTTTGAAAAGTAGGTAGGTACTAATAGTAAGAGTCTACGACCCGATAAAGAATTGAATATGAAAAACTGACGAAGATTTTCGTACCTTGACTATACCTACTGATGGTTTATCTATGTATATGATAATAAGTATTGTATATAATTACAAGAAATGACAAAACGGATGAAACATCAAATAAAACTTACTACGATTCATAATGCCGAGACCTTCTTTAGTAACCTTCGATAAACCCTTGATTTTAAGAAACTGAGCCGCCGACACCAATTCATCCAAATTTTCTTCCAAGCATTGAGTTTTTCCGCAATACATAAATTCAACCAGAGATTTTAATACGCTAAATCGCATTTTCAGCATTATAAGGGGCTCTCCAGACTGCTTCTGTAGCACTTCCTATCGAGTAGTGATAAAATAGGTAATTGTTGTAAACAAATTATGGATGTTTGTTACTCTTACATTATAGTAGGGATAAAATAAAATAGTGTTTACTTACCTGAAAATATGCACTACTTGCGGCTAGGACAGCTTTATGTACACGTAAAGTGTGCGAACTACACATAAGTGTCATGTCCACCAATGATTGCATTTGCAGCAATTTCCCAAATCTAGACATCAAATGTTCAGAATAGTCTTCGTAATGAAGACTGTACTGGATTGGAGCCATCCCGTTTCCCGATATAGTGAAATTCTTAATTTATTCATGCAAATAAAATCACTATCAAAGCAACGTTATCGCTTGACAATTCCTTTTTGATAGATAGAAACAAATGAATAACAAAAATAATTTGAAAGAAATATTTTTAAATTTGCTTATAGAACATTTCGCAGCCTACTAGTTTTAATGACCAAAAAGTATAACCCAAAAAGAATCTGGGGGACGTCTGACAAAAAAAAAGTTTGCCTAGGGATATCTAGAGAAAAAATAAAGTTACTTACTGCAAATGTTTAAAATGGATGTTGTTCGTTGACTCGACATCTTCATGTGGTTAATTTCAAATTATTATTTTTTGTAAAATTTTGTATTAGCTCTAAGATTATTGAATATTAAAAACCTATAAGAAAAAAATTTTTTTGTCGGATGTCCGCCAGATTCAGGGTCATCAAAAAGTTTGTATTTTATGTTTTTTTTTTAAATAGAATTAGAGCAATGCTCATTTACTGATAGATTGAGAATTACCTACAGATTTACTCTACGTGCGTATATTATGATGGTTTTACGGTGAAAAGTTGGAGGAATTCTATTTCTGTAGAGCCGATCAATGCCAATCTAAACCTTCTGTTAGTTTTTTAATTCTAACAGAAAGTAAGGCAATGAAAATCACTCTTAAGGCACTTGTTTCATAAAGTGTTATTTCATTTAAATTACGTTATGGGTAGATACGTAAATTATGAAAAAGCTTTTTTATGTTACTTTTTAACTTTTTTAGTGTCCGACTTTTTCATGTACAGCCGATCAGTGAAATTGACCTGACATAATTTTATATAACCTACCTAATAATATATGAAGTTAAACTTTGGATCCCCTTTTCTAATTTGTTTGTAAGTAAATCTATTTTCTTTTTTCTTTCTTTATTAAATATTGATAAGTTAATATAATCAATATTTAAAAAAAACGGCTTTTTTGTCTTAATGAGAAATTTTATTTAAATTGAACTTAATGAAATTGCTCTCCTCAAATCATTAAATTCAAATTTTTAAGGTATGCAGCAAAATGTTTAAATGTTTTTATTTAAATAAAGTTTCTTTTCTTCTATAAAGGTAAGTAACTAAGTGAAATAGAAATAAAATACAACTATATATATTGGACATTTTTATTTTTTCGAATGCAGAAAATAATACCCAGTAAACGAATTTATTACAAATTTGTATTTCGGTGTCTTAGTTAACTGACCAGTTACATACAGTTTGTATGAATTTTCAAGCAAATTTTATCACAGACCAACTAAGTACCGAAACTGACCCAAACAAGTAATACTTAAAAACCAGCTTAAAACATATTGTAACAACAGACCGCTGTAGACATTATTAAAAATAGTTAAATAGATGCTTAGAGAGAGAGATAGGTGTATAAAACGAAGTCGAAATTATTGTTTGGAATGTTTAGATAGGAATGCGACGATTTGTTCATAAGGCACTTGGAACAAATACACTGAGATCATGGTCAGATGTTTACCCCTTGACAAAATACACATTAAAAGTTTTAAACAGTTGAAAACAATTTATAACATAGATAGCTTTATATGTATAGTTCTGAAAAATTCTACAACATATTATAAATCCACAATACTATAAAACCATTGAATAGTCCCATAGAATCTAATCACATGTAACACATACTTAGATATCGAATATTCATTTCGAGGAAGAACACTAATAATGATCTACAGAGAACAAAAGTCATAGACAACGATCGCACGTCAAAAATTTACACATGGCGAAGCGTTTTATTTAGTTATTAAAACGCAAGTGATACAATAAAATAGTATTTTACACATGGAAATGTATAAATACAAATTTGTAACATTTTCAATACTCTTAGTATCGCTTTTAGAAATTATTATTATTATTATTTTTTACAAAGTTTTTCAAGTGATACCCTTTGCCTTCCACAACGAAGCTCATTGTCATCGGCTGCGATCAGCAGCTGTCAATGTCAAGCATTCGCGCCATTTTTGCACGACTCGGAAAAATATCGAAACGAATTCTGTTTAATATCTGAGATAGAAAATGTACTTATCTCATGAAAAACGTCTACTTAAATAAATATAGAATAATTACATATTTTCTCACCATTTGTCTCAGACTAAAGAAGTCAGAAGGTGCGTTAAATCGAAATTTCATGGGGGATAGTTTTTAGGGCATTTATAGTTTAAGAAAAAAAAAAAAAAAAATTCCAATTTCGCCATTTTGCTCTCAAGTTTAAGGGCGGACGACTCAAAACGTTATTTTAATTTTGATTCAAACAGAATTGTGACCACGGACTATTGCTAGAAAGTAAACTTCTCAAAATAATAGTAGCTACATAAATGTGAGCTAGCTAGCTTTAAATAAGTTAGCTCAACAGAATAGTTTTAAGGAACTATCAGTTATCTGCTAACTACGGTTAACTAGAGAGTTAACAGATAGTTAACGGAAAGTAAATTTCTGTTAACCGCGCCTTCTGACCTGTTCAATAATCTGAGCTTTTTGTAAAAAAGCGTACGGACAAAATCGAGCCACCAAAAAAATGTACATAATATTAAAAAATATGAACTCGTACCTTAGCACCTAGACAGATATAATAACAATTATTATTATTTCCATATTTATAATAACTATAATATTATATTGTCGTATTAATACGTTACGAATAGATTCCATCCCAGATATTGCAGAACAATTATTAAAAAGAAAAAAAAAGAAAAAAGAGAACGATATTACAGCCATTATTCGCTTACACTTACTTATTATCTAAAAATCATTTCTGTTAGTTTTAAATTACGCCCAATATTAATAGAAAAATAATGTCCTTAGCAACAAACACTGTTCTTCCTGATGTTAATTGTACTTATTTGAAATGTATTTGTTATTCGGTTTTCATGGGATATTTTTTTATAAATATTTTATGGGAATAAATAATTCACAACCACAAAGTTTAAAGAACGCGAATTTATTCATTTGTGCTTGAACACTCTTTCAATAAATATATTATTAACTTCATGTGTCAACAAATTTTATTAACTTTTAATTGATTCTGTAATTTCTGAAAACTTTCAGCTAATATATGTTAATTAATATTAATTGATTAATTAATTAAGTTATAAAGTTTACTTGATAAATATTAACGTAACATATATAATTAATCATTAAATTAACATAAATGTTACATTAACTAATAATTTGTTTAATGAAATACATTTTTAATTACAATTTTATTCGTTTTATATTTTTAGTGTTATTATTTATTTTTAAATAAATTTTCCAAATCTAATTTTATTCAAGCCAATTAAGAAATGATGTTAGCACAAATAAACAAACAAATATAAAATAATATATTTTTATGTATTAATTCGTAAATAAATTACACTTCAATATGTCTAAGTGTGAAGAAAATGAGAAATATTTCACAGACATGGGAATAAACGCATATATTAATACATATTATACTTTATATAATTTAGTAACAATTTAATAGAGTCCCATGAAAACCGTGAAGAAGAAAAACAATGAAAACACAGTCACTATGCAGTTTGATTCGTCGATGGCATATCTATAATAATTATATTATAATGACAGAACGGATTGACATGTTACGTTAATTGACAGCTATCTAACTAAAGTCCCCATCGAGAGAAGCTATATTTTTTTTGTAAATAAAGAACTTCTAAGTTACGTAGCGACAATTCAATCAACAAGAAATAATCCCAACTTTAATCAACTCAAAGTAACATACGTGTAAATTGAAACTAACGAGCAATTTCATTTGGTCGGGTTATTTTTTAGCGATATAAATCGTCATTGTCTAATGTTTTGTGGTACTGAAACGCGTCTAACTCATAGAACGTAAACATTTGGGTCACGCTATTGCAGTCAATGCTGTCATTCGAATTGCGAATGAGTCTCAATTTGTTTTTATACTCCTATATAAAAATAAAAATCATTACAAAACTCTTTTTTTTTTTAAATTTGATCCAAAGGTTGCGAACCTCTGAATGTGTGTTCACAAACTTTATAGCTTCTCGTGATGGGGACTATAAATGTACATGCAGTGTAACAATTTCCGTTTATACAAAGCGAAAAAACCGTTACACTGGGCGTTACAAAACACAAAAGAACCAGTTGTCTGCAAATTAGATCAATCAAAAATTAATACTACCGTTTGTGTAAAAAAATTTAATTAAAAAAAAACGTAAAAAAAGCAGTAAAAATAGAAAAAAAGAGTAATTAAATGAACACTTTACACAGGTATGAATAAATTTGTATAATACATAGTATGTAGAAAAAATAGAGATTCATTTATAGAGATCGTTCAATGAAACGAGACCATCGTCAGCACTCAATCACAGCGATGAATTAGGACGGTGTAGTCTATAAGGTCGTCTTTTAATTCTAGTCATTAAGGCTAAGTTCACATGACCGCGCGGTGGAAGTCTGGCATCAACATTTTTTTGATCCGTTTGTCCGTCTCGAACGCGCGCATCAACTGAACCGCGCGCTGACGGGCGGTATAAGATCTTGGGCGCGGATCACAGCACCCCGCGCGGTTAGGTAGACAAGAAACTTAGTTGAGTTTGATCTTGTCTAGTTCCGCGCGAGTCATTTGAACTTAATTGAACCGGCTGCACTAAATAATGACTATATTCACATTTTACTGACTACAATACTTTACATGTAACTGTGATGATGACGCTCATAAGGATTTTCTATCAACCTAATTATTGAGAATGATTGCAATCACAATACTACGACCAAAGGGCGCTGATTCCCGTAGCCATTTAACGACTATTACATTATATATAAACTATCTTACTCTTTATATCAAATTGTTCATAAG
Organism: Synanthedon andrenaeformis; assembly: GCA_936446665.2. Lineage (NCBI taxonomy): Eukaryota > Metazoa > Arthropoda > Insecta > Lepidoptera > Sesiidae > Synanthedon > Synanthedon andrenaeformis. The sequence goes on along the minus strand of OW387783.2, from coordinate 10,682,537 downwards.
AATATTAAGACATCAAATTGGGACACAATCGACCCCCTGTCCGTGAGCATTTGTTCGAATAGACAATGACAAGACTAGACGATGGTCTGTTTCAGTGTTAATTTACAATTAGTTCTATATATTAAAAGCAAATTACAATATTTACATCTGGCGAGTGACACGTTTAGGGTAAGTATCTAACGTCGTCGACCAATTCGAAAAAGGATTGACAATCTAATCAAGCAAGCTCTTGTTGATTGTCAACCCTCTTCATTAAATTGGTCCACGCTAATTTACACATTGATTATATTTCATTCTTATTAGTTAAATTACAACGATTCACTTGGAGCTTACTATTTGTCCATTAGGTTTAGGAATTCGGGCTCAGACGCGTCCGTCGCGTTGGGGACCGTGTGTTTTAGGTCGCCAAAGGTGTAGGGGCGTTTTAAGGGTGCGTCCAGACTGGCGCGTTTCCAACAAAACGCTTGACGCGGTTCGGCTCCTGCTGACATCGGCATAGCGAGTTGCATACCGCTAGGCCTGCACAGCTCGTTATCGCTCAGCTGTCGCCTCAGCTTATCTCTACCCGCGGCCTTAATCTCGCTCGGCTTGTCTCTATCCGCTGCCTTATTCTCGCTCATCTGACGTCTCAGTTTGCTCGTGGCGTCCGCGGGAGACGGACGCGTGCGTTGCTCCACTAAACTGCTCTGTCTTTGCGCGCGACGACTGCCCTCGGACGAGCCGCTCGAGCTAGTGTTGCACGCGTTCGCATCGTCAACACCTCCGCGCCTCAAAGTCTCTATAGTGTTGTAGAAGTGCTCGATATCGGCGGCCGAATTATTCACGTTCAGATTCGAGGCGGAATGTCGTTGCGGGCGAATATGCGCTCGCGGTACATGCCCGTGACTCGCCTGCCGCGTTATGCCGCCGCTAGAGGGCAATTGTCGACGCGGCATGCTGCAACTCTTCACCACGAACGCGTCAGGGGACACGGCAACATTCTCGTACACGTGCACGTTATTTTCAGACTCGGGCGCTATGAGATTCTGTCTGCTCTCTGTCGTTTCCTTCCTGTGACCCACTGAGTTGCTCTTTTTGTGTCCGCCGCGTATTTTCACTTCAGGAAACTTGTTTATTATAAGCTTACAATCGCTCGCGCTCCGCGGCAAAACATTCGCGTACGAATGTACTCCTTTGGGATTATCGTTTTTCAAAGCGTCCACTTTTGGTACGTTGGACGCGTTGACGTTTTCACTGGAGTTCCTAGAACCGGAATGCTTTGAGGTCTTGTCTTCTGAATTAATTTTGGTCGGATCCGAGTTACAAGACTTTTGTGGTGCGGTTTCGTGACGTTTTCTATCAACGTCGGGTTTCGAAGATTTGTCCAGAACGACCTTAGTCTTGTCGCTCTTGCATATTTTGACGCTGAATCTGAACGGAGGCTTGAAAACGACTTGAAGCCTCGCCTTCTCACCCGTGAGGAGATTCGTGGCGCTTTTGGAGGGCCTGGTCTTTCTAGTGCCTTTCTGAGGCTGTCTGTGTGTCCTTTCGGTGAGTCCGACCGGTATGGACTTAGATTTGGGTACGAGAGCGGGTTGCGGAGAGCTTAGCAGCCATTTCTGAACTTTGGTCAGCGCTTCTGTGTCTTTTGTCGGGGAGGCGGGATGTTTCTGCATGGAGCTGTAGTCTATCGTTTCTTTCTTTAATTTCGATTTTCGTTTCTTTATTTTCCCCTTGTGTTTCGATAGGATGACGTGTTTCGGTTGTTTACCGTCGGCGTTCGTTACGATCGCCGTGTTTTCTTTGATTATCTTATGAGCCTCCTCCGACTTCGGTTGGCTACTCGACTTCTGAAAAGTAATGGGTAAATTTAATATGATCACAAATTATAAGCTATTATGAAAATTATAAACTAACCCCGACTTTCTATTGAGCCCAAATATGCCATATCTGATGTAAGTTACTAAGGAGTTGGGTATCCCGCAGACTGCTTGATGCTGCAGGATCTGATCAAGGATATTATGAAAATAGCGCCGAAGTAAAACAGTATACCAAATTTCACATCAATCAAACATATAGAATATAGAAGTTAGTGAATTGCCAACGTCTTCAAACGCCTGAACAGATAATCATAAATTTTACCTAAGAAATCTCTCGATCACATTTGATCAGGCCAAAAAAGCCTGATCAAAATCGGTCCATCGCCATGCGTTTGGGAGCTACGATTCCACAGATATTCAGACACACACGTCAAACTTATAACACTCCGTTTTTGTGGCGGGCGTCAGGGTTTAAAAATGAAAATAAATTCAGTTTTATATAAATAAAATACGAATGAATAAAATAAGTAGTGAAACTAACCTTCTTCTTGTTGGCACTGTGCGAAGGAGACGGCTTGTCTCCTTGCTTATTTTTAAGATCCTTCTTATTGCGATACGCTCTTGTGCGTAGCGCCACTTTCTTTTTAAGAGGCAGCTTTGATCTGAAATTTTATTTATTTAAAATTAAAAATACTGTTTATATTACTTTTTTCAATGAGAGGAACTAATTTGGAGAATATCACAATTTATGCCTGGAACGTGAATTCTCCCAAGTATTGGATAATAAAAATATCAGTGTTAGTGATCACTTCCATTAGTTAGATCTGCATAGCCCGGACAGGCTGCTGTCAAATTAATTTTATGCCTATTTGAAAAACGCCATTTTGGCGCTGTAGGCTACAGAACGAGTGTCCATGGAACTAAGATTAGTGATTATACACATCTATAGGTACATATACGTATCTATGGAATAAAAAGAAACGTCAAAATTAGTTCTCGGGACAATCGAGGGCGGCGTTTCACTGTCATTTGTATGGGACAGCCTGTCCAGTGGTATATGTAACAGGTCAGTGGATGTACCTGACAGCTGTGTGCACGATGAGGCCGGCGGCGTCGGCGTCCGGCAGCCGAACAGTCTCCGTGGTGGACGAATGGATGATGGTCACCGATTTCAGCTTCTTGCCGCTGCCGTTACGACCCAGGAACCGTGTGCTCGCCACCTTAAGGGCATAAACCACAGCATATACGCACTTTCGTTTGCAATAAAGTATGAAACAATCCAAGTATACAAAAATTCATTATAAAATTCATAAATTTTTAAAAAAGTTTAAAAATTTGCCTTTAGATGTTTAGATGCAGTTAGATCAATGTTTAAATAGTATACTATATTTTAATTATTCAGACCATACCTTCGTTTTATTCAAATAATTTATTCAATAATTTGTTTAAATAATTTCGTTCAAGTATTAAAAAAAAAGCATATCAAAATTCATTAAAAGGATTCAAAAATTCATTAAAAATATTCAAAAATTCAATGTAAAATTAATTAATTGAATTATTTTTTAAAAAAAGATGAGCAATTTATTGTTGCATTAGTATGTTTTAGAATAGTTCAAATTTTGTTATTCAAATAATAAATTTACAATAAATTCAAATAACTGTGCATAGTAAAATAATAGCAATAAAGTTATAATTGTGTGTGACTATTTTTAACTCAACCTATAAACAATGCATTATGAATGAAGTTTTAAATAAATTATTCGTAGCAAGAGTCATTGCAGTATAACTGTATACTAACATATTGAAGATTATCCAATTAATTAAATAATTGATTGCTTCAATAAATATATAACTAACAAATTTACAAATGTGAAAATGAATCAAGCGTTACTCTAATGAGCTTAACTAACGTTATAAAATAGCTGATAATGATTTGGAAAATTTGTATTATTCTAGCTTCTTATAAGAGAGTAGTTTATCTTTATTTAATGACTAAAAATCACACGAAACATAGCATAGCCGTAGGTAATACTAGATAGTCGTTTACACATTTGGCACACATTGTTTTCAAGTTTTTATCACCTCATAATATAAAAGAAGAAGTGTTATTTTGCTTCGAGACCACCTGCCGAGTCTAAGACTCTGTAGCAGCGCTGATGAAAATTCAAAACATCATTAAAACATTTAGTACACTTTGAACTGTTTTAGAATTGTGGTTGTGATTTTTATATTTTTAGCAATAGTTTAAAATACTGTTAAACTGTTACAATTTACGAATTAACACATTTCTAGCGACATACACAAACACTTCTCATTTATTGCTCTTCCAGACCGTATCAAAATCTGTTGGTTGGTTTAGAAGTTATCTCTGTGATAGGCGAGTTTACAATTTTCAATCAAATTTTAATCGAAAAAAGAAATGAAGAAAGAGGTAGGCAACGTAAAAAAAATCAATGTTTTGTAACTTTCAGAGATGCAACTATCAAGTACAACGCCATCTATTGTCGTTGGATTGATAGTGAAAATATAAAAGTTAATCTGTGGAATGGGTGTACTTACGAGGAGGGCGACGACGGTGAGCAGAATAAGCAGCACAGCGTACCAGTGGCGGAGCACCCACCGCCTGAAACCTGCCAGACTCTCGTCGGAGAGCAAGAGCTTGCGGAGCGTCGCCAGCGGACCGGACGGGTCCACTTCGCGACATCGCTGGAACACGTCGCAGTAGCCGTTGTAGTCGTTGCACGGCGTGCCCGGCTTTGCGTACATGTCGGGAACGTCGTACGGCGGCGTGTTCCAGTGGAACGAGGAGAGACACGCGCCCGACGGTGCCCGGCAGCACAGCTCGCACGCCGAGCGCGGGTCACCGCCGCGAGCCGCGCACTGACACGACTCGAGCCCGTACGCCAGGCAGATCGAACCCGTGCACTCCTGCAGAAAAATCAGTGTTTTTATTTTTCAACACTATATTTTTTCAGCTCTTTCAAGTGAGCACAGAAAAGAGGAAAAGTTTAATTCATTATTTTAATGTCACGTTAGCAAATTTATTTTTAACTTTCCTTTTTGGCGATAAAATATATAATAGGTGATAGATAACAGAGAGTAAAATAAAGTAAATATTTTAAATGATTAATAGTATTTACTTTTGCAGAATTTTTACAAGAAAAATTCGTTATCATTACAAGAAGTTTCATTTCAAAAACTGTCAGCTAAAAAGAATAACTCGGTCACCTGGCAAAATTAAAACATGAGAAAGAAACTTAAACTTACGCCCATGTAGCAGACAAGCTCCTTATCGCAGCGAGTGCGGTTGGGCTTGTGACGGCTGGCGGGGCAAGCGGCGCGACGGCCGTCGCAGTGCGCCGCGTCGCGACATCCGTTGTCCGAGCGACATTTGTCGCCGAACTTCAGCGTGCAAGACGCCGTGCAACACGGACCCTGTAACACAAAATTTACCCATTTCTATATAGTTGCGTACACCTGTGGTGTTGACGAATTAAATTTTAATTGTTATATATATTCTAATACGCCTGGCCGCCATTTTGGTGACGTAATCTCGTTACACACTCAGTATCGTTAGCAACATTTTCCGGCGAGTTTTTAGTTGCGGTTGACGTCACTTAGATGTTAATGTGACAAGACAATTAAACCATAACAAATATAAAGGTTGACTCCACTTTTTTTTTTATTTTAATTCACTATTCACTATAAAAATGGTGATTAGAGATTTAATTTTTAAAAGTTAAAATTCTCACGTGTTTGTAATCAATTTCGTCCACGCAAGTTACCTGACTGGGACTGCAGACGCTGTGCTCTGTGAGCGTGCAAGGCTTGTAGTGCGGCCGAGCGGCCTGAGGTCTACAGCACACGTCCGTGCACTCGGAAGCCCAGCCGCAGTCGCATTCCTCGCCCTCCTCCACCACGCCGTTGCCGCATATCGCCGGCTGCGGCTCTGTACCGGCAACACTCATTTAGAACCACTCATTTCCTTCCACCACACTCCCAACACTTGCAACTTCCCGAGGCATCAAGCATCATTTTTAACCAAAAAAATCCATTTAATAAACATCTTTGAAAATATTACTGTCACTGCTCATTTTGCTCTTGAATATTATTAACTACGTATAAGCAAGATATGAAGTATTAAATGTTTAAATATTTTATTATATTAATTTATTATGTAACTAGTGGCCCTCCCCCGGCTTCGCACGGATATTTTTCTGCAAATTATACATAAAAACATTCCTCGTTTAACGTTCTTTTCATTAGTGAAATTCTGCATTAAAATCCGTTGCGTAGTTTAAAAGACAGACGGCGGAAAGCGACTTTGCTTTATACTATGTAAAGATTAAGTTACCTAAAGTTGAGTGAGCAGTGTTCTGCATGAAAAACCAAGTCAAAGATTAGAGGAATATGACTTTGGCCAACTCGATCGTCAGTACCTGTAAAGCATCCCTTAGGCGAACGCGCCTTATTGTTGAGAACCGGATCGATCGCCCTCAGCGAACACGGCGAGAATTTATTGTTGTTCTTCCTGTCGCCGCTGGTGGCTCGAGCGAACATTATGTAGTTGCCATCCTCACCGAACGGAGTGCACACTTCTGGGTCGTGCTGGAAAGTCACAATTAAACCTCCACTTTTAACTGCATCCTTTATAATAAATGGCAGGTTGCATAGGTACACAATCAACAAAAGGAGGATAATGGATAAGAGGTATACCTTGATGGTATAAAGGATAAGAGGCATAGTTAGGTAATGTATAGGATAATGTTCATCTGATACAACTTTAAAGCGTCATGTCGTCACGTGACTATAAAACATAACACTTCTTGCACATGCAAAAATATGTATACCAATGACGACGATACCATATTGATACTAGTATATCGGAACGTTTAAATTTTTTTAACAATTTTGACGTCCTTATATTTTGAAGTCCTTTTTATTTAACAAATTATAATTCTGTCAAATGAACTAGTGAGACATATCAGTTTCGATAGTCCAATGAATTAATGTAATTGAACTACTGAAACTAAAAAGTCCCAGTAGTTCAATCAATTGAACTCGCAATTGAAATAATGGGAATAGAGCGTTTGGATGAGTATAAGAGAGAGTACCGGTGAGCCAAAGTTGTGTCCTATTTCGTGGGCCAGCGTGACGTGCGAGACCGCCGGCGGAACGTGCTTTCCGTAGTTGAGCAACGTGACGATGCCGGTGTTCAGGGACTTCATACTGCCACGATAGTGCTGTAACAGGACACATCGGTTATAGTTATCGATACTTTTTATTCCGTCGACAGATGGCTATGCTAGACCCAGCTGCAAATATAATTCATAGCTATGTTAATACTAATACTCATATCATAGTTATACTAATTTTAAATAATTATGTAAACTACACGGAATATCCAAAAAATAAAAAAAATTGAATAAAATATCTAGTCTCAAAAGAGTGAATTTATTGTCACTTGGGCAATAAAAGAGCGATTTCTTTTTTGTTACGAGTGCAGATTTTGCAAGACGAGGGATGAATCCTGAGCGTAGTAAGAAACATCTTGTGCCCTTACTACGCAAATATTTACAAGAGAGCAAAGTTATTACTCGCTAAGCACTATAGTAAAAGTAATACATATAATTATAAATGTATACCAACCCCATTTTTCTCGCAAACACCGCCAGCATTCTTTAAATCGCCAGTCCAAGCCAAGCCGAGAGTGCCCATTTCGAAGTCTCGATATGTGAACATGTATGCTAAACAAAATGCGTCGTAATCTTCCTCTGAAACGTGAATAGCCAGGAAATATTATATTTTGTAGGTATTATTAACATCTTAGCTGTAGATACTGAAGGCCAGCAATGCTCAGAATTTCTCAGAAATACAATCGAACTCAGTGTAATGTTTCTGAGAAATTTATTTGCCTCAATACCGTAAAGAATCACCTAAGATTGGATAAGCTATATTTAGCAAAACGTCGAAAAACTCATTTGGATTATCAAGAAATACCACATATTACCTACATGGTGCTAATGGGACAATTTATCACTTTATTTTGCTATTGATGGTTCATTTTATTAAATCTAAATTAATTTAAAAATTGTGCTTATACGAAGTGAAGATGCACTTATTTATATTATTTAAGAGACAGTCATAAACTAATGTAATTTTAACAAAACGAAACAAATCGAACTCATTATCATTATTCAGAAATAAGTAGGTAACCTATATTCCTTCTCCGCTCATACGCTTAAACATATTATCCTCTCATAAAATAGTCGTGAATTACAAATAATGTTTACTTCTTTCATAAAAGAATCATAAGTAATGAAAAATGAAGATGTGTTACCTGAAAAAAGCTCCAAGTATTTCTCAACGCCATAATTGTTGGGAAATCTGTAAGCTGGATCTTTCAGAGCATCTAAAGTGTGAACTTTTATCCTTTTGATCATAAAAGTTATGTTGTCTGGTTTGCCATCTTGATTGAAGTCTGAAAATAAAGCAATAAAAGCATATACAAATAAATGCAAGTAATTAATTGAAGGCTGTGAAAAACATGGACATTTGAGAATTATTAACGCTGTGTGTCAAGGGTCCCGGGTTCTATTTATGGCAGGGCCAACTTTGGAAATGAACCTTTCAAAGTTTGCTCTGGTCTGGATCTGCCAAGTAGTGCAGCCCGTCTGGCGGTAGTAACCAGTTATAAGCAGAAACTTCCAGAAATCCACAGTGAAATATCAGCACATTTGCTGTGTGTTCGATAAGTGAGTAAGGGATGCTAGAGCCCACTTTTCTATAACTTCCTAAACCTTTATCTAACGATAACTTGGAGTTGAAATGATTAGTGATCTATAAATATTCACCATAAATATCGTGTGGAAAATATTGGATCAAACTAATCGGTTTAAAAAGATATACCATACTAAAAAATATAATTTATGTATACATAATGTTATGTATATTAATGTTTCTGTTTTGAAATTTATACATAATATTTTAAAACTGATATTAGTATATCTCTGTACTATTCAGGGTCCACAAATAAATGCCAAAAGTGAGTGAAATGTCTCCACTTTATAAACTTTTTTCCATAACGGCTTGTTTTACAGAGAAAGATTTGGACTTGTCTTCACTGGTTGAAGTTGATATTGGTTCGTAAAACAAATCAAAAAGCGTACCTGTAACCTTATAAATCGCATTAACTTTCTGTACATGTCTCGTCATGACTTCAATACAAGCTTCTTCCGATCCGTATCTTTGGTAGAACATGTGATCGGCCTGCAAATACACAAGGCATGTCGTCTTCCTCGGGTCGACGGTAGCCCTTTTGTTAACATGTCTACCGTCGTCGCTGCCATTGGCAGTCAACACTGTATAACCTACTGGCTCTTTCTTAACAATATCTTTGCTTACAGTTACAACACCTGCTTTAGTTTTTATCACTTCGACATGCGTCTTTGGCTTCGGTCTCGAGTCTTCAGAATCGAGTCGCACTTTAGTAATGAGGTTACTCTTGTCAATTTTCGTCTTAGGTTTTCTCGTGCTGAATTTATCGAAGGGATCGCTATTGCTAGTGTACGGAACGTCTAAATCTAAAGGTAATTCGGGATTCTTTTTGGGCTCGTCGTCTTGCATCTCGTCTTCTGGGAGCCATCGTTTCTTGCGTCTGTTTATTTCGCTGTTTAAATCTTCTGTGTAATTGTTGTTAACGACTTCTTTCTCGTCACGGCCCACTGTGTAATTGAAGATTTCCCCTTTGCCCTCTTGAGTTCTTTTTAAATGCAATAAATGCGAGGCGCACGGCTGTCCTTCGTTCTTGTCATGCGGATGCTCCACGTCCGACCTCCTATATATAACGCTATGCATGGTAGGATGGTCTACGTCATATCTCGAAAGTGGCTCCACATAATATTCTTCTGTCGGAGTCCATATCGTTCCATCGAAGAGACCGTGCGCTGTGATGACACCGTAAACTTGCGACGAGTCGTCATCTGCGAAATAAAATAGGTTTACATTGTATTGCAATGCACAAACAAAGAATAATATTATGTGATTATGTGACGGACAGAATAGTAGACGATACAACGATACAATGGTCAATACAATGTTATCTCTCAATTACACGTCCATGTTCAATTTGCCTGCCAAGGCAAGCGCGGCGCGTAATTTCTTGCAGCCTGTATAAGAGAAGAGACATAAGCTTCTTAAATACTTACTAGTTTTGTTAATATTCATAAGTCATTTCAATAAAACACAAAAAAAAGTTTTTAAGGATCAAAATGTGATATTAAATAAATCTTTACGTAAGTAATTGTGTGCATAACTGCCACGATCTGACAGGCTTTATGTTATTTCCGTTATTTTTATGAATTTTATCATTATCATCATCATCAGCAGAAATACGTCTACGATTACACGCATCCTGCGCGGATCTGCTGCATACTATTATATGTAGTCGGATAAGAATGGTACATATGGCAGCCACAGAAGCAACTTTCTTCACTAACGGTTGTCGATTTTATGAGCTGAATGCCACTTCGCCTACCAATTATCATGAGATGACTGTGATGTAACGTAATCTATATTCGTAAACGTTGCCTTCACCAAAATAGCGCTTTGAAATACAAAATGGAATGTAACAAATGAACGACGATATTTTATGCAAACTAATTCGAGGTGCAAAGAGCCCGCAGGTCTCTGAATGAATTAAAATCACAACTTGCAGTCGCACTGGGGATGGAACCGCTCATAAATAACGTTAATTACATTCTCGCCTTGCTATCTATTTCCAGCCAAAGAAATCGGATAGAAATATTACAGTTATCTACGTTTGTTTACACCACAAGGAGCTTGGTGAATTGATTGAATTTTGATTTAGTAAATGGAAAGTCTTGAGTAAAAGTAGAACCGGCAAATCCCCAAAATGGGTATTTACTCCAACTAAACTTTTGTACTAATTTCATCAAAATTAACTTTGTCTCCGCCGTACCAGATGGGTCTCAGCACATTATTCCGTTTTATTAAGTTATTCACTGAATACGGAACTTTGTTGGCAAATATTTAATTGCTTGTTGCCCTAACGTGAAACAAAGACTTCATCAACCTATTCAAAGTAATCAAATAACTTGTTTAGTTTTTAGAGAAGAAATTCATCCTTAGAAATATTAATTGTTCTAAATTTGACGTTTACCTTTGTATAATAGTAAATATATATATATATATATATATATATATATATATATATATATATATATATATATATATATATATATAAATAAAAATCTCGTGTCACGATGTATGTTCGCGATAAATTCTGAAACTACTGAACCGACTTTAATCAAACTTCATAAGTATCTGTTATTTGGTCCAACTTAAAAGATATGATAGTTTATATCTCATTTTGTTTATTATTTTTTTGCAAATTATATAATATTATTAACATAGCGCCATCTGTTGATACTTATTCAATACAGCAATTATTTATCTGTGAGTTCCATAAGGTTCTCACAGATGGCGGTTTAAAGTAATTTATAGGCTGGATTGCAAAAAAGCACCCCGGGCGAAGGCGGGAGCGGGCCACTAGTATGTATAATAGTTAAGTACTCGCAATAAGCCGCAATCGAACTGTTTGACGGTGGGCACGTGATGATTTGCAATTTTATATTAACTAAATAAATAAATATCTTCACACATTCTAGACAGCACTATCTAGTTCCACAGTAAGCAACTAATGCTTGTATTATGGATACCAGACAGTTGATATACTACATAGATAACTTTTTTTTGTAAACACATACATATTATAAACTAGCTGGTGCCCACGACTTCGTCCGCGTTGTAAAATATTAAGTAGTCTATCCTGTGTCCCGTACGTCCAAATGTTTATCTACCAAGTTTCATGAAAATCAGTTAAATCGTTTCAGAGTTATGGAGGAACATACACATACATACATACATACAGAAAAAATTCTAAAAATCGTCAATTTAGTTTCAGTATCATGTATAGAGCCTTTAAAACACGATATCTCTGAAAACAAAGTAACTTACTCCATGACCGACCCTTACAGATTTATTATTAGTATTGATACAAAACATCCATAACTCAGGTACAAAGGTAAAATGTTAACAGAGAAACATTTGCCCCTAGCGGGATTCGAACCAGCGACCGTTTGGTTAACAGCTAGGGTTACTAACCACTAGACCGAGCGAAAACTCTGGAAGATTGTGCGGACGGAGGAGTGTGTGGAGTGTTGTACTGAGAATTTCGGTCCACGTGCGACCTCTAGTAATAGTATAACCGCATCAAAATCCAAACCATACTGATGTTATATAGTCATTAATTAGCTTAAGATTTTCAGTAGCTCACTATATTTATTTATTTTACACTAGTAAAGTGTAAAATAAACAAAAAAAATCTTGAAAAAAAAAACAAAAAAAATTTAAATAAGTCGCACATTTAGTCTAGTATTTCAAGTGAAGCTTTTGAAATATTCGCATTGTTAACTTTTCATTAAAATTCATGCGATTTCATATAAACATGGAGATCACATCGAGGCTCGAGAATTTCTCAAGTAATTATATCGCGAGAACGGGGTGATGTGGATGGTAGAGTCCGCGTCGTCAGAACAAATAAACTGTTACACAATAACCGTTCTAGAGTTGATTGCGCGGAACGAAATGCGATCACACGATCCCTGTTCACACATTAAAAAAATTACCCTTACTGTTTCAGTTAATAAAGCCTATGAGTCAATTGCTCTATCACCTTAGGGAACATACCCATACTACGTGACCTACTTTTTACAATTTGTTATAATTGATTATTATAATAATAGGTACAGAGGGCCTAGTGCGAGTTTTACTCGATCAAACGCGACGAACAAGTAAATGTCAATTTGTATGGGAATGAAGCAGACCTACATGTGAGCCACCAGGTGGCGCTGCTTCATTCCCATACAAATTGACATTTACGTGTTCGTCGCGTTTGATCGAGTAAAACTCGCACTAGGCCCTCTGGAAACATAAAAATAATCTTCTATGGTCTCGTATATAATCATTAATTCCGAATCATTTAATTTTTTATGAGAAAAATTTCCTCAGTTTAAATTGAATATAAGAAGTTAACAAAAAACGCAAAAATATTAATTTAAACCGACAACCCTAATAATAATGAAAAGAAAACCCGTACAAAGAGATGAACTGCCCTAAAAGAAAACAATAACGCAATTTTCGCAGCAAGCTGTACAATTTGCGAAGGGTCAAACAAAAACTGTTCAAGTTAAAATAATACCAATGAATGTATAGATTTGTTTCACAGGGATTCTTCGCGGAGAATGTAACTTCTTCTTCTGTATATTCATCATCAACGATTAGTAAAGAGCCAAGAGTAGCTACCCTTATATATAAACCCTTCTGTGAGACGTGGATTAGACGTACTTCCCCGCTAGCTGGTTATTGTATCTGACCCTGACTGAAAGACGTCTTGGATACGTTCTTCTGGGGTGCTTGAACCCGGCCCGACGATGTTATGAATTCAAAATTCGAAATAATGACAGAACCTGAAAATTATTCTACGTTATGTTAATAAAACGAACACACTATATAATAAAATGCAAATTTATCAGATATTCAAGAATTTATACAGTGTATTTATGTCTTGTTGAATTAAATTGTAACGAAGGGTTACATGTTAAAAAAAAAGAAAAAAAATAAAAATAAAATATTTATTAATTTTAAAATAAAATAATAATAGGTACGCCCGGAGTGCATCTGCACCGATGAGCGGCGGTAGAAAAAAAATACGCTCTGGTAAAGAAGGTATTTTATTTTCTACGAGAGGTAGTCGGATAGAAGCCAAAAGATTAGTCCACGCTCCTCGGCGAAATAGAGTATCCTATGGGCAGAAAATCCTACGGGCAAAATATCCTACGGGCATAGCATCCCCCGGGTCAAGCATCCCGCGGGTTATTTATTATAACTCCATCGTAGGCGGCCAGCTTCGGATTGCGCTAGATCCGGTTTGCCTGCTGCAATCCAGCCACCGCCACCTATCGCCATCGTTCGTACGCTGATCGGCAGGACGCACACCACCACGCCCATCACGCTACATCTACCACCTTCGTCAGCTGGAACATACAGGGGAGTGCCTGCACTGCGTTGAGGAGACAGATAGGCCGACCACCCACGACCTACACGATTTCGTGTTGCCTACCACAGAGCGCATTAGAAATATTAATTAATTATTTATATACTATTAATAATTCCGATCACGCCGTTTTATTTTCTTGGTAGGCTACACTGGCGCCCAACTATTAGATCTTCTTTCTTTACTACTTAATCTAGTCAGTGTCGCCGTTGGAAACATAACGCGCGACAAAATAATATTTTTTTATATAAGAATTACTTTGCCACTAAGAATCGAAAATAGCACCAGTGGGAAATACATAGTTGCATAATAACAATTTATATGATACTGCGAGGTAATTTTGTGACTTTTTTGCTGTCCTTATCTTAAACAATGCAAGTAATTAAGTGTACTTCCTTGTTTAAATAATATATTGTGTTTATAGAGCGAACTACGAAACTGATTGTAATCGGTCCGCTTATTAGTGGTTGACAATGCAATCTTCATGTAATGCACAATGAACAAAAAACAAACGAAAAGCACACGCGTAAAACAGGCAGATGACTCGTGATGATAACAAGACAGGAGTAGCGGAAAATAATCATAATATGTTTAATTACTCCAAATATTATATAGGTATACCACTTTGTCCGCATTTAAAAATGTAAAATAATAACATCTGAGAAAATATAGACATCTTTATCGCTGTGACTACAGTGGCGCCCAATTATTTATATTTGTTAGACGATGTTAGGGAACCTAACATATTTTCAGGATAAAGAGTATCCTATACGTTAATCCAGGTAATAAACTGTTTGTGTGCCAAATTAAATCTAAATTCGTTGCCTAATTACATCTAGCCGTTTATTGCGTAAAATAGTAACAAACATCCATACATTCTCAGAAACTTTCGCATTTATATTATTAGTAGGATTTAGTCCAGTCTTTCCCAATGTGGGCGATAACGCCCCCTTGTGGGCGCTGCAGGCCTAAAGGGGGGCGGTAAGAGACCCAGAAAAAAAATGGGGGCGTTGTGTAGAGGCTTGGGGGGTGATTTGTAATTTCATTTAGCTAAAAAATAATTTACTCTCAAAGTGGGCAGTAGACAAAATAAGTTTGGGAACCCCTGATTTAGTCCATTCTGGAATGGGTCACAAGCAGTATACGCTAGCAGAGCCTTTTGGATGGATTATTACACTTCTTCTTTTTCTTAAGGTGCCACTTCTCTACAAAGGTTGGCGACCGCTGGTGGCTATCTTAAACTTGTAACCTGCGCCACGAAATAGGAAAAGAGTGCTCATGCTAAGCTATTCTATTAAATTCAAATCACGATGTCTTTCTCCTGCCTCTGCTATGTTTCACAATATTTTTCCTTGCATCACTAGTTTAAGAATACGGTGGTATCTTTGGCACCTCATTAAGTACCCAAAATTTTGCAGCTTCACTCCTTTACATTAAGCATACTGTACTGTGGCTAATAAAGATGATGAACTGAAAATAGACAATTTACTTTGTTATCTTTGAGTGAGTGCCATACCTTCCAATTTCCCTGAGTAGACCTGGGCAGTATTGTAATTTAGTTGGCCAGCAGACGAATGGAACTGAGCACCCTCCGCGAAGACTGAACTCGGATCCGGTCTCAACAGTAGCGTGAATTCCCTGGAAATTAAGTAAAAACACTTTATTAATCATTTCAGACCTATATACCTAGCATTTTAATATAGTTCAGGAAAAGGAGGTTAAGTAAAGATTGACTATTTAGTGGGGTCATCACACTAAAAAGTTTGAGAAACGATGGTTTAATGTTAATATACATGCGCGGTTATTCCTGCCGCTCGCTGTGAGTCAGAGAACAACATCCGTGTCCACATAAACAGACCTAAATGAACTACTGTCATTTGGCATGAATTATTGTGGCATGGTAGTGGCTTATTTTTATTTATTTATTTTCAAATAAAACTGAATTTCACGAGGGTAATTTACAAAATGTAAGCACGACGGTAGATGCATATATATCGTATATACACACATTGTCACGTCCCCTCACTATGTTAGCATAACGGTAGCGGTATTACGCCGCTGATTTATCGGCCATTATGCGCGACACCATCGCTCTACATTTTAAAATAGTTTGAACTCCGGTGACACCATTAAATCATAATTAAAATTTCACTGTGGATTATTTGTGATGTTGTGCGGAAAAAATGCAATGAAACATTTATTTAAGGGAAAATTATTTAGCACCGCAATGGATAGATTTTAATTAACTGCTGAAACAACAACATAAATAAATGCTAATATTTAATCGGTGTGGTTATCTGATGAGAATTATTAATACGTTGATTGGTAAAACGACAGAAAGCTATTTTAAAAAGAATCGCATGATTTGTTAATGGGTGGCTGAAAGGTTGACGATCTACATGGAAGATGGTCAAAGTCACCTAAGGACACAAGCAATACCAGATAATGCATGTGCACAGTCTACTCTCCTGAATACATTGATATTAGTTTAGCATTAGAAGAGCACATTATGTTCCGCAGTCATTGACTGGGCAACCCGACTACCGAAGACTACCGTGTATAGACACTTTACATCACGTATGCGGCGTATGAGTGAGGACTTCCCCTATAAATTGACATTTATATTTTATCCTATTCCAAGTGAGCAGTACACTTGCATCCTCAAGTGTAACAAGCAAGCAATACAAGAGAAATGAATACAAGTAATCGGTCGCTTGTGTCATAGACTACGACAGCCACCTCCTATTATCTGGCATCCCTTACTCAAATAAAACTTTTTGAATCAAACAAAACAAATCGATCATATTATTATGACGACATTATGATATTATCTGACGACATAATAATATGAACGATTTCACCCTAAAAATATAACACGTAAAAGGTCTTCTCAAATTAAAATTCAACTTAATTGAAACTCAATAATTACAAGTAGTAGTCGAGTAGTGTATTTCATTATGAATAATGTTTTTGAAAGCCCACAAGTACTCGTATTGAGGAATTACTAAATTCTTAATAAAATAATCCACTTTAAATCCTCTTCTGACCTCCTTTCTCCAGTATAAGCTGGTTAATATTTTGTTCCTTGGTAACACCTGAGGCAATTAATTTGCTAATCAAGTCGGATACCCACTTGGCGAACAATGGATCGGTAAAATTGCAACACTTAAATTGGTTCGTAACGAATTAATGAGGTTTTTTTTCGCTTTATTTTTTTAATCATAAAATACAAGCTATAATTAAAATTATAAGCTAATCCCCGACTATCTAGTGAATATATGCTGTAAATTGCTGAGAATTTTGACGTTCCGCAGACTAATTAATGCTGCAGCATCAGATCAAGGTTACCATGTCATGGAAACAACACCGAAGTAACAATATACCAAATTTCACATCAATCGAATCTGATATGGAAATTAATGAAATGCCTTTGTCAACTAGGAAATGGGCTGAAGATCTTCAAACGTCTAATTACATCTTCAAAAACTATAGATAACTAAGAATATATATATATATATATACACATTCACTTCAAACTTAGCTAATTAAGTCGGGGGTAAAAAATATCAAATTCTATTAGAACTAATTAAAACATTGTTCGACAGAACATTCATATTACGTATTTCGGCATATTTTTGGAAATAATTCGAATAATTTAGCGAATTAACATATTCCAATAATTAACCAATATTAGGGAATCCAATATTATTCGGTATTCGTATTTGGTATTGTTTCACGATTTATGTGTGGGCTGAAACAAACACTGCCTCGTGTAATTACAAATAATCAGTACTAATAATAAATCTGTAAGGGTCGGTCATGGAGTAAGTTACTTTGTTTTCAGAGATATCGTGTTTTAAAGGCTCTATACATGATACTGAAACTAAATTGACGATTTTTAGAATTTTTTTCGGTATGTATGTATGTATGTATGTTCCTTCATAATTCTGAAACGAATTAACTGATTTTGATGAAACTTGGTAGATAAACTACCAAGTTTCATCAAAACTTTTTTTCTTTTTCAACGCGGACAAATTTGTTTTTATTATCTGTAGTTCTATAAAAATCTAACAGATGGCGGTGTACGGCACACGGGTACAGTTTACTCATATATTTTCTGTTTCAACGCGGACGTAGTCGCGGGCACCAGCTAGTTTATTAATAAAACTAGAAACGCCAAAATTTATCCTAACTAATAATAGGTATTACGATATTATTTCGAAAGTGAGTTTGTATGTTACACTTTCAAACCATAACTACTCGAGCGATCATCATTTTTGTCACTCAATAACAGCCTAGCCGTTCTGACGAGTTGTAAAATACGAGTAAAATAGAGTTGCACTTTAAGCGATTCTTTAGAGACCTTTCAGAACATTCAAAGGGATAATTTAAAGTTCTTCCGATGGACGCTACATCAATTTGTTGCATTTCATAACGCGCACTTTATTCGTTTTCAGAATGAAAATGTATTAACGGAGAGCGCCTGCATTGCCAATTTAACCCTTAACCTATTTTCATGGCGTAACCCTTTTTATGAAATACTAACGACCCGCTCCCGGCTTCGTACGGACGCAATTTTTATACAAAAGCCTTCCAAATTTATCGCTCTTTCCATTAGTGAAAACTGGTATAAAAGAAGTTAGCAGAGAAACAGACAAAGGCGGACTGCGACATCTAATATATAAAATTCTCGTGTCGCGGTGTTTGTTGCCAAACTCCTCCGAAACGGCTGGACCGATTTTGATGAAATTTTGTGTGCTTATCGGGTAGATCTGAGAATCGGCCCATCTATTTTCCATACCCCTAAATGTTAAGGTGGTCCACTCCAAAAAATTTTTTTTGGCAATACAACGTTTGCCGGGTCAGCTAGTTATTTTATATTATCCACTAGCAACCAGCTCCCGGTTTCGCACAAATGCAATTTTTTCTGCAAATTATATATACACAAATCTTTCTCGTTTATAGCTCGTTCCATGAAGTTAGGCAGAAAAACAGACAGAGGCGACAGCGACATAAAAATGTTTGTTTCCCAGTATGACTGCAGAATTTCGAATTAATAATATTAGTATGAATATTTCCGAGTGCAAGCTACTTGTTATACTTCATACGCACGAAGTCGTAGGCAAAAGTTAGTACTAAGTACTTTTATAAATTATAATTTAAAGATTATGGATATGAAGAGTAACATACAATCTAATATGATTCGTGATACAAAACCGAATATCTTTAATTTCTCCTTGTTAGATTACAAAAAAATTGTCCCTCATATATTTAGGAATTTGTCAAAATTGAATCGTGTCTAGTAAACACGATCTAATTGGCAAAGACTCCAACGCCTAATGAATGAAGGCTCCGTTACGTATACGTACCTACGTACAAACACAACACTGATATATATGGTTAGGTAATAATATATTGCACTATCGTCTGCGAAGCGAAGCGTATAACCTCAATTCGATTAGCCCAGCGTCTTACCAAACAGAGTACAATTTAATTAGGTCTTTTATTATGTTACCTCAGCTCCCCATCCGCACCAAGTCAATAAATACCTTATTCCTGTTTCCCATCCAATGATTTAGTACATTGAGCAAGAAATATTTTGTAAGTCCTTGTTTTTATTTATCCTTACATATTATAGAGAAAGTCCCCCTTCTGTCTCTCTGTGTGTCCGCCGTAATCTCAAAAACTACTGAACAGATTTTCATGAGGCTTTCACTAAGGGAAAGAGCGTTTAACGAAGAAGGTTTTTTATAGGTCATCAAAATTGCACCCCTGCGAAACCGGGAGCGGTTTGCTAGCTCTTTATAAAATATAAATTTTTCAAAGTTTTTTTTTTCGTTTCCAAATGGCGGAATACACGGTTATCTGTGAATAACTAATCAAAACGCATCGAGGCTTTCGTCACAATCATTTAATTACAATGTCACTGATTACCTCCAAGCAGATTATACGATAGTTTACCTAAAACCCGTTATCTATACTAATATTATACAAAGAGAGAATATTTTTATGTTTGTAATAAATAAACTCAAAAACTAATGGGCCATTTTTAAAAATTCTTTCAACTATTAGTAAACTACATTATCATCAAGTAACATAGGCTATATTTTAAAAAGTTATGCGGGCGAAGTCGCGTCCAATATTGTATGAAAAGGAAACGATAGATCAAATTCCACTGTTATTATAATATCACGATTCTGACAACAACCCTGCGACATTAATAATCAACTTTTTTGATTCGCTTTGTACTCAACCAATCAGAAACTTACAGGAGTTGTCTTCGTCTGTTTTTTTTCTTTTGTAAAAGCTTGTCCTCAAAGATATTATTCTTAATAGAAAAACCTAGTAAGTTTTAAACTTCAACAACGTTTCAAGGATTTTGAGATACGACTAAAATGTTCCAATAACTTCGTCTGAAACATGTACTTACATAATGAACTGTCTTAACGGCTGTAAACAGTCCCGACAGTGATTAATAAGCAGCCCCTTTAAATCAAAACAAAGTAACGAGAAATTGCTAGCAACTTTTATTAGAAAGTTTTCTGGTTCACATCAGCGCTCGTCCATCCTTATTTGCCGGGGTAGCATCCACAGCTGAAAACTCTCTAAGAAGTTATTAGCGAACACAATTTCCCGAAGCCATTACTCATTTCTGGTAAGGAGCAGGCTACGAACGGTGCCCTCGCGGGCCGCTCTGACCCGTCAGACTGTTAATTGTGAAACCACCAAGAATACTAAGTGGACGATTCGAGTTGATTTACAAGATGACTCGTAAATAAAACCATCGCCAAAGCGACGCCGATGTAGCCGCGCTATCGTCCCGGCTAGCTGGTCTTTTGACTCTTGCAAACGACAGCGGTTTTTAACACGTTCTGCCGTGATTCTGTGACTTATCTAGTCTTAGCATATAGCTAACCCGCCCCGGATTCGCACGGAGTTGAAATTTTCAAAAATGCTTTCTTGCTTGGAACAGCCTTTTACTGAACATCAAATATAAATAGAAGAATATTATTACATCGCCATATTACACAATATTATAATAATAAATGGGTCATCAATGAAAATTAGTTGGAAAATTGTTTGTTCGGCAACAACTTTGGCCCCATTGGACATTGTTAAAAGTTTGGCAGGCGACGGACATCTTCCATTGCTATCGTGGAATACAATTAGATTTGCGGTAAGTTCGACAATATCGTGTGATTGGTACGTCTCTAGGGGTTCCAAAAACACCGACCATTCAAAACATTACCGATTAGAAACCGGAATAGAACATTACCTAGGTATAAACGAGGAAGATTTAAGTATATAATTCGCAGAAGAAAACCACATCCATGCGCAACCGGGGGCGGGTCCCTAGAATTTTATAAGATACTAGTGGCCCGCTCCCGGCTTCGCTCGGGGTGCTTTTTTGCAATCCAGCCGATAAATTACTTTAAACCGCCATCTGTGAGAACCTTATGGAACTCACAGATAAATAATAAGTATCAACAGATGGCGCTATGTTATGCTAAAAAATAATAAACAAAATGAGATATAAACTATCCTATCTTTTAAGTTGGACCAAATAACAGATACTTATGAAGTTTGATCAAAGTTGGTTCAGTAGTTTCAGAGTTAATCGCGAACATACATCGTGACACGAGATTTTTATACATATATATAGATAGAAGATACGGTAATGTAACTTGTGTAAACTTGTGGTCGGTCTGTTCATCTGTCACTTAACATATCTCTCTCATGTGAAGCCAATCAACTGTGGAACTCAACTCTTATTTCGCTAACCAAAAACTTTATTTAAAGCCACTGCAGTTGCAGCTTAATATATATATTTTTTTAAAAATACATGCCTAAAATAAATTTATTATTATTATTAAAAAACACATAGATGTTTTGAATAACAAAATGTGAGCTATGTTAGCACCATATCGATTTTTTTTTATGCATTCAATTTGAGATAGTCATTAAGATTTAAAATCTTAAGTCATTAAAATCGATTGTTGGACAACACATTTCAATTTGCACAAATCTTTGGTCGGTCCGAGGCTACTTTGATACTATTGTCCTTTAAAACCTTTATGGATGATTTAGAATGGAAAATTATTTCTGGAATTAGCAGATGATATTAACAATACGGGCAATAGCGAGTTTATCAAATTTGTCATCTTGTTCAAAATACTCAAAAATACTGTTGACTTAATTCGTAGATGAACATCATCTCAATGCTTTGATGTGTTTATTTGGCTGTGCATAACTAGATCCAGTTTCACGCTCCAACGAGGTTACACGAGATATCCTCGTATACCTTTGATACATACGCGTACAAACGCTATGTAAATTTACCTCACAGAGTAGTTACTTGTATCTATATTTATTTAAGTAGATAATAAAACTTCGAAGGATAACAGTATTTTTTCTCACTGACTTAATATGACAAAAAGTTTATATTTAATATACTATAGACAAGTTCCATATTTCTTCCTAATACTTCGTCCTTAGTCTTTGTCTTTGTCGTAATCCTACTAAGATCCGGCAGCGCGTTAGCAGCACCTGTGGCGTTGTTTGTACCTATCACCAAGTGGACCGTCAAACTGACAACGTACGAGTATACACAAAAATAATAATATGCTATAATTAAAATAATGTTCACTAGTGTATTATGTGAATTTTAAGAAGCTTGGAAAATTGATTTCTTGGGTTTTTTTTTTAATTTTTTTTATTATTATTATTAATAGGTTGCTCTTGGCTTTTGGCTTGGCCACCATCTAGCCGTGCAGGAAAGACGAGGTCGACTAGAAAATCGAGCTAGAAAATGCCTATATACTCGAACTTTAAAAATTAATAATATTAATATTACAAATATTATTAATATTAGAAAGAAAAGAAGAATAAACGACATTAACTTTTGTTGTTGGACAAAGTAGAATAATAAAATATTCTGTGGATTAAAATAAAATCTAGACGTATAATATCAGTTCTGTTGTAATGAAAATGTTATAGTCAAACGATCTAATCTGAATATTAGTACGAGTACAGTGGGGGTACGAATACCTTCGTCAGTTTTCAAATTCATTCCTTTATTGTAGTAGACTCTTAGTACCTTTTGAAACTAAAGCACTAAGCAGACAACTGCATATGAAAGTAAACTTACTAGATTTTCAGCGCTTCGGCACACGAAATTCCATTCGCGATTCAAAATTTAACAGATTCTTTTTTCGATCCATTGTAAAAATCGCAAAACACACTTGACATGAACTCTGTAAATAAACTAAATGACCTATGCCGCTCAAACTCCACGTGACTGAGGACAGTTGTGCCGACATAGCGACCAAAATAATTTCGACAATCCCTTTAAATCACCAATTCCCGGTACTTATTTCACAGAATGTACATCCTTTTTAGTTGACCTGTCAGTCAACTAGTCTATTGCAAACGTCAATGCGATATTCTGTTTTATTTACATCCACGTATGATTCTCAATCTCAATCAATCAATGACGTTAGTTTAACTAATGATTGGACGAATAGACAATCTGTATGGTTCAATATACATAATTAATTGTATATGTAAATACAATTAATTATAAAAATAAATTAAATTACTCAGTGAATTGTGTTATAAGATATAATAGTTTTAAAAAATAGTCCAAGCATAAACAAAAAGACATACGTATGTTAAAAGTTGGGTGAACTTGTAATGAGTAATGAGTAGCCGTTGTGCTACGGCGTAGAAGTGCTACGGCGCGGCGTAGGCAAACAAGTGTTTTCACAGTTGCTACACACAAAATAATGCGGGAAATGTTTGACAAAGAATCGTGTTGTATATAGGTATACTCTACTTTGTATATTTTGATAATGGTCATCTCAACTATTATAAAAAAAAATCGAAAGTGAGTTATGGGCATTGTTTGTTACGCTTTCGTGTCTAACTACTCAACCGATCATCATGAAATTTTCCATACATGTTATCAGTGGCCTTAGTCAAAGTAACATTTTAAAAACGATAACGAAGTTCGACGGAATAAAATGTATGGGGTGTATCCCGTTATTTAACGACGACATTTTATTGCTTTCGAACTTCATTATCGTTTCGTTATCGTTTTAGATAGTTACTTTGACTAGGACCCCAGTAGTACAGAAAAGGATATTAGGTACTTTAAAAAAAAAACACTGCTTCCGAGGGATGTGACGCAGACAGGAATTTTTAACATTCATTTTAAATAACAGTTTATAAAGTCATTACGGTGATGGAAAACAAAGCCTTTAATTAATTCATGGGTAATGGTGCTACGTGATATTAAACGTTTAAATGTTGAAATTAAAAGTTTATGTAGTCTCCATTATATTGACAAGATTATTTTTTAAATATACATCTTATAAAAAAATATATAGGTTACAGCTAATGACGTCACATGACGATAGTTAAGCTGGTGGTAATTATGAATAAAATGGATATATCGAATTTTTATAATCTTTGATTTGTTGAATTTGTCTTTAACCCAAATAGCACAATAACTATTAAAACAACGGAAATATTTACTATAAAACAATTACGAAGAAAATTTATTTTTTCATACAATTTATATGGAACGGCTCTTTGAGGCGGTACGAAGTTCGCTGGGTCAGCTAGTTACAAAATAAAGTCGCAGTGCGCCTCTGTCCGTTTTTCCGCTAACTTCTTCTACATAAATTATCGAATAAATCTTGATATGATTTTTTTCCCTCTATATTTTTTATTTCCTGAGCACGGCAACATCAACGGAACTGTCCGCAAATTCGCTATTAACTTTTGCACTATTTCCTAATTGTGACCAAGAGTAGAAATTCGGGTGCATATCGGGGTGCGGTGATAGGTGCGGGAGGGGGAATCCCGGAACAGATTATAAAGTTAGGCCATTAGTAACAGTTTCGAACTTGAAACAGTTGAATATCATAACAGAGTTAGGTACTCTATTTGGAAGAGACAATTTTAAATTCAATTTACTTAGCTTTACCTATATAATTATTATACTTTATTACTTTACTTTGCTTGTTAATATCTTAATAATTCGTTACGAGGACAAAGACGAGAGCAAAAGCAAATATTTATATATAAACCATCGTTTTTTAGTCATGTGTTCAGCTAATACCTTTAATTTAACAAGATTTAATGAAATAATAATTATGTAGTAGCAGAAAATACCTTTTAGTATAAGATTTATACTTCTGGAATTCGAAAGAAACAATCTATCTTAACAAAGTAGGAATTTTTGCAGGAATAGACTTTACTTCCAAGGTGTATTTGAAAAACCAAGACAACGAAGACAAATCAACTTAAAGACCGCTATTCACTCACAGTATCTCTTCGTAATATATAGGCTGATTATATTAGGCTGATTTATTTATGTTATAATTATTATGTTTTAATGAGAATATTTTAACGATTTTCCGATTACTATATTACAACCGCACCGCACCATACCGCAACGAGAGGCGCCGCAAAAAAGAAGAAGATATTACAAATATCCTTGATTATGGACATTTCCATTGAAACAATTATTTATATCAATGTTGGTACTTGCAGATGAGAGTTCCAGGTGCTAGCTCCCAGTAGGACCGCGTCACGTACTAAGTGCAATAACAAAGGACGCCGTCTCACTAGTTAGTGCGGATGTTTCTTCGCCAGAAATATAATTTAGCTTTAAAACTTTGAGCTAAGGCTCATACGGATTTCTCGCGACGTACGTTACTCTGTGTATTCTTCCAGATTTCTTATTACCAATTAGATAAAATTGTATGATAAAGTAACTTGAAAAGATTTCTTGAAGACATAAAGCGGTAAACAGGTTGGCGGCCTACTTGGTGGTATGCGACGTGGTTGCTGGAGCGCATAAATACACAACACTATAAGATGCAACACCTGTTAGGTTATTAGAAGCAATGAAATATATAATTTGAAATAAATTATTTAATTTATTTAGCAGGAAAGGTGTTTCCGTAATTCTCTATTAAGGGGCGCAGTCAATTACAAAGAGCTAATGTAATAAACTTAATGTTTATATGTGTGAAGGAGAAAGACTCACAATCAACTTGTTAAAGTGAGACAAACCATGTGATTTGAAAGATGCCCTAGAAGATCTGACGATAATTCTGCAATTATTGACTGGGCACTAAAAACTTTCACATTGGTCGCTAACTGGTCTCTCCCTTCTCACCAGCAAGTAACGAGAATCAAATTAACAAATTGGCGATGTAAATCAACATTCAATCGAGTACGAATAGGGTTAAACTAATCTTAATTGATCAACCTCCAAACAAATCTGCTTTTGACAGCCTTGATAGATATAAGCTTATGATTTTCGTTTTGTAATTTCTACCAGAAGAACGATATAATCTAAAAGCTTGGGCTAGAATTTTGACATAATTTTAAAGGTCGATTTAAAAAATAGGAACGTCTTAACCACACAAGTGGCCTTAATCGTGCCCTATGTAAGCCTCGCTATTCTTACTTGAAATAATTACTGTGAACCATCTGTTTGTAACTTCCAAACCATTTAGTTTCATCCACCTTTCGGGTCATTTAGCTGGCATGCTCAGTAATTGCATTACGCGATCAGAACTAACGAATGCAGCGTTAATGTGATGTAAAGGATTTGTGACTTGGTCAACGAAAAAGTTTGCGACGAACAATTAAAAGTGAATTGACAGAGGTTCGCAAGACGAGCAAGATAGAGGTTTTCACTAATGGAAAAAAGATAAACCGAGAAGTTTTGTGTATATAATTCGCAGGAAAGAAATGCATCCGTGCAAAGCCAGGGGCGAGTCGCTAGTTATTTATATTACATACGATACGTTAACTTCGTGAGTCCATCCCGTTATAGTAAACGTACATGCAATGCCGTCGGTTTTTATGGAGTTATGGAGTTCAAAAGCTCACTATACATTTTTTTATTTTTTGCTTATGATGAAAAATTACAAGTAAACGTATCGTAAAGAAACGTAAAGTGGCTTTTTCTGAATTATATTGTAGATACACTCATTACAAAGGTTTTGACACAGCACAAGTCCCATGTCTAAAGCCAAGGGACGATCCCATCGACTCATAAGTTTAAACTAAATCATCAATAGTGTAACTGAATTTATTCCCCACACCAAATTAGACTATAGTTGACTACTCTAAAAGGCTTGAAAAAGCGTAGAGTAAAAGTCAATAGAGCGCTTCACTTGTCCATAATAACTAGCTTTAGCTGTAGCTTTTATTAAGCGCCCACCGATGATGAAAATAACGTTAAATGTGAGGCTAATTTCTGATATCGATTTAGCGCTTGCTTCATCTACCTACACTATGCGCACAATTTGCATGCAATGCCAACCACGAGCCATCTAAATTCTGATCATTACTACGGTCGGATTAGCTTGTGACCTAATCTCGTTGACTGCCGATGCCTTGCCGTGATCATTTCGGGTAACGACCCATTGCTAGGGATTTCATGCGGCCATTGTAGATTCAGTACTCGCGCTTGAGAATCACTAGACAATTTGGGCCTGAATAGTCTTTCTGGATTAATATATTGAGAAAATCTGACTCAGTTCAATTGTGTGTGTGTTTTGTAGTGGCAGCACACACTGCGTTACGCAGTCATAAACTATCCTTAAAGAAGATCACCGTAAAAAAACAAAAAAGAACCAAGTTAGTGTACTATTGTGTTTCGGTGAATTGAAAAAAATGTATCAGTATTTCACTACTCCCACTTACTTCTTTTTGCTGTCAGGACTGCTAGCGCAATTATAAACCCCAGATAGCGACGGTAGCCTATTATTAAATTAATTGGTAAAATAAAGCAGGCTATCTCTTAAAAAAAAACTATTTTAGATTTGAAGTAAAGCTCAGACATGTGGCTATGGCTATTATAAACACAGCCAGACAGCTAGGGAAATACAAGTGCATTGCCGATGCCTTTATCCTTAAAGGGTTAAGAAGAAGTTGAGAACCTGATACCATTACGCTCTAAAAAATTTATACTAGTAGTGCGTTACGGTAATACGGCAATAGTTTTTAATCTAATCAACCGAGAAGCATGTCCCATACGTCGCACGGTCTGGTCGCTGGTCGCTGGCTGATTGGAAACGCTTTAATTAAGAGAATGGAAGGCTGCCCGCAACTGTTCCAGTGTATGCTCGAAGGGAACTACTTACAAATGGATTAGTCTAGAACACGTTTCATTGACTTAGTTGCAAAGGAATTGCATTTGGAGCACAGTTCGCGTGAGTTTAGTTTGTAAACACAACATATATTATGTGTTCAGAGCTCCGGTTGATTTTGTGCTGCGGTGGAAATACACATTGGAAATTGTGTAGAATTTGTGATATACCTTCTGAATACAGGAATGTTTAAACTGAACCGAATGGAAGGAATAAACATATCTGTGTTTTCGCTTTTTTGTTATTGTTTTTGTTATTTCATAATACATCCGTCAATAGTAAGCCTCTAGATGTGATGATAATAGAACCAAATTTGGGGCTGCCACTTTGTCACTTGTCACATCTAACAGCCGACAAAAACAAACAGTAGGTACAAAATATTATGAAAAATTGTAATGCTTTGCCGTGTCGTCCTAAAATTTGCACCGGCCTTAAGCACTTTAGATACTATTTAAGCTTTTCTTCTTCCGTCACGCGGAAGGGTAAAATCAATGATCACTGGTCCATAATTACAAACATGATTAATTGATTATCTACACCTTGATAACTTTTGAACGGCGGAATCTCCATTATTTCTTTATTTTGATATATTGGTTTTGTATATTGTATTTTAATTTACTTAGAAACTGCTTTTAGTATAATTGTATGCTAACTATCTTCGCTGGCATCCTTTAGTTAACTGTTAAACTATGAAAATTGGTACAATAACCTCAACGTATAATTCTGCAGAGTGAAATAACTTCGACTGTCCAGAGAAGATAAATGTACAAAGGTATTTAATGTAGATGTCTGTGTTTATACCATTACTTTAAGTGTCTAATTCTCCAACTGCAAATCAAATGTGAGGTTTTATGTTACAAGAAGATATAATGTTTTGGCATACGATTGCTACAGTTGGAATAATGGTTATTATTCCAACTAAATTTGTATACCAAAGAAGTTCATTAGACTCGGAGGGAATAGAAAGAACTATTTGGTATTACTATCTTTATCTATATCTAATATTATAAAATAAAGTCGCTATCCGCCTTTGTCTAAGGTTTGTGAAAGAGAAACAAACGAAGAAGCAAAATATTGCATCCGTGCGAAGCCGGGGGCAAGTCGTTAGTTTTGCAGAAGATTATGAAGAAAAGGCATTGGTCATTTGGTAAGGACTTTTAATGTTCCTTATGGAATCTTGGAATGTATCTTTCTTCATCTATCTTACGGTCCATCTTCGTGGAACAGTCGCCATAGTGGGTGTTGCTTCAGACGTGTTGAAGAAGCGCAAATTACACAAATACAGATATATCAGTATGGGCTACATTTTTATTCCCTTCGGTGTTAAATGGTGGGGAGAGAGAGGCTAGTTTACGTGGTACGCCATTGTTTTGCAGTTGTTGGCGCGATGATACCACTGCAACTATCTCGCGGCGGTCTTTATACTTTGGGTCATATCCGCCGTTTGGTTATAAATAATTATAGATCAATGGGTACCTGTTGAGTGCCCGGAAGGTGATCCGAAGAGGCTGCGGGGGCGGGGGCTGTGGTGGGGCGGAGCGTCGTCGCCGGTGGCCGATGGGCTCATACACAGCTGCTTGCCAATGACGCACGAAAGGTGTCAGAGACAGTCCTGGGATTAAAAAAAAACTACGATTAGAACATATAAAAAAATTAAAATGTTAATTGGTGTAATTCTATACTAATATTATAAAAACAAAAGATTTGTTTTTTTGTATGTAATGAACTACTAGACCGATTTTAAAAACTTTTGACTTTTTGCTCCATTTAGACTGAATAATAGAAAAATCTAAATGTACACAAGAAATTAATATATTCATTAGCGTATGGCAGGTGAAACGAGAAATATTTGAATAATAATAAACCGTTAAACCACTCGAAGAGCTCGCTGCCTTTTTAATTAATAACTTCCCGCGGCTCCTCCGACGCGATTGATCATAAATTGACTACAATTAAATAATAACATCGCGGGTACTGATTAATTTTGTTCTCAAGATATAAGAAAGAAACATATTATGTTCGTGGTAAGTTTATACACAGTTACAGATTCACACACATTTATATAGTCCTAGCGACCCGCTCCTGGCTTCACACGGGCACGGCTTGAAACGAAAGTTGTTTGTTCCTTACGCTTTCATTCCTAACTAAAATTTTGCATAACGTTGTCAGGAATATAAAAAAACTACATAGGATAATTTTTATGCAGAATAAAAGTTTCCTTGAGAATAAAATTTTCCTTGAGAGATCAGTAAGAAAATCAAAATAAAAAAAATACATGTAAGTCGTTGGACTGCACGTCAGTAGTGAAAACTAAGCTTCACAAAAAACATTACATTACATGACAGTGTCGCGAGTTCAATGGTTTTTTTCCATCTCAAAAATGCCCAACGCGCCTAAGGAAGTTTTCACTTCAAAAAACATAAATTAAAAATAAGTAAATTTACTTATTTTTAATTTATTCAATCTTTATTGCTCATTATGTTTAATTACATAATGAGCAATAAAGATTGAATAAATTTTTTAACACTTGAGAATAAGCTAGTTCAAAATATACCCTACGAACGTATAAGAACCAATTATTATGGGGGACATATCGAATACCGTAACCCACTTTCCTGTCGAGTTACAAACGTTTCGCCAGAAATATGAGCCTCTACTTGCACGTAATTGCTGGAAAATCAAAAGCGATATATTTTCGGTAAAGCTCCGTAGAGTCTTGTAAGATTTACACACGACAGAAGTCTGGAGTTAAGCGATTACGATTCGGAGCGAATATATAAAGATCTAAAGTGGCTGGAACCTGATTACTACCTGAAATAATATAAAGTTGAAACAAATAAAATTAGTGTGCTTGCGATTTGAAAAATAAAGGTTTATTTTTATAAAAATTTATACTTTTATTAGCACATTAGAAGAACAGAAATGTGCACTTTTGGGTGTCATTTTGTTTTTCCGTAATCTTCGAAAGCAATGATTTTGACTTGACCTTCTTTAGTAGGGAGACTAGAATCGAAACTGTGTGTAAAAACTTTTAAAACTGTTCACGAAAATATGTCATTGCTATCAAAATCTAAATAAAATCACTAAATGGCTCAAATAAGGAGGTTTTAAATTTTTAGGTACACTAAGTAGTCCTATCTAATATCATAAATGCGATCACGCCTTAACTACTCAACTTACTCGTGAAATTTGAACTCTATGAAATGAAATTTTGCATACACATTTTCAGGGATACAGAATAAGGACATAGGGTAAAAAAATCACAAAAAATACTGATCCCGAGGGAATATCAAAAAAATTTTTTTTTGGAGCAATAAAGATTGAATATTATTTCGCAGAAGAAGAAGAAGAAGACGGTCATATTCAAAGATTAAATGAAACATATTTTCTTTTATTACAAGCCGCTTCTATCTCTTCCGTGTCCGTGTGGTAGATTATAAGCATTAGATTTTACAATGGAATTTCGTGTATTGTAAAAGTAAAACGCTTGGAATAAATCTTGGATTGGCTTTTGTGATGGCCATTTTCAAATATTATGCACTAAAGTATATCTCAGGAATGAGCGTGGATAGTTTACTCACGTAGATATGCCAGACTGGCTGGAAAGAGTATAATTTTGGCCAACATTTGGAGGACGTGCACTGCGTCAGCGTGTACGAACGTGACTTCCTTCTGTTGCATGTTTCTATTACAGTTTATATGTAAACCGCGGTTAGTTTTCCAACAAATAACACACTATCGTCTGCATATTAGACGCATATTATAATACCTGAGTTTTTAGAAGTTTACAGTCAGTACTTAATGTAGGTACTTAAGTATAATATTTATGATACTTAATATTATATATATATATATCAACAATACACAGCAATTTGGGACATGATATATGCATTTCGCAATTAAAATATCATGTCCCAAAGTTATAGGATAAAATTTCCTGAAGTAGTCATGGAGCTATATCTAACATATTTACTGAAATAAACTTGAAGAGTTTTGACACGGTTTTCACTAATGGAAAGAGCGATAAACGAGGAACGTTTGTGTATATAAAATAACAGAAGATTTTAAAAATATACTATTGAATTTCTTTTGAGAGATGAGACATCCATCTTTTTAATGGACTTTGTGCACGGCATGTAATTAAGATTGAAATCCGCCTTTCGGTTTGTTCTGTATTCCGAGGTTGTATATAAATCTAGTCTGTGAAATTATGTATAAGTATACTTAAAACATTTTAAGATTCACCAAATATTCATATTTTCAAATCATGTTTATGATATGATCATCTCAGCCGCAGGGCGTCCACTGCTGGACATAGACCTCCCCCATAACTTTCCAATGGGGCCGCGCAGAAGCAGCCTGGATCCACCGTCGACCCGGCGGCCTTTATGATAAGTAACGTATAACAAATAACGATGCATTTATTTATACAGGATGGAATTTTTTAACCGCAACTGCAGAGAAAGTACTCCAAATACTGGAGATATTTCTCTATTTTTTAAAAGAAGCAAACCTGCATTCATGTTTGAAAATACGCTTGTCACAAATACGCCCAGGAATCGAACTGGTTAAAAACCGAAAATATAACACCCTGTACTTTTATGGCATCAATCGACAGGGTCAATCATAAGGATCAAATCTCTACCAAATATAAGTATACAAAAAATGTTTTCATCTCGTATAATATAAAATTATATCGAATATTTCTCGCACGTTGATATTTTTTCCGTATGACCCAGAAACCTTATGCGTTGGGACCGTTATATCACCGTTATATTTTTTAAATATCCCACTTAAAGAAAAAAAAACAATCGTTACAAAGAAATGACTCCACCTACGCCAAAAGGTGCGGACTCGTTTTGGGAAGCGGGTTATTGTGGTTACATTGCATGACATCTAATAAAATAACTTTCACATGAGTTGTAACATGTGGGTAGTTGCTTTAAAACGCCCTATAGTATATTATTTTATTATAATTAGCGAAGATATTTTACTATAAAGATCTATAAGGCTATTGCAATCTATGAAGCGAATCCTCAGTTTTCTTCATAATCTTGCTTATAATTTTAGTTGAATCTTGACAGAGACAAGTTCAAGGATGATGTTCAATCAAGTCATGATCAGTCTAAATGTCATGTATAAAAAGTAAATTGCATAAATTTCAAAATACCTACTTCCAGGTATGTCTAAAATTCAATTGTCTAAATTGAAAAACACCGTAGAAGCAAATTTTTTAAAATTTCTAAATTTCTAAAACACCTAAAAAGCTGATGTTAACTTCTTTGATACTATCAAATACATATAGAAATTTTAATCTAATTATTACAAGCCACTTGATACGAGTATCTTATTGATATAATACAATGTCAATGTCGGCTGAAGAGAGACTGGGAGAAAAAGAAGAGAGAAGATGAAATATAGCTGTAAAATATACCACGCTCTGTCGTGTACATCTTTTTATTTCTGTTATTCCGCCATTTCACTTTGTTTCTTTGAAATCAAGTCCGAATATACATTAAATAATTCCCTCCTGGCTGAAATCTCATCAATAAATAATTTACCATTAAGAAGAGAGTTTTGGGAAGTTACGGCAAAGTCGTTTGAATTAATAACGCGAATGCCCGCATGGTAAAAGAACGGTGTATTTCTAGCTTTAGGTGATAAAATAAAATCAGTGACACAATTCAAAAATAAAATAAAACGAGGCGACTGTAGCCACCTACTGTTAAATGGATCTGCCTGTCGTATTTAAAATCACGTAAAACGAATGTTAAATTACAGACAATGCATTTACCCATCAAAGCCATATACGGATTACACGTTGACAATGTTGTGTAAAAGGTCCAGATTTTATTTTCAAAACAAAACCAGTTAAATACAATATAATAATCGATAATAATGGCCTGTGATTTGTCTCTTTCTCATTCCTTACAGTTGGTAAAGGATGCAATATCTAATGGAGAATCCATTTATGCTGAACCGGAGCCACTTAAGTAAACTGCGACTACTTTAATAAGATCCCCCATACTCTCAGCTCTCCATAAAGAAGTGAAGCAGACGTAGAAGGCAATCAATGGACGGGCAAAGATCCCTTGTTATTGGACGCATTATGTAAGGTTCACTATCCTCCAGTCTGTTTTCATAGGAATTTTGCATCACGCTACTTGAAATTCATGCTATTCATGACGCATACATGACTAGAAGTTTTGAGAGTTCATATGTGAAGTTAGAAAGCAATCAATACGAAAAGTGGATGGTGAAAAGGATGAAAATCCAATTTCTTCTTATATCATAACTACTTTTATGGTAATAAAAATTTTGAAGTTATTATGGTTTCTGATTACGGTCCACTTGATGGTAGGTGGCTACCGTCGCCTATAACACAAGTAACACCACAGATGCTGCAAGTGTGCTGTCGCCTAGTAAGATTAAGGATAAGGGATATGGAAGAGAAAGGGTTAATGGGCTCTGGCATCCCTTACACACTTACCGAAAAACAATAGCCCATATGCTCTTATTTCACTGTGGTCTTCTATAAGGGGTTGGTTACTGCTGCCAGAAGGCCGTTTGAAGTAAGTAACTTCAAGAATGATTTCTGTTGTTCAATTAAATTGAATTCCACTATAAAGTGGCAGTGCTCCTGCTCATTGCGTTCCGCAGTTTTTAACGGGCAATATTCTGACAGCAGCAACCAGAACCAATTTCCTTATTCTCATCCACTTTATCCCATTTTTTTCATACACCTCTTTATTACTCTTTTGACGACACGTTTGGTCTAGTGGCTAGTAACCCTAGCTGTTAACCAAACGGTCGCGGGTTCGGATCCCGCTAGGGGCAAATGTTTATGTGTTAACATTTAACCTTTGTACCTGAGTCATGGATGTTTGTATTTATAATATCTATGTATTTACAAAAAAAAGTAATCTATGTAGTATATCAACTGGTATCCATAATACAAGCATTAGTTGCTTAGTGTGGAAGTAGATGGTGCTGTGTGAAATGTGTGAAGACATTTAAATAAAAAAAAGACAAACTGCATGTTCTATAAACAGGTATATATAGGTGACGTCCCATCTATTGGGCCTCGAAATAATTCATTAGACTATCTTTATTAGACTTTAGCCGAACTAATAAAGTAAATTTTGTATTTCTTGACGCCTTGATTACTCAATACCTACTTTTTCTTTTTTTGCGAGTCAGCAACACGGCTAATAAGCATTCAAGCCGCCTTCATTAAGCCACAGGAGTCTGGTGAGGGAGACTATTGATTTTATTCAGCTCTAATAAAGGTAAATTTGCCTCGAAACGACAT
Source organism: Synanthedon andrenaeformis (assembly GCA_936446665.2). Lineage (NCBI taxonomy): Eukaryota > Metazoa > Arthropoda > Insecta > Lepidoptera > Sesiidae > Synanthedon > Synanthedon andrenaeformis. The sequence continues at coordinate 10,647,113 of OW387783.2, read as the reverse complement.
TCAGTGAGGTTTCAAAAGAAACCCCGCTATTGCAGTCTCTTTGTCCTGTCCGGAGGCAGCCGACGCAATTATTAAAGGGCTGCCATCAAATCTCTTTGGAGGCTATAACTTCATCCAACCGACTTATATTTCAGTTACCTTTTGAGCCTTGTTATGACTCACTCCTCGGCTTCGCACTATTTTATTTAGAATATTCAAGTTGATGAGTCTGTATTTATTATATATTTTTTTCAGCACATTTTCACTTTGAAATAAGGATAAGGGATAAGGAAGCAATAGGAAAATGCGCTCGCTCTCTGCGGATGCCCTACTAATCCATCAGAAGTCTTACATAGTTCTTGGATTGGAACACAACACTATCTGCCTTTTGTTCTTTAAAAAAAGCATTTCAAGCAAATTGTTTGTATTTAATATCTCATAGGCTTTGTTGCCATTTCAGATTCAGATACAGCAATGAGTAGCGATAGGTATTAGTTAGAGAATCTGTCAAAACAGTATCTCAAATGGAATGTTACAAAGAATTCGAAGTATATTTTAGCGACAAAATAGAGGAAACTATTTGTATAATAATTGCATAGTACCGGCATAACTGTCGAGCAAGTAAACGGTATTTCTGTAGACGGAATACTTGGCATCGTATCGATGCTTTCGGGAATCAGTAGTTAGCTACCATTCACATTCCTATGGGAGAACGTATACATAAAACCCCTACCGTAAGTGTTCGTCTGACTACCAAATATCAAATGAGAGACTATGTAGTAAATAATATTGTAGATAAATTTTCTAAAAATTCAGTATAGCAATTACTTTTTATTAGTTTTTTTCGTGGTAGTGGTTGGTACTTTCGCTCTTTGAGTAAATGAAAATAATGATTATGATCTGAAAAAGAATAAGGTATATTTTTCTATAACTATACTTTCTATTTCTTATTATATATAAAAAAAATATGCACTTAAATATAAGATTTTTTATGTAAATGTTGGCAAGCAGGCTGAAAGAAGACTACCGTCACCTTTTATTAACCTTATCAATGCCATAGGTGATGCCGACCTTGAAAGGATAATTAGGCGGGTAAACAAACACTTTATTACGTGATTATATAAGTACCTAATGTAATAAATTATAGCCTGACAGGTCCATTCTAACAATACTAAATATTGGTCAAAAATTTAATTATTTGTTTTCCAAAAATCATTTCCACAATATGAAATATTTCATGTGGTTTATTTTCCACGGGTTTATACGAAAAGTCGTATGTCATTATATGCATTTTTTTTGTGTGTGTCCCTTTTATCCAGAGTTTCGCAGTGCATAGAAAAGCCTCGGCGAGAGCGTTACGGAGGAAAAGCAAAGCAGCCGCACTTGACACAGTTACGCGGAATGTTTTGGACGACTGTACGTGAATGTAAGAGAAATTATGTGAAAATTAAAAAAAACCGTGAGTCTTACAGAAAAAAAAACCGCAAAGACTAAATCTTTTAACTGCATTCAATTGGTATACAAAGCTCATCTTTTTATCAATTATTTGCGTACCGCAATTATATACGTACACCTTTCTCGTTTATATATTAGTGAAAATTGCATCAAAATCAGTTAAATTCATTTATTAGTCAGATGAATGCTGATTAATAAATCAAAAATTTATGCTCACATAAACAATATTATATTTCACGCAGTCAAATGCATTATTTACAGAAGTTTTTAATAGAAAATCTATAAATATAAATCACTTACCCCCATTAAAGAAATTCGAATCTAAACATCTAATATTCAGAAGCAAAGACTTTAATAAAGATTGTTTATTAAAGACGTTTCAAGTACGTTGAAAGAGTTTCCGTCTAGACTGCATCTAGACCCCTTATGATCGTTCGTTGACTGGTCTATAAATATGAATATGAATCTGGCAATTTCAGAGACGTTTTTTTATACAGGATGTATGTATATTTTGTATTAATATTTTGTCCATTATGTTTACATATATAATACAAACGTACTAAGAGTTTTGACATCGATAACATTATATTGGGTCATGAATAACTAAATTGTTCTGTCGTGAAAATATGAGAACGAATGACTACACTCGTCTGTCTCTCCGGTGTTAGTTTGATTGTTATTAAATCTCTCTTTTTTGATTGCTATGAGTGTGACGTGCGAGTTTTACTCGATCAAACGCGTCGAACGCGTAAACGTCAATATGTATGGGAATGAAGCAGCGCCACCTAGTGGCTAACGTGTAGCGCCGTTTCATTCCCATACAAATGGAGGTGTACGCGTTCGACGCGTTTGATCGAGTAAAACCCGCATTACACACACTAGTAAAAATAAACGGAAGAATTGTTAACGCTGTCAAACACTGTCAAATTGATTATTTATAAACTGTAGCCTGCACGGCTCCGAAACAGCGTGTCTGTTTATTCATCTGCCCAAATGCCATTCGCTACATTTCTCCATTCCCCCGTTTCCTCTATTTCCATTTTGCTCTTGTCTCTTTCGTATTGGCTCTTCGGTTCTCGCCCTCAATGATAAACAAATAGAATTTTCGTATTGAGCTTAGAACGATCGCATTTGTACAGGTAAAAATCTTTTATTCATTTCTTATTACGAGTATATGCATCAGACGTTTTTGATATGGAACAAAACTTTTTTTTATGTAACTTATATATACATATTGTCTGCTAATTATATACACACAAACCTTCCTCGTTATACAACCTTCCTCCGGAGAGCCTTTTTATATTGATTATTAGAACATTTCATTGTCGAGAGCAACTATTATTCAAAATTTCTATTTAGAACCAAACATTATACCCAAAATACTAGATAGTAATCCAATCTCGCCTATGTAAAAAAATCATTATAAAATAAAACTAATTAACGCTGTATAAAGCAAAACTGTTTCTAATGTTAATTTAACGTTACCTTTTTGCTAATAAGATAACGGCGTCAATTTTCACATAGATAGTTCGTTTCATTAACAAAGCAGGTTCTTTTGCTAGACACTTGCCTATTTAATGACAGCTCAGCCTAAGGGAAAAAGTCACAAGAAATGAGAGCGTAAAAGATAAGGAATATTTATTCTCTTTTGCATTTAGAGCGTCAAGAAACGACCTATTACACAGTAATGTAAGGTGACATTTCAACGTATAAAATACAGTTGAATTTCATTTTAACAAGACTTATTGTTTACTGTAAATTATAATTTAATGAATAATATAAAAATTAAGTAGGTATATATATAACTAGCGCGCCCCGTCTTCGCACGGATGCATTTCTTTTTCTGCAAATTATTTTCGCGAATACCTATATCCTTCCTTTTTCAACTAGTGAAAACCGTATCGAAATCCGTTGGGTTGTTTAGTAGACAGTGACTTAATTTTTTAATGTGTATAGAATTGAAAATATATATTATTTCGATGTATAGAATATATAATACTTTGATCTGGCGGCCGTAACCGTCCTCTTACAGAAGACCACAGTACAATGAAAAATTAAAACACGAATTTCCGTGATTTGGAAAAGAATGCAGGACCCCTTTAGTCTGCCTGATGCTTTTATGATAATAAAAAGCATTACATTGTCGACTAATGGTATATTAAATCTTTGTGACCTTAGTAATAAAGTCAAAAACACTGTAACTCTCAAATGTAGTTAGAATGTTTACAGCAGATTGCTTTAGTCACAAAATATATGCAAATGGCGAAGACGATTTCCCCTAAAGCAGGTCACGGTCCAAAGTTGCACTTGGGTCGATTTTACGCACGATTAAATATGTTCACTTTGTTTACTTGGCAGCTAACTTAGTTATTGCGTATTTTTAAACAGTTTAGCGGTAAACAGGAAGACGTTTAAAAGTCGTTATTGCCTATTGTGAAACGCAAGGCTAGGCCACACCATTCTCACCTAGTCCAAAGGGACAACAATTCAGAGTTGTATACGTTTAATTGAAGTGCAAGACAGTTATTTTAAATCGAAAACAATTGCAATGAAATCAACATAGTGAATGTATGTATGGCACAGTTCCAACAAACTATTAAAACAGAGGAACTCGATTCGAATAGTGAACGAAATCTTTGTTCCTTTTTTCATTATGTCTCTGCACAGAGGTTCACTAAAACAATCACACACTAATATAAAACTTAAGAGCATGCAGTCCCTTAGAAAATTCTCTAAAATTCGTCTAAAAATGCTTAAGCTCGACTGCTCAAAACAAACAACGGTCAAGCGAAGTTGATTTTCCCTAGGCACGTATAGCAACAACATTTTTCACCTCACCATCAATATGGACTTCTTCAAGCGAGCTGTAATCAAATTCCTGCAGGGTCGTCAACGTATCTGAAATGTGATCTGAAGATATTACGATTGCCTTACGATCGTGAATTTAAATGAAATATATTTTTCCAATAAAAGTCTAACAAACTTCTTTGACAGACAAACATTCCACTGACTACTCCTTATCTCAGGTAATGAATCAAAAAATATTATTCCCAAACTCTATGTAATATAGTAACGGAATGGACAAAGTAGCCATATAAGCAACACGTGATGTTACGACATCTAAGAAAACCGAAACACGTGAAGGCAATATCTTTGCAGTGGATACGTATAAAGCAGTGCCCCGATACAATGCATTATTCCACAACGTTGCTAACCTACACCAGGAAGAATATGCAAGTCGGTGCGATGCGCGCTGCGCCGGCTTCCAGTGTACCGATAACAATAAATAACAACACATAAATGTCGTCTGCCACCACTATACACAACACAACACCTTCGCCCAACACGATATTAAAATTACTTTGTAGTTTTATAGGGGTGGAAATTTTGTGAGATCATATCACTTGTGATTTAAGTTATTTTCAGAAACAGCTGAAAACTGTAGAGCGGCATGTCTTCCAATTTCTATTAATTATATTTAGTACGGAATCATACATTACCCTTTAAGATAGGCACAGTCGGGGTAAGAAAAGGTTCGTCAACTTAAAGTCGACGTTTGCCTACACCAAGGCAATTATCAGTAATGCCAAAATTTCATTTCAAACATTTGTCAGTTGTCTGCTTAGTGCTCTAGTTTCAAAAAGTACTGAATCTACATCTTGATAAAATGGTATTTGAAAACTAACGAAGGTTTTCGTACTCCGACGGTATATAAAAAAAGTTATTATAATCATAATTATTTATTTATTGATCACCACAATAGTAATTTTACAGTTAACACAATATTAGGAATTTTGTTATATAATTGAATTAAATTAATTGAATTAATAAAATAATTGACTTAAAAATTAATATTTGAATATTAGATACCTACTGAAAAAATACGTTACTGAATCGCAAATACGCTAATGTAAATCCTTCTAGCTTGTGGAACTTCAAAATCAATTATGTAAGAGACGTCGGCATAATGAAAAAATAAATCGAACATACAATCAAAATTTTATCATCTGAAACATTTGCATAGCAATCAATACCTTCACATCCGAGAGCGTAATATGGCTCTGTAACGAAAGTACCATCCAATATCGTGGCAGCGCTTTCATTAATTATGAATGCGACCCTTGTTGCTACTGGAACGAATGCACGAAACGAGATAGTCAATCGGTTTCAGCATCAGCGGCAATACATTTGCAATTTAATGTTACTGAATTGATACATTCACTAAGATGGTAAGATTAGATAACTTTCACACGTTACCATAACATACAGGAATTTTAACCAATGTTATTTTGTAGATTAAATAGAGAAGCCATGTATTTCAGAAACATGAAATTTTAGCGAAAATTAAATCTATTCCTCGATAAACAGTAAAAATGTATGAGATAAGCAGCGAACTTGAAAGCAGATATATTAATTCGATGGAGATAATGTCCCATATGAATTATGATGTCAATGTCAGGATTATGCGTCAAGCTCGTAAGATGCCGCATGTGTTATTTGGCTGTTGTATAATTTTCTGTAATTTTGTGTGCAGAAAATTATCAGAAATTAATCAAATTGTAATAAGTCCCATTTGAAATTATGTGTTAAACTCGTATTAAGATGTCAGTTTGCTGTTTTATAAACAGAAAATTGTCACTCAGTCCCTTGCGATCTGGTTAAAATGTATCAATTAATTGATTTAGTTAAATTCTCTAAATCAAGGACCCCATCGATTCTTGGCAAGGTCAATTATGAAATTGAATGTAAACTTTGTAAGATTATAGGTAATAGAACAAGCACAGTGTTGTACTTAGTTTTGAGCAACACTGTGCTTAATGCACCAAGAAGTACGCCGTTGTGCCATGATCAAACAGTCCCAGATCAAAGGAGACTGGAACAATATGGACCTCGTCGGCCCGATAATCTCGCAAATGAATAATGTCTTCGTGTCCCCAAAACGCCCTGTTACTGAATAATTTATTCAACCAATCGAGCTGAAAGCGGTTTTATTTCCCTAGCGCCGGCTATTGTTTGCCAATTATCCTTAATTACGATTACCTGCTTAAGTACAAAAATTTCAATCCACAGATAAGAAACGAAGGAGTCATAAAATTTATAAACGAACTTCTCCGTGAAAAAAGTAAGAACAGTTAATGAAAAACCTGTACTTTTTTGTATGTACTATAATATAGGTATGGCATTAGAAGATACCTAATACGAAGAAAAAAGTGTGTTAACGTTAATGAGTATAATGAGGCTTATTTTTTTAATCGTTCTAATTTTAGCTTTACTACGTATATCTTTTGTATGTTCAATTGTTTCTCCTGTATAGCTGTAAACCTTCCGCGAGAGTTAGCGGATAAACAGACAGACAGACGAGGACAGCGACTTCTATTTATACTATGTTAAGAATTATTTTAATTGCACCCAAATGAATTGAATTTGAACAGAATTGAAGCCGAACCTTTATTATAAAACCAGTCTAGTTGGCTGACGGTCAACTTGATAGTAGATAGATCCCATTGTGCAGACACAAACAAAAGAGGGCGTGCAAGTTCCCTGTCTATCCAGACTTTAGTATTAAGCAGTATTTATTTAATCGGAAAATCCATAAAGATATCTACAGGTATTTTCTTTATATTCTTAGGTAAAGAACATGTAGCCATTACTCTGACTCAAAACTCCATCAAGTAAAGTGGTTTCATATCTATTCAATGCGCACCCTGTTTAGGTGGATTTGCAATGTTAAAAGTCGTATTGAGCATTGGTTCCGCGGCAGAGATTGATTTGTAACGAGGCTTTTCAATCTAACCTCGTCGGAAATAGGGGAGCTTCGATTGATACAATATAAATTTGAATATACACTCGCTCGCTCGGTTTTACATTTTTCACCACAGGAATGAAATGAAAAGAAAGGGAAAAAATATTTTTACAGATCTACTAATCAATTATGACTATCAATACAGGAACTCACGATTCATTGATATCAGTATTTCATTGAAACCACACAAAAATATCGTTATCATCCCATCATATCAATCGTACGACGTACAATGCTGGACATAGGAATACCCTTATAACTTTCTATTAGGACCGGGCAGAAGCAGTCTGGATCCAACGTTGACTAGCAGTCCTTATTATGTCGTCAAACCATTTTGTGGATGGCCGACATAATAAGGGCTGCTTCCGACAACTTTCCGGCCCTAGAGAATAGTACATATAATGTAAAAATCATACAACTCATACATATTCATTCCATATTTAAAAATTAAACTTGTGAAATATAATATTATTTAAAAATATTGGGAGAGCACACTGCGTTTCGCTGGCATAAACTTGGCAGGCCCCGTGGTACCCTTACAGAAGAAAAACCACCACGAAATAAATGAGAGCATGTGTAATGTTATTTTCAACCTTGTCCTTATTCTACCAGTGTTGGCAACCTGCTTGTTGTTTTTATAGGTAACGGCAGCAACTTACACATTCGACTGATATGTGGTAATTGGCTGCTTTTAGAAAAATAATAATGATATTTATCAAATCAAAATACAAATCAGGAAACTTGAAAATCCTCAAATTTAAAGACGATGCTTCGACGAAGACATATAAGTATTATATGTGATCCATAATAAAGCACGTTGCATTTATGCCCTTGTTAGGTCGCAGAGTCAGTGAGGCTTGCTAAAGGACCATTAGATTTATGAGCAGCTCCGTTTCAATGACTCGCCGATGTAAAGGGGATAAAAACAAGTGCACACATAAAGCTTTTAAGAAAATCCCCACTCAACAATCGCAGATTGTAAAAGGGATTATAAATGTACATCAATTTGTACGAGAACGGCTGCGACTCATTTGTTTAAAGGCAACATATTTATATATTGAGTTGGCGTTATTCAGTAATTGCGTTTGCAGGCTTTAATAATGTTGGGTATCGTTAAATTAATTCATACGTGGAACTTTATTCGTTAAACAACAGGACGAATTCCCGGCGTATACACATTATAAATCCGGGTTATTTTAATTAAAAACCAGTCGTAGCGTGTACAAATATAAAATTCACTTGAAATTCTCATTGTCGTGATCACGCGAGCCCGGACTTCTCTGGGGTAAGTTCTCGGCTATGCGTAAGGCTTGTAAAAATATTTGACACCTGATAAGAAATTGCGGTTCGCGCAAGCTCTAGGAGGGGTCCTCATGTTTATTCAGGAGGTACAAGAATGAAGGGCGCCATCGAATTTCTTTCCACGCGTCGCGCGTAATTCGACTACCACGACAATCTCTCCGTTTGTACGAAATGAGGAATATTGCAGAAAAAATCCAATAAAAATCTTGCCGGGGCCGTGAGGCGTTGGGGCTGAGGAAATTGGAGCGGCGACACCTAGTATAGTAATTGAACGACACGGAAATTAAATGATGACAAAAGTAGGATAGATATGGAAAAAAAAAACAGCTATCAAATTTTCATCCTGATAATTCGAGCCGAAAGATTTCCAGTTAGTTGGCTGGTGAAAAATAATTGCGCAATGCGGTATAGTTCTGACCTTGCACTTACTTAGTTTTGGACATGAGATGGAAAACAACCATTTATCAGTCCGACATTTGTTGCGAGCCAAATTGTATGTGACCTTAGCAGATTGGAAAAAGAACGCGTCCTTGTTAGTTGTGACCCGTACGCAAAATTCACAAAGGTCACCTTGGCATGTGAATATCTGGATAGCCGCCATGCCTTTGACCCAGATATTCGTGTAATTTGATAACACTTCGTTAGGTTGTTTATACACAATGAGGGCATTTAAAATCATTTTTAATCTTTTGGTATTCTTTTGAAAATTAAAATAATATTAAACTTACGCTCGTCTCTGCTCGTGGATTCGCTCGTGCCGAAACCGGTGGATTTAGACATTTGAATTTGGGAGGGATATTCGTTGATTTATAAGTGCATTAGGGAGATTCATTTTACATTTCACCCCGAAAGGAGAGAAAGAGGTTGGTGGAAGTTTGTATGAAGATGTGTTTTTTGTACGACAGGCGACATTGATTGGAATTTGATTTACAGAGTCTAGAAACATACAATTAAGAGCTGCTTTATTTTAATGTTGTTACAATCGAGCCTTTATAAAATTGCATGCAAAAAGGTACAATAAAGACAAAGTACAATACAATCTACCTAACCATAAGACTAAGTATGCAATGAACGTTATAGTTACGATATCGAAAAACTTCGTTATCGCCAAGCATAAACTGACTCTAAACTAAACTAAGACGATTCTAGAGGGATTAATTAACCTTGTGCGAGGATACTTTAAGAGTATTTAGTTTTATGAGCCTCTCACGGGTTACTCACTCGGCGAAACATTTGCTGAGACAGTTGTGAGAGCTATAAAGGAGCGTTTACGGGGACCGCAGTAAACACATGCTGTGGTGGGTTCGGCTGGGTACTTTGGGTAACATCGTAAAACGCAGCCTTTCTTTGTCTAGGGTAAAAGTATGTAAATGTGACATAATGTTAATGTTCTTTGGTCACAGGCGTTAACCGAAACAAATGTCGTGACCTACTTTAAATTAAAAAGATATTTAAAGTTAAAGAATTCATTTGGCAGTAAGTAAATATTATTTGCAGTATTATTATTTAAATTTTATAGTTTGTGCGGTACAAGCAGTTTCGAAACATAAATGATTAACAGTTTCAACAACAGTAGATACCACAATATTAGACTTTATTTTGGATTTTGAAATGGGACGTCTACTTAGTGACTAACACAATCATTTAAGCCCTAAACGTCAGTTGTGTGAATATTTGAGCCTAGTTTAAATTCAAATTCTGATTGCTATACTTAACATATCCTCTCAGTACTTCTACATTGGCAAACGGATGACAAAAATTATTCCATACAGTTTTTTTTGTTTTATACAAAGGGGACGTACATCCTTTTATGATTACATATGTAGTCGTAAGGCAATTATGAGAAATGCGAATTTAACCTAAATTACTAAATTGATAAACAACTATATATGTCTAATAACATGATTCTTATTGCCTCTATTAAGGGGAAGACACTGTCTTTTTGTTTTTTTACAGGTAGATTTTACCTTCATTACATAATAACTGAAATGCTGAAATTTAATGTCACTAAAGTGCCAGGAAGGTCAGACTTTTTTTTTCAGTTTACATATTGTGGTTGTCAAGCCATAATCTGCTATGTGCAAAAAGTATATATTTTTGAGCTATTTATAAAAAAAAATTACCTGAAAAAAATAAATGAAGATTTATTTTAAAAAACAAAGTATTTTATTTGGACCCTATGATTGTTATACAAAACTGAAACTCAGTATTAATTTATTATTTTGACAATTTATGAAATTATGCGCATAACAAACTTTAGCTGCTGCACATAGCATACATATTTTGTTAAGAGGTTTTGTTATTGTTCGAACAATTAGTACTCATAAGCATTTAGCAGTGAACTGTTCACTAATGTTGGAATTTTAAAAAAGTGCACATAGCAGATTATTGTTTGACAACGACGTTATAATACGATTTCATTCTACCCACATAGTTTTAGTTTACATTGAGTGTCACACAAAAGCAAAAGCAAGTTAACACGAGTTCCCACTCGCGGGTTCTAATCGTTTTGTCACTATCTGATCGGATCAGAGGTACCATTGCGGATTTGATACGCTCGACGTGGAACCCCACTCAGCACTTACATCTCTCTATAAGCCGTTCAGCTCTTTAAATTCAATTTATTTCAACTTAAAGCCGATTTTTCAATTATAGGATGAAAGAGTAAAGGAAACTTCCATTTCTAGGAAACATTAAAGTTTAGTGGAAATGACGAGAAATCTCGCTTACGTACGAGACTAATCATCTTTAGACTATTAACTTCGTTGGACAGTGGAGTGATATTTTGGATTTGAAGTCGAATTTCGTGAGGATTCCCACGGATCGTGGACTAACATTAAATAACAACCATCTGAACATTGTCTGGTCTGTTTATTTTCATGAACATGAAATAAAAAATGTCTTAAGAGATTGTCTGTTTATTAAGTTCCGGACTCAGCAGCCCGGAAGAGATCAGTAGTATGGATAAAATAGAAGTTTAAGTATTCATTTTGAATTTCATATGGAATACCTTATTTATTTATAAGAATCCTTAAGTCGTTATTAATTTACCATTAATTAGTCAATTAACCGTAGTCTGCAGTTTCAACATCTATTACCGAATTTACCCACGGTTTTGTAACCATAATTTTATTTAAAGTATAGGTCGTCAGAGAGGTTGACGGTCCACTTGGACCACCAAGTGTTATAGCTTGTGTTGCAAGTGAACTGTCGATCATAGTAGGATTAAGGTAAACAGTAGAGAGGCACAGGCTTTGGCGTAACTTACTCACTCACCGAAACACAACAGCACACATGCTGTTATTTCATTGCGGTCTTTTGTAAGGGGGCGATTACTAAACGGGCTGCCATAATGACTGCGAAACGCACTGCCTGCCACTACTTGCCAGATTCAGACTAAAGCCAATTTTGAACCGCTCATTTCCAATGATTGCACTGCCGGGGGGTCCAATCTGGGACCTCTGAGACAGAACATCAAGGCAAGCACCTTAAGTACTCAGCCAATGGGCTCCTCAAACAAGAAACCAACACGTTTGGTTTAACCACTGAACTATTTTTGATTATATGTATGTAGTTTGATGGAGAAGACTACATTTTTTACTAAAATGTGGGTAAAATATAAACAACTGTTGATTTATCATCTATTAAATAAATATTTTTTTAAAAAGCGAATCATCAATGAAAATAAAGTGACATCGTGATGGATACATTAAAAGTTGATTCAGTGGGTACTTTAAAGGGGATTAAAACTTTTTAGAAAATGAATTTATCCCCATTTCCGGTCCGCCAGATTCTTGTGTCGAACTATTTCATAACAAACGAGAGTTACTAAACAAATTTGATAGTTGTTGTTTTACCTGAAATTAGTGGTTAGGACTGTACAAGTTGGGAGTTTAATTTATTTATAGCCGGCACGTTATACTGATAAGAAAGTTTTGTCAACAAATTTCTACATTCCTGTGAACCGGATTTCAGCTATTTGCATGACTGTAAATGCCTTGGAAAATGAAGGAATAAAGTTATGTGGTATGCATGCTTGAAAATGAGAAATACAAAAATTATATTAGGCCTTAGCACAGTTTAACACAACATTCTTGTAGCCAATCTATTAGACTCTCGTAAACTTTTCTTTTAGTTGATTGCATTAATCGTGGGGTTTCATGAATGTGCTGTTGTGTTTCGGTGAGCGATTAAAGGGATGCCAGAGCCAATTACCCCATCCGTTCTTTGTCCCTTATCCCTAATTAGTGTTGCCCAAATGCAAGACCAAGACGAGACTTAGCCAGTCTTGGTCTTGTTCTTGCGTCAATATACCTGGTCTTGGTCTTGGTCTTGGTATTGCGCTCACAGTCTTGGTCTTGGTCTTGTTCTTGCAGCAAGAGTCTCGCAAGTCTTGCAATCACCTATTATAGTCCAATCAAATAAGGCTTTAAATCGAAATTTGTGGTAAGTATAGGAATTTTTTCACCCCTTCTTGAGGGTTGTTTACAAAAAAACTCTTACTAGTCGTTTTTAGATTTTTCAAAGAAATACATACATAAAAAAATCCGGTATTTATCTCAAAATTCGGTTTTAGAGGACCATTTTCTTGGACTAAAATTAAAATTGTTGTCATTTTTTATTAACAATTGAAAAAAAAAACAAATTTATATTTTTCTAAGTAAAAGAAAAAATATATATTGAAAATTAATTAATATTTCAGCTCGCTATGATTTTTAGTTCCATATTTCAACCCTTAACTTCAAACCGCCCTAACTCTGTTATTTTTAATAATAGAAAAAAGTCTATAAATCTTTTTTATATAAAATTTCCTGCTTTACAATTTTTCTTAATAACTTTTTGTTCTAGCACTTACCATTTTTGAGTAATCTTGAAACCCTTGCTCGGGGGTTTAGAAATATTTTTTTTGAAAAAAGTTTTTAAATACTGCAAAGAAGAACATATCACAAATTCCTGTACTTACCTCAAATTTCGACTTAAAGCCTTGATTGGACTATTAGCCTATTGCCATTATTAAACACGTTAGTTTAGATCTTAGACAAGGTAACAATAGGTACATTTTGAGCTTAAATAAAGGTCAACCAAATTAATAAAATTAACTAGACAATAAATATTTTAAAGACTTTGTGAAGTGATAGGCCCTCACCTTATATGGAATAGAAGAGTTGTAGAATAAAAATAATTTATGCAATTTACAATTTATTTAAATAAAAAACAAAACACAAATTAGCAATAGCTTTGACATGATGCAAAGCTACGGTTCACTTTATATTAATTCTTTTGACCAAGAATTAATACAAAGTAACCATCTGGCTGACTCATCACTTAACCTATTTCTATGTTTTCTAATTACTAACGATGCTTCAGAAAATAATCTCTCAGCAGGTACTGAAGTTGCAGGTATAGAAAGAAAATCACGAGCCATCTTAGATAAAATCGGATATTCCGTCTCATGCGTCCTCCACCACTCTAAAATGTCTTCCGAGCTGGCGGCTCTTGGTTTACTTAAGTACTCCTCCAACTCGTCAATAACTAAGCCTTGAAGACCAGATCCAGATCGAGATGACGTAGAGGGACGTGCATACAGTTTTTCAAAGTCTATTACATCTTCATCTTCACTATATTCATATACTTTATTTCTTGGTGGAGATTTATACACCGCCGAGTGTAGATTTTTATACTCTTTATAAAGTTCATTAAATTTGAGCAGGCTTTCTGTTTTAATTTGCTTCCCCCATAATGTCATATCAAAGGTCTGAGCTTTGTGCCTTGGGTCTAAAATTAAAGTGGTACAGTAAATCCAGTTGCTCTTTTTATAATGCTTTAGCATTTTATCTCGGGCTGCTTGGAAACCTAGAACCAGCCTTTCATCCACTTCGGTTCGATTAGGTTTCTCATCTAATTGTTTAACCATGGATTCAATTTTGTCGAGCAAGAGATTGAATGATACAATGACAAGTGGTAATATAACATATTTTTCTCCACCAAGTTTCGTTGATAAAAGTTTAAAATTTATTAGAAACATATATTTTTTCGAGTATTTGCCATTCAATTTCTGTGATTTGAAAAACATTCAATTCGACGACAGAAGTGCACAATATGTTAATGCCAGTTCTAACTTTTAAACCAAATCCAATCATATCATGTGTGGAATTCCATCTCGTTGGACAGTCGAGTATGGGATTCAGATTTGTTGGCACGCCAGCTGCTTCACAAGCAGACTGGAACTTCCTCTTCAGTATCTCACTTCTTTTTAATTTACTGGAAATACTGCGTAATTTTGTAATAGCTGTACGTGAGTCTGCAATATTTGGCGCATATTCTTCATCTTCCTCAGTTTTGTCTTGGTAGTCTTCATACTGTTCCTGTTCTTCATTGTCAGTTTCACTGTCTAATGCTAAGGTCTTTAATAAATCTTGCACACCAAGGTTTAAAATGTGAGCAAAGCACCGGAAATGTTGATTGTCTGAATCAAAATGTAGCAGTTTGCCAAGTTCATACATAAATTTTGTATTTGCAGTTGCGTTGTCGACTGTGATACCCTGTATTTTATTAATAATGTCATATTCCGATAAACATTTCTGGAAAATCGTTGCAATATCTACCCCAGTATGTCGACCGCGCGATGGTATAAAATCAAGGACTAAAGATCGATACTTCCATTCGTTGTCTATAAAATGAATAGTGACCCCGTAGTAACTCCTACCAGCAATGGACGTCCATCCATCAATGGTAAATGACATTTTACATGAGTATTGTTGTAGTCGATTTTTAACATGTGATTGTAGTTCTTCAAATCGCTCTTTGACCATCCTTCTAAGTGTCGACCTTTTAGGAAATACTGTATTCGGGCAAATCAATCGAAAATATTCTTGTGTATCTTCGTCATCGAAAAATGAGAAGGGAAGATATTTTTTTACAATCCAATCAACAGTAGCTGTCATAAAGTTGCCACTGCGGTTTTCAGATACTGACTGAAATAAAATAATAAAATAAAACATATAACTTAATAATATTATTAAATTACATATCCCATTTCCCTATTCCATTCCCCTTTCCAATCCGTTATCCTTAATCCTACTGTGGTCGGCTGCGTACTTGCAGCACCTGTAGCGTTGTTGGTGTTATAGGCGACGGTAGTCACCTACCATCAAATGGACCGTCAGCCTGTCTGCCGACCTTGACATAAAAAATATAGGTATATACGATACATAGAAATTTAAACAAAAGTAAAAAAAAGTAAAAAAAGTAAATGGTAGAAGTAAAAAAAAAAAACTGTTCGGCGAACAACAGCGACTTTATTTAGGTAAATTACTGTAATTAATTAAGTAGGTATTTATATAGTATATTTTTTCTTACCTGTCTACTTTTTCCGGCGGTTATTAAAAATCTTGATATATCTCCACTTAATGTGGGTTTTTTTAAAGGAAGAAATATTTGCGATTCCTTCTTGTGAAAAGATAGTAGATGCTTCCTTAAGCCTGAAGTGTTTCTATTTTTCATTTTTATCTCAACTTTTTTATGTTGGCACAATTTACACGTTGCAATTTGAGACGCATGAATTATTTCGAAAAACTCATCGAATTTGCTTTTAGGTTTTTTAGATCTAATTCTCCAACTCTCACTACTCTGACTAGAACTATAACTATTTGAATCTTCGTCACTGTCACTCATGTCAACATAGATTAGAGCAGGTTTATGGGGAAGAAACAATTAATGCGCTATACTCGAAGGGAAGCTCAATTGGGAATAAATGAAATTGAAACAATAACTCCTATTTATAAGCACACGCCAAAACACCGATAAAGGAAAGTCGGCATTCTTTGATAAAAATAATGATTCTTTGGAAGATTAAAAAATACAGAAGTGTCACCAGTTATTGTATGCCTACTTAACAATAAAATAGCTGTGTAAATAAATAATATTGTCTATTATGTTCTTCTTTCGATGGAATTAACGTTAATTAAATCAAACTTGCCTAGGTATGTTGTCTGCTGTATTTATGTACTTACTAGCTACTAGAGTACGATAGAATTTGATATACCTACACTGTATATATACATCCTACTACTAAAAAAATTATATACATACTAAAAAAACTGTATATATACATACTAAAAAAATTATACATCCTAAACTGTATACTGAAAAAACATAAAACATATTTGACCCTAACATAGTTTCACGAAGAAGAAGAGATAAAGTAGTTAAAATGGTCAAAGTAAAAACTAAATTTGCCCAAATGCAATACTATATTAGGTCATCATTTTTGTATAACAAAGTTAATAAAGAAATATATATATATATATGACAAACTATACTCCAAATGTAAAAAACTTATCACGGATTGGCTTAAAACTAAAAAGTACGACGAAGTAGAAGACCTGTTAATACTAATACAATAAAAACACACACGCACCGCACAAGCACACGCACACACACACACTCACACACACACGCACACACATCTATTTAAATATTATTTATATTGTTAGTACTAGCTTTTATGGAAGAGCGAAGGCTCCTGGCACAGGCTTCCGCTTAAAAGGAGTCTTCAATCATTGTTATTGTAAAAATTATTTTTCAAACTGTTAATAAACATTTTTTATTTTTTTCATTTTCACCTACAGTCTAATATAACACAATATTACTACAATAATATCACTACAATAAATTGTCTAATATGTACCTATTTTAACAAAATCTGTATTCGTATTCGTTCTGAGCACCTGTAAATTTATTTTATTCTTTGGAACATCGGCAACCTTTGATGTGAGAGCGGCGGCGATCAAACATTGTCAAATGCTGTGTCGCACAGTCTTTTAATAAATTTTTTGTAGGTACGTAAGTAGTGATTAACGAAATTAGTAGAGTCGGTTGCTAACTATAGTAATTTAATGTTTTAGTTTGCTACTTATTAAATTTGATAAAAATAATATTTATATATAATATTTTTATAACAATATTATAAAAATGTTACATATAAATATTATATTTTAATAAATAAAATAAAAACCTTCATAACTATCAAAAGCTTAATTTTATATTGTTTTGACGTTAATGAGTAATTAAGTACATATAAATTTTTCAAATGAACAAATTATTTTAACTTGACTTTGACTTGTTAATTTAACGAAGATGTAATTTTAGTAAGTATTTCATTTTAATTATTTATTTATTTTTATATATTATATTTGGTATAATCCACTTTTATTAATTTTTATAAGTAACACCGGCACATACATTACTATTATACAGACACAGTTATAAATATCTGCATCCACTCCACGGATCCCTTGTTCTGTTCTAGCTTCGTGTAAGCGGACACCACTGCGGAATATATTATATTGCAATACTGCGGTTACAAACTTTTTTTAAAATGAAACCAAGTACACGCGTAATTTTGCGGATTGTTTTGCCAGTGTTATTTTCTATGGAAAAGGCCCACCCATAAACATCAATGATTATGAAACATGTAATTATAAACACCGCCGACCGACCAATGGTTTATATCGCGTAAAGTAAAAGAGCTTAGCCATCATATTAACTGGCGCAAAAACTGTTGCTACCTTGATATACTCGACTCGATGAGTTTTAAATTTTGCTGAATAGAATATAAACCTAAGAAGACTATATAAATACATACCTATATCGGGAGTAATATAAACTTGATAAGTACCAACATACACAATGTTTGTATAATTTTATTGGTTAGGTACAATTTTTATCACTAACATACTAAACATGATGCACAAGGGCAATTATCAGTCATGCCAAAATTTCATTTCAAACGTCTGTAAGCTGTCTTAGTGCTTTAGTTTCAAAAGGTATTAAGAGTCAACGACTTGATAAAGGAATAAATTTGAAAAATTACGAAGGTTTTCGTACCCCACACCCCACTGTACCTACTATCCTACCTACAAGATTTCTTTCGATTTCTTTCAAATGCATTAAAATTCATTAATTAATTAGGTAAGTACCTACCAATGTTATATAAGTTAAAGTTAATTAAACAAGAGCATGAACAAGAGCGTAGGTATGAACTTCGTAGGTATGAAAATAAAATTGAAATAGGTATAATTGTTTTAAAGAGATAGGTACAGAAAAGATACATTTTTATCTTTATCCAGACGGCAGACGCGGACGAAGTTGCGTTCAAAAGCTAGTCTATAATTTAATCAGATACCTATGTAAGTAGGTAGGTAAGTACCTACCTATCCAGTATCTACGCGGACCGGACACGTCCACAACATGAGCGTCATGATCACGAAGGTGGCTGTTCGTTTACTTGAATTAAGATAAATTTTCATTAAGTAACAATTATGCCTATCTAATTATTACCTATACCAATCGTACTTTACGTAAACAAAGACGCGGGCAAAACGTAATCCATACTTTAATATCATAAATGTGAAAGTAACTCTGTCTGTCTGTTACCTTTTCACGCCCTAACTACTCAACCGATTATCATGAAATTTCGCACACACGTTGTCAGGGATACAAGAAAAGACATAGGATAGGTGCTTTTCACCCAGAATAAGTACTGTTCCGAAGGGGTCTTCTAATAAAAACCTTTTTATTTTTCTACGCGGACAAAGTCGCGGGCACTACATAAACTATATAAATAACACAACACAATCAAGTATGCAATTGATTTGGTTAAAACCTACTACCAATATTACTTATATAGTATTTGGTTAAAACCATGTTAAAACTGATTATAACTCGCTAAATTCTTTTTAAATAAATTCATAAACATGTTAAGAGTTGAATCAATTTTGTGTAGAATCTAGAAAGAGAACCGACAAAAGTTGCCGCTTTATGACAGTGCAAACGAATTTACACTTTAAACCGTAGATATTTAGGGCGTCATTAGCTACACAAAGAAGCTGTGAGGCAAGCATGTAAAAAATAACTTTGAAGTGGAATTTTCACCGTGCGTATTTTTGTTGAAATTTAACTTAAGTGCTTATACTTTTAAGAACTGAATTTGCTTACACATATCAATACAACTACGCAATTGCGGCGAAAATCAAATAGTCAAAAGTTGTTTTTACTACCTATTCTTGATTTGATGTCTTCTTAATATTAAATTTTTAAATGTAATGAAATCATCTATATGAAATAAGTAATATTTCATGTACATGAAATATTACTTATGTATTTACTATTTACTTTTTGTTTCAAATGCATTAGTCTATTCTTTTGGTTAGATTATAATGTCAGATATATGGCTTTATAATTTATGGATAAATATTTTAATATTTAAAGTAGAGCCAAATTGTTGAGATACAAAAGTTTATTCACCTTACTTGAACTGACAATCTATTATCTCTTTCTATGTTGTATCTATTTGACACAAGATAGAATAATATTCAAGGACAACCCGGACATCGCCGCGCTAAAGCCCTGCATAAAAAAATGACCTTGCGGTAACTGTTTACATTTGGAATCGCTTCTCAATGGCCCTAGATTATTTCCTTCATCGACAGCACCTAAATTTTTTTTGAACTATATTTTCCGTCATCAAAATTTATATTTTGTTATAAACTTGTACCTATCATCTAATTAATAGATCTGTCGGCACGAAATATTTTCATTGTCAATTAAATAAATGTGTCGCCAGGTATGAATTAACAAATTAATGTCAATATGTATCTAAAATAATAAATGTTTTATCAAAAAAATCGTAGTTTTTTGTTTTATGAATAAAACTTTGTTGTGAAAATAATAGATTTGTCCCTTAAATAATAGCTCCGTACTAAAAAAAAATTGGTAGATCTGTCAGCAAATAAATCAATTATCGTATCGTCGCCAGATTATAACTTCCTTTTATTTATTTTGTCTCCAGTAGGTACACAGTAGTTATATTTTATCTTTTCAATTATCAAATAATACAATTCGTTACCAATAACAGTTCAGTTTATAAATTCATTGAAAAAATGTTTAATAAAAAATAAAGGGGCGGAGCAAAATTCTATTAGAAATTTACGTAAATTATACTATTATAATTTACGTAGTAATTTACAGGATGTAAATATAGTAATACAATACCTATGATGTATAATGAACTAGCTGAGTCCGCGGTTCCGCTCTCGTGGACTCAGTGGTTTGATTTAAATTGCAAGACGCAAGAGTCTTGCAGGCTTAGTCTTGTTCTTGCTTAAGTCTTGCAGGGTCAGTCTTGGTCTTGGTCTTGCTACAATTAGGCAGTCTTGGTCTTGGTCTTGGTCTTGCAAAAATGCAAGAACAAGACCAAGACTGCAAGACTTGCAAGACTTTTGGGCAACACTATCCCTAATCCTTAATCGATAGCGCACTGCCACTTTAATATAAAAAAATATCCGTAATTCCGTCACCTTAGCGTCTAAAATCTGCAGTTTCGTATAGTAACGAAATCCACATCCCCCATGTTCCTATACATAAATAGATGATAAATCAACAGTTGTTTATATTTTTCTTAAATATTTATTTGCTCTACAAACACGACCCACTCGAGCGCCCAATCACGCTTCTGGATACTTGGCGCGTACCGTCCAGTCCTAAGTAAATTTGTTCAGACCCTAAAACGTTGATTCCATACGAACTGCTACACAGCTACTGAGAGGAATATTACAACTAATAGCAAATATAAATCACAGTGCTTTATTGTTTTCAGATAATGAAATATTCAATGTTATAATGACGAATCTATTGAGTTCGGATATCCTTCGCAATAATCCCAAACTACACAACCTCTGGAAGTCTCAACAATAGACCCTCGAAGACAGTAATGGATCTCTTGTTATTTATACACGTGATAATGTATAGTTTTCGTTTATCGATTTAACTTTTTAATAATAGTTATATGATACAGCCTTTAGAGGTTCACTTCTGGTAGTAAACTCCCTCAAAGATATACGAGTATCTATTATATTGTCTATTTACTACCAGTAAATACCTATCTATACATTTTATATTTTATGATTATTATTAATAATAATTAACTACCTTTAATTACGGACTTGAAAAGTCTGTAAAATAAATGAAAAATAATAACAATATAATTTCGAACTTTTCTGAAGTTTTTTATATAAGATCGTACACAATTTTCATATAAATTTACTTAAATCATTAATAATTAATAATAAACTATAAAGCCGAAAAACTATAAAGCCGAAAACCTTAATAATAAACTATAAAGCCGAAAAACTATAAAGCCGAAAACCCACTGACTCAACTAGTGACTGACATAATTGTTCTCCCGGAAGGAGCGGTGGGGGAATTCCCCGTTATAGGTGGTCGTGTAGGGGATTTCCCGGTGACCCCCAGAAAAGTTCCATATCCTCGGTCCACCGACCTGGTAAAAAGTTGGTTAGTGGTCCTCGGAAACTATTAGGGATAGAAGGGTGGCGTTTGCGGAATGTCATAGAGGGTCATCGGTGGTCACCATGGAAAGTGTCATCCCCATCCCGTTCATATATTTTTTTAAACTCCATACAACTTATTTGGACTTTTCAAAGTGGACTACCTCCTCAACCACCGGGGATAGGTGGGTGACGTCTTTGGGGGATAACGGTTTCTCCCCGAAGCCCATCGGCCGGGGCGGTCTACTTCCCCCCACCTCCCCCCCTTCGCCCCCCCTCCATACAAAAGTGGCATTTTCGGCGAAACGGATGGGAGGAATTACAAAACAAAGACCCAAAACCAAACCAAAACAATTAGACATGGCAAAAAGACAACAAAAAACGAAACACAAAAACCCCCCCGCGGGCTGCAAGCCCGCGGCATCGAGCAACCTACTAGTTTAAGTATAAAACCGCTTTTTTAAATAAACGCGTGTGACTATCATCCTTTAGAAATATGATTATAAGACATAATTTTTTTTTAGGTGCTATCTGTATTTTATGCAAAAATTGCGAATTTATTGTGAAAGGACGGTACCTAATGTTTTATTCGATCGAAGTGTTGTCCATCGCTTGCCACTACTTTTTCCATCTTTCTGTAAGCATAAGGATACCGAGTCGGAAGAATGCTTCATCTATTGAGGCTATCCACGAGTCGACCCAATATTTGGTATCTTCATATGATGTAAAGTGTTGCTCACACAAATCATGCGCCATCGATCGAAACAAATGGAAATCAGAAGAAGCAATGTCTGGTGAATACGCGAGTGGGGTAATACTTCCCAATTGAGTGTTTCCAAATAGGTTTTGACCAGCGCCGCAACATGTGAACGAGTATTTCAGGCAGGAGAATACTTTGTCGTGTCTGGAGTAGTAGCGCGCTTTTCCTTAAGTGCTAGACTAAATCTCATCAATTGTGTTCGGTAGGCAGCTTCAGTACATACCATCCTACCAAATACACAACAAGAGGTTTTTCCATGTTGAAGCATGGCCAGGTGGTCCCCATGATTTCTTCCTTTTTGGATTATCACAGTGGATCCATTTTTCATCACCAGTGACTATACAGTGCAGCAAACCCATTCGTTTATGCCTGGCAAATAGCATTTCACATGTGATAAATCGGCGTTCAACGTTTCTCGGCGTCAGTTCATATGGAACCCAATTTCCTTGTTTTTGAAACATTCCCAATGATTTCAACCGATGTGAAATTGCTTGTTGAGCAACTCCTAATGTAAGTGCAAGTTCTTCTTGCGTTTGGCATGAATCTTGATCCAATTTCGCGTCTTCGTACACTTATGGCCTTCCGCTACGTTCTTTGTCTTCGATGTCAAATTCACCGTTCTTAAACTTTTGAAACCACTCGCGACAACTTTTTAAAGCAGCCTCACCATAACTATGTTTCTACAAGCCATCGATACGCCTCAGTTGCAAATTTCTTCAAACGACGCTTATTCGGCTCAAAACTATACATTTTCGAACACAAAAAAATATATTACACTGATAAGAAATCACTTTAAGGTTATGTTGTTGCTTGATATCCAACCTTACGATAATGACGTTTACATCTTACAATTTTAACTATAACTTACTGGTGGGGCCAACTTTTGTCAAACGGCGGAAACTTATTTGTACACCTAATAATTATTCCATTCTGTAACTTGGTCCAAACGGATGCAATTTAAAATGACCTCGTGATAGAAAATTGGCACCCGGTAGGTTTCACTGGATGCCAATTCCGGGATACTTGATAAATTCTTGTCCTTGGCTTCATTTCTTTATGCGATCAATCAATTGAACTGGCACCAGTGTACACTTTTATATGTTAGCGAGTTTAAATTTCTATTTTACTCTTTTTGTACGTACTCTTCAAAAAAATTAAACGGGAAAAAGGCGAGTTTAACAAGGCATAGTGCATTTATAAATTGTGCAGTCCTTCTGGCGGTAGTAACAAGTAACTACCTCCCTTATTTCCATAAGGCCTTGTGAAATAACAGCATATTTGCGGTTGTGTTTCGGTGAGTGAGTATGGGATTTTCCTATCTCTTCCTACCCTTATCCTTAATCCTACAAAGGTCGGCAGCACACTTGCAGCATCTGTGGCGTTGCACGAGTTAAAAAGCGACGGCAGCCACCTACCGTCAAGTGGAAAGTCAGCCTAGCCTGTCTGACCACCTTTACATAAAAAAGCGAACAATCAAAGTTTTTATCATGATTATATTAATTTTATTTATATGAAAATTTAATATGCATTTATGCCGCGCGGACATTTTGACCAAGCCAAATATAAAAGATTATTTCAATAAAATATTAAAAATTTATTAAAAATGCAACAATACTGTTTGTATTACTTAAAAAGACTTTCCTTTGAAAATTTTAAATAAATCAAGATCAACATAACTTTGACATGTAAAATTTGTACTTTTTTTTTACAAAGTAGTGTGCTCATAAAATTTAGTCTTTGTAAGTATAATTAGTCTACATTGTGGCACATGTACATTGTATTAAGGGCCCTTGGCTCATATTTTAAAAAAAAGGTCTAATTCTAAGCATTCACTATTTTATGTCTATATTGTTTTTGTTTTCGAAATGAAAATCCTTTTGGAGACTTCCTTTGTTAGCAGGACGTGTCTCTTGGCAGATTTACGATTAAGTAAATATTAAAGGTCAGAGGATCCATTATCCCCGGGAGTCCCGTCGGTCCTCCGGGATGTCGCAAAGAAATACACGACTCGGACGTGTATTTCCAAAATTTGATAGCAAACATAAAGGATGGAGGAACCTTTTAAATTATCATCCCTAACATACATTTGGATTCCGGCGGGAATTCAAATCGGCCTTTTTTTGAAAACATGTCTCCTTTATTATTGCAATAAAGATATTTTTTTCTGAAATTCACACTATTCTTTACTAATATTAATAAAGAGAGATTTTTTTTATAATCTTTTATTTAAATTTTAAATTCAAATCGATTTTAAAAATTTTTTCGCCTACATTATCAACGAGTAACATGGGCTACATTTTATAAAGTTACGCGGACGAAGTCGCACACAACAACTAATCTTTATATAAACAGGTATCTTTATATAAACGTTTATATTATAGTATCGTTTTTCTTATATGTTTGTGAACATATATGTTTTATCACATCCACACGATCATTTCTATCGTGGAGGAAGACTTTAACTAACATTAGGTACTTATTATATGCACGAAAGTAACTATGTATAGGTTATATGTTTACAGTTTTAACTCAACTATTGAAGGGACTTTGATGAATATCGATATGGCGTTCATTTGAACCTAGGAGAAGGGCTTAGGCTGCATCATTTTAAAAATAATTACGTGGATAAAGTTACAAACACAAGGTAAAATGTATAGCGACGTACAAGTGAAATTACAATTTTATTGATCTTATAAACTGCTGAAGGTAGGTACATCCTATCTAATGAATATTATAAATAAAAAATTCAACGCTTGATATAAATATATAAGCAATAAAGATTGAATAAATGTTTTTTACATCTAAGCAAAAGAGGCACGGACGAATGAGATAACATCTGATAATTATGTGATATGTTTTAAATCAACAGTATGGGAGAGTAAAATGTGATTTACGAAAGAAATCTACATACATAAAACTATAATAAGAAATAATAAGAAAGTAAGAAAAACGGGTAACAAAGAAAAATACTGTGACACAAATTCTCTAATAGGGCTTATTGAACCGATATGTTTTCCCCAAGTATTCTTTATCAGAGGCCAATAGGAAAATTGACAAAATACACAGACAATCAACGTCCAAGGGAATCGGAAAAATATGGACAGTATATTGTCCCATCGGTACGTTATTAGTTCGGCTGGCAGTAAAAACATTCCACTTGATGGCACGAGGTTACCGTCGCCAACCATTGGCAATACACAAAGGAAACTCAAGTGCGGCTGCGGCCCATTCGACAAATTATTTACTTCCATTGAAATACTTCAAGTTGTAGAGGGATGGAAACACCTCAACAAAATTTTTACAATAATTAAAATTATAAACTAACCCCCGACTTTCTATTGATCCCAAGCACGGTATATCTACTGTAAGTTGCTGAGGGGTTGAGTATCCCGCAAACCACTTGATTCTGCAAGGTTACCATGACATGGAAATAGCACCGAAGTAACAGTATAAAAAATTTCACATCAATTGAAAATGTAAAAGTTAGTGAAACCCCTTCGTTAACTAGGAAATGGCCTGATGGTGTTCAAACACCAGAACAGATCTTCATAAATTATATATAGCTAAGAACAATCCCGATCATGTCAACTTTCAAACAAAAAAAAAAACGGATTTAAATCTGCCCATCCGTTTTGGAGCTACGATGCCACCGACAGATACACCGATAGACAGACACACAGAAAGACAAGTCAAACTTAAAACACCCCGTTTTTGCGTTGGACGTCGAAGGATAAAAAATAATTATATAAAAATGTATAAAACAAAATAAAATATATTAGTTAAAGGTAGCTGAACTACAGTACTTTGGACGACTAAAGTGCTGTTATTTCAAGGTGACTTTCTTTAAGGAGGCAATTTCTGGCGCCACACGATCTGCTCACTTTATGATTGGGGCCTTTATGAGTTTATGATGGAACGTCAAATCTTTATGAAATCGTTAAGAAAAAGATTTTGCCAAGCCAATCAAAATCCAAAATTAATATTGACGTCTGGCCTTTATTTTCTTTAGAATACACTTTCTCACTCAAAGGATCCATATGAAATCATTGATCCTAGAAAGTAAAGATACGGTCATTCGAACATTTGCTTCGAGCGCATTTCGTACAGAAAAAATCTAGATGGTCTGGTACATGGGCCGCGTGGTGTGACCTTGCCACAACGACTTTTAATTTTTTTTTATACATATATTTACTTGGATTGTTTACTTACATCATAAGCTACTTTTTACTTCAAATTCATATTCAGTATAATTCAATGTTCATATATGTATTTATATTGGCGAATTATTTACAATTTCAGATAATTGACTTTTTTGCGCTGCGTCTTCAAAACTTATTTACAAGGGATTCAAGCGTAAATGTTATTTATGATATTTTATTTAAATTTTCCAACATTTGTTTTATTATATTACAGTCATATATTCATATCATCCTACGTATTAAACATAAATTACCTGAGTGAGGAAGTTGGTCTATAGTTCACCAAGCTATCCCACTGCGGATTGACAGAACTCCACTATCTCCCAAGATTGCTAGTTTTCTCCGACACGCAGGTTTCCTTACAATGTTTGCCTTCACCATTAAAGCATGTGATTATTCCTAATTCACACATGATATTTAAATTTATATTATTACTAGCTGGTGCCCGCGACTTCGTCCGCCTTTGGATGAAAGGTACCCTATGTTCTTTCTGGTGTCCCAGACAACGTGTATGCAAAATTTCATGGTGATTTGTTCAGTAGTATTTGCGTTAAAGCGTAAAAAACAAACAAACTCACTTTCGCATTTATAATACCTATTAGTAACGATATTAATATATTTCAACCAA
This sequence comes from Synanthedon andrenaeformis, assembly GCA_936446665.2. Taxonomy (NCBI): domain Eukaryota; kingdom Metazoa; phylum Arthropoda; class Insecta; order Lepidoptera; family Sesiidae; genus Synanthedon; species Synanthedon andrenaeformis. The sequence continues at coordinate 10,619,641 of OW387783.2, read as the reverse complement.
GATCAAAAATAAAGATAAAGGTAAGGTAAGGTAAAAATAAAGGATAACTAGTTAGGCAGCCCATTTTATTTTGATTTATTACTAGGAAAGGATGATTTAATAAAACAAATCTCTGATTTTAATTAAAAAATTTGGTTCATTCCTTTGAAGTTTTATCATACGACACCATATTTCTTTTCTTTTCAGGTCAGCTGGAAACTTTTAAATATATAATATAATAGAGAATATTCAAAATTAATAAACAATACCTTCAATTTGATTTCTTTTAAATGTCATTATTTTTTTACATATAAATTTATATGTCAAATTTATACAATATACGAAAGAAAGTAAAACATTAACACATTGAACACGTTGAAAACTATCCTCAAATATCATTTAGAAATTTACAATAAAAAGACGCCATTACAATGTCACTTCCGTAATCTCATAATAAACCCATTAAGGCCAGGACCAAGCTCAAAACGAAATCAATTTTTACGCACCCACTAACAAAATGGGCGGAACGTAATACCAGTAACAACCAATCATATCCATTCCCGAACAAATGACGCTTGCACAGTGTAATGACGAGATCAGAGATGTTTTAGTACAGTTTAAACTTTAGACGGTTTACAACTTCAAAGACTTGTCTGCTTTGTTTATTTTTTCAATTGTAATTTTTTCAATAAATTTTATTTAATAAATAAATTTCATATTTGATAAATAATAATTTATTTAAATATTTAATAAATAATACATTCAGTTTACATAATATATTACATAGTTTGCATTAGTTAATACAAAATATTTGTTCAAAGAGCGTTGATAGAAAACATTTTTAGTTTCCGCTAATTTAAATAAATAATATATTCACCAATAAATTTATCAGAAGACCCCAAAGGCTTCTCAAAACGATTATGGAGTAAACAGTGTAGCTCCCGATATGACAGAGGATGAAATTGCAAAAGCCAAAGACATTTTCCTCCAAGATTTAAAAATATTGACAAATGATAGAGAGCGTATACAAAAGGAAACTGTTTTACAGAGAGATTGCAGTGATTGGCTAGAGCTGAGAAAGAATATGGTTACTGCATCAAATTTCGGAAGAATTATAAAAAAGAGGAAAGGCACGAACTGCTCCAATTTGGTAAAGACTTTGTTATAGAAAGAAAATTTATCTTATATAGCTTCAATAGCACACGGGATTGAAAATAAAAAGCTTACAATAGAGCAACTGGCAAAACAAGAAGGAGTTGTCATTGATGCTTGTGGATTATTTATTGATAACAATGTTAGATCGTGTTGTATAAATAAATTAAAAAAAATATTAAAAAAAAGATTCTCAGGGCGCCAGCTACCGAAGAAACCTAAAAATCAGCGGGATTTGTGGAAAAAATGCAAAAAAAAAGGATGAGTGCAATCTGGTACCATGCAGGTTTTGTTTTAATTCAAAGTGACCAGTGAAATAAAACGGCAATTTCATATTAATTAATTATATTTTAAACACAGGTAAGATGATTTAGAATTCAGAAAAATCTATTTTCCTTACAATCTTCATGTGAATGGTCCGGCAATTGTCATGATCAATTTCTATGTTTTCTGATAAGGAGCCAGGCTGTAAGTCGGACGTTGTATTACCAGTCGATGTAGCGCCTTTGCTTATTTCGCCATTAATTGAATCTCGTATAGGCAAGCCGCGAGAATACCTTGAATTCACAATTTCTGGTAAAAGGCAGTCCATATAAAAGTTAATCAATTTATGTTCCATTTTATCAAACCAAAATTGGTCATCTCTTGTGATATATTCGACTTTTACGCGTTGATTTTCACCACTCCATATCGCAAACAGACATTTTTTTCTTTGGGTTACATGAAGTTGTCCTTGCACTTGGTAGAACCAATTACTATTGCGATTAATGCAAAAAGTTTTATTTCTTTTATTATACTTATAGATTTGAATTTTATTGTTCATAATAGCATTATCAATTCCTTTTTTATATGCTATTATGGGGCATTTCACCTCCACTATTATGTCATTGCCTATAATACCATCAGGTGTTGCACCTATAAATGGATATTTGTTATCAATAAATAATCCACAAGCATCAATGACAACTCCTTCTTGTTTTGCCAGTTGCTCTATTGCAAGCTTTTCATTTTCAATCCCGTGTGCTATTGAAGCTATATAAGATAAATTTTCTTTGTATAACAAAGTCTTTACCAAATTGGAGCAGTTCGTGCCTTTCCTCCTTTTTATAATTCTTCCGAAATTTGATGCAGTAACCATATTCTTTCTCAGCTCTAGCCAATCACTGCAATCTCTCTGTAAAACAGTTTCCTTTTGTATACGCTCTCTATCATTTGTCAATATTTTTAAATCTTGGAGGAAAATGTCTTTGGCTTTCGCAATTTCATCCTCTGTCATATCGGGAGCTACACTGTTTACTCCATAATCGTTTTGAGAAGCCTTTGGGGTCTTCTGGTGAATTCTATTTTTTTTAAAAGGATTTCTTCGATTCCATTCTCGTTTTAAATTGCGTCTCTCCTCCATTTTCTTTAAACTGTTTCTTGGACTTCTCCCAAGACATCGTTTCTGCAAGGTATATTTGGGAAGTTTATTATTATATGAAACGACAGCAGCCGCACATCTTCCTTGGTAGGCACGTCTTCTAGTAAAACAAATTCTTTTGCCACCAACGATCTTGGCAACAACACTATTAAATCCTTCAGCCGCGTTGGTATCCACGTCTTCAATCAAACTTCGGCATTTTGTAGCTACGGTACCAATAATTACTTTTAGTCGAAACCAAAAAGTTGAATGGGTCAGTTCTGTGGCACTCGTCAAAACCTTTTCTTTATTACAATAGTAATTTTTACAGTTGCAATGATTGCCGAAGACGTGTAATATAGAATTTTGGATATCTGCATGTAAGTATTGTATCGCTTGTGCAGTTGCAATAGGGCCGTCTAGTAGAAGTTTTTTATGTTCTTTGACTGATTGTATTATTACTTTTCTTATACCCATTACTTTTTGGTCCGTAAGTAATTTTCTGTAAGCTAAAGGATATTTTACTTCTTTTGTAATTGCGCGTAATTTGTTACACAAATTACGAAGTATATGATTTCTGCATTCAAGTTTGACAACTGTTAAGTTAGGATACGGATTAGCAGCTAGAATTTTGGCATATGTAGCCGAGTCTCCATCTGCAATAAGTCTGCCGTATATGATGTCATACATCTCAACAGAATTTTTAAACCCCTCACAAATGATTTCAGCTTCCATGCCCGTCGAAGATCCATCATAATTTTTATAACAGAGGTGTTGTTTTGGAGTCAAATCTTTCTTGTGAGCCTGAGCACAAATAATGCAGTATTTGTTTTTAACAGCCATGTACAAGACTTCTCGGAATCTTCGTCCAATTATTACAGCGGCACCAGAAAGAGCCCTATAATTATTGCCGTAAGATCTAGTTGACCAACATCCATCAGCGTACACATCTATTACTGCAATGCCGTTTCTTTCTCTTCCCTCCGCCAAGGCTGCTTGTCGTTCTCGTTCAGCGGCAGCTTCCATCTCTTCAGCAGCAGTGACTTCCCATTCATCGAACAGTTTTTCCTGTATTTTTGAATAAAATCTTTCACTAAAGATGGGAACATTCATAGAAGTTGTTATCTCCTCAAACTGAGAATAAGCTATACCAGATGATATTACTCCTATTACTGCGCCAAAATTCGTGTCGACATTTTCAGTACTTTTTGGATCTTCAGAGTCGACATAAAAAACAAACCCACACATATTGCATTTTATCTTAAATTTGGATATCAATCCTACCTTCTTTTCGCCCACTAATGTCATACATTCTAAACCACAATTAAATAGAGAGCTATGGTTTGCAATTTCTTTCAATTTATTAAAAAAATACGACATATCTATTATTCTTCTCCCCGTAACTTGATAGTTGTGTTCATTTTCAATTTCTTCAGTGGTATTCCTGTAACAAGCAATTATACATAAAGATCTATTAAATATTAAAAACAGTGCTAAAATCCAATAACAATTTATAAGTATCTTAACTTACAAAAGAGACTCAGTTTGTTCCATTGGAGATAATTCTATTATTGGAGAAATCTCGTCTTTCAGCGTTGTGTCGTTACTCGTCCTAAAATAATGAAAATGCTTTTAATGACATATGATAACATAACATAACATACATCTTACAGTATGAACTTGTTTTTTTTTTAATATTTAGATTAAATTGTTATGAAAGTGTCCCGGTGCCGGCACAACACAGTCATAGTTAAAAATACCTATAATCATTATTAAAAATACCTATAACTTACTCATAATGTTTTTCAGCCACTGTTCCAACGGTCTTTTCAAGTAAGTCCATCGTCGATCCATCACAAGATTTAAGTCTTTTTGCTGATCTATAAAACATATATAAAATTATTAATAATTATGAATAAAAGCAATACCCAATCATTAGTAAAGAAAGAAAAATATTAAAAAATTTACACTGAGTCTCTGCACCTTACATTACTCTGCCGAATCACGAATTCACAAAACACAAGTCAAGACTGTATTCTCGCAAATTGAACCTTATAATTAAGTTAATAGAGTGCATCGAGCGAGACCTTATTGAGTTTTACGTTTTATGGAGTAATTTTTATTAATGTAGTTTAATTATAGCACAAATATGTTAAACACCCCATTTTAAATAATCTTTGGTACTAGGTCACTTTTTAAAAGATAACTTTCATAGAGAAAATTGCTCACCCGAACATTCCGTCATGTGGTCGTATTTTTTTTCTTTTCCTTGTCATTTCTTTGCGTAATACTTTATAATTCTTGTTACCCATTCTCTTCTTCACCAATTCAGTCACTAATAACACCAAATTATAGCACCAAAACGTACACAAATTTCACTACACAGAGCGTCCGGGAACAACCTCACTGCTTGAACGGCCGACGCCGACTGAATACAATTGGGAAACGATAACTAAACGTGTACGCTGTGTATTTTGGTTCAAAATTGCAAAGCAAATTTTTATGGCTTCTCGGAGACAACGGAACAGATTTACATTTGTAAGGTTTTTCTTAAATATTGTGTAAAATATGAAAAAAGAAATAAAAGTAGCCGATTCAAATTTTGGTGTAGAACGTAAGTTAATTAATAAGCCTAAAAACAAAAGTAGTTGTTACGGAAAATTTTTAGTACTGTGAACAGTAAGTTTTTTTTAGCAGTGTTTTACTAATATTTTTTCTCAGAAAATGGATTTTTTTTTATAAATCTGCCCGATTCAAAATTTTTTCAATATAGTCTATTATGCACTGTATTTTTATCTAACTTATGATTTTACTCTAAGAAGTCAAACTAGGCGACTAAAATAACACTTTTCTGCTAAGTCCTCGCCTTAAAACAAGACGCGCAGACAGAATGCTATACTAACGCACTTTCAAGTGACAATTTGTGTTAGCCGGTTAATATTGAATAATGAACAATGATTATTGTTCATTGTTTATAATATTTTATTGTATAAACTAAATAATAATGTACCTATTTAAACTAGCAATGAGTTACGTACCGAAAGTAAGATATTCCGTCCTTAACTTTTGTGCATTTCTTATGATAATTTTTGCATTTTTTCAGTATGCAATTAGGCATTTTGGTATATTTCTACGCACAGATTTAACATTCGTCGTCAACGATGTCGTCTCGGTGACTAAGCTGTCATTGGTGTCACTTTCCGATTTTGACACCAACGCGTCGGTGCCACATCCTAGGAGCGTTAGCCATGTCCTTATAATATATGTCAATGTATGAAATATGGACGTGCCATGTATCTATGTCACTAGGTATGTTTGTCAACAAATCAAACACGAAATTTAAACAAATTTAAGCGCCCCTTTACTTTCCATTAAATCCAGCCTAATGTGAAAGGCTTTCTTTTACTGAATTATGCAAATTTAATTTAAATAACCGACTTTGTAGGTTTATGTACACGGGCACGTGTATAAATATAAAAACTATGTTTACATTTGAAATTCAAACATCGTTTGAATATGGACTTTGTGCTTCGGTGATAAGAGCGTTCAACATTAATTTGTATGTTTTACAAAGGAAGACGCAACATTGGTGTCGCGACCTACAATTCGTGTTATCCGCAAGCCTTTAGGTATACAAGCAAAACTAGCCTTTAAGGTTCCGCGATAAGATTTAGAGTTTCATAGTAAACATTAACGTTGAGGTGGTGTAAACGTATTCTTCAATCACAAGTGGGCGTTTTACGACGAACGTGGCTTTAAAGTCGCGACAAAAAATTTGCAACATTCCAATCCAACATTTCCTCACAATTTGCATTTTTTTAAATTGCTCAGATGACGAGGCTGTACTATAGGCTTCAGAATAATAGTGCAAGCCACCGTTTCTCAAACAAAGATTATATTTTAATATTCGTTTTAAAATTAAACCAAATTACACTGCGACTACACTATTATAATAAACACGACATCCCAGGAATTGCGATTCACATGTTTTTAAGAAACAATGCTCTGCGCAAAGGCTAGCTCTGTCTTGTCGGTCAATCATAACTTGATTCTCCAGGTCAATATCTCATAACTTAGTTCTCTGGGTTTGTTTTCTTCTACTTTTGTTTGAGGGCAAAACAGCGGACAAAAACTAAACTAATGCATAAATTACTCATAATTGTGTATTTATGTAGCATAGCGTAATGTGAACTTCAATGAGAGTAAAGCCCTAAATTGTAATGGCGTCGAATTACACCAATTATTCAAATTGTTAGAGCAAATACATTATTCAAATATCTACATATTGTTTCGAGTTTAGCTGACGTTGCAATCATTATGTAAATCAACTATCCATCGAGTTTCTAACCGACGCGAAGTACTTGATTTAATTTGTACAATTCAAACTATTTGCGACAGTTTAAATGCGATTTGACAATGTAATTACTGTTTAAAACTGTATTTCAAACGCTAATTCTATATGAAAACTAGCTCAGCAAAAGAGGGGTTCTCGTTAATGTTGTTATAGAACTCTGAAAACATTTATGTTTATAGAAAGTTTTGATGACTAAAGTCAATTTTTTTCTATTAATTAAGCACTAAGCTTAATGAGATTAAATAAACACCCTAACAGATAAAAATAGTCATGGTCGAAATTTCGATGTTATTTTATGAAGTAAAATTCGAAAATATCGAATGTCTAAACCTTGTCTATTCCTCAACACTACATGTTAGCCTTATTCGATAACCGTATGTTGGAAATTAAAATATTCTTAAAATATTTCTTGAAATATTACTATTTCAAGAAAAATGAATCCTTGAAATGAGTACTAGAGTTTTAATACTGAAAGGGCACAACTCGTCTGTCGGCAGTTATCAGTGACTACACCGTTACAGAATACCACTGTGAAATAACAGCATGTGTGCAGTGGTGAATGAGTAAGAGATGCTCGAGCCCATATCCCCATTACTAAGGCCCATGACTTAGATAAGCTGACGCTGACGAGCTGACGCGCACCATTCGTGTGCGCAGTATTATTATGATGCATTCATAGCCAGGGCTCGCAGCACAGCAATGCACTAAGGCTTGCAACCTCTAAGGCAACGGTAACCATCTACCATCAAGTAGATCGTCAGCCCGCCTGTCGACCTTACATAAAAAAGGAACTTCTACTCGATGTGTACTTTCATAACCTGTCTGAGAAATGCGATGACTTATAACACGAGAATGCGTAGGCTATAGAGAAAAAGTCGGCGTCAAAAGCGGAAAATTAAATCCTGACACTATACAAGATTTTATCACAGCAATATGTGTGAAATTACTAAACAAATAACTTCCATAAAATATACCTCACGTTTAATAATGTTCCGGGAAACCTAACAATAATATAATATCGTCAACATAATAGGAACAATCTTCCTTAATGTTACTCGGACGATGGGTCTCATACACAAAGTTATATGAAAAGATATTAGATGGTCGGCAATCGGGCTGCCCCCGGTTTAATTACCATCGGTTTTAATCTCTTCGAATAAAGCCCGTCCTAAACAAATGCCCACAATGGCTGTGTACAGAAACATTAATGTATCTCGTAGGCTCTTCAAAAAACCAATAGTTTTCTTTATCCTTGTACAGATAGAAAAGTGTAAAGGAAAATTATTACTTTTATTATATTTATAAATACTTATAATATTTATAAATAAGATAGAAATGTACATCTTTGTCCACGGGAACATTAAAGTAAAGAAAAACCCTAATTGCCAAAAACTTCCTGCAGAATGTTTCGGTCAGGTATCTTAATTTTGTCTCCTGATGTTGCCTGCGTTTCTTAGGCGATTATAGTCATGCACCACCAAGTGGCATCATTAAGTCACCGTTTCTGCAGTCCAATTAAAAACAGAGAATGAGCCAACTGAAGTAAGGGCTATAGGTATGAGCCAAGAGCGTGGATGAAAATCCGAGAATTTGAATTGTTGCTGGGTGTAGCGTGTAAATAAACAGTTTCAATTACAGCCTGACATGTCCTCCGGTGTCAAGCATTGAATTCCAAAATCTATTCTTGCAGACTATTTGTTCGTGAACACAAAGTCCGACCTCTGAGACATTTATTAAGGAAACTAGCGACATAAAGAAAATTTCGAATTCCCGTGCGCTATACATGTCGTGATCATTAAGGTCCGAGTCAACAAATGGGTTTTCTTAAACATCAATTTAAATAGCTAATTACAAGTTGATGGAGTTAGCGAATAACAGCAATTGGCCACTATGACCGTCCTCTTTGTGATTAAATGACAACAATATAAATGAGCAGGGCTACAATTAAGCCGGCTCGGCCACGACATCAATCACCCGAGATAATCACAGAACCGATGCTTGCCTAGGAAACTGATTTCGGCTCGCTATTTCTCTTGTAGGTACACATTCCCTGGCTTGACCCTTCTGGAAAGTTTATATAAAGAGCCAAAAATCCAGCCAAAAATGTTTAAAATCCAGCCTGGCTTAGAAAGCATATTGAGAATAAATACTAGAAGTCTACCTCTTTTCAGTCTAGCTTTCCTAGATTTTCCCAAAATGTATGCTAAGGAAAACTAGTTACGAAACCCCACGAAATATTCTCTGTTTGCGTAAAATCGGGTACACTTTAAATCCTTTGCAATTTCATCGCATTGTTATAGCTTTCGCAGGCGACAGAAAAGAAATTTTGCTTGAATAATCAAGGAAAATTTCTTGACTACAACAGCGTTTTAAGATTTCAATTGCTAAAAATAATATTTATTGTCATAACACGTACCATACAATATCATCTGCCATACAATTAGAGTATCAGTAGCTAGTTACCTGAAATAATAAAAATATATATTAGTTGGTAAAAAAAAAACCAGCCAAGAAAAAAGAAAAGAATTCAAAAGCCGATATCAAATAATTTATTGAATAAATATGTATAATCTACTAATCAGCGTTTTCGCGACAACAAAACTAAATAAAAAAAGAAAGAAAGAAAAGTTTTGATTTATATTACGAAACCGTTCGCAGTTGAAGCTATAAACGACAATGCTCGTCTCTTTGTGACATCTTTGTTGTCGGATCTCAGCACGATGCAATAAAATGCAATGTCACCCACTCACTACACTGCCTTATTAGGATTCCTGCGAACTATTTATTACCTTGGAACGCTGTGTTACTCAGTGTAACATCATAGATAAAATAGTACTATGGTAACATCAACCACAGTAGCGCACAAAATAACTTCCAAATTTTTATGTTTTTTATTATTAAGTTGTAAGACTGGTAGTGTTACTCAATGAATGTGTCACATTTCTACCTTCAAAAATTACAGAATACAAGGTTCAGGTTCATTCTTGAGGAATAATCCAGTGTGGTGGCGCTCAAAAAAAAAGTCCTAAGTCCAAAAGTGGACACATGTGGGCTGATGCTGATACCCACACTATAGCTACTAAGGCTAAACTAAAGCTGAAACTAAAGTTAATACTAAAGCTGTTGATGGCTGACGGAAATTTATATCCTTAGAGAGTACATTGACAATGTTTGCATGTAATCTGTTTGTTATTTAAACACGTGAACCAAACAAAGTTTATGTACACCCTACTAATTATTCATTACATTACTTTGATTTAGATGCTACAATCGTTTAAATCGTTTAAATGCTAAAATCAAAATCTATAATTTCACTTGTAGTATTTCTATCAGAACCTATCTATTGTGTCTGCCAATTCTATTAAGCGAAGCACTCTTTAAATGTTTATTTAATAAAAAGCTTTTTTAATTTATAAAAATCACAAATCGCGACGCTGCGCCGGTTAAAACACTGAAACCCGCGCAAATAAAAGATACTATCTTTATTTAACGCGGAATCAATCAAAACTCAAAACTGATGCGAAACAACGGCTTCAAAACAAACAGGGCAATGATTAATTGCCAACTACCCGCCTGCATTGATTTATGAACCCGACCGTCACTGTTTACCTGTTCAAAAAAACTCACATAAAAAAATATTAAGATAATTTATTCTCACCTATACTTATAATTTCATTCAGTATCTATCTCTACTCATATCATAATTGCGAAAAGTTGTGACGATATTGGGTGTTGTTATTAAAAACCACGCGTAAATATCTGAATGAGTTTGGATAAACGTTGTGGATCATGGAGGTAATAGCGGTGCAAATGTGCTGCCTCCCCTAAACGGATATATGCCCAACTCAGCACAAATATTAAAAAAAATGTTGGTCCTCACAAGAGACAAAAATTAGTCGAAACGTTTGACACACTGTAGGGGCTCATAAGACCCAATACGGACACTTATATTACATCAAGGTCGTGAAGGCTGCCGTCTTCAATGTCGTCACGTCTCCTATCAACGTTGTCCCGTGCCCTACTCGCAACGTCACTAGCTGTCAATACGGCAATTTCCACGACCATAAATTTTGGTAGCTTTATCGGAAACGCCGAGAGATATTAATGAATTCGGGTTATATGGAACACCTTTCATACGTTATCTGGCGATATTACAGCGCGTAGATTTCATTACTTTTTTTGTATTTATCTAAGAATAATTTCTATAAGACAATAAATACAATACATTAAATTTGTAATAATACTGTAGACAGAGCACAGCTTACAAATTGCAATTGGGTTAATATTTTTGGCGTAACTTAGTTTATTTTTAAACTAGGCCAAGGCCAAGTTTAAAAAGCTCGTTTGCTAGGATGAACTAAGCAAAAAATAATTGATTCCTGGCTAGGCTTCTCTTGAGTCAGAGATTCACTACATCTTAACTCGACCATCGGCTGAGCCCGTCTATGTATATCCAATGATATTTCTATTTATAGAAGAAATATATCTGTTTCAATCACAGTACAGAATATGTATTCCTCTCTAGAAGAAGAATGTGGACGGAACACGCGTGTCATTAAACAGTTATTATCTTGTCTTTAATTTTACTACATAGTCTTCTTTCAGCAAACTATCAATTTAAAATATATATTAATATATTCAAAAAAAAAAGATCATTAAAATTTTACATAATGTAACTTTGGTAACACTGCGGTTTTCATACTAATAATAATCAGAAAAAAATATTTTACTCGATTTTATTACTCTATGACGTCAATTTGATTCTGACACAACTAAATACATTTCTAATTGAAATAAGAATAAAGTTCAACTTCTAAAACACCAATGACAGCGTACTCACTTCATATTGAATACATAATTCAATACGTAATGTTAATGTTACACTGACGTAACGGCGTAAGTGATTACTTTTAAGCTCCGTGAGATTGCTTAGTTATTCTGTAATACATTATAAATTGTGTCATAATAGCTTTCTTCATTTAACATACTTGTAGTTCTGCCGCCAGTTGAGGTTATAATATACCTACTCTTAAAAAGATTTCTCCGTAAACATTACAAAATGAAACACTAACTGCAGACGGCTCTTTCGCGCCATCTGTCAATAATATTCGGAAGTAAAGTATTTAGCGACGCCACGAATGCTGCAAGTGCGCTGTTAACCTTAAGAGTATGATTAAGGATAAGGGATGAAAAAAATTAATAGTCAAGATCATTTGATGAAAGGAGACGAATTTAATTTCACTTCAACATAGGTAATGTTATTTCTGTCAAGTAAAAAAGCTAAGTAGGTACGTGAAAGCAGAATAGACCTGCACAAGTATTGTTTCTCGGCTGTCAAAGCTGAGTGATTGATGATAACTTTCGAGAGCGATGAGAGCGAAACATGAATGAGGAGAATCGAAGTCATCGCTTATTCAATATTCCTATGCCTTGTTTAAATACGGGGGAGTTTTAATTCCAGTGAAAACTGTCTGGAAATCATTTTGTGGGTATTTTGAGAAACAGCTAGCAGTGCCTTGAATTTTTTTGTATTGGACGAATAATAGAGATCCAAACATATAAGCACTACTTTAGGTTAGAACGATTACTTAGAAGCATAGAGTTAAGCAAGTGTTTTAAAAGTATTTAATACTAGCTATTGCCCGAGACTTCGTCCGCGTCCCTTTTTCTTACATGATAAAACATTATTCAATCTTTGTTGCTCATATATTTTTGTTAGGCGTTATAGTTTTATTTTTATTTTTAATAATTTCTCGGAAACAGTACTTTTTTTTGGACGGACATTGTTTAAGCAAAATTTCACGATGAGTAGTTACACATGATAAAAGAAGGTATTACAAGTGAAACCAACTATATAACGATAACAGACCAACCTACAGTCTCATATACACAAATATACATACATAGCTTTCAAAATCTATTGGTTGCAACTTTGTAGGTGACATTAAAATGCAAAGGTTATTGTATTCTAATGGTGTTTAGTTATATTGATTTAAACGGATTCAGAGGTTTATTGGTTGCCTCGAAGAAATACAGAATGCCTCGCAGAATGAGGTACGAGACAGAAGCGCGATTTTGATTTTCAATTTTTACCAATTCGACTTTATTGTATTAGTTTAGAGAAAGAGATGTCGTAAATATCGCACCTTCGGTAAGATTTTTTTAAATAAGTTAAATATGCAGAAGTGTCTTAAAAACATTATTAAGATAAAAAAATATTCACTAAAATGCTTATTTGATGCAAAAACAAAAGATGTTTCAAAGCAATATAAGCAGAAAAATACGATATTGAATACAAAAAAATAAACTTTAAATGGCTCTCCCGTAAAATTATAAAAAGTGCAATTATGCCCTTGTCTTGCCGAAGGTGCGATATAATCTATAACGTGGAAATGAGTAAAATGATTGTATTAAGTCCTATGAAAAGTTGAAAGTACAAAGTCAATCATAAGTCATATACTACTTACTAGTATTTGCGTTTGGTCATTATAATTACATACTAAAAACAAAAACACAAATCTTTTCTCTTTATATTAGTATAGATAAATAAATCAGAATAGTTTTTTTCCAAGCAGTAAAAGTTCAGTCTTTTAAAGTAACAACACATACGAGGTTTTAATCTTACGCATCATTAGGCCTCATTAGTGTATTCTATTTCACTCTGAACGAAACAAAGCGTCAGGCGTGGGAGTGCGAGTGAACGAACTGTGCGCAGGCGCATATTGTTACACCCACGCGACATGAGTATGTAAAACCAAACCATTCTGCCTCTGTGGCACTCTGGGTGGTAACGTCTCTCACCATACAAAACTAGAACATTGAATTAGACGACGCGCTTGCTTGATACTGTAGGCCAGGGTTCCCCAAACTATTTTGGACAAGTGACCCCTTTTCAACAATGAACTGTTACCTCAGACCCCCATGGTCAAATTACCTACTTTTAAGACCAACCCCCTTATTCATAATGGTCCGCTAACTTAAAGCAGCTATCTATCTTAGTCTATCTTTAGTTTTTTCCTATTGGTACAAAATACCTAGGTACTAAGGTGCCAATTAGAAAACTTTGCACTTGGTTAAGTGAGTGAAGTTGATTTCATTTTCTCGTCAAAATTTAACAAAATAAAAAGACAATCCAATTCAGTAAATATCAAGTTTAATTTATAATTATTACAAATTAATACATAAAGCATCTTAAGTTGGTAGGAAATTATATTTTAAAAACTATTAATTCGCAAAGAGAAAATAAAACATTCAGTGCGATGGATGAACCTGGTGACTATCTACCAATCTAGCTACATCCGGTTCAATATTAGTGAGTTGCAGCCTTAAATCTCCACGTTCGTTGATTTTCAAACGGTTTCTTTGTTTTGTCAAAATGTTTGTTACCACACTGAAGCTTTTTTCAACTAGATATGATGATGGAAAAGCGATAAGGTATTTTTCAGCAATGTTCCACAATGTAGGATACTGTGTTTCAATTTTGCGTTGCAACCAGAACTTCTGATAGCCTTGGTTGAACTTTTGCTTAAGCTCTTCGTCTGTGCTGATGGTAATCAACTCTTCTTGCATTATCACATTGGCTTCTTCTATGGCTGTGGTGTTATACGGATTTATTATCCATTGAGGAATTTGTAAATTTAAAAGATCATCAAACCTCTCCGTAAAATCCTTGTGTAATGCGTCCAAGTGAGTAACATATAATAAAATGTCATCATCTTGAAGCATTTTTGGTAATTTTGACAAATGCGGAAACTGCGAATATTCTTTTCTGCCTAAATTTTGTTTATAAAGAACTAGTTTACCCACGAAGGCCGATATTATTGATTTTGTTTTAATCAAGTTAAGATCATCACCCTGTAGTTGCAAATTAACTTTGTTGAACATTCCAAAGATATCAGTCAAGTAATAAATATCTGTTTTACAATTGTTCAGATTTTCTTTCAAATTCGGATCTTTTTCTTGTAAAAACTCCAACACAGATTCAAAAAGGGCTGAAAATCTTTCTAAGCAAGAGCCTCTTGATAGCCAGCGAACTTCAGTGTGCAGAAGTAACCGAGTAAAGACTTCGTCGTTTTCGTCACATAGTTGAGCAAATAACCGAGAGTTCAAAGAATTGCTTCGAATCTTGTTGATAGCATTTATTACATATTGTAAAGACTTATGCAATCTAGGACTCAGCTTTTTTGCTGCTAAATGCTGCCTGTGAATCACACAGTGAATAACCAGTACATCAGGCAGTTGTCGCTTTAAGTGAGCTATAAAGCCACGATGACGACCAACCATAGACGGTGCACCATCAGTCGCAACAGAAACAATATTCTTCCATGGAATAGCTTTATCAGTAAAAAAATGTTCCACGGCCTGAAAAATCGATTCTCCTCTAGTATCAGTCTCTAAATATGCAGCAAAAATCAGTTCTTGGCACATATTTTCATCTTTGATAAATCGAACATATCCTAACAATAGAGCTTCATTGCCGGGTAATGTAGACTCGTCCAACTGGAGAGAGAATCTGCGGGTCTGTAAGAACTTGCATAAAATGTTTTCCACATCGCGTCCCATCTCATCTATGCGTCTCTGAACGGTGTTGTTGCTCAAAGGTATTCTCTTTAAAATATCATGTGCGGGTTTGTGCAATACATTGTTAAGGACCTCCGCAATGGCTGGTAAGATAAGCTGCTCTCCAATTGTATGGGGTTTCCCCGACTTCGCTATTAGTAAAGATATATTATAGGACGCTCGTAAACCATCATTGTCTCGAATAGATGATGACGCAAACATCGATCCTATGGATGGCCTTTTGTCTAGTTTTTCTTTCAGTGCTTGAAAATATGACAAGGGCTTACTTTTTTTGTTAGCATGTACTCTTGATAAGTGGTCATCCATTTTTGAAGGCTTCATGGCATCGTTACTAAATACTTTTTCACATATGAGACACATCGGGAAGTGTTGATTTGATGGAGATGCAATAAATCCGAACTTCAAGTAGTCCAAACTGTATTGTCTGCATTTTTTTTTCGTGTCCGCCATCATAAAACTTTCAGTAATTCTGCAAACAAAAAAATAAGGAACCTAAATAAAAAACAATAATAAACTGTTAAATTTGCACACTATCTTATTTTTATCACACTCAGTTAATGGATTCTTGTTAAGTATTACTGACTTACTCTTTGATAAACTTTGATACCTATATTGGGAAGTAACTACAGTAGGTAATTAGGTATAGAAACTTCGTATTAGGTAATTAGGTAGAATAAGAACGAAAACCAAAGACTTAAGTGTTAGTAATTTTTACAAATACAATTATACATACCTATTTAAAATATGTTGTATGTTGTGTTTAACACTTTTTCAGTCACTTTACTTCACTTAATTTAGCTTTGTAATAAGTTTGTAATCTCTTGAAATAAATGAGTACTTAGCTATATGAGTTTTTATCGTTCAAGCTCCAACGAATTTCAAAACGCAAATGAACTTTCAACCTAAATGCAAGCTCGTTAAATAGTAAAATATCAGGAACATGTTTGGACTTGATCATGAATTCGTTCGTCTTAATTCGCGTAAAGCCGCTATCACACTATTCAATTTGAACGATTCCAATTTAGGAAATCGGAAGGTGTGATCGCAGTTAGAACAGATTGGATTCAATTAAGAGTTTATCCATTTTCAACTCTATATCTTCGATTTAGAAATCAATTTAGCGTAGTGTGATCACGAGCTCACTACTTAGATTCCTAAATAGGAATCGTTCAAATTGAATAGTGTGATAAGCACTTTATCGTCAAATAGAGAGCAAGTCAAAACGCCGCTGAAAGACGTACGCTCCAACTCAATCTTGCACAAACTTGTCCACATAGACTTGCCGAGTTTTTCATCTTGTACGAACTTGAAACTTTACATTCCTGGAACATTATTTCCTACAAAAATATTAATTATTCTTAGTACACGTAACACAACATAAACAATACAGTAACTACCTACTTACCTATCTTGAAAGTTTTAAATAAGAACTTGTGTTAATATAATAGGGGTCGATTTTTAGACCTCGTCGACCCCCAAAATCACTTTTCGTTTATGTCGACCCCTAGGAAACCGATATCGACCCCAAGGGGTCGATATCGACCACTTTGGGAATCCCTGCTGTAGGCCATTTCGATTAATTTTTTGCATTTATCCATTATTAGCATGCTACCCCGGCTTCGCACGGATTTGAAATTTTCAAAAATGCTTTCTTAGAGAAACTACGAACTCTAAGCTTACGTTGTAAAATGAACCTATGTTCCAAATTTAGGCTTTCTAGACTGAGACTGGACAAGCATGCTACGCCTACAAATATGTGAAGCAAAATACACGAAGCATTACATCTGTGATTTAACTTCGTTGAGTGGGTAGTTTTTGCAACATACATTACATGACGTCAAAACTCTCTTATGAGTTATGCCCTTAACTCACATCTTCGTACTCTGATCAAAAAAATAATTCATAAAGCATGTAAAGAATCTTTGAAACTAAAATATTATATATAACCGACCGCCTCGCCAATTAGGAGAGCGCTTTAAGAATTAAATGACGGTTCAGATTCAAGTTCGGATGGATATAGAGTGCAAGTTTTATAAGGAGTGAAGTTTCAAGTTTCACGTAGACGGAATATTCCCTCGGGCTATCCGGATGCGATCCACGATTTTATGTTCGCGCCTCGGCGAGAGATTTTTTTACAAACTATGCATATGAGATCCAGTAGGGAATATATTCACCAAGTTTACTCTACTCCGGGTTTCTTCGGAACTTACTCGAGACCCTCATAAATATCGATTCAGTTTCCATGCACAGTTACGTCGCTTGTGTACACCAATAGCTTTTTTTTATTAATTTTAAATATTTGAAATAAAAATTGCTACACACATATAATTATCATTATAGATTATATAAAGTAGACCGTAAGCCTGTCTGACAACCTTTATATATAAAAGAAAAACAAGCACACATAGCAATGTCTTTGCGATAATAATACGACGTGTGTGACAATGACTTTGTCTTTAGACTAAAAATTCAATATTTTATTTTTTGGAAAAATATAAAAATAATAAAAATACAATTAGCAAAATGGAAAAAAATTACCTACTATGCTATTAATGAGAATTATATTAGTTGTTCTGGTAACCTAGAACGCTAAACCGAAAACGAAACGAGTCGATTAATTATCAGTATAACCTTGAGTGACAGACGGACAAAAGAAAGTAATTTAAGCAGTCTCGGCGTTTGCCGGTGACACTTGAATGAGATCACTTAGTGCAGCAGTAATCAGCGAGAGTCAATAATCGGGCAATTTACCCTAAGCTACGTGAAATGAGCCGAAAGTTAATTGAAGGAGCACTTCGAATACAAGTTCGATTTTGTACTTCACTAGCGATCCATCCCGATTTCGCACAAACTCAAATAGGAAAAGAGCTGTTAGTTATTTGAACGGTTCTAATAAGATTATAATAAAATGCAAAATTTAAAAAAAATGTAAGTAAGTATGTGATGTAATTAATTACGTATTTTCCCCGTCGAAAAATTCTCCCCCAGAAGCCAGAGCCAAATTAACATCGCATAATGAAGTCAAAAAATTAACTTTTCCTGTGCTCCCGTGAGCACTGGAGAACATTTCCGTTATATAGGTCAATGCGTGAACTTAGCTGCTTTTCGGTATGGAAAAAAAATTACAGCAAAGAAATTAAGATACATAAAAATATTATCAAAATGTTTACATCAATATTCATAATATTATATTTCTTATACGCGTGGCGTCAGGGCTGTGCAAGGAAGTGACTGAATAAAGAATTAGTTCACCAACCTTGAGCTCGTTTACCAAGACTACTTTTAGAGCTTCCTCATGAAACTCTTGTTCCTCCTAACGCTTGAATTTTTGTAATCACAGGTGGACACACAATACAATCACAGTCTAGTAAAAAGCGAGTGAAATACAGTGAGGTAAAATTAGGGAATGTGAACTATGTGAAAAGACTTGCCATTAAACACTGCCAACCTCAACGAGAATGCCAGCGATCGCGCCTTTTTGTAAGTCCGTTGTATATTGTAGCATCAATGAGTAATAAATAACCTATAGAGGCGCCTTATTCTATATGAACCGTAGCCTATATAAATATCTGTTATATCGATACGTTAATGTCAAAAAGCATTTTGTCTCATTTTAACTAGGTGACAGTTGAATAAGAAAAATGGTATCTTGTTTAGCACTCTTTGCTGACTTCATGACTTTACCAAAGCGTGACCGGTGCCGCCATGTTATGTGCCCAGTTTCGTGGTAGTATAGGAAATATTTTGTTATTTTTGTGAGAGAACGATTAAGAAAACTACTTTTTGTGGTGTCCTAAACTGGGCTTTGTCCTAAACTGATTGATTGTGAATGAAATGACTGAAGAAAATTGGCACGTGATCTGATAGGAACGAATCAGTCGCCGCTCGCGTAAATCGGCACAAACAATACCTACTTAAATATTATTAATATTTAAAAACGAGCAATTCTAAGATGAAATAAATGAATTGAATTCAAAATAATCACATATAACTATTCTATACATAATTAGTCTCCCATCAAGAGAGGCTGTGGCAAATAAAATGAAAACATTACAATAATAATAAGAGAGAAAGAAACTATATTACCACAATAATAAAGTTTCATTTCGCGCATCAATATTTCACGATACAATAAAGGGCGCAATGAGAAAACCGAGATCAAATAAACGGCATGAAAAAAGAATAGGGGCAGGCAACTGAATAAAATAAGCCAGTATCGGACAGATCGCGCCCACTACTTCCCCCAACCATTGTGTGCAGAATAATTTCAAATTTATCCCGACGTTATAAAGCGATACATTTAGAAATATTTCCAATCTCACCCACGTCGTAGGTACACATCTTTTTTTTTATTAAATTTCTCACCTCATCCCCTTCGGGAACTTATCGCGAATCTGCCGTCACTGCCAAAATAATAATAATGACGAAATTCAGCACAATTTGCGTCCCTTCGCTACCGTTATTTTTCACGAAAATAACAGCGATAGCATCTTTTTCAGTGCGACAACAGAATGAATCGTTCCCCCCGGCTTGCGGTAACAAGTGATAGGTAGAATAAAAGTTGCTATTAAACGTTTCTCTTCTCTCCGGCATGGCTGCTCTGCAACCCGTCGCCGCTCAGGATCCATTATATTTTAATGCGAAACATCGGTGTAGGAGTGTATTAATTCATTAGCAAATTTTATACGAGCGAATGAGTGGAAATAGTTTCTGCCGCAGGCGCTTCGTCTTTTTGCATTCAATATACCACTTATCCAATTTGTACGTGTAAAAATTAATTCTTCGTTCTTATATTTAACTAGACTGACGCGCCCCAGCTTCGCACGGGAGCAATTATTAGTATCCATAATATTCATAATTCGTATTTTGAATATGAATTCAAATCTACCGACGTCAAATAGTGAAGAATTTTCCAAATACATACATTGGTTCCGGCGATTACCCTCCACATATAAATAAACATATAAAAAATTTCTATGTTTTATGAACTCAATTTAACTCAAATTCGCAACTAGTGATAGGCGCGCAATGCGTAGGCGGCAGTTATCTAGTCCGCCTGCGTTATATCTAACAGCAGACGACAGCAGACGACTTGCGATCGCGTGTGCTGCCATACAGAAATGATACTCTTTAATTTTAGTTATTGTCCGTAAGAGGCCTTATCGCAAGCCACACCTTTGTTATGAGTTACGTGATACCAAAAACACGATTTAGTGTGATATTGCACAAATTGATAGAAAGTTTTCGCCTGTCGCAAGTTGGTCGCGTCGTCTGCTGTTAGATAATAAAACTGCCGGACGTCAATACATCACTAATAAAATTGTTCAAACGGCGATATCTACTATATAAAAATAAGTCGGGTTTTCCTTCCTGACGCTATAACTCCAGAACGCACGAACCGATTTCCACGGTTTTGCATTCGTTGGAAAGGTCTCGGGCTCCGTGAGGTTTATAGCAAAGAAAATTCAGGAAAAATTTCCGAACGAACGAAGCCATCTGGTGGCGAAACGGAGTTCGCCGGGTCAGCTAGTATAGGTATACAACTTTTGAGTATTGCGCACAATCCCCACTTCTTTGCTGCCTCTGTTCTATCCACTACATCGCGAATGCAGCTACAAGATCCTTAACAGGTCAACGATATCTTATACTTTCAAGAGGCGTCTCTGTGCGAAAATGTGTCTTACAAGACACTGATTTTGATTTACTCCAATTTTAAAATGTCCAACCACGATACTTTTATAATTTGTTCTTATGACGCCAGATTCCTAAAAGACAAATGCAATATACTAAACACATTTAAATTTTGATAACTACACTTCTCTTTCTTCGGCAATTCGATATAAATTTTACAATTATAAATTATTATATATTCAGGATATAATTGCTATAATTGTAATAAAATAGGGTATAAAACACTAATGCAAATTGAAAATTCTACATACACAAGTATAAAGTGGCATCGTAATTGTGAACAATACCACACTATACTTAACAATCTGTGAATATAAAGGCAGCACTAAACTTTGTGTTGAGTGAACTTTGAAGTGAACAAAGTGAATAAATGACTTTTATATAAGTTATTTATTATTGACGGTTATGTCGTAATGATATTACAAAGCAATTCGATGAAATGCGATAAGTTTAAACCGCAAGACGATCGAATGTTATTTCGATATTCCCACCAAGATTCTGGTCGCCACTCAAGTGACCGCAAGCTGCCGAGCTTGCACCAGACACAGATTTGATAAGGCGCCATCAACCGCGAACATGATAGCAACACAATTCACATCACTGGACCAATATACACCTATGAAGATTGAGGACAACTTATGTACATGTACATTTTACTTGAGCCAACTGAATCGGAATTTTAAAATTTAAAAAAAAAAAAAAAAAAAAGTGTGTCGAAGTTAATGTCAAAAAAGTGTGTCTATGCGTCATAAAAGTTCGGTGCGTGGAGCGCAGCGACATAATAATAGAAATCAAATAATAAAGTCGCTGTCCGCCTCTGTCTGTTTCTCCGCTATCATCTAAAACATCTAACGGATTTTGATACGGTTTTCAACCATGAAAAGAGTGGTAAGCGAGGAAGGCTTGTGTATATAATTATCAGAAAAAAATTGCAAGCCTGGGTGGTGTCGCTAATTTAAAATAAAAACAAGAAATGTTTAATTTTTTAAAACTATTTTCCATAATTAAATTTTACCATAGACATATAATTATTTTCTATCGGTTGAAATTTGCATATATTTAGTTTTGCCGGCAATATCTAAGAATATAGGTACTGTCTGTATCATTATATTTTTTACTCGCGACTAAGGAAAAGATAAACATAAAATTAATTTTATACATTATATTTATCCTATAAATCTGCTTTAAATACAAACTTAAGTCCTCCAAGCCATTTAAGGCACCAAATCATTATTTCTAAAGTTAGTACCAACCATATTTAAGCATTTCCCTTTATAGCAAGACACGAACACGTATACCGCATTCGTACATTACTCCTGTTGTATATTTAACAAGCATCTTCATGACTTTCGTGTAAACTGTACACAAAACAAAAGTCAAAGGTCTCTGAGCATCGGAGTGAAACAGACGCTTCTTAAAATATCGTCACCAAAAAGCAACAAATTCAATTAGTCACGTTTCTGAGAAACACGGACGGACAATAAGCCGAGATGAGCATGAAATCACACTGCGAACATGCAAATCAGCGTGATGCTGCGGATGGGGCATCGAACTTTATGACCTCAAACAACCATCAAGTTCAATAGACGCAGTTCCATAATAACTAGCGAATTGTCTCTCCCACGCGTAAGGTTCACTATATCCGACACATTGTTTACATACTCTGGAAACTTCCATTCTGTTTTCAGCTCAAGTTTCATTATTTGATTTCGTTTCTCTTACTCTGATTGCTAATTATCACCCACTCAGCGTTGAATAGTTTTCTTACGATTAATGACATCGTAAGTGTTGCTATTGTAATTATTTTTTATGTAAAACTCACCAGACACGATGATGGTCATATTTACATAAGAAATGCCACAGGTTCTGCAAGTGTGCTGCCAACCTTAGTATGATTAAGGATAAGGAAATAGGAAGGGATAGCGAAATGCGTGCGACTTCTTCCACATCTCTCGGGATCAGTATTTTTTGGATTAAAGGCACTTGTCTTTTTCTGTACCCCTGATAACTTGTGTATGCATAATTTCCCGATGGTCAATTGAGTATTTAAGGCGTGAAGTGAAACAAACAAGATTTTTTTTCCAATTTATATTATTAGTTAGGATTGTTTGAGGATCTGTAGAAAATCTTCTTGTCTTCCCATATGTGGAAAAATGTTAATATCTACATTTTAGAAACCCACGTAACACCACACTTAGAAACCTTTGTACTAAACACACCGGCATATTTAGCGGAACACAAAAAATAGGTCCATAATTAAAAAAATATGGTTTTATTTTAAAATCTACTTACCACACTTCTTTTGTTATTTAAAGTTTCATTTGTTTTACTTAAAATGAGATCACATTAAGAACAGATTTTGCGAGTAAAGGCTATTTGTGAAAAATGGTACATTTTTGAACTTTTCATGTAACCGGGAAAAGTGAAAATTAATATTAAAATAACAATTAATTAAATTAGAAAAATGGTGATTAATATCGCGTATTTCCTCCACGTGCTCTTATTAAAGTTTCTACCCGTCTAGGCATAATTCAGTCCTCAACTCCAGAAAGATACGCGATTAAAAAAAACTAACAAAAAACAGTATTTCAATGAAATTTTAAATCAAACTCAGAAGGAAGAAATACTCGAAGTTCGCTCCAGATAAGGTGTATTTGAATAAAATTAAAACAATTGCATAAAATGTGATGTTCAGTTGTTTTCTTAATTTGAAAATATTTCTTTTTAAATTAAATGACGTATAAACCAGCCAGCAACCTTATATGATACTGATATCAAACCTTTATTTTATGTTCCGCTAAATATGCCGGTGTGTGTATAAGGCGTGTTGTTATAACCTTTGTACTTATAACCGTTAGTTCATATTAGGTAATGAGCAAAGGCGGGATTTGTTTGCTAATGATGTGCCATTTATGATCCAATAATGCGGTTTAGTTTGAAAAGGCTAAATATATACAATATATTACCAATAGTTTGTAAGTAGGAAGAGCTTTACTAAAGACACCTAAAGAACAATCTCGAAGCGAACAATTGAGTATTTTAGCCGTTGGCAGAATTCTAGAAGTACTCTTCAAATAATCTTGAGTACAATATTGCGAAAGCTTCGTATATCCAAACAAACTTATCGAGCTTAGTTGCTAATCTTTAATTAGCAACTAAAAGTCAAACCGTCGGTTTAAACAAACATCATTTCAACTCTTTTGATGTCGAAAACAATCCCCCTGAATTTGGAGCAATGGATATTGAAGACAATAAAATTAATTATCTTGATTTATTGTTACAAATGATTTACAAAAAACGTTCCCAATGTTTTGGACTAAACACGTGGGAAGAATTTTCATTTATCTTTAATAAAATTCATAATTTTAATTTTAATATATTTTTTATTTTAGAGATATTTATATAATTTTATTCAAGTAACAGCTACAATAAAAATATAATTCAATTATGATTTTGTTCGCAGAATTTTTTTATTATTGCTTGCTTTGCTTTGTACAACATTACTAGTAATTTCCAATTGGTGGTAATATAACCACCACCTTGAAGAAGACCATCATGAAATAGCAACATGCTGTTGTGTTTCGTTGAGTGATTTAGGGACACCGAGCCCATTCAGAATGAAAGTTTTCAAGTAGAATGTAAACAATGAATCGGATAAACCTTTACATAAAAAATAAAAAATGTTATTCCCTAAAAAAACTTTTTAAATCGCAATAACAAGATATACACCAGAAAATTACATAAAAAACATAAGTACCCAATTTTTCTGCGTTTTGATATATTTATTACATTTCCATCATAAGTATTTCCCAACATTTTCTCTTTAAAGTTTGTTAATATTTCAAAGTCGTTTTGCTGGTAACATTAATTTAAAAGAAATATTTAAGTTTTGGTCTGGACAGAACGCTTTAGAGCGGTCAGTGTTGTAAAGCGAAGAGGGTGGGTTGTACGTTGGCGAACAGTACGAGTTATACAAATTGCGTTCCATTCGCTTTCCGCAGAAAAATGTTGGCTTCACACAAAAAAAGGGTTGCTCTGAACTCGTAAGTAATAATATAACATTTTTTTTGAAAGTGGAGGCAGAATCTCGTTGTATCCTAACCCCCAAGGCGCGATTGTTATGTTGACAAATGAGTTCGCAAGGACGCCTGGCATTTTTAGTAATAAAAGATCCATTAATAAAAAAATAAAAATAAAAACGGATAAACAAGTAATTTTTAGTTCTGACTATATTTGGATTCTGTAACATGTCACATTGGTTGACATTGCGACGTTACAATCGGGTTACAAATTCTACAAAAGCAAAATAAATGCTATATTTTATTTATTAATTACTAGCTGTTGCTCGCGACTTCGTCCGCGTAACTTTATAAAATATAGCCTATGTTACTTGCTGATAATATAGCTTCCCAACAGTGAAAGAATTTTTCAAAACGGTCCTGTAGTTTCGGAGCCTATTCAATGCAAACAAACAAACAATCAAAATCTTTCCTCTTTTTAATATTAGTGTAGATATTATAGTATATATAGTATAATTCTTTTTTTTTTCTGAAAATTATAATAAGTGGTTTAGAAGTATGTAGTTAGCGGAGAAACAGACCAGCTAACAATGATTTTATTTTATACTGTTTTTTATTTATATGTGAAGGTCGACAGACAGGCTGACGACCCACTTGATGGTAGGCGGCTACCGTCGTCGCCTATAACACAAGCAATATAATGCCACAGGTGTTACTGCCAACCATATTAGGATTAAGGATAAGGGATTAGGAAAGGATAGAGAAATGGGGTCTGGCATTTCTTACTCATTCACCGAACCACAACAACACACATGCTATTATATTTTCAAAGTGGTCTTCTGTAAGGGGGTGGTTACTCTCGCCAGACAGGCTGCCCAAATGACTGGGGCATGCAGTGTGCCCTGCCTTGCCACTCCAAATCCAGACCAGACCAACTTTGAATAGATGATTTGATTAGTTGATAATTCACGAGCCCCTTGGAGTGGACTTCACATCTGGGTGTTCAGATTTAATTAACTCAAAGTAAGTTCATGTTTAATTAACTTTGAAAAAAAAAGCTCCCATTTCTACTTATCTTGTGATTAAAATTGCCCTATGCACTTGAATTAAATTATTAATAGATGCAAAAATATTCTGGATGCATGTTGGGTTAAAATTTGAAAAGTCCTGAAAAAATCCTAACATTTTTTAGTCACGAAAATAAAATCAAAATCCTATGTGCCCGCGTTTTAGAGATACAGTGATATATATAGATACTCACACGGTAAAAGTTTGCTATTTTATTATAGAAAATGTTCAGTATTAACAAAGAATAAAATTACTATTTTAATTTTTAAAAAAGTTAATTATTTTGTCACCTCTTTGCTAATTCACCTACTTGTCTGTTATAAAAAAAGTTGAGTGGCTCTTAATAAATTTTTTTTCTCAAAATGAAGTACGCACAAAGTCCGGACAGCAGGCAAAAAAGCTGGACATAATCGAATAAATCTGGACGGTTGGTAACCCTAGTTGCTTAACATAGCAATACAGAGTCCCCCGAATTACCCCCGTCTCGGCGGGCCACTCTATGAAAAATAGTTTCCTTTTAGCAACTAGAAAGGGAACGGTGCAGGTTAAATGTTCATATTCAGTCAACTTTTATAAGTTGTTCCGCGCGGTTTTGTTCGCGATGTTTTATTTGAAAAATTCCTCACTCCGTCGGTACAAAGAAGTTTCCGTGTTGCATACTTCCCTGGCTAGTTTCTTTCGGTTCGAGTAAACAATACCTACGCACAGTGGGACGAAAATCGGCTTTCATAGACATAGGAATGTTAATTCTTAAATATCGCTGTTTTTGTTGGATATGGCTTCTGTTTACAGTAACTAAGCCTAAATATGTAAAAAAAAGTAATTTGGTATTTATACGAATGTTTTATATTTTTTTTGAGAAAAAAATGTATGGAGTTCTCTAGATAAATCCGATTTTCTACGGACCTGCACGTCAAACCGTAATATCCTTCTAAAGAGTGTTACTACTAATTATTTGTCATTTTTTGACATACCACATATAACGGTTACTGCTGCAGAATTTTTTTTTTAAATCTTTAAGTATAATGGATATTTTTTATTTAGTTTAAAGCTTTATTTTTCGGCATCAACTCTAAATACTCTCTAAATAAGTGATAACAATTATGTATTATCATTTTGTAATAGCATGCAACCCAGACACGGTGTACAGTTAATAAGTTCTGAGAAGTGAGGAAAGTAAATAATTATGCTATTGTTCATTTAAAAATATCATATATTGTTGCTAGCTTATTAAATTATTTAAATGAGCATAAATATCAAATACTATGACAAAAAATAATCAAAAATATTATAAGTAACACTTGATTAAAAAAAATGAAAAAAATGTATACTATATAAAATATTTCTATACAACATTCAAATAAAGAATAAATAACTATTAATAAAAAATCAAACACTGCTACTACACACTACTTATGTATGATAATACTATACAAAACAATACAAGAAATAAATAAATAAAAATTTTATCTACACAAACAAGGCCTCTTAAAGATTAGTTACAAAAGAAAAAAATAACATTACTAAAGTTTGTGGGCGCTGATCAAAGTCAACAGACTCCGTGTTTTGTGATCAAAAAAATTAGTACAGTGCAATATAAAATGAGGACAATATAATGTACAGGAGACAGGAAAATATAAGGAGAAATGATAAAAAAATGTATAAAAAAACACAACAAGCACTTATCTACTAATTAATCAAAATCGCTTTCATCTGATTCCAATTCAGAATCAGGTTCCAAATTGGACACATCTACAACTTCAAATGGAGATTCTGGAAACTTGATCAATTCTAAAGTTTCAGCAAAGAAATTCTTACCTTTTTTAGTTTCTAATTTCGGTCTTTGAGAAGAGATTAATGGATCAGACGAAAGAATCAGCATATTTAATATATCGGCATTTGAAGCTTGCCTGGACATTTTTCGCGAATTATGTTCCCGAAATCTCCTAAAGTCTTTGTTGCGGGCCTCTGAGGCTTCTTCTGAAAGGATACCTATCGGAACAATATCATTATTAGCGATTATGTCTGCACCATGTATCAGTAGCTTATGAACGGTCGATGACATGTGGTACCAATCATATAACTCCACGTATCTTTCAGCAGTTTTACGTGCATATTCTTTAAATTTTATAACCTCAATTACCTCTCCAGATGTTATTGCTTGAAGAATAACAGCAAATCTTCTGACTAGCTCTTCATCCAACCCAGTGATGGCTGCAGTTATATCGGGGAACTCGAAGAACCTTCTTGCTGTATTCCCATCATTTGTTGTCCCTGAGCCTTGTTTTACAATATCAATCAATAGATTGAGTTCGTCTTTGAATTTATTTTGAATTATTTTTTTTCGATTCTCTAGCAAAGCCTTGTGTTCTTCTCCTCGAGCAGCCCACTTTTTGAAGTCCAGTCTGTATGCAATATGTAAAAGGCATTCCATCGTATTTATACGAGCGTGTAACGATGATAGTCCAAATTCGTATACATCACTGTTCACTGATTTTGACGTTGTAATATCTAAGCGGTTCATCTCTGTAGGCTTAGCTAAGCAAAGATAGCACGATGCATTCGATCTAGCTTCCGAAAGATACGTACAAATTTTAGCATCAATCATTGTCATCTTAAGTTGATGGCTCACCTTGTTTCTGTTGTAATCAGTGGGGATAAGCAACTTAATTTCGTCATCCATTTGCTTTTTGTGATTGATGACCACTTTTTCACTTTCCTTAATAAATGTGAACTGCACTGGACGACAATATAACGCAGAGCATGGCTTGGGATTCAACCACAAAATTGGCACCAAGGACGTCATAAATATGCTTGAATCTTCTTGTTGTCCATCCATTTTCTGTTTATAACGACTTTGGTTGGAAGCACCATCAAAGCCCCACTTAGATATTAACTTTAAGTCCTTATTTTGCACACTTTCAGGAAGACTTTCCAGGATCCTCTTCACTGTGATGTCAAGCAATGCTTGAAGCGTAATTCTTGCAGATGAATCCGTTACAGTCACTGATTGCTCATTAGAATAACACTGTTTTTTTACTTGTTGTAATTTATAATATGACGGGTAAATGTCAGTTGCACCCTCTCGGAAGGTAGTCTCTCTCAGCGTCATATATTGCCACTTTGATAATTTTAGCGAAAGAAGCAATCCTAGTGCTTTTTCTGGAGTAAAGATAACTCTTTTAACTGGTTTTTTAATCATTTCGTTAAATTTTGTTGCTGCTTCTGGGTTTTTCAACATATGTTCGATAACAGATGCGATATCCTCACGACCTTCTTCCTTTAAAAGAACTGCAGCGTAATATGCCAATTCATTTGGATCTTCATTTTTGTGATCATCAGACCTCCTCTTCTTTTGTTTTCTTCCAAGATCTTCAAATGCTTTCCTTGATGTTTTTGTCATTGTCCCAACAGATGATGTTGATGGTCCTGGACAGATTGAAAGTGCACTAGGTCCTGGCTGTTCTTCTTCACTGGATTGTGGCATGACCATACTGATTGGCACGCAACTTGGCCAATCGACATTAGACATAAGCCAATTTTCGTACTGCTTTCTGAATGTATCCAGAATGCGGTGAGATTTTTGCCATCTTTGTGATGCAGCACGTGTGAATCGTCGACAAAATTCCTTAAGTGTCACCCGATTCTCGTCCGAAATGTTATCACCAAGTTGATTTACAACTGCACTAAACAATACTTCATGATTGAATGAAGTACCTTCACTTCTCAACAAAACGAACAAGTCTAAATTGGTACGCAGACTTTCCATTTTAAATATTTTAAAGTTCGGGATTTCAATTTAATGTTAACAGCACAAAAGTTTGAAATAAACTGAATTATGTGTTAAAAATATTGTTCATTTATAGTTGTTATAGGACTGATTTTAAGTGATCAGCAAATTGCCGATTTCTTAATTACTCTCTAATAATAGCTAATTGGTGCTCATATCTTTACTTCTTTATTATTACTAGAATTCATTCCTCATTAGCCAATCACTTTTCAGAACAAACTAATTACCTAATCACTTTTCAGAACAAACTAATTACTTAATCACTTTTCAGAATAAAATAACAATAACAATTGTTTTGGTATGTTCTATTAGAAAATATCATTGTTTATTTAGTTAATATCACTTATTCACACCAGAAAGGTAATAAAATGTAATTGGTACTTTGTGTTTAAAAAATTAAATTAAATTAAAAAAAATAACACAACTATTAATTTTTTTAAAAAATTCTGCAGCAGTAACCGTTATATGTGGTATGTCAAAAAATGACAAATAATTAGTAGTAACACTCTTTAGAAGGATATTACGGTTTGACGTGCAGGTCCGTAGAAAATCGGATTTATCTAGAGAACTCCATACAATTTTTTCTCAAAAAAAATATAAAACATTCGTATAAATACCAAATTACTTTTTTTTACATATTTAGGCTTAGTTACTGTAAACAGAAGCCATATCCAACAAAAACAGCGATATTTAAGAATTAACATTCCTATGTCTATGAAAGCCGATTTTCGTCCCACTGTGCTACGCAAGAAAGTTCTGTCCTTTTTACGAGCGAGTTCCGGAATTTTCAGCCTCGAATTTTTAAAAAAGGTACTGAGGATACCTCTTAGCGGCTAGTGGTTTCTTTTACACGGCATTTCCAACATAATTTACATACATGCTAAGATTAAAAGCGAGTACAGGGATGTGGAATAATTAGTTTTTTAATCCAATTATCCGGGCTTGCCGCGTCGTGTCTGTGTTCAGTTTGAAATAAGAGAGAAAAAGATAAAATGGAGAGACGGGTGTTTGCTCGAGCGTTTCTAGCCACTTTGAAAGCTCTAAAGGATAGAAACAGCTGATGTGCAACTATGCTAACTCGATTTCATTATCGAATTAAATTATACACAAGGAGGTGAGGGACGATTTTACAGCCGGAATATCTTGAGCAGCATAAATGATCATGTTATACCATAAATGGATTACGTTTAGAATGTTCTCCTTCAGTTATAAAATAACATTTAGCCATCTCAAGTTCATATTAGTCTAGTCTGCAATGATTATTCAGGTCTAATCTATTCTTTATAAAATAATTATTGTTTCACCTGACTGACTATCAATGCACATCAAAATTACTAAGTCTAGAAAGTTACCTAATGTCAGCTTCTAGCTACCTAATGTACGTAGGTTTATTTTATGCTACGAACCATTTTATAACATGAGTATCCGCTAAGAAAGGATTTTTGACAAATTAAACTCCGTGCAGTCATTTTAAAAGATTAGTTTTCGTTACCATAAACATTTTGTAGGTTGGGGATTGGGGACATGACTGCTTTCAATTTTTATTTTATTTTGAAAGCTATTAAAGATCGTCTACAACTATTAAAATTATTAAAGATACATTATGAATCTTATTTTAAAGAAAATTCGTTCACAAATATGTAAATGAGAAAAGGGCACTGAACTCTTTTTACTTTAACAGAACTGAATATGTAGAGCAATATTCTTTATGATAAAAGGCTTCCGGTAGGTAGACGTTTCACTTATTGGTGGCTGCCGTCGTGTTGAACCTATCACACATTAAGGCGTTGCAGGTGCGATGTCGACTCTGATAGAATAACGAGTAAGAAACATGGTGTAGATAGGAATACAATTAGACACCCACATACTCTTACAAAGAAAACGAGACTCGTAAACTCAAGTTAGTTTTTAATACACTATATAAATAACTAGCGACCCGCTCTCCCGGCTTCGCCCGGGGTGTCATTTTCATATAGATAACTCCTCATAATACATCCCCGTTTATCTTTCTTTCCTTAAGTGAAAACCGAATTAAAATCAGTCAACCCATTCTCGAATTTTCGAAGCATAGACAAACCAACATAACATTTATATATATATATATATTTACCTTCAAACTAAAATAGTTCTTGGCATTTATGTGATAAAGTATTATAAAATGGCTTGAAGCTCCGCTAAGTATAGAATGAAGTGCATTTACCCTTGCAGCGCCTGCAAACTCCGTCTCAATGTATACTCTTCAAATTACTGAAGCCTTTCTCTGATAAAATTATACACTGACATTTTTCCTTAGGAATTTCCTGTTTAAATAATAATTCTTTTGAGCCATAGCAGATCTAAAAGCTGGATAAATGTTTACTAATATATGTTTAGTTCTTTTATCTAAGAAAATTCTATACTAAACCAATTACTACTTTTAAATATAAAATACGCGTTATAAGATGCATTATGAAACTTTATAATTTAACTATATATCATTTTTATCTCTCGGTCTTGTAAGCAGTTTATAAACTGCAAAGTCTGCAAGAAAAAAATTCTGTAATATATAAATATTAAATATGAGATACTTTTCATTTCTTATACAATTTCCCACCTCCTTCCAGGTGTGCATGGTGTAGTCGCGAAATATTCTAGAGATCGAAATATGGAAAGAGGCATCATTGCAAGATGTATTTATGAAGAAGCTTGTTAAAAAATTGAATAAAAATGCCGTATTTTACTGAAGTTACTGTGACCTTTGAAACCAGTTTTCGGAGAGCAAATAAATATAACCCGTACAATTATGCCATACTGCTTCTGTGTTACCATTGACACCAAAGCTGTTACAATCGACTCCGGTAAGGTGTTAATTGTAACATGTGCAGTAATGTCGAATATTGACTTTTATTAATAAATACCGAACCTTTTTTCGAACTGGAAAAAATAACATCAGCAAGAATAAAGTTCAACAAACTTGTTGAAAAACAAAAAAGATTTGTAAGTGACAAGATTTGTAAATATTAAGCGAGAAAATTTTTTTTTTGCAAAAATTGTTACAACTGACCGGTCTCCCCTACTTAATTAATACAACAACCAATTATTGTAGAAATAATAACACTACAATCAATGAAGCACTTATTAACGTATTTACATTAAAAATACGCATTTCGAAAAATCTCATGTGAAATTAGGGGGGGAAGGGGTCGAGCCAAATCTCACGACATCTCACTAGGGGGAGAGGGGGGTCGAAAAATCGCCAAAATCGCCTTACGTAATTTATGGACGCCCCATATTGTCTATGTATGACATGACAGGTATCGTAGGAGATCATGAATGCGACAGGATTCTGTCCGTGGCGTATGGACGTAGTTTTGGGATGTTCACACAGCTGTTAAGAAAGTCAATGAATATTTAAACAGGCTCATGTCACAATACTAGTAACTTATAGCAATTTTATATACAGTGTGTCCGGTCGTGGACTAGCAATATTCTAGGTACATAAATTACCCCGAGACCGACTGCGTCGTCCGATTGATTAATCGGACGACGCTTACAACTATTTTAATACATACCTACAGTGTAGGTATAATCCACAAGTCTTTCGTTATTGTCCGTTCTTTTGTTTAAAATATTCATAGGTCACTCGTACATTCAACATATTTTCCTAGTGTTGAAATTTTAGTAATATATCGTCAAGACACAAGGCGGTAAAATGTCAAGGTGTAATTAATTAAACAAATTGTTTCCTTTCTCGAACGTCAAATGATACTTCATTAGGTGTGCGATGAACCATCCTTTATTGATTCACTGACCCTTTTAAAAGACCCCTTCTTACTGTACCTCTTTCATTTCATAGCATTTTACGGCCAAGATATCGGGTACACCAATCTTATTGAACGAACCTAAAAACTAACGACTGCTAGAGAACACTGTCAGCGAAAAATGACGTAACGAAGTTTAAATTTTCAATATCGAAGCAATTACAATTAATATATAAGTACCCTTATCTACTGTTATTGCTTACAATTAGTTCGACCAATATAAGTAGTAGTTAAAAAAGTTGTCTCGTTAAAGCCAATGGTCACGAAAATTTATAAATGATCATTTGTGTCTGAATTTTTGAATGCGACTAAATGTTTATTATGTCTAATTTAGGGGAATTGCCCTCTTACCTAGAAGAATCCCGGTTATTCCCAATGAAACAACAAATATATTAGTTCGACCAATATAAGTAGTAGTTAAAAAAGTTGTCTCATTAAAACTCAAAGTCACGAAATTTTATAAATTATAGTTTGCCTAATTGCCTGACAGTCTAGCCTGTCATTACTAAACTAAAATTAATCTTAAAATATACCTACATAACCTCCAATAGTTATTGAAGTGTAGTATTAAATTTATAGTACGGCGAAGTCAAACAACTATATCTATATTTTACTTGCAATATAAAAGAAAATAACACACAGAGAATAAAGAATGTTACAATATTTTACGGATATTATCATCTGTACGGAAACCCAAAGTTCGAATGAGTGTTAAAAAGTAAACAGAACACCAATCATGGCTAAGGTATGGAGGTTCTAAAGGGCGATA
This sequence comes from Synanthedon andrenaeformis, assembly GCA_936446665.2. Classification (NCBI taxonomy): domain Eukaryota; kingdom Metazoa; phylum Arthropoda; class Insecta; order Lepidoptera; family Sesiidae; genus Synanthedon; species Synanthedon andrenaeformis. Next base: position 10,585,040 of record OW387783.2, on the reverse strand, counting down.
AATGAAAAAAGTTTGAATGCCTTTCAAGGGATATATGGGTTGTTATTGCAAGGGCCGAGAGTCAGACCGCATCTACACAATATACCGAATAAATTAGTAGTTGAACATGAGAATGATTTAATTTATTGCACCTAGGAGAGTAACAGTTATACTAAATTTTACATCAATCGAACCTGTGGAAATTAGTGAAGTCCCTTCGTCTACTAGGAAATGGGCTGGTGGTCTTCAAACGCCTAACCAGATCTACATAAAATGGCTCAGAACAGTCCCGATCACGTCAGCTTTCACAAAAAAAAACCGGATCAAGATCGGTCTATCCGTTTGGGAGTTACCATTCCACAGATAGACAGGTACACACATACACAGATAGACAGGTACTCATGTCAAACTTTTATCACCCCGTTATTACGTCGTCAGGGGTTAAAAAGTTAATACATATATATATATACATGATAGTCGAGAAAAAATTCAAGTAAAGTTCATAGTCTTAAAGAAACCGAACCGTCGTCTGAATAAGTAACATTAATAAGCTTTTTCCCGCGACTTTGTCCGCGTCCCTTGGGAACAGTACTTTCTTTTGTAGACTAAATATACCCTTTGTCCTTTTCTGTATGCCTTACAACGTGTATGGAAGACGTGAAAGCTTAACCAACATACAAACTCACTTTAGCATTTATAATATTAGTTACGACAGCAACAGCAGCTCAAGTTGCGAAATATATAATTTTTTTTAGTATACGAGGATGGCAACATAACATTCAGTTAAATTTTAATTTCCGCTTTAACAAAAGGAGGAACCAGAGATACTTCGTAACGTAACGAAAGGACTGTTGGAACATTTTATTCAAATCATTTTTAATGAACCATTATAATAATGTTTTTACAAAACCCCGTCGCAATATATCTGCAAAACCCAAAGAACCTCTTTAAATTCGATTTACGAATTGTTGCTCGTCTCTTTTAAATTTGACATAAAAAAAAGAAAAACGCTTTATAATAAAGTACCTAATACAGGGCATTAATCTTATTAAATTAGGGATTAAATTAACAGGATTAGCAGGAAAGAGTATTTATTTGTTGTATTTTTGAATTGAAATATTATTTCTGCGAAGTTTTAGTCTGTGAAAGATAATAAAATAAATCCGAGATTCTGTCTACATCCAATTATAGTCTCAAATTTTTTTGATGAAACAGGGGGATGTTAAAGTTAATTGATCGATATCCTCAGGCAGGCAGGCATAGTCTACTTGATGGTAGGTGGCTACCGTCACGTATAACAAACACAAGCAAAGCCACAGATCACAATAGTATGAGAGATTAGGAAAAGACAGAAAAATGGGCTCTGTGATGACGGGAGGCCTTACTCAATCACCGAAACACAATCAAAACAAGAGAGTGGTTACTAACACCAGACGGGCGGCAAAAATAACCGCCACTACTGGCAATATGTATATATAAACATATGAAAAAAGAAAACTAACGACACCGATATGCACATAGATCATAACTTATAGGTAGACATATATCTATTTAATAAAAACATATATAACTCATCGCTAATTACAACTAGTAATGAGTGTAGTGGAAGCATCGATATACATAGTAAAGATTAACAGTCGGGTCACAAAACCACACTCACCTAAATGACGGCGTACGCCGTCATTACGCGTCAGTCTACGGAAAGCCCTTGACAGTGTTGTACGTTTTTGTTCTAAGCAGTTTAAGAGTATAAAAATGGGTAAATGCGTAATTTAAGGTTGTAAAACTTATTCTGAAAAAAATAATAAGCTATTGAAAATCACTTTTCATAGGTAAGCAAATAAAATAACAATAATTCGAATTAAAAACTAAGATTTACATTTTCACGTATTCCCTAGTATCAGTGTTGCACACTAAGTTTTAGGGAAATTTCCTTAAATAGTGGTATTTTTTAATGATAACAAAACCATTAGAGAGTAAAGTTACAGTTTCTTAACTTTTAATACTCTCATTTACGAGATCGCATTTTAAAGAAATTTCTTCTAATAATTGACTCTTCTAAAATTATATTAAAATCATTGCAGTTAAGTTACAGTTTTCACTTTAATTTATTTACTTTTTTAATATACAGCATAATATCGTAAATAAGTAGGTACCTATCTATATTTTTCAGAATACCTAAAGACCTAAGAATACCTAAGATTTAATTATGTAACATCCAAGTTTGTTTAATTATTTTTGTTTTTATTTACTAACATTATGCCAAATCAAATGAAACTTTGTAAGAATAGTAGTCATGTCTTTATCTTAAATGTTTTTTTTGTTTTATTATTATTGTACTTATGTATGTAGGTATGTTATAGCTAAACTCGGAGACCGTTTGACCGATCACCATGAGAGTTAGTATGTATACCTATGTATATTTTCATGGAAACATGTTTTAAGCTATCTCCGAATGCGTGTAAAGCCGGGGGAACATAGCTAGAAAAATCCTAAATTACACACACATAAGGTGATTATCGGCATATTTATGTTTTTTATTACGAAACATTTTGTTTGTGTCTTTAGAGCTTTTGTTTTCATTTATTGTATTTTAGTTTTTTGGTTTAATAATAAATAATTAAAAACTCAAGTATTTTTTATTATTTTAATTTATATTTCTATTAATAAATTAATATAAAATAATTCAGGGAAAAAAGTTAACAGCTTGCAACACTGGCATTAATAAGAGCGGTTAACGTTCTGTCTCGTCTGCTGCGTTATAGTGGCAACATATGAGCAATGCATTAGAACGAGATAAACATATTTCTTTATATCTGATATAGGTACTTTTTGTTTTCGTTGCTCCGTCATCAAAGCCAACTGTTTGTCGAACACGGCGTTAGCGTATCGCCTGTATTGCGATTGTTAATCTTTACTATATATATCGATGAGTGGAAGCCTTTTAATACTTCTATTACACGTGTCAACGCCTCATGTTATTACCCTCGCTGAAGTTAAAGACGCAAAGACGCGGAACAATTCCCTGTACTTTCTTGAAAGTTTAACAGCTTCATTCTCCGTAAATGTTTGGATCCGAGTCGTCGCGACGAAAGCCCCGACAGTTGTAATTATTAAAACTGTGCGAAGCAACTTTGTTAACGTACTTTTAGAATTCCCATAAGTTCATTAAAATACGATACGAAAGTGGAATCCTGTTATTGATCGGGAGCGACAGACAGGCGACACTCGGTCGCACTTGTTACGAAAACAACGCTCACCGCCTGGGGAAAGCTGGTCGCGATCGCGATAGATGTATGTTTATAATAATACGACCTTATCTATACTATTTGAGTTCCGCTGCTTTACCTGTCTTTTTTGGCTTCAGTTGTGCGTCTAGTTCACAAAGTCTTTTAAATTTGACTTTAAAAAGAGAAACAATTCCACCTAAAAATAAAGCTACCAAAGCTCATGAACATTATTTCTTATCTTTATATATTACACTAGTGGGCCGTCCCCGGCTTCGCACGGACTTTTTTCTGCAATTATAAAAAACCTTCTTCCTTTAACGTTCTTTCCATTAACGAAAACCGCATTAAAATCCGTAGAGTTAAAAGGTTAAACGCAAAAGTTAAAGAAAGTAAAAAAGTTACTGGGTGCATCGACTTAATACCAAAAGATTTCAAAAGAGTCAATATTATATAGAAAGGGCTAAATTACGAGACAATCCAGATATTTTTTTTTTTTAAATATTATCGAATGTCTATAAACCCTTTCGACGAATTGTTAAACAAAGGTTCCGGATACATTTTTATGCCGTTCGGAGTCGAGACCCTTGGTCCGTGGGGTCCCAGCGCTCGCCAACTTTTCAAAGATATTTCGAAAAGGCTTACCAACACCACTGGTGACCGACGAGCTGGCAGCTTCCTCGCGCAACGCATTAGCATTGCAATAGAGCGAGGAAATGCTGCCAGCATCCTCGGCACCATGCCGCGGGCGCCCAATTTTTTAGATATTTTTTAGGCTTATTTAGTTTTAGATTTTAGTTTAGTTTAGTTTTATTTAGGATTAATATTTAATTTTTGTTGTAAATTTGCATATTGTACGTATATTAAACAAGTATTTAATTATAAATTAAACAAAATAAGAGGAAAGATAACGAAAAGAGATACAGATATGAGATACACACTGACTGGCGTTTCGTTCGGAATTAACGAATATTTCGAATCGAAATTCCGAAATGGAATTCCGACTGTATGTGGCGGCTCTAAGCGTACATACAGAGGGACAGAAGGCGGGAAGCGACTTTGTTTTATAATACATATGTAAAAATCATTTTATTACCTGTATAAGGTACTAAGATTTTTCGTGCACCTTAAGGCGAGAGACAACATACAAGAACACTCGCAAGATCATTTATTACGAGATGAACATTTCTATAAGACAGAAACAATTTCAGTTCATGTCTATTGAACTTCACGTGTATGAAGATTGCGAAAGGTGTCGGGGGATGTGTTACTCATACGGGTATAGCGAAGCGTTTGATGTTCACTTTTATAATTATTCCTTGTAGTCCTTCTGAAAACGCATTTTAGATGTCCTATACCATACCTGTCTAAAAATCGTACTTTGAAACGTATTTAAATTTGTTGGATTGTTCAACACTGCGTTGTCTACTCGTTTATTTATGTCTCCACTAATACCTGGCGAGATTACTTAAGTACTACTACGAAGTAGTGTAGACAAAAATCCTACTAATATTATAAATCACAAAATTCGTAAGGATGGTTTTTTGTTACGGCAGTCACTCAGCACAATCCTGCATGAAGCGCCGGACTGTCATGAATGGTCGGCGCTAAGAGTTCCCTAAATTTAGGTGACTATCGGTGAAAAGGGGTTTTATTAAATTTTTTATAGGTTTATAGGTACTTAGTAAGATTATCGTCCTATAAATACAAAAAAAAATACCATTACAATTTTTTGACGTAAACATAAAATGGTCCATTAAATAATAGTCAGACCATACTAGGTAGAGGTATGCTAGCCGCTACACCATTTCACAATGGTATTAATGTCGAGAATAAAACTGAGAGCTTGGGGTGTAATTATTTTAAATCGTCTACTACGAAACGGTGGCTGCACACGCTAAGAGGCACAATGAAGTATTGCACTCTAATATGTTAAAAAAAAAAGTTGTCCACGTTTTACTCTATTACAAGCTTTGTAAATAAGAATTTAAAAGACTAAGTTCATGTGATCTATTTTTAAGGAGAAGAAATTCTTGGATTCTTAATAGACAATGTTGTTGAGAAAAGAAAGTACGCTCAGACGCTCACAGATACAAACAACACAAGTGGCATGTAAATACGTTGCCGACCCCTTTAAGTACTATCTTTCAGCTCACATTACGAATTCCTTATTATAGTTAAGGGTGTTATGCTTCAAGAAGTAAGGGTGCAACTGAAAAGTAGGCGGTTTGCTTCAAAAGTTTCGAGTGTTCGCAGAATGTTATCCAGTCCAAACGCAACTTTCCAAGTAATTGGATAATTAAATGTTGCAAAGTACTGTGGCAAAAAGATAGTGTATGTACAGTATTTATAAAAAGTCTTCCCATAGCCTAAAACGTAGAAACTTCTAAGATAGGTAGATGCCACATACTTATATACTCGTAGCATTCAAAAATTATCAAAATGATAGATTAAGCATTTTTTTTTTCATTTAATGTGTATACTATGTATATATATACACAGTAAATGTAAATATCTAGTAGAATTTGGCTCCGCCCCTTTAAACATTTTTTCATCCTTATATAACGGGTGATTCATTTAGAGGTACTTTTTTGTCTATGGATTTTTTGACAGATGAAGCGTGAGTCGTGATAACCTTTTATGGTATTTTTGTTCTGTATAGTTTGACATTTCATCATGGAAAGACTTAGCCCCGCACAGCGTCTACAAATAATACAGCTGTATTACGAAAATCAGCGTTCAGCGAGGAATGTGTTTCGTGCACTTAGAGAAACTTATGGTCCACATAATCGGCCTACCGAACGCACGATTCGCCATACCATCCAAAAATTTGAGAGCCAATTTACTTTAATAGATAATACACGACCAAAAAGACCACATCCAGCACGTAGCGAAGAAAATATTGCGGCGGTAGCTGAGAGTGTACGCGATGACCGCAAAGAATCGATCCGGCGCCGTTCGCAACAACTTGGCTTGTCATATGCAACGACTTGGCGTATTTTACGTAAGGATCTTGGTTTCAAAGCTTACAAAATTCAACTAGTGCAAGAATTGAAGCCGACTGACCTACCAAATCGTCACCAATTCAGTCTTTGGGCTCTTGAAAAGCTTAAAGAAAATCCACTGTTTTCGTCAAAAATTTTGTTTAGTGATGAGGCACATTTCTGGCTTAACGGATATGTCAACAAACAAAATTGCCGTATTTGGTCCGAAGAGCAACCTGAAGAGATTCAAGCGCTGCCATTACATCCAGACAAAACAACGGTTTGGTGTGGTTTATGGGCCGGTGGAATCATCGGTCCATATTTCTTCAAAAACGAGGCCGGCCAGAACGTAACTGTCAATGGTGACCGTTATCGTGCCATGATAACAGACTATTTGTTTCCTGAAATTGAAGCCCGTGATCTTCAGGACATTTGGTACCAACAAGACGGCGCCACTTGCCACACAGCACGTGAAACCATGGCTTTATTGCGTGAACAATTTGGTGAACAGTTAATTTCGCGCTTCGGACCGGTGAGTTGGCCGCCTAGATCCTGTGATATCACACCCCTAGACTTTTTCCTTTGGGGCTATGTAAAGTCCAAAGTCTATATTGATAAGCCAGGTACGATTGAGCAACTGGAAGCCAACATTACTCGCGTTATTCGCCAAATACCAATCGAAATGCTTAGACGCGCATCGAAAATTGGAACTGCAGAATGGACTATGTTAACCGGAGTAACGGCCAACATTTGAAAGAAATAATCTTTAAATAATAAATGTAAAGAATAGTTCTTTTGTATAATAATAAAAATTACCCGATAAATTTGTTTTTATTAATATATTTTTTTGTTTTGAAAAAGTACCTCCAAATGAATCACCCGTTATATAAAAATTTCGTGTCACATTGTTTGTCCGCGATGAACTCCCAAACTACTGAACCGATTTTGATAAAATTTCGTAACTATATGTAATTTGGTCCAACTTAAAAGACAGGATAGTTTATATCTCATTTTGTTTATTATTTTTTTGCAAATTATATAATATTAACATAGTGCCATCTGTTAATACCTATTCAATCCAGCAATTATTTCTTAAAATTATCTGTGAGTTCCATGACAATCTAACAGATTGCACCCGTGCGAAGCCGGGAGCGGACCACTAGTTAAATATATAAACTGAACTGTTAAATTGGTAACGAATTGTATTATTTGATAACTGAAAAAATAAAATGTAACAACTGTACCTACTGGTGACAACAAATAAAAAGAAGTCGCAATCTGGCGACTACAATTGATTTATTTGCTGACAAATCTACTATTTTGAGTACGAAGCTATTATTTTCACAACAAAGTTTTATTCATAGGACAAACTACGATTTTTTGATAACATATTTCTTATTTTAGATACATATTGACATTAATTTGGTAATTCATACCTGGCGACACATTTACATATTTAATTGACAATGAAAATATTTCGTGCCGACAGATCTACATATTAATTAGATGATACATGTTAATGGCAAAATATAAATTTTGATGACGGAAAATATAGTTCCCATTTAGTAATGTATAAAATTTTTGAAATTTTTATACATGTTACGATGCAAAAAAAGTTTAATTCCTCTGTTATAACATCTTTATAAACACGACCTTAGCTGCCGGTATAAAAATCTTGACTGGAGGAAAAAAAGGAAAATCTCTTAACGCCGACAACTTCCTATAGTATATGTCTACTCGAACGTAACACCTCATAACAATGACGGAAAACACGTTTTTGTAACGCCATTGTGTACCACTAAACTGTTAACAGTTATTTTATTTTGATAGAAATGTCACCAAGCGTTCCTTTATAAAATACTTAGACCGGCTTCGCCGATAACTTAGTAGGGATAGGTGGAACGAGCGGATTTTTTTTAGCGGATAATTTAACGTTATAACATTCCAAATTTCAGCTTTCTAGACTTCTAGTTAGTTAGGACAATCTATTTTAAAAGTGAACTAGCGACCAGCTCCCGGCTTCGCACGGGTGCAATGTTTTTCTGCAAATTATATATAAAAAAACCCTACTCATTTAAAGGTCCTTCTATTAGTGAAAAGCACCTGAAAATCGCAAACGTGTACATACTACATACATACACACAGACAAACAGACAGATGCGACGGGGGATATGATAATATTAAATAATGATAATATTAAATGAGACGTTTCAGGGGACCGTTTGGCTTAAACATTTGTTTACCTAAAACTTTATCGCCAAGTTCTCTATATTTCTTTTAGTTTGTTGAAAAACGATCACACGAAAGGTTTCAATGACACAAGACGCGATCCTGATCCGAGTTTAAATGAAATTCTTACTTTGATCTGTGACTGATATCGAAAATCCTGCGAATAAGGACGTTTAAGAACCCTTCAAGGCCGCAGTGTACTTGTTAAATGTAAACCCTTTTCTAAATGTAAAATGTATATGGGCAATGTGCTGCTCCCATTTTCTCGCTTCTACTTAATCCATTTCTTTCCTGAAACATGTCATTTTGCCCTATATATAGAAGGGTTAACCCTAGAATTGTTTTGACACAAACTTCGTCGGCTCTACGAAAAACATATTATTTGTTTGTACGTTTATAAAGAACACAGAATAAAAAAGTGCCTTCGCCTTAATATAAGATTTGTATGTGTGTAGTGAATAAACTCAAAAACCACTGAACCGATTTTAAATATTCTTTCACCAATAGTAAGCTACGTTATCAGCGAGTAACATAGGCTATATTTGATAAAGTTACGCGGGTGTAGTCATAAAAAATATATAAAATTGATTATTCTCATATATTATATAAAAATGTAATCATAAAATATATAAAAAAGAAGAAGATTGATTAACACCTAGAGGAACGAATTATGACCATTCATAAACCCTTTATCCTCGTGAGGATTTATTCCAACTCAAAATACAATGAAGTTTTATACAAACACCACATTGAAATAATGTTTTGTAAAGATAATATCTAAGCTACCTGACTCAAAAGAATTATGCAAAAGTTAATTAAGGGACCGGGCCTTAGTATGCCTTATTGTCCATTAAGGAGTCGCCTCGCAAAGGGAGGGTATTATAGTAGTTTATTACATCGGTGTAATATCCTCCACAGTTCTAAACAAGGCTACTTTACAACAAAAGAGTAGTTAAACACAAAACAAAAGAGACTTGATAAATTGGTTTTCGAGAGACCTGTGTAAGTAGAGGTGCTATAGAATCAGATGCAGGAGATTTTTCCAGATAAAAACAGTTAGTCAAACACTTTCTATCTTGACTCCGTTCGAGGATTCGATGTTTGTTTTAGACATTTCAACATAATTAAATTTAAAAGGGCCCCCAAGAGATAATGGAGTGAATTTATTTAACCGCAGATAGTTAAAGGTCGGATAAAATTGATGTAAATGGGGCTAAACCACGCTAGCCCTTTGTAACCTTTCACTACTGATGATGGTTCAAACAAATATATACCGCGACCTATTAAAGTAAACTATCATCAGGGAGACGTGTTGATTTGCAATATTAAAATTATATTAAAATTTATTTCAACTATTTTTACAGGTATAACTCCTAATGCAATAGTGTAAGCACTGATAAATATTTTTGTTTTGTAAATCTAACTAAAAGTACAATATTAAAAATTATGGTCATAACATAATATAAAAAATATTATTTGTTTACAAAAATAATAGATGCATTTAGTGAACTGCCATCTGACATTCCCACAGAAAGTTCTACAGTTCTAAATGTCTCAGTCGAAATCCTGTATGAAGAACACTGTCATATACTGTGGTATCCTAAACCTAAAATATATCTTCAATAAACTGTTGAAACGTTTTTATGAAAATTACGATAAACCCAACCGAAATCAAAACATCTCCGCTCTAAACAAACAGAAACATAGCACAACTTGTAATGATAATATTGTACGATATTAAACTTGAGAGAACGACAACAGAGCATTTATATGTACCTACGTGTGTATGAAAATTTCAACCGCCAGTAAGTGGGCCAGCCGTTTTTGGGTTTTCGCCTACCAACCCAAAAACGACTAAAAGGGGACCCGCATAATTTTCACATCTAGTTGTTTGCGAGGCGCACAGAGGACGGCACTGAATGAACGATAGGACATCAATTAATGACTACATTTCCATATGCAAAAGAAAAAGGAAAAAAATATTGTGCTTGCCAAAGTTTTATTACATAAGTTTTCTCTAGGGTGTAAATTACGTAAGTTTAAGGTAAAGCGTTCTTTATGAAAAACTATCTGAGATATAAAAAGAAAGTTAAAAATAAATATCACATACCAAAACTAGTACAAAATATTTTTCGAGCTATTATTTGTGCGAGTGCGAGGGATGAAGAACCCTTTTCTGTACCCTGGAAACGTGTCATGCAAAATTCATAATTGTCGGTAACAAACTCACTTACGCATTTATAATATTAATAATAAGGATGACAGGCATATTGAATGCACTAATATAGACATGCCAAGCAAAAATATTAATAAATATAATTAAAAAGTAAGATTTATGGTGAAATTATGCTATATCATGATTACAATTCACTCCTAGAACTATCGGTGTGGATTTTCTTAATCCCGAGGGAATAAGGGAGTCAAAAAATAAACGAGCTCAGCAAAAACACGAAACAGTGATGCATCCCAGATATTAAATTCATAAATTTAAGATACCGCGTGCGGGGCGCAACATTATGGGCAGAGATATTATGGATCTTGTTGAAACATAGAAGGTTGTCTTAAAATTTATTTTAAGACTAGCTATGCTCCAAAGATTTGCTTTGTGAAAGGATAAAATGAATTTATTAAACAGAGTGACAAAACGAACAATTTTTATTCCGGGAATGCATTTCTGGGATAAAAAAGAGTACCCAATGTGTTTATCCTGAATGTGGAGGAAAATTTACAAGCTTTTATACAAGCGCGATTCGCTAACAAAATATCCTAAAATTTTTGTAAACAAATTTATTTATTTTTTATTAATATCCTGACTAATATGTTGTATTAATAAATAGTACATATTAATAAATAAATAATCTTATTACAGACCCCTTACAAATATGAACAGGTGTGGGAATTCGAAAAACATTTCAGACGTTAAAGCCAAGGTGGGCTTCGATCCTGCATCTACCCGCTACCGTTTCGACAGGAATATATGTAGCGGTTGCTACACACATACGTCACGTAATATACATACATGAATTAGTGATTAATTGCGAGGACCTTGTTGCCCGCAAGGACATCGACCCTCAGGATAATACGGGGATATACAAACGACGCATGCGGGGACTATAAATTAATATTCCGAGGTAAACTGTCTCGTTGACATGAATTGAATATGGCGCAATGTGGCACGATTACAATCTTGACAGGTTGTGTAGAGTTATTTAATAGTCCATAAAAGCAATATAATAGTAATAGTTAATTAGTGTGTAGACATTTTCTGTTTTAGCTCGCTCCATCGTCGGCCTCGTCTTTCCTGCACGGCTAGATTCTGGCCGTCAGGACTTGATGAGGTGGAAATAATGTAACATTTTATTCTAATTGCTAAAGAAAGGACTTCAAAGACAACAATAAAGAAGAGGACTGTATTCCCGTCTCAATAGATAAATTAAAAAATACTTTCATTCTAGCTAGTGACGTATCGGTCAGACTGTCGGTCGGTCCACTTGAAGGTAGGTGGCTACTATCGCCTATTACCGCAAGCAACGCCACAGGTTGCTTGTGATCGCTTATCTTTAGCAGGACTAAAAATAAGTGATTACGATGGGATAGTGAAGTGGGCTCTAGAATCATATACTCACTCACCGAAACACAATAGCACTCATGCTGTTATTTCACAGTGGTCTTCTAGTCTGTCAACGGGTGATTACAGTCAAGCGGGGTTACTTTGACTTCCGGGGGAACGTTGACAGATTTTGGGGCTAAATTGACAGTGGGTTAGAACAGGTATGTTGGTGTCTTTATAGGTTCCATTGGGTTGGCACTGGCAAAGAAGGATAACTCGAACTTATGTTCTATATGCAAATGCGACTATCGTTTCTATCGGCTTCGCAAGGAATGGATCCAATGTGTCACTTGCAAGAAATGGGTGTGCCGAATCTTTTTTTACGGGGTTTTTACTTACTACGGGATAAGGCCAAACAAGCCTGGAACCGTTACCCAACCTGACTGGGTCAAGGGAATTCTGAGGATTATAAAATCAGTCTTAAATTAGTTTTCAACGAGTCTTGTTAATCATCGTAATAAAGACCTAGTGTTAGTAAAACGCGTTTGGAACAAAAAAACCCTCTCCTCCTAGACCAAATCATCGAACAGCTGGGCAGCAGACCTCCTTCCCGGGTCTAGCAAAAACCATCGCGGCTAGGCCAACCTGCTACAGGCCCGTACAAATATATTATTATATTTCGATGATTTAAAGCATAACGTCGCTGGCATTCCAGGTCCTGCTTTAGAAGCAGAATTGTCACAGAAAAAATATTATTATAGTGGAAGTAAAAGTGTATGAATAACTAGGTGCGGTAGCGATACCTTTTTGCCTATAAAGTAGGTTACACCATGATGATCTTAACAAAACTTGGAATAAATTCAATGAGGATTTACATTGTCAACCAGATACAATTGATAATCAATTCGTGAATAGTAATCTCCAGAGTAGTATTGGCTACTGTATTTTCAACGTGGACGCCAAATAAGGGGGAACTGTGCGAGTTTATTACCGTAAACAGAGCCAGTAAAGCTAGATAAGAGAACTAATAAAACCGCTCCTTTGCCCTTCTAAAAAAACAATCAGAGTTGACCCGCATACTGTATTATTACGAAAGCAGATGTGGCTGCTTTCGTAAAAAGAAGAAATAAATTAAAATTGTGAAATTAAAGCTTCTAGAACAGTATCATTACCTATTAATACATAGTATAATTTGTAGTCGCTTTCCGCGTCTGTCAGTCTGTATATCCACTAACTCCTCTTTAACCACCTAACGGATTTTGATACAGTTTTCACTAATGGAAAGAGGGATAAACGACGAAGGTTTGTGTATATAAAAAATTGCACCCCGGGCGAAGCCGGGAGCAGAAGTGAAGACATTTATTGATACAATAATAACAAAAAGAAGCATTAAATTACTAACATTTATACGTTTATTTATTTAGAAAACCCAAAATTGCATAAATTATATCAACTAAGATATGAATCACTTAACCTAACCTAAATTATCTCGTTTATAAATAATATATCAGCATATTGCGGTTGATTTACACGAATAATAACGTAGCATATTTAGTAAAAACGAATAGTCTAGTAACTCCTCTTATATAATTTAGTAAAACACGTATAAATTATTAATTTCGGCCAATAAACCGTATCTAACATTTATTAGTTTCTTTTTATTTATTAGTATGTAACATTATTCGAAGCACATTTCGCCTCTTTGTTAGGTTTAACACAGAAATACTAAAGCGTTGCCAATGTTGCCATATTAGTTAATCATTTATTTAATTTTGAAAAAACAAATTATCCAGTCTTAGTGGAATTTCACCTATTTTAGATTTTTCAATTGTTTCAGAGAAAATTGGCAAACTGTATTGATTGAACCTTTTAGGCATTCTGCTTCTTATTCTTATTTCCTAAGTGTAGGTAGGTATATAGTCATTGTACATCTTTAGGTAATTTGTAGACAAACAAAAGCTAACCCAGCGGATTAGTGAGTTGAAGTCGCAAAGGGCAGAACATATAATACGGAGAACCGACTGGCGAAGAAAGGTTCTCGAATGGAGTCCTAACATTTTTCCAGAATAAAAACCATCCTACATTTTAATATTAGTAATAAACTATCTGCGTTCCAAATTTCACCCAAATCTGTTGCGTGAAAGAGTAACAAACATCCATGCTTCCATCCTCATAAACTTTCGCATTTGTATAATATTACTTCATCGAACTTTAGCGCGGAATTCTCGTAAGAGATAAGAAAATTACAGACAAATATTTCTTCAATAATCAGATTACTGCGGATTCCCCTGACGGAAAGAAATTAATTTTATAAAGTAATAAGAAGCTAGGAAGTAAAATTAATTGCTTAGAGTACTTCCTTTTTAGCAAGCTGTAGCCAAGTGAAGCGTTCAACGTTTGTTTGCTTTTTCCAAGTGATTAAAATTGTAGTCTCAAGTATAGAGTTAGTATAGTTAATGTAATTAAGTTTTTATTTTTACATGTAGATTCTAATGTAGGTACGTAGCTCCAAGCTAGTAAAACTAAACTAACAGCGAGCATTAAACCAATGGTTTAATGCTCCGTGTAAACTAACTATTCCAAATAAGAGTATAGTTTCTGATGCGTCAGTTTTAAGCGCGATCGCTCCTTCTGAATTGTTTTGTATTCTGAGCCTATACCTCATGTGACAATTAAGTGACTTAAGCTCAGAGTGTTAAGCTCGCCTTCATAATTTACGGACGTAATGCAAAAGCGTCCAGTGACCCCGTAGCGAGGCTTCATACCTGTAAGTCCGTCCCGGGGTCAATTTGGACGCACTTTGGCCCCGGCCAACTCGCCAAGCTTAAATTATCTTTGGGACAGGAAAGAGGTCACCTGTGAGATGAATGTTTAATTTTGGATTAATGGCTAAAATGTTCTTTGAAGTTTACATTAACGGTTAGTGAATATTGTAGTAGTAAGTTTGCAAAGCAACAATGTTGCCTCAAATTAGCGAATGCTAATTTTTTTACGAAATTATACGAAGATAATATATTTATGTCTGTCCCTCTGTATGTACGCTTAAATCTATAAACTATACAACGGATTTTATTGCGGTTTTCACTAATGGAAAGAGCGTTGAACGAGGAAGATTTTTATATATAATTTGCAGAAAAAAATCCGTGCGAAGCCGGAGGCGGAGCACTAGTACAATATAAAAATGAGAAATAACTTTACCTATAATTAAACCTATGACGAATTTCGAATGATTCAAGTTCCCTTATAGAGTGGAAGATCTCCTTTAATCTGTACATTCCTATTATATCTAGATAAATTTTTTTCGAAGGCGTTTCCTGTAATTACACGCTCTGCCGCAAATTCAAACATCCCTTGGCATTTCGATACTCTATTTCAAATTGATTATTAGTACTGACCATTTATAAGTATAGCGGCAGGGCGCAAAGCCTTCGGCTTTTACATAAAGTGGACACTTTAGTACTCCCCTGAATAGACCACTGTGAAAAATCACTTTATGAAAGACAATCCTGCTTTACCCTCACCTAGTTTTACACTTTATCCCATCAAAGTCGCTATTTCTACTGGTGTTACTTACATTTTTTGGTGTCTTTGGTAGTGTTTTAAAAAATACGCACTACCAAGGATTAGAACTCTTTTCCGGACGCCTGTGTTTCCGAGCTCATATAACTCAAATATTTTCAAATTTCGAGTGAATAGGCATATCTTCTTGTTGAGCTCGCTCTATCGTCGACCTCTTATTTGCTGCGTGGCTAGATGCTGGCCAATAGCAAATCCATTATTAATTTTAAAAAAAAAGGCACCTATAACCAAATGGACTAAGTCGACTTTCCGCCCTTTTATCATCATTAAGAAAAAACTTATAACCTTTGTGGAAGCAGTGAACTTTATATGTGTAATTTTAACAATAACACATTTCAAAGTAAACGTCCTAATACTAACTAAACAATGTGGACCTGTAAATGACAAAGCAGTTGACACCGAATAACGCACGCGGTGTACCGCGACGAGAGAAAGTACAATACCAGAGTTATTGCTAGCATTTCTAGCACTTATTAACTGAGAGTGAATTAATGTAAGCAGTGTTAATTAAGCAATTAACTGTTACTTATTAGAGTTTACTCCATTTGCATATATAAGCCCACGGTATCAAAATTTATGGGAGTAAAATCAAAATTGTCACACGGTAAATGCGTTACATTATATTTTCCAATATTTTAGAATATCTGAAGTTTCACAGATATTGCGCCATCTCTGAAACTAGAAATATGTTACGTAATAATATATTCTTGGAAAACGTAATCATGTATCATAATTCGAACAGATGTTATCGAACAGTTCGCTGATATTTATTTATTTATTAAATTTATTAATTATTTAAATTATATTTATTTTATTTTATTTTTTATAATCCTTCGTAAGGAGTAAACTCCAGTCGTGCGTCGGAGTTGAAACACATTTTTTTTTACTAGCTGGTGTTCGTGACTTCGTCTGCGTCATAGAGATTAACAACAAGCATTTTTATTCAATGTTTATTGCCGTAATGCGTTACGTCGTCAGGTGACGAGGAGTTTATTGTTCATTTATTTTTCTGAGGCGTTGCTCATTTATTTTCATATTTTCTTAGCGATCTCTCGGGAACAGTTTTTTTTGGGATGACAGGTACCCTATGTCCTTGTCTGTACTCCCAACAACGTACGTCATCGTATGACAACGAGTTCAAAATTTCATGATGACCGGTTGAGTGGTTAAAGCGTGAAAGCGTAACAAACGAACAAATTCACTTTTACAATTATAATATTAAAAGGAATTACGATACTGATATACGTCTCAGTATTGTACTCACACTTGGCATAAACGACAGATAAGTTATTGACTCTAACTTTATACTAATAAAATTGGGGTATTGCTAGTACGTACCTAAATTAAAAAATAATAATAATATTTTTTATTTATTTTTTATGTAAAAAGTCTAAAATCGGGCTGAAGGTCTGCATATAAATAATGGGTCAGATAAAACATAAACAAAGTTTTACCGCAACTTGAATTTCGTTTTCGATCTTCGGCAGTCGCTCTTGTTACATCTATTCACCTGGGGCATTTGCGTGTCATTTTAGTAAAGAAAACATCCCATTTTATCGTTCATATTTCGCCATAGTGTTTTTGTAATGTAACATGATTTTTTTGGTCGCCCATTATACGCACTCAGGGTGTGTTACATTTTTAATTAAACCAACAGAACCAATAGACCTCCAACAGATACGCAACAATCTTGGCATAATAGCAGTGTGATGTATTTAGATTAATTGGTTGAATACAACATTCTCGCGACACAAACACTGGTAGAGACCAGGTACATTTCGTATATTACACACGCAAGGAGACCCATAACGCGGTCGTCCCCAGCGGGAACAGGCTGTGGAATACATAAACAGTTCAATTTAAAGGCCAAGCGATACATGAGGGAACGCCAACTTTGGCGATGAAAGTACAAATGCTCCTGTTTTAGTTAGTTCGAAGCGCAAACGGTTTACTATTCGTATACAATGTTTCACATATTATATGTACACCATGCGTACACCAACATTAGCACTTATTAACTGGATTTTAATATTAACCTTAATATTTAATATCATGCAGACTTCAGGGTTTCACAAACGAACAGTTCGACATCGCAATACGGTACGTCCAGGGCCTACTTTGTTATCAAAGGATGTCGACACACGTCAAACATATAACACCCTGTTTTTGCATCCGAGGTCGGGGGTTAATAAAATAAACCTACGTTCCCAAATTCAGCTTTCTAGACTTAGTAGTTTTAGCTGTGCTTTAAACGAACGATTTTATAACTATAGATAGATTAGTATGAATATGGACGTAGGTTATACCTAGGACAACGAAACAAGGCTTGACACGGACAAATACTACAACGAAAGCTCTCATGAAAAGGTCACATATAAATCAATGTGATAGCGCTGTGATACCACTTGATAGTACATCATGAAGTTGACTGCTCCGTAGAGTGCTCTCGAGAGAGGCGTAGAGGTTGCCACTCATGCTCTAACCCAATTTGTAATGGCACCGAGTGGACTGATGCTTTCATTTAGTTACTCGAATTCTTTGGAAACCGTATTTTGCAAAGCGCAACTGCTCTGCTACATTGACAATTAAAATGTGCCAATTGAGATTCATTTGCCACACTTGTGATTCTCTTTTAATTCTTTGTATGACTCTATAGTACACTATTGTGATGTTTGATCTAGGAACAAGGACTAAATCATGTTTGTTATCTAAATAAATATATGTAAGTATATCTATATTAATAAAAAAAATGAATCCCTAAATGTTGCTGAGCGGAAAACTCGAGAACGGATTGACCGATTTGGGATTTTTAAAAAAAAATATTTGTTGAAGTTCGAGGTAGGTTCTTATGAAGAGAAAAATTGGGAAATGACCGTAAAATCGTAGACCCCATTTTTCTTTTTCCCATCCAATGTTCCGAGCTGACAATTACAAGTCAGCTGCCACAGTAGAATAGCTTTTGACAGAACGACTCCTGTCGGGTCAGCTAGCTTTTATAAAATTAATAACGTGTAAATATGGTTTTGTGGGTTTCAACTTTACGTCGCTGCCATAGTTCCAAATGGACTATTTGTTTAATTAAATATGTATATCTAAATAAAATACAGACGAGTGTTAAAAAAAACCGCGATTGGTAAATTTACAGACTTATAGAGCGATACATTTTCCTTAAAACTCAAGTAAACAAAGTGGTTTCAGTTTCATTTTCACCGACCTCGTAAAATAAGAAATAAAAAAATCCAAAGTATAGTAACAAAACTCCATTTACAAGATTATTGTCTATGAAACGGGCCTTTGTAAGTAAAAGTTAGTAATAAAAACGTTATTACACATGAAGCCTTCGAAAAAAAAAGGTAAAGAAATTACAACTTACTTCTTACTTTACCATACTTTACTTTCTACAATAGAACAACCGAAATAGAATTTCAACATATGAAATAACTAGCTTTGTTCCGCGGCATCGCCTGCATGAAAAGTTAAAAAGTGTATTATTTAACTTTACTTGTAGACCTGCGGGCTTTGTTTTAAATACCTAAGTAAAAGAATTTCTGAAATCGGGTTCTATCATTTCTCGATGCCTAAATATTATCTATTATTAAAGTAAAAATCGGCAGACATGCTGACAGTCCATTTGACGCAGCTGGCTACCGTCGCCCATTAACACAAGCAACGCCTCAGATGCAAGTGCGCTGCCGACCCTAGAAGGATTATGGATAAGGTATTATGAAGGTATAGGCAAATGGGGTCTAGACTCAGGAATCACTTCACTAATTTTATAACGTAAATAAAGAAAAAACAAGTCAAGTTTCCTTCTTTATGAGTACTAACAATGACAGATGATATAATCAGTTTTACAGGGTGATATAACCATTTGTTCGGAGATGAAATATGAGATTTTTACCTCGGCATTAATACTCCGAAGTTTTGATTAAAGACACGAATAACGACACGATGAAAACAGGAGGAATGACAGTGAACGTTCGCAGTACCTACTCCGACGTCGGCCACCGAAGCGGATTTATTAAATCGTCAAACGAGGCTCGGCGTTTTTCATTGTTCATTGACAGTAATGTTGGGTACTTACACAACTCGCGTCAGATGCTCTCAGCATTTCATCGCCTGTTGGAACATTAAGTTATATTACAATCGACTCATTATAAGGATTTTCAGTACATTACCGTTAATAGCTGCCGTTAAAGCCATTTATACGATTTAACTGAATTAGGGCCGGCGCACATGTGGCGAAACGCATGGCGAAGTATTTTTCAAATTATTACGGACTAGCGGACCCCTTCCCCCTGTCTAAGATTTTAATATCTTGTTTATTTAAAGTATGTTACTAATTTTTATATATTACCTAATTTAAAAAAAATGCTTCGTCCTAATTAGATACTTACTCTTCAGAACGTATTCAGTTAAATAATTTCAAAAAATTATTTTACTTCGCTATCCTAATCTCACATATTTAGGCATTTGTGTAACGAGAATTAAGCAATTGTTTTCACAGTGTATTTTGGAAGTCATGCAAATAGGATCGCGAGGGCAGCCAGGTGTAAAGGAGCTAACGAGTTTACACAGAGCACGGTTTGCGCCCACTGTGCCTATACGTGAATTGTAATATTCACAACGCATCCATGCTGTCCAGATTATATCACATTTATTTTTATTGTTTTTAAAAACAAAACATAACAAACAGCGAAAAATATTACTAGCAATAAAGTGATTGCGACTGTGGTGTGCAGATTGGATAGAAATAAAAATAAAATAGACCAACGACCAATTGAGAATATAGGATAAAATATTCGATCCAGGATTTCCGATATAAGCTTGATTATTAATTATTCTCTAGATTAAGTTTTAATGTAAATTTTATAAGTAAATTTAAATTAAAAACTATTCAATATTGTTACATAACCTTTTCTATAAACCTTTACATAGTATACAATAAAGTCGCTTCATGCCGTCTGTCCCTCTGTACGAGTATGTACGCTTTATTAAACTACGCAACGAATTTTAATGCAGTTTTCACTAATGAAAAGAGCGTTAACGGAGGACGGTTTTTTTATATATAAATTGGAGAAAAAAAACAGTGCGAATCTGGGGGCGACTCACTGTCTGTTTGTCCGCTAACTTCTTCTAAACCACCCAACGGATCTTGACACAGTTTTAACTAACGGAAAGAGCGATAAACTTGGAAAGTCTGTGCATACACAATTTCCAGTAAAAAATTGTATCCGTGCGAAGACAGGGATGGATCGCTAGTGTGTAATAATCCTTACATAGTAACCACTTCTTTTCAATTAGTGTTTGCATAAAGGTTCATATTACCAGTAAACAAACATAAATACATATATACATATGTAAAGCTTGGTAACAGACAGGATGAGAGTAAGTAACTAGGTAATAAATCAACTGTTGGCGCTGCCGACATTCGCAGTCTGTTCGTATTACGTTCGTTCCGATTATGAGCAAAATTAACAACCGACTGTTTTTCGCAGCGCCCCATAGAGCGTTAACCGGTAGAGACTCGCGGATTGACTTTTAAATACAATAACATGTACGATGTACACTCGGGGTAAGAAAAGGTTCGTCACCTTAAAGTCGATATTGGCTTACACAAGGGCAATTTTATCAGTCATGCCAAAATTTCATTTCAAACGTCTGTCAGTTATCTTAATTCAGGATCGATGCGGATGCAGAAATTACAATTTACAATATCTGCGGATGCGGATTTTATAGGGGATCACATCCGCGAATGCAAATGCGAATTTCAAGTATTATTAATGTGTTTAAATTTTAATGCAGAAATAAATTATTGAAATAGTTTATTTTAATAAATGTTGATCGCTTTCTCGTAGAAAATTGAAAGAAATTAAATTAAACTGAAACAAATTCATAATTCATCCCGGGGAAATCTGCCAAATTTAGACTAGCCCTATCCGAAACCGTAAAAGATTCACATTGGTTATTACGGATGCGGATAATGTTGCGGATGTCTAAATGAATGGGGAAGTTCCGCATTTGCGGATGCGAAGATCGGCAGCAACCCTGGTACAAAAATTGTACACTCATTCATTCTCTGTCGACGTTATTGTCTGTATTCAGGAAACTATGTCTGGTACTGATTACTGACAACTGCTTTTTAAATTACTGACAAAAGTAATAGCTTCCATATTTCCTCGTGTAAACACAATGTCTCTTTTTACAAACATAGCCCTGCCTCTGCCTAACACAATAACAATAATACTAATTTACATAAAAAAATAAACGTATGTTTAAAAAAAATGTGTAATAATTTCCCAAATAATATCAAAATTTTCCTTTTTAATATTTATCAAATAACTAGCTATTTTTAAACACTTCGTACTCGTCCCTCAGGAACATTAGTTGAATTGTGACAGTATGCTTTATGGCTTTTTGTTACAGTTAAACTAAAACCATTAATTATTTATCAAACAACAAAATATTCCATTCGATTATAACCCGTGACCTTTCGATGAACAGTTATTCAATGTTGAACTTAACATTTAACGACAGCTTAATATTGCTATATGAAATTATACTTATACATATTATATACACGAAATTGAAATAGTTATAGTCTAAATTACAAAAATGGAAATAATTTGATCTACAAAAGTGGAATAAATCCTTTCTCACGACTACAGCAAAAAAAATTCTTCTCTTGCAACTGGTTAGGTAATTTCAGTTACGAACATGGATGAAGGGAAACAGACTAGACTCGAGACAGACGTAGGATCGAAACTTGAATTTTTTATTATTATTATTACTTCTTATTAGTGACTTTTATTGTTAAATAGAGAGTCAAATGACTTTAAATACTTTTAATATTACAAATACGACTAATATAAAAAAAAATCGCGGACAGCCGACAACATCAGAACGTAGGTAAGTACAATGTTAGTTAAGTTTAAGTAGAATTCATTGAATAGTGAACTTACCCAAAAGAAATCCCATTAATTCGACTTGCAACGAGGACTGATTAACGTTGGAATCCGAACGCTTGGAGAATACTGATCGAGGCTTGATCCGTTGATTACTCCAAGATGGTAGATAACCGCGTTCGTTTATTTAACGGAATACCTATCTCTACTGTTTCTATTAAGTTTACAATGTATTCGTTACACAAACTCAATAGAATGAATTTCTTTCACAACGAAATTCCTATGGCTCGAATGAAACCTTACCAGATCGTCCAATTGAACGTTCGAAATTGATTTCATCACGACGTACCTGGAATAGGAAAATATCAAATTACTCATTTTATTGGACAAAAGACTTTATAAAGAAATTAATCCTTATTCTCTAAAGATAGAGATAGTTAGAGAGACCTTTTGGAATATATCTTATTAATATTATAAATGCGAAAGTTTATTAGGATCGATGTATGGATGTTTGTTACTCTTTCACACAAAAACCGCTGAACTGTGGATGAATTACCTACATAATTATTGGATACTAATTACCTTGAAAAAAATGTAAGGTTCCCGAGGGATCGTTTAAAAATATGAAAAATTGGGCGCCACTTCGGCCATTGTGGCGCCACCATCGTCACAGCGATAATCTATATCGTTATAATACTTATAATACTCGGATGTTATATTTTTCATTTTCCAACGCGGACGAGGTTGCGGGCACCAGATAGTACAAAATCTGTTTCACTTTAACAAATACTTAGATTGAGATTATTTCACATTCACACAGACTACTTAACCGTAGCCCATCACCGGGCAAGTTCACCTGGCTGTACTACGGACATTTGTTTGGACCCTTGGTACTTACTATAGGCACCGCTATAAATCTTATTATCCATGGTTCGCCCAAGAGGTGGTAGTGAATGTAATTAAATTTATCTAAATTGATTATGTCAATTTGTGTAACTTAGTGTCACACAATAGTGTTTTGAATTTAGTTTTTTTTTTGTGATTCTTAGTTAGCACATGCTTCGGAGAATTACTTCAACGAATAATTACCATTTTGTTTATATTAATTTTGGTGGCCACTAACAATATTGTCCCTTGATCAACTGTCATGTACTAGTCATAGTACTAGTATGTAGGCATTAACATTTAGTGAGAGTAATGACGGATTAGGTAAGTAAAATATTCATTTTTTTTAAATTAAATACGAGAGACAAAAATATCACTTAACTGAAAATATTAAACGTTGAAACAATAATAAAATATTGTACACAGTTTAGTGTCGAGAGAGGTGGCCTCTGTCACCCCCCGTAATGAACATCGTATAAATTATAATATCATCATTATCCTCGGAATTTCTCTCAAGTACGTTGCAAAGTCATCGCCCCTTTCTCTCCTTTGAAATATTCACGCAGAAACTGCTTAATATCGCTTTGGGCAATATTCAAAGTAGCGAATGGAATTGCTTTGGATTCTCAATAGGCAGATTCATATCTGAATTAAAAACATTACGAAAGCAATTTGTATTAAAGAAAATTTTGTTTTCATTTTCATTTTTTGGCGAAACGACTTCATGGTTACTAAACAATCGACCAATTATAGAACTTCAAGAGATCTGAAATTGTACTAAAAACAAAATTTAACAAGAACCTTAAAACAAAAGCGACGACTGTCAAAAATTTAAATTAATTTCGGCAGCCCATCTGCATTCCCCCTGGTACTGCTTATGTAGGCGACGGTATAATCTAGTCCTATCATCAAGGGGACCGTCAGCCTGCATACAACCCTTTATAATATAAAAAAAAATACTCTTCAAATATTCCAATATTCAAATAGGTACATAATTTTGTATTCTGCAGTCTAATGCATTTTACTAGTAGAATAGAGAGGAAATAACACTGATACTGAAGTAGAGTATTTGTTTGGCTGTAGCTTTTCCGCCGCCTTGTTTGCACAGCAGTTTAACGTAACTGCTAGGAGCGAAGCGAAGCGGGCACGGCTGTCACTATCATTTAAGACTCACTCTCGACGTTACAATGAACAACTAACTGTATGGCGTTGTTCGCAAAAACAAACGAAATCAGCGGAGTGTAATGAAAAGTTGGTCAATGAGGCCGAATTTGATTCTGGTGATGTCAAATTTGGAGACGACGTTTTGAACCAATTGACTGAATGTACAGCTGATAAAATACAAGCCCAATGCTTGTATGAAAAACATAAGCCCGTTATTTATAACAAGTGAAAGTATTGGGTAAGTAAACTTATCTCGGCTGGGCCCTGATTCTGTATGACAATTATGATTTCACGCTTATGTCTTACCTTGCCAAAACACATCAATGTCTTATTATGGCATTTATATGTATGTAAGAGAATAACTTTTTAGCAGATGTCTTAACAATTTAAGGGATTATCGTGGTTTTGAAGTAAGGAATCGCTAAATGGCGTTAGAGAATTAGGGCCCTGAAATAAAATTTCTTTCTTACTTTATTCTTATTTCGAATGAGGGAAATTGGAAATTCTAAAACCAAAAAGTTTTATTGGACGTTGTTAGTTTTATCACATGCAGAATAAAGTAGGTGTACATAGGTACACTACATAAAATGAAACTTAAAATTACTCATTTTACAATATGCCTATAGTAAACAGATGCAGTGATAAGAGTGCATGCAAACAAGGAAAAATTCTTAAATTTTTTACTACAAAACGCAGTGTGCCCTGCCATTACAAGACCTAAAGGATTTATAGAATGGCTTCAATAGTTTCAAAGATACCAATTCCATATTAAAAATAAAAAATAACAGATTGAACATTAAACAGAAGAACAAATTGTATCTCTTTATAATACTACTGCAGATGTTAATTGCAAATTACAGTGTAATGAAACTCCTACACACGTATGTCTATGCTACCGATGAGCTTGTTATCCTTATAATAAATCTAAATTGCATCAATGTTAATAGCTAAAACGCCTGCCTCCAACACGTAAACACATTTGCAGCTCGCTCTAGCTGTTGCATTAGCATTTAATTTCACGTCTCGCCACACAAACGAATGCCATCAGCGACGGCAACTGGCAGTGATGTACTTCGGGCTCTAACAGCTCGATTTCCATTTTAACACTTGCCATCTATGCGTCATTTATTTTAAGAGGTTTTTACAGAATTAAAGTATTTTCATTTTTCTGGTTCTTAGGAACATTGAATTGCATAATTCAATGCAGGCTATGAAAGTATCCCTAGATCCATGAAAGATCTAACGAGATTTTTTTCTCATTAATCAAGTTAGAAAACTCAACGCCACAATATTCAACGAGATTAAAAAAAGGATTAGTTATAATAATTATAATGACCAATATCTTCGTCCTTGCTTTTCAAGAGTAAGCACATGAGTGTACTTGTCATGCTTATCATATGTGTCTGACATTGCTATCAGTAATGACATCACGCTTGTAGACTAGTATGATTTTACCATGTTTAACCACGCATAATTAACTGCCTAGTTAATACTAATGCTATTAAAAACTTGCTTGTGTTATGGTTAAAAAGCATAAACAAATGTCACGCACATTCGTGAACCAGAGTAGATTTGTACCAATAACTACACTTTTTCTTCATTTTCAATTCCACATTTTTTCAATTAGATTGTCTGGGAGTGGCAGCCAAACGCTTTAATTAAGCAAACTGCCCTCAGAAAGAATCGGGTCACTTCATTTTTAAAATAGTTCGAGATCCTACTGCATATACATAGATGTATATTATACCTAAGAGACTCGAGACGTTCTTATTTTTGACCTTAAGGACTTTAACTAGCTACTCGTCCCTGGCTTCGCACGGATGCATTTTTTCTGCAAAATATATACAAAAAAACCTTCCTCGTTTTTTTGCATTAGTAAAAACCGTATCAAAATCCTTTGGGATAAGAAGAAGATAGCAGAGAAACAGACAGAATATATAGTTTTTCTTGGCACGTTTAAACAATTTCCCACAAAAAAAGCCTAGAGCTTACTTTGGGGGGGCATACAATAAATTGTATGCCATACACCAATCATTGGTGTCTTTTGTCTTGTCGATTTATTAATAAAAATAAAAAATACTCAAGAAATGACCAGAAAAATATAACAATGAGCAAAAAATTATATATTACTCGTTCGTCCTACAGAGCACAACCGCAGATCTGAAAACTTGTCATAAAATTACAAATATATTTCCAGCGTCGTCGGCATGGGCATAATCTCAGCGCGAAAGTGTTGCCGGCCTTTTCGTCGTTCGGTGGGAATCCTCAACGGATCTCAGTTTCGGGCGAGAATGGAGGATTACGCGGGAGACGTCTCCTCAGAGATTTTCATTAAGTCCACGCTTAAACACGACAAAGCTTTGCGGCGCATTTAAAACACTGTGTGTACATAGCCGTGAACGTTTTTGAATTTGCTCTCGGAGGCTAATAAAGGTCACAGGGAAAATTACAAACGGACTTGATGATGTATTATTTATTCATCTCAAACTTTAGAGAAGCGAACGCTGGCTGGTTTGGTTAAGTAGAACACTAACTATTTTACTACGTTTCCAATATTATAATTATTATGTTAATTAATCTAACTATACAATTCTAGTATAGACTGATATACAAGTAGTAAACACATTAGTTTCAAAAGGAAATGCCCTATTAAGATTGGGTGAAAACTTTGAAATCCCAGAATATCATCAGAGATCGAAACTTCAGCTAACTTACCTATAACTTAAAATTTTGGTATTTTTCTTTAAGACAAAGGACTTTCTCTTAAACTGCCTAAAGTAAAATGAAAGTGATTATTCGACAACAAAATTGATTCGATGTATAGATTTTATGAACAAGTTAATAAATATAAAAACAGAACTATAGTGCATGCGAATTGTCGACACTTCACATATCTTCTTCACATATGGCTAGCCTTTTAGGTAATACGGAATTCGCGATATTTTGTTTTTTCTGTAATATTTTCATTCACCATCTTCCTCACACATAGTCACATAGTCGAAAAGTGCAGACAAAACCGAGTTTTGAAACTGCATCCGGCATTATGGCAACAGAGTTAACTTTTTTATCGATACTTATATAACACTTTGCGACAGTTTGATAAACAAAAATTCACATAAATGAAATTTTTGCACATGAATAAAACATTTTCACAATACAAGTAAATTTCCAAACTAAACAGAGTTGTCACACAAGGACGAACCCACCCAAGCAGCACAAAACACCATTATAACAAACGTCTAATAACACAAGTTCATGCGCAAAGCATTATAAGCAAATCTTATATCAGCTGTATTTCTTTTGTACAACTCTTTTAGGTAATATTTGGGCCCCCCCTTTAGACAGCGTTGAGCTTTATAAAGGCTGTTTAATAGCATTACAACTATTGTATTACAACATTAATATAGTCAGTAAAAAGCATATCGATATACTAAGGGCATTTTTTGCGACTTTTACACAATTAATATGTAGCTTTAGAAATTACAACTTATTAATGTAATCTTTTACAATGCTTATACACTTTTATATTTCCTCTGTAAAAAAAAACTCAATGATTTTAAAAATGTACGTATGTGATGCTGTATTATGATCAACGTGTTTATTTGTGATTTAATTCGACTTGGAAATAATATTTGAAGGGTAAGTATATACCACTTTATTTTTGTCTGTTATGGGTGAAATGAGATGCGCGCATCAGTTTTGTGGGGTAAAATACGCATGTTATTGGTAAAAAATAGACGCTCCCTCCCAAATGTGCTTTATTATTAAAACATTATAGAAAACCTAATCAAGTATCAATATGTGTTTTAAGATTTTAGCATAGTTTTAACAAACATAGTTGCTTTTATAGACATCCTTGCACAAAACAAATGATCACTACGCTTTTTAATCAGATTTAGGTGATTTTAATTATTTTTGTAAGAAAAGAAAACGGGAGGCAAAATGTCGGCAAGTGAATTAAAGTTTTAGGCATTCAACAATAGCATAATAGTGCTGTTAATTTTAATATGGCCAGACACAAAAATTAGAGCTTGTATTGTTACTATATAAGACACTTGCATATTACGTTCAGGCATATTACAACACTTCAGAAGTATGTTTTAATGCTTGTAGCCATTATACGCCGTAGTGACAGATTGTTATCAAGTTTAGTAGGGTACAGCAATCATATGATAAAAACCATATCGTAAAAACGTAATTATCCGAGATTTTTCTTATTAACCGACTTCAAAAAAGTAGATTTTCAATTCGACCCGTATGTATAAAACCGTATCTAACCCGTATTAAACCGTAGGTATAATATCTAAATTGTTTCTAAGCGAGTAGGTATTACTAAATTTTATAATAAATCTATAGTAATATATAAAGCTGAAGAGTTTGTTTGTTTGTTTGGTTGTACGCGCTAATCTCAGGAACTACTGTATCGAATTGAAAATTTCTTTTTGTGTTGGATAGTCCATTTATCGAGGAAGGCTTTAGGCTATATAATATTTTGAACGCGGACGAAGTCGTGGGCACCACGAAGAATCTCGTGTTAGAGAAATTTTATCCTGAATAATAATCCTATCGATTAGTATAATAAAATAGTGAGTGTTTGTTTTTTTTAATTTTAGTTGGTTCGAGTCCCGGGCGAGCCAAGCGAGTTTTAGAAAATCTTTGAATGCAGTTTTGTTTCTTTTTAAAATTAAAGGAATGTCTCCTTTATGTAAAATGAGCTAACTTAAGGATTGAAGGTTTAGTCATATTATTACTAAAAATGAAAATACATTTTTTTAGTTAAGACATTTAATATAAGATTAAAGAACAAATTTGTGTTTTTTTTTTCTATTGAAAGATCAACAATTTTGTATTTTTTTAATATTTGATTTATATATGTAGAAGTTGCAAGAATTCACTGGTTTCTCAAAAACATTGGTAAGTCCCGTAATTTTATGTATGCTCTCCATAATATAAACCAATTACAAATGGTGCCACATCCATTCCGTGAACGTTACACAGTATTGGCCAAAATTCTTTTTTAGAGCTATTGAAAATCGGCAGACCATCCATATTTATATTCAATAATACATGCTCTGTAGGATTGGACTTCAATATTTTTTTAAGAGGTTCAATGATGCCGTTGTGCCAATGTCTACCAGGTTCTACTACTTTAATATGAACTTCTCTTGGAGTTTTAAGTATTGTTCTGGGATCATCTGGCAAAATTCCAGGATATCGTTCGTTTAATATTCTTGCTGTCTCTTAAAGCACTTTGTGTTATGTTTTTGACAACAGCCCATTCCCTTATTTTATTTTTCATAATTAAATTTTTCATGTACTCCGTACAAACTTCTTCGTCATCTGTAGAACTATAGTCTGAAAAAACCATGTATAATTAATTTATGAAATAATGGTAAAGAACATACACAAATTATTCAATACACATAAATAAGCTTCAAAATATTCTATTCTATTATGTTGTTTGATCATGATCAGTGACAACTTGATCTACTCAAGAAACTGAAAAACTTTTTTCTAACACAACTGGACATTTGGATGTCAAAATCCAAATGCTATATAATCTAACAGTCCAAATGTTAGATAATCTAACACAACTGGATCGAAAAGTTATTCTGGTTGAGAACCCACAAAATACGTTAGACCTACGAATATACACAACAAAAATTCATAAAAATCGGTCGAGACGTTTCGGAGGAGTTTGGTTACAAATACTGTGACACGAGAATTTTCTATATTAGAAGAAGAAGAAGATTTACTTACCTTCAGACCATACGTTTGCAACACAATTCTCTTCTTCAATTAAATTTCCTACGGAACCCCTTGTCGATACTGTTTGACTAGTACTTGGCTCACACAAAACCTCCAATTCTTCTTTCGAATTTTCTTTCTTAGAACCATTGGTTATTTCACATTTTATTTGTTTATTCAAATTAGTAATAAAATCTGAATACTCTTTTTTAAGTTTTCTTTTGAATCCGACTGTTTTTTTAGTTTTTTTCCAACTATTTTTGTCCATTGCTACGCGTATAAATTCACATCAATAATAAATGACCATTTGCAAACGCAAATTACGACCTATTTATTACTTGTAGTTCTAACAAGACTTTTATTTGGATCAGAATATAACTGTAGATAATAAGAATGGATTAAATTATGAAGAAAACGGACCTATGGGTTTTATTTGTATTTAGTCAATGTTAATATAGGACCAGCATTAAATTAACACAGCCATAGACCATAAGAAAGTTTTTATTCTTAAAAATATCAAAATAGGGCTAAGTTCACTATACAATAATTTCTTAATGCTTATTTAATGCGTAATGTTTTTCAAATTACCGTTATAAGAGAACAGCCTTAGTGTAAGTGTAAAAGCTGTTTAAGAAGCTGTACATTAGTATTATCCGAGGCTTAATTAGGAGTTTTGACTTTGTAACAAATTTTTACTAACTGTAATATAGCATTAAGCATTATTAGGTGAAATAAATGCCTCTATAGAGATTTCAAACTTGGCTAGTGCCGATTAACAGTGCTAGTATGACTTTAGAACATAAATGTATATCTATTTTAGTTAATATACAAGTTATGTGTTGCTTGGGCATTCTCTGCGGCAGACTTCCGCGGCACACATACCTCCGAACTCACTTTCGATATTGCCGACCTAATGTGTGTGAATGTGTTTGAATAGCACTCGGCGTTCCACTTACCTCTATCAAAACTATGTACTACATATTACATTGTGTATTATACCCGTCACGTGTAAAGGCACACATCAGTGCCTCGCTTATATTAACATTTTCTCTATGCCTTTGCCTGGCCGTGAATAATCAAGTGGGCTTCACAATACACTAAGTTTAGCCATCTATTGAGGATTCTATTCTATCGGCCTAGTCTTAAGAGGAGATCAAATGCCTAAATTCGTGGACGTGTATGTTAGGAGTTCCGACCCACTAGTTTTGACCCGCTTTTACTGTTAAAACAAAAATTGAAAAAACAAAAAAAAATAGTTAAAGGTTTTGTAAATAATTGTCTATACCTGTTATATTAGACATTATTATAACATAAAATTAGTTTATGTTTATAAATATAATAAACATAAAAACATATTAAATACCTTGACCTGATGCTGCAGAATCAAGTAGTCTGTGGAACACCCAATTGCTTAGCAACTAATAGCAGATATAGCGTTTTTGGCCTCATTTTAAAGTCGGCGGCTTGTTCAATAAAGTGACGATAGATAAACTGAGGAGGTACTTGATTATGATTACCCTAGCCTTTTTTTTTTTTTTTTTAACGTTGGGAAATCCTCTTGGATACCCGGCAGTGTAGGGGACACTGCGGGGTTATGCCGGATTCCTACCGGCTAAAACCCAACGACTTTCTTTCGATCGCGGCCGTTGATGGGCGGGGTCGTGGGGACGTTGTTACACGACTTCGGCGCCCCGCCACGGCTATCCAGCGCGGGGAGGCCTGTGCTCCCTGTTAGAACCTGGGCGTACCCGAAAGTGGAGGTACGCCGGCCATCTCGGGGGACCTTACGAAGGGCGGCAGTCTCCCCCAAGACCACCGCCAAGGTCCCGGTTAGGGTGGAAGGCGGCGAACATAGGCCAGCCGCCTGCGCCCGAGCCTCCTCCGGCGGATTGGCTGGGAGAGAGGATCCTCTTCCCGCTGCCTTTCCGCTGCTTCCTTGCGCGACATGACGTGCTCACAGAACGTAAGCATCGCCTGCCACGCAAGGTCACTGCCAACCATCGATTTAACGACGGCCGGCAGCGAGAGATCGGCGCCCATGACGAGAGACAGAGCGGCGCGCTGCTCTGCCCATTCGGGGCATTCAGCCAAAGTGTGCTGCGCAGTGTCAACCGCGCAGCCACAATGGTGGCATTCCTCCGTCGGCTCTCTCACGGCCACCCGGTGAAGGTAACGCCCGAAGCAACCATGCCCCGAGAGCACCTGCACCAGGCGGAACGTGAGGGCCCATGATTACCCTAGCCTAATAACACAAACAATACCATAAATCACAAATGGGGATAAGTTGTGTATGGAAGCTATTTGTTAGCTATGGAAATCAGCTTTGTCTATCTATAACGAAGAAAAGAAAGCAGTTACTTATTTACATGACTTTTAGACCGCTACAGCATTGACTCTTGGGAAAATTAGTAACGTGTTGCATACCGATTTGTATTAACAATGAGATAACTGTTTGTAACTGTTATGGAGCAGGCCGAGACCGATACATTGATATTAGTTATTCCGTTCACGAGATATGTAGAGCGTGCGATACTGGTCGGTTGCTTAGCTCACCCATTCATACGAGGGAGCGGTGACATGTTATTATGATCTAGTTAATATACTCGTAGATCTCAACTTTAAGTAAACTAAAAAAATCTGATGACGCTAAGTATTATAATAAATACTTAGTTCATAACTCCTTAATAAGTTTATCTATAACTATAACAATTAAAAAGTGGGCAAAGGTGAGGTAAATGCAAAGAGTAACTGTACAACTGTAACGTTTTCAATACTAAACTGTTGTGTCGATTTTGACGAAATTTGGAATAGAGATAGCTTAAATTCTGTAGGAGAACATAAAGTTTTTTTTTTAATCTGACAGGGGTTATATCTAATACTGCTACGATACTAAAGACTTAAGCAGACACCACAACTGGCTATGCTCGGGATTACTCTGCTAGATCGAATTAAAAATAAGGATTTCGGTAGACAAGAATCGGTTGAAGTAAAAATGGTCATAATTCGGAGAACTGACGGACCCTGGAGCCGGAAGGTTCTTGAGTGGAAACCATGGACCAGTAAGGTAGGACGTCCACACACAAGATGGAGTGACGACCTAATAAGAGCCGCGGGTTGACGTTGGATTCAGGCTGCTTCTGATCGATCCTATTGGAAAATTATGAACGAGGCTTATGTCCAGCAGTGGACGTCCGCAGCAGTGGAAGTCTGAGATGAATGAATGAAAAATGTGTTTCTAAGTTTTTGCAAGAAAAATCATTAAAAGTTGCGTTTAATGTGAACTTTAAAATAAAAAAAAATAACGATTCGCGTCGATAATGTCAAGGCATTGATAAACGAGTTTAGAAATGCTGCAGAACTAACGAGATATTAGACATACATATTCAAGGCCATTTTTAATATGTTTATTGTTTCAAAAAGTTGTATTTGTAAAAGAAAGACTGTAATATGTAAAGGATGATAGCAATATTTGTTAATAAATACGCGATTAGATGCGTACGTAACGTGACATTGAAAACCTGTTAGCAAACGCCTATCCCTGTTAGATACACCTACTAAATACTTGTTCTATGAGTCAATGTCAATAAGGCACCAGTCCCCTTGATTTGATTAAAAATGTAACCAACAACAATTGCTGTTTGATTTGAGGAAACCCATAGAAAAGATTTTTTATTAAACGTCAAGCCGGCCGCAATATAATTAATAAAGTGGCAAAAAAGGACAAAGCCCTTGGGTTCAAAATTAGAAGTAGCTTCTTTTCCCTAAACGGCTTAAGGTAAAAGTCGTTCGTTAATTAAATCCAGTGATGTGATTAGAAGAAAAAGTCTTGTTTTTATTTCTATTTTTATGATAACATTCTTATTGATGCATTGGCCGTCAATAAGATATTTCTAATTTACTGCTCTGTACGACTCAAAATGAATCACATGATGCTATATTATTTATGTTTATTGCAATAAAAAGAATCCCTGTGTGTAGAATTATATAATTTAATATATTTGATATTAGATAGTAAAATATAAATATGTAATATAGCTATATAAAAAAGCTTCCAAGCTGTCATGTGCAGTTTAGTATAAAATAAGTATAAGCAGCCTTACCTATAAACGTTACTTAAATTTTAAGTAATACTTAGAAACCACTTAAGAAAATTTTTTACTTATAAACGTTAACTTTAATTTGTTGCTTAGCAATGTCTTAATGAACTGTCAAACACTACTTAAGAAGATAAGTAGTGATTAGTTAATACGATGCTAAGAAGATGATTAGTTTATTTTTATAAGTAAGACAGAATGTTTAAACAAACGTCAAAGCTCTTCCCGAATATATTTAGGAATTTTTTTTTAAAACGCCCGCTTGTGTACGACAATTTGAAACTAGAGCAAAGTACTCCTGCAAGCGTCCACAAACACTTGGGACATATATATATTTATTCAACTAGTTACATGAGGCCTGAAAAATCTTTACCTGAAAAAAAAATGTATTGCAATTATTATTATTTTTACACATAATTTATATTTTCTTATATATAATAACATTTTATTTGGACCAGTAGTTTTTGAGTTTATTCGTAAAAAAAAATACAAACATAAAAAAAACAGAAATTTTCTCTCTTTATAATAATAATATAGATTATTTCGTGGTAGTGGGACACAAATAGTTAAGTTACAACGATGTGAGAAGGTGAATGG
The DNA here is from genome assembly GCA_936446665.2 of Synanthedon andrenaeformis. Taxonomy (NCBI): domain Eukaryota; kingdom Metazoa; phylum Arthropoda; class Insecta; order Lepidoptera; family Sesiidae; genus Synanthedon; species Synanthedon andrenaeformis. The sequence continues at coordinate 10,550,099 of OW387783.2, read as the reverse complement.
GACCTAAATCGAGAATTCTGAGAATGATTTTGATTCAGGTGTACCTAATTTCTGAAGTTGATCCATTCCATTTTGCCTAAACTATGTAGTTTCCTTCGCAATCGTATTCGGTTTGATTTTACTTATATTTGGTCATTGCTGTTAATGGCTAAAGTTTGGTAATGAAATTAATCATGAGATGAAATGAAATGTATTTATCATTCCAAATGTCCAGGCTTCGTATTTGAAAGGAAATGAAGATTTTTTTGATGTACACAAAAGGTTAATTTTTTTGTTCTCCAAATCTCAACGATAATAATTTATTGCGGGGGATCTATTCGTGCGTTCATAATTTGAGATAAAATTCCTCAAATAATTGAGGCATTTAATCTCACACAGGTGTCGATGAATTTTGGAATCAAAGATAAAGTTACTTTTTGAAATGTGACATGGCATTGAAGCTTATATTTCCATTTTTATACGACCTTCACGATCATTGTCTTGTCGACATTTAAGTATAATTGTTTTGTATCGTCTATATTATTTGAAAATTAAACAACGCCTACTCCCGAATTTCATTATAGTTGAGTTCTAATAGCGTTTGTCTGTGACTTCGTCCGCATTCGTGCAAGCAAAGGATACTCTTGTAACTTACAGTCATTAGTGACTTTAGCAAAAAGAGTGGCCCATTCAGAAAACAAGTAGCAAGAATTAGTAAAGAAAAAAAGAAGAATAAGAGAACAAAACCAAAAACCTGTGCTAAACCTGCTATTGCGTGTAAATATAAAAGAACAACAGTAAGTAGTGGGTGTGAATTCAAGCGGACAATTGACGAATAGCGAATGTGGTAAAAAGCTTAGACGAATGGCGTCAAACCCCAACTAAGTACAAGTTAGGCCATGGATAGTATCGAAGTGCCTTACATCGAACGTTTTTAATAACGAACAAAACATGAAGCTGGGCAATGCACACTTGGGGTATGTCAGCTTTTTCAATCTTCCAACTCCCACACTCAGAATACATAAAATGCCCCGGTTGAAAATTGATCACGAGGCACCGTTCGAGTGAAGCTTGAATAAACAATGTGTCGCTGTGCAGGTATAGACGGGAGGGTGAGAAATGCCGGGGAAATTTTCCTTTGTTAAAAAAGTTGAGGCAATAGAGTAATTTCTTTGGATACTAAATTTCTCACCTGTGAAAGCAATTATTGGAATTAGTATCTCGAACCAGTAGTCATGCTATATTTAGACACCTGATAGAGAATTTCATGAACACTTCAGACAGAGAAATGTGCACAGAACTTACAGGAAAATAATAGGTACACTAGAAAAACGAAGGACTGTTATTATTATGCTACCCCACGACATTGTCTACAATGACTTAAAGGTCATATAACAACACCTTCAGGGTTCTATTAAAACTCTCACAATAGCATTTAATCATTTTTAAAAAGTTGCTTTGAATTCTTCTGTTATGTGACTGAATTCACATACAGAACTAAAATTCAGACTAAGTTGGAGTTCAAAATAAAGGATTTATCTCTCGATAAACAATTCAGTTTGCACAGGCGATGTTTTATTGAAGCCAGAACATCGAGTTCGTCTGGTGGAAAACAAAATAAAATATGTCCATGTCTTACAACGAAGTAATACCATTATTAGACCAACCTACTCGTATTATTTATTACTCGTATTGATGGGCATGACAGAAGTCGTGCGACTCGTGGGGTTATGGACTCCAGTTGGTTTCTGTGCGCACGAGTATCACACCTTGACGTAATAAATATGATCTATCTGTATCTATACATCTTCTTATATAACAGAAATTTGTGTTAGTTAAACCATTTAGTGTGAACTAAAGTCTGAAACGGCTGGACCGATTTATTTCATTCGTTGAATTTATTTCCGCTCCGAATAACAGAATAACTATTGAACCTATCATCGTGTGGACCGTCAGCCTGTCTGTTGACCTTATCATAAAAATTAAACAAATGTGCGGCTTACATTAGTAATTAAAAATTAAGTCAATTTGGCATTCAGTCGAATTGGGATTTAGTCTATTTGGGATTTGGTTGTAATGAGCCGGAAGCGAAATATTCACGAAAATTTGTTAATTAATCTTAAAAAATTAATCTGAGGCGGTACGAAGCTCGCCGGATCAGCTAGTATATTATAAAATAAAGTCGCTATCCCCCTCTGTATATATCGACGGTCCCTACGTACATAAAGACATGTCAAAAACCGGGGTTTACAGGAGAGCGTAATTTATGTTCAAACCGCTCTAGAAATAATTATATGTATAAGTAATTATAAATTTTGTTTTTTCTAGAATATTTTATTAGCTTTACGAACTTTATAATGGTAATCTAAAGACAATTATGCAATAAAAAAAAATTGCCATTTTTGACATGTCTTTATGTACGTAGGGACCGTCGATATAATAATTTGCAAAATCCCTGCGAAGCTGGGGACGGCTAGTATATATAATATTATAATGCTAATATACATTGTAAAACCAATTTGGAAGCAAATGGATTAAATATACAAAGTAAGCTCAACGATGACAAAGGGATCGACAAGGTTGTCTCAATTCTAAATAAAATCCACTCACTTCACAGTACAAAATTATTGTTTAAGTTTTTGTCTATCCGCCAACAATCCATAGAATTTTAAGCCCATTGTCAATGTAATACAGAAAATAATATATGCATTAAAAACTTTATCAGCTAAAATCATTAACAAAGCTTTAGAAGAACAATTTAATCAAAAAAAAAAAACACTGGTGTCATTCATTTGTTTGAAAATGTAGAGGTCACTGACAATTGAAATTTGTACCTACGCATGTATCTATATTATAATGTATCAATGTAATTCTGTTTGTTACGTTTTTAAGGCTAAACTGTTGAGATGATTTTGATAAAAATTTGTGTGTAGAAATGAAAAAGTTAAGGTCATAAACTAACTTGAAATGATTGGGGAGGCAAAAGCTATTACGAAAAAAGTGTTCATTACCAGTCAGTTTTTAATACTCTTTTTAATGAAGTTTTTAAATGAAAATTATTATTATTATTTTAAATATGTGATGTGTAAAGCTGTGTGATCTTCCTTCCTAATCTCATCCTTAGTAGCACCCGTGGCGTTTCTTGTGTTATAGGCGACGGTAGCCACCTACTATTCAGTGGATGCCTGACATACATCGATGCTGGCATCATATAAATTTATACAATAAGAATTTTTTTTTTTTAATACGTGTAAAAATGTGTTAAACTGTACAGCCCATGTTTGTAAAACATACGTAGTTTGAACTCGAACAATGAATCGATGATTCAAAGCAAACGTAGGTACGCAGTACGACGCACTCTGAATAGACTAAATTAATAGAAACAAAAACACTGCCCACATCAGACTAAAAAGCAGTCTTTCCTTCAAACTGCGAAAGTTAATGAACTTAGCCAGAACTCGTTAAGTATTCATATTTATTTTATTCTAGAATGCCCGTATCATATTGTGCAAACAATTTCAGTTTGAATTTCAAAGGGCTAAGTCAATGCTATGTCATCAAAGGAAAATATAAAATTTCATAACAACATTATTAAAAAAAGTTCCATTAGTAAATAATTACATATTTGGTTTTTATCTTAAACAATGTTTAGTCCATATTTTTAAACTACCAACATTCGATGGCATATAGAACAAAGACCCACGTGTTGTACCTACTTTTTTTTTTAAATGAGTTAATAGCACTGTCTACCGAACGTGTAATATAACTTCACAAAATTAACTAGATAATCTAACTAAAATCTAACTTTTTTGCACATACCACATCTGTTTTCTATGTCATCGATATACTAAGAACTCCGAAATAACCTGTGGAACGTGAAGTGGTAATTCAAGAAACGCGTTTTTTTTTAGAAAAAAAAAAATTTTTTTTTTTTTGAGTAAATGTTTATCGCATAGAATAAATTTATATAAATAAATTTATATAATAGAACATATATAAGATGGAACATATATATGGAACATCAATAAAGAGCTCATGTATCAGTGTTCTAATTTACGAGTTGCTAAGTTTACGGATTACCTATTAAATTAGTCATTAATAAACTTTTAAATATTTAAAATAATAAACAAACCGCATACATAGGCGGGCGATGTTAATTATGATTGTATAGTAATTACAAACTCATGCTATATTAAAGATTTGCTAGAACAAATTAAAAGTCGAATTATAATCGCATGAGAATGCATTACCAGGATCAAGAGACTTATCACGTGTTGGAGTCTAATAAAAATTGCATTATAAATAGTGGTTTTTTTTTGTTTCTATTTCAAAAAATCAATTCCAGTTTCTACTTTCATTTGACATAGGTACTCTTAACATGAACATGCTGCATTTGTGTACTTCATAAAAACTACTTTCAAAGACTCACTTGTGATTGGGTGTCATAGAACCGTTGATGAACTTTCTCATTTTATGACCTTATAAGCGTCGTTTCTTTAGTTGAGATTTAATTTACTGAGGAAAAAAAATTTAAGGTCGACGAAAAAGTTTACGAAAAGCTTGTTTCTCATAAACAATTAGATTGTCAGCGGGAGACACGAAACCCGCCCGCTTGCGGCGCACTCACCGCAATTTCGGAATATAATTACTTCTGAAAATCAACACACCGACATAAGTACCGACCTATCTTCACCGTGGTCGGTGGCACGTCCACACTGTACCTTCTTACTGTTTCTTCGAGAACAATTGCGCAACAGTAACTACAATTCAACATACGGGGAGTTTGGCTTCGGACCCTTTTGGCCGACTGGTTTTGACCCGCTGTATAAAAGTACCCGTTGGACCCACTGTGGGTTTTAAGCTGCGAAAACTTCCTTTACCCCCTTTTTAACTTACATACAATCATATTTTCATCAAGCAGTAACACCTTTAAATTGGAATTTAAAGTAATAGTAGGATCAAAAATAGCAGAAGCAAAGTTGATAACATTTTAAAAGTGGCAGGGCAAACTGCGTTCAGCAATCATAAGCAGCCCCTCTGACGGTAGTAAAAACCCCCTTACAATCGTGGGATAACAGCAATGTTTTCGTTTTTCGGTACGTAAGTGATGACAGAGCCCATTCCCTTATCCTTTACACCTTTATCCTTATCCTAAACCCTCGGGGACGAAGTGGAGTGATCCCTATATAGTATCAACATTTGTTTTTTTTGTATATTTACTAAAAAAACAAAAAAATGCTATTGACGCTATACCATACATGTATTGATAAATAATGTCACAAATAACTTGTGATAAAATTTTAATAACATTTTTTTTACATCGTGTACAAATTGTTTTTTTTTTTTTGATAAAATATTTTATGAACAGACACGGGTCGTTTACGATTTTATTTTTATATGTACCTAATAGATCTCAGATTCTTACCATAGTTCCTTAACTTTAAATAATAATTTGTAATATTGTAAGTAACCCTTTCTCATGTAACTGCATTGATTTACAACAATAAATTAATGTGTAAGTGCGTCAAGTTTGAAGCCTTACAAGCACAAGTAAGGCGGCTTTATCGGCTTTAATATTGAATTATTGTCGAGTCGGATAGTGGTAACATAATAGCCACGGCCAAGCAGGTACACCATATGTTCGCTTCAACAATACAAAGAGACATTTCCCACCGTTGTTTTTCTTTGGCCCGTATGCTTAAAACTGTGAGAACGAAGCGAATGGAAACAAGAGCAAGGTAACAAAATAACAACCGGTTATGCAACGAAACGTACGCAGTTTTTCATAAGTATTAAGCAATCGAGACCGTAGCCATGTTCCCGCCAAAAATACGAGCCATTGGAAACGGCAAACCGTTGTTTTTCCCTTTAAAGATCCTCTCTTATCTGATATTTTAAGTAAAATATCAGGGAAGACGGTTGTCTGTGATACCATTGATCTGTAGTCAATCGATATTTATTGTACAAATGGCATGAAATGCGTCGCCATCGCGTCGGTATCACAGGTCGCAATTAGGGCCTTTGAACTATTTTTGTGTAGATACTAGAAGATCTAAGAAACTTTTATATAAATTACAAGCTAATGCGAGATAGAGTGCATTTTATTTGTCTGTGTAGCTTCTGATATTGTTGGAAGTCTGTGGCGGAAACGGTAGCCGAATTACAGGCGCCCGGGAAGGAGGTAGTAGGGTCGCCTCGACCGCACTTTCGTGACTCGATTGTTTACTTCCGAGCTTTAGCGAGGAAATTAAATAGCTTTCAAAAAGTTAGTTAATTTAATATTACAAACATATTTCAATTTCGTATAAAGAGATTCAGAATGATCTTATAAATTGATAATTGAAAAAAGCAGCCCTTTGAGGTTTCTTGCCGGATTCTTCCTCCAAGAATCTAGATTCTAACTAAATCGACGATACTTGCAAAGAATTACGTTTGTATGTGACTACTATTTAGTCCTAGACAAGGTAAACATTTAATTTTCTTTATAAGACATTTATATTTTATATTTTATTTTATACATTATGGTTTAGCAATAAATGAATTGAATTGAATTGAAAAGACTTACACACATTTACACTAAAAAACTTACACATTACACTATCAGTATATATATTTTAATTTTTAACTAGTTACAGCATACCTGAAACAAAAAAAAAACAAAGTGAAAAAAGCGAAGATGATGGTTAAAGATAGATGTTACACAAAAGTTATTATGAAAAATAATATAGATTGGAAAGCATATAAAGAATAAAGAATATAGAAATTTATTTCAGAATAACAACTTTAGTTTTAGCATATTTCCGTCCCCCACACTAGGCTCTGTTTGTCCTATGGGGGAAGTAATTATATTAATATACATTAATCTATGCTTAATTATGCAAGGTCTTGACCATGGAGACTAGAGGTAAGGAGGACCAATTTACATGGGTGACCAAAAAGTGGCAAGCTAAAAGCATTAAATAGTGGTTCATAAATTGACCAGAATGGCGCTAGTATAGCATTGGTGTTTGATATGATTGGTTGGTTTCGTAGTTCATGAAACCACCGTAAATAAAATGCTACTAGAGCGCCACGCCCCAATTCTACTACAGCGCCGCCCAATTGAGCGACGGACGCTTTCTCATGTATAGAGTTGAGCCTCCTTACCTCTAGTCTTCATGGTCTTGACTGTAGGGTAGAGGTAGTCTTGACCATACGTCTTGACTCTTTTTTATTTATTTTTTATTATCTTTTCCTTGGTCTTTACGATGTGTACATAGTTATCTATATTTATAAACTACACGGAATAGACAAACACATAGACACATAGACTCCTCAATTAATAATATCATGCATATTTTAATTAAGGCAGCACTACGCCACAATCATTGTAGAGAAAATGAAAAAAATCTGTTATAAATATTAGAATACATTCGCTGCGAAAATACAATAAATTCTCTCTCCTTTTTACTACACATGCATAATTATTGCGCTGAACAAAAACACGTGGAGGTATATTGTATTGTGCTAGTAAACAAAGCGTACACATCCGAGAAACGAATAGGGTTAAAATGTTAATTAATTTTTTTACCACATTTCATTTGAATGTAGCATTCAAATGAAAATCTGTTCGTTTTTTAAATATCAACAATTTGTTCTTTGCACACTCCAATTCTAGGACAAGTAGGTATGTAAGACTAGCTGATGTTTGTGCCTTCGTCCGCGTTATATTGATAGAGTATTCTTATTTAAATAAATCGTAAAAAGTCTATGATACTCAGTGCAAAGTTTAAATCTTTAAAAAATATGTTCGTGTTTTAGATATCACAATTTGTCCTTTACGCATTCCAACTCTCGGGAAAGTAAAGTCACGGTATGAAAAGGTTCGTCACCTTAGTCGACATTTGCTTGCACCAGGGCAATTGTCATACCTACCAACATTTCATTTCAAACAAAACAGAATATCGCATTGACCTTTGCAATAGACTATTTGACTGTTAGGTCAACTAATCAGGATGTATTCAAATATTCAAATAAATAACTATTAACTAATAAGATATAGTGAATGTTTTGCCATCAGAAACTATGACTAATCCCGAAATCAATTATGATATTAAATTATTGACGTGTTTATGTCCGTATTTATTATTTTATATTGTTTTTTTAAAGAAATAAAATGAATAGTACTAATTATGGTAAAATTTATTTAAATAAACAAAACTATATTAAAAAACGAGTATATCCGCCATCGCATCAATCACAAATTGTAGGTAGTCGCATTCGCATTAAACCAAGAAGGCGAGAGCATAATCCAGAACCTTAAAGTACCTATCTGTAGTAATTATTATGGTTTCAAGAAATTTCGTTAATACTTTAGCCAGTTCTATGATCTACATTAATTGCAGCTCTTTGACGGATACTTAAATTCCTTGGCATTATCGAATTAGGTAAATACGATTATGAAAATATATGACACACAATGACAATTAAATAGAACATATTTGACATGAACTTCGTAATGACATACCATTAAAAAGATTGAATGAAACTAGATTATTGTTCAGAGATGTATACCATATTGATCCTTGTTATCATATCTAGTAAGTTTACTTTCATATGCAGTTGTCTGTTTAGTGCTTTAGTTTCAAAAGGCACTAAGAGTCAACTACTTAATAAAGGAATGAATTTAAAAACTGACGAAGGTATTCGTACCTCCCCTGTACCTATGTAAGATTAGCTGGTTCTCGCGACTGCGTCCAAGTTATTAAATAGATTAATATTTATTGGATGTTATAATATTTGTAGGAATAGTTAAGGCCAGGCCCTATGAAACTAAGGGAACTTTAAATAAATGTGCTGAGTCAACCACATATCTGATCAATGTGGAATTTACATATATATATTTTGAGACCTTTATCTGTAGATTATCAAGTCAGAAACATAATTAGGTGATTTTCATTCGATACATTTTTTGATCGAAATCGCCGCCTTTTCCGGAGAATATTACATTTTTCTACTAAACGGCTTGAGTTATATCGCCAAAAAACTGCTCGTAGCAAGGAAACATTGTTTACCAGTGATTGTCAAAATAAAATAAACTTAGGTTTATTTTTACTCCTATAATTAACGAAAACAATTTTGAGACTTACGTTGTTTAGTTCCGAGCTAGTGCACACCAAATCATGCTTCAAATAATGTACGCAATATTCAACCTTACGTAAGCTGTATCTTGCGATATATTAAAAAAAATCCTAGAGAGCCGCCGAGCAACTTGTAACTCTCAGGTGGCGGGACGTGGGCGGAGCGAGCGTAGGAATTTTTTTCGTGGGGCCTGCTCTTAAGGAAGACAGGTTGATGATGGTCCATTGGATGGTAGATTTCCAAATAACACGAATAAGGTCAGGGGAGATAGACGCAAGTGCGAATAGAATAAAGGAAAGGTTAAGAAGCAAGGAAGGGTAAGGAAATGAATTCTGGCATCTGAATAACAGCATCCTTACCGTTACGAGTATTTTTCATGGCTGCCCAAACCCGAAACGCAGTATTCCTTAGGCTGCCACTACTAAATTTACAAATGCTATTTTGTAAGTTTAGATAAACGATAATGTATGTTTTTTTAAAATAAAATAAAAGGCTTTAAGGGAAAACATACTGTTACAAATCAAACACAATGTCACTGAATGAATCCTTACAATACGATCCAATAAGCTGTCCTTAACTATGACTTAGGTCACACATTACATAAAGTAATACCATTCAACGTCATCACATCTTATTATTAAAAAATCACTTGAATGTTTTAATCCTGTTGTCATCCAAGAAGATTATTAATTATCTCAATATACTATCCTACTATTGGATAGTGAAGAAGCTAAATATGTTCTTCGGTTATAAACAAATCGCAAATACTGCCTGGCACTTCTTAAACTAAAGGTGAACATCGCTAATATAATGTCAAAAGTCAATGTACATATTTATGCATCCTTAATACTTTAGTACAGCCAGCACGCCAATTATAAGACGCCAAGTGACTGTTCAGTATTCACGGATGGTTTTATTAGTGAGCTGCAAGACACAAGCCTTATTGGTCTAGCCATGGACACGTTTCCGGCCGGCCTAAACGGTCAGACGATGACGACACAACGGTGATATCATCGAAGGTTTTTGGATGTGCAGCTATTGCTTGTAGACGCCAGACCAGATTGAATTAAAAGGCTTTTGTGTCTGAACTTTAACATTTTTAGATGGAGGCCTTGACTCAAAGACCTTTGACGAATGTAGTAAATCTATCTAAAGAGAATAGCATCACTTAAATTAAGTAGTTTGAGTAATGCTCAAATGTTTTAATGCGAGAGTAATATTTTTGATGATACAGGTTTGATCAAGTATTATATAACAGCAAGCAGATCTGCGTAAAACTATTTTGATGACTAACACAAGCAACGCTATAGATACCGCAACTTTGGTAGGCTAAAGGATGTCTTAGAGAGTATGTGGAAAAAATGGGCTTTGGCATTTCTTGCTAATAAGCAATAAATAATAGTATGGAAATGTAGATATAGAAAGTAAATACATTTATAAGAGATGAATTGAAAATTTAGACTGGCATAGAGCACTTTTACTAAAATGTTTTCTGTGTTGTTAAAACCCCAATTACATTTACGCCCTTATAGACCGCCGTTGTATAGTGGAGTGGATCAACAGAATCTCAATTTATTAAAAAATATGTTTCAATAAAAAACACTTGAGTCTCTGCATAACACGTAAAAGCCTCTGCAGTGCATTTCATGTTGTGAAACAGAATTATATTACACTTTATACCATTGAGGCGAGATACTGAAGAGGCTCCATCGGAGTCTAGACGCGAAGCAATTTCAATAATGTATCGATATTTCAAAACACGAAGCCGTCTAAATTTGATTCTCCCCCGGAAAGAAATTAAAGGAAAATATCAATATTTACCTACATCATGATTTAATTAATAAAGCCCGCGTTTGTTGTGTCAAAAATTACCAGCGTAATGGAAACAAAAGCGTTTCCAGTTTCTGTAGACATTGAGATTTTCGTTCATTAATTAATGGACATGTGAGAGAATTAATGTAACTTTTAAAAAGGTTTTTCATTTTTAACAATAATATAAAATCTTTTGTAAAAGCAGAGTTAACTACTGCAGAGCACATTGCGTTTCGCAGTCAAAAATTGGGCAGCCCGTCTGGCGTCAGTAACCACACCGAGTCAGTAATCTCCATTATACTTTACTCAAATTATCCATCACTAGCTGTTGCACTAGCTGTTGCACGCGCCCGTGTAACTTTATAAAATATATCCTATGTTACTCACTGATGATGTAGCTTTCTATAGTTAGATAAAAGAATTTTCAAAACCGGTCCAGTAGTTTTCGAGTTTATTCATTACAAATATACAAATCTTCTCTCTTTATAATATTAGTATGTTATCATTTATAACTTATTAAAGAAATAAGTCATAATGCATACTAGAACGCATCTTAAAATGAGTATTTTACATTTCAAAGGTATAACTTGTGTAAAATAGAACATATTTTGAGTCAACACTTATGGACCAGCTTGTAATCTGTCTGTTGTACACAAAAGAATATTATTTAAACAAAAAATTCAGGCCACTTGCCAAACTTTACTTTATCAAAAAATTATAAATCTCAATCAAATTAATTAATTAAAAAGATTTGTTGTAAGAGATTTATAATAGAACAGATACTTGACACTAAACTCAAATGAAGAATTATATCGTGATAACGCAGAGGCCGACGAAACAGTTAAATTAAACACCCTGTAAACTTAATACGCGACTGTATAGATAATAATCAAATTTAATTATGAATGGCATTTGGACATTAATTGACTTGGATCGAAATTGTTAGATAAGGCCAACTCAAGCCGGGGAAGGCTGTAGAGCTATGGACGCGTCAGAGCGAGACGTCCTTGCGGTTACCTTCCGTCTTCGATTTCATGAACGCATGTAACAGATATTTAACGGCCAAAACTGATAGTTAAACCACGTATTATTTCGTCGTATTTCGATATTATGTTGGTAATATTATAAGAACTTCAGTCAATACTTGGGTATCAAATGAAACTTTACAAGGGCATATGAACGTTCACGTATGAATAAATCTATAGTTAGCTGAGAGGTAAAGAATCGTAAGTCACTTTTTGAAAGTTTTATGTTTTTTAAATTAGAATAAAAAAATAAAAAAAAACAAGGATGATAATAATAAACATAGTATTATTATCATCCTTAATTAGTATTTAATAAAGTAAAAAAAGAATGGCATTTATAATTTTGATTTGTCACATTGGCCTTTCTTATTAAGACCTACCTGTAAACTTTGGTGATTCGTCCTTAAGGTCCTTTAACCTCTCAGCTACAGAAATTAATCATAAGGTTTTTTTTTTGCAATACCCATGGCAGTAATGGCAAAACGGAATATCTCGAAAAGTCGAAAGAGCTTTAAAACACTTGTTTCACATGGGCCGTCTATCTTCCTGTCTCCTTTGGCTAAACAATAAATTAATTAAAATAACCGAAACAAAATCTCCAAACAGTTGATATATATCCGCTTGATTCTTTTTTCTTACCAACGGAATTCAGTGGTTTTTATCATCATTAAAAAAAAATTATTTCATAAGAACTAAAGAATTCCCTAGAATCTGAGTTTTTTGTGTTCTAAGCATATAGAATAAAATAATCCCAAGTCTTCTATAATAATACTAGCCCGGTTAAGTACGGGTGCAATTTTTTTTTCTGCAATAAAAACCTTCTTCGTTTAACGCTCTTTTGAGTGAAAACCGCATTAAAATCCGTTGCGTATTTTAAAAGATCTTATGTATCTTATCGTATCTTTATGTGTGTATTTTCCAGAAAATAATTTAAGTGTTTTATTCAAGCTTTATTACTATTTATTAAGTTCGTGTAAAACACACTAAGAGTGCAAAAAAAACATATTTTCAATATTTCTATGCGTTTGCGTATATTATTTTCTCCATTCGCTTTTTTTGCTCAAATAAATAAATTATTAATACTTATATTAAATTGGAATGTAACTCTATATGTTACGTTTTCATGGCTAAACCAATCAACGTAAGTAATCGAATTTTGTATCAACGTAATCGAATAGTTCTGACTCCTCGGGAAGGACTTGAGCAATTTTTTAAGCCCGAAACGAAATAAAAGTCGAGAGCACAGATGAAAAACACACGGCAAAACTCTTTCGAGCATCAGACGCGCGTCGCTAACCGCCTGTGGCTATGCGTCGACGTTCGTTCGTTCGCGTGATCGAGGGACACATCGGTTGCATAACGAGCAATGCAGCGGGCATCCTATCCGGCTAACGGTACTGTGGCGCGAGCGAGGGCGCACAGACCCAATCCACATCTAGACAAGCCACTATCACGTACATCTTTGATGTAACAATACCGCTACAATGACCGTTCGTATCTCCATCCACTTACAATCAATTCTGTGCAACTAAAATTGAATCAAATCTCACGCAACTTCCTTGTTTCATCACGGCTTTCGGAGAGTATCATAATAAAACATAAAGTGAAGAGGGGAAAAGCTTCAGTTCTGGTCGTGTGATCAGAGATGAGACCGTGACTGATTAAACACAATGCTTTTAAATAATAGAGAACGGATGTAATGAACCTTTTTTATGGGGACCCTTTGGGTGTAAAAAGAAGGCAATTTTAGTTTTGAAACTTTTTATACGTTTCAAAATGATATGTGGATGACGGTCGACAACCAGATGGTTAGAACAAATTAGATTGAATATATTTTTTTCGTCGTTTTAAGGTAAAAGACAAGTGGGAGGCTGACGGTAATTTGGCTGGAGGCCAGAGACAAATAAACACCATACGCTATAAACATTAGAATCAAGTATCAAGGGTCCAATAGGAATGGCCTCTGCCCATTAATATTCATACCAAAATAAACAGTGGTCTTCTATGAAACAGTAGATAATATCGCCAGACACGTTGCCTCATCTTTAAGACTGCGGAACGAGTGTGTTAGTTCAAATGAGTCTAAGGATCTAAGGATATTTAAATTCTTTTGCTAGTCCTACTATTACAGATTAGAGTACGGTAGTCAAAATGTTCAAGGACGAAGTAAGGGCCTTCATTTTACAATAGTCTTATATCATCCAAACGCTGGTTACTGAACTCTCCTCATTTGAAGAGGTAACAACATTCTTATTTGAGAACATTATTGTTGTTAGGTTTGAGAAGAGGTATGAGAAATATGAGAGCCCTAATCGGCTTTAAGATAACCATACTGAGATACCCATACCTTCACACTTTACAAGTTCTTCACGATGATTGCTAGTCTTCTAAGTGTCCTATTATGTTACCTTACTCATTTGTTACTGGAGCAAGTGATAATTATTGCAATCTAAAAACACTGCGATACACACCGGGACCTGACTGAGATTTAAATGTCTTTGCAGTTTTCAGTAGAGCGTTCGATCCACTGAGCAATCTCTTGCTTTACAATATTTGGTATGCATTCATCTGTAATTGATTCATGCGAGTGGTATCCGGAAGACGCGAACCGCGATTCCTGTTTCGAACATGTCCGTTAGACTGGTTCGCAATGGGCAATCGTGAATCTCATTATATTACTTGGTAAATGACTGCATCGGCTACCGGAGAGTTGTTATCGCAGTATTAACGAGTTAACATTCTGGTAAGACTATTTCAATTGCTTATATTAGGTGTACTAAAATAAACCTAGTATCCATAAGAGGTGCCAGTTTTATTTTTATTTTATATAATATTGATTACAATGATTAGCTGCTTTAGAGAAAAGACTGTAATATCTGTGTCGAACAATCCTATGCAATTGGACGTAATGAGTCTACTCCAAGATTCGGCTCCAAAGTTATCGCTTTAGGCTCTTCATTAGTGGCATCTATTAGCGGTGCCACCATAATTTATAAAGTACCTATATCTCAAAATAATTCTGTGTTGCACAACACAAGCAATAAGTGAAATTAAATATTTCGAGTAAGTTATCATCACTATCATCATCTAATATGTCAGCCGTTTGACGTTTACTGCTTTTGGTAGTCAATTATATTTTCAAAACACATCAGTCAAAAGCAGATATAAAAAGTCTGCACTTGTATAATAAAAAAAATTAAATAATAACTATGACACAGCTTTAAGGGTCCATTATGTATGTATGTAAACAATAAATCGTGACTTGTATACTGCAAATGCTGTCAACACACCACATAATATTTGGAGTCATCTCTGACTGTGGCCGAAATGGGAACTAAATCCAAACATTTGCTCCCTAGAGAAGACAGCGTCGGAATTTATATAAAAAAGAAAGATTTAGTCATTTTTTTAAGTGCACGCAGCTCCATCCATGAACTGAGTGGGCGGTGCCGTTAGTATTGGATTTTTTACTTGCAATAAGTCGAGTGGGATGTCCGCTAGACTGGTTTAACTAGGTTTAGAGACACACATTCGCTGACATTCGTTTTTTGGGCATCATCGAACTCTCAGTTAACTGTAATAAAAATAATCTAGTTAAATATACCTACCTCTTTTTAATACATACTAACTATTAAGTAATTAGCGAAACTATTAAGTAATTATTGTTTTCGCTTTTCAGCTTTCAATAACTTTTTTTTAAAGTTCCGCTTCCTTACGAAGATTGGCGACCATCATGTCTAACCTTGGAAACAGCTGAACGAAAGAGGGAGCGAGTGCTCATACCAAACCACTCTCTCAAATTTTTCAACCAGGATGTCTTTCTCTTGCCTCTGCTACGTTTGTTCAGATTTTTTTCTTACTGAAAAATACTGTATCATTAGCCTTGAGCTGTAATTTTGCACTCCCTTTCTCAGAAACAACTTATTGTTAATTGTGTTTTTTATTACTTGAAGTTTGTTTTCTAAAACTGAGCAAGTAACGTCATTTACAAAATGACCAGTATTGATACAATATTGATCGCTGTTGACGCCTTGTCACAATTTGTGGTTAAATTTGTTTTAAATACAATTGTGTATATTTTTTACTTGATTTTGCTTACATTTCGCGAAAATAACTAATGCTGGCTAATAAAATAATGTAGCCACGAAAACAGACAATATAAAAATTCACATTGACAGTTCGAGTGCGAGTACCTTCAAACCGGCCAACTTTGCCGGCATTTTGCTTAATATTAAGAAATTAGGAACAATATGCCCTATAACACAAAGTAAACATGACCTTTACATTGGCCACTGCATTATCTCAAAGAATTATGAATTATAGATCTAAAAAAATGAAGAATCATAAGCGTAGTGATCTGTTATAGCTCTCATATTAAAATTACGCATCTTCGAAATGTAATCAGGTCACAATAAGTGAAAAGTAATCACTGATTTTGGCCCACTTCACATACACCCAACTTTGAACGCGTGTTACTGATAAATTAGTGAAGTCAGCAAAACATCGATCGGTCAGTGATATTTAAATTTGACCAGAAATTAAGAAAATGTTGCTATTTCTTTAGAGACACTTTCAATCCATAGTTTGTTATTTTTTGTTTTTGGGCAAAGTTGGTCAGTTTGACGATATCTTTTTTATTAACTAGTTGAAACCTACAAAATTGAATCATGTTACTAACATGATCAACTAAAGTTAATTTAAAATTCTTTTAACGTAGTTAAACGATTTCCTTAAGTTATTGGATGTAGATTAAAGGCAATAAAATGTTAAAACAACCGTTAGATCATTATAAATGTCGTCGTAGCATAAAGAAATATGGACGTTTGATGTTGGCACGCCTTTGTTCTTTTAACAAGCTCCCCGAAGTTGACTGTTCTTCGACCGAACCGACTGTTAAAGTAGGAACGCCATTCCTAAAACCACCAAGCTAAAAATATTAAGGTAGCATTTTCTCATATATTTTTTTTATTAATCTAAACGAGATAACTTAGATTTAAACGAAAGTGAGCTGAAGAATAATTGTGAAAAAAACCCTTAAAAAATTATACTTTATATCTCGTTAGACAGGCTGACGAACTTAATAGTGGTTCTAGTCACCTATCAACACAAGAAAAGACAGGTGTTTCAAGAGCGCTGCCGACTGTAATTGGATTAAGGATAAGGGATTAGGAAGGGGTAGATAAGGAAGAATAGTTATGGGCTCTGGCATCCCTCATTCACGGTTGTCTTCTATTAAGTATCAATCAATGTGTATAAAATATAGTAATATACATTGATGGATTAGTATCTCTCGAAATAGGCAGGACTAGAAAATAATCTTTCAAATCTTTAAATTTTTTTAACCTTTTAATCCTGGCTAAAATAATCTTTTAAAAGTTAGGACTTAAAATACTGCCAAATAAAAATGTCTTCCCTCTGCAGTGTTTTCACGGATTCTTCCATTTAGTTATATTTTATCTTAGTTAGAATCTACACTTTCAGCTTCATCATACTTTTGAGATAGTATATCTGAGGGGTATCTGAAGGTATCTAGTAAATCTGGTAGAGTATCAGATTTTGCAACATCCGATTCTCATTCGAATAGAAAACAGAAGCCGGTAGCTGGTCGCTAGTTAAAAATAAAAATTAAGCAAATTGTAGGTAGTCGCATTCGCATTAAACCAAGAAGGCGAGAGCATAATCCAGAACCTTAAAGTACCTATCTGTAGTAATTATTATGGTTTCAAGAAATTTCGTTAATACTTTAGCCAGTTCTATGATCTACATTAATTGCAGCTCTTTGACGGATACTTAAATTCCTTGGCATTATCGAATTAGGTAAATACGATTATGAAAATATATGACACACAATGACAATTAAATAGAACATATTTGACATGAACTTCGTAATGACATACCATTAAAAAGATTGAATGAAACTAGATTATTGTTCAGAGATGTATACCATATTGATCCTTGTTATCATATCTAGTAAGTTTACTTTCATATGCAGTTGTCTGTTTAGTGCTTTAGTTTCAAAAGGCACTAAGAGTCAACTACTTAATAAAGGAATGAATTTAAAAACTGACGAAGGTATTCGTACCTCCCCTGTACCTATGTAAGATTAGCTGGTTCTCGCGACTGCGTCCAAGTTATTAAATAGATTAATATTTATTGGATGTTATAATATTTGTAGGAATAGTTAAGGCCAGGCCCTATGAAACTAAGGGAACTTTAAATAAATGTGCTGAGTCAACCACATATCTGATCAATGTGGAATTTACATATATATATTTTGAGACCTTTATCTGTAGATTATCAAGTCAGAAACATAATTAGGTGATTTTCATTCGATACATTTTTTGATCGAAATCGCCGCCTTTTCCGGAGAATATTACATTTTTCTACTAAACGGCTTGAGTTATATCGCCAAAAAACTGCTCGTAGCAAGGAAACATTGTTTACCAGTGATTGTCAAAATAAAATAAACTTAGGTTTATTTTTACTCCTATAATTAACGAAAACAATTTTGAGACTTACGTTGTTTAGTTCCGAGCTAGTGCACACCAAATCATGCTTCAAATAATGTACGCAATATTCAACCTTACGTAAGCTGTATCTTGCGATATATTAAAAAAAATCCTAGAGAGCCGCCGAGCAACTTGTAACTCTCAGGTGGCGGGACGTGGGCGGAGCGAGCGTAGGAATTTTTTTCGTGGGGCCTGCTCTTAAGGAAGACAGGTTGATGATGGTCCATTGGATGGTAGATTTCCAAATAACACGAATAAGGTCAGGGGAGATAGACGCAAGTGCGAATAGAATAAAGGAAAGGTTAAGAAGCAAGGAAGGGTAAGGAAATGAATTCTGGCATCTGAATAACAGCATCCTTACCGTTACGAGTATTTTTCATGGCTGCCCAAACCCGAAACGCAGTATTCCTTAGGCTGCCACTACTAAATTTACAAATGCTATTTTGTAAGTTTAGATAAACGATAATGTATGTTTTTTTAAAATAAAATAAAAGGCTTTAAGGGAAAACATACTGTTACAAATCAAACACAATGTCACTGAATGAATCCTTACAATACGATCCAATAAGCTGTCCTTAACTATGACTTAGGTCACACATTACATAAAGTAATACCATTCAACGTCATCACATCTTATTATTAAAAAATCACTTGAATGTTTTAATCCTGTTGTCATCCAAGAAGATTATTAATTATCTCAATATACTATCCTACTACTGGATAGTGAAGAAGCTAAATATGTTCTTCGGTTATAAACAAACATAACATTACAGGTGTAGTTCTTTGCATTGCATCTCTACCTACAAAATTATTCAATATCAGCATCGCTTTTTCGTACGATGTTCAGTAATGCGCAATAGAAACAATGGCTACCGACTAGCAAAAGGTTGTCTGGAGCTTTTTGTAAAACGTAGATCTCGATTGTTTTAACTTGAGTACACACGTAACATAATGGATTACGACACACAATCATCAATGATGCGAACGTTGCGACACTATTGCACAGTGGTACCTAAGTGGTAAATTGACATTCACGTGAGAATGGGGGACACGACACATGGCGGTAACATGGCGGACACGACACCTGTTACATACATCCTTATAAAGACTATTATTCGTCGTAACCCAGATGTTATTTTATATACATTAACGTGCTTGAAGTGCTTCTGCGTTCCCTATATATATACCAGATTCCTAAAATACCACCATACAAGATTCCTAGTATAACAGATTCCCACAATACCAGAAATATATTAAGAAAAGAAAAATATATGATTCTTTGAAAAGTAGAAATAAAAAGGAGCCACGCTTGGATAATAAGAAATGGAAATTATAATTAACTTAATAAATTAAGTTTTATGTTGAGCATGATTCATTTGAATTAGTACTAGCGACCCGCTCCTGGCTTCGGGCCTTCCTCGTTTATCCCTCTTTCTATTAGTGAAAACCGCATCAATATCCGTATATCAAATAATTAAATTCCCTCATTTTAGTCGTGATAATAAGTGCGGCAAACATTCTAACGCTAAGAACATCGCTAAGGCTATCGATGCAAATCGCTAAGGACATTAAAAAATATAATTACTTCTTTTAGGGGTATAACATTTCAGTTTTGTTTACGTAATGCCGACAGGCAAGCTAATTTTATACGTTTAATTAAACCTTTCCACAGTCCGCATGGAATAAAATTTCCACCTATCTTACCGCGCGTAGGTACCTTATACCTATTCGTAATAAGGATGTTCTACTGTTTGAGAATATGAATTAACTTGTACCGATACTAAATCAGAAGAAAAAACCTTTCCATATTTGTCAAGGCTCGGTAAACAACTTTTAAAAGGCTGCGTTTAGATCCAACAGTCTGGTGGTTTTACTTTTGATGGCGTGCATTTAATATGTTAATCACTGGGTTAGTTACTTTATAAAGCTAAATTTCAAATAATTTCTATAGTAAAACCTATTCGCTGATACCAAATATGTGTTTCCCTAAGCTGTTCAAGAATTCTCTGTTGTAAGTTACCTACCTAAGATAAAATAAAATGTAGCTTTTTGTGCAGATTAGGATTTAGTTATATAATAGGTAGGTAGGTACTTGTTTTGTAGAGGATAATGTTGTTTGACAACCGTCACTCGAAAAGACTGATGATCTATAAACATTTGAAGTCTGCCAACTACATTATAGCTTTAACGTATGGGACTCAGCCTATTTTAATACTGCTTTACATAAACTTGACAAAGTATTTAAGTCTTGACTTTAAGTAACAGAACTTCAGAATGGAATCATAATTCTGTTCTTTTTATGAAAATCATAAAACCAATATTATAAATGCTAAAGTGACTTTGTTTGCTTGTTACGTTTTCACGAAACCGATCATCGTGAAAAGGAAATAGGTTTCAATCCTTTCATCCAGAAAACAAGTAAAATAATAATAATAACGCCTGACAAAAATATTTAATAAATGTTTTAACACCTAAGAAAAAGGGACGCCAACGAAGTCACGGGCAAAAACTTATGCCGGAGTGATTCCAACAAGTTTCTACATCCCATCCAACGTCTTAAACGTGTTTAGATAGCCAAAATTTCTCTGTTCTGCATCGATCCCATTGTGTAAGTCAACAGCGCATTCCTAGGATTCATTATTTTGCTCGCACCAGCACGCATGCACGAAGTCGTGCCACACGACAATATTAATATTTTTCTGAACAAGTCAATTCGATACACGTAGGCCTAGAAAGCTAAAAGTGCCGCCATGCAAATTGCGCGTTGTGTGTTACGACGAATGGAAAATATTATTACATCCATCGCGGAGAGAGGGCGCGCCAAGACTCGCGGAGGCAAGACGAGATAAAAAAAATACGGAGTTGAGGCGGTTTAAGCAATATCAAAGTTATCGCAAGACGCTTGATCGCGAAGTAATTTGTTCTGATGGCACTTATGTACGAAGTTTAACCATGAAACGATGAAACCTCTCGCCGTGTTACGCATACTGATAAGGGATTGCTGGATTTTAGATCGCCACCTAAATTGAGTCACGCAAGAAATTGTTCACGGAGCAACAGCCCTAAACAAAACTTTATAATCGCTTGAAAAATCTGATGCCCACTTATTTCTAACAATCACAACACTCAAATAGTGAAGGCGGGGGGGGGATCGAACCCCAATTGATGCTCTCTGAACCTTTTAACACTTTATGTGTGTGGATTAGAAGTAACTATTACTTGCTCTGAGTCTATGAAAACCACTATGGACTGCAAGCCAAACTCAGACCGAATCCAACTTCAAAAGATAATTTCAATAGATATAAATTCTTTGCTGGGAACCACCACTTTATAAGCAAACTTCGAAATTTTCTCTTCATCAGATCTGCAGAGGTTTTATTTTTGCCCTACACGTTTAGTAGACGATGTTTGATATTTAGTTCATATTAAAATGTATGATCGAAAAATAAAAATATTAAGTCCGGTGGGACTAGATCAGTAGGACCATGAGTCAATCATCATAAAATAATGTGGCTGACGTCTGTCTTCGCTGTTTCTCCGCTAACTTCTTCTAAACCACCCAACGGATTTTGATATGGATTTAACTAATGGAATGAGCGATAAAGAGAAAGATTTGATAATTTGCAGAAAAAATCCGGGGTCGGGTCGCTAGTTTGCCTATAATTCTAAAAGAATACATTAACGAGATCGAAACAAATCCAAAAGTATTCAACGTTGGCCGGTTAGAAGAAAATGAGAACATTCCTTTGCGTGGCGGAAACTAATGCGGGCGTTAAATCGTAGAGCGTGGGGCCTCCTTCCCTCACTAGCAGGCTTGGACCTCCGATAGCTTGCCAGATTATCGACTCTGGGAGCAATTTGTGGGGATTTGCGGCCGACCTCGCAGCCAAATAAAGCGATCGTCCGTCATTAGAGCGGACTGCACTCCCGCTAGACTAATTTAAGACGTATAACGATCAGTGTTGAACCCGTGTTTCCTCCATTAACCCGGAGAATGCTTTTGTCAAATCGTCCATCTAACAATACAGAGATGTATACGCAAAATTGTATACTAATAACATCAATATTATTCCTCACTAAAACTGAATAACTTGCAAAAGAAATCACAATATTTCGTTTTAACAAGACCACACACACATTTCACTTATTAAGTATGTAAAAATTTACGGTTATTTAAAAATATACGTCAATTTTTACATACTTAAAAAAAGTGTCACCAAAAAGCGTCGATGAAAAGTGACACTTTTTTTGCGCGCGATGGGAGTAGAATTATTTCAAGGTCGAATTTCCTGTGACGCCTCTTGTAACGTTTCTGTGTGAAATCTACCACTTATATTTATTTCATCACCACAGAAGTTTCACTTTTGACACGCGACTAGTTCTTGCCCGCGACTTAGTGCGGGTATCTTTATACCTTACAGCCATATGCCATTCCTATGCGTAAACTGTATTACTGTAAAGTAAAGTTTCATCAACACCTGTTAGATAGATTGTGTGTCAAAGAGTACACATCCATATGTCCATTTTAATCTTTATAATGTTAGTAGATAGTAAGTAGGTTTGTGTATAATTACATTGACGATATACACCATTAAAACCTTATATACTAAGTCTAGAAAGCTGAAATTTAGGACAAAATAATTATGTAGATGAAAGAAAAAGAAAAACTTTAAAATAAAAGTTTATTATTACCAAAAAATAAAAATTACTAGTACTTTTGTAGGTACAAATAAACATTCCTAAAAATTTGTTTCTTTGAAAAATAAAACTTAAAACAAAACAAATGTGTACATTTTTTTTCTTTAGGTTTTTACGTAATAAATATTAAATAAGGGTGAGAGGGTCCGCCTATTCTTAATTCTTTTTACTGGGTCAAAAACTGTAAAAAATAATCTTACGTAATAAATGAATGGCGCCTTACAAGTGAATTAGACTAATGCTGTGTGAAACGTGGTAAACTAAAGTCAACTTTTTTAGTTTGTCTACTAAAAAGGCATTAATGCATTTTGCATCAATGTATCAATAGTAGGAAGTTTTTTAACATTATGAGTGATGATGATGATCTACACTTGCAATGTGGAATTAAATATTTAAAAATTAGTGATTTATGGCTTGAGAAAATTACAGCTTAAGTATTCTGCTCTCTATGGTTGGCCTCTATTTAGGATTTTTAATTGATGACAAAAAAAACAATCCACTGAAAAAAGTTTTAGATACCAAAGTTGTGTCAAAAGTTCTACGAGAGGCAATTTTTTGCCACCGTAACTAGTCTTAATTTACCTTAATTTTACCAAGACCAAGGATAGTATGTCATCGACAACATCATCATCAGCCTTGTTTCTCCCTACTGCTGGATATAGGCAACTCCCAAGGCTAGCCATCATGCACAGTCCTTGGCAATTTGCCTCCATCCACATCCAGCAATGCCTTTCAGGTTGTCTGTCCACCTGGTCTCAGGGCATCCTATGCTGTGTTTTGAAATTCATGACCTCCACTCAAGAACGCATCATTTATGGGCTCTGTGACAGATGTGCCCGCCAATTGCCACTTCAGCTTGATAATTCTCTTGGCTATGTCAACAGCTTTGGCTCATTTATGATGGCAATTTCAGAATTTCTGATCTTATCTACGAAAGAAACTGCGAGCATAGCTCACTGAGTGACTTTGAATTATGTGCAATAATTTATACTTTGCAATTACCTTTTCCAGAAACTGCCATTTAGCGAATAAGGGTTATTTTCGCATTGGTATAAGTTAACTATAAATTAGCTGCCAACTGTAGGTACTTCAATTTTCCTAGAATTATGGAAAACAGTTAAAATAAAATAGAAATATTTTTAAAACTGTGTGGCATAGTTAAATAATTTTTTTTTAGATATTCATTCACCTTGGTCTACTTGCCCATAGTTGTAAATTTAATATAAATTTAAAAATATACCTATATGTTATTTTACTGCTTTTCAAAATCTAGAGAAACTTAGTTAAGTTAACAATTGACATTGGACTTTAACAACTGACTAACAATTTTTAATAATGTAATACATGTAAAATTCTTTTAAATGTCTCTCAAGAATCTCAAGATTTTAAAGTTGTCCATGTAAGAGAAAAATCATGAGAACTAACTAGTTACGAAAAGAAAATCTAGAAAATATTATAAAAAGTTTATTAGAATAAAAATAATAAAATCTGACTTTGATAGTACATTAAAAATAGTTTCAGATGCAGGTCCAATTAAACAGTGCCTAATTTGTATAAAACCTTGTATAGTACTTAATTGTGTAGGGAAAAATATATATTTATGTGTGAACGAGTTATGATTGAAGTAACTATTACTCTTATTATAAAATTTATTTGAAAAGAACACAGCACAAGAATTTTAAATAAACTGTCACAACACCTAGTAGTCTGCATTAAATTATTAAATAAAGTTGTAAAATAAAAGTAAGAAAACTTTTATTCTCCAAACGATTTGAGGTAAAATAATTAATATAATATACAATAAATACATTTTATAAACATAACAAACATGGATTATAAACAAACAAAACATTTAAAAGCATGCATTTGTGCGTTCAATGTTAGAAATAAGCAACAGTCACGACGGTGCGTAGGTGACAAGGTTTTGTTCCTCTCACCTTGCGGGATCGGCGGTTTCGCGTCCAGTGGGGTCGACACCACCGTCACCAGCTGCCCCATGGCCACCATGGTCCACAACACTGCCCACATGTCCCATAACCACATCACAACATACCACTATCTCATCATTGGCACAACATTCACATAATTTACCAAACACGAACACCTAACTATGCTAATCATTCCTATTGGCACGATCATACTTTGGAATAATACATTTCGCAATACGGCAAATATATCACACTATCTCCATAGTAATCTATCACATTGTTTTACATATAAGATTAATAATATTAACTAAGCTAATGTTGTTGAAACAAAGACAGTTACTCTGCACGTCATAACATCTCCCAGTCAATGAAACACAAACATCCTCGACGACGACTTGTTTAGCACTAACAAATAAGGTTTCCAGTATTACGAAAATGTTTTCCCTAAAAAATCTGAATCCAAATAAGTTTTCAAACTTTAACCGCTTTGCTAATATTCTTAATTATTTATGTATAAATTAAGTTTTGTAAATGAAAATCTGTAGTTACAGTCGTTGGTTACTGTCAACTAAAATTACACTGGGAAAAAAATATCAATTATTATACTTTCACAATTTTTACTAAATTAATAATAATAATTTCATTTATAGCTGCTTCATTATGAAAATTGTGTTAATTTTAGTTAATTACGAATTAAAGAGAATAGCTATTATAAGTAGGATATGGTGAGTATTGGATTCATTACGTCTAAAGTTTGGCTTGATTTAAGGAAGAATTTATCATACTGGTAACTCGAGCACAGAACTACGACAGAGAGCATTTACTAAACACCACAGAGCAATTTAAAGTAAAATACATTTTCTACGTTTACCGCAGAATTTCTTGTCTACATTGTGAATGTTGTTCTCGTAGAAACCTTTATTATACTTTTTTTTTCTTTTTCAAAAAAGCCTATGTAACATTAATAGATTTTTATGTATCTTTTTGAAACAAAATTAAGCTATATTGAAAATATAAAGTGTTGGTAGGGTAGGTGTTCTTCATATTACCAGACTTCTTTTTTCATTATATATTTCTTTCGACATACACAAGGGACATAATAATTTAATTTAGGCAAATCGTTTCTTTTTAACTTAATTACGTATTCAGCCATTTGATCCAAATAGGGTAGCTTCATTTGTGGATCTTTGGGTAGCATATAATCACCGGCAGGAGTCCACACTCCATTAATAAGTCTGACTGGCTGCGAGAAAACACCTTCAAATTTCAATCCAAAAGAACCTAAAAAGAAAGAAATACTTAGTTTATATCTTTATGAGGTTATAAAATAAAATTTAGGTAGTTACAATACCAACCGTTACATAATATGCCCAAACTTAATATTTTATCAGAATTCTCATTAAACAGCCACATTTTTATAACAGATAATACAGCCATAGCTTTATTTATATTTATTACACCTTCTTTAAATTTATTCTGGAAAAAGGGCATTGATTACTTCTCTCAATAACCAGTTCATAAAAATACGTAGGCGCCATTTGCCACTTTTCGTTTAAATTCTTCAGTTTTAAAAGTGTATTCAGGAGTTTATACCCTAATGTGGGTTGGTACTTAAATATGTTTTAATGTTTTATGTAGAAACCGCTTGGAAATCTATACGCCAAATATTATACATACATTGTTAAGGTGGAAACAAACTATCGGACGCGTCCACAACGCATCTTGAGTTGGAATTGTAGTTTTGATATATCAGTCGGGCAATAAAAGTATTGAAATTAAACATAAAGTGGTTTAATTTATGTTCCCGAAGTAGAGGGTGCTAACAATATGTTTAACTACAAAGATGATGGGATCTTAAAGTACCTTTCCTTCCACCACTTTTTTCCATAAAGTATCATCAAAAAATAACAAATATTCCATAGTTCGCATTTCTGGCGTTAAGGTTCCGATGTTTAGAGTCGAATTTCTAACTTTTGTGTATCTATTGTACGGTTCAAAAGTACTGTATTGGTGAACTGTGTTTCTAATGTCTACAAGATGATTCACTCCAACGAATCCCCACACCGGAGGACAAAAAATATTTCTCATTGGTACTTCAGCAATTTCAGATATGATTGGTAAAATTTCCAAAGCTAAATCTGATGTTGCGACCGCAATGTTTTGTCTATAAACACACGAAACATTGTTTGCTAAAACCGTTGCATTATAGCATGCGGGTCCCAGATTCGGTAAAAGAATTCGTAATTTAGACGATGCTGAGGCATTAATCATAAGCGCCAACTCCTTCATTATTTTCTTATTTGCATATAGCCACTCTCCTATAGGTGTATTATCACTGCAAAAAAAATTACTTAATTATTTATGTAAGTAAATATTCCTTAAGGTTTCATTTCATTAGGTTAAATAAATTTTACAAGAACGCTGTTTAGAGACTAAAATCAAAGCTAGTCTAGCCGCTTGAAGCAGATTTAAAAACGTATGTAGATCTAAGGATTTATCTAGATCTAGAGGCAAAAGGCGCCATTTTGGCTTTTTGACGCTCTCTGTCGTGTGGCGCCTAGAGCGACCGCTCCGCTTGCTCTACACCAGAGCCGGCGGTGATACGCAAGCCATTGATTTTAATTAGAAACTTTAGTATATTATACCTATGATTATACAAGCAAATAGAATAATAACACCTGCCTAGAAAACTGTAAAGACACTATCATAAATGGGACACGGCGAAAACAAATTTATAAAATTCTGCCTACTTACTCAAAAGGAACATGATCCAAAATTAAAAATAAATCCGATGAAGTAAGTGCCATGCCAATTTTTGGCACACACTTTAAAACTTTCGCTGAATGATTAGTCCCGATATAAGAACATTCTTTTTCTATGTACTCCAAAAAGTCTTCATTACATTTCTGATCAAATATAAATATTTTGGATATACTTTTACCATTAAACTTTTCATTCGACATGTTCAGTAACTCTGATATGATATGCATTGTTAACGGATGACTAGCACCAGAAATACAAATAGCAAAATCCATTATTGCTGTTTCTTTTTGAATATTGTTGTTTTTAACTATTTCTTGTTTGTCTTTTTGGACGTTAATTTGATATTGATTGACATATTCCAAAAGATCTTTAAATTTTTCTTCCGCACAAAATAATTTAAAATTGTAATATGAATTGCAGTATTCTAAGAATTCTGACGCTCCTCCTATGTAGTAAGGTTTGCTACCATTCATTAACAATTCTTTCCAAACCAAAGGACTTTCACAGTGATGCCACTTGTTCTTTTGATTAATTTTTGATAACCAAAGCTGCAAAAAATATATGTCAAATAATAGTTTTCGAATCACAAGGTAAGCAAGCTGACATTTCACCTAAATAAGTAAAAAATAAACTCTAGTACCTTCCATTCTAGAACCGACTTCTCAATTCGTTGGTAACAAAACTGAGGGAGGTTTTGTGCCAGATGCCCTGCTATCACACAAGCTTGGGCATATAATTCACAACATGATTCCCCTGCAATTACGATACGTGCTGCCATTATTTTAATGTCTTAAAAATAACTTATATTATCCTCTGGCACTGGGTTAGTTGTATTTTGTTGCATAAAGACAACATCCAAAAGGACAGGTTAAACTGGAACAGAAAACGTCTGGACCGAAAAATATTCGCAATTTTAATGGACATAAATCCTTTTCGCTAAGCCAATTTTAAGCTTCGCATATTTTTTACAAATTATTTCTATATTTATGGAAATATATTAAAAATCTTTATCAATATTTCGAAATAAATCTTATTTGAACATGTAATAGATTTTCTAAATAAAATAATTATCTATGCCTATGATAATCAAATGTGGCCTAATTTTTTCAGGGATAAGTAGGTAGTATACGAGTAATGTTAAGCACAAGTTGCTAACAGTAATAAATTATTTAGAATTTGAATTGCTATTGATTTTTGGCGGCAAGGAAAATTTGTTTATGTGTGTTATTGGTTAGTAGTTCACCTATATTTATTATATTTATAATAAAATAGTATTTATACATAATTTTGTATATATTTTCAAAAATTAAATAATAAAAAGCAATATCGAATAAAAACAATTACTAATTTTTTCATTTATTTTATTATTATATTTATAATAGAGCATAGAATATGCTATGGTCACATTACATTGTATTAGAGATAATCAACGATTTATACTCAAAAGGCAAGGACACATTCTCCATTTCGTGCCTCTCGCTCGGCTTTTCTCCTTCCTAGCTTGTAAAAAAATTTAAACCTTATTAAAACTTCAATTGAGCATAATTTGCTATAGATTGATTACGTCAGTGCACAGTCTTGTTTAGGTATAATGTCTTTGGACACATGTGTAGGGTATAGTGAAGTTTGAAGTGATTGAAGTGGATTGAAGCTACGAGTTGACAACTGACAAACGTCAAACACAGTAATCAGTAATAATATAAGTGTTCTGTGTACAAGCATTTAAGTTCAAGTTCATAAGTGAGCAAAAGCAAGGACTTATTTACGAAAACAAACATAACCTCACAAACTATATTTAAATTAAAGTTAAAGACTGTATGTACTAGCTTCATTAAATTTTGAGAAACATATTGAAGCATATCTTTTCCTAATAAAAAAGAGAACTGTACTGTCATGGCAACTCCAAATAGAGGGTTCTGCGATTTGTCCATCGACAGAAAGTTCGATCTTACAAAATTGCAATATATTGAAAAACTCGGATATAAAACTATTGCAATAAATACTCTTGTACTAGAACAGAATGAAGAACCAGTAAGGAAGAAAAGGAAAGGCGATAATAAAGGGGCTGATATAAAAGAGAAGCAAGACCCTGTACCATCACCTGTAGAAATAACGGAAGAAATAACTAATCATCTAAAGCTGAACATTCTACAAAGACTAACTATAGAATTTTCAGACCCCGTTATTATACACAATTTAACCAAATCTAAGTCAGAGAACTTCAAAAAGTATGACATTATAGCTACTATGCCTACAACTTTAAATGCATTTCAATATGCTTGCTCAACCATGGATGTCGATATAATAACGTTTTCTCCAGAGACAAGATTACCTTTTAGAGTACCACGAAAAATGTACAGACTTGCAGTTGAAAGAAGAGTTTACTTTGAACTTATGTATGCACCGGCAATTATAGATTCGACGGCAAGAAAAAATATTATTAACATCTCACATTATTATCACAGTTTGGGAAAATCCAAAAATATTATTATATGCAGTTCTGCAATTAATCCCAATCAAATAAGGGATGTGCATGATGTGATCAACTTAGGATTTATTTTGGGCCTGGACAACGTTAAGCGTTTGGAAGCGATACGAAGGAATCCTCAAATAGTCATCCAAAGAGCCTTAAGTAGAAAATGTGGTAAATTTTATATAGAAGTTAATATTTTAAGTAAGAACAATGAAATTAAAGAAATGGAAGAATAATTACTTTTTTATTTATATATTAATATAGCATATTTACAAGCAATATAAAAAAATACTTTTAACAAAACTTCAAATTACACTTAAAAGTTATAGCATCACAGTATAAACATTTTGTATGCAAGAGCAAAATATAAAGACAATTTTTTTTATACATAATTAATAAAAAAATTACAGAAATCATTTGAACAGTTAAGAAATCTTTTTGAAGATTTTTAAGAAAACTTCTTTAGGCACATTGGGCACTTTTGGTATGGGGAAAAGCACTGAACTCGCGTGACCGTCTTGCCACGCTCAGTGACGTTTAATGTAGCCATGCCTGACCCCATTGCCCTTCCCAATCCCTTATACTGAATCCTACTACGGTGGGCAGCGCACTCTTTATTTTAAGTTTATGTAGATACAATTTATGGCATATTTTGAAGTGTCTATGAAACTCTGTAGACAGTAGAGTTTGCTATTATTTCATGATCTGCATGGAGATGATTAACCTTACTATGCGCTACAGATATACGAAGTTCATCCGCATTACTAGGATAAGACTGTGCATTATCTAAATTTCTCTTTGGAGGTATTTTATCTTAGCTACAATATGAGCCTCTTAAAGTGTGCTGTAAAGAAATTCCTGTAGGGTTAGCAGATCATCTCACTGACGGTTCGTTACCCGTGTTACTGCTGCATTACTACTGGTAGTAACACGGGTACCGAAGGTCACTGACGTTGCTTGTGTCCTTAGGAGACGGTAGCCATTTTAATATAAAAATAAGAAAAAAATACGGACTGCAGGAAGTTGTCACTAGCATTAGTGTAACAGTACAAGATCTGATACAAAATTTATAAATTTTTTTTCCCAACATAAGATGTCGCTATTACAAATAATGGTAATTTCTTTGTATTGGCGTCAATAAAGGTTAGAAAATCAATTAATTTTTGTCTTTGTTTGAAATCTAGAGGTTTTGTCTGTGTCGAGTCTTGTTCTGTCAAGGCTTTTTATATCAAATCAGGATAATGTTTTATGGTAATTTCATCAACTTTGTCCAATACAAAGTGAGCTATTGGATGATTGTTAAAATAATTATTACTACAGTGGACATTTTGTAACAGTGGTCCTAACGCCACTGAACCATTAAAAGGTTTTACATAATTATAAATCTCCAGCGATAGCAAAATATTGTTTAAGTGGTGCATCCTAATTATTCTGATTTCAAATGAATTGTTGATTCATTCTCGTTTGTACTCTCACTAGGAGAGTCTCCTTCTTGCGACTGTCGATTTGGGTGCGGAGTCATATTTGCCGGAACATCCTCTTCTAAAACAAAGAAATCTGCCATCCACCTGAACCTTTGATAAAAATAAATATCATTATTTAAAAAAATGATTATTCCTATTAATACAGTCGAAGTTCCGTAGCAGAATAAGTCTTCCCACTAAAACCTATGGTGACATCTAAAAATTAAATTTATAGTTTTTAGTTATGGTACTATTAAGTACCATGATGTTTTGATTTTCATGTATGTTTAGGGCAGAAGGTACTTTATATTTTCTTAGCTTTTGCCCGCACTTTCGACGGTATATCTTTATAAATTATAGTCTAATAAAATCGTCGTAATGTATATATCACTACATTATTGTGTAATTTTTTATCAAAATCCGCTCAGTAGTGTTTGGTTGAAAGCGTGACATATTTTTGCATTTTATAATACATATTAATAATATATGTATAAATATCTCTTTTTTTTGGAAATTCTTAAATAGCTTATCCTTTTGGGTTTGTAACTAATTAGAATCTAATGAAGCAACCAAATGAGACTGAACTTCTACATGGGTTTTAATTATTAACTAAAGTTACCTAATAGAAACGGTTAGTAAGGAAGTTGAAATGAATAAAAGCATGAATGAATTGAAAGTTAAGCCAAGTAGCAAAAGCAATTTTGAGAATGATCCAAGCTTAGCTAATTGACGTACACAATCTAAATCTGTCTACAGGACTTGTCTCTAGGAGATATTTTAAATATCTATAATGAAATGATAAAACTCAACATATTTTGATCGATGCTGTGGACAGTTCCAGACTACGAATTTTACCTCTCGCTGCCCTTCAGCTAGATACCGCAACTTTCGTAATCAGTTACGAATAATGAACTTTAACCAATTGTTTTGTAACCAGTTACGAATAATAGATTATACCACTGTTTCGTAACCAGTTACGAATAACGAACTTTAACCAGTTACGAATAATAGACTACACCATTTTTTCGTAACCAGTTACAAAAAAAATGATTTTACCCCATTATTTCGTAACAAGTTACTAAATAAAAATTTCTTATCCTTAATTACGTGCGGTTAAGCCATGAGCAGGAAAATACTCATTTTCGTCTACATTCTTGCAAGGGAAGTTTAAATGAAAATAACAAAATTCGATTTTTATTTTATTTTTATCATCAAATGCAATCTCAGCGTTTGGTACATTTAAATACAAAAATGTATAAAACTCTCACACTTTTATAATATTTTGATACAATGAACACAAAAAATCGCACACACATACAACTTAAAAACTACACAAATTTTGAATTTCATATTAGTTACAAAGCATTGAAAATATCTAAACATTTTGAAACTTATACCGTTCAAAGTGTGGTTCAAAATGTTAAATTACTTTCTAAGCAAACTGGGATAACAAGGTGCTAAGGTACAGGAACAATTATATGTGGATATGCATAATCACATATAATTTAATGGATATTAATATTTAAATAGACAATAAATGTAGCACCTTGTATTATTCAAAAAAATTTCCACGTTTTTGGAAAATATTCTTAAAAAATTAACTAAGCTTTTTTAATCATATTGCAATAACTACATATTCTCAAAACGTTATGACATAGTTTAAATTGATCAATATTTTTATAGCAACGCACCATACCATATACCAGTATTCTATAGATTTAAACTTATGTGCTTAAAGGATCGAAGGGATCATGTTTGCATACAAGGGGAAAGTAGCTAAAAGTAATTTCCTTTGAAAACAATTCAGAAATTCAACGCTTTGGTCGCAGAGCAATCTCAGAGCAAAAAGCACACTGGCTACTTTTAGAATCGGCAATCCATAATTAAGTCAATTAATCGGTAGGTAATTTTCGTGATCTAATCTTCACACCGCTCTGTCACACTCTGGTGTGATGATCAGACCAGTCAGACATTTAATAGATTTTAATGGAAAATTTGGCTTAAGATGTTTTGAAATCACTTATACGGTAATATGATTTCTATAAAATTCTAGAAAGCCTTTAAAATGTCATTATTAAAAACTAAAAAAAGTTGAAGCAAAATTTTTATTTATGTATTCATTTTCTCGAGGTCAGAACGAGATCAAGATGTATTATTAAAAAAATAAATTTATTAAGTAATTACGACTGTAATAAAAATTATCTTAAATTAAATATATTTATCAATAAGTAAATTCGTTTTAAAAGCGACAATAATAAGGAAATCATCTATTATTTAATCCTTATTTTTACACATAAAAGTACCAGTACATTTGAAGTTGACATCAGATATTTATTTTTCATTTAAGCTTAAATAAAATGAACAAAAATTGTGTAATATCAAAAAAATATTGTAAAATAGCCGATTCTAAAAGTAACGCGCGTAAATCGACTTTATGAAACAATTTAATTAATAATTTTGTGCAAAAAAAATATGGCATATTAGTAATGTTTCTTTTTTTTGTTAGGAGCGAATGCGTATGTAAATTAGTTACTTTTTAGAGGTACACATACATATACATTGAACAAATGAAATTTTTTATGCTTAATAAAAAAACAGTGATATTTTTTTTTAATTGTATAAATTTACATTTGAGAATTTTTGGTTGCAATAACAGTTTAGAGGTCCCGCAACGGTGTCAGAGATCCAAAAACGACTAGACAGTATTATTCAATAGCCTCAAAAATAATATGTTATATTCATATAAATACTCTGTGCCAAAGCAGAACCATAAGAACTGATGTTTTACATTGAGATTGAGCAAATAATAAAAAAAAAACTAAAGTACTAATTATCTAAATTTAACAGTCTTGAATGTCTTTCACGAAATTAAAACACATATAGACACCTTTTCAAGCCACAACGAGCATATTTCATTGATACCTACACATGTAGTAAAAAAAAATATTACAATAAAAAAATAAGAAAAAAAAACATTATATCAATCAATAAAAATGTCATGGCAAAATAAAAGTTTCTCTTTACAATTCATTTATAAATTATTACTAAATTTACAAATTAAACCAATCACATTCAATCATAATAATAACAAAATAAATAATCTCCTGTAATTAAACGAATTTAACAAATTCAGTCTCATTGGTCGTAAAACTTATGCAATCTTAAAATAAATGTGAATCTAGATTAAGCCCATTCTAGTTCTATAAATAGATCAGTTAAAGAGAAATCACAATTTTTAAACCCTTGACATAATTATATTCCCGACAAATTAATTTATATAGAAATAGATACTGTAGCTAAAAGTCCTTCATATTGTATGTTGCAAAAAGACTTATGGTTGTTTTATTCCATATTTAGTATATTTTGATATATTTTTATATATATTCAAAAGTAACTTATACGCTTATCTCCTCTAGTAATCAGTTTATGATATATAATCTAACAAGAAAATAATAGACAAAAAATAATTTAATTTTTTTTCGATTAGCTCTCCTGTAAAAATGTGTAATTTTGATTTGTGATTTAGATTTATTATTATTTAGTAGAACGGGCTTAATATAGTATCACTGAAGCGTCTTTTCTCAAGAACCTCGGTTTAAAATTATTGGGATTAAATAACATTAAAATACAAGAAAGATTAAATGCGAGGGGGGGTTTGTTTGTGGCGGCGCATAGGACGTCTTAAAACTAAAAAGAAATTATTATTTTTTACTTTTTTTTTTCAATATTTTTGCTATTTTTATAATTTTACCGCATATTTCTAAGATACATGGCAGTACAATTTGTTTTTTATAGTTCGTTATACACTGTAAAATTATATGTTACTAAGATATACATCATAATATGTCATTATTAAAATTGTAAACTTATTGTTAGGCCACTGATTTATTAGTGGCTAAACTTGGAATATAACTATTGAACTGCAATTATTTAATATGGAATCACTATTTTAATATTCAAGCGATACTATTTTTAGCTAATAATACTATTGTTTCATAGAAAGTCACCTATTTATCATTGGCCAAGTTTATAGTACTCGCATTATTTATACTATTAATTATTGTTATTACTCATAATATGGCATACTTTAAAAAATATCAAACGGTTATATTTTTCAGTAATACACGTCACGTAAGAACACATTCACGAATTCATTTTTAAAAATAAAATTCCTCTAATTATTTCAATACCATAGACATTTTAACAAAACTGTCTCTAACGAGAGAGATTCGTGACAACGTAAATAAATGTTGCAATTTTTTTACAAAATTTTAATAACTTGGTAATGCAATAGAAATATTTTTTATATACATACATACTCTTGTTTATAGAACATCGTTATATTATGTAAAATGATAAAAATGTCATTGATAGTGTTTCTCACAAGAAAAGGCAAACTTTTGCGATTATTACATCAATTGGTTGTAAGAAAAATAGATACAACTGGCAACTCTGTATAAGTATAGTGTGATTGTCGTCTTTTAACAGACAAAAGTGTTATGTATCCCCACTTAAGCCAAATTGAGAAAATTAAAGTATGGAGTGGTCGTAATAATATGACGTAAAAATTTACCATAAAAATAGATTTGAAAAATTAGATAAAACCGTGATAATTTTAAAAATAAAAATATCATGCAGTAATTATTCAACATTAGCACGTGGTATATAACTATTATAACATATCAAGTGTTTGTTGGTATACTATATTTTTTTAAATTTAGCACTAATGTGTTTTATTTATTTATTATCCAATCAAACTTTCTATAGATTTTTTTTTAAATATTAAATCCCACACTGACATACTTCAATCGGAGTGTTTAAAATCTATTCACAATACGTATTATGTTCGCTACATTAATATCTGCTTTTAGGCATGAAATTGAATTGTATTTTTTGTTTATTTATTTAGTTTTTAATCTTTATTTAATATTGTGTTCATACGTATTTTTATAATAAAACAACAAGTTCGTTATTGGGAGTAGGTTTTAAGTATACAATAAATATTATGTATTTCGTGACGTGCGTTCTCCGTGACGTGTGTGTTGAACAGAGTTGAAGTCCGAGTTGAATATAATGTAGTGTGTCAATAGTCAGTTATTGAGAAAGGAGACGCAGTGAGCTATCGTGTTGACGTTCTCCACTAACCTGTTGTAGAGTTCGCGACGCACGCTCGCCGTGAACTTGCTCACCAGACACAGAGTGACGGTGGCCGCGAATATCGCGTTGTAGAGCAGCACCAACTTGAAGTTTCCCAACCACTCGATGCGACCAAATTCACCGAGCAGGTCAAAGTTCGTTATGCCTGCAAAGAGACAATGTCCAATGTTTAACATTTTATTGAAGCGCACTTGTAATACACTTGTACCGTCGAGTGGACCGTCAAACTGCCTGCAAACCCTTAATCTGTACTTATAAAATCGTTTGTCCTGACTGAAAAACTAAATATTTTGAGAATCTTAGCTCCGTGCGAAAGGCTAGTAATATATATTAAAAAATCAATATAAATGTCGATAGATTAGGTAACAATTTATAACAAAGTTGTTGAACAGGTGCATCAAAAGATACTAACTAAAATAGCTGACTTGGTTTTACATGAGATTGAAGTGAAAAGTGTAGAGTAAGCACCTAGTATCTTGACGAGGAGCGGCTGCGCGGTGGAGTGGGCGAGCAAAAGGGCCGCGCCGACGATGAGGCGAGGCAGAGGAGTCCGCCGGACGCGAGGGAAGGCCCCGAGCGCGCTCAGCCCCGTCAGCGAGGCCGCGTGCAGGTACAGGATCAGTATCGCCTCCAGCACCGCGCCGGCCCAACCCAGCTTAGACAGCGACGCGATGCCCAAAGAGAATTGCTGCGAACGTTAAACATCACTATAACACTTTCAAAGGTAGAAATCTGATTTAATTATGAGAATTTTCGAACAAATGTTTTAACATCTAAGAAAAAAGGGCGCAGACGACGTCCCGAACGAAAGATATTATGTAAAAAAATGTTTTATTAAACTTTTCTGCCTTGCCCTAGTAATAACTCATGTGGGATAAAAACACTGAAATCTTTGAAACAAATCTTTGAAAAAAAAAACGGTTTAACTAATAGTAAAACCATTTTTTTTTATTTTTTCATGTTAAGGTCGGCTGACAGGCTGACGGTCCACTTGATTGTAGGTGGCTACCGTCGCCTATGTAGTGCGCTGTCCAATACAGTGAGGAATTGGGAAGCGAAATCAAACAGTATATATATGTATTTACAAATCGCCGATTATGCAAGTTAACTCGCTACTGTACGTATTGAAATGTGAACCCCGGTTCACAATCAGAAGGCACCAAAGTGATATTAAAATTTTCATCTAAAACCAGTCAAGAAAATGTTAAGAAATATCAGATTTCTCTCACTGTATTCTTAAACAAATCAAAAATAATTCTTACCCGAGTACTGAGAGGCAACGCTTTAATTCCAATGAGCAGTTCCAGTGTATTCTGCAGAACCATTAGCACCGCGATAGTGGTGAGAGCTAGCAGTAACAACATCGCAAGTGGGTACACCACGTTGCGTTGAAATGATGAAGTTTTCCGCTGACTCTCCACCTCCTGGAAATCAAATTCGTGACACATTAGCAATTATCTCAAAAGGGTAACAACCCTCAATGGTGGATCAAAGTTAGTTTTAGGGGCAAATATCAAGTCTGAGTTCACCAGTGGCGATGTAAGTGAGCTGCCTACCCCAAAAAGGGTCCAAACATGGGCAATAGGCTTTTTACTTATGTTCCGAAACAGAATGGCATTCATGTTCTTCAACGGTAGCCTTCTGTAAGTAAGGCTATAGTTACCGGCGCAAGATGCGGTTCCCAGTTTAAGACTGCATAATTTACGACTAGTTCTTTTTTTTTTTTTTTTTTTAAACTGTAGTTCACTAGGGAATAATACCTTTCTCTTGGCAACAACTTTCTTCAACCGATCGTCGAGTCCTGCCCGTAGGGCGCCGTTTCTTAACCTCAACAGAGGGGTCTCTTTCCGTATCACAGAGTCGTTATTGCTGTCACTTGAAACTGACACGTCGGCTTCAATAGGCGCCGAGACGTCACCGCGATCAGGATACATCGGCTCCGGTGTAATGTAGCCAACACCTAGAAAAACAATATAATAAATACAGTTAGTACAAGAAGAAAAAATATATTAAAAATAGTTAGCTTGATTGTTTCAACGTAAATGTGTCCACTTGTGCTTTTTGATATATATTATAATAGAATACAAATTACATAATATTTCCTTTATTTTAACTTTCCTTTATACGACAAATCATTCGGCTGATTTGGATACAAAATGTACAAACTGTAGACTCGGTTTAAAAAAAGGCTTTAAATTAACTTAGGATAAAAATTTAGATTGGAAAAGTTGTGTGATCCCATACTAAAGTAGTGGGTAATACATCATACTTGTGTGATTTTTTTATGAAGAATACAAAATTCTAAAAAAACTGTATACATAACATATTTAGTCTTATTGGTAAGTGATGGATGCCTATGCCCAGTCCTGCGACTGATGGTTGTGATGATGATTATGGTAAATTAAAAATTAATAATTCAAATATTAACTCCCTTGTACGACCTTCATTTCAATGAAACTTTCAAGTGACAAATGTGTCTGCATTCAATGAAGCCTCTGGCTGAATGTACGTTACGTACAAACGACCTCATCACATATGTATTATTTCTAAATTTCGTGGAAACTAAAGTGTTTTTTCAAATGGTCGTCAACGAGTAATTACTTCTGGCTAGTGGCATTAGGGTGATATAATTTATTATCACAATACAATAAGTACATACCCAATATCAATACAACATCGAACAAGTGAGTATTAACCTGCCTATACCTCCATACTTTCTAATTGTATACACTGTACTTTCTAATGATAGATTTGCATGTTCTGAAGCACTTCAAGTAATTGAATAAAAGTTGTAACGCAGCACTTTTATACACACAGGCAGAGATACACTTTATTACAAGATAACATCGATGCAAGATGATATTTAAAAAATAATAATAATACACATCAAATGGCTAAGGGAAGATAACTAGTAATGAGTGATTGTTCTGATTGACTACTCTTACTAGATCTCTACTATTAAAAACCTATTCTAAAGATATCAAGCTAATATTATAAATGTGAAAGAAACCCTGTTTATCTTTTCACGCCTTAACAAATCAACTGGTCATCACGAAATTTTGCATACACATTTTCAGGGATACTGAAAAAGACATAGGGTATCATTCATTCAGAAAAAGACTTGTGTTCCAGAGGGATCATATAAAAATATTTAAAACTAAAAATCTAAAGCCTGGCAAAACTATAACAGTAATAATGATTAAATTAATTATTGAATATCTTTAATTTATCATCGCGGACAAAGTCGCTGGTACCAGTTTTACCTTTACCTCTTTAAAAAATCAATAGTTTAATAAATCAACCGCAAACTTCTTATTTATATGTTATCGAAATCGAAGGTTATCGTAATGGCAACTTCACGAGCGGCGGCGGCATTGTGAAAATGCGGATTGGGTGACGTCATTCCAATCAACGTATACATACAGCTCATTGTCAGTTGGCCAGTAGGCGCATTAATGTACATACTTACATTAGTTGTTATTACAAGAACATTATCATTACAGGTGTTCACGGCATAGTTTATGATTATCTATTGCCGATCATCTATAAATATTTACGTGTTTCTTCGTCCACGAAAATCACTACAATATAGTTTTAAAGTAGAATTTCAAGTGAAATTACTAAATAATATTATTATTAGTTATGAATAATAAAATAACTAGCGGCCTGCCCCGGCTTTGCACGAGTTGAAAATTTCACAAATCCTTTCTTTGCGAAGCCACAGCGGACAATTTTATCTTTCTAGACTTAGTAGTTTTGGCTGTGAATCGATAGTGATCAAGAGATTTTATAAGTATATATTGAATAAGAACAAATTTAATTCCCTCACAAAATCCCTTTGCACATCTGATTGAGTTATATAACATACTAGCTGGTGCCCACAACTTCGTCCGCGTTGAAAAATATTAAGTAGACTATCCTGTGTCCCGTACGTCCAAATGTTTATCTACCAAGTTTCATGAAAATCAGTTAATTCGTTTCAGAGTTATGGAGGAACATACATACATACAATACCTACACTTACAGATTTATTATTAGTATTGATAACATCTTTTAAAATTTTAAATATATATCTATTATCTATCCCAGAACTTGGGAATTCCAGATAGCAACATGAAAAATATTAGTACAATAAATATTACAGCTAGCGTTATAATGAATGAATGATGAGCAGAGAAACGATCTTCTGAAGTTCTCGAGAATATGCATAGAGGATATATAAAATCAGATAAATTAATAATTTTTTTTTAATCACGGGATCGTCGTGAAAATAGTCCTTGAATTAACTACTATAGCTATGAATCACTCCACTTGAGTATTAGGTAGGTATAGGTAAAGTAATAATAACTACGTTTTACTATTACAGACACACAGATACACACGTACACAGCTACACATGTCAAACTTATAACACCCCGTTTTTCATCGGGCGTCGGGGCTAGAAAAAAATGCATATAAATAAAAACCAAGTAAATGCTTGTGAACAACATCATTTGAATAGAATAAAGTTTAAGCATAATATTTTAAAAGAACAAAATGCAAATTACATATTTTTAAAATCAAAAACATTTTTATCTACAAATAGTCAGTCGTCTGGGAACTTATAAAAACTTATTTAAAATATATTATATTCAAATACAAAACAGTTTAAACGGAGGATATGAACAATTTGCCGGCTCTTTCGTCACTGTGAGGTCAAATGGTGATGCGAAGGTCGTCAAATCTATTCC
The DNA here is from genome assembly GCA_936446665.2 of Synanthedon andrenaeformis. NCBI lineage: Eukaryota > Metazoa > Arthropoda > Insecta > Lepidoptera > Sesiidae > Synanthedon > Synanthedon andrenaeformis. The sequence goes on along the minus strand of OW387783.2, from coordinate 10,508,442 downwards.
TGAGATTCACGACTACAATACACGGAAATAGTTGCATATTTTGAGATATTTTTATGTAAAACTACTACTAGTACAAAACAACGTTCTAATAATACGATAATGTAGCCGCATGTGCAATACAAAAAAATGCTAAAACGAAAATATATCTGTTCAGTATATCTGCTCAATGATACGTATGGTCAATGTTCAATGTTGAAGTAGGTACGTATAAATGTTGAAGTAATGGTACTAAATCAAAAACGGTATTACATAAATCAAATAAAATCATCAACTTGCTAAACACACCTAAAGAAAAATATTGTTTTTCATAATACGAGTAACGAAGTATGTATGGAACTTTTAAAAAGTTTCAATGCAATAAAAGGTATATTAATCTAGTTGAATTTACCCGTGGTAACAGCATTGTTGATCCGTCGCTTTATTGTCTCTTCTTCGATGGAATAAACATAGTATTCCTCGTTGAGGTCCCGTAAGAATTGTGGCTTGACAAGTACGCCGCCTACGACACCGAAAAGGCGCACGAAGCCGAGTGGAGTGAACACTGTCAAAAATAAAGAAAAAAAAAATCAGATTCAGTCGACGAGTTCGTTGGATGAGTGGTCACGCTCTGTTCCAGGGGTCTCGGGTTCGATTTCCGACAGGGTCAACTTTGGAAATAAACTTTTCAAAGTTGGCTCCGGTATTGGAACATGGTCTGGATCTGGAAAGTAGGGGCAGAGCACATTGTGTTTCGCAGTCATTTGGAGGGGCCGTCTGACGGTAGTAACCGCCCCAATACAGAAGACCACCATGAAATAACGGTATGTAGTGTGCTGTTGTTTCGTTGAGTGAGAAAGCCAGAGCCCGTTTCCCTATTCCAATCCCCTTATGTTCGATCTCGCTATGGTCGACAGCGCATTTTGCTTATGTTATTGGGGACGGTAGCCACCTACCATCAAGTAGACAGTAAGCCTTTGCACTCAAGAGTCCGGGTTCGATTCGCGGACAGGGCAAGCTTTCGAATTATTATTTTTTAAATTGGCTCCGGTCTAGATCTGGCAAGTCATTTTGCTACAGGTTTTGCACCACGACTCTGCTTGCAACAACTTTTGTAAAAAATGTTTCTGTTTCTTGTAACAGCTAAACACAATTAAATCGTATGGCTGCATTTATTATAGAAACCTTTAAATTCACTATGGGGCGAAAACAAATACAAGCAGCCTATGGCTAGCATAATTGAACTTACCAGACATTTCAGATACCTAAACTAGATAAAAAAAAGTCATCAAGTTCAGTTCGGACACATTTGAATCGAAAATCTTAGGCTGTTTTTGTATAAGCAAAACATTACCCGGATAAAAGTATCATATAGTTCAGGTAATTAGTCTATCTGTATGCTAAATTCCATCCAAATCATCTCGACAAATTTTCAAGTTCAAAGAAACAAAAGTGACAGTTGACCTGACAACGGTTTCTATGTACATTAGTTACGTCAATAAATTTGATTAGTAAACATTCAACAAAGTAATCGGTCATCAGTTGAAATAAACGAATTCTAAATTAAAAAAACGATGAGTTTTAACAGCGTACTGTCCAACCCGGCACTTAAAGACCCCAAGGAGATGGAGATCAATGAAGAGTGGAATAATTTCATGAAGAGAGTTGGCGAAGTGTCCACCATTGTGAAGAACATGGCCAGTGGAGACAGGAAGAAAGCTGATAACGCCAAGAGCCTGGCTGATAAATACCTCAAGGGGAAAGTTATTATAGACGAAGACGTAAAATTGGAGGTCAAAGCGAATCGAACTGTTATCAACCAGAAGGCGTTTGAGACACTCGAAAACAAAAATGCTGTGAGTTATTTTTATATCAAAACTAAACGGTGTAAAGAACGTAGATAATAAGAATAAATTGATTTTAGGTACAGTCAAAGAGAGAATTTTTTTAAAGATTAATTACCATAAATATTGTTCGCCCACTGACCGAAATTACATTATAATGATTTTCGGTAGGAACTAGAGTAGGGAAAACATGTTTTCATTTCTACATACAGAACTGTTGACATATTCATATAAATTCAATTTGTATGTTGTTAGGCAAAATCAACGTAACGGTGAAAATTTTAAGTGATCTTAATAAGAGCACAACATTTACTTAGAATTCTGCAGTAAATTTAGTTTATGATGGCTTATATTTCAATGGGGTCAGTCTGTGTACGTAGCTTGAACGCTTGTGTTTAGATTATTAATATTGAAGGAGTATAGATTTAGATAAGATTATATTACGATAATAATGATGACGGCAGTGCTTATTGATAAATAAAATAAGTGAAAGAAATTAAAAAAATATCAAATAATTTTATTTAAAAGAAAAAGTTTTATATGATCGTGTATAAAACCTCATAAAGGTAAAAAAGGTAATAATATTATGTTTACGTTTCATGTTTTTAAACAAAGAACGTTATTATTGAAACGGTGTAAGAGAACTAATGCAAAACAGTGGCGTTTGTTTATAAAACATTTATCAGAAAGTTATTCTAATCGTTTCATTCCACAGCAATAAAATTAAGTTAAAATTGATTCTAGACGCGTTAAGACTATGTGCACATAAATAATGTATTTTAATATATTAGGGGACGATATTCTGTAACTATTACTATACATTGTTCATACATAAATGGACCTGGGATTCACATGGAAGGCAAAACAATTGAAAAATTCTACACAAATTTAATTTTAATTTGATTTTTTTTTGTGTGTGTGTTTGTAAAGGATAAACTCAAAAATAAAAGTTTTAAAATATTCTTTCACATTAAGAAAGCTACGTTATCAGCGAGTACCATGAGCAGAATTTTGTTATTATAAAAATACACTTCTTAATTAAAGTGTTATGATTCACGTTGGAATCATATCTATATTGCAGTCTGTCGGGGACCAGTATGATTGAATATTCGATCGACGCCCATGTTATATAAGTACCTATAATATTCAGGGTATACATTCGAATGCATACATTAAATTAATGGCTTCAAAGACATACGCGTGGGCATGGCATATTTTATCAGAGAAAGCAATTTGGCTCGAGTTGCTCTATAAATAAACAACCCCGCTCACCTATTGTTTTTATTTCTACTTATGTATATGTAGATAGGTTTGCGATATAAATGGATTTTCAAGGAGAATTCAATAAAATAAAACATATATCAAGTTGCAATATAGGGTTAACATTATAACCCAATGATAATCTAATGAAGTGCCCGCTACTCAACTGTCTAAAATACCACTACATAGTTTAATTAACTCATGATTCGTTTTAATGTCAAAAAAATACATTATTGTAAGTCCGAAAGTAAGTTCTTATAGGCTTGAAAAGAACTATACGAAGAACAGGGGACAAAACGCTGAACACCTAGACAAAACGCTGAACACCTAGACAAAACGCTGAACCACCTATTGAAATGTTCTTTTCCAAAGATGTCCCTGCCGGGAATCGAATTCTGGAACCCCTGAGTTGAGCATCTCAACTACTAGACAAAAGACTACTGATCTCATTTTGTTGAAAATGAACGATGAAATATCATTTTCAACAAAATGAGATCAGGTTGTTGTAAAAGCACCGTTCGTTACACCGCTAATCACAAATTTTCACACCTAAACGAAGTCATAATAATATGAATTGATATTGCGACAGCAGAAATACAATCTTATCTATTTGGGTCTGTAGTTAAATGAACGCAATAAATTTCAGATAAATTTTAGGTGGCACGGATAGTAATGAATGAATTTAAATAAATTATCTGCAGTTACAATTACAAATGAGCTGTAAATGGATAGCCTCAATGCACATCATTAGAATACTAAACCACTCAATACATCAATTTACATTAACTAAGAGTTACTGTAGGAGGCAATACCTATGTAGATAAATCTACCGATTGTAGTTCATATACTAACAGAAAGAGAAACATGTATAACACACCGCCGAACATAACAGTGGATATAGCTGTAATTCACAGATTGATTGGCTCAAATTCAAAATCTATACACAGACAATACACAGGTTTAAAACTTGACTAAAACTCTCTTTATACTGTTACACTGTGTTCTTCTATAAGTAGGTGGTTACTGCGCTGCGCAATTTATGACTGCCAAACGGAGTGTGCAATCTGGCACTACAAAAATTTCTACTACATTGTAAAAAAAAATTTTTTTAATTGATTTAATAACGTATTTATTCGCGTTACTACCTCGATCCTGTCTCGCTCAGTCTTTAGTATATACTTATAAGAATGATATTATATTTTCTATTACTTTTTTTATATATAGGATGAGATGGACAAGGATGTATGGATGGCGGAGATGAGTAAGGACGCAGATCGACGTGCCCTAGACAGAAAAATTCGTCGCGAGAAAGCAGACACTTTAAAGACTCAAGCAATAAGGGCGTATCGCCGTGGGGAGTACGAGAAATCACTGTCGTGCTATAACCGTGCTATAGAACAGGTCAAAGACAACTCCATGTTGTATTGCGACCGAGCACTCACTAATATAAAGCTGGGAAACTTTGAAAAGGTACCAATATTCGTCTGTTCTCATTCATCTTAAATTCATAGTCGAATTTACTATCCAACTAACTAATTTCATTATAAATTACTTCATTATCTAACGAGTGTCATCGCTTTCTCAGAAATCAACAATAGAACACAAAAGTTAATGATAAATCTCTATCGTCGTTCTCAAGCCTCGTGCGCCATTTGTAAATATACATACTTAGGACACAAAATTATCGCACTAACTAAATTAAACTATATATAATTATTTGTTGTACTGCGTAAATAATGTATAAAATTAAACATTATCATCAAAGCGTAACAGCGTATAAATTTACATGAACTTGTAATACAAAGATAATTTATTTTCTCATTTACTCAAAGCCAACTCAACAACTCAAAGTCCATGACTAAATTTTATTGATAAACTAATACTATTTAGCTTTCCCAATAGTCATACTAACTAGGTATTTGATAAACTAGACCGACGCGATTGGAGTAGTATACCAGTTAGTTAGATGAGCCCATATTTTGTCTAACCTGACTGTGGCGTAGGCTAAAATCCCGAATTTTTGTTTGTTTTTCAAAACAAACAAAAAAGTTTTCATGTTTTTAGACGCTAGACGCAATGCATTTAGGCTAAACTCATACCGCCAAACTCTCAAGAGAGATTGTGGATAACATTTCTCGAATGTTTACTTCACAAACACTTTTCAAACGCATGTATGTATGTCTCGATCTGACCTAATTTTACTACAGAAATCCAATACTCGAGAATTCGTTAACGCATTGTCTATTAAAATTCCAATGCAATCATTAAATTACTCCACGCTCTGTACGTTCATTAAGGCAATGAACTTGAGCTGGAAAGAATGTAGAGCGTTGTGTACGATGTAGAACATGACTTATTACTATTACGTAACTACTGTTTAATGTGAATCATTTAACAGACGTAAACATCAATAACTTACAATTGCTATGACATCGGTTGTTATTTGTCCTTGGAATTGTAAAAAAAAAATCTGCGTCCAATGTCTTGAGTATTGATGTTACCTACTATATTATTATGTGATACTGAAAAAATGCTTTCGAATGCAACCTGCATCGACACATTGGCACCGTCTCGCCTTAATGAGACAGTTGCCACACCTGGTGCTGCTGTAGAAGGTGCCGAAAAACAGAGTCAAAAATATAAAAAAAATGCCCAAAACATGAGTATAAAATTGACATAAAATATGTAGATACCTAATATTTCGGATTGAAAATAAACAAAGAATGCAAATTTTCAACTTAATTGAAACCAATATAAGAGTAACTAATAATATAAAGAAAATAGAGATTTGTATTTTTGCTTGTAATGAATAAATTTAAAAAATCTTTCACCTATAGAAAGCTACATTATCAGCGATTAACATAGGCTATATTTTATAAAGTGCGTGCAACGGCTAGTTAGTTATAATTAAATTGCTTGCCGTTCAATTATTAGTTTCTTCTATGTTACATCACCTCATAAATTTACACTTGCAATTTTTTTAAGTGTACTTAAATTTATGACCGCAGAAAGTATACTGCCTGTAAACTTTCTGCAATGCAATCAAACTTGTGCAGCTCGTGTGTTGGCAAAGGCCGTACTAAATCCACCGTCTTAAAGAAGATATCATCCCTCCCACAGTTTCTCTTCTTCTGTTGCAGAAAAAAAGTTAAATAGTAGTAATTTTATATGTAATTTTTAATGCTCAGGTGTTCAAGGATTGTGATTCCGCACTCAGATTGAATGAAAAAAGTTTTAAAGCTCGCCTATACACAGCCAAGGCTTATAAGGAACTCGAGGAAGAAGAAAAATTCAAAGAGACCTACAAAGAGCTGAACGAAATGTTCCCTCAACACGAAGATTTGATTAAGTATTTTCTCAATAAACAGGAAGGGGTGTATGACGACGAAGACAATGAAGCTTAATTTTCTTTTTAACTTACATTTACTCGTACTACTTGTTACTTTTAATTTACTAGTTAATGTCTCGGATAATGTCTTGGTTAATGTCTTACTAGTATTTGTTTACTTTTTACTTTACTAGTTAATGTCTGAAACATTGTTGACTAAGTTCCCATTTAACATAAAACTTTTCAAATAAATACCTACATTTAAAAAAAATTATCATTGCAATAATTCATCCGAAGGACAACGTGATACAAAGCAACAAATAAGTGTTTTTCTTAAAAATGTGATGTCTTGTCCAAATGGACTTTGTCCAAGTCCCTAGAGTTTTCGAGAACTCTTTTCTAACCCTGACATGTATGAGAATGTATAGTAGGGTGGTCCTTAAAATCGAAGATTGGAAATTTCAACCGGACACCCTGTAATATTGTTCTTATACACAAAAAAATGAACCCGTGTTTTTTTATTTTTTTTTTAAAAGGTATTTAGGGGTCGCTACTGGACTTTGAAAAATCAATATTTTGTCATTTTACGCCTGTAGTACTACTCAGATTAAATAACATTGTAATACCTCTACGATCACAATAACAATATAAAAAACGTTTAAAGAGAACTATGCACTCATTATCTTTCCCCTCTTCCCCTCCCCCCCTTCCCAATATCGCATTCATGGCTAGCGCACTCGCCGCCAAACAGTGCCGAAATCACTTCTAGAGGGGACGGACGCACTTGTTACCGTGTGCACCTTGTTTACGAGTTTTTCGCTATTACATCATGGCATCGACTAGTGGTGGTTCTATATGTACAAGAAGTAAAACGGACGTGTGGTTAGTGGGGCAAACTTTGCCTGCTCTGTTAGAGACAAAGCTTCCTTCGATCAAAGAAGTATTACAATTGTTTTTCTACCATAAAATCGAGAGAAAGCAAACCGTCAGTGCTTCTGCCGAGTTTACTGCTCTCGAAGTCTTGGCTGTATGGGAAAAAGCAAGCATACCTACTCGGAAAAAACAGCACGTGAAAGAAAAAATACTGAAACACTTTAATCAATGGCAATCTCTCAAAAAAAATAAAGAAAATAAGAAAAAGCGATCCGAATCCATGCAAGATAAAGAAAAAACATGGCAGATTACACTTGAAGAACTTTTTGACATAGCTCATGCTAATGCTTTGGAAACTATGAAAATCGAGGAAGATAAGAAGTTTTTGCTAGCTCAAAGACAGAATCGATCTGGAAAGATTGGGACATTAGATAAAAAACATGCGAAGAAGGTGCTTGAAAAACAAGGCAGAATAGACCGACTAAAAAGGTTACAACAGCGAGAAGAGGAAGGACTAAAAAGATTAACAGAAAAATGTCTCCTAGCATCCTCATCCACGTCACCGTCTTTAATGGGCAGCAGCGAGGATGAGACTTGTGTCGTTTCACAAGAACCAGGTCCCTCTACTTCGGGAGCACCACCAGCAAAACGATCCAGGAAAAATCTAATAGATGACCGTTTAGCTGTAAGTCTCGATGTAGCCAAATTAAGCGATAGAAAAGCTGCTGTCGTCCTTACATCCGCACTGAAAAGTGCTAAATGCGATCCTGAAAAGTACAACATAAACAAGTCTTCCATTCGTCGTCAACGAATACAACATAGAGAGAAAATAGCGCAATGTTTAAAGTCCGAATTTAAGCCAGAAGTACCCCTCACCGCTCACTGGGATGGCAAAATGTGTGAAGATATCACTGGGCACGAGATTGTAGACCGATTACCAATATTAGTCTCGGGTCAGGGTGTCGACCAGCTTCTAGGCGTTCCCAAACTTAGCCGCGGAACAGGTGAAGCTATTGCTACAGCTGTTTTTGAAACAATAATGTCATGGGATTTAAGCGAAAAAGTAAAGTGTATGAGTTTTGATACCACCGCATCGAACACTGGGCATAGAAATGGAGCATGCACACTTTTGGAACAAAAATTAGAAAAGGATTTACTCTGGCTGGCTTGCCGTCATCATATTTTAGAAATAATGCTAGAAGCCGTGGTTCTTCTGAGTTTGGGCCCGTCCAGTGGACCTGATATTCTTATATTTAAGCGATTCAAGAACAATTGGACAAATATTAATCAAGAGCATTTCAAATCTGTATCCACCGACACTTCGTTGTTTAAAGATTGTGAAACCATATCGGATGACATCATTTCTTTCGCAAAAGAACAGTTAACATCATATCAGCCGAGGGATGATTATAAAGAACTATTGCAGCTGATTGTGATATTCCTGGGAGGTACGTTTGAAAAACCAATGACATTCAGAGCACCTGCCGGTTTACATAGAGCTCGATGGATGGCGAAAGCAATTTATTCATTAAAAATTTTCCTATTTAGAGATCAATTCAGAATGTCCAAGAAAGAGCTGCAAGGTATAAAAGATATTTGCTTATTTACCGTAAGAATTTATGCGAAGTATTGGTACACGGCACCTTCTGCGGCATCTGCACCTGGAAATGATCTGCAGCTTTTAAAAGATCTCAAAATGTATGAGAGGATCAATGAAAAAATATCAAAAGCTGCATTGAAAAAAATGATGGGCCAGTTATGGTATTTATCGGAAGAACTTGTAGGATTCGCATTTTTCGACGACAAAATAGATATACAAACCAAAAAGAATATGGTAAAAGCACTGAACAATGAAGGTTTAGAGTACTGCCCTAAGCGAATAAACTTAGAGAGTGATTTGGTTCTCAACAAAAACCTTGAAGATTTCGTGTCAAGTAAAACATACAGATTTTTTCGCATAACTGGATTGTCGCCCGATTTTTTAAAGAATGAGGTGGATACATGGAATAACGACGATGGTTATATCAAAAATAAGGCAATAGTTCAGAACATGCGTGTTGTTAACGACATCGCAGAGCGAGGTGTGGCGCTCATGGAGGAGTATAATAAGTTACACACCACAAATGAAGACCAAAAACAATACCTGTTGTTATTGGTAAAAAACTATCGGAAGAAGTTTCCCGATACCAAGAAATCCACTTTATTGTCAACTTAATTATTAATTTTATTGTTGCTTAAGTTACTTGACGCCATTTTATGACTTTTTTAACAATTTCTAGATTGATTTTGGTATTATTAAAAAAAATGCTTGAAAGTATTTTATTTGTTTTTATTCAGGATTTTCCTTGAGCGGTAGCGACCCCTAAAAGTTGAATAAAAAATCCGAAAAAAATACTATGTTAATATTTTCTGTCATAGAACATAATAGAAGGGTGTCCACTAAATAATTAAAAAAAAAAATTTTTTTGGCCACTTAAGGACCACCCTAATGTATAGATCATATGTCTAGTAGTTAAAGTGCGAACAATAAAATAAAATAACAATCTAAATAAAATTGAAATCAATTTAATAAAAAGAACACATTAGTTAATATATACATATTGTTCAACATACTAATCTCTTGTTGAGCATAAAAATAATACCTACTTGATGATAAGAACCGGAGATAATTGAAAAAATTAAAATCATAGGCGGATATTATAGCGACTACGTGTAGGATACGGATTAAATCAAGTTATGTAGCGAATTAGAATCTTACGTTGACGAATAGTCTTAAAACAAATAAATTTTCTTGAGCAAAGAAACACGTGTCAAATCTTCGCTTGCCGTATCCGAAGTATAATATTGCCGTATCGGTTTTGTTCGCTCTTGCAAGTAACGTAACAAATATAATTTAATAAATAGAATTATTTACTAACTAGCTGGTACCCGGAACTTCGTCTGCGACGAAAAATATAACAGCTGTGACGACGCGGTGGCTACGAATGTTTTTATATTTTTAGACGATCCTTCGGGAACCTAACATTTTTTAAGGGAAACAATTTCATTTACGCAGTCATAAATTAGGCAACCCGTAATTAGCGGCGGTAACCACCATCAAGTAACAGCATGTGTGCTGTTTTGTGTAGTAAGGAATACCAGAAATAATTTCCCTATCCCTTCCTAATCCCTTATCCTTAATCCTACTGCAGGCGGCAGGCCATATGCAGCAACTTTGACATTACTTGTGTTATAGGCGACGGTAGCTACATTGGCTACATACCATCAAGAGAACTGTAAGACTGTTGCACGAACTTTTCAAAAAATAAAAAATTAAAAGCATCGGGGTGACTACTGCGATCGGCAGTATTACTGGAGAGTATTTCTGCTTTTTATGTAAAGGTATAGTCAGACTGTCTGACAAGAATAAGACATTAGAAATAGGTGTTTTTGAGTCCTAACTGCATATTTTTTTCTACATTTTAACTAAACCTAATCAAATTTAGACTAACGAGCAGACCGAAAATTTCAAATTGCCGTCAGTTCAGTTAAACAACAAGCTTAAAAGTCAACGACCGAAGTTGTTCATATCAGGGTCATTTCTATCACCTTTTACAGTGACAATATCACACTGACCCAGAAAACTAATGCAAATTGTGACTGGTTGTTATGAGCATCAAAACACTTCATTCTACAAGTATGTGTATTGCTCTAAAAATGACTTAAAAAATATGAAATTGATTGAAGAGGCGTGGATATTAATTTATTATTGAAATGGTTCAGTGAACTTCGTATTTTTTTATGATAAAGATAGGGGGTATCACTTGATTTTTGGTGGCTAAATAGATTCAATGTATGCGACCTTGAAAGAGGAAAGGTTTAGGAACAATAGTGGGAATGGAGCTTTGGGATCACTTACTCTATACTTAAAACAAATAAATCGGAGAATAACTAAAAATAAACCAAGTGAAGTAATTAATCTATATTCTACATTATAAATAACAATTAAATTTCCATATGTATGACGGAGTATCACTTGAGAACGGCACGACAGATTTTGATGGGACAAGGTTTGTATGAGAGAATTTTTTTTGAAAATCCACGCGAAAAGTCGGAAATTTGAATGGTATTTTTATATGAAATTGACAAGGCAACGACTGTAGGTTTGGCTAGTGTAAATAGAAGGCGTAATTTTTTATTCTGTTGTGGAGAAAAAATACTTCTATTTAGCTACTATATATTGGTTCTCTTTTTCATTTTAAAGTTTGTATTCAAGATGTAACGCCTTGTTTCACCTTAATGATACAATTATATAATAATTAAAAAAAGAAAAGGCACTCCGGGTGTGCCGACAGAAGTGAAAACTTAAACAATTACTTGTTTATTTTTTGAATATATTTTTGGAAAGTATGAAACATACTTATATACAGAGGTGTCGGTTACGGTAACAGTGTCGCGAGTTCAATGGCATTTTCCCATCTCAAAAATGCCCAACGCGCCTAAAGAAGTTTTCACTTCAGTATATATTTATTTTAAAAATTTACTCACCAAGTAACATCAGTACACCAACAAATGATACACAAGAATACAGGAAAGGCAGATATGTCCATAGATCTGTTGAAGAAATTTTTGTTATTAGTAAAACTCTGGCTTTTTTTAAATTTATATTTATCTGCAAGTACAAGATATAAATTAAATGCTCTGATTGTTCCCAGGCTAATTTCAATATTGAATACAAAGCAATGTGTTACCATCCCAGTCACACTCTACTGACCATATTGTTGACATGACCATTTAAAACGTAATTTCCTCTCATTATGCCTACAAACGAAAATTCAAAACAACTTTTCCAAGTACACCACAGTGGACTATTGAACACCACATGGACTAAGCTGTTAGCTACTGCTTTAACTAACTAACAGTTTAGCTACAATGTAAGCTTTTTCAAATGTTCTTTCATTTTGTTTCAGAATCAGTAGCAAGCATATCTGCATCTTTTCTAGTGTAGCTTATATCCTTAGCCGACGGTGAGTAGTATAATATATTGTTAGAATTTTTTAAATGTAACATTTTATACATTTTACATTTAAAATTAGATTTTTTTTTTAAACTAATGATAGGCAACGGCATAAAAATCTTTTACTTAATTTACAAGAACCAAGCAAAGAAATAATATGTACACGGATACACAGAGGATATTTTGATAATATAGTATTTTAAACATATCTCTATGCTTATAGAAAAAATATACTCACTAAGTAAAGCATCAATACTGGATCGGTCTCCTTCTAGCCATGCAGATATGACATATGCCAATCCCAGCATGGCAACACCAAGTAATGCCAACACAATGAATGTCTCATACACTCGCCCTTTCAATCCTCGACACCCAGGGAACCCAGATGACTCCGAAAATAGGTAGGCAAAAGGCAGGAATACAAACAAAGATAGGTTTGAAAATAAAAATATATGGTTCCATAGACCTAAAAAAAAAGTAGATTAATTCAAAAATATTAGTGAAATGCTACTGTTTAGTAGTGAACACATTAGTGCATTTATATCTTAGTTTTTATTTCTTTTTAAAATAAACAACATTTTTTTTAATGAAAATATTACATTTTACTTTTAATCTTCAAATACATATATTGTAATTATAAATAAGTGGCTTTGGTACAAATGGGATAAGTATGGGTCACTACTTGGTCATGGAAGACCAACAATTCCCATAATTAAGTATGGTCATTAAAAAAATGTATCCACAGATATAATGCACCAGCCTATTTTTATTAATTCCAACTGTCAAAAACAAGATTCTGTCTAATCAAGTTTCTGCCTTATCCTGAATCTGCCGAACACCACATAACTTGCAGAACATGCCTAAATGAATGTAGAATGCAGTGTGCTATACAGCTATTACTGGGTATTAAGTTTATTTAATTTTAATTATACCCATTCATTCAAACATTTCATTTTCTTTAAATTGAAATAAAGGTATCAGCAATATGTAATTTTGTATTCTAAAAGTGGTTTACATGTAAACTCCTGAATCTTAAATAACAAATATATTTACCTTGAATTAAAGAACTGTTCAACCATTTGACATAGTAACTGTTTGGGTACAAAATAAGCACTTCATTGCTGACTATTGAAACCGGCAGCAACAGTGCAGATCCCAGCACAACGGCAAATGCAAATGTACATAACCAAAGGCTGATTCTGTATACCTTAACCTCATCTTCATCGGATGAAAAAAAGTCTTCACTATCACGTCTTCGAAATTTCTCAATTAAAACGAAAGACAATAAGTATAACAGTATAAACAGAAGCAAGAATATCTGAAACAAGTGCATCATTCTTAATTTGCATGGCCTACTAGTATTATTATTTACATTTTTTTTTAATAAGTTGGGCCGGCAGGCGGTCCACTTGATGGTAAATAGCTACCATCGCCTATAACAAAAGCAACGCCACAAGCAGCTGCACAGTGTGCAGCTGACCATAGTAGCATTATGGACATGAATTTAGGAAGGGATAGAGCAATGGCCTCTGGAATCCCTTACCAAAACACAAAAATATACCCACTGTTTTAAGTACGGTATAAGGAATTTGGTGTTTAAAAAATTAAAATTGAAGATGTGAATGGATGAAGGTGGTAAGTGGCTTAATTCCAATTTTGAGTAAATCGAAATTAAAGTTTAACTTTCAAAGTTCAAACTTGTTTCAAAGTTGTGTAAACAAACTAAAATATTAATGGTATGATAGCAAATAAACACTTGTATTATTTTTTAAAATAAAAAGTGAACATAGCGCCTTCTTCCATTAACAAAAGTAAACTTTTCTGCACTTTTTGCTTTTTAAAATTAACTGTACATAACACCTTTTTGAACTATTTTCCAAAATGTCTTAAATCAACGATCTTAAGGTCTGTAATCATTTATATGGACATATTACTTTCATCAATGCAAAAAAAAAACCAATAATGCGACATATCACCTTCATCCACTCACATCTTCAATTATTTATATAGAATACATAAGTAATAAAAACTATTTTAACTAGCATGTAATTTATGTAAACTTTTCAAATATTCGTTCTATTACTCTATTATATCACCATAAGTATATTCTTAAGACTAATCCTCATCTCTATTAACATTGATGAAAATTTAACATGATGAAATTATTATTTTTTTAAAGATAACTTTTTTTGTAGCAAAAATATTTAGTAGGAAAAGAAAAATTTTTACGGTGGATAAAAATAACAGCATTTTTCCTAGTTAAACAGTTTGAATTCTCTTTGTTTGTAAAATAACAGGAAAAATGTGGGCTACTTACGATTTGCTCCCTGACATTGTTGTGGAATACTTGTTCACGCAAATAAGCCTCCTCATCGTCCATCGTCTGGTTCCAGTTGATCTACCTTTTTACTGATTTATGTCTTATAATGCAATATACGAAGCAGAACATCATTTTAGTGTTAAATCATTTTTTTAAGACGCATAAAAAACACAATAAGCATTATGCCAGATCAACCACTATCTATTTAATTAAAAGCATAAATTAAAACATACGAGCATGATTTTACAAAAATTATAGTATACACATTTACAAATTCAATAAAAAATTTAAAGCCAATATTACTTGAATTTTTTTTACGAAACAACAATTTCGAGAAACAAACGACACGACAGTCCAGTCGACCGATACTTCAAGTCAAGACCAAGTCAAGTCAAGAGACAGTCAAGATCAGTCCAGTCAAGATCAATCAAATCAAATCAAGTTTCACTCATTTCATTCATTAATTCATTCACCTTTGCACCAAATAAAAGAATGGAAT
Organism: Synanthedon andrenaeformis; assembly: GCA_936446665.2. Lineage (NCBI taxonomy): Eukaryota > Metazoa > Arthropoda > Insecta > Lepidoptera > Sesiidae > Synanthedon > Synanthedon andrenaeformis. The sequence goes on along the minus strand of OW387783.2, from coordinate 10,493,346 downwards.
GAGAGAATGAACAAATATGATAGTCATTTGGTCATATACAAAGGTCATATACGTAGAGTTCATATAGATTTGTTATTTTGCTTCTGTGTATTTTGCTGTCATATTTTTTTTTATAAATTATAAATGAATTCTGAGGTAGATCCAAGTTATCAATTCATTTATTCATTTGATATGAAATCTGTGAATAAAAAACATTTGACAGCTGGCCACGATTTGGCTGACTCAAAACGTAGAAAAATTATAGCCAGGCATAGTGTTGGGTAGGACACGACATGAAAAAGAGTTTGAGAGTAGCCTCTTTTTTCAACTGAGCCAGTACAATGTCCCACTTCAAATGAGGCGAGGCGTACATAGCGTATTAGTATAGTTTACTTACCGCGACCACAAAGTGCCTTGCCTACAAGTTTGTGGGTACTCACTCTGTGACGCGAACGCGACGACCGCGACATAAAATTTGAAGTAGTACATTTTGAAATGTTGAGCTACTCTTACATTTTGACGTCATGTATGGGACAAATGTACCGCCTCTTGTATGTCCTACTCAACACTAGCCAGGCAGAGCATGAGAGCATAATTAGCTCTGCTGACAGGGTCGCCTGGAACGGGTATGTGATCAAATCTTGACGATCAAAGTATGCTCTAATGGAGTGCTGGCGATGGCGGGCGGTTATAGCAAAATTAGCCGAAGGAGTGTATATTATCCTTGTATAATATACTGTAATATACAAGGATGGCTGAAATGGATATGATATGATAATCTATGGATATGATGATTGACGAACATAGAACATTATATACTCACAAATGACTAACTAAATTGACAAGTTTACATGACAATGACAACTTTGTCTTAACAAGTTCAAACAACTAACAAGTTTTGATTTGAATACACATTTTTAACTAAAAAATTAAATTGGTTTTTTTTTTTTTTTATATTGATTAGGCAATTTATTCTATGTCTACACACTTAATTTAATTATGTATGTACCTAATATACCTTAATAATTTTTTGTTGGTCATAAATTTATGTACCTACTTGCCTATTATAATAAGAGATCCTAGATATAACAAATTGCGGTTGTTTGGCATGGAAAAAGTGGATATAACATCTAAAACATGAGTGGATCATGTAAGTATAATTGCAAAAATTCTCTGCAATATTCATGGTCCTACCTATTTTACCTTCTAATTTCACTTTGAAACTAAACTTTTTCTATCAGTTTTAAAAATTCATTTTTCCCTTTTTGTTATCCGATGTCCCAAAAACAGGGCGTTTACAAAAAAAATATTTTTTATTTTATTTAGAAATTTATTTTTTATTTCAGAAATTTATTTTGAAACAATTTTTTAGATACTTACATTGATATGTTCAATATCTACCTTTCTTATGTACTGTGGTCAGACAGCCTGAAGTTGTACTTACTTGATGGTAGGCGTCTACTGTCTATTACTTAACACAAGCAACACTTCAAGTGCTGCCAATCTAGGAGCTAAGGATAAATGATTAGGAAACAATAGGGATATGGCCATCTCTTATTCACTCACTGAAACACAACAGCACATGTGCTGTTTTTGACTACAGATTTTTGTAAGGGGGACGCCAGATGGCCTGTACAAAACCTAACTAAAATATCATCTAGTTGATACTGTTGATAGTAGGTACTTAGTAGTAAATTTTATATATTCGAAAGTTTCCATTCCATATATGATTCTCATTTTACGTTATGTCTGTTCATAGATTAGATATTAATTTTCACTGTGTAAATTCTGTTACTGGTCAAATACTTCATAACTTTAATTTTATCTAAGAATGTTATAAATGAGATATGATTTTATGAAATATGTGTTGCATACCATAATATAATCATATGGTTTTTCCACACCATATAGTTTTATATTTACAAAATTTGTTAATTGTATTCATTGTTTCAGTTCTTAATTCATTTTCATTGAAACCTGAATTTTCAATACGCATTGTAGTCTGTGACTACTATTTGACCAGACCAATACCAGGTCTAGATGTCATTTATTCAGACTTTAGAGGTGCAGACATTAAACAGGCAAGTATTAGTATGTAAGTAAGTATTACTTATTATTTCATTTTTTTTAATATTTTTCACTTTATTTAAGGTACCAATTTTAAGAATATTTGGATCCACCCCTGAAGGTAGGAAAGCCTGCCTTCATGTTCATGGAGTTTTTCCTTACTTCTATGTACCATGCCCCACACCGAATCCGGCTCCACAAATTTTATATCAAGTAAGTAAATTTATTATTTATGTATCTAAAATACATGGTTCAAATTCCAATAAACCATTGAATATTTTTCTGCAACTTAAAAACAAGTTCCTGTAGGCTGCATGTTCGTTGCACATGTCCTTACATTATATACATGGGTTACAGCTTTTGCTTGTGTCCTAGGGCGATAGCAACCAACCACCTACCATCAAGTGGACCGTCAGTTTGCCTGCCACTCTTAATTATATAAAATAGACTATATGTTGTGATTGAGTGAATACAATACATCTTTAAAATGATTACAATATGTCTTTAAAATAAGTCTAAACTTTATTTAATGTTGTTTTATTTTAAATTGGGATTGCTCCTCAGCCATCCCAATGAACTGGCAGTAGAATTTTCTGTGCCCTAGAACTGGACGACATCTAAAGAGACGCGATGTGTTTGACCAATAAGAACTGGTTTTAACCAATAAGAAAATGGAGCAGGTCCTGAAGGGGCACTGACTCAACACCACAAGCATGCACACAACATATCTGCTCATAGTAAATCAACTGATCGCATGATGGGAATAAAAAAAAACTTTAAAATAAGTAGATGTACTTTAATAAAAGGTATGTAATATTAATGTTCCAGATTGCAGTGTCATTAGATAAAGCTTTAAATATTGCCTTAAAACAGGCCACATCAGTAAATCAACATGTCTACAAAATATCGTTGGTGAAAGGATTGTAAGTTGTATTTAATATTTTATCTCACTAATCTTATAAATACTTAGAATTTAGGTTACCATTATCGAACTAGATGGCGCTTTTTACACATTTAGATTTCGCTTGGTGTTTCCAAAGAAATTCCACATAAACGAACTATATGTTTGTTTAACATAAACAGATAAACAAACACAGGCGAAGCCATGAAAATTGCCAATTTATATTTATGAGTTAATGAATGATGAAATTATTTGTGTTTCATCATTCATTAACTCATAAATAACAAAATGTTTATTAAGAAAGCAATACTTAATAAACATTTTGTTTAACTTTTCAGACCTTTTTATGGATTTCACGACAAAGACCACTTATATTTAAAGATATTTCTTTATAATCCAGGCTTAATAAAACAAGCCGTTGAACTTTGCAGCAATGGTGCAATAATGGGACAACCTTTACAACCACACGAGTCCCATCTCAACTTTACACTGCAATTTTTCATTGATTTCAATCTTTTTGGAATGAGTAATATTGACTTGCAGAATGTAAAATATCGTAAACCGAACTTATCACAAAGTAGCAATGAACCAATTCAAAGTCCTGATGACTATAGTTTGAAACCCGAAAGCAGTTGTTATTATGAAGTTGATTGTGTCGCTTCTCATATTATTAATAGACGAAGAATAGGCAAAGGAGATGGAATTGAGAATCCAGGCCTCGAAGAAGTGTGGCATCAAGAAATGGAGAGAAGAAGGCAATTAAATGTATCATTGGGATCAAAATCTTTAACTCAGGGAAGAATTACAGTAGAGGAAACGGAGTCACATTATAAATTTCAACAAATGTTTCTTGTTAAACTTTTAAATTTGATGGACATGCCCGATACTTTATCAAGTGAAACAAATAAGGAGTTAAACGTAATTAATTACCCAGCAGAGAGTGCAGAAGATTCGCAATTTGTCAATGCTGTTGATGTTAATATGCATTTGCCTGAAACAGCATTCGAACGAAGTTTAAATGAAACATTGAAACCAAAAATGAATCAGACCTTGTCTGAAGAAACGGACGAAACTCTGGTTGATGAAAACATTGCCTTAAGTAGCAATCTTTCATTACATTACAGTCAAATTTCAAGTAAGTTTTAAAGATATCCTTTTAGTACATTTTAATTGCTTTTAAATCAGAACAGATATAATGTTATTATAATATTTAGCAATATTTGGTAATCGATTTTCTTTTTATGTAAAGGTCGTCAGACAGGCTGACGGTCCACTTGATGGTAGGTAGCTACCGTCGCTTATTAATACAAAAACGCTAAAGGAGCTGTCTACCTTAGCAGGATTAAGGATAAGGGGTTATTAGGAAGAGATAGGGAAATTGACTCTGGCTCACTTACCGATACACCGAGCATGTTACTGTTGTAACATGCTGTAATATCACGGTGGTTCTCTGTAAAGGGATGGTCACTGCTGCCAGACGGACTGCCCAAATAACTGCAAAACGCATTGTGCTTTGCCTCTACTTACAAGACCCAGACGAGATCCACTATTAAAAAATTCATTTCCATAGTTTGTCCTACCGAGAATCGAACCTGGAACCTCTAAAAAAGACCACTAAGACAAGCACCTTAACCATTTAGACCAATTCATTGACTTGTTTAAATAAATATTTTTATAACACTTTGGGTCCAAGTAACCCGAATAAAGAACTTTATTATTATTATTATTATTATTATATATTTGTGTTTCAGTGGATAACGAAGATTTAGATTTAGTCAATATATTACATGGTATGGATGAGGCATCTATAGAAGAAGATAGTATCATGAATACACCAGCCGATAAAAGCCACGAAGAGGTCAATGAATTAGATGATGCAGAATACTCTCAAGTTTTTAATGAAGACACAATTCTCTTAGAGCCGTATAAAGGGTATTTTTATTCCATTCTATATAAAGTCTTGATACAGCAAATCCGTAATTATGTCGCGACATGTCCCACAGTTGGCCTCCAATATTGTATAAGTAAATAATCCCATTTACCGGTATGTATAGTCAGGGTAAGAAAAGGTTCGTCAACTTAAAGTTGACATTTTCTTGCACCAGGGCAATTAACTGTCATGCCAAAATTTCTTTTAAAACGTCTGTCAGTTTTAAAAGAAATTTGTGCAGGAGTGCCAGCACTACCCTATGTATCTAACTAGCTCTAACTAAGTCAACTATCTAACTTTTGGGGGGGGCATTAGAATCGACACCGTGTCGATTCGAAAGCTTTTGCCAAGTCCGAAAGAAAGATTAATATTGAGATGTTCAAATTATTCATTGAGATTTTACTTGACAGTGGCTCTCTGGCTTTGTCCAAACGTCTTTCGCGAAACCCGACCTGTTTGTTGATAGAATGGGAATGTTATTCCTTTCTTAAAGAGAACAGCAAGCAGAACGAGATTTTCGTATGATTGTATATGTACATCACTTCCCTCCTTTCGTCGCAAATATAATAATTTTAATTTAGTCCAACAATATTTAAATCCTGCTTGTTTAAAGCTTAATATTACGCTTCGAAACAAAATGCAATTCGTTCTTGTTTACTGTGGGATATGATTGCTTATAATTAATATTCTGTTTATCAACGTTACTAGTATAAAAGATTTGTAATATGCTTTTCCAAATTCAGAAATGACAATAACGAAAACGAAAATTCCTTATCTTGGAATGATTCTTTCTGGGATGGTGTCAATATTGCTCAACTTGATGGAGCCTGTGATGATGAACGTGAGTTAATTAAATTAAATTCAAGTGAAATAAATTATTTCCTGTCTACGGATGAGGTTTAATATTGTAACTTATTGTTTTAGACTTGAAGAAAGTTAAGAAGAGAAAAAAGCGGACTGTTAAACGCGAAGTATCTAATCCTAAATTAAAGAAGAGAGTTGAACATGATCATTGTCAAGAAGAAGATAGAAATTTATGTGATTTGGAAGAAATAAATTCTTCAATAGAAACTGTAGACATTATAAAAAATTTGCCCCTAAAAAGGTCTGTCAAAGTAGAACCCCTCACTTTGCTAGAAAGTTCCGTAGAACACAAATTAAAACAAGATTTAATAGAATCACCGAACGACAAAAAATCGATTGTAGATTTAGTTAATAAAATATCTATTAAATATGAAAATGCTAAAGCAACTGAAAATTATGATACGAAAAATAATTATATACCTGTTGCAGGACCGTCTAATAACAATAACATTAAAACACGAACAATTGAAGAGAAAGGTACAGATTGTTCTTTCGAATCATCCCCAGAAGTCAATGAATTAGATATTGTCAGTTTTTACGATAAATCAAAAATATTTGATTTATCTTTAGAAACGTCTGCACATGACGTATCTTCAGATAATATAAAGAGAACGCAGTGTTCAAATAACTCAAATTCTGGAAAAATTAACGAAAAATCAGAAACTAATGTAGAAGTAGAGTTTAAAGGCAATAGGGTTTTAACACCTATAATAAGACCACCAACAAAATCTGATGCGGTCTCTAGCCTATTAAAATATAATATGCCTGTAGTAAAAAATCCTGAACCATTTTACTCTAACTATAAAGATGTTGGTGATAAAGTGGAAATAGGTCATATGGTTTTAAAATTACACAGCAGATCAGCTCTTGATCAGAAACCGTTCGATAAAATTCTGGACGTAACTACTATTGAGGAGTGGCGACAATTGTTCTTCTTGCAATATAATGACATGCCAGAAAATGCAACTAAACCTTATGCTTTAAAACAACTATTAGCAGGTAATAGACAATGTATATTAGAACCTGTTAAAAAGCCTCCAACAAGCAGCGAAGTCGTTAGATGGTTGGAGAACAAGAACAAGAAGAAAGAAAACTTAAATGAGGAAGGTTGTTTGATGAAAGATGAAATAAAAACCAATATTGATGATTTGGATAACTCTCAAGCTATAGGTTTATATGATGATCAAAGCAAATTAAATTTAAGCTTGGAGGAAAGTTCAAAGGTAAATTTATATCGTACTATCGATTATATTAAAGAATTATGTTCTTGCTCTTATATTATTACACTTGTGCTGTAATTTTTTTTAACCAAGGTGTTTTTTTTTTTCAGGATATATCAGGAGTAAACAGTTCACATCAAATAACTATGCAACCAGATGGATCGTTTCTTTGTTTCGGAAGTTCTGAAAATAAGATAGAACATGATTCACCCGTAGTTGAGGTAAATATGAATTTGGAGCAGTAATACTTTGTATAATCTCAAGATTTGTTTCGTACATTAGCAATATTATGGAGTATTTCGTTATTTGAGATCCTAAATGTGGATCAGAATTCAGTTCGTAACTTTAACTTAATAAACTTGGCGATGTTTAAGAACTTTTATTCTATTTAGTACCAATAATTACTTCTATAAAATTTATTCCTTAAGCCATTCATTTCCTTTTAGGCAGATTACCTCACCATTATGCTGACAGAAGTTCTTACTTCAGTCAGAGGTGTTTTATGTCCTGATCCAGCGCAAGATGCTATTGAAGCGATATTTGTGACAGTAACCAATGATTGTCCTGCTGAACATTTTTTACAAAAGAAAACAACTGAAATATTTGTTGTAGATAACAAAACGCCAAAAGTTTTAGACAGATGTGTGTTTGGTGTGAATATTACATACGTAGATACAGAAAATGAATTGTTAGAAAGGATAATTGACTCTGTAAAACTCCACGACCCAGATATTCTGTGCGGTTATGAAATGGAGCTTAGCTCCTGGGGTTACATTTTGGAGAGATCTCAATTTTTGGGCTTGGAAATGGTCAAGGATATCTCGAGGATAACAGAAAAGTATCGTCAGAAACGTGGAAGAAGTGATGATAACAGTTTTGAGGGGAAAATTATTGGAAGGATAACTTTTAGTGTTTGGCGATTGTTTCGGCACGAATTAGCCTTGTCGAGTTACAGTTTTGAGAACTGTATGTATGAGATATTAAAAGAAAGAGTACCTAAATATGGCTACTCACAATTGGCGCAGTGGTGGAATAACGAGTCAAGAATATTAAGATGGATTCCAGTGGAATACTATTTGACTAAATTATCGGGGACTGTAAGAATTTTGGAGAAATTGGACTTTATAAGTAAGTTTTATAGTATAGTATTGTTAAATTATTCATTTAAGGTATGTCATACCTTAAATGAATAATTTCATGCTGCGCTGCACTCAAGGGATTCAAATGAGTGTTTTATAAAATTTAATGTATTATCCAGTGACAGTAGATAAGTGACACCAATAAATAATTATTATTCTGGAACCCATTAGTTTGCCTTAGCACTCGGTTTCAGGGGTCACACTCACAGGTTCGATTCTCGGCTGGCCAACTTTAACAAAGAACTTTAAAAGTTGGCTCTGGTCTGGATTTGGAAAGTAGGTTAATGCGATGATTTTGGAGTTAAGGGTATGGTTACCATCGCCAGTCGGACTGCTCAGTGAATGACTGCGGAACGCAATGTGCTCTGCCTTTACAAGTCACTGCCGTTTGGGGTAACTACTAAACTAATATAAACTTATCCTGTAGTGTCGGAAGTGCACCTAACCTAGTGTTGCTTGTGTCCTTAGGCGACCTTGATTATCTTTCATCAAGTGGACCGTCAACCTGTCTGTGTCAACCTTTATTATATCAACAAAAACATGTTGTGATTCTTTCAATTCTCGGGATAATATCGGTCCTGAATTCAATGAATTTCCTTAGACCGCACTTCGGAACTGGCTCGTCTGTTTGGCCTGCAATGGTGGGAGGTTTTATCTCGTGGCTCACAGTTCCGTGTGGAGTCGCTAATGCTACGAGCCGCGCGACCGCTTAACCTTGTCGCCTTGTCGCCCACAGTAAAGCAGCGAGCGGCAATGCGGGCGCCCGAATGTTTACCACTTATATTTGAACCTGGTAAATATTATGCCCTTTTATTTGGTTTCTATATATCATCTTACGTTAATTTCCATATCTATATCAGCTAACTTCGAAATTGCTTAACAGATCTATTCTTCCTTTGACTACAATGGGTACAGCAAATCGTTTGCATTCCTTTGGTAACACACATAGTTTTGTTAAATTTTTCTCTTTTGTTAAATTGCAGAGTCCCGTTTTTACTCGGATCCTGTTATAGTTTTAGACTTTCAAAGTTTATATCCATCCATGATGATTGCATACAATTATTGTTTTTCCACTTGCATCGGAAGAGTGCAAAATATTAATAGGTGAGTTCTCTTGCTTGCTATGGTTTAGCCGGTACGAGCCACGGAAATTCTTTTTAATGAGTTGATGACGAATCAACAACTTTGCCCTATTTGATAACCTTATTATATATTTCAATAATTAACTAAGAACTAAAGTAATATGCAAGACAAATAATATGCGTAAACTTCAAAATGTATCGAATTTGTTCGTTAGATTCACTCATTTTGGCGGACAGAAAAACAATAGAAAAATGACAGGGAACATTTTTTATTTTTCTGTTTTTAAAATGACATCTATTTAATGACATCAAAATCAGCTGCATACAAACAGTAAAACCCCGTCAGATTTTCCTGCAACTTTTACTTATAAAATACGAAAAAACTTAATGAAAATGATATTATACCTAAAACCTTTCTTATTAGTGAAAACCGTATTAAAATAAGTTGCGTAGTTTAAAAGCTCTAAGCGTACATACAGAGGGACAGACGGCTGGGGACTTGACAGACGGAGGACTGACTTATTTTATAAGTGTGGACTTTATTTTATACTAAAATAAAGGATAAACAAGCCATATAAACTTGATTACAGCGAATCTGCGTACGAATTTGGCGCATGGCGTTTGCGTATACCGAAGGTTAAGTTAGAAAAGTTAGTTAAAAATGAGCTCGTCCATTGGTCACCGGTCGGTGTTGGCTTTGTGAAGTCTTCTGTGCGTCGAGGTGTGTTGCCAGCCTTGCTCAGAAGAATACTGGCCGCCAGACAAGCGGTCAAGAAGAATATGAAACTGCAGACAGACGAGAACATAAAGAAAGCGATGCATTCACGGCAGTTAGGTATGAATTCATTATCATTATTATTTTTGCCGTCTAATTTTTACATGTTGGCAATTTATGAACTCAAAAACTATTTAACTGAAAAATTCTTCATCACTTACATAAAGCTACAACATAATCACCATGTTTTGGTCAAATTAATCAATGAAAACACGGATACTACAATCCAATGATGATATTAATCCTTATCCAACTAATAGTATTAATAAGATTCCAAATTCCACTTTAGGTGCAAACATTTCGTGATTTTGTAAAAAAAAAAAAACTATATTGGGACGGGTAAAAAATATTTCTATGGAGCAATAAAGATTGAATAAATATTTTAACCCCTAAGAAAACAGGGCGCGGACGAAGTCGCGGACAAAAGCATGTTTAGATGTAATATTAAATTTCCATGTCCTCAATTTCTCCCTATTCATATTATTGCAGAATCCTCTTAAGAGTGGTGTTACATCAACTCCTATGAAGTGATTATTATTGGTTTAAAACTGAATTACAGGATTGAAGCTCATAGCAAATGTGACATATGGTTACACGGCTGCCAACTTTAGTGGCAGGATGCCATGTGTGGAGGTGGGGGACAGCGTCGTTGCTAAAGGCAGGGAAACTCTCGAAAGAGCCATTCAATTGGTGAAAAATAATCCCAAATGGAATGCCAAGGTAGTTATTGTATTTTGTATTTATTTTATTTTATTAGTTTTTGGGACACAAACAGAAATAAAAACAAATGTAGAAAAAAGACAAAGAATTAACACATTTCACAAGTGTGTCCACAGATAGATACTTACATATAAGATAGTTAGCACAGAAACTAAACACCAAGACAAAGAAGAAGAAAAATTATTACATAAAACAAATTATACAAAAATTAAAAATAAAACGGAAATTTAAGTGAAAAAAAAAAAAAAAACATGTCAGCTTCACATAATTACATGACAGTTTCGGGAGTTCAATGGTTTTCATCCATCTCAAAAATTGATCTTATTTAAATTAATATCAGCGCTATATCTGAAAATATACAGAGATGTCATTTACGGTTACATTACATGACAAATGTCGCGAGCTCAATGATTTTTTGCCATCTCAAAAATGCCCAACACGCGTAAAGAAGTTTTCACTTCAAAAAAACAATCAATCAATATAATATTATAGAACAACAATTGAATAAGTCAATTAGCCAGGTGTGTTTAGATGGCGCTTTTTGTCGCTAAAAAAATCTAAAAAATTAGCGGATAAACAGAATGAAGCAAACAGATAATCTAATTAAACTAGTGAACGCTATTTTTTTATAAACCATCCAACGGATTTCCTTTTGCTTGTTGTGTTCATTTTAAGTTTTGTACATTTTTTTTTTTTTTTTCGTTATGCTTTTGGTACATAATGCTACTGAGCCGCTTTTTGAGCTAAAAACTTTATTGGGTGTAGTTTTTAGGGTAAAATAAATAAGAGTACGCGCGCATTCTGTAAACATTTATGAAAAAACTAGATGCTTTGCAGGGAGTTAAAATTTTTATATTACGTTTTATTAACTCTGTTTGCTGGTTATTTTTGTGGTTGATATAACAGGTAGTGTATGGCGATACGGACTCTATGTTCGTCCTGATGTCGGGCAGCACTCGTGCGCACGCGTTCGCCATAGGGCAGCAGATCGCGGACGCTGTCACTGCAGACAACCCCTCGCCGGTGGCACTTAAACTTGAAAAGGTATAAGTTTTTTTAAATTATATGCACCAGGAGATCTTGTACACACATTGCAAAACCTAAATTTTAGGTTTACCAACCATGTATACTGCAAACAAAGAAACGGTACGTTGGTTACATGTATGAAAGTCCAGAACAAGAGGAACCTGTGTACGAAGCGAAGGGCATTGAAACAGTGCGCAGAGATGGTTGCCCAGCCGGTGTAAAGGTCAGTAAACAACATTTCAATTTTTCATATAAAACTAGCGATCCGCTCCGGGCTTCATCAATATTAAAAAAATTCCCCGTTTATCCGTCTTTCCAAATGTGCATAGAATTTTTTTTTAATAAACCATAATGTAAAATTTTTGAGGAAAACTTTTTTGTCAATATCTCAAATCAATATAGCAGATTTTGGTTTGATAATGGCGAAATATTTTTTCTGCTGTTGTTTTTTTATCATTATTATTTAACTCCTTAATTAAAATCATAATTAAATTAACTTAATTAAAAATCCTTAATTGGCTGTTAGGTATGTTTTGTTTTGGTCTGTAATTGAGAGCTGTGGATTTTGAGTAAATGTATAAATAAATAAATAAACGAATAATAATAAATAAATAATAAAATAATAAATAATATATATATATATATATATATATAAATGTTGTGTTGGTTTGTGTATTACCCAAAAACTCGAAAATAAGCCGACGGATTGACTTGAAATTTTTACACAATATGCAATCCGCTTCAAGGATTGATCGTATCTATTTTTCGCGTAATAATATAATCTCGATCGCGAGAAAATAGGTTTTTTTACGGTGCCATCTGCTGAAAGCCAGGAGAACTCACTACCCAAAGGGAACCGCTGTCACATTTAAAGTGGAATTTAGCCGTTGTTATGGCGGCCGAGTTAATTAATATAAGACTGAGCCACAGCGAAGCGTGGTCGGGTTCAGCTAGTTGGTTATAACAATAAGTCGGTTATTCAGTTGCTGCAACGGGCTCTGTGCGAGCTGTTCAGCAGCGGCGACATGTCGGCGGTGAAGCGAGGCGTGACGTCATCGCTGGCGCTGTTGGCCGACGGCAAAATGCCGCTGCACCAACTGTTCTTCACTCGCGAGTACCACGGGCCGACCGGTTACCGGCCCGGGACCGCGGCCCCACCCAACGAGATTGCCAAGTATGTATTACCAACTTTATATTATACTTGATAGCGAAGCCTTAAACTTCGCACAGTTGAAATTTTCAAAAAAAAATATCTTAGCGGATGCTCACGTTATTTGAATTTAGTGTAGTTTAGCTTTCTACACTTATAGTCGTTTTCAAACAGTCACTTGGGAATTCACGGAAAAACTCATTTTAGTGTTTTTTTGACAGTTTTAGTAATGTACTATATTGGAAGTAAAATGAAATGAAGTCCCAAGTAAATTTGGGAATTCCTATTTGAAAACGGTATTAGTAGTTTTGACTGTGCGTAGTAGTAGATTGGCGAGCCAAGACGGAACGATTTTATAAGTACATACACATAAGTATGTGAGATACTCCGCGGAAACTCAACCTCGAAACTTGCAAAGGGATTGTAATGTGCCACAGATTACCCCCTACAAGATACCGCATTCAAGACAACCAACGCGCGCCATGCATATATGATTTTGCACATATATCAAGTCGAAATTAGGTGCATCACTTCAGTACTGACCAAATATTAGATCCGCGTGCACGTCGTTCATTTGTGATACCGATCCTTTATTTTTGACGACTTATTCGCAACAAAAACTACTAAAATGACCACGTGTTCTATCAAATGGTGTGGGAAGAACTCCAGGACGTCTAGCTTTAAGAAAGACGGCATAACTTTTCATCGGTAAGTAAAATTTTTATCTCTCTCAGAGGCCAAGAAATACTGGTCAATTCCGCTGCCTTTGACGTTTTTTCGAGAAGTCACTTTCTCTCATTACGATAATTCGTATATTTGTCTCTTTCTGGTTCGTGGCATGTTCCTCGCTCATAGTCAAAATATTACTAGTCCAGGGAAAGAATATTTTTGGAATATATCGATAATATTGTTTTTAATATGATAAGTTTAGGTAGGTAACTTTTTTATGTTATGTTGGAATGTTGCTAAAAATTATAATTATTAGGAATATATATGTCAGATCGTGGGTGGCCGATTCGACGGGTATTTTATCAGAATTGGGCGAAGCCATTATTTTAAAGAAACAATACAGTTAACTGTAAAATCTAAAGTTATTTTATCTAATTTAAGACAATGTGCAATAAGCGAACAATTGGTGACACAATGTAAAGGAAAATCGGGCAGAGTAACGACCTCTAGAGTAGAATGCTGAGAGACGTATTAACCACCATGGGTTATGTAAGCCAATAGAGGCTGTAAGTAAACCGACTGGTTTGTCGGGAGCAGGTGCTCACTGAGTCTAAGCCGAAACTAGACTGGCGATACGGAGCAACGCGCCGTCCTTTTAAAGGCGGCCTCAGTGCACGCACACATGTACCAACAACCCAATCCATTGGCGCCATCGCGTATACAATTCAAATGAGGGTAGTTTGATATTTCAAGTTACCACTAGATAATAGGGCGCGCAACGTGTTTACAAACCAAAGGAGGGTAGATTAATGTTACATGTTACTCACTAAATAATAAGAACTAATCACTAATTAATAACTAGGTCACTTAAGCATAGTATCAATTGACAATGTAACAAATTTTAGTGAAAATACGATATAAAATTGGTAGGTAGGTATATGACGTGGTCCATGGCAGCCATCTCCGACATATATTTTTAAATCTTTACAAAATAATAACTTCTCTATTTGCGAAGTTTTATGTTTATTTTATACTTCACATTTTTCTTTTCACACTTCTATTGAATCCTTAAATTTAAGTAGGTAACCTCAGGCAGGCCTGCCAAATTAACGTTCGGATACACGCACGTATGAAGAAAAAATATCTTACGCATTCGCGAAGTATGTTACACTAAATATTTTTTGATAAAAGTACTTAATTAAATTTCATAAATAATCGCTAAATAATCGATAGATTAGACGATTACGATTAATCGTGAAATAGCAATAATTGTCGATTACGATTAATCGTAATCGTTGCATCACTAATATGAATCACCCTCAAAACCGTGTTGATTGAGGTCGTAAAAAACTTCATCACAAATAAAAGTAACTTAATCCATCTCCCATTTTTTATAGTAACTTAATATGTCGAAAACTATCCAGTTAGACATTTCGTGAAAATAATAAAATGTATCTACAATTTTATTATATTTGATCGACATACTATCGACAATGCAACTATAGTATTGTCACATCCCTAGCAAGATAGTTGACCTTGACATAACCAATCACAGGCAGTCAGTACGTCCCCCGCAACCCGTTCCTACCGCTTAAAATGGTGACTTTTGGCTAATGCGAAATCGCAAACATGGGGCATCTTGTAGGGGGTAATCTGTGTAATGTGCAAAGGCCGTACAAGTGATTAATGAGTTAATGAATTTTTGCTAGACGCCTGATTTCCGGCGACCCTCGCTCGGCCCCACTAGTGGGCGAGCGTGTGGCGTGGGCGGTGTGCGCGGGTCCGCCCAACTCGCCCCTGGTGCGACTCGCCCGCAGCGCGGCCGAGTTGGCGAATTCGCCGGCGGAACCGCACGTCGCCTACTACGTGCATCGCGTGCTTCTGCCTCCTCTGCATCGTTGTCTCTCGCTGCTCGGCGTTAACGTTTTCAAATGGTTTGTCGGATTTTTATTTTATTTTATAAAACTACTAGCTACAAGCTCTTTTAAGTTACAAATAAAAACTAGCCTATCTTTTAAGTTGGACCAAATTACACATAGTTACGAAGTTTTATCAAAATCGATTCAGTAGATCATTGGTCTCGAGCATGTGACAAAATGTAAACCAACCAACGCCCGGCATCCACGATGTAGTAAATACTTACTAAGTATGGAAGCGAGTTTTATAAAGCTATTCAAATAATTTTTCAGCTATAGTATTACCAGCTTTAACTATAGAACTGTGGAACAAACAGGTCGACATCTAAAATTTGTTTCACTAAGAGCTATACGCAGCAAATAGTGCAAATTATGGGTTGTAAATCGGTGCGTTCTGCTGTGTTAAGGTGGAGCGAATTGGGATACACTCGCGATATACAATACAGCAGACAAATGGCGAGCGCGGGAGGCATCGCGCGGTACTTGTGGCGCGAGCGATGCGCCGTTTGCGGTTTGCGTGGCACGCGGGCTGTTTGTCGCGGCTGTCTCACCTCGGGCGCTGTGGCTGCGCTCACCGTGCGAGATGCTCTAGCCACTCACAACCTGCACAGCTGTTTACAAGTCAGTACAAACACACTATAAAATATCCCATAAAAACCACTATTTTTTACGTGAATACGTCTTTAAGTTGATTCCATAGTGGTAGGCAATTCAAAAAACTGATATTAACAAAATTGGCAGATCAGTTTTTAATGCTGTAGCTGTATTAACTTTAAAAATTAAACTTTTTTTTTAAATAGATTTGTGCCTCATGCAGCGGTCACTCACAAGGACAACAGTGCGTAAACAGCGAATGTCCCGCACTCTGGAGGCGAAAAACTGCGTTACGACAGTTGCATCAAATCAAAGATATCTTCGCACATTTGCCCCCACAGTTTACAGAAGAAAGGCTGGATTTTTAATGTACATAATATATAAAAAAGTCAATACAATCATGAAATTATTATTTTTTTTTAATAAAACTATACATGTAATTTTTTTTATTTTTTTTATTTATGTATTCTGTTGTGGATACCTAATACGATAAATTGGAACTTTTAGAAGCTTTAGGTGCGTTGGTCTATTTTAGTAAGTGGAAAAAAACAGTGAACCCGCGCCGTCCAAAGATATATTATTTCTATGGCGCCGTCACGCTCTGTGAGCGATACCCTTAGTGACATTGTATGAAATAAACGCCATCTACTCTAATTATAGTACGTATTTCTTGGTTCATAATAACTTAGAGCATTTAACCTATGGAGATGTTATATAATGAATCACCGAACTATTTTTTCTGCCATTTTTTGCGGGAGGTGAGGTGTACATGTATAGCACACTACAGCATTTTGACAACTTCACACAAAGAAATGCTTTCTATAATTACAAACGCACACCAAAAAAAATTGCACTACAGCGAAAAAAAATACACACATTGATAATCAGCGTGTATTAATTCAATCACCTCATGTACACAAACAAAGAATGCTAGTGATGTGTCACTGAATTAATTGAATAATTACATTAAATTCAATCAGTTGTCGTCTATTGTTTGGAAGTACTTTGAAGCAATCGAAAGTAAAATGTTCAGAACAAACTAAACTAGTACGCGTGGGTCTCCAAGTATCTGAATGACCGCAAAATATCCTCCATTTTTCCCTTATGTAGGGATCCTTTGGAAATCTGTAAACAATTATAATGAAATGTGTTCAGTTTACAAACTTATTAGTTAAGAAGATAACGGTAACTTAAATACCAACCAATTGCGGATAGGACTCCAATGGCGACTAAAAAGACCAACCAATTGCGACTGGACTCCTGCATCAAAGGCTACATACAAAAACCGGCCAAGTGCGTGTAGGACCACGCATAAAGTAGGGTTCCGTAGTCATGAAAACAGTATATATTTTTATTTTATTTATTGTTTTAAAAGTATTCATCACAGAATACTCGAAACAATTTTAAATAAGAGTACCCCGCCTCTTTCTTTACGTGAGTGATTTGAAGTTTATAGGTCCAAGACTAGAAATTACAGGGGGGGGGACACCGTGTAAACGACTTTGGCGGGCTATATCTCGCAAATGGTAAAGCTGATAAAAAAGTGTTGTATGGAAACCCTACCTTAATTCCATAGACCTTTTCAACGATACCCCACACAAGGGGGTGCACTCAAAAAAATAATTCACCCCACATACATGTAAGGGGGAAAATTTTAATTTTTTGTATTTTTAAAAATGAGATCTATATGTGAAGTATCCTCGAACCAAGTTACATGCAAATCAGTCCATTAACGTAGAAGATATTCTGCTGTGACAAACTAGGACGGACGGACGGACTGAACGATCTTATAAGGGTTCCTTGTCGGACTACGGAACCCTAAAAACATAAGTTCTTATCACAAATTTACTTTTTTCATTTGGTTACTTCTTTTATCCTTAATCTGTTCTATAAAAGCATGCTTCACGTCAAATTTCATGACTTTAGGTCCTACGGACGGACAAACGTGTATAACTAGTGTTCTTTTACTGTCTGCAGACAGACACAGTAAATCACTCAAAAAAACGTAACTTTCAATAATTGGAACCCTAAAAAGAAAATAAAAAATAAAAAGATGAAACATAACACTAGGTCATCGCCGCAGTTGCGTGTCATCTAAAATAAATGAATGAAAAATGTTCGTAATCGTTCTTCATTCATTCACATTGTCCCATCCCTAGAGCAAAACAAAACCCTGTACTGCGTTTGAGCTACCAACGTACCACTAAATTTTTCTATCGCAACGATGTAAAGGTTATTTTGAAGATTACGTTTAAATAAAACCAAGTTGATGGATAATTTATACTTACATGTGATAGGAAACTCCCTGATTCCGCAAATTTGAAGTAGCAGAACGCCTTTTACATGTCAAAACCACACAATTAACCATTTTTTGAGAGCTCTTAATTGCGAGACGACACGATCAAAAATGGCTGCAGCCTCGGACGAACTAGTTTTATATAACGTGCTTGGTCATATGGCCACGGTACTATGGCAGAGGGGAACGCTCAACTATGCCATCTCCATAGGTTAAATGCTCTAAGCATAATAAGCTTGACTGTTACTGCGTCAGCGTTCAATTTGAAAAAGGAAAACTTCACGACAAAGATTTCCTTATCCAAATTGAAATATTAATTAATTAAATTGAATATGACCTTAAGAATAGAGAACTACTTTTTAAATTTGCAATAAGGTTTTTTTTTTTAAATTGACGATCTAGCAAACCCATTACCTTCGTAGAACGAAACGTATAGTCGTATTGTCACAATTATTATTGTCATAAATGATACGTCAACGTCATCAAAAAAGTCACTCAGAAATGTCATAAGCAGAATTTTTTTATTTACACTTCAAACTTCGATCAAGTTCTTATTTGTTGTTTTCTCCTGCGATTTTTCCTTAAATTCACTCATGAAGTCATGAGAAGTTTTTTATTTTGAATAGTCACGCACTATACAAACAGTTACTAAACCTGAGTGCCATTTTGAACTATTTATATTTTATTCTATACAATATTAGTAAGTATTTAATACTTGTATTAGCATTCGTTTTCTTTTTCTTTTTACCGAAATCCGCAGCTGCGTACAACTGTAAGTATAAAGAACTAAATTGATGTTTCAACTTTATTGTTAATAAAACTACTTTTTGTTGTAAGTACAAGATACTTTTGTACATACCTAGTTATTATCAAACAGAAATTTCAATTGAATGAGTCTTATTATGTATGTCTGTTTTCAGCTTGAAAATATGTTTAAAGAAGATATAGAACTTCGCAAAATGCCAGCTGGTTCTTTAGCTGAAATAATTAATATATTAGAAGTGAATGAAGGCTGGAAACGAGTCATATCTAAGATACCAAGAGATCCTTCAAGCAATCATTTTGTACCAAAATATAATGAAGAACATATCAGGTTAATTGTCTGTAATAAAATTGCTTTCTAGTGCAGCATTATAACAAATTAGCCTATATTATTCGCTGATACTGTAGCTTTCTATAGGTGAAAGAATTTTTAAAATAGGTTCAGTAGTTTTTAAGTTTATTCAATACAAACATACAAATCTTTCCTCTTTATAATATTAGTATAGATTGTTAGTAGTGGTGGCCAATTGGTTTAAATTTTGGTTTATAACTCTCGGACTTATTTCGTATTTACCTAATGTCAAAGGTGGGCTATGGTTGTCTATTTATCTACTTTCCCTTCTTGGATTCTTCTATTGGGATGGTTAAACACTTGCTATGTAAGTAATCTAGAAACTCAGAGTACAAAACTAACTAATCAATCATAGATGATTATAATGATAACAATTTGAGATAGCTAAAAAATTTAAATCATAAATCTGTCCTGTCCGCGCTTACACTCAAGACGGCTTAGGATAGTTTGCTTCTGATATACCAAAATAAATTATTTATTTCTTTCTAAACCACTCAAGACATCTCATTCATATAAAACACAAAAAAGTGCAATGTAACAGAGATATTCTTGAAGTGGCTCTCCACATTACTGGAAGTTGCCCTTCAGCTTCCTGGTTCAGACGGAACAGATGCTCTGAACTGCAGATTCTGGTCCATTCTGTGTATTACGTGACCAGAATAACAGTAAGTGTGCTGTTGTGTTTTGGCAAGTGAGTAAGGAATGCCAGAGCCCAATTTCCCTTATGGTGTTGTTTGTGTTATAGGTGACGGTAGCCACCTACCATCAAGTGAGCCTGTCTGTTGACATTAATATAAAAAAAACAATAGGATTGAAAATAAAAATACATAACACAATAAAAATTGTATTCAACTTTCAGGAGAATAGAAGATCACTCCAAAGACACTGGTCTGAAATGCACCGAGATATTGTTGGATGAATGGGGTACATCCGGTAGAATTCGACCGACACTATGCACTTTGAAAGAAGTCTTATACAAGTCCAAGGATGAATTGTACAGAGCTGCAGTTGAAATTGCACTTTTATTAAATGGTAAATGTTCTACTATCACTTGCAGCATACCAAATATTATATTTACTTAGACATAACAAATTTCTATGTTTCAACTATGAACTTTTTTATGACATAAATAATTTTTGTCATAAGTGGTGTAATTCCCTTGTGGTCCTTCTGTCATAACTTCTCAGAGCTAGGATTAAATGGGATAAAATTTTCTTGTGCCTTGTATGAACATAAACATGAATCGGAAACTCGAGAACGGCTGGACCAAATTGGGCTATTTTCTTTCTTTTAAATATTTTTATAAAGAGAAAATTTAAAAAAAAATTGCCCATAAAATTGAATGAGCTATATTTTTCTTATTTCCATTTTATCATTGCAAAATATTAAGTCAGTTAGTTAAAAATGTTAGAATATGGTTTAAAAACAATTAAAAATTTTCACATAATCATTAAGAACTGTTAAAATGACTGGTCATGTATTTACCGCTAAAATAGATACATGTATAGTAACTCTTAAAATTTTACTAAAATCCAAATATTTTTGCAGAACCTTTACCACAAAGGCCTAACATGGGACCAGCGGCACCAATAACTATAGATATAACTAAATTACTGAATACTGAGACTAGCGTACAAAATAACAATGACATTCCACGGCCTACAACAAATAATCAAGCAATATTTAACCAAACCACAGCGGAAGTTGGAGGTGAAGTTAACACTCACAAACTTAGCGAAAGCAATATGATTAAATTTTCATCTGAAAATAACCGACCCAACTTGTCCATATTACAACCAGAGTTTCATAAGGCTGCAACTCATGTTATGGAAGATTCACACAATTCCAGTACCGCCTCAAACATTCCAAACATAACAATCTTGCAACGTTCATATAAATCTAATCCAGATTTGAACGAAGAGTCCTTAAATATACCAAATATAATTGCAATGGGCACACCGAGCGAATCAAATCTTTCTACTGGTCAAAGTTTCACTCGATCCACGGTTTACGTTTCCGAATCAATGAGTCACTCGAACTATCAAACTTCCTTACCGAACATAGAAGTGCAAACTAGTTCCGCAATAGACGAGAGTATCTTTGAACAAACAAATCTAACAAAGTTTAAATATGTGGACATAGTTTCCATGACTGATAATTTTTCAACAGAAATTGGTAGGGGTGGTTTTGGGGTTGTGTTCATGGGTACACATCCCGGTTACGGAACTCTGGCCATAAAGAAAGAAGAAGGTAACAGTGGTATAAGGCAAGATAAAATGATAAAAGCGTTTATTAACGAAGTGATAAGCCTATCAATGTTTGATCATAAAAATATTTTACCCGTGCTCGGGTTTTCAACTGATGGTCCGTCTTTATGTATTATCAGTGAATATGTGGATGGAGGGTCGTTGCATGTTAAAATTCAAGAGAAAGTGCTAAATGAGAAGCAGAGAGTTAATATAATGATCGGTACTGCTGAAGGTTTGAGATATCTGCATAGTAATTCTCAACCAACAGTGAATAAAGTAAATGAGCCTGTAACGTCGAAAAGAGGGAATTTTGTGCATGGCGATGTGAAGACTGCTAATATTTTATTAACAAAAGATTTCACCCCAAAGGTACCGTTTATATTGATACTAATTATATTGTAATATTTTTATTATGTTACTTAATCGACACGCCCCAGCTTAGCCCCCTTGCAATTGAGGAATACAAAATAATATTATAGCTTGTGCTCAAATGAAAATATGTATCATTCAAATAATGAAAGAATAAAAAAAAATTGATTACGTACCACATGTAAATATTATTGTACTATATTCGTTCCTTTATTCTTAAAAGAATGGTACATAGACATGTGTTTGAACTTTGCCAAAGCTTTCATCTCTTATTATAATTAATGTTTTCCATTTTGGTTTAAAATGCCTTAATGATTTTGATTTTGGCAGATTTTGCCTGGGTTTTTTTAATAATAAGAGTGGCAAACAAATTGATAATCCACTGATTGTAGGGTGCACAAAACACACCAACAGGATACAAGTGATATTAAAGGCAAGGTGGGGTTGGAGGAATGGGTTCTGATAAAATTTCTATTAGAACCTTTGTAATCAACTCATGTTCAAGAACTTATTGACGTGACCCTCTGCATTTGATAGCACAATTCTTAAGATATAGAATTAGCAGATATAATAGTAGCATAAAAAGCAAAAAAATGAAAACAATGTTGGCCGGTCAGTAGTAGAAAGCATTAAAGAGGAGACCTTAAAGGAGTCAATTTAAATAGCGAGTAAAATCGCGCGGCACAGCCAGAATATTAAGTTGTAATTACTTAGTTGTACAAAAAATATATATAATTATAAATGATTTTTCTAATGTCTAAATTATTCTTTGTTTTCAGCTGTGCGATTTTGGATTAGCGAAACAGTGCGATGTTACATATCTCCTAGAGACCAGGACTGTTTCGGGAACATCAGCGTATATGGCACCGGAACGCTTCACGGGTACAGTCACCCAGAAAAGTGATATTTACAGCTACGGCATAGTTTTACTTGAACTTTTGACCGGTTCGGAGCCCATTGTGAATGTTGACGGTGAAACGAAAAATATAAAAGATTACGTCGAAGACTCGAAATCGAATATTGGACAAATTTTGGACCCGACCGTCAATTGGACAAAGGCCAATATAATTTACGAGTTGGCGGAAAAATGTTTGGTGTATCGCCGACAAGACAGACCTTCCATTGAAGAAATTTGTGATATAATGCATAGAGTATTTTGAATATTGTAAGAAATTGTATATAACAGAATAAAATTTTGTAAACGTTGATCTTATTTTAAGAATAGATTTTTAGTTCTGTTGTATGTAATACTTACATAATAAGTTTCAAATGCAATAAGAAACAGAGGCGTCTTAACTATGTGTGCAGGGTGTGCGGTGCACACGGGCGCAGCAGTGTAGGGGGCGCCGGCCGCGGCACCACTTTCAATGAACCTGCGCCCTTGTTATGACGCCGCGCGCCGGGCGTTATAACTCAATTCCTCGTAAAAGAGCTCCCGTTTGCATACATTTTGTATGGCATCCCGAGCTCTTCTTATATGTGTCGAGTCGAGTTACAGCAAAGCAAGGCGCGCCACGAGCGGCTCTTAGTATTTTGTTTCAACATGAAATAAACCTTAAAACCAAAGATTTAAATCTTTGCTTAAAACAGATAATTATAGATTATATTGGTGTAGTAGTAGTGAGTGTCGGATCACTACCAAAGGCGCATGCCGGTACCTGTTGATTCGTTTGAAAGCACGCCGAAAATCATTGCTAATTCGCCTGTTTTTAATTAATAAAAAATAAAGTTCAAATTGTCATGAACGCTTTGAATTATTATATACCGCTCCGCTGCGCCGTAATTTTGCGAAGTAAGCCTTGACGAAATGGATTAAGCATTATGTTTGAGTAAACATGTAAATATGAAGCAAAGCGGCATTTCTTTTGATTAAAATGATGTATAAAGTAAGATTTGATTAGCCACAACTATTGCGATTGCGACTTTCTTTCACCAGGGTCAGAGCTCGTCAAAAATTACCTATATAGCAAAATTTTAAGTCTGATAATAACGTTACAACGGCGCAGCGGTGTTAGAGGGCGCTGGCCGCGGCTCTTTCAATGTAGGCCAGTCACTGAAGACTAGGTTTAGGTCGCAAAAAATTGCACTATTTTAATTTTTTGGAATGTTGTTACCATAGATACCAATAGTCTAAAACTAAGTTTTCAGTTTCGAAAGACCTGTGCTAACTGCACGGTGCTCGAAAAAGCTCGAAATTTTCAGACTTTTCAGGTTTACCTGCACTTACGAGACAGCACTCAAATTGTAGCTAATTTTGTCTTATTTAAGGTGTGTAAGATGACTTTTCCATAGAATGCACTTTTCAGAAGTTATAAGCCAAAAACTGAAAAAAGTCTAAAAATTTCGACGTTTATTGAGCACCGTGCTGTTAGCACAGGTCTTTCGAAACTGCAAAGTTAGTTTTAGACTATTGGTATCTAACCAAACAACATTCCAAAAAATCAAAACAGTGTAATTTTTTGCGACAACGCGATTTTTTTTTCTTAGGTGACTGGCCTAATGAACCTGCGCCCGTGTTGCCGAGGGGGCGCCAGGGTAATGGTTGCACACGGGCGCTGCATGGGCTAGAGACGCCTCTGATAAGAAAATTAGTTTACTGATAATAAATTATTTAATAATTTATTGTAATATAATTACCACAGATAAATAATGTGATTCAAATAAGCTTTTTTTTAAACTATTGCGATGCAACTTGCGACAAGATTGGTGCAGATTTTTCTGCATCAAAGACTATCATCATCCTCAGGATATAAAAACAAAGTAAATAAATAAATACACAGATTCGTCAATTATTTATTACAAATAACGGGTATTGTGTGTTTTATTGAATATCCATACAGCACACAATTGATGTTACCAGTCGTAAAATTAATGGAAATTTACACTTTAAAAATATTTTTTCTACATTGGACGTCAACTGTCTAGTCGACTATGGACTAGTCAGAACTTTTTTATATTAGAACTGAAAAGTAATCAATTTTTTTTTGAAACCTATTACAATTCCGAAAGCGATCGTGGATTTAGATCTAGATATTTTGTGGTAAATTGTTACTGGAAATATGGAAAGTTACAACCACTTTTTATTTATTAGAAATGGGTTTGCTCTTGGCCAGCATCTAGCCGTGTAGCGAAGACGAGGCCTATGATGCAGCAAGCTCACCCAGAAAATGCTTATTCACTTCAATTTTGAAGAGATTTGGGTAATATGAGCTCGGAAACACAGACACTGGTAGGGAAATCAAATCCTTGCAATCAATCAACTGCGAAGGAACCTTCATCACACGATAAAGCGACTTTCCGTTGCAAAAATAAAAGAGGATAAAATAAGTGAGCTTGGATTGGAACTTTTCTAATATCCACCAGATCTCGAACAGTCAGATTACCTTTACAGATTGTTAAGAGCATTAAGAGGTAAAAATTTAACACTGCTTGAAATGTAATAACGTGCTGGCAAACTTAAATTCAGTCATTAACTTTTTATAAAAAGAAACTGCCTTCACTCTGGTATTAGAAAATTATGAAAAATATTTTTTTGATTCGTATTTAAAATAGATTTATTTAATTTTAAAATCTTTTTGCCGCCCTAAAATTACTTTCCAGTCCTCCTTTTAGAAGACCTGCAGACACTAGGTGGCGCTAGCGCGTTAAATAACACAACTGGACTTGTACATATTATATTCCCCTATGAGCCAATCAAAATAAATTACATAAAAATTTTCGCCATTTCTTGAACATAAATTATTTGGAATCAATTTCAACGAATTCATTTTTAATACTGTCTATGCTCTTAATAAAATCATCGTCTTTCAGTTGAGACGATTTGTCTAAACTTCTCAATAGCTTTTCCCTTTCGGGTTTCGTGCACAGACTAAAGAGAAGTATTACAATTCTCTGTATCGCTGACACGTGTTCTTCTTTCTTGTAAATGTATAACATTTTAATCAGTAGGGATAGAATCCTATGATCCATACTCAGCTTCCAAACGCACCAACAATATTTTATCCACTCCTGTAAACACTGAAAACAAACATTATTAATTCTATCAAAAGACAATAGGAATTGGGAATAAAATGAAACGGGGGAAACCCCATAAACCAATCAGTTATTTACCTCTAAAACTATAGACAACAAGATATCTCCCACAGTTTCGCTCGTGCACAACTCCAAATTGTCCTTAACGACCTCCATAAACATCTTTTTACCGCTGGCACATTTTACTGTGTGCATTGGTATTATCTCTTTTAAGAAAATAAGCAACATCTTTTTCCTGTATAGATTGTTTTCTATGTGTAATTGTTCCAAAATTATTTCATACAGCTCCACAACTTGTTTATCCTGGAATGAAGTTTATTCAATAATTTATTAGATAATAAACATTGTAAATATTGGAGGAAGTTTATTGGATAATTGTAGACTTGTACGAGTAATTACGTAGGACAACGCATTATCTATATCTATACAAATCCACACTAATATCCATATCTATACTAATATTATAAATGTGAAAGTAACTCTGTTACCTTTTCACGCCTTAACTACTCAACCGATCACCGTGAAATTTTGCATACACATTGTCAGGGATACAAGAAAGGACATAGGGTACCTTTCACCTAGAGAAAAAGTACTGTTCCCAAGGGATCATCTAAAATGAAATAAGAAACTAACGCCTGGCCAAAGTGTTTGTAGCAACAAGAAGTCAAGGGTTGTGTTGCTTATTTATTTTTTTAATTTTAATGCGAAGTTGCAGGCACCAGGTAGCATAATATATATAGTATGCGTGACAGGATCTTCATCCCGAAAAAAGTGCTGTTCTCAAGGGTTCCGATCTCATCATCTAAAATAAAATAAAAACTAATGCCTGGGCAAAGTGTAATAGCAATGCAGATGTCAGGCGTTATATTGCTGTTCTTGGTATGCAATTTCGACAATCTGCTTCAGTAAATCATAATGGGCAACGTGGAAGGCAATTTCGACAATCTGCTTCAGTAAATCATAATGGGCAACGTGGAAGGCAATTTCGACAATCTGCTTCAGTAAATCATAATGGGTAACGTGGAAGGTATACAATCTGCTTCAGTAAATCATACTGGGTAACGTGGAAGGCATACAATCTGCTTCAGTAAATCATAATGGGTAACATGGAAGGCATACAATCTGCTTCAGTAAATCATAATGGGTAACGTGGAAGGCATACATTTTTATACAAACACTTGTTTGTTACAATACAACTTACTTTCATATCGGGGTGTATTATTTTCATTTGCTCTCTTAAGGCATCCAAAAATAACTCAGTCACTACTAAGTCTTTCACTTCTGAATTATTTTTAAGGCTCCTGTATATGACTTCGTAATAATTTCCATCTTCAAAATCCTCTTTAGTCTGAAATTTTAATTCATGAAAATTAAAACATTATTCACTATTATGAAGAAGTACAACAGTATACTAAAATGCGTCAAAATAACATAATTAAAAAAAGTCAACAAACTTCTTTTTGCAACATTACTGGCCGATTTTTAAACATATTGATAGCGCGCGAGTTGAATGCAGTCGGGGCCTGAGGTGAAGGGCGGGAGCATCTCCCCCCGCCGCGTCTCGCACGCCTGTAGTGTAGTGATGTGCGTGCTGTCCTCGACAACTATCATACGCTTACTGTCTTATCGCGTTAATATTAAAGTTGCAGCCGCGTGTTATTTTTGTTTTTGTAATGTCTGATCCGAGTCAATCAAGTTCTGTTACAAAAAAACAAGTTTTTATTCATCGCCAAGCACGGGAAATGGCGAAAAATGTTCCCGAAAAAATGAAAGCCAAAAAAAAAATGAGGCCATGTAGGGTCTTTTACAAGTGGCGCGTAACGTGAGGCATCAAAGACCTTTTACATTGTTTTATTTCTAAACTTAAAATGTTAAACTTAAATCAATGCTGAAATTTATCGACATATTATCATCATTAATTCTAATTAGGTCAGAACACTATCGCATTCCTGAGCTCTGCAGTCAACTCGCGCGCTAACATTAGTAGATAAGCATTTTTGTCAAAAAAACTTACCAGGCATTGTAAAATAGTTATGCAACACTTTAATCCCTTGATTTTGTAATCTTGAATGTAATCTTCAATTAGCATTATTGAAGCTGGCAAAGTTTTCATTGGATGCAATTTTACATCATATTCCTTAAAAAAATTAAGTACATATATTACAACATGAAAAATGTTAGTATCATTTCTGACCCAAGGACTCTACTCTAATCTACTCTTCGACCAACTAGTTGGTACATGGGGAATTTAAAAAATACCTAAAAATCATGGTTTAAGCTGATTTTATTTACAGTCTGTGGATAAACAAGCAGTATGATCCCCAAAATCTATATTGTTTGTACCTACTTCAATAATTAAAATAACTCAATGTCCTACCAACTAACCAAAGAATTGTCAGTTTTTTATATATTTCCTCCATGCACCAACTAGTTGGTGAGTTGGTCCATGGGTCAGAAACAGTTGGTATAAATACATAAAATATTTTAATGTAATAAAATGTCTAATTTAGTCCTTAGTCGTCTTTAATGACTGTGCTTTGATGAAACATTTAAATGAGTATCATATCTCATTGTTAACAATACAAATACAAATCATACTAGATTTAATAATAACCAGATCAGTAGTGTTACTGAGAAGATGTAACTGAATTGACTAAGTGGATTTTAGTTAAATTATTAGGTATTAGTATACAATAAAAATTAAGGTAGGTACTTTGAATAAATGTGAATTGTTAAATTAAAATGAGTGTGAATCAAGGGAAAAAACAGTAAAACATAATCTTTTTAAAAAAAATACCTTAATATTTTGTATAAGTGAGCAGTACACTTCAATACGTCCCGGAAACTTTTTAAAATCTTCCGATGTAAGTTTGCGATGCAAATTCTCTATACACCTATCGAACACTTGTTGCGTATTGAAGATATTGTTCTTTCGCAACAAGTCGTCCAAAGTAATTTCGTACAACACTCCAAAGCCGAGGTTCAGATGTTGTGCGTACGACTTACACTTATCTGTGTTCCATGGTCCATCGCTTTGCAGTTCCTTGTACATAATTAACAGTGACGATAAAACACTCGGTGCCAAATCTTTGTTCAGTCTGAGATCTAAATCTCCTAGCAGCGATAACACCAAACTAAAATAATCATCTACTTTCTTTTTACGAATATCATATTCGGGATGATTCTCACTCTCATCGAAGTTTCTTCCGAGTTTCGGCAATAAGCAATGTTCAATGCTTTCTATTAATTTCATTACAGAATTCATGTTTGTAGTTCTCTTCTCTTAATACATCCAAGTTAAAAATTTAAATACAAGTTGTGCGCTAAGAATTATGCATCCAATTTGCATGGGAAGAATTTATTAAAACAACTTTTCAGTTTAGACTCGCTGAAACTGATACACGTTTATAGTTCAGGTGTAGCACTTATAATTGCACTAAAATATAATAATAGTTAAATTTTACTTTAATATAATTGAATTTATTCATTACCCACGAACCCACGATAAACAAACGATTCAAATCGAATGAAAACAAAAGAACAGAGTATATAATTACTACGTTTTATAAAACAATATATGAAACCGGCACAGAATACTATTACTTGACTATTATTTGAAACCGCCAAAAAGGTAGTTCACTATATAGAATAAAAAAGTTTCTCTGTGGTTCATCATTCTCACTAAACTTATGCTATGGCCAGCTACGGCCGGCGACACACGTTGGCCAAGCCAAGGCGCAAGCGTTTGCCAGATTGACGCTTGTGTTACATTGCAGTTTTTCTTGAAAAGCTTGAAAGTATAGCTTGGCAAAATACTTACCAAGCTTGGATTGGATGGATGTAATATTACTGGATGGATGTACTGCATTCATGGAGTTATAGATATTGTTCTGTGGTACTTCTATAAATGAAAGAAAATGCGAGGCAGCCGTATGTATACGTTAGTATCCATTAGTATCTACTATTTAGTTTGTGGCAGCCGTCTTGGTTGCTTTATGGTTATCAAATGACGTTTGCAATTAGTTTATGATCATATTGAACGAAAGACAAAACTGTGACATGTTATTGTGTTCTGTGGTGGTTATGTAAAAGTAGTTTATAAAAATAAAATAACGTATTACATATATTCCTTGAAAAAGAACATTTTCGAAAAAGTTAATAACAGATTTTGCTAATGCTATTTATTTGTTTTGTTGATGCAGAATAAATATTGGTCAAAATGTTGAAGTATGTTAATTTTTCGCGGCACTGTGTTACAAAATTATTATATTATTAGTAATTAAGAATCTAAAAACATTCCCTATTTTCAGATTTGGTGTAAAGTCTGCTATTCTTGGTTCGGCAATTTATTACACAGTCGATAAAGGTGTTTGGAAAGATAGTGCTACGACTAGTGCTTTATATGGAGAACTTGAAAAGGGCATGTCACCCTATGTGGGAGACTTTAAAAAGCAAATTCCTTATGAGGTATGTACCTACATTCAATTTTCTTTATATTTTCCACTTGCTTGTACTTTTTTTTGTCAGTAGTTTCTGTGTTAGAGTAACATCCATACTCACAAATATAAAATAGAACATTAAATTATTATGTTCTACCTAGTTTACCTGTCTAGCCATGGAATTATTTTATTGCTCCAGAATGTCTTTTTATCACCAAATTAGAATATGCAATTTTCTTTACAGCTGCCGCCACTTCCATCAACAGACAGAATATCATACTTGTTCAAATACTATTGGAACTCTGGTGTAAAAGCAACTTTCAAGTTTCTTGTGGACCTTCCGACACACACAACCAACGCAGCGTGTAAAACTTACAACATGATCGCCTCAGCCCTAGAGCCTGTTGAGCCCAGTCCTAGTCAAGAAAAAGTCAAATAATAAATTTGCATTAGGTACCTGTGTTGTTAATATTATAAATAAAGTGTTGTAATCTATGACAGTATTTTTTATGAAATGGCAATTTAAAGATTTTCATAATAATTAATTCCATACAAATTCCTCTACTTGTATAATGTTTATTTTTAAATCAATGCATTACTTTATCTTAAAAAAACATCACGAGTCAAGTGCTAGTGGCATGACAACTATAAAACCATGCGGTTAAAAGATTATAATACACAACATTGATTTTATTATTAGCATGTTATAAGTGGTAATATCTATGAGACATTCAATAATTATGGCCGCATTAGACAGTTGTACTCTTTTAGCAAAAATAATGCTTATCACAGCCAGCTGAGGTGAGGACCAGTGCATCACTCCGGGAGCATATTATCATAAAACAAATCTTTACATAGTATAAAACATAGATGCTTCCCGCCATCTGTATCTTAATGTAACTAGAGATCAAGCTTAGATCTTAATGTAACTATGCAACAGATTTTAATGAGGTTTCCACTAATGGAAAGAGCGTTTCACCAGGTTTTTTTTACAAAAAAGTTAACAAAAAATCATCCTGGCGAAGCCTATCCACGGGTCGCTAGTGGTCAATAAAGTAAAAAAATATACTCGCATAATGTCATGAAATTGTAATGTCGCAAAACATCAAAATAATCACCACATCTAATCTAAAGATTGCCTCACCTGATCTATCTCAAAAATTATCATTCAGATCTATTCCAGAAAGTTCATTACCAAAATCGGTTCAGCTGTTTTGAAGTCCATAGGGAACATACACACATCGATTTTTATATATGTATTATAAAAAAAGATGTCACCTTTCATTAAAAATAAAACTACAGTAATTACAAAACAGGCCGCAAATGCAGCACATTTTGATTTATTCCATTCTCATAAATTGATAATAGGTATTAACAAAATCGAAGTCAGACAAACTTTATTCACACTTATTGAGATTTAAAAAACAGGGTCAGAGCTAATTTGTGCACATCATGTTTATTAAAAAATAACATGTCTCCTAAGGAATGATCTACGAATTAATATAACATTATGTTTTTTTTTAATAATATCAACACCATTCAAGTGGGAGAGAGAGATCTATTTTTTTTTTATAGCAATAGTATTTTATATAATATGTTAAAAATCATTTTATTATCATCACTCTTTGCAACACATGAATAAAACATATATATTTTCAAAAAATCCCACTCGAGGTTTAGTTTTGTACATTGAATTTATATTTTTTTTTTCTAGAAAGATATTTTATCCATCAAATTGAAGGTTAGAAATTTTTAGCTTTATTTCTGATGCAGACGAGGATTTGATTGATCGGAGAAGTGGATTTGTATCATTGCGTTTGGTGCAGATTTTTTTATTGCTAGGCAACTGTTTCGACTTCCATTGGCTCTTCCACACCAGCCTTCTTTTTCTTCTTTTTGTTAGACTTCGCAGACGAATTCAGGAGAGACTGGAAAATTTCAAAATAAATATTAAATCAAAACAAACTATAATTGCATATTATAAACTAACCCCTGACTATCTCTGTCTATCTCAAATGCGATATATCTGCTGTGAGTTGTTTAGAAGTTGGGTGTCTTGGAGACTACTTGATGCTGCAGCATCAGGTCAAGGTTACCGTATCATGGAAATACCACTGAAGTAACAGTATACCAAATTTCATATCAATCAAACATTTGGAAGTTAGTGAAATCCCTTCGTCAACTATTAAGAAATGGGCTGATAACAGATCTTCAGAAATCATGACTAACAATGATCCCGATCAGGTCAGCTTTCAAGAAAAATAAATTTAAAAAAGCCTATTAGCTCACACAAACGTCGAGTGTCACAGGTTAAAAATTACTCGATAAGATAATGTAGTAATTGTTAAAACAGATACATTATAATTAATGTGTCTGTTAATAACTTTACATTTTCTTTATCCTGCGCTTGTGCCATATATATTAATGACATAAATGTATATATGGAAAGATAGCAGGAAACCTTATGGATCTGTTAGCCCCTTCGCACATTACGATACTCAGAAGACGACGAGTATATTATGCAAGTCTTTATCATTTTCTACCTTTTATTATAAGTGCGAAGGGCCTAATAAATAGCAAAGATAATAGAGATGTTTATACCATCAACTCCGGGTCTTTGATTGAGCGCTCAGATTTGCAGTGGGCCTTGTCGAAGGGCAGGCCGGTGATGCGGTGCGTGCCGCTGGGCAGCAGCAGCACCGTGAACTTGAACTGAGCCACCAACTCGCCCGGTCGCTCGTACAACACCTAAACAGAGTAAATACAATCAATGTTTTATCACTATTAAACATCAGTGTTACACATAGCAAGACTTCATCCGTGAACTGGCGCCGTTACGCTCGGCGACTTTTAACTGTATGAAATAAGCGCCACCTATCCGAATTGATACGTACTTCTTGATTCATAATAAGCTTAATTTCATCAATAGTCTGTTGAGATATTAACAGATGGCGGTAGTTTTCACTTTTGAAATGCAGTCCTATGACTAACAGTTTTTTTAATTATTATTAACTAGCATCGGGAACAAAACATTTTTCCAGGATTAAAAAGTTTATTCATGCCGAATTTCATCCAAATCCGTTATTGCTTGAAAAAAGCATAATACGGATAAGAGAAGTGAGCTCACCTGGAAAGGCTCAATTAGTTTGTGATTGACGCACTCGACGACGCCGAGTCGTGCGCTCGTCTCCTTGTCGAAGCTGCGAAGGTTGAACGGCATCGAACCGTGTTTATTGCGGACCTGGAAATCAGTTCCATCCATATTATATACAACGGAAAATTAATTCAAATATACTCAATACATGACATACACATATTTTCTGTACCGTTTACACAATACAGAAAACTGATATTTATTTTCAAAGTGCATTGTGTTTCGGTGAGTGAGTAAAAGATGTCAGAGCCCATTACCCTATCCCTTCCTGAGGGATAATTAAGGGATAAGTCCTTAATTCTACTATGGGTTAGCAGCTCACTTAGAGCACCTGTGCCATTGCTTGTTTTATAGGCGACGGTAGCCACCTACCATCAAGTGGACCCTCAGCCTGTTTGTCGATCTTAACATAAAAAAAAAGTTTATAATGTTGTAATGTTCTATATCAGTAAATTATAATTGATTTACTGGTTCAAACACATCACATTAATGTTTCCTGAATTCCATAAGACAATATAATTATAACAACATCGCCTCAAAAAAGTTATTCAGGACATAAACTAACGCACGAGTGAGTGACAAATAAATATATATTCACCTCACTGTAGAACATTCTTGAAGCTTTCATTTTGAGTTGATATATCTCATCAGTTTTTTTATAAATGGTACACCTGGTGTCCATTTCTCGACCCTGGAAATGAAGAAAAAAAGAGGTCATTTCATTATTTAAGATTTTGATATGCAACCTAAGAACTTATTTTGCAGTAAAATTATTAAAAAAACCCAATGTAAGCAGTAAACAATACTAAAACGTAATAATTACATTTCAGTACAGAGTTCTACTATTTTCTATTCCCTGAGTACTGCCAGATATATTAAATGAATATATCTGGAAAGAATTCAGGGTGAATTTTAAGTGATTTAAACTTTGGTAAATATAGATGAACACATAATTATGTACAGTCAGAGTAAGAAAATGTTTCACTCTAAAGTCGACATTTGCTTGCATCAGGGCAATTATCAGTCATGCCAAAATTTCATTTCAAATGTCTGTCACTTGTCTGCTTAGAGTGCTTTAGTTTCAAAAGATACTAAGTCTATGACTTGATAATAGGCTAGTTGACAAAATTTGGAAATTAGTTTAAAACTATAGCTTAGCATCTATTTCACCCCAAAAATATATTATTTTAAGAAAAATAGGTCTTTTACATTAGTATTTTGAATTTTTATTAATGAAATTGAAATTGACCGCGAAAAAGGCCAAGACTGTCATGGCGTCTTGAATGACGTCACACCTCGATAAACAGCCGTGTTTGTTTATGACAGTCAATTGTTTTTTTTAATAAATAATGAATTCCTCGTATTATAAACACTGTATAGTGCCCCAATGTAAAAGTACAACAATAAAACGCCAAAGAAATTATTCATATACGTTCCAAACAATAAACAAATACGAAGAAAGTGGTTAAAAATGGCAAGATGCTCTTACTTTATCAACTGATTCCACAATTTATTTCTGTGAAAATCATTTTGATGTAAGTATTAAACACAACTTGATGTATCTATTTATAAATGACCTGAAATTAAAAATTAGTTAAGTTAAAGTTATTAAAACTTTATATTCGCTAACCTCAAAATCGGTTAAGTATTTACATTCCACAGTAGGTAAATGCGACTCTGACTGGTAATTGCTAATTAAATAAGACTTTGGTTGTTCTTCACATAATACTTACATAGAAGTTTTAACATTGCGGAATCCCGATGAACAAAAGTCGGTGTTTATGTAGAAAAAACATAGGCGCACTCAGTGCTGTGCTAGCAGAGCCGTACAGTGATACGGCAAATGACTTATGTAATATGTTAATGCATC
This sequence comes from Synanthedon andrenaeformis, assembly GCA_936446665.2. Taxonomy (NCBI): domain Eukaryota; kingdom Metazoa; phylum Arthropoda; class Insecta; order Lepidoptera; family Sesiidae; genus Synanthedon; species Synanthedon andrenaeformis. Next base: position 10,457,791 of record OW387783.2, on the reverse strand, counting down.
AATGAAGCTTTTAATAGGTTATGTTAGGTTAATTATGTTTAAGTTTATATTAATTAGTTTAGGGGATGATGGGGCTGACATGCCTTTTTAAGGTATAAGCCCCAAAATACCAAAAGTTAATAAAAAAAAAGTCGGTATTCATTGCAAAAAAAATGCCAAGCATAACGGCGTCAATTTTGGGCAAATTACTGCTGTTTGCTTTGTTAAATCCTGATTCCATGGCAAATTATACCTGTCTTTCAAGATTAAACTAAAAACGAACTGTATTAATTTAACAATAATAGCTGAAAACTCGAAATAACCTGTTCACTTTATACGAAAATGACAGCTAAAACATGGTGTTTTGAGAGGTGTGACGTCACGCTTCTCTGATTGGTGTTTAATGTCACGTGATTAAACGCCTCATTTTGTCGATTTTATTTTCCAAAAATATTATTAATCTTTTATTATTTTAATAGAAAAGTTGTTTTTTTGTTTACTAATTATCATGGTTAATCATTAGAAACTCTAAGCCATCCGATTTATTCGTAGTGGAAACAAGCCTATTGTATGAATTTGAAAATTGACGAAGGTTTACGTACCCTGAGTTTACATTAACACCCATAGCCACAAACAATACTTTACCAAATGAAATAATAATATTATGCGAAGTGAGAAAAGCTTTTTAATTCATAAAAAAAATACAAGGGACTTTAAATATAAACCCACTGTATTCAATATTTGGTCTTTTTATGTAATGAATATCAATCTATTTATTGTTTTCTAGGCGAGATCTTATTATTCTGTGTTGAATAATCCAGTCCAGCACCTGCGGCATTGCTTGTGTTATAGGTGATGGTAGCCACCTACCACCGAGTGGACTTTGAGCCTATCTGTCTACTTTAACATATAAAATGCACTCACCACACCCTCGCCTGTAGATATGAGGACATCCATGGCGTACACTTCATAAGTTTCAAGCGTTGACTTCTCGTGCTCCTTGCGCTGCGCTTCAGAAGGGTTTTGTATAATACTCTTTTCACCATCAATACGAAATTGCTTCAGCTGGTGGGAGAGCATGCCTTCCACGGGTTTGCATGCAAACTCCGCACTAATTTTCTGCACAGCCTCTGTGACCGCATAGTTCTAGACAAAAAAAAAATGGTATTGATAATATAGAAAAAACAAACATGGTTGGGTTTCTTGTGGGATAGAGTATATAATATAGATTAGAGGAATGTATTGTGTTTATAGATTTATTATTATTTATTTATTGATTATTTTTTTAAACAATCTTCTGCAATTTATTTGTCATTGGTAAATTGGTGTTACAGTGAAAATCGGTTATAGCGTCCTCCAAGGGGCCACTAAAATTGCTCGTAATAAACGGATAGTTCTTATAGGTAATATTAATTCCTTATAGGGACTTGGCAGTGACCTTGACTATGGCCCACAAGAAATCTTCTAAATAATAAATTATTTAATTTTATGTTTTTTAAAAATGGAATATTCACGATAAATCTTCTGCTTATTATTAATAATAATAATTTATTTCAAAACAATTTAAATACAATGGTTATGCATATGCATACATTTGTCTTAATGCTTATGCATACATTAAGAACATTTGAAAGAATATTGAAAAAATCTTAATAGAATCCACATAAAATAAAATACGTGATTATAATTAATAATTTACTGCACTATTGCAACAACTTTTCAAGATAAAGAAAAGTGAATAAAAAAGTGAAAGATAAGAATAGATAAGAACATGTTGGAAATCAATCGGACAGTTAAAAATAAGAATTGTTTATGCTAAGTATTTAACACTAATTATTGGAAAAATTAACCTATTTTATTTTTATTGACACTATTCTATCTATGGGATGATTACCTCATTCTCCGGTCGGAGAAGTCTCAAGGCAGCTTCGCTTGCATGATGTGCAGCTAACAACACATCTGCGGCACGACCAGTGGCTTCAGCTCCTCCCACGACAAGAGTGTGTGCCACCACAGCAATGAATCCATCAATATGTGCTCCAAGATCTCTGCAAAAATTTCAACAACATCATTATATAAATCTATAGATACATAAGATCCAGAGAGGTTCACCTTCACCATCTGTTCACTAGATGAAAAGTATATTATATCAATTGTTCTATTTTATGTGAAATTAAATTGTGATTGTTACCTATTAAATATGCTCATTTATAAAATCCTAATTATAAAAATCCTTAATTTATAAAAATTATCTGTTTGCACATCCTCTATTATACTGCACATTACACTTACTGCTTCTCTGTGGCAAATCTTTGCTTTAATTTTCATGAGCATATTTTAATAGGCAACACAATCACGATTTATTTTCTCATAGAGAATTTCATCTGGTAAATAGATTGGTGAATGATAATATACATACACACAACACAAAATATATTTATATGTCAATAACAATGTATAAACATTAAACGAAATTATATATTAAATTAAAATTTAATTGTTGCTTAAGTCCCTGCTAAATCCCTATATAACGGATATTGCTCATGACACTATCCATTTATTATGTTTTTTTTAAGTCTCTTGAAGGTCATTATAACCAATTTTCACTGTATATAATTATTTACTTAGTTTCTTTTAGTTCAATACTAAAAATACCAAACCAATATTTAATAAATACCTAACTACATTTTTATCTTATCTCACTTTCTTTTAACCTTAACTTACTAGAATACTTATTACTTTTGTCACATCTATATAGCAAATAACCTAACTAAAAGTTCAATGACCTCCACCCACATATTCCAAAAGATGCAAGGTCAAATAGCTTGAAAGAAAGCTATTTAGCAAAGATCTGATATACCAAGGATTTTTTAATGATAAGGTCGACAGACAGGCTTACGCTTCACTTGATGGTAGGTGACTACCGTCAACTATAACGCAAGAAACGCCACAGGTGTTGTCGAACATAATGGCATTGAGGTTAGAGATACATATAAAGTATGAAGCTTTACTTACACTTTCGCTAAGTCTCCCGATTTCAACACACAGTCCGTCTCACTAGGTATTGGCGAAAAGTGGCATATACAGTTATTTACGGAAACGCAAGTGGGGAACGCTATACCCTTTTTAGAGTCCTTCTCCTTTTTAAAAACTTTAGACGTCTCTTCTATGATCAATTTGTCACCATACTCGCATATTTCCCGTACTGACGCCTCAGGAATGCATTTAGCAATAACTTGTTCTAGAACACCTGTAAGTAATCATTTAAGTTTATTGTTAAATTTTTTACCACACAAATCAATTAATTTTTATTAAATAAGTTGGCAGTTAATCAGAACTATAATCGTATCCGCATGGCAGTGACACGCGTCCATCAGTCCAAGAAGCAGTCCTTACAACAAGGAAATGTCCTGCCTGTTTTTTAAAGCCTACAATTAAATTATGTACTTACGATTAACAATTTGCCCCGCTAACTTATACTTGGTAACAACCAAGTCTTCTGCTATAGTTTTCTCTACTTCTTTATCGTCAGCCATTTCTTAAAAACTGATTGTAGTTTCGTATGAATGAGGTTATTGCCTTGGTTTGGTTTTTGTAAATGTCAATCACGTGGCATAGGACAAAAAAATATTATGGCGGGAAAAATCCTTTATGCTGAACAATTTTTATAGGACCTTAATAAAAATCAGTTTTTGTACTCACTGCGGGCTTAAATTTGTATACCTTACACTGTTACGTTACATTGTTACATTGTATACGGCTATAATTTTACGGATTAGCGAAAACTATAGCGAACGCAATCAATTGGTTTGATATTTTCGCGCAAATTTATGCATTGTATGCTGCAGTGCGTGACGCGGCTGGGCAGCCTCATGCATGTCGGACGTAGTCGCTTCGTGTTGGACCTCTATATATGCTTTGCATCGCGTTCGCTGGAATCGCTCCCGCATTGAATTCGCTTAGAACTTATGAAGACATGTGCTCACGTCGCTATTTTCAATTTTCCCAATGTTTCCAGGACTGTGAGCGTTTTTAAATGCTCGCCAAAAGCTTGGTGTTTGCGGTAAGCATTTCAAAGGGCTGTGAAGATTTCCTCCTTTACAAAAATTTTATTGTATATTTTAAACTGCTCTAAACATAAAACAGCTACATATTTTTATTTGTGCACTCATATATCCACAGTCTATAAATAAGTTTGCAATGGAGTGGATGGATGATGCTCTGACATTGTTAATTTTGTTTTTTGTCCTGTGGAACCACTGTGGAACTTTGGGATTATTCTTTCATAATATTACATTATGTATTTTATTTTAATATTTTTCCTTCTTTCTTTAAATAAGAATCATCCATCCTTTGATCCTTCACTTTCTTTTTTTTCTTTACTCAAGCTCAAGCAAGCACTGCCACTGACCTGAGTAAATCGAGTGTTTATCTTAATTTTTAACTTTGAATTGAATTTATAAACAACTTCAAATTTAATTTCGCTTTTTTTTCTATTCTGTAGATTTGTTTACAAATTAATAAACATGGAGGAGGAACATCTATGTTAAAAGAGCAAATTGAATTTGGTGAAAACCTTATTTTGCAATTAGTGGGTATTCAAGGTATTAACGGAGTAGTAAAATTAACAAGGAAGATTCGTCAAGAAATAGAGTTTTTGAAAAAGGTTTTGTATTTTAAATTAATCGTAATTCAATTAACTGTTGGTTTTTATCTTTAATTGCTTTTTATTGTTAAATTTTCTTTTAGTTACAAAGAACAGGAAAAATAAAAAAGGAACAACTTTTATGTTCAAATTTACGTCATTTGGGAGCATTGACCAAATGCGCTTTAAGGGATGATGTAGTTGCAGTTTGTAAAAATTTTCCTATGAATGAAAATAGTAAATTAATAATTGATATCATAAGCAACGAAGGAAAAGTATGGACTAAAGGTAGGTAAGTCAATTCAGCAGATTTTTCAGTTTTTTAAACTAAAAATTTAGACCACCTTATTATATTCCACCACCTTACCATGAACCTAGAAAAAAACAAGGTTTTTCTAGGTTGAAGGTTGTTTCTTCTAGGTTCATGCTTCTTACATTCTAAGAATGTTTATGAAAATTAATTTAATTTTTATATTAATATTACAAACAATGGTTTACTTTACAGTAATTGCGAGGAATGCAAAATCTCTATCTGCTCATAGTTCAGGCATGGCATCATTTGGTGCGCGATCAATATTAGATCAAGCAAATGATTACTTGGAATGTGCCAAATTGTACCCTTTCATGTACCAACCGCCAAAGGTATGTAAACCGAAGAAAAAAAGTTGATTTTTTTTAATATATAAAATATTGTAACATAAAATTTTAAATTAAAAAAAAATACAAAATTCCAAGGAAAAAAACTTGTTTTTTCTATTCCATGGAAATAACAGCATTTGTTTGTTTTTGTGTTTGGTTAGTTAGGCATAGTTACTCCCATCCCTATGCCAGGGCCCATTTTCCCTATCTCTTTAATTATGGCAATTATGTGGGTATGTGGGTATGTGACTTAAATTTGTTTTTTTTTTCAGGTTGTTTTTGAATTTGCAAGCGGTATAGAGGAAAGTTTAGCAAACAAATTAAAAGCAGCAGGTATTGTTATAAGAGGAGACATCCTCCCGAATTCACATCACTTTGAAGATGATACAGATGATTCTGACATCAGTGATAATGATATGTGCAATAACAGGTGACATAATTTAATCTATGATAAAAAAATATCAATTTGCCATAAAATAACATTAGAAAGATTTCTTTTTTTGTGAATGATTGATCCTTTTTTGTTAACCAGCATGTTTCGAATCCCGTTAGGGCTTGCGCCATTTTAGTTTTTTAATTCTTGGATTAAAAAACAATAAGTGCAGAATATATGCAAAAATTTAAAGAGGTATATATGCGAGTTATATAATAGTATATGCGAAGATTGCCCAAAAACGAAAAATAAAGTTATAATTCATTCATAATTTAATTTGAAATATTAAAAGTTTTCAATTGAACGAATCACAGATGTAGGCTAATTAGCAGGTGGACATTATTTTCAATTGGACAGATTTTTAACAGGGTACAGTCACAAGTACTCATTCAAGGAAAAGAACAGATATTGTAAAAATCATTGTAAAACTTGAGTATTTGTTGGATTTGTTTACATTGTTTGTTATCTCCAAGGCTTCACTTCACTTACTATTCTGTCTATCTGAGAATCTATCCAATTGCTAGTGAACTGAGAATTGTTTTTACCTTACACTCAAAAAAACTTTGTAACTTTAACATTGTAAAAGTTACAAGGATCATCTTTGCTTCCATCCCAATCCACTTGCCAAGGTGCTGTCCACAGACTGGAAAAGTCAGGTGACTGAAAAGGGCAGATGTATTGCCTTAACTTCATATAGAATAGGGCACTGGTCTTATTCTATGCAAATGCCAATTTTACTTCAACTACAATTTCACACTACTTAATTATAATCTAGCGACTGATGGCAAATTAACAAAAAAAACCTTACACTCAACTCTAAAAGAGGTACATCATTTTTTTCAGGAATCAAACAAACTCAGATGAGTTTTTGAAGTGTGATGAAGAAAATAGTCTTAATTCAGATGTCACAGATAACAGTCACATGGGGCTTATTAATCTAGACGTGACCGCCATGATGGCATATGTGAGCAATATGACAAATGGATATTGTGACTATGAGTTTCAACAAGGAGTGTTAACCCAACAAGCGGCCTGGGAGAGAGAGAGACCCGTCAAGCCAATTCTTGACAAGTTATTTGAAGGTTTTATTTCATATTATAACTTGACATTCACACTATCAGATGGCCAATGAATAATCCACATCTGTATAGGCCTCTATATATATAAAACGCGAGTGTATTTGCTGATAATTTAGTTTTTTATATATGTGAAAGAATTTAAAAAAATTAGTCTGGTAGTTTTGTAATTTATTCATCAGAAACAAAAATACAAATATTCTCTCTTCATAATATTAGTGTAGCCTTTTATGATACCAATATATACACTTGAATACCTCTCGGTCTTTAAATAGGGTGAATTTTTAAATAAGGGAAGTCTACCAGATAAATATATGGTATTTTCCCCATTTATGTCCCGTTACGTCAAGTTTAAAACGCTATTGTATTGTATATATTGACTGTAAATTTAAAGAAAAAAAAAATCTTTGGCAAAGAGGATATTGATTTTTTTTCCAGGCAAGGTGTTAATATGCTGCAATACGGCCTGGGATGGATTTGAGAGCATTGTTAATATATTGGGTGGGTCAATGGAAAAGCAAAGAACAGCTGAATTAAAAGAACGGGTACAAGTCTTCCCAGATGATTTTGCTGGTAAGTTTAATTAATGGTACCTAATTATTATTATATTTTTAAATACAAAATAAAATCAACATTGTTACTTTAAAACATATTTTACTTTGCTTTCCGCCATTTCTGGGCTTCAGTTTCAACTTTAAGTAAGTTTTGGCTATAAAGTTGCTTTTATAGTCGACTAGCTGGTGCCCGCGACTTCGTCCGCATTGAAAAATAAAAAAATATGACACTTGATAGCGTCATCGCTATCGCAATATATACGAGCAATAAAGATTGAATAAATGTTTTAACACTTGAAAAAGAAAAGGGTCACAGAAGGAGTCGCAGGCAAAAGCTAGTGTATAACATTTTTAAGAAAAATTACACTTTTATTTGGCACATTATTAAGTATACAAAAGTACTATCGATAATATTATTTTTAGGTGACAACGACTTACGAAGGGATTCATTAAAAGTGAAAGGACATGTTCGATTAAGATCAAAAATAATATTCAACTTTGGGCATAGGGCGAAAGCTCTTACTGTATCAGCTAATGAAGGGTTTTTGAGAGCTGCCTTCCAACAGGTGAATATAATTTCTACAATAAAATATAATATTATAATATTCAGTAAAATATAATTCAACATAGTTTAATACATTCAATCTGGGCCTTTATTTATTAATCTCTGGTGGTCCCAATTTTTTTAAGAAATATATGTTATACTAGTGACCCGCTCCCGGCTTCGCCCGTATATCCTATCTTTTAAGTTGGACCAAATTACATATAGTTACGAAATTTTATCAAAATCGGTTCAGTTGTTTGGGAGTTCATCGCGGACAAACATGTGACACGTAATTTTTATAATTATACTAGTGACCCGCTCCCGCCTTCGCCCGGGGTGCTTTTTTGCAATCCAGCCGATAAATTACTTTAAACCGCCATCTGTGAGAACCTTATGGAACTCACAGATAAATAATTGCTGTATTGAAAAAGTATCAACAGATGGCGCTATGTTAATAATATTATATAATTTGCAAAAAAATAATAAACAAAATGTAATGAAAACTATCCTATCTTTTAAGTTGGAACAAATAACAGATACTTATGAAGTTTGATCAAAGTCGGTTTAGTAGTTCCAGAGTTTATCGCGAACATACATCGTGACACGAGATTTTTATATATATAAGATATAGATAGATAAGGATTTGGCTGTCAGCATTAAAACTTTAAAAACATTTAAAATTTAACCAGTAAGTATAAATTTTAAGACAGTTATTGTAAAATATGAAAACTTTCAGGGTGTTCGTTATACAGCGTTTATTCACGAATCACGAGCTCTTACTGAAGGAAAGGAAGAGACTGCCAAGAAGATATCTTGTTGAAAACTCTTTGATTTGTACACTTTAGTTGGAAGAACTGATGTTTTTGGGATCGTTAAAATAAATATTATTTGTTAAATAATTATCATGTTTTTTTGTTGTGAATATTTCTGCTACCTTATGTACATGGGGCTTTTGGTATTGAAAATGTTGAAATACAAATCAGAATGAAAATTGAAATTTTTACTTTATAAATAATCTTATTTATTTTTTATATGTATTTATTATATATGAGGGTTAGTCCAAACAGTTCTACTATTAGTTCTACGATAGAACAGTTTGCACAAAAAAATCCAAGTAGGTAGTACTACTGCAGATTAGACTGACACTACATCGAAGTAATTTAACCCCAGTTATATACGTCGATGCAAATACGGCTCAAAAATTTAAAATTTTCGAGAAAATCGAGTTCTAAAATGTATCAAAAATCATCCGGATTTTTGGTTTTGCAAGATTGTAAAAAATATCTAGTAACATTTATCGGAAAATTTGTATCTACTGTTTAATAGCTAACTAAATAAATAACAGAGATTAAAATGGATTCCATATTTCGCACCTTTATTCCAATACCGTCACTAAACGAAATTCTTAAAAAATTTGTTTTTAACGCCATTTATTTCCTGCATAATTTGCTTATTTATGATAGCGACGGTATTGGAATAAAGGTGCGATTTGTATTTTATCTTATTCGATACAAATTGTAACATAAGTTATTAAATATTTTTTTCATCTAGACAAATGTGATTATCATCGAATAAATATATGAAACTTTTCGTACAAAACAGACAACTTCCTCGTGTTCTCAGCTATCTAACAAGTTTTTTTTTTCAAAAACAACGTAAATGTTGTATTTTTTATTTATTAAAGAAGGTATTGCCGAGCGCGGGTGTTGTATAGCGTTATAGCATCGTGTGCACAGGCAATTTTAGAAGTTAAAATTCAATTTCTCGAAAGCTATTTCAAGAAGTAAAAAAAGTCAACAGACATTTTTAAATATAAATGTAGTTTATTATATGCAGTAAGCTAGTAATCTGAAATTGTATGTATTTTTTCATTAGGTATATACGGTATATATTTTTCTTTTTCCATTCATTTCGATGTCAAAATGATTAAATGTCATTTTGACAACACAAGTTTGAGTCAAAACAAAGTCAAAATGAAATCAAACAAAAGTCAAAACAAATTAAGGATATTTAAATAATAGTAATAATGTAATATACAGCGATTTTCTCTCCTATTTCGGTGTATTTCAATAATTTTGTTTTGTTTTTTTAATTATATGTATAGGGATTATAACGAATTATGACTGAAGGAGAAAGTGACCGTTTAGATTTCCAATTTACTATAGAAAATGTTGGGTTTTTGGACAACGAACTCGATAACTCACATTTAGTTCAAGATTCACTGAAAGTGGTCGAGAACTATGTAAGTGCTAGTGCAGAAGAAGCAAATATAAGTGGTTTTGAGAGGTTAGCCAATAGAGTGCACAGTTTAACACAAAATAAAACGATTTCCAATAATGCTAGCAGAATTTGTAAACACGACAATATATCTCAGTGTTCCAATATTGCAAGTAAAAGATTAATCGACTGGGGATTACCTTTAGAAATTATCAAAAAATATGAAGAAAGGGGTATAAAAGAGATGTTCAGTTGGCAGGTTAACTGCTTAGGCAATACGAAGGTTCTGTTCGATTGTTGCAATCTCGTATATTCTGCCCCCACATCTGCTGGTAAAACACTTGTAGCGGAGATATTAACAATCAAAACAATACTAGAAAGGCAAAAGAAAGTTATAGTGATTCTACCTTTTGTATCAATAGTTAGAGAGAAAACTGTTTATTTTCAAGATATATTAAGCAGTTCCGGTATTAGAGTAGAAGGTTTTTCAGGCTCACAGACTCCTCCGGGTGGATTGCAAGCGGTTCATGTAGCAATTTGTACAATAGAGAAAGCAAACAGCTTAATAAACAAGCTTCTAGAAGATGACAACATCACAAATCTGGGTGCTGTGATAGTTGATGAATTACATTTATTGGGAGATCCTCATCGGGGTTACATATTAGAGCTTCTGTTGACAAAGATAAAATATATAACTGCTCATCTTAATTTAAAAATACAAGTTATTGGTATGTCAGCTACTCTTCCTAACTTGGAGCAGTTAGCAACCTGGTTAGAAGCTGAGCTGTTTATAACTAAATTCAGGCCTATTCCACTGGATGAATTTTGTTTAATTGGTAATAAATATTATGATAGATGTGGTAATTTTACAGGATTACTGGATAGTGTAGATGGAGATCATGTGTTGAAGATATGTATAAACACTATTGAAGAGGGATGTTCAATATTGATATTTTGCATGACGAAAAATGGGTGTGAAAATTTGGCTGAAAAACTTGCTCTGTCATTTTACAAGTTGGGCTGTTCAAAAGAGCCTGTTGGAACGATGCTAAGGGAGCAATTAAAACCGGAAATTATATTAGATGTTTTGGAGCAATTGAAAAATTGTCCTGTTGGCATAGACAAAGTACTCAAACATACTATATCGTTTGGTGTTGCATACCATCATGCAGGACTTACATATGATGAGAGAGATATTATAGAGGGCGCTTTCAAGAGTGGGGCCATACGTGTTTTAGTTGCAACTTCAACATTAAGTTCTGGTGTGAATCTACCGGCTCGAAAAGTTATTATAAGATCTCCAGTATTTCAAAAAAAACCTATTGATATGTTGTCATATAAACAAATGGCTGGTAGAGCTGGAAGAATGGGAAAAGATGTTAAAGGCGAAAGCATTTTAATCTGCACAGAGGCTGAAAAAAATGTAGGACTCAATTTAATGATGAGCTCACTAAAGCCAGTTGTGAGTTGTTTGGAATATGACGAAAAACTTAAGAGGGCTATTCTAGAAATCATCGCATGTCAGGTGGCTTCTACATTGGGGCAATTAGAGATGTATTCAAAGTGTACATTATTTTTTACACAGGGAAGCACATCTTTGCATCCAAATGTTGGGGTAGAAAACTTGCATTCTTTTTTAAAAGAGTTAGTAGAATTAAAATTAGTAAGGATTCAGTCTGACAATTTTGGGGAGCATTATTTACCAACACTTTTGGGTAAAGCCTGTCTTTCATCTTCTATGGCACCTGATGATGGGCTGACTTTGTTCTGCGAGTTACAGAAGGCTCGTCAGCACTTAGCTTTGGATTCCGATTTGCATCTGATTTATTTAGTAACACCATACAGTGTTAGTAATCAGTGGGCTTCCATAGATTGGTTTCATCTATCAAATTTATGGCAATCCTTAACAGCACCCTTGAAAAGGGCGGGATCGCTGGTTGGCATACAGGAGAGTTTCATAGTACGTTGTATAAAAGGTTCCTTAGATAGAAACCACCGCCATGTACAGGCCAATTACAATCTTCATGGCAGGTGAGTTATTTCTCTCAATCCTAAAAGTCGTTAGGTATACATAAATATGCTTTATTTTATTATATAAATCTTGTGTTACAGATTTTATACAGCCCTCGCATTACATGATCTTGTAAATGAGGTGCCATTGTCAGAGGTTGCAACTAAATTTCAATGTTCACGTGGTTTTTTGCAAACTTTACAACAAGGGGCAGCAACATTTGCTGGTAAGTAATGCAAACCTCATTAGATTCTGTGGATAATCCTGAAAAGATGTGGTAATGTTATTTATGTACCTACATTCAAATAAGATATTTTATAAATCTATTTTTAATTTGTAAGTTTACTACAAATAGGAATGGCAGAACATTTCAGTACTTTTGCCTCATTTGTTTGTGAAACGATTTTATTTTATTCTTAATTTTTACCCCACTTTTGATTTATGATTACAGTTGAATTTCCACCAATAGACGAACACTAATATAAATAAAAGCGTGTATTTTTCAGGTATGGTATCGGCATTTTGCCGTCAACTGGGTTGGAAAAACATGGAGATACTTGTGTCTCAGTTTCAAGAACGTTTACAATTCGGTATTCATTCAGAATTAATTGATTTAATGAAACTGTCATCCCTAAATGGAAGAAGAGCTAGGGCTCTCTATAATGCGGGATTCGAGACTGTAACAAGTATCGCCTCATCGAATGTGAATATTGTAGAAAATGTGTTGTACAAAGATGCGCCGTTTGAAAGTGAAATGGCCGATGAAGATGAAGGGAACAGAAGACGTAGCAAAATAAGAAACATTAAAATTTCTGGTCACAACGGAATGACTGTTAGAGAGGCCGCTGAAAACATAATATTGGAAGCAAGGAAATACTTAGAACATGAAATGGGTGGTGCTCGAATAAATTGGGGTGAACATGATATTACAAACTCAGAGAATACTCATCCGGAGATATGTACTAAAGAAGAGATACAATGTGATAGTTTCATTGAACTCAATCCACCAGGATTAAGTTCCCCTGGATTACCAGAATTAAGCAACGAATTCAAGTCTAATACGAAAGAGCTGGAAGATATACCGACTACTATAAAAAATGAGGACAATACATGCGAAGAAAACGATTTAGATATCCAACCCAATATAAAAGAAGAAAGTTCAATTATTAATGAATCACTAAATCACATAAGATCACTAAATGCGAGTAAGGAGTCCATCATGAAAGATATTGAGGACATATTGACTGACATAAATGATAAAAGGTCATCTACAGCCTTTCAAAATTCAAAACAAGAAAAAGATTTGGTTGCAATACCCAATAGAGGAAGAGATTTTGTTACTAATGAATCTGCTATAAAATCCGAATTCACAAAAGAAAATAATTGTAATCATGTTTTGTTTGAAGAACAAAATGGTACTGAAGTTAAGGCATTGAACAAAGTTTCAGAAAATGATGATATTATTTGGGATTCCTTAAGTTTCTCGGAAACTGCGATTGAAAATATAACTAAATTGGAAACTCCAGGGAAAACGTCATCACCATTGATTAGTGAAGACAAAGTTACCGTTAATAACGTTTGTAGTAAAACAACTCGTACGAGTATCACAGTAAAAGATATTAGTTTGTTTTCATCTGAAGGAGACAATTCTAGTTTATTTGAAGAAAGCTTACCACTTGGAGGAGAAAAGAAACCTATTGTTATAGCCAATACGGATAAGGTGAATGCTTCAAACAATGACCTTTTAATACTTGTTGATAAATCCATTGCTAGTGCAGTTAATAAAATAAATATTGGAAATAGTACAAAAGAAACTGAAGATGAAAAGTTATATGATTACAATATGCAAATAGTTAGTCCATTAAAACGTCGCGCCGAATATACAAATTCTGTTGTATCACCGAAAAGGACTAAAAATAATATTTTTCATATAGAACCTGTTAAACGTTATACAAATACTAACAAATCTAAAAAGATTCAAAGACTAAATACAGTTAAGGAGCAGAAATTAAAACGAAAATTAGTTTCCAATGAAAAAGAGCAAATGAAATTAATTGCGTCCAATTCATACAAAATTGATATTAATATATCCAAAAGTGAAAAGTGTCATTTGTATGTTCTCAGAGGACGAGATATCGTGGATTATTTAAATTATATCAAAAATCTACAAAATGTTTCCATTTATATAGACTTTGAAAGAGTACATGTGGATCAAAACAATGTTATCGGAGGTTGTTTGGAGCCCTCCGATAGTAATTTAATACAAAAACAGAATGTCTGCCCTATAAGAAGCATATCATTATATTGTGAGGAAAATATTTGCTTTTTTCTAGAAATTTCTTCTTTAAAAGTTGAACTTACAGAATTCGTAAGCAGACTGGTCACGTCTCTTAGTAATATTCCGAAATTGATTACGATTTTTGTTAAACATAACTATCTGGCTATCAAAAAGAAATTTGGAATAGATTTGCCTGGGAATATTCTAGACATTTCCCTCGCTCACTGGATTATTAACAGTGAAGAGAAAGTACGGGATGTTAATTATTTGGTGGGTATTATTATTATTATTATTATTATTATATTCATTCCCAATCCCTTATCATGAATCCTATCATAGTAGGCAGCACACTTGAGGACCTGTGGCGTTGCTTGTGTTATAGTTACGGTAGCCAACTACCATCAAGTGGACCGAAGTGACCTTAACGTAAAAAAAAATAGGCCTTCGGTGTCCCTGCCTATCCAAATATATATGTATATGTATTGAATCTAATGTTATTTCGAACTAAAAATTACAGATGAAGTACATTGGAATTAAAAGTTTGCTGATGACAAATATGAAGAAAAGAATGATGGACGTTGGCACTATTCCAGAATACGTTTTAGATGAATGCTTTAAAGTGAGATCAGTTTGGTTCATTGCATTTGAACTAGAAAGAATATTAATGGAGCAGTTTGAAAATGCTACAGTATGTATAGGTAATTTTTTTAAAATTTGTCCGCGATTTTCTACCTAAAAGCTGAGGCTTTTAGGCTTTTAGGACTACAGAGCATACAAAAAAAAGTGAAAAAACTAAACAAACATAATCTACGTATGAACATGACGTAGGGTATATTTCGGACTAGCTGTACCCGCAACTTCGTACTCGCTTTAAGTAGTTCGTTCGTTTTTTGAAAATCCCACAGGAATTACATTTTTTCCGAATAAAAAGTAAAGTCCAGGCAATAAACTATCTGTGTGCCAAATTTAATCCAAATCCGCTATCGCTCCTGAGATTAGCGTGCACAAATGCTCAGATAAAAATTCTAAAAATTATTTCTTTGACCTCACTCGGTAACATACAGCTTGTACAAATTGTTTTTTTTTTTTTTGAAAAAATATTTAATTTACGGACACGGCTCGTTTACGATTAAATTTATAATATTAGTTACGATGAAGACGATCACAGCGTCATTCCCGTTTACATAGGTTGTTAGAGATATATGTATATGCGACATATTACTTTTTGCTGGTCGCCATTAACGACTGCTGTTGGCAAGTAAATAGTTACACGACGGACAGCACTTACTACAGTGTGCCCCGCCTCTGCTCCCATTGAAGTCACAGTTTAGTCACAACTAAACAATTCTAAACTTGTATACTGTTATAGACCGGGAAATGTATATATTGAAGATTCTAACTGCTTGTGAGTGCCATGGAATCGCAATAGACAAGGATCTGGCGAAGAAAATGTTAGAGGATGTCCAAAAAACACGCGAGCGTCTGGAAAAAGTTGCTTACAAACTGGCTGGACGTCGTTTTAATTTTAACTCTCAGAAGGAAGTTGTTCAGGTACATACATAATGATAAAAAATATTCTACAACTGTTTGGAATTATACAAGCAGATACATTTATGTCATTGTTGTCGTTCGAACATGTTGATAATGAGAATATTTTTTTAAAATTGTTTACATAAATTTTTTTGTCGACCTTTAATTTTGTGTTCAAAAGCCTCATTTTTTGTTTATTTTTATTTAAATTGAAAACTAGCATTATAACAAATTAGCCTATATTATTCGCTGATAATGTAGTTTTCTATAGGTGGAAGAATTTTCAAAATAGGTCCAGTAATTTTTGAGTTTATTCATTACAAACATACAAATCTTCTCTCTTTATAATATTAGTATAGAAAAAGTCGCTGTCCGCCTCCGACTGTTTCTCTGTTAACTTCTTCTAAACAACAACGGATTTTGATATGGTTTTCATAATGGAAAGAGCGATAAACGAGGAAGGAGCGGTTGTCTCAATGTGTTGTTTTGTTACTATTTTCAGGTTTTGTATGCAGGAAAAGCACCATACAAACGGACAACAGGAAAAAATGCACTGATGATGGAAAATACACCTCTAGCCCATGCCATCGTCTATTATAGAAAATTAGAAGCTGTATTATCTAATACCTTGTTTCCTCTTAACCAATTTATATCCAAAAGAGATTCTGATAATAGGTAAGTGTCAATAATAATGTGTATTCCATTTTTCACAAGTGTTTATTCAAATTCAATTATAATCATTAAAAAGGTGGAGAAAAAAATGTTTATTAATATAATACTATTAATAGGTTAATATAATAATTATTCATACTTAATATTATAAAAGTGAAAATATCTATGTTTGTCTGTCTAACCTTTTTCAGGCCTTAACTACTCAACCGATCATCATGAAATTATGCATACACATTGTCAGGGATACAAGAAAGGATATAGGGTCTCTTTAACATAGAAAAAAAGTACTATTCTATGTACTTTGTAAGTACAAAGTGTTATAGCAACAAGATGTCAAGTGTTGTGTTGCTTAATATTTTTTTAAATTTTAACCCGGAAGAAGTTGCGGGCACTAGCTAGTATATAATAATAGGTTTTCACACAGCAAAATGCTATAAGAAGCGCATAGACCAACACACAAACAATCTTGCTGTAGGTCTTTGCGAATCACTACAGAGTAGACGACTCATGCGCCAGTACACATGGGACATAATATGAGTGACAGGATCTTCATTGAAAGGGCACGTCAATTTCACTCACAAAAAGTACATATTTGCTAATGGCTCTACGAGCCGATCGCATGATGTGAAACAAAAATAAAAAATAGGTTTTATATTTTCAGGATTTACCCCTCGTACTCGATGTATACATGCACAGGTCGCATATGCATGAACAAACCCAATTTGCAACTAGCTCCGCGCACATTCTCAATACCATTAGAGTTGTTATCTTCTGATGAGAAATCGGAATATGGCGAGGTCGTGTTCAACTGTAGAGATATAATCGTGGCCTCGAAGGACCACACGCTCGTCAGTGCCGACTATTGTCAATTGGAAATGAGAATATTGACTCATCTATGTGGTGACCACACTTTGACCAATATTATGAACTCGGATGTGGACGTGTTCAAATCAATAGCGTCTTCTTGGAGCGACGTTCCAATGGATGAGGTAGTTGCTAATATATTTTTTAAATTATATTTTTCTCTTTTATAATGCGCACTGCCAAGGTTTGTGTCTGTGTTTCCGAGAACCAAAATCTTTTCAAAGTTCGAGTGAATAAGCATTTTCTGGGTGAGACGAGAAAATCGTCATTGTCAAACTAAAAATTGCATTTTTGAAATGTTGACACAAAATGTTTACATTTTTTTTAAATGAGGGCTTATTTAAAAATAAAGTATTTTATTTGAAACTTGAAAGTGTTGTCATACTTAAACTTATTTGTCTTTAAACATGGAAGTTTATTTATTAGTTTGATAATAAATTTAGATATATTTATAAAAAAATAAGCTTATGAATCAGACTCAGTTAAGTTGAGGTTCTGATGTGTGAAACACGCCACAGGTCGACGACGAACTCCGCCATAGGGCCAAGCAGGTATGTTACGGGATAATTTATGGCATGGGCGCTCTATCGCTGTCCATGGCACTGGACATCCCGCAGACGGAGGCCTCGAATTTACTGGAGACGTTCCACCAGCGGTATCCCGCCATACAGAAGTACACGGATAGTGTGGCGAAGAGCTCTCACAAGTGCGGATACGTCGAGACCATAACACACCGCAGGCGGTACATCAAAGAACTAAGATATTCGCCCACTTCACGTACTGGAAGTAAGTACAATTTGCCCAGATTATGGAGGGTAGAAGTATTAAGGAGGACCGACTCTATGTATAAAAAGTGGTCCCAGAATACCAGTAAATTAAGATGGCGTTAGTGTAGCATAGTCGAGTAAATTGGACAAAGATAGATAGAAGATAATATGCTACACTAGCGCCATTGTGGCCACTTTTAGAACCCTTATTTTATTGTTGGAGACGACCATTTTTTTCAGTTTGTCATACCCTCCATAGCCCAGATAAAGAATGTGATAGAAGAAGAAGATAAAACATCGCTGTCTATGTTCACACTGGTGCACAGTGATAACAAATTATTATTTTTTATATTATAAAGAGAGGCAGACAGGCTGAAGGTCCACATGATGGCAGGTGGTTACCGTCGCCTGAGGACACAAGCAACATTAGGGAGGGTGTTGGTGCTCGCTTGAAGAAGCCCATATTACTTGGTGCCAGCTGCCGGCATGTTAGCGTGCGCCGCTTGGCATGTTACGCTCGTGCGAATGCGACAATAATAAAAATTGCATTGTATTATGAACCTTATAGATAATGCATCTAAGATTAATTGTAAATTTTATGCTTTCTTCGTTAGTCGTCGGAGTCGACTTCCTTTTCTGCGTCAACGAAGATTCACGACGCAACCGTTTCTTTATACTTCTGTCACCATAATAGTTATTATTAATTTTTCCGAAGACACTGCCTTTGCATAGTGTGTATAATTTATACGTCCACAGGTGCAGCTCAAAGGAAAGCTATTAACACTAAAATCCAAGGTTCCGCCGCGGACATAACGAAGATGGCGATGTGTGCAATAGATTCTCGTATATCCGGCACAGACATTCACCTCATAATTCAAATGCACGATGAACTTATATACGAAGTGGCCGAAGAAAAGGTTGACTGGTTTATAGGCGTTTTAAGGGAGTGTATGGAGAACCCAATTAAACTGAACGTTCCTTTGCCAGTGAAAGTGAAGTCTGGTTACAAATGGGGCTCCCTTATGGAGATACCGAGGCTTAAGCTTGATTAGAAATATAGATTAAAAACTTAAACTTTATATAGAGAACGTAAATGTTTCTCTTTTATTTTTGTGATAATTATGTAATGATTTTATAATAAATGGAAATGAAATTAAAATTAAAATATGTGTTTAATTTTTTTTAACATTAATAATAATTGTTACATAAAATCGATTATATGAACGTACAATAGTGTCAATTACTATTGTAGTTACAATTGTGATGAAAAAATGTAAAAATTGCGAAACCGGGGCTGCCGGGTCGGTAGTATTTTAATAAATCAATATAGTCTGCGATACAATTTGAATAAAATTTAATAATAAATTGGGTAATAAATCAAAATTCTTTGGAGGATTTGAATTTAAATTTTTACGAAAACGTATTTCGGAGACGGAAAAGTATACCTATACCTACTTCCCAATTAAACATTTGCATAAAACTTTTCTCATTACTTATCTCAAATCATTAAATTGCGAGAACCTTGACATTGCATTGTTTTTCTTGTCAACACAACGCCCTCTCGCTAAGTTTTCCACGGGTTTTCCCGAGCCACAGCGCGGCGATAGAGGTCGGGGTTTACGCGCACAGGGCGGTCCTTAGGCGCTCAATCAATACCAACTTCTGATACCCCACAGCACGGTTTGTCACCCTCCGTCACGTCACAGGCACCGACAGACGCGCAACCCTCCGAAACTAACAACCTACAACTCTAGTTACCATTAAAAAAAAAACGTAAAATGAACGCGACTGAAACTAGCTTATTTTCTTTTAGGAGTGGTTTAGTACTTTGAGTTACGTGAGTGTTAAGTGTTGAAAATGCACCTACATTTCGAGAGAAATGTGAACGCGAAATGCGACTGTACTATTTTATCACTCTCCTGGATGGGAAAAGTTCCCGATGAGCTACCGGAGGTAAGCAAATAAATTTTAAAACACAACACATTAGTTATTCGTGAATGATAATAAATTTGATTTATCAGGTTTAACATACGATTACTTATATAATTTATCATTTCAAACTTAATGCAGAAGGTTGGATTCGCGTTTAGTGTTGTTTGATCTAGCCTTTGACTAGTGCCCTGAAAACAGTTGAGAGCGACTGGCGCGACCACGTTAACAGCAAAATCATTTTTTAATACTCACTTTTGTCTTCGCAAATGCTTCGTCTGACATTATTAAACATCAAACTATGGAAACTTAATAGGACTTTCACTAATTATTTAAATCGTTACCTAAGTACGAGTTATATATTATTAACTAGATAACCCTCGACATACGTCGTGCTGTCAAATGTTTGAATAAAATTGTCAGCTATAAAAGATGTCCGGATGGGAAAAAGAAATGATATTTTTAAGTTTTTGCCTTTTGGTTATGGATTCATTTTTATTTATAAAGAAATGTAAAAAAACAAATTACATAATAATAACATGTATTATAACATTATTTGTGTAATAAGCTATTTCTCATCAACAACACCTTTTGTCCTGTCAGGGTTCGGTATCATATGTGCAGTCCTTGTGGTGTCACTTGAGATTAGAAGGTGGATCGTTCATCGTGAACAAGTTAAATGTTTTAATTTAAATAATATATTTTTTTTAATTACAAACTTCTACAATAAATCAGTGAAAACCGTATTCAAATCGGTTAAGGCGTTCCTGAGATTAGCGTGAAATTTTAATAGACAAAAGTGGAATATTTGTCTGTTTGTCTAAACCGACAAAAAAATATAAAATTAATTTTTTCCACCTGGTAACAACGTGTACATTTAAAAAAATGTTTTACGTAGGTACAAACACGGCTCGTTTACGATTTTTACGTAGGTAAAGTATTTTCTAATGAATATAATATCTTGAATCTCTAAAATAAATCTTTAATCTTGGAAATTTGTATATACCTACCTATTTATTAATAAACTAGCTGACAGCCCCCGGCTTCGCACGGATACAATTTTTTTCTGCAAATTGTATACACACACCCTCTCCGTTTATTGCATTTTCCATTAGTGAAAACGGTATTAAAATGCGTTTAGAAGAACTTATCGGAGAAACAGACTAGGTGGACAGCGACTTTATGTTATGATATGTTATACATATTATAGTCATAGTTTAGTTCTTATAAGTAGATGTAATTTTTTGATAATTATCTTCCTAACTCACTAACTATTTCAATAACTATAAAAATAAAATCAGTCTTCAGTAAAAAACTTTGATGAATATATCAAATGTTTTTGATTTTAACTTGAAATAACGCTGACCATTCCGATCGCATGTTTGGTCTGGTTCATCAAGAATTCAATACACTCGGACGGACCCTTTATTTGTCCCACACTTTTGTATCCATTTGGGTGACTGTCATATTATATCTAATCCATCTAATATATTATTTAAAATAAACGCGAGATTGTAATATCATTGTCGAATTCAATATGCTCAAAATATATGACTAAAAAAAATCGTCAAAAATCTTTTATGGTCCTAAAAGATATTGTGTAAACACTGAATATTAAAATTGATATGCATAGTATTACTGGAAACAAGGACTTTAACATATTGCGCATATGGTAGCGGCCCTAATGTCGCGTTCGCCACAGATGGACGTATAGATTACGAAGTCATCAAGTGACACGAAAGGCTTTATTGCCTGCCAGTACCAGTACCAGTGCTGCACAGAATCTAGCCATTATTACGGTAGATTAAATTGCAATTTATTTTTTGCAATCCCCTTTTGTTCCATCAATCATTATAAATCGTTGAAGGGTTTGAGCAAGAAATTTATTCGATACCTATTAGGTAGGAGGTATCTATAGTGATTTATTTAGTAGACAATCCTTGAGTCTCTATGTTCCTTCAGCCTTTAGAAGGTCTCGATCCTAGAAATACCTATAGGCTTGATTTAATTCCGATTGGAATTGGTGGATTGTTGACATTTCCGAATCCGTAATACCATCATAACTGAGCAATTGGAAATGTCAATAACGGAATGGAAAATTAAGCCAGTCTTAGTTATGCGCTTCAAAGTACAACTTTATTATAAACTACATTTTCAGTTTTGAGTGGAATTAAGTCTAAAATAAAAGTAAGACGGAGATACTTAGTAAGAGACATTATACAAAAATAAATAGAAGTTTTAACACAGGTCGAAATTCGGCCAAATAATTAAGATTAGAGGGTGCTTCTTTAATGTAAAGGTCATTAGACAGGCTGACGGTTCACTTGATAATAGGTGGCTTCTGACGCCTGTTAATAAGCCACGAGTCAAGTGGATCATCAGGATGCCTGCCGAGCTTTAATTTATTTAATTTTATTATTTTATCCATTTGTTATGATACTAACATATTGTTAAAGTTTATGTCACATCTAATATGGGTTGTTTTTTAGATGCCTAAAATAAATGAATTTTTATTTTATTAAAAACTAGCAGGCCGCTCCCGGCTTCGCCCGAGGTGCATTTTTTTTACGTAAAAACCTTCCCTGATTATCCCTCTGTCCATGAGTGAAGACAGAATTAAAATCGGTCCACCCGTTCTCGAGTTTTGCGCTTAGCAACACATTTAGGGATTCATTTTTATATTATATTTAGATAAAAAAATTAATAGGTTTAGTTAAACTCACAGCAAGTACCTAATCAATATTTCTATTCTACCTTGTACTTGAAATCAAAAGAACAACAGGATCTAAGTACCATTTCAGCAGCTGAGTTAATGACTCGCTGTACTATCAGCTATTATATTATTACTACACACGTATATTTCGATCTAATTAGTTATCAGTATCTGACTTAAAATTAATTTTATATTGTTTCCTTATCTTCCTTACTAAACGCAATTTCCGGTAGCCGTTCATTAAGTAACATTTCAAGGCAAGACAGCATCCCGAATTATAGTTTGTAGGAAAACTCATGCAACCCCAGGAAATCTAATCTGCGTTACGGCCAGGGCGCAAACAGCTTCAAACTTGGGTCTCCCATTCAATTAACTTTTCCTGCACCAACACAGCTTTTGACCTATTTACTTCCATTCCTATTCAATGTTTAACACTTCGCGAAATACTTCTTATTGCTGATGAAGAGTCGATTTAGGTACATGCCTTAAGAGTAATTTACTATTGGAGAGTGCACATACAATCCGATTAAATAAATACGTCTAATAAATAACAGTTATGAAGTCCAATATAATTTTTCATAAGTATTACAAATTCCAGTTTCTTTGCATGTTTTGAAGATGTTTTTTTAATGTAAATACTAGAAGTACTAGCGGTGGATCCAGGTTGCTTCTGACCGGTCTAATTAGAAAATATGGGTAGGCCTATATCCAGCAGTGAAAGCCCTGCTTCTGAGATTATAACGATGATGACTAGATGGTATGTGGCTACTGTTGCCTAATAACACAAGCGACACTATATGATTTATAATCAATTCTGTATCATCCGAACTGTGGAACGGGCTGCCCAATTTATGATGCGAAACGCAGGTACTATTACTTAAACAAAGTACTACTAGCGGCTAAAAGGCAGTGTTGAATAACAAGAAAATCTAAGTCATGATAGAATAGAAAATAATCATAAAACAGAAAAATCTACATAAAAACCTTAAAAGAGCCAGCTGCCTTATGTAACAAGTAGGTAAGTACCTAATGCTAACAATATGCTAACAACAATGTTATCGTGGCATTATTTACTTTAGAACTTCTCGACGCCAATTATTATACATATGCGTATGTATACTCGCTTTGTAAGTAAGCAGATGTCGTTGCGAGATGACTACTTGAAATTAAGAACAAAAGCGCGTCTTTGTGCCGGCATTGTTATGTATTTTATTAATCTCAGACAAAGGCCTTTCAGGGCAGGAAATAACTGTAATACTCAAGATGATATTTTTTTACAAAATATACCAGTCATCTTCTGTGAGCGAAATTCTGAGCAATTGTCTTGTGTTATTTTATATCAAAAAATTAATGATGAGCTCATCATATTGAGATTGAAATCAACTTAACAAAATTACAACTTTAATCAATACATGGTTTTGCCCTCGAATTTTGACAATATATTTATTTGAAAAGGCTTACCAAGTAAAGACCATACTTAAGGCCAGGCCCTGTGAAACTAAGGGAACTTTAAATAAATGTGCTGAGTCAACCACATATCTGATCAATGTGGAATTTACATATATATATTTTGAGACCTTTATCTGTAGATTATCAAGTCAGAAACATAATTAGGTGATTTTCCTTCGATACATTTTTTGATCGAAATCGGCGCCTTTTCCGGAGAATATTACATTTTTCTACTAAACGGCTTGAGTTATATCGCCAAAAAACTGCTCGTAGCAAGGAAACATTGTTTACCAGTGATTGTCAAAATAAAATAAACTTAGGTTTATTTTTACTCCTATAATTAACGAAAACAATTTTGAGACTTACGTTGTCTAAACAACGTAAGTCTCAAAATTGTTTTCCGAGCTAGTGCATACCAAATCATGCTTCAAATAATGTACGCAATATTCAACCTTACGTAAGCTGTATCTTGCGATATATTAAAAAAATTCTAGAGAGCCGCCGAGCAACTTGTAACTCTCGGGTGGCGGGACGTAGGGCGGAGCGAGCGTAGGAATTTTTTTCTGTCTAAACAACGTAAGTCTCAAAATTGTTTTCCGAGCTAGTGCATACCAAATCATGCTTCAAATAATGTACGCAATATTCAACCTTACGTAAGCTGTATCTTGCGATATATTAAAAAAATTCTAGAGAGCCGCCGAGCAACTTGTAACTCTCGGGTGGCGGGACGTAGGGCGGAGCGAGCGTAGGAATTTTTTTCGTGGGGCCTGCTCTTAATTACAATATATATAACACTCACAGAAAGGAACATTACAAGTATCTATGAATTTAAATTATAGGAAAGCACATCATTATTAGAAATTATATAATAGCTAATCAACTTAATTTAAATTAAGATTTGTACCCGAAAACCTGTTGACAAAATCAGTGGCAGTTTCAATGGTTATCCAATAGTTTAGAAATGATTTTAATTGACTGCCGATAGAGGTGGTAATGGCAACGGGGACGTCGGAGAATTCGACTACTTAATATCTGACTAATTGGCAATTTCGTGTTCAATCTCCGCTCGTCTCATCCCCCATCCCTCATCCCCCAGACAGGATTCGACCTATTAGTTACTTAATTGGCGGAACTGCAATAATTACTAGAATACCATTTTACGAAAAGAAAAGTATCAAAACAATTTTAAAAAATTAACTAAGTAACATATATATTGCTTTAAATTCTATGAAAATTAAAGGAGGAATGCCCAAAAATGGTGGCATCATTACTTACTTCAGAATGGCTAAAGTAATATAGCAAAAATATTAGATTTTAGTTTTCATTGAGTGGGCATAAGTTACTGCGTTTCAGTGACGTAAAACAAAGGCCGCAGTTGGCGTGAAAACATGAAAAATATAACTGCATAAGATTAAAAAAGCAAAAGGCATGCAAGCAAAGCAGTTGTTTAGTTATTCATAACGTTATTCGGCACGACTTAAAAAAAAAATTTGTACACGAATGCAACTTTTACGACAGCTAATTTCCTCCTCATCACAAGGTCAACCGTCAAGGTAGGGCAACTTTAAATATTAGGGGTACATTTAGTCGAGCCTTCTTCGTGTTTTTTTTTTATTTAGGATCATTTACTCGCCTCAAAACATTTTAGAATCTGTTTTTTATTTATTGAATTATTTAATTTATTCAAAAAAAAATTAACAAATATGTACTAGATAATTTGATAATAATACTAAAAATCATTAATGTTAATCACGTTAATCAATGTTAATCGTGTGTTAATCACGTCATACCTTTACAACATAATATACTTTTAAAATTATTATTATAACTAAATTATTATTATTAAAATTTTGGTATTTTTAGTTATAAACTTATTATTAAAACTTTATTATTTTTAATTCTTGTATTGTTTAACAGAATTACGAAAGCTGTTAATAAGTTAAGCATCAATATTAACGGTACTATACATGTCTAAACACAGGTATCTATATCTGTACTAATATTACGCTACGTACTGTTTATTATACTGTGCTAATATTATAAAGAGAGAAGATTTGTATGTTTGTAATGAATAAACTTAAAAGCTACTTTATCAGCGAGTAACATAGGCCATATTTTACAGTTACGCGGTCGAAGTCGCGTGCAACAGCTAGTTATAAAATAAAGTCCCTGTCCGCCTCTGTCTGTTTTTTATTACCTTCTTCTAAACCATTCTGAACGATTCTAAAACGATTTTCACTAATGAAAGAGCAATAGACAAGGAATGTTTGTGTTTATAATTTCAAGAAAAAAAAATGCATCCATGCGAAGCCGGATGCGAGTCGTTAGTTATGTATAAATACTCGGGTAAAATTCGCCGTTTGAACACTTTTTTTGGAAAGGTGACCTTTTCAAATGTACATCAACCGACCAACCACAACAAACTAACAAAATTTAAGTTTCATTCAGAGTTTCGGTAGTCGTGTCCACTTCTATTGTAGAATGTATTTATCTACCGTCCAGAAGTTAGTGGTACTAGTGGTACTAGTTCGAATTTGAAATCCATTTAGCTAAGTCAGATTGCGTGGCGTGGAAATTGAATAACAATTTCAACCCTCCTCTTCCAATGAAATACCGAATAGGGTATACCAACTTTTCATATACCCTTTTAGAGCAAGATCCCAGGGCCCCCAGACGTTACTTATTTTCTCATAAATAATAGACACGGGATAAAGTAGTGTTCGTACACACTGTGAGTGTGTGCATACCTGCTAGCTTGGGTCGACGGCCAATTCATGCGTACCAGGCGCTAAACATTCATGAATATGGTCCTCACTTTTCTTAAAGTCTCAGGGCTGATTTTTACATATATTTTAGATAATATTGCTAGTAACTAATAATAATTAATGCCAGACACTTTCTGTCGGCGCTTACCCTTTACAGACCCTTTGATGCTCCAAAAAAAATAATGAATTTTTACTTATAATCTCAGTTTTGATTTTTTTATAGGACATTTAGGAAACTGTTTATAAACTTTTGGTCAGCAGCCAGACAACTGGAAGGGACAAACATCCCCCCAGACACACATAAAGTGGCGTTATATGTTAAGCGCGAGGTTAGTGTGAGAGAGATATCTATGTTTATCGATCTCTTTCTATTCCTATACTTACTGTCTACTCTAGCTTACTCTATTGCACTAGCTTACTCTAGCTCCGGAATAATAGACGTAGATGCTGCCCGTCTTCAACTATTCATCAACACTTATATGGTTTGTGACGTAAATGAAGAGTTTAATCGCAAAAATGTGAAAAATTTTGATGCGAGCAACTTACCACCATGTAAAAGTGAGCTTTTACAGCAGTTTCGACGAGCTAATTACATTGCCAGTCTCTGGAATAATGCCCACATGAAAAAAATTAGTATTTTTAGTCCTGAAGATAATGGGTGGACGTTGGAAGACAATCAATATCATTTTAACTGGTTCGATGGGGACCAATTGCCGAGCTTTGTGAGTGAATCGCTTCAAGAAGAATCAGGTATTATACTTTCACTTTGAATAATTTACATAACCCTTTAACTATTTGATTCTTAATTATGTTATTTTTGTTACAGAAAATGAAAATAATGATGATGATAATGAAGATATTCAATGCCAACATTGGGTTGATGATGACTTATCAAACTTCTATGATGATACTAAAGATTAAAAAATAAATAAAATTGGCTTATTCAGTCCAAATAATTGGCCTAGGGACGTCAAGAAGCAGCAAAACGTGCTAGTGGTGGTGTAAAAGGTGTACTCGAAGAATCTCTCCGTATTTTAAATTTTGAAAAACCTACTGCAAAAAATGCCAAGAGAAAAATATATAGCTTTGTGTAATTTTATAATTTAATAAAAATGAATTTTTTAAATCTTAGTATTCAATTCTATTCAATGATAAAAAATAAAACATAGGTTAAAGAAACTTAGATTTATTGTATTATTTAGTTTGACTAACTCAGGTATAATAACGACACTTTATGTGTGTCTGGGGGGATGTTTGGCCCTTCCAGTTGGTCTGGCTGCTGACCAAAAGTTTATAAACAGTTTCCTAAATGTCCTATAAAAAATCAAAATTGAGACTATAAGTAAAAATTCATTATTTTTTTTGGAGCATCAAAGGGTCTGTAAAGGGTAAGCGCCGACAGAAAGTGTCTGGCAATAATTATTATTAGTTACTAGCAATATTATCTAAAATATATGTAAAAATCAGCCCTGAGACTTTAAGAAAAGTGAGGACCATATTCATGAATGTTTAGCGCCTGGTACGCATGAATTGGCCGTCGACCCAAGCTAGCAGGTATGCACACACTCACAGTGTGTACGAACACTACTTTATCCCGTGTCTATTATTTATGAGAAAATAAGTAACGTCTGGGGGCCCTGGGATCTTGGACTATTTTCGTCATACAAAACACAAATCAAACTAAGTATATTTATATACTATATATAATATAGTACAGTAAGTTAATTGATTAGAACTAAGCACTTAAAATTAATTAAATTATTCTTAACTAGCTGGTGCCCGCGACTTCTTCTGCGACCCTTTCTTTAGGCGTTAAAACTAAAATACATTTTATTCATATGTATAACACATTAAAACAAGCAGTCTGAAGCTGTCTGAATGAGACAGAGGCGGACAGTGACGTTATTTTATAACTAGCTGGTGCCCACGACTTCGTCTGCGTTGAAAAATATTAAGTAGCCTATCCTGTGTCCCGTACGTCCAAATGTTTATCTACCAAGTTTCATGAAAATCAGTTAATTCGTTTCAGTTATGGAGGAACATACATACATACAGAAAAAAATTCTAAAAATCGTTAATTTAGTTTCAGTATCATGTATAGAGCCTAAAACACGCTATCTGAAAACAAAGTAACTTACTCCATGACCGACCCTTTAGATTTATTCTTAGTATTGATATGTATAGATATAGGTGTATATAATATATTCAGAATTCACAAACAAGTTTTTATTAAAAACAATATCTTATTGTTACAGGAAGAAGGTTGGAAATTGAACCGCAACAACTACTACCAAGAGGGTTGGTTGGCGACTGGCAATGTGCGCGGCGTAGTCGGGGTCACATTCACGTCGTCTCATGCGCGGCGGCCCCACGAGTTGCCTTTGCGAACCAATTATAACCTGCGCGGGCACAGATCTGACGTAAGTTTTTTGCCGAATAAAAATGTCGTACTTTCTGTTGTCAAATAATAACTGGTTGTGTACATGCGCACTTAGCGGGCAGGTCGCGGCGTTCAATGAGAACTTAATGAGGGAGAATAAAAATTTTGAATAACTTAAATAAAAATTAGTCGTGTCAATGAGGCCAATGATATTTGGCGATATATACGAGCCTGCACGTTTACTATTCAAACTATAACTATTCAAACATTTATTGTCACGAAATTCTTACGTGACCTCACCAGCTTTTGCTTAGATCTTTGCTAAAAGGACGAGTATTTTCATGTCTCGATTCAAGTAAAGTGTAGCGTTTTTTTAATGTATTTAATTTTATAGAAAAATAAATAAAAAAAAACATTCAAAGTAAACAATTTATTCCGTAAAACAATAACAAGCCAAAACTACAGAAGTTTTGAATCCATGACCGAAATGATAGTAAACGACCCTTTATACTCATTTCTAAAAATGAAAATAACCAACAATACATTGTTAAAAGTTACAATAAATGTTTCGTAAACATTTTTATAGCTTGATTGATCTGAATGTATAGATGGTTTGGAAATAGTAAATTTTAGTTTAATTAAATTTTCGTCCAGTTCAGAAACTAGCTCGGAAGCGGCAAATATTAACCTAATACTATGTGAATTTATTACCGGGATAAAAAGTAATCCATGATTTAATCCAGGACATATTTTATACATTTTATACACAAGTTCAGTAGTTTCCAGTGGGATATTGACTTTGATAGGATAGAGACAGGACACAATATGTTATTTCACAATGGTTTTCGGTAAGGCGGTGGTTACTGCCGCCAAACGTGTGAAACGCAGTTTGCCACTACAATTTATTACCACACACTACTTGATTGACATTTAGAAAGGACGTTTTACATACAAAATTAATATGAGTTACTTCAGCACAAATATTTCCTTGCTTACACCTAAATCTTCAGTAAACGTTACAACAACTAGTAATTAATTCACTCAGATGAAATGTCGCTTCCCCATTAGACCTAAAATAATATCATTACAAACCTAGCTAACACATGTGCTTGGTCAAAGCGTTATTATACAGTTTGGTTATGATCACTTAGCATTCACAAAAGCTTTAAGATTTCTATGTCTATATCGATAACTATATCTATACATATTATAAAACAAAGTCGCTGCACGCCTCTGTCTGTTTCTCCGCTAACTAGCTCTAAACAACTCAACGGATTTTGATGCGGTTTTCACTAATAGAAAAAGAGATAAACGAGGAAGGTTTCTGTATATAAAAAGTTGCACCCCGGGCGTAGCCGGGAGCGGGTCGCTAGTAGAGTATAAGAATAATATATTGTTACGTAGCATTACGTTACGGAGCATGTGCTACGCCGTAGCACCTACAAGTGCAGTGCCGTAGATGCACATTTCGTAACCGATTCGTAGACACATATTCACAAAGAGCTTAGGTAAAAGAATAAACATTTTATAATGTCATATGAAAACTCCATCCTACCATATTTCATATATTAGATAATATACAATAACATTTATCCTCAATTGCTTGTTTATTTATTGATGAAATATACCACTTTAACCCAGACACAACTCGCGTCAAAATTAAAGGATCTTCCTTGTCTTCAATACTTAAGTCGGTGCTTTTTCAAGAACGCCAGTATTGACAACTAAAATAGTACTAATTTTAATTTGTGGTTTAAATAAATACCTAATTATTAAATTAATTAACAAGAATAAATGAAATACATAACAGTTTCCCGAAATCAATTTGAATAAATGTAATAAAATTTCTAAGTTAAAAGTACTATTTCAGCGTCTGTTACGTAGTGAGGTTTATATGAAGTTTAAAGTGAATTGTTTCCGAGTCCAGATGGCTAATGTTATTTCTATGGCTTCTCAGAGGATTTAATCATCCTTGAAATAACTTACCCGTTGCCACGCTGTATATCTAAAGCTTGGTAAAATGAACACTCACTTAAATTCCAACAAAATACTTAATACAAAACATAAATTACTGCAATCCACGAAGCTCTTCATAAGTTTCTTTGTTTGTATATAATTTATTATGAGTTTGCTCCTTTAAGAGCAGGCCCCACGAAAAAAATTCCTACGCTCGCTCCGCCCACATCCCGCCACCCGAGAGTTACAAGTTGCTCGGCGGCTGTCTAGGATTTTTTTAAATATATCGCAAGATACGGCTTACGTAAGGTTGAATATTGCGTACATTATTTGAAGCACGATTTGGTGTGCACTAGCTCGGAACTAAACAACGTAAGTCTCAAAATTGTTTTCGTTAATTATAGGAGTAAAAATAAACCTAAGTTTATTTTGTTTTGACAATCACTGGTAAACAATGTTTCCTTGCTACGAGCAGTTTTTTGGCGATATAACTCAAGCCGTTTAGTAGAAAAATGTAATATTCTCCGGAAAAGGCGCCGATTTCGATCAAAAAATGTATCGAATGAAAATCACCTAATTATGTTTCTGACTTGATAATCTACAGATAAAGGTCTCAAAATATATATATGTAAATTCCACATTGATCAGATATGTGGTTGACTCAGCACATTTATTTAAAGTTCCCTTAGTTTCATAGGGCCTGGCCTTAAAACGGTACTATAAATTATATGCGTGACATTTCGCGTTTATTAATATTTGGTCGGACGCAATTTGATTTGTGTTCTTAATTACAATATTTAATAACAACCAATGCGCCCCGGTTTCGCCTGATTGCATTTGGGGGTGTGATTTTATATTATATAGGTATAGCATATGTCCATACGGAATCATGTACCTTCTAAATAATGCAAGAATTTAAAAAATATTATTATAACAATTTTATTATAAAAATTTTGAATATTTTTTGTATGCTGATTTGTATTTTCTTTCGATCTGTTTTCGATGTCGAATCTGATGAATTAAATGAAGCTTAGGAAGTAGCATTAAAATGATTTAAAATGTTTGCAAAGAAACACATATTTTTATGCACGCGTCTACTCCCATTTTAATTAAATTAAAAAAAAGTAATACAGTAATATAAAAAGTTCATCGGGCAAAGGAAAATCCTATTATGGAGCACATAATTTACAGCAACAGCAATTCAAATGGAGTGTTCCCTTTTAATTACAAGCGGAGAAAAAATGAAAACCCATTCACGTCTTTTGGAACAACGTTTTTTATGCAGAAGCACCTTGGTACTTAACTAAGTATTTAATTTGCATTTTATGAAATGTTCTCAATATTTTATCAAATTTATAAACTAATAATCGTGTATCCACAGCCTGTAAATAAAATTATTATGATTTTTACATGTTATAAATAAAAAAAATAACGACTTAATCATGTTAACATAACAAATCCTTTCAGTCGAAAAAAAAAAAAACAGTACACGATCAGTCTAGTTTTAGTCAAAGTTATTTAAATAATAAATAAATTTACTTTTGTTTAAAGAAAATATTCAACCAACTAGGCAGTTACCTATGCTTATTCATTTAACAATGGCAACAAAGTTTATTTATACTTGTTTTTATTTTTATTTGTCCATTGGTCATACAAAAAATAAGTAATGCTTTTTAGCTATTTTTAAATTTCCCACTGACCAATTAATTGGTCGGCGAGTTGGTCTGTCGGTCAGAAACGGTTATTTTTACTTACATGGAATTGTGTCTTTCGGGTCAGCTTATAGATAGATAATATATTTACATAGGTACAATGCATGAATATCTTATAATATATTATTATTTTTATCTTTCTTATTTTTTATTTTCTGGCAGGTCAAAAGACAAGTATGAAGACTATAAGGGTAATGAATATAGGTTGATAAGGGGTTAGAGTAAATGTAAATTGGAATCAGGCATCCCTTACCAATGAAACACAATAGCACACGTGCTATTATTTCACAGGTGTTCTGAAAGAGAGTGCTTACTGCCATAAAAAAAGTGTTGAGTATTTAACTGCGATACGTAGTGTGTCCTGCCTTAGCCTGTATACATTATAATTGAATTATATCGACAGGTGATCCTAGTGAAATGGAACGAGCCATACCAGAAGTTGGCGTCGTGCGACAGCTCGGGAGTCATATTCGTTTGGATCAAGTACGAGGGGAGATGGAGCATAGAACTCATTAACGACAGGAGTACACCGGTCACTCACTTCTCTTGGTCGCACGATGGACGAATGGCACTTATATGTTACCAGGTTAGTGCTCTTCTATATTAATAATATAAAGAGAGAATATTTGTATTTTTGTATGTTTGTAATGAATTAACTCAAAAACTACTAGACCGATTTTAAAAATTCTTTCACCTATAGAAAGCTATATTATCTGCAAGTAACATAGACTATATTTTATAAAGTTATGAGAACGAAATCACATGCAACAGCTAGTTGAAAATATTTTCCTATATAGTCGCTAAGATGACTGAGTTTCACAATCAGCCAGAATATTTTCTCTTTTAAGCAACCTGTTATCAAAATGGTTGGTTTTTATGTGAAGGTCGGTTGGCAGGCTGACGGAACACTTGATGGTTGATGGTAGGTCCACTTGATTTTCACCTATAACACAAGCAACGCCATAGGTGTTTGTTGCTGACCTTGATACGATAAGGAATAAGGGGTTATAAGGGTATAGAAACGAAAAAAAAAAAACGATTCGCAAATTAGAGCCTCGTTTCTACCCGTAACTGCACAGAAAAGAGAGTCATCGCATTTCCTCACAATCTCAAAACAGATTTGTTTATAGTTCACGAAGCGACTGTCGACATTCGTTACCCAATCTCTCCAATGGTGATATGTAATGTAACCAAATTGGATTCTCTGATCGATACCACTCAATCCCAGATAAGTCCCTTGAGGGCATGTTTCAAACTCGACTCCTTTTAATTCCAAACAAACAAGCATACAACTTGAGTAACGCAATCCGCTTTCAATTCTATATCGTAACCAAATCTATTGAAGGTACGAGTACATTTAACGTTTTTTATGTGAAAAGGTAGTATTTTATAGAATTTTATATTTCGTGAAATATCAGCTACATAATAAATTCTAGAAATGTATATTATTATCTGTTGCACGCGACTTCGCCCGCGTAACTATAAAATATAGCCTAATGTTACTCGCTCATAATGTAGTTTTCTATAGGTGGAAGAATTTTCAAAATTGGTCAAGTAGTTTTTGAGTACCTACAATACAAACATACAAATCTTTTCTTTTTATATTAGTATGATGTATATCTACAAAGTATAATTTGTAGTCGCTTTTCGGGTCTCTTCGTCTGTATACGCTACGTAGCGGATATACGCTAACTCATAGTAATCACGCAACCGATTTTGATGCGGTTTTCACCATCAGTTAGATTTTTCACTGAAAGTTGAAATGTTTTAATATAGGTATAAAATATAATAAATAATATAATAAAAGCTAATTAAGTTTTTTCCTGGAGAAATTATAGGTTCCTGTGGGGTTTTCAAAAAATGAACTAAAGCACATACGAATTATTCTAGTCTAGACCAATAAGTCTATCTTTCTGGCTTTTCCTCGGTGTGTTTATCTGGCGTGTTTGAAACTTGCTATTTTGCTACAAGACATTGCGAATTGAATGAGCTATCACACATATTTAACTTGTGAAACGGACTAGTAGGTACGTTTATTTCTGGAAACAAGCCCGCTTTCGATGACCTTGGTAGATTTGTTTGCTACGAATAATTTGTGCAAATACTTATATAAAGTAACCAATTATATAAAGTTTCTTAATATACTGCATTTATTAGTTAACTTGTGTTTTGAATAAAATTTGTAAAATTATTACAGATTTTCCTGATACATTTTTGTTCGCAACCTTATACTTATAAACACGTTTTATGGCTAAAATATTTTTACGTAGATACCTACCTACATAAGCCAAATTTACGTAGATCATGTTTAAAAATCATCATTTGTTATCTATATACTAATATTATAGAGAAAAGGTTTGTATTTTTGTATGTTTGGACCGTATGTATGTATGTTGTATACTGGACCGATTTTAAAAATTGTTTCATCTTCAATTCTTCACAAGAAAGTTACATTATTTAGGGAGTAACACAGGCTATATTTTATAAAATTATGCGAACGAAGTTAGCTGGTTATATTATTCATTAATTGTAACTAAAAATTTTGAAGCATTGATTTGTACCTATGTCCTCAATACGACACTGTCGATACAGGTAACAACAACTTGACAGAGGACACGAGGTGTCAACACCAATTTCTTAAATGGCTTCTGTGTGTATTCGACTACGCAATGTTGGTTGACATTGTTGAACAGAAACTCAATTGTACAGTCAGCGTCAACAGTTACCGTATTATTATAATACAATTATTTACAATCATTCGTAATTAATGTACTTTTATATAGTAAATAAAAAACACAATTAAAATTATGTGACAGATGTTGCTATAACAACTGTCCACTACGTTAGTGATCTATTTAGAGAACTTCTAAATATATAGGAATGTTTCGTACTCAAATGTGGGCGAAACTTGGCACAACTAGGCAAAAGGCAAAGCTTAAGATATTTTCTCATTAGTACAAGGAAAAGTACTAATGAGAAAATATCTTAAGCTTTAGTGTTTGAACTATATGGCGCTAAGTGTCTATATAGAATTCAGTTCTCTAATTTTAAACTGGATGGTGGTTTACGCGTGCCTATTTAGATTGTGGTATTTGCTTCGTTTCGAGGATTTCGTAATAATTCACCATAGGATAATTTTTCCATATTTTAACAGCCCAAACCGAACACCACGCGTACGAAGCCGCCGAAGAATATGAACTAGGTAGATTAGTAGCTTAGTGGCCGTCTGGCGGGGGGAGAAGGTAGCGTGTCTTAACGTTCCCTAAACCCCGCCCATAGACGGCGGGAATTAACACTGTGGATTTTTGTGAGTAGAAATCCCACATACCTACCCCACCGATTTCTCCATGGTCTGTGGGGATCTGGTTCGCAGATTTTCCCACGCAAAAAAAGGGCACACTGCGTTTCGCAGTCATATACTACACAGTGGAATAACAGCTCATATTTTGTCTTTCGATTAGTGAGGTATACATTAAAAAAACTAGAAATAAAGCCAAAATGGCATTTTCATATGAACACGAAGACGCGCGATAATCGCACATATTCATATAGTGCTATTATTAATTTATATTGCTACTACTTTTATGACGCTGACAGTACTAAGAAAGGTGCGTCAGATTCGGGAGGGAGCGTTTTAATCTATAGAAACACCCACGAACCCGTCAGGTGACTTGTTTATCGATACGTGATCGCCATTTGAAGGTTTCAAGGCGACTATCCAAGTACTTATGTATTATAGTTATTATTTAGTACAAAAGAGCGAAGGAATAGATTTATAATATTGGCTGATGTATTTCTTTTAAATAAGAAATCAGGTCTAAGGAAGATTACAATAAAATTTGGTTTCTTCTTGAGGGCAAATGACCGAAAAGTGTGCATGGTATATAGGCAAATTATGGTTTATACTTCTTCGTTTATCTTCGTTTATTTGCCTAATCGATAATTTCAATATCGACTACTATTTACAGGACACCCTACATATGTTATAAATTATAAATATATACTTTTTATAAAATTACAATTAATATTGATATTAGGTATTTAGGTACCCCTCTTACAGAGCCGAGAGATATTGGTTATTCAGTTGCTGTTTACCTATGCTCGTAGTGAAGGCATCGATCTCATACTGAGAACTTCACGTACGACTAGATAGGAGCTAGACAAACTGTTTTAAAAGAGCGAACCAAATAAAGTTGGATAAGAGTGCTGCGCTAGGCACCACGAGGTTTGAATATTAAAAAGATAACAAGCTTCACCGCCCGTATTGAAAGTTGGCAAAATTAACATAAATAAACTCAAATTTCCGGTGATTCTGAGGAGCCAAAATAACAGCCAATGAAGTTTACTTCAATTGTAATTTGTTTCAGCTTTGTTTGTGCGTAACGCTTTCAAATTGTCGTGTTTATTCGATTATTCGATAATGGCTTTCTGCATAACTTTGTTACGATTCCATTTTGAACTTAAGCTTTATAAGTAAGCTATAGCTTTTATTTTTTCATAATTTTACTAATTTTATTTTTACATTAATTAGAATAAGCTGATTTAGAAATAAATTATTTTATTTTATTAATCTCTATACGAACACAGCGATAAATAGGCCATCCAATAATTTTTGATAAAAATTTGTAAGATAATAATTACTAGCGACCCGCGCTGACTCCGCACGGATTCAAACATTTTTCGGCAATTTATAGACATACGTAAACCTTTCGCGATTATCGCTTTTTCCACTAATGAAAACAGTTTCAAAATGCATTGGGCGGTTTTCTTGTGAAAAAATAAAACACATAAATAGTTGATGCAAGATTTTTTTATTATTTTATTATACAAGGCCTCCAACGAGGCAAGCATCAAACAATATCGTCCATGTTTAAATTAAGCACTTGGCGGATGCCACCGCAATTATAGGAAGCACAACCTGCACTAGTGAAAGCTTTACCTAAGCAACATCCAATATACTAAGAATAGGCTGTGAGTTCGTTTATTTTGCACAGAAACAAAAAAAGCACACGTGCTGTTATTTCACCGGCGGCATTATCTAGGATGTGTACAGACAGTATTTTTGTTTTGCTATATTTAGCGAGTGCGGCCATTTTCATAATAATAAAATCTGGTTTCTTTTATCCCAGGATGGATTTGTCCTGGTCGGTTCGGTGGCGGGTCAACGTTACTGGTCATCGATGTTGTCACTCGACGCAAGGATTACGTGTGGATGTTGGACCCCTGACGACGGTCAGGTCTATTTGGGAACAGCTTCTGCCCAACTCGTTGTCATGGATGTCCATGGTGCTATGGTCTCACAGGTACAATAGTCACTTTTCTTAGTTGTATCTTATTGACTGACATGTTATGAACACTCAACTCAATGACCGGGACAAAAAACTCACAATAATTATAGCATCACTAGCTTTTGCCCACAGACTTCATCCGCATTTTTTTTTTCGATTAGTGCTAAAACATTCACTCTATTTTTGCAGTTCATATATTTTTGTCGGGCGTTCAATATTTTAACTTTATGTAGAGATTATACCTCGGTAGCAGTGCTTTTTTTTGGATGAAAGGAACCCTATGTCATTTTCTGTACAACGTGTATACAAAGTTTCATGATGATCGGTTTAGAAGTTAAAGTTGAAAGCATAACAAACAAATCACTTTCGCAATTATAATAAATATGTTAGGTTAGGATATATGAACAACACGCCTACACTAGATAAAATCCGGGATATTAAATTAATACTAACCCCTGTATGTAATAAATATATCTAATCTAATATAAACAGATATATATTATCTAAAAAATCTTATTTTGTTAAATATTTATATGTTTTAGTTTAGATTCATATCTCAGTATTTCTCAATTAGAATATTACGTATAATATTTACCTGGATCTGTGGTTTTCTAAAAAACAAATATGTTCTAAGATAAGTTGGCTAGTCAAACAAATAAATGTAAATAATTCAAACACAAATCGTCGAAAACACAATAAACATAAATGCTACAAAAAGATTAGTCATAAATAAAACATAAATTAATTAATGTTTAAAATTAACAAATCAAAATTTTTATGAACAGAAGCTAGTATTGTATGAAGACACTGAAAATATTTCCATTTG
This sequence comes from Synanthedon andrenaeformis, assembly GCA_936446665.2. NCBI lineage: Eukaryota > Metazoa > Arthropoda > Insecta > Lepidoptera > Sesiidae > Synanthedon > Synanthedon andrenaeformis. Next base: position 10,418,564 of record OW387783.2, on the reverse strand, counting down.
TTATATTTTTATTTTTCATAAAATATAAGGGGAACATAAACAATAACAACCCAATTTTCCCACCAAACGAGCAACAATAAAGCGATAACGCGAAGTATCCAGCTGTTCAAATAATCACACTTAGCCAAAGCACTCCAAACTCTTTGTTGCAAAGTTTTTCTTCGCTCGATCTTGATATTGAAACTATTGGCTATTTTCCAGTTGTTGTTAAGCTTCCATTTTCTCTGTGTTAAGTCAACAGAAGGTCTTGAATTAGAAGAATAACGATATAAAAGAATACTCGAGGCCCTTTATCTTCTATAAAAGATTATTTCTATAAAGAATAACGATATAAAAGATATAGGAATTAAATGTTGTTTTGTTTTTTATATATTATGAAACTATCCACATGTGTCTTATGTTCTATAAGAGAAATTAATCATATGTGTCCATATGTAAATTAAACATGCGTAGGGAAATCACTTATGGGTATTCAAATTTATAATCATTTGCCCCGATAGAAAAATCTATATTAAAAGTAAATTACAGAAATGGCTTTTAGGTAATAATTTTTACATATAAAATAAATGTTATGTGTAAAAAATTATTTATATGTACTTCACCTACGGCTTGTTATAAAATATGCTACGAATGTACGTAGAGTGCTACGGTGCTACGAAATTTCTCGCTACGCATTTTCGTAGTTGAAAAAAGCTGAATTTTGGTGAATTATTTATTGTTATAAGATATTGCTTTTGATCCTTCTACTGTTCTAAGTATATTTGCGTATACATATAGTAAATTCGTAAACGAGCCGTGTCTGCAGAGTAAGTATACATATTAAATATTTTTCAAAAAACAATTTATAAAGTACACATTGTACTTATGTTACCGAGGTCAAAAAATAGTGTTTAGAATTTCAGTCTGACCGTGCGTTTGTGCACGCTAACCTCAGAAACGGCTTAACCGATTTAAATGCGGTTTTCAATGTCGTAATGATTAACCTGGATTAAACGTTAGGATACTTTTTATCATAGAAAATGTTACATTCCCGTAGCATTTTCAAAAAATAAACTATAACGCGTACGAAGTTGCGAGCCGTTATCGTTGATATTAAATACCTGTTAGTATTTAATATCAACGACGACCAACGAAAATTCTCGTTAACGTCATATTAAATAACATATCAAATCATACTGATGTCACGAATAGTCACGAAACTACATGGGGTATGCCAACAGTATTTAGATACTCTACTTTATAATTTTATACTGGCAAGTTATACACCATCGTTAACACTGACTATTTAGTGATAAATCAAAAATAGGAAAATATTTTAATTCAAATATATTTTTCTTTAAAATGCTTATTTTTGTAAGAATCGAGAGAATTTTCTTGCAATAATGAAAATCACGTCGACTAACGACGTGATTTTCACTTTATGATTTATTATGATTCCAAAAAGGTCTAAAGCCGCATGAATGTTTTACATTTTTGTTTCTAATTTTGGTGAGTCTGCTTGTTCGCAAGCAACAGTTTTTAATTGGTTCTCTGAGTGCAAAATAGGACGGGGAAGCTTTGAAGATGAGTCGGCCGCCAACCACAGTCATTCAAGAAAATGATGATGAAGAAAATTCATCCATTAAAATCGACAGATTATATAACTAGAGCTTGAGCTAGAACTGGGTATTGGATCAACAGCAATGAAAATCATTATTCACGACCACCTTTCACTCCGTAAGCGTTGTCCGAGATGGGGCCGCTCAAGCTGACCCATGAACAGAAAGACCGCCGCGTAGGTTGATGCCGATTTATAATAGAGAAATTCGACGGAGGCGAGAAAAATTACCTATACGATATACTTACTAATGACGAAACATGGCTGTATAACTACCTACTCGAAACAAAGCGACAATTGACCGTATAGTGCTTTGAAAATGGACCAACATCAACAAAACGTCGCCGTGCGCGAAGCACATAGAAACACATACACATAGAATGGTCGCCACGTTTGTTATGTAAATCTGATCATATTGCTACTTTGGTGGTAGAGGATCAAAATACAGTCAGTTCTGAGTGGGATGTGACAGTTTGTGCCCCAGCAGTATTATCATCTCGGTGTAACAAGCGACCGAAATCACAATTCCGCCAATTTCTTTAGCACCACGACAGCGCCGCGCCGCAAACGTCCGCCAGAACACTTGATTTTTTAATTCAAAAAATGTGTATCCTTCCTTACCCAACATATTTTTCTGACTTAGAACCTTAAGATTTTTACTTGTTTCCCAAAATCAAATGAAAATTGAAAGACAAGAGATACGAGAGCAAGGAAGATGCACTGGCTGCCTATAATTTCGAAATTTCTAAGGTATCTGAAAAAGAGTGATCAGAGGTATTTTTCAAGTGGTATTTAAAACGCATGGAAAGGTGTATACATGCTCAAGATGAATACTTTGAAAAGATAGATATTACTAATAAATAATAAATATTATGATTTTTAAGTATCTAAAAACTTTTGGCGTCCCCTTCGTATGGGCCGACGATAGATCCAGGCGGCTTCTGACCGGTCCTACTGGAAAATTATGGAAGAGGCCAGCGTCCAACAGTGGACGTCCGACGGCTGACATGATGAATGTAATAAATACGAAAGCTTCTGAGAATGTTGTTTGTTACTCTTTCACGAATAAAGTGCTGAGTGAATTTTGAAGAAACATTGCAGTAATATTATATCGCACGTGGGAAAAGCACATCCACACACCCGTATATTTTTATATACGAGTATAAAGACATAGGTGTGTGACGTCACAAGCCATTAAGTTGCCGCATAATCACTAGTCTAGTTGGCAACAGAAGCAGAAAACGTGTCTAAGAACTTTTTAAGTGTCGTGGGGAGGGAGAAGTGCTCGTTAACAATCATTCGATGCAATTGTAAAAAACCTTTTGAAAATATTAACATTTAAGTTTATTTATTTTTAGTCGTATTGTTTTTTTAATACATAAAAAATAATATAGCAAATAATACAATATAACAACCAAAATTATTTTTAATGCATTTGCCTAACAAAATTTGCAAGAAGATTTTGCAGCTATACTTCAAAAACTGAGTCTCAACATTCGTTAGATTCGTTTTTCGTGCTAAAGTTTCTCTATCCGTTGCAACATTTGAAGAATCATTTATTCTCTACATAGTATCCCGAATCCCACATAATCCTATGCAAATTTGTATTGCATGCGGCATATGTTTATAGGGTATCATTCTGAAGATTTTCCTCCTCGTAGAAATCTTAGAATATCTTTAGGCGATGGTATCTAACCATAATTAAGTTCATCAGCTAAAGGCTAAAAGAACTAAGGCAGCCTGAATTACCATTGATTGAAAAATAATTAATACGTTGATTGTTAATGAAGGTGATGCGTCCTTTAAATCTTTTTTCATTTTTAGGTTCAACTAGTGGCCGAGGGTGGAATAACATCTATGGCGTGGTCGTGCGAGAAATTCAAAATGGAGGAAGGCGAAGAAGGCCCCGAGAACAGTGGAGGGCATGTGCTCGCCGTGGCTTTAGGCAACGGGGAGATTGTGCTGCTACGCGGACACGATGACGTCAGTCCAGCGCGGGTACGGACTGGTTTGAGGGGAAACACCTTGGCTATGGAGTGGGCAAATTCCAGGGAGCTGTTAGCAGTCGCCGGCACATTGATTCCTGGTAAAATTTCCTATTACTTTCTCTATATCTAACTTAACGTAGATACATATATTACAATTACAGTACAGAGCATAAAATTGCAGTGCTGCGCGTTATAATAATGTTGACGGTATTAATAATAATGTTAGACGGTAGTAATAATAATTTTTGGCCGGGCAATTGCGCTGAGCGCAATTCACGGCGATTTTGACCGCCAGTTTCTATTTGCACAAAGTGGAGTAAATATTATCCAAAAAAGCGATAGAAATTCCTAACTTTGCTGTGATTTGGTGTAATAATCAAAGTAAAAACGTGAATAAGCAAAATTCTGAAGGTGTATAAATTTTTTATTGAAATCATTTTCAAAATCAAATTATTAGGCAGGGTATTTGCACTGTCACAACACAGAAAAACATCATCTGTGAGTGAATTGGTGATTTGATATCATAACATTGACAACATAGATTTCCACACAACATACACTTTAATCGGATGAAAATGTTTCGCCAATCATTATCATAAAAAAGTAAACTGGTCGTACTTAGCGCATGACTAAGCGTTTTAGAAAAATCTTTCCCTTTTATACATACGTGAAAAAAATGTTTTGAGGTTCATTCTTAACGTTTTGATAAATGAGACGTCTTGAAGGCAAACTTTTTATGCGCTGTTTACACGAATTTTACGAGCACTATACAAGTTTATAGCATTCGTTTTATGCGATCGTGTCGGTGTCACCTAAACCACTTTTAGCAGTTTAAGTGAGAATTTTCTATGTATTAAAATAAAACTACACATAAGATTCGCCTTAAATATTTATTTATACATATATTATTTATATCAACCCCCAGGAGGGCTAGACGACCAACAAGGTATACAAGTGACCGAAAAATGATAGATACATATTATAATTATGATCTTGACCTAAATCATACTGTTTCAATTATCACTATTAAATTAAAAAGTTGTGCAAGCCGGTCCACTTGATGGTAGGTGGCTGTCGTCGCGTATAACACAAGCATAGCCACAGGTGCTACAAGGGCGCTGCCGACCATAATAGGATTAAGGAAAAAGAAAGGGAAATTGGTTCTGGGGGCCTAGCCAAGATGCAAACGCTTCGTTGCGTATTTCGGAAACGAAGAGAGAAAGCTTGGTGATTGGTTGTTGTAACGCCCATATAAAATTTTGACCAATCACAAAGTTTTCTCGTAGCGTTCTCTCTTCGTTTGCGAAGTACGCAATATACACACTACGTCGGGAAGATGCATGGTCACTGCTGACCTTAATACGAGAAGGATTCCACTACTTGGTGTTACTAATGAATTTTCAAAATGGCAAGGAACCAAATGGATTAGTTATCTTCACCACATGAACACAAAAAAACACATGCGTTTATTTTCCTGTATATTTCTGTAAGAAAGTGGTTACTGCTACCAGACCGACTGTTCGTTTATGACTACGGATCACAATTTACACTGTTCTCACAGTTAAAGAAGACTTAATATTTGCCCTTTTTTTTTTCAGAGCCACACGAGCCCCCCGACTCGCCTCCTTATAACAATGTGGTTAAATTCTATTCGGACAATGGGGCTCTCATATACACCGTGCCCATACCAAATACACAGGTATGAATATATATTTTTAGATTCAAATTTCCACAAATTAGTTTTACGATACCCAAAGTATTTTATATCAACCTTTAGGGGTCAAACCGACTTATAAGTAGTACTGAACTGAGCGAAAAATTGATTTGGGGGTCTGTGTTATGTAAATTTTATTTAAGCAGGTCGTGATCTTAATTTTTATTTTTAATGATTAGAATGATTAGAATCCACATAAAGGTTTTTTGCTTACTTTTTATTAAAAAAGTAATAAACATACCAACAGCGATGGTATTATTATACTGTCTCGTAGGTTTTATAAACAAACTTTCAATACAAAACTAGATAGCCAGCAGGGGCTCTACCTAAAACAATAAAACATGGCATGTGGTCTACGAGACCACATCTCTTTTTGTGCTATTTATTCTCTCAATACTTCGTTAGACGACATTGTAATTTGCGCTATTAAACTCGTTATTGCGATACTTATAGCTACTATATACTTATACCATAACTGAGACTATTAACAGCATTATTATGAATATTTTGTTAATTTTACCACACTATAATGATTTATGCATGTACCTGTTATAATTTATAAATCCATATAGGTTTCAATGATCTTCAATTCAATAAAGACTGTAGCGACGATAGAATTCCTATAACACCATGAACTCGCAGGTTAGGTGATCGTTGACTCACACTAAGGAATTTTATTCAGTAGTTTTTTTTTGGATATTTAATAATTTATTAGTTATCCTTAAGTAGATTTTGAAATATTTAATAATTGAAGACTTTAAGGAATCCAGACTTTAAATACGGTTAATATTTTTTCCTTTTTGTAAATACATTGTGTGTTGTTTGACAGTTGTTTTATGAAGAAATGCTGATTTGTTGTTTAGGCACGCGTGTCGGCGTTGACGTGGGGTCACGCGGCGCGAAGGCTGTTCGTGGGAGTCGGTGGGGCTGTGTGCACGGCGCGGGTGTGGCGGGTTGTGGCGCCTTTACAACTGCTGGCGAGAGTTCGTGCCGCTCAAGCGCTACGAGATCCGAGACACGCAGCTCGCTTGCCGCTTCCGCCGCGGTTGCAACCAGCGCTCGCGAATCTCTTCGCACACACTATACGGGTACTCAAACGTGAATTGTACTGGTAATCTACATATAAAATAAAAATGAATCCCTAAATGTGTTGCTAAGCGCAAAACTCGAGAACGGCTGGGCCGATTTTAATTCTGTCTTCACTCATGGATAGAGGGATAATTAGGAAAGGTTTTTACGTAAAAAAAATGCACCCCGGGCGAAGCCGGGGGCGGGCCGCTAGTCTTCTTTATAAATAAAAATGAATCCCTAAATGTGTTGCTAAGCGCAAAACTCGAGAACGGCTGGACCGATTTTAATTCTGTCTTCGCTCACGGATAGAGGAATAATCGGGGATGGTTTATACGTAAAAAAAAAATGCATCCCGGCGAAGCCGGGAGCGCGCCGCTAGTATATTATAATAACCAAGAGATTGTTGACAGATAATTAGCTTTATTCAGCTAAAATAGTAGTTACATATTATTATTATATATTACATAGTACAAGATATGCCTTTCTTGAAAAATTTTAAATACTGACATTTCTTTACTTCATACCTACTCATAGTCACGTTAAGGCTATAAACAGACGGCATTAACAATTTTAGATATACGGTCACCATTTTAGATATAGAAAACCATAATTATACATACTAGTGATCAAACAAACAAAAGCATTTTTTTTTACCAAAACTGAAACCAATTTTTTTTGTATAAACTTAATTTGTTGGTTTCCAGTGCAATGTGCCGGAAACACATGAGCTGCGCCGGTTCGTGTCACGTCCTCCCGGAGGAGCTGCGCCAGCCGGAGGAGTGGGCACGCGCCTGCACTGCACAATGCTCCGGCACGACGACGAGGAGGCCGGTGCATACACGCTTTACTTGGAGCACCTCGGCGGGCTAGTGCCTCTACTCAAAGGTCGACGCACCAGCAAGATTCGCCCGGAGTTTGTCATATTCGACCCTCAAGCAGAAGGTATTTTCTTCATTGCTATAGTATAGCTATGGACCATTAGACACCGTGCATGTTGAAAAAAAAAATTGTATCTAAAACCGTAGAAATCGAACTACAACAAACGAGCTGCCCATAGCCCAGCTCAGTTTGTGACTGCAAAGCTCAGTATGCACTACCACATCGTAGACAATAAACGAGTATTTTTTTTTACATATAGCGTTCTTCTTTTATTTCAAATCCTGTCAGTAGAAAATCTGTAACGTCTAAAAATGACGTAGAGCTCCGTTATTATATTAGTACTATATTTAGTAAATAGTTAAGAATCGCCTTAGCGACTTATCGCTGTGACAGGGGTTCCGGGTTCAATTCCCGGCTGGGCCAATTTTGCAAATGATCTTTTCAAAGTTGACACTGGTCTTGGTGTTCATTGTTTCGCCCACTGTGCGTTGTATAGTTATCCCATAACACAAGCCTTATAGTGCTTACTTTAGGTGCTATACAATTGTATTAAAAAAGGGTGGGGATGCTCTTTGGTAATTTAAAAAGCTGATTGTATTTTGGTTTTTAGGCACAAGTAATCTGTCAGGCGTAGTGCAGAATGCACGGGAGAGTAGCAGCAGTGGGAGCGCGACAGGCAGCTCGTCGAGCGGCAGTGCAGGCAGTGGAGGTCGAGGGTCTCCTAGGGTCGCCCGCACCCCACGCCCCGCTCGCCGTGCACCTAATCACAGAGACTCTGACTCCTCCGACACCGAAAGGGAAGAAGGTATAATATTCATAATTGAAATAAATCAATTTTACATTGCCTTTTTTTTAATTTACTGAAGCGAAGCGAAAAACTTCATAACTAAACTACGCCACCGATGCAAAGTTGGTGAAGTGCCATCCCTCCATGCGTGACTATCTGATGTCGATTGGCGACCGTCAACTGGCATGGCAACTTGTCACAAGTAGGCGATTGTGAATTGATGATGTTGATAATTGTGATGATATTTCCTTTGTTCCCTTTTATTGGTGCAGCACGTGGTTTTGACTATACTGTTGAGATCTGTTTGTGTATGTGTATGTAACTCGTATGTCATGTCACGGTGTTTCGTCTCCGGAACGATCAGTAGTGTCGTACTTCTAAATAAGTAGGTACAGTATATAATTGCCGTCTCAAATCTACAAGTTCTACCATATATGTATACTTACGAATTAGCCAAGATTAAGCTAAGTATTGATAGTTCGAAGATGTTCATTCAGACAATATTTTTTCTAAATATTTTTACAGGCTGCTCAGGGTCTCCGAGATTACAGAGACGTCGACGCGCACGAGAGAGGCGTAAGATCCGGAATAACAACGAGAAAGATGACGCGCTAGATGAACTTGCGTATATTGATTCACTGCCGGAGGTAGCACATATCATACCTTAAGTCGATGTAAAGTATTTAAAAACATTAATTAATTGTTTCATATATTTTCAGGACGTGCGGCTAGTAGAAGTAACATCAAATATTTGGGGAACGAAATTTAAAATGCACGGTTTGGCAAAAAATGTGCCCGCTAATCTGGGGCAGGTGACGTACAAGACGTCTCTTCTACACCTACAGCCTCGACAGATGACACTCACTATCACTGAATTGAGGGATGACTATCCGATCGGACCAGACCCTAGTTTTAATCCGAACCTCTTTTCCGAAGACGAAGAAGAAGTATTTCAGTCCAACGACAATAAATCACCGTCACACACTAACAATAACATTTGGAGAAAGATAACGTTTAGCGAAAGGGTCAATAGTAATAATATTATAAATCAAAATGAAAGCTACGCTCCGAATAACAACAACACAAGTCCATCGCTAGCCAGAGCCGAATCCTACGACGAGTTTCCGTACATCGATACTAATGATATGAATAATATGTCAGACAATGTGTACAATAACGCGCCTGTACGACACACCGCACAAACCACCGAAAGAAGGGTGAACAACTCGACACAACACGTACCCAACCGACACGCCATCTCCCCTCTTCGTTGTGAGAGCTCCGTACCCACATTACAGTCACCAAAAAACGCAGTCGCACCAACCGATATCATATTTGAAAGACCATCGCCACAAACCGTCACTTGCGGAGGCCGCGGAGATTTCTGCGGAGGTAGAACCGATTATAGCGTCCGAGGGGACAACGTGTCCCTCAAAGGAAATCTGTCCAACATAGAACAGCAGTTTAGCTTAAATCTTAGTCTAGAACCTAGCAGACAAGTTACCATAAAGAAATGTGATAATCACGTAACAGACACCTGCCTCTCGAAATTACGAAAGAATATTTGCAGCAGAGGCGAATCGGGGTCTTACGAAATGAACACTAGGATTTTAAAGTCGCTTTGTAATAAAAATTATGAGCACGAGGTACACCCAGATGCTTTGAATAGAAGGGCAGACACGCTGAAGAACTTGCAGAAAGGGGAAGACCTAAAGTTTATCGACGAAGAAACGCCGGTTGACACGACTATAAACAATATAACGGACCGAGCGAGAGAAGTCAGGGTCCAGAGGACAACCACAGTAGTTCCGATCAGCCCGGTGTGCGCCAACGTGCCGGTATACGACACAATGACGCGCAGCTGCAGCGTCGGTTACCTTGATCTAGTAGATCCACAGGTGCTTCACGCTCAAGTCAGTCTCACCGCACTTCGAGGCGAGCCGCCTCGCCGCCTCGTATTGGTAAACAATAAGCGGCACAGAAAGAATCAAAAAAGACATTTCCGAGCTAATGATGTAAAGCAAATAGAGATTCCGAAGCCTAGTTTAAAGAAGTGTGGTAAATCGAAGAGTCTAGACTCAAGCGAGTTATCGTTGACTGTTGAGAAGGCGAAGCGGAATTCCAGAGCAGAGCTGAACGTTAAAGGTGACGTAGCATCGACGAACTCTAGTAGTCGCTGCAACAGTACAGGTGGGGAGGACAACAGTGGTACGAGCGCAGAAGAAGGCCAGAGGACAGGGGTGCGACGGTCACGACGCGACTACCCCGTGTGCACCTCGTGCCGGCTCGTGTCGCCGTACGACCGTCGTGACGTAGACGCTGCCACTTACGTGTGCGTGGCGTGTACGACGCGTTCGACTCCAACTCCGCCCCCTGCTGCAACGTCCCGCGCGCCCGCCCCGCCCACACCGGCGCGCTCCTCACACACAGACAGCGATTCCGACTACAGCAAGTATTATAGTTAGTATGAAGTAGTTGCTTCTAACCAACCAGTGAACTCTTCACTCCAGGTACAATCTTCTAGTGCTAACAACACTTAGTAAAGTAAATAGTTTTTTTCAGCACCGTGTTTCTGGCATGCACTGCGAGTTCATTGAAAATTGTGTTCGCGAACACGAGGTTCTGTCCTTAATTTTGAAGCTTCAGCTGCATTGAAATTGTTTTTTTTTTTACTACAACAAATAGAGTAGCTTTTATGGCACTGTTTCATGTAGGTGGTAAATTTAGTACAGGGCTAAAAATATGTACTTACTTGAAAATACAATTATAGCCTCGATAAATTAGATTGACTCTTATTATTCTTTGTTGATATCGACCAGGGTGGTTGCGGATGCAGAATTTTTACCAACTGCGGATACGGATACGGACGCGGATTTTTAAATGAACAGATGATATCGTTAGATTTAATTTTTAAGTGCAGAAATAGATGATTTAAATTGATCATTTTAATATATTTTTTATTATAATAAGTAACCAAACTTTTAGCAGAAAATTGAAACAATTAAAATAAAAAAATAAAAAACTGAAACAATCCTGGGAAAACGTGCGAGATTTAGGACTAGCGCCTTCCGCATGGTTGTGGATGTTTAAATAACTGCAAAATCACTGCGATACGAATATCTGCAACATCCCTGATGGTATCGACACGTTAGTTCACTGTATTGTAAGGGTTGCGAACTTCCGTTTCAGGTTCGTTGGAGCAGCTGGCTTTGCGATTGCTAGCGTCGCGAGGGGGTAGCTCAGTCGGAAAGAGTGGTGCGGGCGCAAGAGGAGGGGTAAGCAGTGCGGCGGAGAGGGAGAGCAGCTCAGCGCCTGCGTCGCCACGCCCCGCGCGCAGTCAACCCGCGTCCCCCGCACCGCGCGCTCCCCCGCGTAGACACAGATACTCCTCCGCGTCACCCATACGGTACTTCCATAGCAATAAGAGTTAATAGAGAGATGGACTAATCGTTCCCTAACCACCTGTAAAGTAAATATGGGCAGAAAGTGTGAGAGACGAAGCGAGCGTGCGGCCGGTAGTTGTAGAATTTTTATTGATTCTCGAAATTACTACAGACCTTCAGGAAAGAGATAGGTGTTCCCTCTTTCCAGAGAGTGGTTAATTTCATGCGGATAAAATATTGAAACACCCAGTCTGCATTTTAATCACTGCGTTTGTAATAATACCATATGATACTAAAATAATGCGAAACTAAATTAAAGATAAGGTCGATAGAAAGGTTGACGACGTTTTCATGATGATCGGTTAAGTAGTTAAGGCGTGAAAAGGTAGTTACTTTCAGTTAAAATATTAAGTTGGGGTTATACCACGCAGTGTGCATATTATGCCACTCCTTTTTTAATGATATCATATGACGCGAAAACGTTGTGACTCATTTTGTCTGTCTAACAGACTTGAGCTCTCAGTCCTTATTTCCTCATTTGAAATGCTTGATTATTATTTATTTATATTAAATTAATTAAAGCTTTTAGTGGGCGTAATCAGCAATTACAAAATAGAATTATATTTTTTTAGACAACTACTAAACTCGCCCCTGTTAAATCGAAGAAGGAACAAGAAGCAGTCGGAAAGTTCAGACGACGAGTTTTCGAATGGTGGATACAGCGAAGTAAACAGTAGGAATTATCGTGACCTGGAAAGCTTTCAGAAGGCACAACTTAGGAACAAAGTACGTATTTTGGTCAACTTTACGCACTTTTTGTTGAAAGTTGAATCCCATGAACTTATCATGGGGTCTCTGATACTGTGATAAACCACTAATGATTGTGTTGAGATATTATTTCAATTCTTCTCTGTACTACTTATGTTTTCGTCAGCCTTGTAATTATTTTAGGTATACACTTGGAATTTCCCAATCCTTGTGTTTTTCGTAACAATTACTAGTGAGTCAATTTCTTATCAAAATATCGAAAACCAGTTAAGAAATTGAACCGATGTTGTAAAAAACCGTAAATTTAAAATACATTTTAAGTTATAAGCCTCTCTATATAAGGAATGCCTATACACACTCATATAGAGAACAGTCACACCCATCATATAGGGAACATATACTGCTTCGTATAAGGAATATATACTCCCACGTATGGCTCTCCTTGTTGTCTGGGCTGTGTGTGTTTTTTTTAGAAATGTGATAAATTGTTTCATGCGCCTGTACGTATACACTCGTTCTTATTGGTTGTTTACATGCGTGATTCCTTCGTCACTTTCGATCAGAGCTCAACGTCCGTGTCTATGTCCTTCGCGTTGCTCTGTCGAACTGTTTTCTTGACATATATAGTATTTTTCTATCCTTATGTTTACATCGGTTGCCGGATAGAATAGATAAACAACCACCCAATAGAGACTGTAAACGATGACTGCATATAATGAATGTGTGTTAGTTGAAGCGCGCTGGCGGTGCGTTGTCGCCGGCAGCGTTGGTCGGAGCAGTGGGGGCTGGAGGGGGCAGGGGAGGAGGCGCGCGGAGGCAACTGGTGATGCATAACAAGGCTCCCATGTGGAACGAGAACAGCCAGGTGTACCAACTCGACTTCGGGGGTCGCGTCACGCAGGAGTCCGCCAAGAACTTCCAGATCGAGTACCACGGAAAACAGGTGACATTAATTAACTTGTTCTGCTTGACATTAATTTGGATGCAAAATACGATATAAACTAGGCATACCTGGATAAGCAAAATTCACATATTTACTAACAAATTAGAGAAACCTTTATCTCGACATCTTAAGATCTGTCTGACATTATCGCTCTTGTGTGAACTCGTTCCCTTTTCTTCCCTTCCTCCCGCCTCACCCCGCATTCCTAAGGAGTGGTATAGTGATTCCGGAAAAACTATATTAGGCCTCTCGTTAATGTAATAATAATAACACAGCATTTGAAACCTCCAGGTGATGCAGTTTGGTCGTATCGACGGCAACGCGTACACGCTAGACTTCCAGTACCCATTCTCGGCGCTGCAGGCGTTCGCCGTAGCGTTAGCCAACGTCACCCAACGTCTCAAGTGAACGCCAAGCCACACCATCTTTATATCACTTCGAACATACGCCATCACTGACCATTTCGTGATGTAGATCTGTTAAAATGGCATCAGTCATGCTCCGCTACAATTTAAGTGAAACGAACAAATATATATTTAACATCAGTAACACTTGATCATAGATTTACTTAGTTAAGTTTTTCTTTAAATTATTTATTAAATTTACCTATTATAGGATTGTTCCTTTATTTTTTTAACGTTTTGCAAGTTATGAATTGAAAAACTAATAGTGTGTGTCCTCAGTGAGGGAGTATCATGTATGAATACGTATCTAAGTAGGTACCAGATCCGCACGCCTCTCAGTCGGGACAGGTTAAAGTAAAGATAGGTGGAAGCAAAATTTCCACCTATCCCTCCCTACTTGTAGTGGGGATACTTCGTACGGGCGAACAATGAACAAATCGAGTATATTTTGTTTCTTTTTTTATTTGAAACCACAATTTTCTTTATAATAATTTGTTGCGATACTTATGAAGACATGTGCCAGACATGGTAATTAGTTTACAATGATTAATTAATAAAATAGTAGATAATACTCATTCCAAAGCATTTTTTAATCTGAAATTTAAATAAAAAAAAATAATAAAAATTAAATAAATTGTCGTTTAAAATAAATCTACATTACGAAAACATCTAAGTAAATAAATGTCTACATATTTAGTTAATTAATGTTACCACCCCATGACAATGTTGAATATATACTTAAATATTTTGTATACTAGTTTTAGATAGGTAGATATATAATGTGTGAAATATAATCTCATTGCTAAAGACAGTGGTCGCACTGATGAGAAGGCTAAATAAATATATAATTTTAGTAGTAACGAGACACTGCATTTCGCAATCCTAAATTGGGCAGCCCCTCTGGCAATAGTAACCATCCCTTAAATAAGGTATTTCGGTGAGTAAGTGATGCCAGAAAGTTCCCTATCCCCTCCTAAACCTAATTTCTGTCACTGTACCCGCTAATTAGCTAACGTTGGGACAGGACATCTTCATTTCTTATGATTGAAGGTCTCTTAAAATTATGTACCTACCCTTAATGGTTTTTTTCACTATAGGAACTTCAAATTGACCATTGTTTATTGATCTTGTTCAGAATAACCCATTGAATTTCGCCAATTTAATACTTAGTTAAATTAGGGCACACGTTTGCCGCATGTCACTAAATATTTATGCTTCTTATATAGGTAATTACCTTTATATTTTAACTGTCATAAATTGAAAACAGTGAGGTCTTTGTTTTAATAAAAGTTAGTATATTATGTAGAATGAATTCGTCAGTGCGACCGCCGCCTAAATTATTCCCTGCCATCGGGACCATCACTACAAAGAACAAAAATTCTTAGTGTCTTATTGTATTCCTCAGACATAAAAAGCGAACTATTTATTATTTTACTTAATAAATTTGGCAATTTTGTCAACGTATATACAAATGTATGACGGTCAAAAAAAAATACAAATATAAATCTCTTGGCCTATACGCTAAAAATCTTATAAATAGCATATTCTTTTACAATTTCTTTAGTTACATTTAGAACATAATTCTCATTTTATATATTTTTTTCTGCTTAACTAGTCCATACATGTATACAAAGAAAATACGCTCTCATAAGACTCTACCGAATAAGTCGTATGTTATCATTTTGTAGCTTCAATCCAAATGTAGTGTTGTTATGGTTAAATTTAATTGTTTTTTATTGCACTTATATTTTTAGGTAGGATACCTACAGGATGTTTTTTTTAGGTATATTTTCTTTCGGAGAAACATACTAACTGTTGGCCTAACTCTCTAGCATTATCGCATCGGATTTTTAAAGATTTTAATGTTTAGTTAAAGCGTACCAACTTAGTATTATAATGAATATTTTACTTTGTAGTTAAATTTAAATATAAAATCTGAATGTGATCATTTTTAGCACATTTTTATATAGGTTATATTTAATATTGTTGTTGTGTTGTGTGTTAATAATTAAAATTAATTAAATCGTTGTCTTTTAGAATTATTAGTGTGCAAATTGAGTGTTTGAAATTTTAAAATATGTATTATTAATATTCGAACACTCGTTTTAAATATTTCATTTGGTCTTCAACAATTGGAATATTATATTGACTATTAATATATTCATATATACCTATTATTATATATTTTTCCTATGATGTAAAGAAAGCAAAAGTTTTTGTCTTATTTAATTGACAAATTTCCTTTGAATAATCCTTTAAATCAAATATTATGGTTTCTTAGGTATTATTGCGTTATAATATAGTAAAAAAAATTTTTTCATTTTCATTTCAAATTAGAAAAAAAAGACAATATACATAACGTCACTGTTAAACTAAATTAGAACAAATACGATAACTACATAACATTCCTATATTCTTTAATAATTACATAATAATTAATTACTTTCTCATGACCACTTAAGCTAGGTTCACATTATTGTGTCGGGGTGTGTTGTGGTGCCGTCTGTTGTGTCGCAGAGTATTCATACTAATGTGGTGTGTTGTGTTGCAATATGGCGCATTTTTAGATCATTCGTATTTCAAGAGTTGTGGATTGAACACGTGTATAAAATGGAATCGTCTGACTCTGACAGCGATTTCGATGAAGATATTCAGTTTCTTCTAATGATGAATCTTCTAAAGAAAAAGAAAAGGAGATATTGGGTTCATCCTTTAAATAGAACCAGGGACACTAGAGGTGCATTTCATTGTCTTGTTCAAGAATTAAAAAGTGATGATGAAAGATTCCAGCGATATTTCAGATTTACTAAAATACAGTTTGAGCAATTACACAATTTTATTGAAAAGGATATCAAAAAAATGCACACTCAGTTCCGACGTCCTATAGGAACAAAGGAAAGACTTGCTGTTTGTTTGAGGTATGTATTGCATAGTAATAATTAACAATAACATAAGGTTTATTTTAATTTGGTAGGTTCTATAATCTAAACTCAAAGGTGCTTAAATCACAACATATACTTACTCAAGGTGTTCAAAATAAGGTAATACAAGCCCAAATTGCTGTGTTTAGACCATCATTACAAGGAACTTTTACTAAGGGACGAACATTAAATTACCTTATATAAAACACCTTGTATTTACACTAAAATATTAACTTATATATCAGATTCACTATAATCAACTGTACTGTAGTATGTTTCTAGATTTTGATCAGCGAATGAATTTGTTTGCTGTGGTTGTGATGTGTGAGATGAAGATGTAGATGGCAAAGATGATGGTATTGCAGCTGAATGGTAAGCGGCAGATGAGTGTGTGGATGAACGTAGTGACTTTTGAAAATCTGGATATAGTGGTGATATTTGTGGCTGGGAAACAGTTTGCTGTGGTGGAATAACTTTGTAGGACGTTATGTTGATTGGGGTTTGTAAAACTGTAGTTGTCTGTTGTTTTTCTAATTGGCGGATTTGTGCTTGAGATACTGCAGTGTGCAAATCAAGTTTAATTTTAGTTTGTTCAAGGATCGAAAGACCTTTCACGGCTTTACTCATACTCAAAAAGAATAGATCATTTTCATCCATATCCCTCTCCCGTTTTGCGTTTTGTTTTTGAATTCTGAGATCATTTGATGATTTCATAAGTTCATAAATCTGCTGCATGCTAGCCTTGCCAGTATTCTGGCGAGATGATGTGGAACTCCTGGTTGAACATTGAGATTCGCTTCTATGATACGGGCTAGCTGGAGGACTTTCCATTGCCGATCTTTCTGGTGACACTGATCCGGGGGGAGATATTATATTTGTAGTTGTGTTTCGAGACTCCATAAACGGGCATAAAAAACTCATTTGGTCTTCGTATTTCCAAGGTGTGACATTCATAGCAGCTTGACCACTTTTTTTAGTTCGCCTGCGTTTGAGTACACTGGCGAAGGCATTTCGTAATTTCGTCCACTCTTCCTTGCAACTATCAGCTGAAACAAAGCAGACCAAAAATTTAATTTATTTTGTTACAGATTTTTCGCTACCGGAAATTCATTTCGTTCAATGGCGTTCAATTACCGCATGGGAGTATCTACAGTAAAGGAAATAGTTGAAGAAGTTTGCGATGCAATCTGGAATATTATGTCACCCATTGTTATGCCGCAACCAACCGAACAAGCATGGAGAAATATTGCAAAAGAATTCAAAGAGTGTTGGCATTTTCCTAATTGTCTTGGAGCTTTGGACGGGAAACATATAAATATAATTTGCCCAATAAATGCAGGTTCTTCCTTCTACAATTACAAACAACAACATTCTCTTGTACTACTGGCTCTCGTTGATGCTCATTACAAGTTTATTATGATCGATGTAGGAGCATATGGTAGGAACAGTGATGGAGGTATATATGAAAAATCGTTATTAGGTCAAATGTTTGCTAGACAAGAACTAAATGTTCCACAAAATGAACCGTTAAGTGAAAATACAGAGCCTTTGCCGTATACTATCGTCGCAGATGCAGCGTTTCCATTGAAAACATATTTACTAAAACCCTATAGTAAAGCTAAGTTAATAAACAATGATTCTAATAAAATATTTAACTATCGTTTGTCACGTGCACGTCGTACTGTGGAAAATACATTTGGAATATTAAGAGCAAGATTCAGAGTGTTTCAGGGGCCTTTACAAGTACAACCTTATATGGTAGATAAAATCGTTCTCGCTACTTGTTGCCTACATAATTTTTTAATGACCCAAAATGCGCGTGTAGAAGATGCAAGTTTTACCGACTCAACGGAGCTCAATAGCAGTAGTCCTACTGCCTTGTACAATATTCCTCCCATATCAAGAAATCCAACCCAAGAAGCTGTCTACGTCAGAGAAAAATATAATAATTACTTTATGAGTCCAGAAGGACAAGTACCGTGGCAAATAGAAACCATTAGACGGAACAGATAAGTTCAATAAATTCATAAATAAACAACACATACCTGGTTTATTTAATGTTTTTGATATTTCTTCCCAAGCACTATTCCTGATATTTTGATCCTTATATTCTTTACATTTCGTATCATAAAGAACTTTGTATTGCCGTACTAATTCAATAAGTTCATCTGACATTTTAAATAATAAACAAAAATATTATTCGCTTGAAGTTGCCTCGCTCGCGAAAGGCGTCGTAATGACAGAATTGATCACGTTCACACTAGTGTGGCGCGACAGATCCCCCACCACCTCTCTGGCGCCACCGAGCGTCGAGCGATTTGACTGCGACACAACGCGCCACAACACAACACAACCTACTAATGTGAATCTAGTCATAGTAAATGTACGTAAGCGATTGCCTTCTGGCGCGCCACGACACACCCCGACACAATAATGTGAACCTAGCTTTATGAGCAGTTAATGAAAGGAAACTATATTCTTATGCACTTATAAATTAATTACAAGTATTTAATTTTTAGAAATACTTTGAACATGCTTCATCCATAATTTTTGCAGTAACTATATCAATATCTTTATTTATATTATAGGGGAAAAGAAATTAATTAATATATTTTCTTCTTATGTATATACAATAATTAATTAAATTACAAAGTATATATTTCACTTTGAACTAAATACATATCTCCTGTTAATTATTATTGTTAAAGTGTGACTATTTTCCACTTCATTTTTAACAATTTAAATTTATATTAATTCTAAAATTTAGTAGTGGCAGGTAACAATGGTTTCAGCAGCCAATGGGTAACCCTTCTGACGGTAGTAAGACCCATAATGAAATAACAGCATATATGCTTTTGTGTTTCGGTGAGCGAGTAACGGGTAAGCCCTAACCTCTCTTCATCACTTGTCCTATTAATGTCGGTATACACCTACCGTCAGGTGGTGTCAGTCTTTCTGCTAAACTTTACATTTAAAAGAATTGCACATTGTTGATTTATTTTTTGAATTTACTATTTCGTTATTGTAAATTAAGCGTAAGTTACGTTTTGTTTGCTCAATATTAGTTCTGATCCTATTCACTGGAATGTTGATGTCTGTTGTAACAAATAAGTGCTTTTTTAAAACTAATGTATGTATATAAATGTATGTAAAATAGCGACAAGGTGTAAATAAAAATATACTCTTGAGAAATATTAACATGTTTTTTTATTAACTTGTCAACTCATTTGTGTCGAGACACAAACCTGAAGATTCCTTAAATTAAATGTATTTTGAAGCAAGGCTGAAATAATCGACACACTCAAAAATGCTTAATATGTAGTAGTATTGGCGATATAATATCAAAATTGATAAAAGAGAGCTTAGTACATGAGTACGATATTTCCAATACGTTATTTTTAAGAATTAGTGAACCGTACTGACCAACTGTGGTTGTAACGGGACTTGTTAAATTTTTTTTAACTATTATTACATGGCAATTGCTTAAATTACAAGTGAATCTTCATAGTCCTGTGTCATATCAATAATTAACATTGGAAGTAGTATATTGTTCAAAGGCGCCCGTTATTTGGACGCGAAAGCTTTGGCTAATCACTATCACTTGCACTCTGTCCGGGCACATAATCTCCGTCATCTTCATCTGATATGTCTAGATCCTCTAGATCTTGGAACAGTGACTCGTCTACTTTAACTGCGTCTCCTAAAAAAATACATTTATGACTGTTTCAGAAATAATATGTGCGTTCTAGATGAGAAGAAACAGCGGAAGAAACTCTCTAGTAATCTTTAAAAGAATTTACAATGATTCAATACCACAGATTTTGAATGATCATTATATATTATACCAGTTTCTATCTATCTATTGAAGTTTAAAATAGTATTAGGTGAAGCGATAGAGGGGTCACGCGACATCTATCGGATTTGGGTAGAACTGCTTGGTGATATTTTTAACGACCCACTCCACGGTAGATAGATGGCACTATCAAGTGTTATACTTTTTATTTTACAACGCCGACAAAGTCGCGAGCACCCGCTAGTATATAGAAACCTTCCTTGTTTACTTTTTCCATTAGTGAAAAATAGCATTGAAATCCGTTGCGTAGTTTAAAAGATATGAGAGTACATGCGGAGGGACAGGCAGACAGACGCGGCGGGGTTATACTATGTTATACTATGTTGTTACGATGATGAAGATCCTTAGAAGAAACCCCGAAAGAAACCATTCTTTTTATCATATCGTGAGGAAATTTATTATGAAAAATTTGCTGCTCAAATATATCTTCAATAAATTAAGTTAGATTCAATCATCTTTACTGTTAGTGAATTGAAACTGTCATCAAGTTATTGATATTGAAAAGTTATAGCAATATCAAATTGTTATTCTGACTAGACCTTTTAGAATGCAACTTCTATGAATAAATTTTTAATTAAATATGATCAACCCAACTCACCATCATCAAGGAACTTAAGGTCTGATTCATTGAGTGTCGTGTCTCTTAAGAAGAGTTCTTTGCCAGTGAGTTTTGTTTTATCCTTTGCTTCTCTCTCCCTCTTGGCCGGGATGCCCATATCAATCTCAAACTGTTTCCTCCACGCCAAGAATGATTCAACTGTTACTCTGGTGCCTTCAAACCTTTTCTGTAAATTATACATTATATTAGCGTCTGTTATTTATGTTGGCTGAAGTTAATTAATTAAGGTAGAAAAGTACCTACTTTACGAGGTTACAATATAAAGTACTCTGTGGCATGATATTAAAAAGGTAATCTGACAGTTTAATGAACAAGTACCCAAAGGGAGGCCCTTGTCATATGTCCACACATCTTATAGTTGGAATGGTAATTCTGATAATTCTAATATAGGTGGGACATTAAAAGTAAAAGGGACCAAATATAAAGTGGTTATAATTTATGTACCCGAAGTAAAGAGTGATAATAATTCTTTAAATACTAAACGCTAAAAACACATCAACATTTGTAATTATCCTACTAATATTATAAATGTGAAAGTTTGTGAGGATGGATATATTGTGGTTAAAATTGTCCCTACCATTTGCAAAATATGAAATAAAATCTATATTAATAAAAATTTAATAAACAGTTTTCCAATGAATTTTCTGCTACTCCACATACCATTTCAGCTTCCTCGTCAGCTTTCTTTTTAGCAAGTACTTTCTCGTCTTGTTCCTTCTTTATCTTATCCCACCTTTCAATAAGCCACTCCTGACCAGCAGATACTAGTGTAAATATCATTACCATGCCTAGATTTTCTTTGCCCTGTAAAATAAAAATAAAGTAGGTACATACATATAATAATTTTAATATACAAAATAATTGAAAAACAAAAAACTAATATAAGATTATAAACCATTAAAAGGTAAAAATGAAATGTCAACTTCAAATATTTGTTTTTTTTTGTATTGTGAAAAAAATACATATATTTTTAATCAAACTACATCTTCCAAATTCATAAAAATCTTTTGATTAATAACAGCTCAATCTTTTTCTGTGTAAGAAATTGTACCCATGCACACATGGCATTACCAAATGTAAAACCTTTTTGAAACCAGCTCAACACATACCTGTTCAGTTAAATGTTTAATTAATTCGTCCTTATCAACACCTTCCTCAAAATTGTCTTCATCCTCTATTTCTATAACCGGTAATTCGTCAGGATACTTTGCAGTATACGTAAAGACCAATTGGCAGGCAAGGCCTTCTCCGTCATCATACCCCTCAGATTTAATGGGTATACTGAATCTGTGGAATGGTTCTGTCTCTAAAACTGACGAAAAGAATAATAATTTAACTTTAGTAGTTATTGTATTTAGAAGAAAGTAAATTTAATATTAATTCACCTTTCATGTCGCCGTAATAAATGGATTCTAAGGCTTCCACTTCACTTGACTGTTCATAATTATAATCCATGATTTCGTTATTAGACTAGTGAACAAAATACTAAAGAATTAAATGAAAAAAGTTTAACATTTGCAATTTGCATGCGAGCATGCAATTACGATACGAATCAAATACGAATACCGAACCGAATACTTGCCGAATACCTCAAACAGTATTGCCAACCCCAGGAAAGCAAAAAGCAGCAAATAGAACTAAAAAAAACAGCAGAAAACAGTAAAGTAGTAATTTCAAAACATCATATCTACTGTCTGACATAAAATTCATAGAATTGATAAATAGTTATACAATTACTGTTCGATTTACCGCAAATTGCCTTTATTTAAGGAATTTCTGGAAATTGTAAAGTAAATAAAGTCAAAATGCAAAGATTTAATCAAAATTAATCATTTTATTACAATGGAAAAATTACTCATTAACATTTTCAATTTCGCGGTCTTTAACGTTTTCGGAATCATTTTTTTTATTAAAATCGTACATGCTTTTATTAAATTTTTTCATATGCATCTCAGTTGCATTAAATGTAAAACATTCTTTTACTTCTGCCTTCGTGTGTAAAGTGCCTTTAATTGTCGTCGTCGACATTTTATTTCTTAGCTTTGTTTTCATTATGTTTATGGCTGAAAAAAGCCTTTCTACGGCAGCGCTGCTATGGGGCAGACATAGCAGTTTTTTTTACCATGATGCATAATAGTGGAAATGTTTGTGTACCATCTCCATTCTTCATTTCAAAAACATGTTTCCAAAATTGGTGAATCTCTGGGATTTCATTGTTAAAGGGCAAGTCCGTATGCCTTAACTTTCGCCATTCTCTATCAAGTTCAGTTACATTATCTGGACAAATGTTCGGAGAAAAGTAAAACATGTCAGCAATGGAAGGAATATTCTTTTTCATTTACGCAGATCGAAATTCGGATAAATCACCTAAAACAGTAGAAATACGAACGAAAACAGAAAACAGGGTTGACAAGGCAAAAACAGTAAATCTACTGTTAAAACAGTAGGGTTGGCATCAGTGACCTCAAAAAACAGATCAGCCAAAAATTAAAAATATGTGTGGTGTGGTGTGTCAATGTCAATGTCATTCCGAAACTAGCACAAAAATGTAATAGCCATAATAGCTCTAGACTAGACTCTAGCTAGCTTATGGTATTCCGTGGCTGTTTAGCTCTTTTTTATCTAGATAGATAGGTACTCTACTCTTACTAAACTAAAATACAATTATTATTTAAAAAGAGTATAGGGTTAATGTTACATTATATTATTACATATCTTATAATGATAATCGATTGGCATTAATTAGATTTTATTGAGATTAGTATTTTCTTCTATTCTGCAAATAAATCTGGTCTGCGGTTTGACTCGACTGACAGTGACATTTATTTTAGAATTTAGATAGAATCTGTCATCCAATCCATCTGTTTGTTCATTGATTTCATTGTTGTGTTATGGTGGTTATTATTATATTAGTAGATATTAATTGAATTTCATAACTAATCGACACCAAATTACAAAAAAATGGAATCTTCAGATTTATCTTGTAACTCCAGAGCAAGGACCGATTCTGAGTAAGTTAAATAAAAAATGTATTTATTTATTTACATTGTATTTTAATATATTGATAAATAATATACTTATTGATTTATTTTTTCTAGGAATAGCAACATAAGGTCGGATGATATTGTAGAATTACAGGAAGAAGTCATTGCTAATTTTGAAAAGCCCAATGTTCCAAATGTTAATGTTCCAGAACGTATTATTTTGTGCCTGGACGTATGTTACGACAACATAGGTTCCTGTTATCGTTTAGGAGACGGAACAACATTTACATCATTCAACATGTTGAAACGTATATTGGACTTCTTTATTCATTCAAAACACGCTATAAATAATGAAACTGAATTTGCATTGCTCCTACTGAAAGATTCAGAAGCATGTTGGATGCACGATTTCACTGACAACATAAGAGATATTATTAACGCAATTGACTACATTGTACCGGAGGAAAGTATTAGTGAAACTTTCGATTTCAAACAGGTTTTCGAAATATTGGAGCAAAAAGCGGAAATACCCCAATATAGAGGAGATTGCATACTACCACCCCCATATGTTGTAAGAATGGTTGTTTTATTTTCAAGATCGAATTGTATCCCCCAGATTTCACAGGAGGATTCTTATTTTTCATTTCTCAAGAAACAACTGTACTTTTATATTGACATTCTCTTAGCTCATGAAGAAGATTGTTCATCATACAAATGTGAAGAAGTTTACGACACACTTCAAGACTTGGACAATGGGTATTCATATGTTTTTGAAGTGTCAAAAAATGCAACAAAAATACATGATTGTATTGCAAAATTACTTGCACATCCATTTCAGAGGCCACTGCAGAAAAATGCAAATTATAGCATTGGTGTTAGAATCTAAGGAGACTTATTTAAGGAAATTTTGCAGATAAGACAATAAAAAATATAAAAATTCTTTGAAATGTTTATTTTAAATTTTAAACGGATTATTAGTGGTACAAAAAAAAGGATATACTAAAGCTATAATTTATACAATATGTTCACATTGTTACAAACATGTATGCATGTACTTTTGAAATAATAATATTAAACAGTGTATTTCATTTGCAATTTCAAGAAATCTTGGCTATGTAATTACAAAATAAGCTGCAACATTAATTCTTTCTCAATTAACGGTAGTACTGAAGTAAGATTTCATTTTTATACTAAAAGTTCAGCACAGCCAACTGGTTAATTTGATCTTACCAATACATTAAATACTCATAGTTTTATTTTGATATTTATGTCAGTTTGTAATAATATCAAAACATCATACAATGATTGAGCAAAATATATATACAAACACAAAATAAGTTGATAAATAAACAGCAAGAGTAAATATAGTTCTGCTGAATATTAATTTCGATTTTGCAATTCATTGAGCGAACAAATCCACATTTTAAATTCAAATTCATTTTAAGAATAGTTCAATACAAAGTATTAAAAAAAATCAGAAAAAAAATAACAATTACACTATACATCTCATCTCAATTCCAGTAAATAATACAAAAATAAATGTAACGTAGTGTATATAATTAATAAAAAATAAAAATATATTTACACACTCATCAGATAGTCATCTAAAATGATTTAAATGTGTTACAAAAAAACATGGTGACCGTAATCTTAGCTCTCATACACTAAATCAATGTTTAAAACATAAACGAGGGCCACTAATATCACTTCACTGGTACTATATACTAAAGTTAAAGCAAAATTATTATAATTTATACATGATACGGCGCGATTTAAGTGAAAATTATCGCACAGACAAAGCATTATGAAAAACATCGCGCATTCTAAACAATAAATAAAGCTTGAATCAGATTACATTTGGCATACTGCTCTGTCAAGAATGTCACCAACACGAACGCGCCTTCGTATAAACAATTCATTAAAAGTCTCCATAAATGATTTCATGGTCATTCATTTTGGTGCAATTTTACCACTTGAAGATTTAAAAATGGTGAACCACTCTTGTGTAAAGAAAAGAAAAGAAAAGAACAACAACTGCCTGATATCTGGACAGGTTCATGAACATAATATACAAAAAATTGCATATAATTTTATACAAGATGCGATCAAAGGAAGAATTTGTATAGTATGGTCTAATTACTTTGCAGTTTGCGTCGAAAAGTGTAGTGCAACTTTACAAATAACTTCATGGCTGTATTTCAAATATTGAAAAAGAAGAAGCTTTAGCCACATATTCGAGAGAGAGCAAAAGAAGTTTTTAGGATCACTATTTTTAGGTTTTTAAAAGTTTTTAGGGGACTAGCAAATTGGAGGACTGCACGACAAAGTATTTTAAATTTTTCATCTGCTTTTAATATAATTCAAATATAACGACTTGACTTTATTATGAATACTTCTTGATGTTTCACTTCAAGTCTTGAAGTGATGACTTGGAGAGAACCGCACCGGCTCAATACATTTTTTTTCCAAAAGAATTAAAAAAAGACTAAAATGTATTTATTTACTTGCTGGGTGACTGTAGAAAAATAAATTATTTTTTTAAACTGAATATTTGATTTACGTTATTATTGCTTTTAGTTCACCGTTCATATATTTGATTATTTTTCTGCCTTGAAATTGTAAAATGATGTAACAGTAATAATGAATAAATAATTCACCTGATCAGCTCAAACAGAGATTGTTGATGGTAATGGATTAATTAGCTTAAAGTGAATTTGAATCGCATTTAGACACGAGAATCCTTTCCTTTCGACGGTTAGCATAATTCTAGTTAATGAATGTGTAGAAGTTGGCGATCCATGACCTTTTTCTATTGAGACTTTTACACCCTTACAAACCGGTTCACCGTCCTTTTAGAATTATGTTAAAATACGTCCTTGGCGCGCAGATTTCGCTCATTGATGACACTCACTAAAGAGTTTGCTGTCAAAGGCAATTAATGCTTCCTATGCAACACACCAGAGATCCTACCTCATCTATCGACGCTTTACATTTTGACACCGGTTGATTTATAAACGAAATAAATAACTTCACTTATCAGTCTCAACACTTTAAAATCTATTTACAATATTGTAAAATATTTCAACAAACACACTGAACTCATTCAATCGGCCAATCTAGCCAATCTCCCATCTATGCAATATTTCTGTTATTTGGCTACAATTTATCTCTGCAGTCTTCACCAAATCACATTTTAATAATTTAAGAATAATGGATCAATAGTTTTGCATTTGCATAACAAAATGCAAAACTATTTTTTTCACTAGTCTAATGCAAACTAGTCCAATTGGACGTCAGAAATAAATTGTATACTGTGTTCTACAATGGAATGATTTTCAACATTCAACCACACCAAATTTTTGTGTTTACATTATATTTTTTCAGCACATTACAAGGCGATATTCACAAAATACAAATTATACAAAAATCCTTAAAAATGGCCTCAAAACACAAGCCGATTTTAGACTGCCAATCTTGAAATTGAAATTTCATGAGATCAAAATTGACAGCCCATCAAAAATACTTTGTATTTGACGATTTCATCTAATAATAAATTTAAGGTCCTATAAGTAACAGAGGCCTTACCAGCTTCGATATCATTAAATGGCCATTCTGATAGGAACCAAATTTTATATCGAACAAACTAAATCTACCAATAAAAATTGTTATTTTTTATGAAAGTAAGAAAGTTGCAATAACAAAAAAATCTTTGACTGAGTATTTCTATCACAAAATTCATTATATCAAACATTAATAATGACCATTTATATATATATAAACAATATAATATATACGGGCCACCGGCGCGGCGCGGGCTCAGGTTTGTTTATTGCAAGGAAGACAGGACTAGACGAGACAATATTACATTTTAACATACACAGTGGCTATTACCCCTACCACGAGTTTTCTATATATTCAATATTTTTATATGCATTTTAGATGTACTCGTATATAAATATGTATATGCATTTACAGGTAAGTGTGAATACAAAAAATCTAGTTATTTTCTATTCTGAATAGGGATGTTGACTATTTTTGGGTAAGTGTTTAAAATCATTAAGTACCTTATGTAACCCAAAATATTTAATATTTTTTTTTAATACAACTAATAATTTTAAAAATTCCCAACACTTGTAAACTGTCTTTGAAAGTGGTGATGTTTGCGAACAAGCGACGACGGACATCGTGCACTTTGAGATAGGTATTCGTTGTCACGTGACTTGAGTGATTTAATTACATTTGATCATTAAATTTTTTTAAAGTAAAGAAAAATATTGTGTTTTTTTGGTACCTATTCTATTTTGGAGAATACAAAATTACATTATTATTTGAACACAGTCAACACCCCTATTCTATCATTATTTAGTTAAATAATGATTCAATGGTATTCCATTCGTTCAATGAAGTAATTATAGCTCGTGGTAAGTGAAGAGTAATTAACATCTACAGAACACATCCGCCCTTCAAGGAGCCGTTCCGAGTTAATGGATGAATGAACAATATGAATGGTTTGGGGAACGATGGAATGTCCTTCGGGTGGCATCAGTCTTATTATGATGAAGTTGTCTGAATGTTCGGCGCAGCTCCCCACGACCCCCTTTATTTACTATCTAAAAATGTGTTATCGCTATTTATACTGGTTCTTGCTGCTTTTCGCTTGTTCCGATAATATATTTGTCACGAATTTAGTTAATCGAAAAGCATAGAACATTTTGGATCTAGTTTGAGGATGTTAAACAATCAGATCCTAAACTTGTATACTGTTTCAACAATTCAAGTTAAAGAGGCACTGCAATAGGCCATTATTTCTTTGTTTATTTTTAATTCAATTAAAAAAAAGTCTATGTCAATCATGTGCCCATATTATTTAAAAACAAGATTACATTATAAGAATTTATACACGTAATACATTCTCAATATGTATTAAGAATGTACGCGCTGTAGTTTTTTGAAAATCCTTAAGGAATATAACATTTTTCCAGGATTTAAAGTATCCTCTATTTGTTGATTCAGGCAACAAACTATCTGTGCCGAATTTCATCAAAATCCGTTAAGCTGTTTCTGAGATTAGCGTGTACATACGTACAAAAAAAAACCCAAACTATTTTTTCGACCTTGGTAACATAAGTACAATGAGTACAAATTGTTTATTGAAAGAATATTTAATGTAGACACGGATCGTTTATGATTATTTATTATTATTATATGTATACATATTCAATTCAAATCGAATAATGATTCAATTTATTTATCTTATTTCATCTAACTAATAATAGTTAAATAGGTCCCTAACTTATTAAAAAGTTATAAAAAGTATCAGTTAATGCATTCTAACATTTTTTCATAAGTATTAAATTTTCAAGCTTTCTATTTGGTTTAATTCAAAGTGATTTTATTGTTAAAAATGGCCTATTGTCGTGACTGGAGCTAATTTGTTACATTTACCCATTACAACATTTAAACTATTATTCCGCGTCTCAATTCCTAGATCGAATTGCACACTCGAAACAAAATTTATCATCTTGCAATATGTAATGTGAAAATTGTCTTTGGAAAATTGGATTTAACATAGTCCAAAATTTTTACGAATTCTACCTGCCCTTATTTACTTATTATAATACCTCTATCGTACTAAATAATTTCAATCTTCTATCGTATAATAATATTATGTAGGTTATAACGATGTGATTTTACTAAATTCGGAGTACTTAGGTTAAACGGTAAGGCCTAATAATTCTATAATAATTATTATGTGGAGCAATTGCAATATCAGAACCTACGGGTAATGAGTAGGGGTATTTGGGACCCCGACTATCCCTATTTAAGACATTTACAATAGCGATGCCCGAAAATACTCTCATTAGCTGTTAATTCAGTAATACACATATTATTCAAACACAATATGTTACGTAAAGGGTTATATCTAACCGGAAGCAGTCGAGTCTTTATCCGGGATACATATTGCATGTGAAATTTCAAATAAAAAATCTAGCTAAATAATTTTAATATCGGCCCACATTTGATGATTTAAAAAATTCTATATATTTCAGACTTTCAATTTGATGCACCTTTTCTGTCAAACATTATGATTATTTATTTTTTATAGTACGATAAATTTATTCTATACATAAAAGGTTGGATTGCCCCTTTGAGTAACATATTGTATAAAACAGTTTTTTCATTGGTAGACAACAGTCCAATCCTTTCATTTTCTTGTAACCAATTGCATTTTTGACCACTGGTCTAGATTTCATTATCATTTAGCTTTTATGGTAAAGCTCGTCTAAGCTAAAAGTACGCTCTCTCTACAAAAAATGTACATTTTTACACAAAACACTAAAAATAATTTGTCGATAACAATATTAGTATATTGCTTCTCACATATCGATACAATTGCATACATTTTTAGTGGAGATGGAGCGAAGTTTTAGCTTGGGCAAAATGAACCTGCTGAAGTGAACCTGCTGAAGGAGTGAACGCAAGTGAGCCGTCACGCTGAATCGGCTCCATTCGACAGAGTGCGCTCGGATTGGTGACGCAATGATTCGAGTCGTCATAAAATTGGAAAATTAGAAGTCTTCACTTCTATCATGTGGTTATGAGCACATTTATAGATTAGTTCAGTTTCTACTAACATTTCGTTGCGTTGCTATCAGTTGGGGCCACACTAGGGGTCTGGTGAGAGGTGGGAGGGGGGGTGTTGGCGTCAAAGTACGCAGGCGGCGAATACCGCCATAGCGCGTCAGGGGGGAGGCCTGTCGGGCAGAGCGCGTTCGGGCAACGCAGGCGCAGCCTCCTCGGCGCCCGAGCCTCCGGTGCGCGCGCGCATCACGCTCGCGTACGCTCGGTACCTCTTTATCTGCACACAAACAAGTAAACTGTTGAAACAACTCTATAAGGAAACGTATCTAGAATGGCGGCTTGTACTGTGCATATAGTTGTACTTCACGGTCACAGTTTTACAATACATACAGTTGTGAAAATAATGTACTCGTGTAGAGCAATGACGTTAAAAACATATTAGGGCTAGATTATTGATTTAGGGCTAGAGAAGGCTAATAATAAAAAACTAAATAACTACATCCAAAAATAAAGTGAAGTAAATATCGGGCGATGCGAAACTTGTAAGTGTATATTAGATATGTAGGTAGGCACTTGATCGCATAATACTAATCACATTAATTTTATTTTTCATTTTGTGACAACCTTTGCGTATCTGCGTGTGACAGCGCAAGTACCCACAGCGGCGGCGTCGCCAGACATCAAAAGCGTTTCCTAACTGTATGGATTGTAAAACTGTGTCACGGATGTTATCTGTGCCTTGTCTATAGTTGTGATCTGTGCCTTGTTAATAGTGATCTGTGGCTTTTGGTAAGCAATGGATGCTCACCTCGTAGACGAGATAGTGGTCCTTGTCCCTCGCGTGCGGCGTGGAGTCTCGCGCGTGCCTTAGCGCCGCCAGCTCCTCCTCCAGTCGCGCGGCGCGCGTCTCGTGCTCCAACAGCTGTTCACGCTAACGCACAAAACACAGAGATTAATATTAAATGCACATAATGCTGTGCCAACTATAATAGATAGAACGATCACGCAAAAACTAACCACCTTGAACAAGGACTTCATTGAAGCTGCGACTTCGCGCTTGTTACCAGCTAATTCCTAATATACCTTCTTAATGTTATATATTGCTGTTTATATGTAATTTTTTTTAATTGTACAAATGTAACAACGTGGATTTTAGACGAGAATTTATGATTGTCAGGGCAATTTGAACATTTATTCCCTCAGTCTTGCGGCAAATTGAGAGTGAGAAATACTTTAAGTAGAAGTTTAGATACCATGTTGAGCCTCGTGTGCGAACAGGGCAGCAGAGGTCGCTGGAACTTCCTCTGCGAGCCAACCGCACCGGCGAGTGGCGGTGCAGAGTAAGCGGCGCATACAAAATTCACTGTCTCTACCCACGAACACAGCTCTTTGGAGTCACTGAAACAATACCGAGGCACATATACAAATTCTTTTTACATTTGTATATAAATATATCGCCCTATTGTAACAATTTTATATATATTTTTTTCTATAATATAAAGGTGGCAGACAAGCAGGCGGCCCACTTGATGGTAGGTGATTACCGCCGCCTAAGGACACAAGCAACACCAAGGGGATTGCTAGTGCGCTGCCTACCCTGTAGGTATTTGTTTACCCCTCGCTTGCCAGTACTAATGCCCGTTTTTGCAGTTATCTAAAGTTTGGTAACCCCTAAAGCTGCCCATTCACGGCAGTCACGATCACAATCGTGCATGAAGCGCCGGACTATAAGGCGGACGGCCGTGAATGGCCGGCTTAAATAGTAGTTAGGTGTTCCCTAACTCTAGGTAACTGCTGGTGAAAACGAGCATAAGACTCTTAATGAAATTCCACCCCTAGTCTACAGGCTACACAATATCCAATTTATCGTATCATAACGAGAACGCTTCCCACCATCTCTTAAATACAGACAGTATTATTTAACTTTTTTCCTCAGAGTAGGTGAAAGGGTCAGCATTTAACTATGTTCTAAAATCAATAGTGAAATGCAATTACATAGTATTAAAATAAATATACAGGTAATCGATTTTATTTCATAGTGCTTATATGTACAAACATTTGTAGTATTTTTTTATAAGCAAACTAAATAAAGAAATATTATTAAGAAAACATGTTGTAATTAATTCAGGAGTGTGACGTCATCTCCGAATCGAAAATATAATTACAATTTGAGATGTGCGTGTTCGGACCAAGTGAGTAATGTCAGTCAGTGCTGTTTGTAATTTTTAATATAAGTTCGGTATCAATACAGTTATGTTTATTTTTTGTGGATTTCCTACAACTGTATTGGAATATTCTTTATGATTATCTTTTTAATTTCGAAATCTATTTATCTATTGTTTACTTATTATTAAAAATAAAATAAAAATCAACATTCGAATCACTCACCTTGTTTGAAATAAGTATTCAGCCTGATCAGCTGTCTGTAGTCTAAATACGTGTTGCTTTTTGGTATAGTCTGTAGCTTTTGTTGCGAGCGCGTGATGTATCCTATAAGAAGAGGTAAAACAGACAGTAAAATACCAAAAAAGGACAAGATTATCAAAGTAGCCCTATACTTGGTCCCAAGAAATATATTATTATTATCAGTATCCCTATTGTCTTGAGTATGATTATGGTAAATACATTCAAATAAGAGAAAAGTACATATTACACATACAATTTTACCATATATTTTAACTTACCTAATGGCGTTGTGTAAGTTATCTGACATTTGACTTCGTCTAAATCCATGTTCGTCCTTATGTAAATATAATACTAAGTCTCTTAACGTGCAATAGAACATTTTCCACCCTCGCCGACCGAACGGAGCTGTAAAACGAATTATATTTAACTTTTTTTTTCAGGAATTTATTGCTGCAAACGAATTAAGGCATATTATTTAAATAAAAAAACATGTTTCTCTACTTGCTGCACATATATTATTTTCATTTTTTTTTACTTGACGTAATTGATACAATTGGTATTACATATATAGAAACTTTCGAACGCAGCGTATCCCACTGAAGTCGAAGCGTGAGCCTTATGAGCCTTACAATGAAGATTAAACATTTCTCCTTTATTCTTACAAATCTGTTAAATAAGTAATCGTCGTTGTCAAACCAAAATTTCCCATGTGCATCAACTAAAAGCGGCTACACACGACCCTAAAATCACTGGCAATATCGGGACAATGGTGGGGAGGACCCTAGATCGTATCATAAATCGCCTGGTGTGTAGGCAAATCGTACCCGATTTTTTTCGTCCCTTTATCGCTACGGGCGAGCTCACGATTCAGGGACGATTATCGGCTCAGGGAGCGTTGTCAGGACGTGTGTAGCGAAATCAGGACTGATTTTTGCGCAGTCTGCGCTCGAGCGCTGCGGCGATACGACGTGCTTGCGGTTACTATTGTCGCCGCGGGCGATACGACGTGCTTACGGCTACTATTTTTTATTTCGAAAATATGGCGAAGGAAAATGAGCGAGAAGCGTGGACAAAAGTCATGGATTTATTTAAAGATTTACCATATTTGTGGGACAAAAAGCAAAAAGACTATTTCAACCGCGACATGAGACAGGAGGCATTCAAAATGCTAGTGCAAATTTTTAATGGAGAGATCGGCAGAGATACATCGCTGGCTGACTTCAAGAAAAAACTTGAGAATATGCGTACTACGTATGGAAGAGAGCTGAAGAAGGTAAGATCATGTAGACTGCTTTTTTTTCGTTTGTTGCTTCATTTAATAATATAAAACTTTGTAAAATGTATTAAAAAATTGTAAATACAATTACCCAGTCAATGAATAGAGCACTTTACTAAAATTCCTTCTCAATCAAGATATTTGTCTTTTTCTCATTTTCCCGCCAAAAGAGGGTTATACGCTCTTAAATAGAGCTACCTACTTTAAGCTCACGCTTTTTGGTACATCTCAATTCACGTGTTTCAGGTGAATGCTTCCAAGCAAACAGGATCGGGGTCCAATGACATCTATGTACCAGCGTTATGGTATTACCCCCTCTTCCAATTTCTAGAGGGGACGACGGAGCCATGCCGACCTGGAACGGATACTTTGGATGAGGTAAGAAAAAAATATATGCAATTTATAAACTGATGTTTTATTTGTCAGATACACATACACACTAAATTTATGTAGGAACTACTCTCAACATATCCTCCTGAAAAGAAACTCTGCCGTGTCCATTGAAATAAGTTGTAAATTTATTTCGCACGTTGTTGCCTTCATTATTGCGCTCTTTTTCACTGATTTGCGCTAGAGATACAAGTCCTGTGGTTTCTTCCCGCCAGTCACCATAACGAAAAGTAGAATCATTGATATTTTCAGCATCGACACATGTTTTTGTGATATAATTTTTTGACTTTGTTCTTAAATAATTATGTAAGGCACAACAAGCGAGCACAATTTTGTCGACATTATCAATGTGCACACTTATTCTTTGACGAAATATCCTAAAACGTGCTGCTAAAATTCCAAACGCGTTTTCAACTACTCTCCTTGCTCGTGATAATCTGTAGTTGAAAATCCTTTTCTCGTGAGTTATGTTCTTAAATGGGTATGGCTTCATAATGTGTCTATTAATGCCGAATGCTGAGTCTCCCAAAAACGTGTAGGGCACTGAAATATTTGTGCCCTGTAACGTACACGATGGTGGTAGATGTAACTTATCTGTCATTAATTTATTATACAGTGATGTATGAGTTATGACACCGCCATCAGAGACGCTTCCGTTAATGCCAGTATGTATATACATAAACTCATAATTTGCATTTACTACGGCGAACAGAACTGTACTAAAAAAGCCTTTATAGTTATAGAATAACGTGCCACTCCTCGGTGGCTTTTCTATGGATATATGTTTCCCATCTATTGCACCAACACAGTGATCGAATTGCCACTTGTCTTCAAACATTTTAGCATTATCTTTCCATTCACTTTGCGTTGCAGGCATCTGAAACAGAAAGTAAAGGGAACGTTACGTCACCAGATATATCAGCATCGACATCATCGACACAAATTATAAATACAGAAATATGTGATAAAGAGGGGCCCGCGGACTCTGGAAAAAGTTCACAGCCCAAGAAGCAGAAAATGTCCATACAAAGTAAACAAGAAAAACTGCTGGATGCTGCTCAGACAATGATGACTCGACAAGACGATGATTGGGAGATAATAGGAAAGTCAATAGGCGTTCAATTAAAAAACCTGAGTACCCATCAACAAGTGATTGCCCAAAAAATTATCAATGATGCCCTATTTTACGGAAAACTTGGCAAATTGGCAGACGAATCTAGTATCACTTTATCTCCACAACACACAGTATTACATCCTCGCATTCCACATCGCTACTATCATTATTCCTCTGGCTCTTCGGTGACAAATTCATCACCGCAGCCATGTCAACAATATCTGGCACAACCGTCTCCTCAACCATCTCCACAATATGCGATACACCCGTCCCCTCAATCATCTACACAATTTATTATACCACAATCCCCTCAAACACCTCCACAGCATACGGTACAACCTTCTCCTCAACCACCCCAACATCATATGATGTCACAATTCCCTCAAGCATCTCCAGAGTATAACTCCACTGTACAACCATTTCTACAGTCTATCCCACAATATACATTTGAACAACCTTCTTCTGAATACGTAAATCCAACCAACGCGACACATTCATCGTCGACCGACATAAATCTTACCACTGAATTTCCAAACTGTACAAGTGACACAACAGTTCAAAGAGGAACTGGCTCAGACATGAAGGACTTTTTGATCTTTAATAAAAAATAAAATAAATAGTATTAAATACCTTGTATGTTTTTGCTTAATATAAATAAATAAAATAAAACTTTTAAATGGATGTTTTAATTATTCTATAAGAATTCAGTCTACTTACCTTAATAAAGTGTTTCAAACAATTATAGATAGCACAACATGTCTCTGGAATCATTGTGGACATAAGTTGCGGCGATATTATGGCACTGAATTTCAAATCTTCATAGCTTTGTCCAGTTGCTAGGAAACGTAAAGTAACTGTAAGTCGTTCTCTCGGACTTATGGATTTTCGCATTACGGTATCCTGTTTCTGTATAAATGGTGTCACCATATTGAGGAGCTCTTCAAAACACTCAATATCCATCCTTAAAAAGTTTCTGAAATCATCTGCTTCTAAATGTCTCATGACGTTCATGTGGCTTAATTCATGGCGTTTCATTAACCAGTTTTTAACCCAGATCCTCCTTTTTCGTCTCTGGTTAGGTGGCACCGTAGTAAGTGCCAAGACAATTCCTATTTTCTGCTGTTTTGAGAGCGTCGGCGGCATTTCGGAAAAACGAGCAGTCTGTAGCACGGTCGGTTACGTACTGACAGGCAAGGACGTGTGTAGAGTAGAGACAATTTTATCGCCGATTCAGCCCCGATTTCACTGTCCCGATATTGCCAGTGATTTTAGGGTCGTGTGTAGCCGCTTTAATAAAGACGAAAGTAATACGTACTCTTCTTGCCGTTGGGGTCTACGCAGCACTTGCGCATGACGTACCCCTTCTTGTACTCGACGGCGCGACTCTGGTCGGGCACGTCGAGGAAGGGGTTGGCGCCCGCCATCGCCGCGCGCGCCTCCCCTCCACCCGCCGCGGCCCCGCCTCCATTCCCGCCCGCCGCGCTGCCTTCCGTGTCGCTGAAAGCCAATCGGTTCTATTAGCGACGCTAATTTCTTTTGGCTAATTTTAAGTTTGCCTATTGCTAGTATGACTAAGAGTGGAGGGACTCACAGCGCCCACTGCAGCGGCTGCGTGCGGATGGCGTGGTAGAGGTGCTTGAGGGTCTCGCGCGGGAAGTGGTCGCCGTCGTTGAGGTCGGCGAGGTTGTCGATGAACTCTGCACACGACATGCGCCGGAACGAGCCGCCGCACCCGTGCAGGTCCGTGTTCAGCAGCATCAGCGCGCACGTCAGCGTGTGCACCGCGTCTGTCACCAAACACTACCATCTAATCTCTCTTTTCGTACACATATCTCGAAGAATAACGCATTTGCAACATAGTTAATCTTTAAGATAATATACAGTCTTTTATTTATATTATCCACAGTTGAAGGAAACGCCGCGTCTCCCGCTACTGGAGGCGACATGGTCAACGCTTTCAATACAAATTTATCGTGACATTGCCGGTTACTCATACCTGGACACTTACGGCTTACGCATTGTTTAGGTTTTGAGTTCCAAGACAATATCGAGTAGCATTTTGAATCTAAAAATCGCATTTAATTACTTTTGCTTATTATTATATTGCTTATTGTGAATAGTGTAACCTTGGGAGTTAAAGGCGCCGGGGTTGCAGTCGAGGTAGCGGCGCGAGAAGTGCACGAGCACTCGCTCCCGCTCCTGGGTCTCCCCGCTGAGCGCGAACCGCGACAGGAAGACGCGCAGCGCCGCGTCCAACGTCGCGCCGAAGAAGCTGAAGTGCTTCACGTACTCTTCGGCCACGGCACGCGAGAACTCGTTGCTGTGTTTAAATTAATTTTTCAAGTGAACACTTCTTTAGGCGCTTTTATTGCTGAGGAGTGAACGTAAGTGAACCCGCCACGCTGGAGGTCGGTGACGCTGAATCAGATTTACTTAGCTCGACTAGACATCAAGCTGCGCTCAGATTGGCGACACACTGAATCGTGTATACTCGGCTATACGTAAATATTTCAAAATTGGAGAGTTAGCAGTTTTCACTTCTATTTTGTGGTCATAAGCACAAGCCATTTTTTTTGAAAAATAAAAATATGTTATTTCTAAGAAAGTCTTCTTGTATTGTTAGTATTGTAATGTAATCCCTAAACAAATAAATTAGTTAAAAAGTGTACTAACTTTTTACTTAAATGTCTAGAGACATCAGACTTCTTGAACCCGTCGAGGTGGTAGAGACGTTTCGCAAGTCTTTCGGCTGACGGTATGTCCACAGCTTTGGGACTGTAATGGAACGAGTGTAAGGAATCTCCATCGGAGCCTTCGTCTGAACCACCGTCGGAGCCACTGACTAATTCCTAAAACAAATAAATACCTATGTAAGCTTCAACTAGCATAACTTTTTAGGAGCCGGTACCATTAATATCTCCAAGATGACAAAAGGATTAATAAAAAAAAGAGAGATATGGCAAAAAAAAACTATGGATATGTAATTAATTTCAAAATATGAGCTTCAGTTAATCCAAGGTTTCAATTATCAAACTAAAACATAACCAAACATTGTATTTGTAAGAATTTCACGTGATTTAAATTAATATTTTTTTTTTTATAAATTATACATCTTTCTATTTAGTCCCATCTTCTGTAATAAATGGTCAATTTATTAAAAAAATTATATAGAATATGTCAACAGCAAACATAAAAACAAGTCCGGTATATCTTTAACCAACTCAATGGCCAAAACACGTTGCTTCGACATTATTTAAAAATGTAGCTGTTTTTGTGACAGGCTCAATTTAATTTGGTTATATATTAAGTATTTACTTTAATTATTATAGTCTGGTAGCTGCTTGTTGTGCAAAAAGGCAACTTGTATTCCAAAATCAATGACATCTTATAACCTCAAATGATTTAAATAATGACTGTAAAAGCAATTACTAATCTATTCAAAACATGTAGTTGACAAAACTGATATCCCAGTTTGATAACGGCTTTTGATAAACCCAATTAGACATATTATTCTATAATTCTATAATTTCCGTGCTATTTTTTTTAAATGTTAATATCAGCAGATAGGCTGACGGTGTAAATTGATGATAGGAGAAACGCAGTCATTTAGGTACTACTGTACTTATTCTTATTAATTTTTTTTTGGTCGAAAGTTTAAACTGCTTTTACTTTTCACTACATAATATGTCTTCCTCGAAGAAATGTTACATTTCATTATTTACCTGATATCCTTGATTCTCTGGTGAATTGTGTCCGTTCTCCCTCCCGTTTGGAGTGTAACTCGTGCTGTGATTGTTGTTATTGTTGTTTAAGTTGTCATTGTTGTTTGCATTCTGCTTATCGGGCCCCTTCACCTGTATGACTATTCTGTATTCGTTGTTGTGGTCCCCGTTGAGTGTGAGATCGCTGCCGTGCTCGTTGGCTTTCGCCCTTTTATGGCAGGGCTCCGACACAAGGATAGTGGAGTCCGAGTCTGACGGATCGGACAGTTCCATCCGCGGACAAGACCGTCCCGTCTCGAACATGTCGTCTTGGTCTTGATAATCTGGACTAGATATATTGGACACTGCTTCCGAGAGACTCATGTCGCCTAAAATTCAAATGAAACTAGGTCAGTAGGTACATTTAAAACAGCTGAGAGTGAAGAGGAAACAGAATCTGATTTTCTAAGAAGGATTCTCAGTCTTAGGATGTAGGGGGAAGGCCTAATTTTCCAAAAGAACCGGTCAGAAACAGCCTGGATCACCTGCGTCGACCTGCCTCCTTTATCACTAAGGAATTTTGGACGAGAAGTGTCAGTTAAATAACAAAATATATATATATATATATATAGGTAATAGTAAAATAGTTATGCACCATTGAGCGTCCTATGCGTGTGATGAGCGGTGGAAAGTTGGTGGTGAGCGCGGTGAGTGGGAGTTGCGCGTGAAGACATAACTGATGATGACACCGACGTTGGAGACGCGGGCGATGATGAACTGGAATCGAACAATTATTTCTCATATCATATCAAAAAAAATTAATATTGAGATTAATCAATTTAAAAAAAATCCGAGAAAAAAGTTTTGCCCTTGTGTAACGTTTTAGGTATGGAAAGAGGCATAATTTGTACTCATAAATCAGCATTCTCTCTGTAGCAATAGCCAATATGAAAATGTCAAAATATTTAAGTGTTGTCGGTTCCATTTTTCTTAATTTAATTTTTCTCCTTTTTTATGAAACTACAACTCTGTATGTAGCTCGTAATATTCACACCCTTTTAACTTAGACTTATAGCTAGTTAGAGGAAGTGCCGTAAGCATGTCCAATAAAATGGCGCAAAGACCTCCGTTTTCATTATTTTTTTAAACTTTCCGCATTTTAAAATAATTCAGTTGTATTCGAAACGAAGATAAAAGGTATCACTATTTAAGGTATTAGATATGATGCGCTCTTTAGGAAATAAATAAAATACC
Organism: Synanthedon andrenaeformis; assembly: GCA_936446665.2. Lineage (NCBI taxonomy): Eukaryota > Metazoa > Arthropoda > Insecta > Lepidoptera > Sesiidae > Synanthedon > Synanthedon andrenaeformis. The sequence goes on along the minus strand of OW387783.2, from coordinate 10,377,930 downwards.
GATTTTGTGGTTAGTATTAATTCTTACTCTAATGACATCAACAACAAGTGGTCATTCATGTTTTGTCAAATACAGCTGGCGTAGCATAGGTGTCCAAGAAATATGTGGAATGAAAAAAGATAAACTGGAGACTTAAATAAGTAATTTTTGGTCGCCCTTGCACGAGTACAGAAGTTACTCGATAAATGATAAATCCCTGGCATGCAAATAACGAGTTATGACAAAGAACTAATAATACTGAATAGTCCTAAATACTTTTCTGATCTATATCCTTAAAACTACCAACTACCAAAACAACCACAACTATACCACGGATTAGTTTAGTCCCAACTTATGTAAAAACCTAATGAAGCTATATGAATGAATTCAATCAACGTTAGTACGAGTAAGTGCAAATCTAGAGATGACAGCTATTTTGTTATAAGGTCGCTAAAATGGCGCATGCCATGACCGTATCCGTAATGAATTAATACCATTCTGCCTTTCAGCAATATCTTCACAATGTTGTCTTGTATTTCAAAGTATTATTTAAATAAGACGTTTATTATCTAGGGCTAATTTCCTGTGCTAATGTATGACCAAAGGATTAAACAACATAAATATTTAATAATGTATTCAGTAAAAACCCTACATTAAAAGAAACATAGTATGAAAAGAATTTCCATGTTTCCACAGAACATTATTTTAGAAACATTATTGTTTGATAATTGTGGAGTTGTAGTAATTATTAAAAACAATTAACAAAAAAAGCATTACGGATATGATCAAGTTACGTTTCTACATTGGAATATATTTTCCCTATTTGGTTTTAAATATTTTTGGATGCCCAACAGGCGAGTGGTCGTCAAAACATTTTTGTGAAGGGCCGATAGAGATTGAATAAATTTATAAATATTATTCCTGTGAACAGGTGTACAATTTGAGGTAATATATTAAAATATATCAATACACCCTTGGTACCCTACAATGAAGACAAAATAAAATTGAGGAACATTTCACGAAATTGCACTCAAGTTACTTCCGCTAAGTGTTATGGCAGCAGTTGTAAATCTCAGAACCGGACTGCAATTTGAAGACCACTGCCCTATATCTTTAATTTTGTGGAACCATCAAATGGTTACTATTATTAAAAGAGAAAGAGAAGTAGATGATGAGGTGGGTTGGTGAGGTGATAACAGAGATGATGAAGGTTGGCTCACCGTTGTGAGATGCCATCGGAGATGGAGGTAGATGTGGAGGTAGCTGCGGAACCGTTGCAGTGCGTACGCTCCGACGAGCACGAAACGGGCGCGTTGTATGTCCACACGATTCTAATCGTAACAACATCACACCAGTTTTAATACTGTGGACTGTGTACTTCGACATACACTGTTCCACTGATGTTCTCAAGATAGATCAAGATAGAATTCGTTTACAAATTTTCCATAGCTGCGATGAGTGTATCGTCAGTACGCGAATGGGAACGAACAAGTGATTTCCTATTTAGTAAATCCGTATTGTAAATAGCAAGTTTTTTTTTAAATTATATTAGTACTAAATTTCCTTTTATAAACTTAAAAAAAAATCCTTTTATATCCGCGCTTATATAAAAAAAATCTTTTTATCAAATAATTTATAAATTCATAAAAAGTAAGCAATGTTTTCAAATCCGAATGCATTAAGCACCTGTTAAATGTATTCAAAAGAGCAGGTAGGTTTATTCAAACTAATTGTCGTGTGGTAGGTTGCAATGATAACTCAGAAAATCAAATGAAACCCGCATTTTCGAGTTCGTCAAAGAAGGCGCAAAGCATACGTTGTGGGGAAAGACAGTCATATCAGAAGCTTCAAGACGCCAAAATATAGTTTAAGTTGGTACCAAAATACAGTGATACTATATTGGATCTGTTTAGTAGTGGTTTTAGACGCAGGAGAAATAGTAAAACAAAAATAATTTAAGAGGATTCACAAATATTTAGTTATGCAGGGTGGAAAAATAAGTCGGGCCCTGGAGGGAAACTACCTTAAATAATTAAGCTGGCTCATTTTACATAAAGGAGACATTCCTTTATTTTTAAAAAGAAACAAAACTGCATTCAAAGATTTTTTAAAACTCGCTTGGCTCGCCCGGGACTCGAACAAACTAAAATTAAAAAAAAAAAAAAAAACGCTGTTTTATTATACATATCGATAGGATTATTATTCAGGATAAAATTTCTCTAACAAACATTTGGTCTTAAAAATAAAAATGATTGTAAAATCTAACATTAACTTTATTTTGTTATCAATTTGTTACACTTAAATTATTTAACTGATAAATTGTTTGAAATGAATCCCCTCGTTCCCGATACACAAATTTAGTCTCCATTGAAATTCATTTCTTGTAGCCTTCAGCAAAGTGTTGTGGTGTATGCCCCTAATAACATTTTCTACAACCCTTAGCTCTTGCACGGTGTCATAACAGGTTTCATAAATAACATTTTTTACATGACGTTCATTAAAGAACTTGTGTACTAAATAGGTATTCTTCATGGATATCTTGTACGACAGACGAGAGTAAGACCAAATGTTTGTTAGAGAAATTTTATCCTGAATAATAATCCTATCGATTAGTATAATAAAATAACGAGGGTTTGTTTTTTTTTAATTTTAGTTGGTTCGAGTCCCGGGCGAGCCAAGCGAGTTTTAGAAAATCTATGAATGCAGTTTTGTTTCTTTTTAAAAATAAAGGAATGTTTCCTTTATGTAAAATGAGCCAACTTAAATATTTAAGGTAGTTTCCCTCCAGGGCCCGACTTATTTTTCCACCCTGTATATTTTATAGAGAAATCTTTAAGAAATTAAATGTTATTTTTTTCCTTAAATTATTTATTCCTTGCTTTCCTTTAAAAATTAAAAATCTTTCATGAACTAAAGTTTAATGTTGTATATCTTTCGAGTATGAGGTATTTTACTCACCCGTTAGAGATTCTAGCATTTTTAACTTTAGCATTCCTTCGACAACACTTTATCGCACAAAATGGCATAATCGGATATTGAAAATTAGACAGACAAAAAAAAATAGACGATTCAAACAATCGTGTTTAAACGGTTCTATTTGACATCGCGAACAACCTCACAAATCAAACTGAGTCAAATATGCCAGTATATTATGTCTGTCTGTAGTTTAAGAGGATCAACTTGATAAGTTTTTATCAGATGATATAGAATACAAACAGATTTATCATATGAATTCGTCACACGCTTATCCATTATTTATCGAGATGGCAATATGGATAATTTTAGTACCGCTGACTGATAAATATTTAAAGAATATGTTGAATAAGATAACGAAAATAAATTAGAGAAATCAATTATTTATTTTTCAATCTCTAGTAATTTGTTACGCGGGGGGTGATATAGTGTATAATAAAAAATACTAATTATAGTTATATAACGTTTTTGTACTTACATCGTCCTTATTAACAGACATTATCTTTAAAACACTGAAATATGCATTATGAATGAAAAAGCATATACTTTTTCTGGTATTTACAGACCTAATATCGAATATAAATAGGTAAAGGCTAAACATTCAGTATTTTTTTATCATTTGCTTATCAACCGATTTGCCTTTTTTTGTTTAATAAGCTATCAACGAAGTTTATCAATAAAAATAAAAAAAACTTTCAAATCAAATCAAAAATCAAAATTTTAGTACTGCACGTCAGTATTATGGAACATTACCGCTATGGCCGTCGAACACTTTATCGACATCTGTTTATACTCGTATCTTAAACTATTGACGAAGTTAAGCTTATTATTCCAATAAGTACGTATTAATTTGGGTAGATGGTGCTTATTTCATACAATTAAACATCACTGAGGGAGTCGCTCACTACCGAGTTCAGTGTTTTTCTAAAAGTAACTAACCCAAGAAGTTTTCAATTCAAAAAATTTTAGTGAAAATTTTTCCTCACCTTCGAAACGATTTTGGTCCAATTTGGGTCCAATTGATTTTGGGTTTTCTAACAGGCGCAATTTTCAACTAATACGGGACTTGACTTTTGATTGATAAAACATCTTGAACCAAAACCAAGCTTTAATATCCGCTGACGCGAATACTTTAGTCAATAATATATTGTACACGATAAAGTGCAGGGTTAAGGGAGGCATAGGAAGGATTATTCACTAATAAGCTAGACGTTTTAGTCAAGTGTTGGGTGTCATTTAGTATCAAAAAGTACATGAACCATGTGACGTAATCGACTTGGATATAATTAAAATCTCACATATGTAAAATTTCCACAGATCTCTAAGGGAACGTAACATAGGCTTTGAACAGAGCTTCTGAATTGAATGTATATAATTTCTTCATATATATCCAGACGCAATCGAGGCTATAAGAACTTATCATATTTTCTCTTCGTTTAGAACTGTAGCAGACACAATATTTTTAACCTCGATGATTTATAATTTTAATATAGAACGATCTACCGATGCTTCGGTAAAAACTTCTACATATGTTGAAAATAACGTGTCAAAGAGCGAATTGTGACATTAGTTGCTGTAGAGTATTTGATAAGTGACCAAATCGCAGATCGCTCATGTTTTAGTAAGTGTCAAGTGATGGCGTATCACTCAGGGGAGTGCAGGGTCCCCTGGGGGATAAGTATTGTTCTCATAATTCAAGAGAAAGAACTCAGGACACACACAAAAGAATTAGGGCCACACTGACAGACGGTATGGCACGGCACGGCACAGTAAATGATTTTTTCGTAAACATATTATTTTTAACCATATTTCAATGATCTTGAGAGGTTGTAGAGTTTTGCGCCATGCCACGTGATGCTTTGGCACGTTGCGGCATGCAAAGTAGTGTGAATATTTAAATAATTGCAATAAGGTTATAAATAATATGTTTAAGCAAAAATCCTTTGCTGTACTGTGCGATATCGTCAGTCAGCGCCGGCCGTTATTGTGTAAGCTGTTGTATATAGTGAATATAGGTGTATGAACTTTGAACCTTACATTGCTTTCATAGAGTTTAATTTCATTTGCACCGTGTTGGGATTGAAGTAAAGCGTCACCTGTCCGAGTCGGAGCGAGGCCCGGGCGTGGCGGAGTCGGGCCGCGCGTCGAGAAGAGTGTTCAGTGATGACGTCACGTCCTCCTCCATCTCGACCGCCACCGCACTCAGCGACGACTCCTTCTGAAACTTGCACGCGCTGCATACAACTATTTTCTTCATTCATCACCATGTTTCATTGTATTATTTGTATTAACGATAAGAGTAGTGCAATCTTGGTAAGGGTGCTTGCCTTAACGCTCTGGTCTGGATTTCCCTGCAAGTGCGCTGCTGACCATAGAAGGATTAAGGATAAGGGGTAATGGGCTCTGGCATCCCTTACTAACTCACCGAAACACAACAGTACACAATAATATGCTGTTATTTCAGGGCGGTTTTCTGTAAGGAGGTGGTTACTGCCACCAGACGGGCTACCCAAATGACTGCGAAACGCACTACTTTCCAAATCCAGACCAAAGCTAACTTTGAAAACTTCATTCCCAAATTTGACCCCGCCGAGAATCGAACCCGGGACATTCAGGCTAACGACGTTTGTCATTAATGTTTAAAATCGATACAATAGTTACCTGTAAATGGTCCTCGGAACGAGACGTCCTAACCACGTGGGACGCTCGTGACGTCAGATCCGCACCTGCCGCACCCGCCGCCGCAACCCCCGCGCCGCTTGCAGGCGACGCCGGCTGTGAACTAAACCTGTAACATAGACACAGTGGTAGTAAGTTAGAGTAGTAATATGTCAACCTTAACCAGGGTTGTTGCCAGGATTTTACCAGGATCTGGTAAGTATGTGCTCTATATTTATTGGATTATAAAATTTGTTTACAATTCGAAATTTTAATATCCGTAAAAAAAGCGACAACAAATAAAATCACTTTCATGAATCTAACAACACTAATCACCTTATGCAAATTTAGAGCGGCTATGATCTAGCTTCTTATATAAAGAGAATGAAATTATAATTTATTTAATGAATTATTATTAAATGAAGATTATCGCCAAAAGTGGTTATAATGTATGCAAAGAGTGCTTACATATTTTGTTTATGATCACTAATAAGGCCTGTGTCTGGTGAGGAGTTGTGCCGTTGTGCGAGCTCAGGCCTGCCGGCCAGACGCGTCTCTATGGGCGATGCGGGCGTTGAATTATACCTGAATTATAAAAATAACAACGAATATCTTAATCTTAGCTCTGATACAATTTTTTAACTAAAAATTGTCTGGCTATTATTAATTTAAAAAGTCCATTAAATTATCTAGCCACTCTTTTTACTAAGAAACAATACACTTTCTATTATGATTTACAATATCTGTAATGTAAAAATGTTTAATTTCCAAGAATAGTTTAAAACCAGTCATTTTCGGAGAACAATATTTAATTTTCAATTGACATTTTAAATGCAATATACAAATGTAATATAACAAAGAATTAACGAGTTGCATTTTAGTTAAGTATACATATATAATATATAATTCTGGAACTACGTGTGGCAGTAGTTATACCTTACAATTTTAACAAAATAACAAACTGCGAAAATTTTGTATCTGACAAAGAAGACAATAAAATCGTATTTTTAGTTGTTTTTTTTTTCTCTCTCGCTTACCTATGGTAATGTGTACGATGTGTAGGCGCGTGATGATTGTGGTGCGGATGCTCTACCCTCGAAAGATTTAGAATTAGGTCCCCCGTCATCATGTACGCTTCGAACTTTGGCTGGTTGGCACGAGGCCTCCTCTCCGCAACTCTCTCCTCGCCAAGGAGCGCCTCGCAACTCTCCCCCGAGTGCACTCCCGATCCGTTACTCGACGAGTGACTCGAAGAGTTACTGTTTGAGTTACTCGATGGAGGCGAACTTTTTCTATAAACAATTCGAAATTATAACTTTTAAAAACTCATTCAATCCACTGATTTGATACAAACAAAAAAGGACATGTCATCGATTTGTGCTTTGTTATAACTAGAAGTAATCCCAATTGTGGCATACAGTTAAATTATGTAAAAAAAATCTGTAAGTCAAGTAAGTTTTTATTGAAATCTGTATAAAGTACACTAATTATGATTCAAATAAATCACAAAACACAAAATGCGTCTCTCATCAGACAGACGGACAAGAATTAAAACGCCAATTACTATGAATGCAACATATTTATGGTAGCAAAATATCATTCATTGGTCAAATGCAAACAGGTTAGTAATACAAAGACAATAATTATACATTTTGGTAATAATAGAAAAAGAAATTGTGTCATACGTTAACAGTAATTATTATTAAAGAGGCACCTGGTACAATAGAAATTATGTACAAAATGCTATTTCTCCTATTTTTCTTGGGACTCATGGCTGACTTGTTTATTATACTCGCATAGTTACTCGTATTATAATTTGCTATATAAATGTTAAAAAATGAAAATGAGATTTCTCTACAGTTCTTCCTCACAGAAATGCATTCAGAACTAGTGGTAAATGCAAAAGAATTTACTATTGTAAAAGACTGAACTTCGGTCCTTTGTAATAAAAAATATTTTTATTTTATTTACCATTCTGAATAATCCTTGCACAAATATAAAGATCATATTGAATATTCTGCCATTGGCAGTGACGCCTTAATGAGGGTGTTTTTGAAGCAATCATTTTACACAGAAGCACTAGGATATAGTGTACATATTAAGCTCATAAATATATCTGTTCAATAAATCTATTCCAATAAAGACTACGAAGAATTAATCTGAACTGAGTGACGTAAACAATTACTAACAGTGTATTACAAACATTTTTAAACTTTGATATCAATACAGCATTGGCACGCTTCACTCGCGTGACGTGCATCCATTTATTTTCAAAGACCCCCCTTTACGTAATTAGATTACGATCGAGATTACCGTAACACGTGAATCACAATAATTAATTTCCTAGCATGCCAAACCGATAACTTTGAAAACACTAGTCGGAAATATATTTAATACCTAAACAGTGCAGCGTAAGCTTTGTACACACGAACGAACCAATTGTTGCCGAGCATCGCACGATACTAAATAAATATTTTGGTACAATACATATCCTTATAGATATAAATTATAAGCCCATGTGTGTTTGGTGTGAGGGCGGCTATGACGAGGGGGGTGTCTCGACCCGCGATACATATGGCACCAGTAATCACTTATCGCCGTCGGAAATCAGCTGTCAAACCGTCAGGGGTTGGTTTACACACCCAGTCAAATGATTTTTAAACGAAAGGTCAATCACATAATATCCAAGATCGACAAAAACATGTGTCTATCATAGCTAGATAACATTTTTAGCTACTAGAAAAAAGATTAATCTTTAAGATAAATGTAATGTGTATTGTGTATAGTGTTGTAAAATAAGTAAACTATTCAAAAGTTTTTGAATGTTTACCAAACTTAATTTTTAATTCTACTAGATTTCGTCCACAGCACTGGAGAAAAAAAATCTGTTTCTTAATTTTTTTAAAAATAAAAAACTGATCCGCTACTAAACATTAAGACATCCGTAACGCAATTTGTTCGCGATTCAAAAACAAAAAAAAAATTGCCAATAGCATTCAACAGCTCATTTAACATATTAATATTTATGTTTAACGTCTAAGCAAAACACCCTAGTCCACTATTAAGGTCATCAAACTTTATACATGAACAGGCCGATATTTTTCATCATGCAATACAAAAGTTTTTTTTTTTATTCTGGAGATCAGTTTTGAAGGCCTTAATTAATAAATCCTCTAAGTCTAAGTAATGCTTCAACGGCAAAATCATAAATAATAGTAACCTCGAAAATAATTTATCTTTTTTTCGATTTGATAGTAAATATCAAATTTTCACTGTTACAACTGTGTTTAAGCCTTTTGGAGTAAATTCTCTAGATTATAAAGAAAATCGCATCCAAACCAAACTTATAGTTACAAAAACATAATAGCTTTACATACTTTTCATACGCTCAGTGACAATTAATTGTCTTTATTTATAGGATCCTTAGTAGAAACTCTATCTTAAATAACTAGAAACTTACTACAAAAGACAGAGAAATTAGTTTTTTTTTTTTTTTGTAATATTACCTTACAATTATTATGTTGTACTCAGAAGCACTTGTGATAATGTTGACTAATACTGTCACAAGTGAAAATAATCAACCAAATTATTATATGTATTTAAATTAATTAATTAAATTTCTTTATTGCTTGTACAGGCAATCGATTGACGTAATATGTTTTGACTTTTGTAACTTTATACTGCAAGTTATTAATTTACAATATACAAATTACAATAAATATTACAGTTGTAAGTATTTTTTGAAGATCTCATCTATTTATGAGGCTTCAGGTTCGATTCTCCTTAGGACGAAATTATGTCGTAGCAGGTATTGCTCCCAGTCTGTTTTGTGGCTTTCATTTTCTAAGCATAATAAGTCAATGTGTCTATGAGACAATGATAAATATTTCGTCTTACATGTCGTGATTTGCCCGAGTGCCGCTAGACCTTCGCTCTGTAGCCGCCGACAAATATCGTCTCACATTCGCCTTGATCTGTGGGTCTGAAATGAGCAATACATCATTTAACCTTGTTAGGAAGTCATCACAACTGAATATAAATTGTGCAATAAAGAGATCGTGTGTCAATTAAAGAAAACAAATCTCAAATAAAACTTTTTATGGGTGAACAATTTACTTTGCTTTGATACGTACGCCGCGCCGTTACGTCACAGAACATTTACATGCATAACAACATGTTTATCATTATTATGAACGTAAAATATGAGGTAAAATGAATAATTTTTAATCAAAGTAAGCATGTTTTAAGAATTCAAATACTTGGTTTGATAGTAATACTTTCGACTGCATTCCTGGGAATTGAACAGTTTAGCTATGAGTATTTTTGAATAGTGTTTGGTTGAGCCGTCGTTTTGCAGTAGACACTAAGTTTACATCGATTGACTCAACTAGGCAGCCTCTTTTTAGCCAAATGACTGCGAAACACAAGTGTGCCCTACCACTACTTTCCAAATCCAGACCAGAGACAACTTTGAAAAATTAATTTTCAAGTTGCCAGTAATCGAACCCGAGACCTCTAAAGAGCGTTAAAGCAAGCACCCTCAACCACTCATCTAACGGACTCGTCAAATTGTTTCACTACGGTGGCCTAGCATCACTTTTACCGTTCTACTTCACGAACTAATAATTAAATTTGACGTTCCGTAAGAACACTGCAATCTACATAAAGGAATGTCATGACATGACACATATCAGAATAGCGTATTATGGTGGTACAAGTCTTTACCTTTTCAATAAAAGAAGTACAACTTATTCCTTCGTACAGATATACAATATCTAAAGCGAATCATTATAGATACAAATATCGAAGTATTATTATACAACTATTTCAGTACAAATTGTCTTTAATGTAAGGGACATCCTCTTATTTTAGTTGTAAAAATAGATTTTGTGCTTTACTTGTAAATCAAAATAGAGGATACTTTGTCCCTTTTATTTTAAGAAACAATAAGAGTCGTATGCATTTTGTCGATCACTCAAAAAAAGATCCGGAGGAAAGAAAATAAGGTAAGTATTCTATTATAAGGGAACAATAAATATATATAGAATAAGGGAATTATTTAAAATGAAAATTAGAGGTTGAAATACAATAGCAGACTTGCTTTTGATTCACATTGATCATTAACGAGAGGTTACACGAATTGTGCCCTGCCACAAACATTACAGTGTGAATTTTTTTACTGATTCGCCCAGAAAGTAAACTTATAAGGGAAATATTGTCATCAGCAATCATGTGAAGGTTCTTTTAGGAATATGACACCGGAGTAGGTCTGCAGCAAAGCTCGGTACTTGTGGATGGGTTGAGTTTATGTATTTTGATATTTGATATATTGTGGGGCGCACAAAGTTGTTTGTGCGTATAGTTATTTATCTAACAAATAAATATATACGCACAAACAACTAATATATACCTACAAATTGACATAAAAAAATTATGAAGTTTGAACTACAACATAGACCTTTTGTAAACATACACAGACAGAGAATCTAATTTCAAGTTAAAAAGTTAAATCATAAACGAAGGGAAATTACATTATTAGCCGGATTATATATTATAGTGAACCCTGCCCAGATCCCGAGAAAGATATAAACTAGTCCAGGCAAGGCAACTCTTATTTGTTGCGGCTTACTTCGGAAACTCGGCCGAACCACTCGGGGTTGCGCGAATTTTATTACTTGCATCTGGCATCGTACGTCTCTTAATATAAAGGTCATGCGAATAATGTTGATTCGATCTAATATAAATGTGCATATAAAAATAAAACGTAACTGTTTGTTACGTGAAATAAATGGAGAAAAATATTTGATATAAAACCTTATAAATATTACTTAGTCGTGAGTTAGGCGAGCAAAATTAAATGCATGCGAATAGAAGTGCTTACAAACTCACCCTTTTTCAGCCTCAGAGTGACAGGATCCGATGATAATCGTAAGCATTTTAAAACTGCAACAAAATAGAGTTTGGAATCTATAATATAAAATATAAAAAATAAATAAATTCGAAAGATTTGAAAGACTGATTCTGTGTCCTTCTAATTTTATCAATCTCAATGAATTGGAGTTGAAAGGTTGATTAGAATTGATAATCATTTATGAAGTTACAATCAAATCAATTTTAGGTGTAATAAGTTCACAGGGTCATCTAAATATAAATACAATACAATAGGTATTCATTTTCGTTTAATTTCTCGTTCAAATGACTTAAGAATTTTTTGAAATGTGGGCCAAAATATCGGGACGAACGAGGCATAAATCAAAATAACTCTGGTACCGTTCTAAATTTTCCAAATGTGTGTAAAAAGTCGCAATGAATGCACCCGAGCGTACAATCCACTGGGTTATTATTTGTTTATATATAATATATACGCTAATCTAGCTTCAATTCTTAGCAGTGTGCACGTTAACTTCAATAGAATAGACGTTGAACTTTTTGTTTTTTTTTTTGTTTTTTTTAGATGATTATTCGGTAACAGTACTTTTTTTCTAGACAAAAGGAAACCTTGTCCTTTTCTGTATCCCTGACAACGTGTATGCAAATCGTGATAATCGGTTGAGACTCGCAGTTACGGTTTTGAAAGAGTAAGAAACAAACAAATTCACTTTCGCATTTATAATATTAATTATGATGCAATCAGTACCTCACTGAAGCTTTCCATCTACTTCTATACTAATATTATAAAGAGAGAAGATTTTACGTTTATATTGATACACAAAAACTACTGGACCGATTTTAAAAATTCTTTCACCTATAGAAAGCTATGTTATTAGCGAGTAATATATGCTATGTTTTCTAAAGTTAGGCGAGCGAAGTCGCATGTAACAGCTAGTATTTAATAATTTCATAAAGTGTACATACGATGGTAACCCCACTTAGATATCTGGTAACGGTTTCGCACGGTTCTCTTATTGGAGCGAAATCCTATTCGATTGATTAAGAGTTATCAATATCAGCTTTAGTGTTTGACGTTTCGCGGATTGTCGGCATGTGTGTGATAAAATGGCAAGTTCCTCACCTTCTCGGGTACTAAACCGGTTAACATCAGTTCCATTAACCTTGAGCAATACGTCTCCCGCCTCGACCTGTAATTGGAAACAAGTGTACATTAAACTTATTTCAAAACGTATAAGTAGTACTTTTATATTACTACTTATACGTTTTGAATTTTTATACATTTCTTCTGTACGCCGAGATTGCGTTCGTCGAGCATGTATGAAAGAATAAATGAAAAACGCGACAATAGTATAATAACAGTAATGAACGATTGTACTGAACAAATATTAAATTAAATAATAATCAGTGTTGAAACAATAAGCAATATTATATTTAACATCAGACCTTTATCAGACCACAACAAACAATACCCTTGACGATTGTCTTATGTGAGGTTATATATACGATACATCCATACCTACTGAAAAGACTTGTGAAACGGCAAATATACTTTTTATTTAACATTACATAAGATATCATCATCTCAGCCGTAGGACATCCGCGACCAGAGGTAGTACTACCGCATAATTTTCCAGTAAAACCTGCCATAAGCGGGTTCGATCCATGGGTAACCATGGATAAAATATATCTACTATTTATGATTACCTAAAAACCTTACCCTAGTTGTTTTAGTAAAAAAATAATAATAAACGGTTATTTATTCTATGTATCAAAAATAAAGCCTTAATTTGAAATATTAATAGTATAAGTAGGTATTAAGTATGAACACATTATTAGGTCAGGTCTATTCAATATAAATATTTATAGTTATGGTGTATAATAATGCAGTGTAGAATGGATCTATTCTCAAAAAGTCTTGTAGCTTAGTATATAAGGGAGTATCTTAATGTCCATTATATATTTTTATTATAAAGGGTTGGAGGCAGGCTGACGGTCCACTGGATGGTAGGTGGTTACCGTCGCTTACAAGAAACACCAGGGAGGATGCAGGTCTGCAGACAATCGTTTCAAGAAGCCGATATTGTAGAGCTAATTTATCATATATTATTACCTATTAAAAACAAACATAACAAGAACGTAATATTGTACATTAAACTCAAACAACACACTATCGCACATTATTCTATATTTAAATAAAAAATGGCCCTACGCCAGTAAACACAACCCCTAATTTTTAATTCAGCAGCCATACGTGAACTACGGCTATGGCCTATGCCAAAAACTTCGCAGCACACACTAAATATACCTACATAAAAACAAACGTAGTCGCGCACAACTCACTATTAATAATATTATCTCGTTTACACAATTCGCTTGATTAATTCTATACATATCACTGCATCCGTGCACTGTCAATGAATCACTGAGCCAGTTTTATGTTATAACAAAAAAAATATGTTTATAATTCTATTGCTAAACTAAACACGTGTTAACACAATCTAGTATACTATACGCTATATAGTAGAAATATAGCGTATAGTACGTTTTTTTTTTAATATAAAACCGTCCGTTTATGCAACTGTTCACAGTACAACAGTGCAGTTGTAAAAGAGAGGAATCTGGAGGCGGGCGTTAACATGTGAGAAACGTTTAGTAGAAATAGGAATGCGGCGAGGACTCGTGCCTCGCGTGTACTCCGCGCCAGTCGCGCTGTCAACTACCCAATATATTATGTTTATCATCGGAGGGTCGCGTAATGGATTGAGTTTGGGAGATAGATAAACGAGATCAAATTCAACAGAAACGCGCAGGCGGAAGTACAAATTAGGAAGCGAAGGCGGCTGGGAACCTTTTAACTTGTACACATCAAAAGTGAACACCGCTAAGAAGTATCAGTGATACGTAAATATACTATGTATTTAATTACGCACATAATAATTATAAGTAAAGAAAAAACAGGTCACTACCTTTGTCTCATTTGTATGATTTCATATTTACAAAACATTAGACCAGGGTTCCCCAAACTATTTTGGACAAGTGACCCCTTTTCAACAATGAACTGTTACCTCAGACCCCCATGGTCAAATTACCTACTTTTAAGACCAACCCCCTTATTCATAATGGTCCGCTAACTTAAAGCAGCTATCTATCTTAGTCTATCTTTAGTTTTTTCCTATTGGTACAAAATACCTAGGTACTAAGGTGCCAATTAGAAAACTTTGCACTTGGTTAAGTGAGTGAAGTTGATTTCATTTTCTCGTCAAAATTTATCAAAATAAAAAGACAATCCAATTCAGTAAATATCAAGTTTAATTTATAATTATTACAAATTAATACATAAAGCATCTTAAGTTGGTAGGAAATTATATTTTAAAAACTATTAATTCGCAAAGAGAAAATAAAACATTCAGTGCGATGGATGAACCTGGTGACTATCTACCAATCTAGCTACATCCGGTTCAATATTAGTGAGTTGCAGCCTTAAATCTCCACGTTCGTTGATTTTCAAACGGTTTCTTTGTTTTGTCAAAATGTTTGTTACCACACTGAAGCTTTTTTCAACTAGATATGATGATGGAAAAGCGATAAGGTATTTTTCAGCAATGTTCCACAATGTAGGATACTGTGTTTCAATTTTGCGTTGCAACCAGAACTTCTGATAGCCTTGGTTGAACTTTTGCTTAAGCTCTTCGTCTGTGCTGATGGTAATCAACTCTTCTTGCATTATCACATTGGCTTCTTCTATGGCTGTGGTGTTATACGGATTTATTATCCATTGAGGAATTTGTAAATTTAAAAGATCATCAAACCTCTCCGTAAAATCCTTGTGTAATGCGTCCAAGTGAGTAACATATAATAAAATGTCATCATCTTGTAGCATTTTTGGTAATTTTGACAAATGCGGAAACTGCGAATATTCTTTTCTGCCTAAATTTTGTTTATAAAGAACTAGTTTACCCACGAAGGCCGATATTATTGATTTTGTTTTAATCAAGTTAAGATCATCACCCTGTAGTTGCAAATTAACTTTGTTGAACATTCCAAAGATATCAGTCAAGTAATAAATATCTGTTTTACAATTGTTCAGATTTTCTTTCAAATTCGGATCTTTTTCTTGTAAAAACTCCAACACAGATTCAAAAAGGGCTGAAAATCTTTCTAAGCAAGAGCCTCTTGATAGCCAGCGAACTTCAGTGTGCAGAAGTAACCGAGTAAAGACTTCGTCGTTTTCGTCACATAGTTGAGCAAATAACCGAGAGTTCAAAGAATTGCTTCGAATCTTGTTGATAGCATTTATTACATATTGTAAAGACTTATGCAATCTAGGACTCAGCTTTTTTGCTGCTAAATGCTGCCTGTGAATCACACAGTGAATAACCAGTACATCAGGCAGTTGTCGCTTTAAGTGAGCTATAAAGCCACGATGACGACCAACCATAGACGGTGCACCATCAGTCGCAACAGAAACAATATTCTTCCATGGAATAGCTTTATCAGTAAAAAAATGTTCCACGGCCTGAAAAATCGATTCTCCTCTAGTATCAGTCTCTAAATATGCAGCAAAAATCAGTTCTTGGCACATATTTTCATCTTTGATAAATCGAACATATCCTAACAATAGAGCTTCATTGCCGGGTAATGTAGACTCGTCCAACTGGAGAGAGAATCTGCGGGTCTGTAAGAACTTGCATAAAATGTTTTCCACATCGCGTCCCATCTCATCTATGCGTCTCTGAACGGTGTTGTTGCTCAAAGGTATTCTCTTTAAAATATCATGTGCGGGTTTGTGCAATACATTGTTAAGGACCTCCGCAATGGCTGGTAAGATAAGCTGCTCTCCAATTGTATGGGGTTTCCCCGACTTCGCTATTAGTAAAGATATATTATAGGACGCTCGTAAACCATCATTGTCTCGAATAGATGATGACGCAAACATCGATCCTATGGATGGCCTTTTGTCTAGTTTTTCTTTCAGTGCTTGAAAATATGACAAGGGCTTACTTTTTTTGTTAGCATGTACTCTTGATAAGTGGTCATCCATTTTTGAAGGCTTCATGGCATCGTTACTAAATACTTTTTCACATATGAGACACATCGGAAAGTGTTGATTTGATGGAGATGCAATAAATCCGAACTTCAAGTAGTCCAAACTGTATTGTCTGCATTTTTTTTTCGTGTCCGCCATCATAAAACTTTCAGTAATTCTGCAAACAAAAAAATAAGGAACCTAAATAAAAAACAATAATAAACTGTTAAATTTGCACACTATCTTATTTTTATCACACTCAGTTAATGGATTCTTGTTAAGTATTACTGACTTACTCTTTGATAAACTTTGATACCTATATTGGGAAGTAACTACAGTAGGTAATTAGGTATAGAAACTTCGTATTAGGTAATTAGGTAGAATAAGAACGAAAACCAAAGACTTAAGTGTTAGTAATTTTTACAAATACAATTATACATACCTATTTAAAATATGTTGTATGTTGTGTTTAACACTTTTTCAGTCACTTTACTTCACTTAATTTAGCTTTGTAATAAGTTTGTAATCTCTTGAAATAAATGAGTACTTAGCTATATGAGTTTTTATCGTTCAAGCTCCAACGAATTTCAAAACGCAAATGAACTTTCAACCTAAATGCAAGCTCGTTAAATAGTAAAATATCAGGAACATGTTTGGACTTGATCATGAATTCGTTCGTCTTAATTCGCGTAAAGCCGCTATCACACTATTCAATTTGAACGATTCCAATTTAGGAAATCGGAAGGTGTGATCGCAGTTAGAACAGATTGGATTCAATTAAGAGTTTATCCATTTTCAACTCTATATCTTCGATTTAGAAATCAATTTAGCGTAGTGTGATCACGAGCTCACTACTTAGATTCCTAAATAGGAATCGTTCAAATTGAATAGTGTGATAAGCACTTTATCGTCAAATAGAGAGCAAGTCAAAACGCCGCTGAAAGACGTACGCTCCAACTCAATCTTGCACAAACTTGTCCACATAGACTTGCCGAGTTTTTCATCTTGTACGAACTTGAAACTTTACATTCCTGGAACATTATTTCCTACAAAAATATTAATTATTCTTAGTACACGTAACACAACATAAACAATACAGTAACTACCTACTTACCTATCTTGAAAGTTTTAAATAAGAACTTGTGTTAATATAATAGGGGTCGATTTTTAGACCTCGTCGACCCCCAAAATCACTTTTCGTTTATGTCGACCCCTAGGAAACCGATATCGACCCCAAGGGGTCGATATCGACCACTTTGGGAATCCCTGCATTAGACCAATCAACATCAGGCTCACGGCCTACACTTGGTGGTATGTGGTCGCCTATTGCGCTGTCGATATAAGAGATTAGGAGGGGACAGGGAACCCCTAGGTGGGCCATGACCTTGTCGTGGTGGGAGGGCTTACCCTCGCCAGTTCTTGGCGAGGGGACCAAGAAGGCCCACACCGTGCGCTCCGAGCGGGTTTGAGATACCAAGCCCGTGGCGGAGCGCACAGCTGAGGTTCCCCTGGCGGCTGGGGCGGGATTGGTATCTCTCCCTCTGCCTTTCTCGCCAGATGTCGTCATGGTTTTTTTTGTTGTTTTGTTTTGTCGTTTTTTTTTGTTGTTGTTTTGTTTTTCTTTTTGTGGAGTTCAGGGGAACAGGGAGGCCTGGAGGGTGGCCCCTGGTCCCCTGCTCTAGTTGGCGGTCGGGCGGGACCGCCCACTTTGCAGGTGGGGGAGCCAATGGACACTACTGGTGTCCATTGAGTCCCCCATTAACATCTTGCAGACGGCCGGGCAGGAGAAAGCGGGCACCAGCCCGTCTTCAAATGTCCTCGGGGACCACCGCACACAGTCGCTAGCTGTGTGTGCCTGCACGGGTCCCCTCCGTCTGGGGATTGCTCGGGTGTCTCCGGGCAATCCCCCTGTTGGCGTCAGCCTAGCCAGCAATGGCTAGGCCGCCCGAGGGGAGTGGGTCGGAGCAGTTGCCTCGGCAGAGCCCGTCCACCCCCTACTTATGGGCAAGGAGACACCGGGGAGTTTTAGTGGGTAGGGGCCAGTTCCGCCTGCTACGTGAGCACGCGGAGTATGCTGGTCGACCCCCACATACCCCTGTCGCCTAGCAAGCGGCAGGGGATCAATAAAAGGATTTCTCCTCGATAAAAAAAAAAGGAGGGCCAGGGAAAATGTTCTCTTTACTGCATGAATAAGGGAGAGCTTATTAAAAAATATATTATTGAAATTTTACAGACTAATATATTTTTTCATTACCAGACAAACACAATAACCGGGCGGCTAGAATAGGCGAAACCCTAGTATGCAAAGATCAAGTTCAACTTTGAAAACTTTGTTTGTCACAGTTTGTACCTACAGAAAAGTTTGAAACGTTGACCTTGCCTTCGATTGTGGCAAGGTCTACGATTATGGGTTCGAATTTTTAGAATACAGAGGGCCTCTTAGAAACACTTTGAAAGACTTTCATGTGTTGCTTTCAGTAAGCTAACCAGAAAGTAAATAATGTTATACAAATGGTGATTTTATACAGGATAGTATTTGAAGGAACGGAATGGGTACAATAAATATTGTGGTCGCCTATAAAGCGATCGCACGAGTACGACGCCCACTTGGGCGCCTCGCCCACACCTAGTTCAACTCGACCATAGACCGTTAAGTACTTATACTTTCTTCTACATCAACTTTTTGTAGATAAATCCATAGGGCGCTACCCATTTTAAATATTACAAGGTCGTATACTGTATATAGTGTTAGAACTAATAGAGGACCAAGATATAAACTCACGAATTAGGTACCAGATCAAACGGCACGAACAATTTGCAACAGGAATAAAATAAAAGTCGACGAACACAGGAACGAGTAGGAGGCAAACCAATTTAGTCGTAAATTACTTTCCGCAATCCATTCAGGACGGAAGGAGATTTCCTACAGGTAGGTAGCAGCTACCCATTTCAAAGGATGCGCAGCGCAATGCGTGTAATGCGGTTTATTATGTTTTCACGAGAAATATGTAGGCCGCAATTGTTCTTATTTTCATAATACATGTATTTTTTGGAATCATAGGGAAAAATTGGGTTTTGGCGCAGTTTTAGAATATCCGATTTATCAAACTGTCTAATGCGCCATAATAAGGGCAGCGTGTAGAAGTTGATATTTTGGGAAATACACATAAGAACATGAAACACTAGAACTGGTGATTTTGACACTTTTGATACATTCTGAGCCTGAACCAGCGTTTAGCTGTCATAAACTGGACAGCCGTTTGGCGACTTCTTTAAATACGAAACCCGTAAAATTGCAGTAAGATTTCTAAGAACCCCAATTCCATTTTCGTCAAATTATTCCATCATTATATTAATAAACAAAAACTTTTATATTTGGAATAAATAGCACAAACTAAAATTTTAATTAAAGTGAGAAGGTTGCCAGATAAAATAATTATAAGCTGACTTAATCTGTAAGTAGGACTTTGAATAGATACATCTAAGTTGATTTAAAACATTTCCTAACTAATTACTTTCAAAATCATTTAATTACTTTTATACTAATATTATAAATAGAGAAGATTTGTATGTTTGTAATGAATGAACTCAAAAACTATTTGGATCGATTTTGAAAATTCTTTCACCTCTAGAAAGTTGCATTATTAGAGAGTAAAATAGGCTATATTTAAAAAAGATACGTGGGCGAAGTCGCGTGCAATAGCTAGTTAAAAAATATATTCAAAGATGTGTGAAGCTTGATTGATAGCCACCTCACTCACATGTTGTTAATATACATAGAAATATAGTATAACAGTATAGTGCGCGGAAAACATGTTCAAATGAAGGTTATCTTTCGGTGAAACACAAGTAAAGTTATATAACGTAGGTTAAGGTCACCACATAAATAGGTATACATGGATCCAATTTTACCCAGTTGTTTACTTGTTATTTATCTGACACTAGCTAGCCAATGCCCGCGACTTAGTTGGCGTGGACTTCGTCTAAGATATGAATTTATAATTTTCTAAACAAACTAAAATTATAAACTAAATAAAAATAAAATGTGTATGTAATAAATTAAACGTGGGGCTGTTCCCTCACACCGCGGCTTTTTTTTACTTTTAGCATTTTCTAATCATTTAAAGCGGGATTAATAACATGATATAAATGTCCTATCATCTTTTGATTCTAGCTGAGTTTTGATTGACTAATTTGAACAAAAAAAAACGGTTAATAACAATTAATGACCGTTTTTTTTTCAACCAATTAACATCACCTAACAATTTTAATTATTTTTTAATACAAAAAGTACATAGTTTTCGTGGCTTAATATAAAGTCAGCAGTCGCTGACTTTTTTGTAGGCATTATTAAGCTCTACAACTTTTCTATAGAAATCAATAGAATATATCTCTCACCGTTAAGGGTCCCTTACGGCAATCGAGGGTCGGGATTGTAAAAGAATTATATAGTAAACGATGCTCCACAACCTTGAAAAAAATAACACAGCTAGCCAATGAATGTTACTTTTTGCTGAAACATTCGAATTTAAGATAATGCTTATGGATAAGTGTAAAAAAAAATCCAGAAAATCACTAAAAACGTGTAAATCGCACTCCCGTTTTGTTACAATTGTGTCGGTAAGTATCAAGAATTATTAAATGAATTTTATCAAATAATAAAGTTAAAACTATAAAAAAATAGATGCAATCTTCATTTCTTAATAAACATATTCCTATTTTGTGTAAAAAAATCACAAACTTGCCCAATTTTTTCGCTCAAAATCTTCATACAAATTACTATGAAGGCTATTATTATGAAATCACGCTCGGGCCACGGTTCAGTCTGGTTCAGTCGGCCATGCGCCTCCGAAGTGAGAGCACGTCGCTTTGCGCCGCACTGACAGTTCGTGATAAAACCGTGTACTTACACAAAAAATGTCAAATATGTCGTCTTTGATGTTGAAATTATAGCCCAAGAGCCCAAGGCCAGACCTTCGTTCAGTGTGACCATATATGGCAGGATTTCCACCCACATAAGAGACGACGGTAAAGGTCTACCGGGGCAACGAAAAAAGAAAATTTTTGGAAAAACCCTTCCCCCCTCCCTTAAACCGCCCTGTCTGTCCGGCGCGACTCAGCCGAGTCGTGTTTGGGCTCATCGGAGACGTCTCTCCGAGATAAAAAATTTGACGCCCCCCTCGGACCCCCTCAGCCGTAACTCGGAAACGACGCGACGCAGTGGGGTCGTGTTTGTGCTCATCGGAGACGTCTCTCCGAGATAAAAAATTTGACGCCCCCCTCGGACCCCCCCGGCCGTAACTCGGAAACGACGCGACGCAGTGGGGTCGTGTTTGTGCTCATCGGAGACGTCTCTCCGAGATAAAAAATTTGACGCCCCCCTCGGACCACCCCGGCCGTAACTCGGAAACGACGCGACGCAGTGGGGTCGTGTTTGTGCTCATCGGAGACGTCTCTCCGAGTTAAAAAATTTGACGCCCCCCTCGGACCCCCCGGCCGTAACTCGGAAACGACGCGACGCAGTGGGGTCGTGTTTGGGCTCATTGGAGACGTCTCTCCGAGATAAAAAATTTGACACCCCCCTCGACCCCCCCGGCCGTAACTCGGAAATGACGCGGCGCAGTGGGGTCGTGTTTGTGCTCATTGGAGACGTCTCTCCGACATAAAAAATTTGACGCCCCCCTCGGACCGCCCCGGCCGTAACTCGGAAACGATGCGACGCAATGGGGTCGTGCTTGGGCTCATCGGAGACGTCTCGACGAGATAATAAAATTGACGCCCCCCTCGGACCCCCTCAGCTGTAACTCGGAAACGACGCGACGCAGTGGGGTCGTGTTTGGGCTCATCGGAGACGTCTCGACGAGATAAAAAATTTGACGCCCCCCTCGGACCCCCTAAGCCGTAACTCGGAAACGACGCGACGCAGTGGGGTCGTGCTTGTGCTCATTGGAGACGTCTCTCCGAGATAAAAAATTTGACGCCCCCCTTGGACCACCCCGGCCGTAACTCGGAAACGACGCGACGCAGTGGGGTCGTGTTTGTGCTCATCGGAGACGTCTCTCCGAGATAAAAAATTTGACGCCCCCCTCGGACCCCCCGGCCGTAACTCGGAAACGGCGCAACGCAGCCAAGTCGTGTTTGGGCTCATCGGGGACATCTCGGAGACGAATTTTTTAGAGTAGACCAAATTTCAAATTTTGACAGTTGCGGTCTACTCAGTAGACCATGGTCAACGGTTTTAGATAAACGGTTGCGTGTTGGGTATCATTTGAAAGGTCTCAACGAGGGTGACCAATTTTACTCCCCCTTTTTACTTACCCCTAATTCTTCACGAATTACAAAAAAAGACCCAAAACCAAACCAAAACAATTAACTATGGCAAATGACAACACCGCGGTAGCAAGCACGATCTAGTTAGTGTATAATTATTATTTTAGTTGCACAATACAAAATGAAATTGTTATTCCCAATTACAAAAATAATATATTGTACTGAAAACGTTTGTAAGCATTTTTAATTTTCAAACTGGAGTCAATTATATGATCCTGAGCATGAGTTTGTATAAATCAGAATAGATATGGTTATGCACAGGGTAAGTTAAAATGTCGTTTAGGGGTATAAGAACACGATTTACTTTCCAATAAAACCGTAAAACTTGCCAAAAGTCGTCACTAATTGAACGCTTGTATAATTTGCCGTAAAATCATTATACGCTTTGCGTCTTCAAAGTGCGGACGTGTGTGGAACTTTCCTTGCGCCCAGAGCTACGCTCGGGCTTTCGAGAACGTTCCATATGTAGTAAATTTACCATGATGATTATGTAAAAAAATCTGACTCCTAGAAAACTTAGGATCTCCTTAGATTAGAACTTATGGCATACTGTTCCTTACAAACCTTCTATTCATCAGTTGCATTCGGTTCCAAATCTTTCGACGCGCTTTGCACCCTTGCTTTCCTCTCTTCCATTGATTTAATAATATAAGGCGGATCTCGTATTTGCATGCACCGAGAATGCCGTGGGTTTCTGGCCTGATAGAAATCTTTCTGTAAAGTTTCTAGCTGCGGAGATAAATAGTTTCGAGGAGTAATTTTTTAGTTGCGCAGTTTACATCATAATTTCAAGATCAAAGACGACATAGGTATTTGAAATTTGGCGTGATCTTTTGACACTAATGATATTAGGTTTGACAGATGCGCCATCATGCGTTTCGTTATACGCAAATGGGATTTGGTCATTTTTATTATTTAGTGTTCAAAATACTATTTAGTGCTTTGTCTCCTCATAATTTATAAATAAGAGCATGTTGTTTAGTTCTACGCTATTTAAATACTAGATCGTGCGTGCTGCTGCGGTCTGCAAGTAGTCCGTGGGGGCGCGGTTGTGAGTCGGGTGTTGTCATTTGCTATAGTTAATTGTTTTGGTTTGGTTTAGGGTCTTTGTTTTGTAATTCGTAAAGAATTGGGGGTAGGAGACTTTTACTTAAAAGGGGGAGGGAGAGGGGATTAGTTTCAATTGATCACCCTCGTTGAGACCTTTCAAATGATACCCAACACGGGGGTCTACCTGTAACCGTTGACCATAGTCCTACGAGTAGACCGCAACTGCCAAAATTTGAAATTTGGTCTATTCTAAAAAATTCGCCTTCCCGAGAGCCGTCTTAGATGATTCCAAACACGACCCGGGTGCGTCGCGCTATTTCCAAGTTACGGCCGGAGAGGTTGGAGGGGGTGTCAAATTTTTTATCTCGCAGAGACGTCCCCGATGAGCACAAACACGACCCCACTGCGTCGCGTCGTTCCCAAGTTACGGCCGGGGGGGTCCGAGGGGGGTGTCAATTTTTTTATCTCGGAGAGACGTTCTCGATGAGCACAAACAGGACGCCACTGCGTCGCGTCGTTTCCGAGTTACGGCCGGGGAGGTCCGAGGGGGGCGTCAAATTTTTTATCTCGGAGAGACGTCTCCGATGAGCACAAACACGACCCCACTTCGTCGCGTCATTTCCGAGTTACGGCCGGGGCGGTCCGAGGGGGGTGTCAATTTTTTTATCTCGGAGAGACGTTCTCGATGAGCACAAACAGGACCCCACTGCGTCGCGTCGTTTCTGAGTTACGGCTGAGGCGGTCCGAGGGGGGCGTCAAATTTTTTATCTCGGAGAGACGTCTCCGATGAGCACAAACACGACCCCACTGCGTCGCGTCGTTTCCGAGTTACGGCCGGGGGGGTCCGAGGGGGGCGTCAAATTTTTTATCTCGGAGAGACGTCTCCGATGAGCACAAACACGACCCCACTGCGTCGCGTCGTTTCCGAGTTACGGCCGGGGCGGTCCGAGGGGGGTGTCAATTTTTTTATCTCGGAGAGACGTTCTCGATGAGCACAAACAGGACCCCACTGCGTCGCGTCGTTTCTGAGTTACGGCTGAGGCGGTCCGAGGGGGGCGTCAAATTTTTTATCTCGGAGAGACGTCTCCGATGAGCACAAACACGACCCCACTGCGTCGCGTCGTTTCCGAGTTACGGCCGGGGGGGTCCGAGGGGGGCGTCAAATTTTTTATCTCGGAGAGACGTCTCCGATGAGCACAAACACGACCCCACTGCGTCGCGTCGTTTCCGAGTTACGGCCGGGGCGGTCCGAGGGGGGCGTCAAATTTTTTATCTCGGGGAGACGTCCCCGATGAGCCCAAGCACTACCCGGCTGAGTCTGCTGGTCCTCGCTGGTTTTTAATACCTGTGTTGGGGACATGCACCTAGAAACTTTTAGCTTTTATAAAATAACGAAGATCTGGCCGTCGTGGGCTCTTGCTCTATGCATACGTACGTGTGTGCGTGCGATGCGCGAGCCTCGATCGTTGTGAGAGTAACGCTAAAAACCTAAACTTCGCGCGGCGCGTCTCCGAAACCGGCCCTTAAAGCAACGTTAGAATCGTTCATTCGATCGTTTTTTCATCGAATTTTTTTTTTATAAATTCGATTACCACGAAAAGGCCTTTTCATTTCATGGGATAATATAAAGCCTATGTTCATATAGTCCTATTTAGTCCTATATAGTCCTATTTTCATCAGATATTTGGTAAATTTCTAAATCGTTTGACAATTGGGATTAGTTTATAACAATTTCATAACCAATCAACATTGTATCCGCGTAGCCGCGAAACATTGGATTAAGAATGAATACACTGCTACGCATGGTTGAGAATGTTGAGATGGCTACTAATTAGTTGGAAAATCGAAAGCGAGAGGTTCATACTTCAATCACACCAATGTTTTACAAAAAAACCGACAGATTATCATGCATAGCGTTAATTGCACAAGAAACCTGTAGTAGGTAACTGAATGAAACAGTCACGGTAATAATAGGTTCGTCACCTTAAAGTTGACATTTGCTTGTACAAAGTCAATTATCAAAACAAAACAGAATATTGAATTGTTGTTTGCAATAGGCTAGTTGACTGATAAGTCAACTATTATGGAGATAGTGAATAACACAGAACACTATATACTCCACAAGGAGGTGAATAATGTTTTGTCATCGGGAAAACTAGAAAACTACGAAATGTCAATTATGGTATTAAATTATTGATGTGTTATGTATCTTTGTTATATATAATATAAAATGATAAGACGAGAAAGGGTAGACCGATTTTAATTCCATTTTACTTATGGAAAAAGGGATAAACGGGGAAAACTTATATTCAAAAATTGCACCCCGATCGAATCCGGGATCGGGTCACTAGTAGTTATTTAATATAGTTTTTTAAATAAATAAAATTAATCATGGTAAAATTTATTTCAATAGTTAAACAACTGTATGTATCCAACTAATACATAGTAGGTAGGCATAATTAGAAATGTAACTAGAATGTTAACATAGAATTCTTACTTAAAGTTCACTGTTGTGAATTGTTTGAGATGTATTTTAAGGAAAAGAAATATCCTCATTTCCACTGATGCTTCTGTAAAATTTTGTGAGCATCATTTCATTTCTGTTCATTCATCATTCACACAGTTCCTTTTTTTTAGAAAAAGTTTCAATCCATTGTGAAATAACTACATCCTATTAATTAATTAATCCCTACAAATATTATAAATTAAGCAAAAGTTATATGCATGTATGAATGTTTGTTACTCTTTCACGCAAAAACGGCTTAATGGATTTGAATGAAATTAGGCACACATACAGTTTATTACCTGGATTAACATATCTAAGAATACTTACTTTGGCAAAATGTTAGGTTCCCGAGAGATCATCCATAAATATAAAAAAACTAGCTGTTGCACGCGCCTTCGCCCTCGTGACTTTGTAAAATATAGCCTATGTTACTCACTTATAATATAGCTTTTTATAGGTGAAAGAATTTTTACAAACATACAAATCTTTTCTCTTTATAATATTAGTATAGATATAGACTGGGCGCTACTTTCACCGCGGCCACCTTTGTCACAGCGATAAAGATTTCAGATAATATTTTTCATTTTCAACGTGGACGTTTTTAATCCGAATACCTATGTTAAAAATAAAACCTGACAGCGTACTTGATGTTAATTCTGTATAAACCTAATTAGGCGTAATTGGCGTGGAAACGTATGTAGGTAAGTTTTCTATTTTAATAATAATGTACTATAGTGTTAAGAATAGAATACTAGAGATATATATATATATATATTTTCTATCTTAACTTAGCGTAGCGCTACTTCGGCTGATCTCATCACAACCTTCGAGTGCTATGTTGAGGTAGATGCTATCTAGATGAAACAAAGTGCTGTCGACAAGAATCCTCCAAAAATTGCAAACTTTGATAAAATTCAGTTCAAAATGAAATGGCTTTTGTGAATTGAAATATCAATACGAAGCAGCATTTTGAGTTTATTTTATCAATTAACTACTAGCTGTTGCACGCGACTTCGTCCACGTAACTATAAAATATAGCCTATGTTATCCCTAGCGTTTTATAGATGACAGAATTTTCAAAATCAGTCTCATAGTTTTTGAGTTTATTCATTACAAACAAAAATACAATAAAAAAATCTTTTCTAATATTAGTATAGATAACTATTTTGAATTTGATAAGTTTCAAATTAAAATTCTCACTTGTACACATCTGTGAAAAGATCTGTGATACATTTTTTCCTACAAATTATAATATGTACAAACCTTCCTCATTTATCGTTTTAATATATTTATATATTTTTCTTGGAACATATAAAGATGTGTTTAAATAAATTATACTTTATATTTATAAAATGGAGAAAAATATTGTCATAAAAATAGCTAACAACCTTCATGATTAAAATTTCATTTCATTTAAATATTTACAAGAGATTTTTTTATGATTAATTCAAAAGAACACTGCATATATAGCAGATAATGGTAATCTGCCAAGTATGATAATTCATAATAATTATGTAACACAATCTAAATATATCAAGTCGTTGTAAATTTTTGTTTCATGAAAAGCAAAGCATGGTAAGAACTTACAAGGAACTATCAGAAAAAGACGGCAATAATAAACAATTTGCTGTATGTTCAAAGTTTCTCACCTATGCATAAATGAAATTATTCCCATATACATAATGTAAACATGTAATTAATAAGCATTTGCTATTACATTAATTCATTATCACTTTACTTTTTAAGTTTTTAAAAAACATAAATTTGGTTTGGTTCCATTTACAATTTAAAGTTATTTCATGTGTTTTTATAAAATGTTGAGATTTTATAGAGCTTCTTTATCAACACTATGTTTATCATAAATATTTCGGCAAACAGTCTGACTGTACATTTTGATATGTGGCAATCTATAATAATATTATAAAGAGAGAGGAAGATGTAGAAAATCTTCTAAATATTCAAAATTTTGCACTTATACAATAAAAATAAATTAATAGAAAAAGATAGATCATTCAGTTTCAATCTGTACCCCACATGTTTGATTTCATTACAATACCAGTCTATAATTTCATATTGTGGTCTATATTCCTCATAAGAAAGCTCAACTACGCTCAATGAGCTAAGGAGATGGCTATGCTCGGGGTTACAATGCAAGATTGAATCAGAATCAGAAATGAGGAGATCCATAGATGTACAAAAATTACACATAAGCCCGCAAATCAGTAAGTGGCAGTGGGCAAGACACACAGTATGGAGGCTACTTGTGACTGGTCCTATTGGAAAATTATGGTGAAAGCCTATGTCCAGCAGTGGACATCCTGCGGCTGAGTTGATGATACATAATATATTTATGTTTATATAATGAAACTATATTTATGTTACAATTTTGTATTCTATTTTTTTTTTGTTGACTTCACAATCATCAAATCACATTAACAGTTTATTAGTTCACACAAAATATAATATCTACAAGGAGCTATAACACTATATCTTTCAAAAGATAAGGAAAATATAATAGGAAAGTGAATTGATAGTTAAAAAAAAAAAATATAAATAATTTCATACAGGTGAAGACGCAAACGAAAATTAGTACGAATACGAGCCAGTCTTTTAGTAATACGATACCTAAGTATTGACTAGAATTACATTTGACACTCAACTATATGTGATGTGACTCACTTTCTATGCAATTTTGTGGAAACTTATTACTGCCTATTATTATTATAATTACGTAAATAGGTTGCAAGAGCATTTTAAAATACAAGCATTTTTCAAATATCAATAAATACGTGCAAGTTAATAAGTAAAATTTAAAAATCTTGTAACAATTTGGTGTATTTTGGAACTCGATTAAAACTGAAAATTAAATTTTTACTCTTACCTCGCCACTACGAGCCGCTGGAGAATTTTCTTCGATTTCGTATATAATATGCGGCAAACCGGCTTCGCCAAGCAAAGAGAATCCGAATCCCAAATTATCACTGCGATTCAAGACCACTAGTTTTTCGTCAGCCATATTCAGTGCACAGCAGCATTGATTAACATCCTCGATAGGATTTCACTATTTAACACAATATCAAAAACACGTGGAATATTATAGCAATAGTTAAAACAATTTATTTGTCGAAAATATCCATAATTACATTCACAATACACGATAAAACAAGCAAGCGCACGGAACCGAACCACAGCGAAGTAAGTAACAGACCCAGAGCAGACAGAGCCAAGGGAGTATGTTAGTTAAATAGTCTGTGTCAGTGTAAAGAATAATAATGATACTTGACAAAGACAAAGAAGCCATATATAAAATAGTCTACTTATCAACATTTTTGGCACATCCATATCACTTGTATTGTATTCGTAACGTAAGTAAAAAACGGAACAGCGTTTATCCTTTTTTAACAACACTTAAAAAAACAGCGTTTACCCTGAGAATACAAACAAACTAACCAGCACTTTCCAAAGCATCATACTATGACCGTAATTAGGTACCACAGATCATAATAACTGTATTTTTGCTTTTCCGTCTACGCTATTCTGTGGATAAACACAATCACTTTTTCATAACGTTCATTCATTTCAGTGGTCATTTCACTTACAGTTACATCCCTCACATCAAAAGTCAAAAATCAATCAAAAATTATCTGCGTGTTCAACTTACGGTTGTGTAACAAAAAGTTAAATATTACATATTTGTAATAATATAAATAAATCTACTGACATACAATGTATCCCTTTTCGGTTTTGGTGAAGGAAACTGTTCCGAACTACTTAGCTAGTTTGCCAATTCCCGACACAATTGGTGGTTGGTTTCGTTTAGGAGGTAAGGGACCAATACGTATATAATATTATGATGTGTGAAGTATACCTACTTTAATAAACGAAATAAGGAAAAGTAATTTAATTCATTATTGCAACGTAGATTTTCTATCATGTTTTACTGGATTCTAATTTTAATTTAATTTTATACAACCTAATGAGCCACTTAATAAAACGTGGGAAATTGGTTTTTCTCTTAACAATTAATAATTGTGAATATTAATAGAATTTTAACACTCCAAAGCTGGAATAATGGACGTTACTGTTAATATTAATTAGATAATATGTTAAGCGATTTATTGTTTTTACCATATTATGCCAAGTTACATAAACTGTGTTTATGTTGAGATGATAACACCTATCTGTACATGAGATAAAACTTTGTGTAAAAATAGGAATTGTTGCAAACTATTACTGGCAGTTTTTTTTAATCAACACTTTATTTATTTCTAGATATGGTTGGCTGCTAAATAAATAAATAAATAAAATAATATCAAGAGATTATAATTTCTTGCATGGTCTTTTGCTTTATGGTTATTTGCTTGCTGTTTTCTATTTATTTTTTTTCATATATTTTTTTTATTTTAGTCAAGGATTGGTTGGCCTTAATTCCTCCTACATTGGTTGTCGGGGGAATATCCTATGTATCTTATCAGACTATAAAGAAAGCTAGAGAGGGTGGCAATGGAAGAGTTAATACTTGTGTCCGAAAGGACATCAATAAAGTTGTGGACTTCGTAGACATAGAGGATATCACTGAGAAGGTGGTTTTGTGTAGATGTTGGAAAAGCAAAAATGTAAGTGAATTCTACAAATTAATTATTATTATTGAACATGCAATAAGAAGTATACTAATATTATAAACAGGTATAGTTTGTATATTTGTTTGTATGTAGGAGGTAAACTTAGAATTTCAAGATGGACATAGGCTAAATATTCCACATGACCAAAGCCTCTAAAAATAAAGGTCTAACATTTGGTAAAAGTATATTATACCGTAACAATGTAGTATTACAACTCATAGAATATTATCAAAAGATGAACCTATTACTGGTATAAGGATTAAGTATGTTTGAGTTGGTTGCGACCTACATAAGTGTTATCATTATGTTGTGTGTTAAATACTGAATAATTTGTTTAATAAGTATTTTTGTAGTTATACACACTCTATATATTGTGATAATGATGGCAGGCAGATATATCTTAAGTGTTTAAAGATATAATTAGACAATCAGATGGAACATTTACAAGGACAGAATTCTGAAAGTTTCAGAATTCTTATAATCTAGCTATGTCCTGTGATTTCACCCATCTTTTTCTCTCTAGGCAAAGTTGGATCAGTATACACAGTAAACTAGAGAAGACACAACTTTGAATAAAAAATAATAATAATATCCTTGTATCAATAAATTGGAAATAGATTCTTTATTTGACAAGTTAATATTGCAATATTATGTTGACATTAATATTCTTGTGATGTTGCCATCAAAGTTTGACATCATTTCTTTTAAAACTCACTTTAAGGGCCAGCGCGCAAGAGCAACTTTTGTCTCCGCAACTAATTTATCTCTCACATCAAGTCTACGAATATGTATGAAAGTGTGCGCATGTAGCGACGCGACAGGTGGGAGACTTTTTTGTCCGTGGGTTTGGAGACAAGCCGGCGACGCAACTGTCGCCCGTCTATTGTTTTCAATGCAAATGCGCGCACGGCGACAACCTTATCTTCGAAATCCATGTTGATGAATGCAGAAAATTATAAAGAAAAAGTTGCGTTGCTGTCGCTTTCGTGTGCGCATCGTTCAAATCTGGGCGAGGAGACAGCGACAGAGACAAAATAGATGCCTCTACAAAATAGACAAAATAGATCTCAAATGGAGGCCACGAATTGGCAAGCATAGGGTAGGATGTATGTACAGATGATCTGTTAAGGGGAGTAAGGCCTATGTCCAGCAGTGGATGTCCTATGGCTAAGATGATGATGATTTTTAAATTGTAGCTTCAACTTCAAACTCTACCAATATAGCCTTCTCAATTTTGCCTGATCTTTGTATGTTTATTTATTTGCAGTGGCCATATTGCGATGGTGCTCATGGACCTCACAACAAGGAAACGGGTGACAATGTAGGTCCCGTTGTAGTTAAACATAAGGAAAATAAGTAAAAATTAATGACAAGAGTATTTTCCTACTTAATAAGTGATAGAAAATGTGATCAAAACAGAACAATAATTATAAACAGAGATCAGAATAGATAACTACATAGATATGTCTTATGTAATTAATTATATTGACATAATATGAGACATTCATGCTTAAATATTTAATGTGTTAGATACAAGTGCAGTATTAGTTGTATAGTAATAAAACAAATATGAATTGATATAAGCTTTATATCTATTCTATCCTTTTTTTTTTCTTTTCTTAATTAAAACATATTTTGAGCTCTGTTATAACAATGACTGTTATATAAATTGAATGAACAAAAAACCATTAGAATTTAAGTATAAGTAATTTTATTTGCATTTTGAGATGTTTTTTCTTGCCTACTTTGAAATGATTGCTTTTTTTATTGTAAAATATTATATTTCTTTGCTTTCAAAGCACATGGTTTTAGGATTTTAATAAAAAATATATACACTTGAATTTTTTTATATTTCATTAAAATGTTTTCTTAAGTTAATCACATCACAGACAATAATTAGACTTCATTTTAAATGATATTTGTATGCCAATAGGTAATTAAAAATAAATATATAAAAACTAATCTGTCAAATACAGAAACAACGAAAATTTTCACACTGTCAGTGTGTTACCAGTGAAAAAAAACCTATGATGAGGATTTCCGATACTTGACTTTCCCTTACTAATGAATAGTTTTATTGAAACATGTATCTTCAATTAGATATTATTTGCTAACTGGAATTCTTTATTGTCAGATACAATAATAAAGAGTAAAATTTGTGTGTTGTGGAAGTAAATTTTTATAAAATGTTGACTGCCATTGTAAGATATGGCACAATATTTAGGTATCAACTACTCTTTATGTGAGCATTATACGTATTATTTTTATATAGCTTAATTATTTATTAAGTAAGTAATATCATTTGAAGTTACTTTACGCTTGATTTAATTATTACATATATGTCTTAGCATCGATCCAACCATATTTACATTTTCACAGAGAAAAATTGTTAAGAAAGAAGGCAATTTTATTAAATTAAATTTATATTATAAGTTCTTATAAAAAGGAGATTTATTGTTGATACTGTTTTGAAGTTATGTTTTTTTACATATAAAAAAAAGTGTAATATATCTCGATTTAATGTTGCCTTCTTGTGGCTAAGTTGACGTTTACACGACAAAATATATACTCATTAACGTTATTAAAAGTTTTATTCAATGCAACGCCTACATCGTGCGCAAGCCTATACACTAACAAGCAAGATTCTTGGCGAACTAATATTGAGTATACTTAGGACTAATACACTATTGTCAGTCTTGAAATATTGACGCTTCTTTTGAAGACCGTCCATTTATTCTTCAGAGCTGAAAATAAGACGTGTTTTAATTAACAACAAATAGGTAATTTTATACAAGATTTTATTTTATTTATAAAGTTCATAGCATACGTAACGGACTTTTGTGCCTTTTCTTTTCGTGTCGGACGAAACGGGACGATTTTTTAAAGTATAAAAATAAAGAATAAAATCCCTCGGGAACAGTACTTTAATTTCTGTTCCCGAATCGAAAATAAAAATTCAATGCCTGACAAAAAATACAAGCAAAGTTTGAATAAATGTTTCCACGTCTTAGAAAAAGTTCTGACTATAAATAATTCTTAAAATTAAACATTTCGAGCTAAAATGTGATCTAGCAACTAGCACATTTAAATATTTACCGTATGCTACCTAGTATGCTATGAACCTTAGTATGCAATTTTAAAGATAAACAAATACTGAACAATTTCATACTTCTATTCTAGTTTCCGCTACGTTTTCTTCGTTTCTTAACAATTCGTGTTTAAGTCCATTTCTTTTCCTGCAACAGAACAAGGTTACAAAACAATAAATACTAACAAAACTAGACTTTATACGTCATTGTAAAGGGGTTTTTAATGTTTCGTAAAGCTTTTGTTAACATCCGAGGTCCTTGCCTCTCGTTTTACAACCTGGTTTCCGTCCCAGTTGACCGCCTCCTACGCAGCGTAGGGAAGGATCGCCGTATCAAGTTACTTCACACAATGGCATAATTCACACAGGGAAGCCATATAAATGTAAAATGTCTACCACCTATTACGATATTTGTGCAGTGTAAATTAAATAAAAGCGATATGAAGTGAAGTAAACTTTAATGGTCCTTCGATCTGGATTGACTGACCCAACGACTGGATTGGTTAACAATAATTCTCTTCTCAATTACCCACTAACGTCATAAACGATAACAGCAACTCGTTTTTAAGTAGTTAAGTGTTTATTCCCATTAGCCCACCTACACTGATGGTTCAATTTTGATGCGTCTATCTAGCAACAAGTACCGAAGCAGATTTTGTAATAGGTATTTATTTGTAATAGCTAACGCATTGTGTAGCACAAAGATTTACTTGAATTTGACTGAATAAGATAGGACAAGATTGTCCTATCTTATCTAGTCAAATTCAAGTAACAAGGGTTAGGCTACATGAAATGATATTCCTAAAACATTATTGCTCTAATAGAAGCTTCACTTGTGAATGTCCATCCCATTAGCTACACATTTAGGTACCTATTGTATTAATTTCATTTCTTTCTTTTTGAATTAACGTTGTAATTTAATATTTAATTTTGGATTCAAACCAAGCTCAAGTTCAATTGTTCACAATTTTCAATGCAATCTAAGTCTTTAACAAAAGATTGTTTTTACGTCTTTAAATATAACGCCTATAAATAACCACGACTCGCGATTTCGGTTCAAGCAACGATCGTATTTCAAGATCATTGGTAATGAAACTAATGAACCGTGAAAGCGCAGAGCTGAATTCGTAATTTAAAAAAAAATGTCAAGGCTAAAAGACTGACCACGGTCAGTACTGTAGATATCATGAACTTTCAAAGAATGCATGGACCTTTCACTTATGTATTTTTAACTATCCTTTGTCTTATTAAGGGGAGCCTTACAAAGAAGTGTTATGGCTAATTTAAAATTACGCAGCCTGTATCTCGATATACCACCGATGTACTCGATAATTATATATTATTATTTAATATATAATTAATTAATAAAATAAATAATTTTAATTATATAATTAATTACATAAAGAATTTGAATTTAAATTATAATCTATACAAATACAACATAATATATGTATAAGTAAGTATAGTGGCTACCCTTGATCCTTAATATTTTAAGTAAATAGATAACATTTAGTTATCACTACCTAAACTAGAAATAACTACGACGAAGAAGAAGAAAAGAAATAAAATTTATAAAAACAGTGTTCCCATTGAAATGTCGGTTCAAACTAAATCGCAACTCTGACCTAAGGTCCAATTAAAAAAAAAATAGTGGAATCGGAATAGGATTTACTTTTTATGTTCTTATTAACATCTTGAAAACACTCCATGGGATTTTGATACGGTTTTCATTAATCGGTAAATGAGAACGGTTTTTCATAAATAAAATATAAACTATAAAATCATTGAAACTAATGAGACTTTCACGAGTGGATGTAGTTTATACTATTAAACGGATCAGTCACATTAGGAAGAGCCTATGTACAGTAGCCTACCGTCTTACGAATAGAACTAATGTAAGAAATATAAACTAATTTACTTACAAATATATTCTTCTCCAAACAATAAACACGACATAGGCGAGGCAAACCACACTGCAAGTAACAACAATCATGATGCCTGCGGCAGCTCCGAGGGGCTCTCCATTTGATGATTCATAAAATCTTTGCCTTTCTGAATCTCTCACTACTAACGTTCCAGCCGCTGAAAGAATAATTATTAAAAAATTATTTATGTTTATGTATTTATTATTTATGTATTAATTATTTATTATTTATGTAATCTCAATAATATTATAAATGTGAAAGTTTGTATGTTTGTTACTCAATCACGCAGACACGGCTGAACTGATAAGTAGGTATAGATGAAATTTGACGCAAAGATTTGGATGAATTTACCTGGATTTACATATAGGATGCTTTTTATCCTGGAAAAATGTTAGGGTTCTGTGAAATTTTCAAATAACTAACTACAGCGCGTACGAAGTTGCGGGCACAAGCTAGTTTAAAATAAATGGTAAATTCTAATCAGATAAATGGGTGCGTTGCACTGTACGTGAATGTATTCAAGCACATTTTTTTACTAAGTATACAAAGTTATTGCCTATTGTTATCTTAGTGTGAGAATTGTAGTTTTAATTTAACAATAAGTTACTGTTACGTAATACTCTCACAGACTTAAAAGAGACAGCCTTAAGCTTATTTCTCTTCAACAAATATTAAATGCAATCTCTTTAATTAATAATTAAATAAAAATTCATAAAAAAGCCTCAAAAAAAACATGAACCAATTCAAATACATAATTTCATTTTCAAATTTTAGGCTAAGATAATCAAAAAAGAATGATTTTTTCCGCTTATTTACAAATTAATCAGCGCCTGACATCTTTATCGCTGTGATGACCTTTGAAATGTAACAGTTTTTCAGGATAAAAATTATCCTATATGTTAATCCAGGAAACAAACTATCTGTGCGCCAAATTTCATCCAAATGTCGTTTTTGTGTTATTGTGGAACAAACATACAAACTTCCTTATCTATAATATAAAAATGAATCCCTAAATGTGTTGCTAAGCGCAAAACTCGAGAACGGCTGGACCGATTTTAATTTTGTCTTCACTCATGGATAGAGGGATAACCAGGGAAGGTTTTTACGTAAAAAAAAATGCACCCCGGGCGAAACCGGGAACAGGCCGCTAGTTTATAATATTATTAGGATAAGGCTCCAGTCTGTCGCAAGAAATTGAACAGAAATTTTTGATAATCATTACATTATTAGATTTGATTATTATTAACGATGTGGACGAAATTTTTTAAAATATTTCTTGTAAAAACTGAAATAAGAACACAAAAAAGAAATTAACCGATAAATACAGTGTCTTATCACAATATCATAGAAACAACATAAAATTATCGTAAAATCTTTTGATATTACATTTGTAAAAAGCAATTAATTGAATATGTTTTAAAGATGTTGACTCAATATTGTTAAAAAATATTAAAATATCACACCTTGTAAAAATTCGGCTTGTGAGTCAGGCGCACCGGGCGCTTCTAAACGGGAGTCTTCTGCGTCTTCCGGGAAAGTCGGCAGGTCCATATGCTGGTCGTTGTCATCACGAGAATGTAGCATATCCAGAACTTCAGATCTATAGGCAATAATAATAATAATAATAATAATAATAATAATAACTTGCCCTTCGATACGGTCTTATCGAGTCTGAGGTGCCGTACTGCAAGTACGT
This sequence comes from Synanthedon andrenaeformis, assembly GCA_936446665.2. Classification (NCBI taxonomy): domain Eukaryota; kingdom Metazoa; phylum Arthropoda; class Insecta; order Lepidoptera; family Sesiidae; genus Synanthedon; species Synanthedon andrenaeformis. The sequence goes on along the minus strand of OW387783.2, from coordinate 10,340,185 downwards.
ACCTACGCCCGTTCTCGAAAATGGTCATGCTACGCTCTACTGGGACCGCTCGATAATCACGGACAGGACTATTGTCGCCAATAAGCCTGACATCGTGGTTATTGACCGATCCCAGCGGCGGACGATGCTTGTCGACATTGCTGTTCCACATGACGAAAACCTCGTGAAAGCCGAGAAGGACAAACTGTACAAATACCTAGACTTGGCTCACGAGGTGACCGCCATGTGGGATGTCGATTCGACAATCATCGTACCGATAGTCGTTCCGGTGAACGGTCTTATTGCGAAGAGCCTCGACCAACACCTCAAGAGGCTCTCGCTAGATGGCTGGATCAAGGGACAAATTCAGAAGGCGGTACTCCTTGACACGGCGCGTATTGTCAGGAGGTTCCTCAGTCTGCAGCCCTAACCACCGGTAGCTTGGGCCTTGCCCCGCTACCAGCGGCTACCTAGTTTTAAGTTTTTTATAATATTTATTGTTTTTATATATATATATTGTAAAAAACCTAGAATTAAGAAGAATAAATGAATAAATGTGTATAATAATAATAATTTATTTTACATATTTATTTATTTATTTTGTTTGAACATAAACCCTACAGCAAAACAAAATAATATACAATAGACACAGTATTACTACTTACATTGCCAATTACAGGGTTTCATTGTGTAGGACTTAAAAAAAATTAAAATTATATTACCTAAGTTAGTTACTAATTATGAGAATTATTTTCGATGATATTTATTATAAAAAAAATGTACATTTAATAATAGTAAAGTATCCTAAAACAAAATTCACGTCATATCTCTATACCTACGATAGTAGGTATATAAAAATTACGTGTCACGTTGTTTGTCGCCAATGAACTCCTAAACTACTGAACTGATTTTGATAAAACTTCGTAACTATGTGTAATTTGGTCCAACTTAAAAGATAGGATAGATTTTATCTCAATTTATAGTATTTTTTTATTGCAAATTATTTGTTTATTATTGTATATGAGGAGTTATAAATTACCTTACACCTATCTGTCTCACAGTTGTTTTAAAACTTATTTTAAAAGTTATCTGTGAGTTCCATATGATTCTCACAGATGGCGGTGTATAATATTTATTATAAAAATTGCAGCCCGGACGAAGTTGGGAGCGGGTCAGCGAGTCTAATGTTTTGATGACTGAACTAAAAACGCCTGGAAAGATTTTGAAAAAATACCATATTATACTACTAATACATGTAATGAGAGAATGTTTATATATAAACTTATGAGTGTTGGAATGACAATATTATTAATTATCTACATCACTACTAATAGTAAGTTTTATTTTTTACTAGCTGTGTCCACGACTTCATACGTACTGTAGTTAGTTTTTTGAAAATTCCAAAGAAACCTAACATTTTTCCAGGATAAAAAGTATCCTATACGTTAATCCAGGTAATCATCAATACATAAGTGAAAACCGCATTCAAATCGGTAAAGCCGTTTCTAAGGATTAGCGTGCACAAACGCACAGACAAACAGACAAAAATTCTAAAAACTATTTTTTGATCTCGCTAACATTTTTTTAATCTTATGTACACAGTCACGGCTCATTTACGATTTTATTATATACTAGCTGTTGCACGCGATTTCGCCTGCGTAACTTTATAAAATGTAGCCCATGTTACTCGCCGATAAAGGAGCTTTCTACAGGTGAAAGAATTTTTAAAATTGGTCCAGTAGTTTTTGAGTTTATTCATTACAAACATACAAAAATAAAAATCTCTCTTTATAATATTAGTATAGAAGTATAGATATAGATTTATTACAGATAATTTGGGCTTCAATTATATTGTAGCGTCGCCTTTAATCTATGAAATTTTATAATAAAAAATTGCGTACCTGCTTACACCATCCTTGTCATCGACCAGTAGCTTAAGCAGCGTTGCGTTCGCTTCGAGTGTTTTGTACCGACTGTTGTCTTCCACTTCTCTCATGAGACTAGGGAGTGTGTTATCAAATTCTTTTGTAATCCCTTTGCCTGTTGAACCTTCGCTGTAGCATTTAACACCTGTAATGTAAGGAGATATTAGAACTAAAATCTAATGACCTATAAGGAACAAAGATATAGTATATTTTAAAAATAATCTGAAGACAGTGTTGGTCGAAGGGGTTTACTACACCATTCATGACTTCTTTAATGACAAAATTTAGTATTAGAAATTATATACTGTGACATTGATGCTGACATTAAACACTATAACTCCTACATTTTAATTTTAAAATATGACTGAATAATAATACTCATGATAATAATAATAAATCATTTATTAGATGAAGGTTTTTATAAAACATTTATCCTCGTCAACATTATTTTACATTTACAAACTACCACCGTGCACCGGTCCGGAAAGCTGCTTCTAGGGGGAAGAACTCGGCAAGAAACCCCTAGTTGCTCTTTTCCTAATACATTTTAAAATTAGATTTAAGATAAAGATTTTTGTACGCCAGCAATGGTAGGTCATATAGATCCAATATATGATGTAATTAAAATACGTATAAATAAATATATAAATATGTATATATGAAATCTTTTCTTACATTCTTACAAGCATAACAATTACCTACCTACTTAGTGTGTATGACGGTGGCGGTGCGTATAATCCGGCAGTTCGTGATATGGCTCTGTTTCATGAAGTTGCAAAGTGATCAAAAAAACTAATCAGTCTTAATAGAATCTCACAATACATAAACGATATAACGAACGATATACTACGAACGATCTGACTGATATTAATTAGGAACTTCATGAAACGGCGCTATTATCACGATATGCCTAGGCACATCATTGTATGATCGGCCGCCGACATGTAGAGTTAAGGAATACTCGTCTAAATTTATCTCACCCAAATGGGCGAATTGTCATGTTTGATTTTACCTATTATTTTAATAGACAACTCGCCCACTAGCATAATGTATAGTCCGTTACATAAAGGTATTAAACGAATTTTCTAACTAGAATATTCTTATTTCTTACTCGAGTTAGTTATACAATCCAAACATGACTTTTTAATGTAGAACTTACTTTATTATTAGTTTAAATAAAAGTTACGAAATGAACCGTTAAACCAATATAGTCTATATTTGCTAAGTCCAGAAAACCGTGTCGAGTCCGCGACTAAGCTAAGTGGGTACATAGCAGTTAACTTATCGAAGTGCAAACATACTTGATAGCGACTCCAATTAGTAGGTCAGACGCAACTTTAGGCTAATGTGTGTTTAACGGAGTTCCGAATCCGGTTTTCGCATTCGACTTCACTTGAAGTCGTATTCAATGCAGACCTCGGGGTCAACATTGGAAACGACACACGAAGCTTCCAGTCGAATTGGCTAAAACAAATGTTTTTATTTATAGCGAAGTTTTTCTGGATATGATTTGTTTAACGATTGATTTTTATAACGAACTAAACGTATCAGAATTTAGTTACATCGTATGCTCAGGAGAATCTTCAAAATCTTCAAATATAGGTAACATTAGTTTGCGCGTTGTGACCTATTTTTCATTAATTTAATTATAATAAACAAAATATTTATAAATATCTAATAAATAATTATATACATCTTTTATCAGCGACAAATTAAAAAAGAAAAAAATCAAAATCGCTCCATCCGATACACAGATACACAGGTTAAACTTATAACACCCCTCTTTTGCATCGGGCGTCGTGGGGTTAAAAATAGAAAGGTCCCATCAGATGACGATTCCGCAGCGAACCTTGCACAGATCGATGCGATTCCGAGATTCGCGGTAAGCGTTTAGCCAGATTAATGAATATGCGTCAATTGAATAGGTTAAAGTGACTGCTTGGTGACACAACTGCGGGTACGTACCTACTTGAGGTGATTCTGATTGGTGTACACCGGGACACTAAGATAATCTGTAACCTCTATTTCAAAGTGAAAGTAAATAAGTAATGTTATCGATTCACACGTGTCACATGAAGTGGGTATTCTTATATACTTACTTATTCATGAACTAAACAAAAATAATGATATTTAACTATTGTTGTAATGTCTTTGTTGTTACGTTAGTGTGATGAAATAAATTTTATTGGTGAATTTTAGGGATCCTATCTCGGGGATATATATATATGTACTTCGTGTTCATGACTTCTTTTCGCTTATAATATAACCTTCTACTTACAAGAACTAAGCTATCAAAAGCATTTAAAAAATACTTGTTTGCTTTATTATATTAATATTTTATAGTATAAATTAAGAAGGGTTACCACTTACCATATAAGTATTTGGCTCCTGCATCGATCTCTTGATTTTATGGTATTCATTAAGGGAGCATACTTGGAAGTTCTAAGCTATAAAAACCTATACTAAGCTATTTGAAACGTTTTACGTTTTACTCGTTTAAAGTTCTGACTCAGCACTGACAAAGTATAGGCGTTACATAAGAGCAACATAACTTAATACCTTAACTATAAATGCTTAAAGTAGTCAATTCGGCAGACATAAAATTTATTAATCTTGTTTAAAACGTTTAAAATAGCTTAGTATAGGTATTTATAGCTTGTTATGGTTTAGTATACCTATCTAGTTTTTTGTAGGTTTTTCTGTAATTAGTAGGTATTTCATCTACTGTACGTTATGTCAATAAATAAATGAACCCGTGTGTATAGTAAAAAAGTGCAATATTATAGTTTATATATCAGAATATAGGACATAGGACAATGTACTTTATAAAGATACTCGGATCGGAGATCGGTGGAATTTACGGAACGATACGCGGAAGTTACGCGGATTGAAGAGCGGTCAAAAAGCTTGTAAATGGATAAATAAAACAACGTAAGTAACACTCGGTACTTATAGAATTATTTATTTACTCATGACAAACATAAATGAACCTTCACATTTTGCCAGCTGCAGCTTACAGCTGGCATTATGTACTTCACAGCACAAACTTTAAAACTTTACGCTTCTTTGTGAAAATATAGCCACATTCAATTCTTATTTGCCCAAGATTTCCACCTAAACGTTTTACTTAGGTATTCCTGCGACGTCGCAACTGAATAAAAAGTTAAAAATTAGCCTTAGGTTTTATAATTAATTGGCTAGTTTCAGAGATTACATTAAATTTTATGTTATAACTTCCATATTAATCTTATTTCAATAACCCTTGACATTTTTTTTTGTTATTGCCCTGCCAAACATCTTAAAATACTTGACGTAATGGGGGTGCATAAAAGAATGTAGCTGTTCAAAACAAACGGGTAGTCCTCTTCTTGATGGCGAGGGCACTCACAAATTACCAACACAAATCTGATTATAGTCAAGGAGTACTGAAAACAGATAAAAGGAGAGCAAAAAAATGCTCTTTAAGAGGAAATATAAATTATATTTGATCTTTACTTTTCGTGCTCACTTTCAACTCAAATTAGAAGGTTTAAATTTAAAAAAAAGAGCGTACGGAGTCTAGCAGCTTTCGCGCAGAGTCACTTTCGCATTATTAGTGGACAGAACGGAAGAGGTCCTCTGCAATGTAAGTACAAATTTACTTATTGATGTAGAATTAATAATGATTTTTTTTCACTTATTTATTGGTGATTCATAGAAATGACTAACTAAAATTTACTCAGATTTACATATAGGTATGTTATAAAAACAAAACAAAAATGCTGTGTGGTCCCGGATTAGAACCAACGCGTTCTACCTGAAGCTGTTTTTTTAAAAAAAAACGTAAAACCAATCCTTTCAAGGAGAACCAGTATTGGATATAGTTTTTGTTAAGTGAGTTACTATTATTTTATCTTCAGCAGTTTCCGAGTTTACAAAGCGCTTGCCTCATTGTTTTAAGAGGCGTAGATACTGATATAAAAGGTTTTATTGCAGTTTTTGCGGAATGGTTCGCACGCCAGCTGCCGGAAGAGCCTCTTCCGTGTGCAGTTAGCCAGATTACAAACTGCATTGCGTTAATCTGATGCATTTAATTGAGTGACATCAATCATAGTTGTACTATCGCTTCAAACAGCTACATACAATGTTAACAGAATGTTTAATATTCTTCGTTTTATTCGCAATGGAACTTCAGGATTGATCAAGTTTAAAATGTTATATTATGTTGATTTTGGGATTATTTACTAGATTATTATTCTCCAAGTTCAACCGTTAAAATAGAAACAAACTGATGGCCTGTTCTCCATAAAAAACTTATTTATCTCCACTTTTTTTTACTAAAGTGTGAAACCATCCTGTTCAATAACAAAATTGCAAAAAAGTATGCGTATTTTTTTTATTATTTTTTTTTTCCTGGCTCGGGTGAATGGATAGCGCCTAATGGATAATGCGACCCGAATTTGAACGATTACTTAGTATTGTCCACAACTGTCCACAAACACAAGTGTCATACGTATATCTGGAGTAATAATTATCATTTGCCGTTTGTAGAACAAAGTTTCTCGCTTCTTATGAACTACTTTGCTTCAAAATGATTGTTAATAATGCCTAGAAATATTAAATATTATTTTGTAATTACTTTAAGTAGAACTATCTTACAGTAACACACCCTTATGTATAGTAAAAATATTTTTAAAATGACCATGACTGTTGAGTCATCATAAAAAGGTTTTTTCATTTTGCAATTTCGGTTGTCATGTTCGCCTTTAGAAACGCCAAAGCGAAGCCAACGAAATTAATTGACCTCACAAAGTTCAATGTTCGTTTTGGAACAATAAGATTTATTCTTTGCTTCGGTGCCTGCTTCGCCATTTTTTTTTAAGCACGAAACTCACGTTTATGATTGGTCTTTGTTTAAGTGATCAATGGCTGGCTGGACTGGATAATAAGATTATAGATAACCTAAATCATATTATAGGTTTTATTGTATATATTAAATCAATCTAGCTTTAAGCTTTAGCAGGCAAAAACTATTATATGCTATTAACTATAAACTATTATCTATAGATAGCCATCTATAGATAGCTAAGGCAATTTGGTCGTCATGTGAAACTAAAAGTACATACTTAAGGATGTTTGTGAGATAAAAATCTACAGGTTATGTTACGAGTACCATTACTCGGTAGTAAGTACTAATAGATGTATCTTTGTTGGGTGTAACATCTTTTATGAAAGTAGCAAACTTAGTTAAACATTAATTCAATACTTAAGCCGTTTATGGTGAGTATATTGAAAGCGACCATAAGTATTTTCTCTCGTGTAAAACGAGACGGTCAAAGCGTTTGGGAAAGGCAATTTATATTCGAGTAGGTATGCGCTTGTGCATGCATGTTTTATTTTCTCTTGCTACTCTTTCACCGGTTATAATCATAATGAACAATTCAATGTTTTTTTTAATCTTTTCTTTGTATATTAAACTCTACATACAGGCAACAGTTGCTGCAAGTGCGCTGCTGACCATAATATGATTAGGGAAGGAATAGGGAAAAGAAATATGAAACAAAAAAGCACACATGCTATTGTCACGGTGCCGGTGGTCTTCTGCAAGGGGATGGTAACTGCCGCCAGACGGGGCTGCCCAAACGATTACGAAATACAGCGGGACCTCTGCCACTACCTACCCGAAAAAATTAACTATTCTAACGTATGTACTTAGATGTTTTAAATCAAACGGATCCACGTAGATATTATTTCGATCGTGATGAGTAACTGGAAACACTGTTGTTTTTTAACAAAACGTGTTGATGATATCAGTAAAATTTTCCTACAAATCTGCTACAACGTCTAATGGTCACGCTTAGTACCTACTGGTGTTGGAAGGTCGCGGTTAGGTAAATGAGTGAGATTAGGTATCAGGTAGACCTCATACACGGTTGCCTGAGAAACCGCGTATGAGTCACCAAGTAATGCATCATTCTTCGTATACTATTTACTAAAGACAGGTAGTTTGTAGTATATATTTGCATAATTTATCACATAAGTAGGTATATCTTTCTGATTTACAATTTTGTGTGATACAATCGGAAACGGCCAATGATTCATTCTCAACACTCAGCGACAGTCCCAAGAATTTATAATATCATTGAGTATTTCGTACAATTAAAAAGCGATTAGTGTAAACTTGTCTGTTAAACTGTTAACTATGCGTCAGTGTCCACTTTGTAAAACATTGTTTTTAAATTAACGTCCATCAGGTGATGATCACAGCAAGGAAACTGTTAAATTATTGTTATTACTTGAAGTTAAACCTACTGTAGTTGCAGTGACATACGTACATTAACTATTTTTTATTACTTTGGTTATAATCGTAAACAAAGTAATTACTTTATTACTATGCAATTTTTTTCTGCAAATTATACACAAAAATCTTCCACGTTTATCGTTCTTTACATTAGTGAAAACAGTATATAAAATATATATAATGTGCAGAAAAAAATTGCACCCGGGAGAAGCCGGGAGCGGGTTGCTAGTATTAGATATTTATTATATGAAATAAGTTGACTATAAGTTAACAGAAAGTTAAGTAAAACATTTTTTCAATTATTGACAATTTTATGATACAAGTAAAACTATCCAACTATCTGAAATATTAATCTTGGAAAAAGTAATAAATTTAATATAAGTTTGTTATATAGTAAGTATCGTATTTTCTTCTTTATGCGTTAGAATGAGCAATCTGGAGATATAATCGAGATTATAAATAATCCGATAGATTAAATTCTTCTTTTTGAAAGAAGTCGTTTTATCTATGATAATATCTTAAAGCATTTCTAAAAAGTTTATCTTTAAGCGTTTCTCTCTCTTGAACTAATTTGTTCAAAAATTCACACTAACACCTATATTAAAAATGTAATTGCTAAATAATTTATTGTTTAGTTAGTATATACTTAGTATTGCAAATCTAATATTTGGTTATAAGTTCTATACAAATCAATACAACAATTCAATAGCCTATCTTTATCTACGTTACATATTTATTTATATATTTAATATGTACTTTATTACCTTAGAATATGACGTCATATATCTACACTATACTGAGCCATGTATGCAATAAAATCAGGTATTTTATTATACATTACAAAATAATAATTTATTTTTATTCATTACTAACTGACTCGAGATTCGTTACCTTTTCAATTTCATATAAAAATTTCACCCAAATTTTAGATGGATTTTGATCCAGAAATTTTGAAATTAAATTCAAATACCTACTCTTAAATTTACGCAATTAATATATAGGTGCAATACACATACTTTATAAAGTGCCAGTTGGTCTTCCAGATTATTACTTTTCTCAGAACTTTAACGAGCTGTTAATGTGAAAACAAATTCCAATTCAGCGTTTTGAAGAGAGCTTATAGATATTTTATATTAATTTTTTTATAATTAAAAAAAAAAGTGCTGTTTCATAATGTTTTAATTAGATTAGATACTAACATGATAAAATCTAACAATGCGCAAAATCACAAACAAGCAGGGGATTACATCATTTGAAACAGAAGTAAATATAAAAAAATAAATTAATATTAAAACACTACCAAAACTACCAATAATATAGAATAAGCATTTACAATAAAATCTTACCCAAGACAGACACGATGACTACACATAGTAATTGATGGCGCGCCATTGCTTCAATTTTGTTTTGTTAATTCTATAACAGAAAATAATAATATTTTATAAACATAGTCTAACAATGATGACGTACATGTTTGTAATCTACATTATCAGTCGCCATTACTTACCTATTAAAAATAGGAGTACGTATATAATATATTTGTCAAGACTTAATACTTGCATGTGATAAGATTTATAACATTTATAATACTATCTAAAAACAATGGCGCAGCTACTCTATCCATTAATAATGACTATTATTGGTGGTTTGTTACGAATTTTTAGGAATAATTTAACTAGGTAAGTAAGTACATAATTAATTAATTTTATCATTTATGTTAAAAATATACTTAATTAACAAATGGCCCGTAAGGACATTTATGTAGTTAATTGTAATTACTTGTGATCACTATTTTGTAAAATTAAATAATGTTAAAAAAAAAGACTTCGTTCATATAAAAACACCTCTCGGTATCGAAGTTTTTCAAAGTTTGCATTTCTTACTTAGTAGTGGCATCCCGTCTGGCAGCAATAACCCACCCTCATCGTGAAATAAATAACTCAGTTGTATTTCGATGAGTGAGAACGGATGCGAGAGCCATTGCCCTATCCCCTCGTTATTCCTTATCTTCTTTATCATATCAAGATCGACAATGCATTTGTAGCCCATGCGACGTTGCTTGTGTTAATAGGTAGATCTACTTATGTAGACCACCAAATGGATTGTTCAGCCTGTTTATCAATTAACTGACTAAATTTAACTGACGCTTAAATAACTACTAGTGACCCTTTCCAGGCTTCGCCGAGGGTGCAATTTTTATATACACAACCCTTTACCGTATTTTCCAAAAGTGAAAACCGAATTAAAATACGGTTGAGCGGTTATGGAGTCCATAGAGGACAATAAGGGTTGGAAGTCTACGGTGGATCCAGGCTACTTCTGACCGGTCCTTTTGCAAAATTCATGGAGGAAGCCTATGTCCAGCAGTGGACGTCTTACGTCTAAGATGATGATATCTCCCTAATAATTCCTTAATTTTTTTTACTCTTTCACAAGTATACGCAGACATGAATTGACGATATCAAGCCCTATTACACCTTTCAATTTCAAGGATTCCAATCTAGGTACCTAAGTAGTGAGCTTGTGATCACACTATGCAATTTAAGAAATCTAACTTGTAGTGTTGCCAGAATACAGATTTCTCGGTATACATTACAGATTTTTAGCATGTGACATGCTGTCATACCTACCGATAAATTACTAAATGATAAGCTTTGTTATGAATTAAATGATGATTAGGATTTTATATCTAAGATGAATAAAATCAATAACATTTACAAATAGTTATTGATTTTATTTCTTTAAGTTTAAACCAAATATAATATTACTAGCTGGTGCCCGCGACTTCGTCCGCGTTGAAAAAGAAAATATATGAGTAATAATGCCTGACATCGTTATAAATGTGACGACGGTAGCGCCGCCATGCGACAGTGGCGCCCTATTCTTTAAATTTTTAGCCGATTACTCGGGAACAGTACTTTTTTTCTGGTCTTCTGACAAAGACTGGTCTTCCTTTCTGGTCCTTCCTGTATCCCTGACAACGTGTATGTAAAAATTTATGATGATCGGTTGAGTAGTTAAGGCGTGAAAAGGTAGCAGACGAGTTACTTTCGCATTTATAATATTAGTATGGATTATACAGATTTTTGATATCTACAAATCGATATACGATTTTTAATACTTCACTCCGTATAATTAATTTCTAAAGAAACCTCTAACACGGAATTTCGAACAAATTTTGCTCTTGTAGTTTCATATATTATAGAAAATATTAAACTAAAAAAATATATGTTACTTTTATTTTTTTATTTCTCTATACATTTCTATTAATTAAATTAGTACAAAGTACATTGAATAGGCAGAGCTGCCGCTTCCGCAACAGTCATAGCACGTCGGTGTTACAGTCTGCACGTCCACTCTGATCAAAGCGCGGGCGCAGACTGACTAGGAAATTGTGACCGGAGCGATCACACTATCCTACTTCGATTTCAATTTAGCAAAGTAGTGAAGGCGTAGTGAAATGCGGTACGGATTTTGCCTCCACAAATGTGGCAACACTTGTGCATGCAGTAGGGATGCCCGATACTTCGCTTTGTATCGATATATCGTATTAAATTAATGAAATAAAACTATTACTTAAATTAAATATGTATGTAATTACTGTACTTAAGTTAGCTTTATTTATATGTCACAGACAGTTGATTGTTTATTATTTATAAAAATCATAAACCTATCACAATATATGAATTGGTATGTGAAATCTTCAAATATGTCTAAAATAGGTATGTAATATTAATAATAATACATATAGTTACACAAGTTATTATAAGACAAACTAAAATTATTTTTTAAATTGATCAATTCGATCGATTGTTCAAAGCCCAAGTAATTAAAAAATAATTATATATGAATAATATAATAATCTACAGAATTATGTTAGATTTTATGTAGGACCTACATAACACCCCAATATTAATTATTATTTATTTATCAATATTATTTTTTGGCTTTAACCTTGCTTTAACTATTCACTTCAAAAACTATTGATTTACTCGATGTAGGTATCGATGTATTTTCATAAAATATCGAATCAAGTTCGGTTTGTATATCAATAGGTATATATTTGTAGAATTTATTTTAAATAGAATTTAAAAATTATTATTATAACTATTAATGGTTATTTAATTAAAATAAATAAGAAATCTACTTCCATTTCGGCTGCCAAAAGGCGTTTTTTCTCTAAGTTATATAGATTCCTTGAACATCCTTTAATACAAAAACAGGCGTGCGGACAAGAAAAGTGCTGTTGTAGGAGTAATAGATCATTAAAAACTGTGATTTGTTTTGTGACTACAGTTTTGTGATGCAATGTTAGAAAAAGTACTAGATTTTGAGAAAACATCGATGTTTCTAACAGATGCATAGCCTCGATGTATAGTACTTAGAATATAGAACAATATTCTAAGGTATCGCATCGACAAAAAAACATCGATATATTTTCTAAGTGGACAGCCCTAAACGTCCTAAATCGAAGCGGCGCGATTACACTATTCAATTTAAGGAAACAGAGAGATTGGGGCTTCCAATTTGGCTAAGTTGAATACAATCTGTTCTAACTGCGATTACACCTTCCGATTTCCTAGATTGGAATCCTTGAAATTGTAAAGTGTAATAAGCCCATTATGTCCCGGAACGCAGGCATGCGTCAAAGTTAGTAGGTATTAATATTATTGACAGATTTAATAATAGATAGATAGATACTCCTTGGTGTTGCTTAGATGACTATAGACACCTACCAATAAGTGGACCATAGCCAGGTGATGGTTTTTAAAAAAATAAAAAATAAACAGTAAATGAATTGATAATTTTCAAAAGTTACCATTAGTTATTCCGTGACAGTTTATTTACAAGACTTCAATTGCAATTTTTTAGACATTAATTTAATATTTGTACTATTTTTTCATTGATTAAAATAGAAAAAAACTTTAATATATCGTGTTTAAACTATAAATATACTTAACACAATGTTTGCAACTTACCGGTATATCTAGTAGACATTCGCCACGAACACTTTCGCGATGTTAAAACAAAAACCAGTTCTATAACGAGAACGCTAAAAATAATTGAAGTCGTCTCAAGGGATCCGATTCAGTATAGAGACTGCACTGTGCGTTTGTATCCACTGTTTTTTTTTTGCTACTAAGTTCAGGTCACGTAAGTTTAACGTTCGCGGGCCGTACGTGTGCATGTAGCGACGTCGCATAGCAATCTGCCGATTCTTGCTTTGACGATCGCTTGCTTGCTCCCTGCGCAGGAGCCGATGCCGGTGACCTCACAGATGCAGGAAATGCATGAAACAATCACGTTTGGATGCGGCATCAGTAACGAATCGATTGCGTGCTTCTCAGAAGAACTGGATTTGTTAATGTTACGGTGACTTCATAAAGTTAAATTTGCACATTGTTTTCGATACACCCCGCCGTTACGACCATCAAAATTAGATTATGCGTGGGTTACTTAGGGCGTTAATTATTATATTTTAGAATGAAACAATGCAACGACTTCGGTAGACATATTTTAATCAGAACTATTTGATCATAGACTACAATATGCAATAATTATTTTACTTAGAACATGATAATTTCAGTAACTAAATACTAAGAACATACTTCGAAGAACTAACATCGAGTTAGTTTCTTTTAAACTAGCCCAATGTGATCCATATAATGTAAAGTACAAGTATGTATTTATTAAAGAATTACTTTTGGTCAACCAGGGTCGAAGCAACTCTCTTTCTTCATTTCTACCGGAAGACTGTGATTCATACAAATTCTATTTTAACATTTTTATATATAATTTAAATTTATTGCTCCTTGAAAGTCTATGTGATACGATCTCTCTCAGGAGTTGAACTCCGCCCCTTGCGGCACTATTACAGTCCGCTAGGAGTTTTGTACTATATTGAAACGCTGTTACTGTTATGCGTATATACGTAGGCGTAGACTTGACAATACACCAGTGACACCCACATATGCGTACATTATTATTATGGTACATTTATTATGAGAGCATCTACATTTCGTCCCACATTTATTACTTACGCCCTTATTTCTAAGTGCAGGATTGGACCCTAAATAAAAATTTACCGTAAGAGCAACAATTTTTTTATAAAGATCGTCAAAGAGACAGAGGGTCCATTTGATGGTAGGCTACCTACAGGTGCTGCAATTGCGCTGCCGACGACAATAGTATGGGCTATTAGTTTTTATTAAAATAGACACTGTTACTAACGACCACGTTGCTTAAAGTTCATCACAAACGTAGCTATAATATATATTAATATACCCTACTACTTATAATATATATTATAGCAAGGTACCACACATGCTATTATGCTATAATATATATTTTATCTTCATTTCATTGATGGTCGTAATAATGTCTTGTTTACCGTAATATGCAATAATATAAATTACAGTATACTACGTTGGTGACATCATAGAAATATATATTATAGCTGCGTGTGTGGTCACTCCAATATTTGTATAGAAAATATATCGTAATATGTTTTGCTATATTTTATATTAATATACATTATAGCTATACGTGTGTGAGACGGGCTTTATGGTGGAAACATTGTACTTGTCATTTTTTTGATTTATTATTTGTCATTAATATTTATAAATTTTAGGGTTAGATATAAAAGAGATACTGCGAAAAGTAATTCCAAATGAATAAGATAAGATTTTATTCTTGCTATAATTTATTACAATAAATACCAAGAAATAAAACATTAGAAAGGAAACCGTATCAAAATGGATTTACACAGACTTCGTGTTTTAAACTTTAGTGACGTTAGTAATGAAGCTAACAAGATGTTTCCAAATAACAATGAAGAGAAAAGTGTTCAATCGGCCAAGAAAGAAATTAAAGACAATACAAACCAAAAGACTGAAGCTATTTTGGGAAAAGGCGGAAAAAGGTCTGGAATTGCACTCCCAAACACAAGCAAATCTATGAATTTAATGCATAGCGTAAATAAAGCTGGTCCAGTTTACAAAATCGGCCCACAAAGTACCTAATTTAATTTAATAACATTTTTTGTTTCTTTTTTGTTATTGAGATTCTAAAGTATTTTACATTGAAATGTTAAGCAGGTACATTAATTTGCATAATTGAATCTAAAGCCCGGTGCAAAGACATTACTGTACACGACACGAAAGATTTTTATATTGTCATCAGAATAGATTATATTTTCTTTTCCCAATATAGAAATACAATACAATAGAAATACAATAGAAATATTGTACAATCTAGTAACATTGATCAAAACAATATCAGTAATATTGATCTAAGTTTAAATACTGAATATGCCGTTTATATTTAAACCTTGCTTGTTTTAAGGCAATGTATTCTTAGATAACTTACACCTTAATACAAGTAGATATACCTAATATCCAAACTTAGTAAATCAAGATTTTCGTTTTCTTTCTTAATTTTTTTTTTAGTTTGCACCAACCGGTTAGTAGGTATAATATAATTATAATTATTTACAATATATACTAGTACATCAATTACGCTCAGTAGCATTATGGGCAAAAAACATAAAACATAAAAATTGAATTTTTCCGCAAACCTTCCTCGTATCACTTTTTTGAATCGTGGTAGTGAAATACGTAACAAAATCCGTGGGTTTTTATTTTATATGATGTATAATTATAGTGCAGACAATTAATTAATTATATACTACTCAATATATAAAAAAAAATGTTTACAATTTACTCGTGGCAATTGCTTTTACAGATAAATCTCAAAAGGTTAAAATAGCTTTGAGCGGCAATAAAATTAAGATTGTCGATAAAACCATTAAATCGAATTCAATTGATTTGAACGATATTTTTATTCAGAAAACAATTGATGCACATAAAACCGATAAACGGAAACGACGGAGGCAAAAAAGACATACAGAATTAGAAGTCTTATTCTCAGGAGAGACATCTAATTTAATTAATACTATACACAAAGAAAATCTCACGAATCTAAAAATGCGGAAAGACTCTACATTTTCTAATAAATATTTATTCAGCAGCGATAGCCAATTGAAAAACAGTCGCAAGTGTAAAGGAAAAAGCCTGCATGCGTCTGCAAAGCGATGCTTCTTCTTATGCAACCCTTTAAAATTTATTCGTTCCCGTAGAAGTTCAAAAGTGAAATCAGCTCCTAACTGCGTGTATACTACGGGAACAGACAATCCATTTTATTCATGTAAAGAGAGCAAATCAATTAAAAACATTAAAGCTATTAAAAGAGAGACAAGAAAAGAAGAGAAGTCACAAGAAGACGGTTCAATTCAGAAGCCATCTCTACCACTCTCTTTCGTTATGAAGAAACCTACAAACGACCATAATAAAGTATGCAAACCTCCTAAGCTCCGTAAACATACTCAACGGAGAAAAGGTAGGCGATGTTGGTCTTGTTTGTCGTATTTTCGAAATCCTAAAAAAAGAGTAATGTGTGGAAATAGGAAACGCAAACATATTATTATCATTGGTGACGACTGCCGATGTGAATCAGCTACGGTTTCCTGTGACCCTTCGTTATTAAAATCAAAGAAAATTGATTATTGTATAGATAGACATGACAGCTGTCGACACGTAACTAAACATAGAGATATATTGTCAGTTGATCCTAAGAAAAAGTTTTTAGAGAATACAACTTCGGATCCACGGATATTAAAAAAGAAGAGAAGTATAAATGAAGAAGATAAGAGATGCGAAGAATTGGAGTATCAAAACATAAAACGAAACACTTTGGAATCAACTAAAATTCCAAATTCATTAAAAAGAGGTATTGCGAAATTTGATTCATGCAAGTGTCAAAATCCGAGTTTTAGTGAATGCCCACAAAGGCCGAGAAATTTGAAACAAAGAAAAAGAGTAACTAAATGCATTTCTGTGTTGTTTTTAATTTTACTGTCGCCATTCTTACTAATAAGAAGATTGTGGGTAGCATTGAGGGGTAAAAATAAAATAAATATCCCTACCTCACACAAACAAAAGGTTAAGCTACGTTCAAGACCAAACAAAAAATTTGAAAATTGTTCAACACAAACTAAGCTAAAAGATTCAAGGATTACGAAGTTTAAAAAGGACTCCAAACTCGTAAAGAACCCTGTGAGATGCGAATGTAATAAACGTAGAGTAAAAAACAAGGGCACACAGTCAAGTAATAGGCAAAGTTACCATGGGTGTCGATGTAAGAAATTGGTATCATGTTTTAGACAGTTTATCAACATGATTAATCCGTGTAGGTGTTTACGTACATCTAAACGTAGGCATCAAAGAACAGCTAAAAATGAACATTGTAAAATTGTGACTAATGCCAGTACAAGTATTAGCAATAACTTATTAAAACCTAATACAGCACCTATTACTCCACCCTTTTGTACATCTACACCCCTACCAGTGAGACATCGTCGTACTGAGCCGGATCCAAAAAATAATTACAAATTGTTTTTTCGTAATGACCGAGGGTGGTTAATGAAAAGATTATATAGTAAACATAAACGCTGCAAATATTGTGGAGCACTTAATTTATTCCAAAAGACGTGTAATACCACAAATAAAACTCCAAAAGAACCTCATATTTTGAAACATAATAGTTATAATAAACATGTGCAAACAGCACGTGTAAAATGTAAATGTCCCGAAAAATCTATATTTCATAGGATTTTCATACGGTTTTGCAAAAACCCAATGCTACGTATGACAAGAATAGTCCAAGACGTAGAAGCTCAGTTGGATTGTGCCGATCCGTGTCAAAACCTTTATTATTCTAGTTTAAGACGCAAACGTAATGGTTTTATTTATAATAATGATCACTGTTTATATACTCTTTCTTTGACAATGCGAGAAATTTGTGAAAGTTTAAAAAGTTTTTGCAGATGGTATCTCTGTGTTTGCATATGGAGTCCGTGTCTTTTGATTGGTTATTTTTCATTTTTAATAATACGTTGTATATTGTGTATGTTTTAAATGTCTATATCTATTGTACAATATTTAGGTATTTTTATGTTTATAATAAACCATTTTATTATTTTAAATATTTTTATAATTTTTGATATTCTGATTTCTTTATTCATTATTAATTATTAAGCCATGGATAAAAGTAAAAAAATTGAATATTGCATTATTTTTGTAATAATATTTAAACCTGAAAACCCTCTTCTATTTCCATAGATAAAAGAATTAACAATTTAATCCTTAATGAACTTGAAATATTCTTTACACCGCGTGAGTTGGAGCGGGAAAATAAATTATCATAATTAATCTAAGGATGAGAGATTTTAGACAAATATTTAATAAGAATAGGGTAATTTTTCTATTTTTTAAAAAGTGTTTAAACTTAATTAATGATCGATAACCGTATAACCGGATAACAATGATAAAACACAAAAAAAAAAACTATCAAATGTTGCCGCCTAAACACTCGTACGTCGTCACGTGGTCTCTATGATGTCGAGAGACTGAAAAAAAAAATGTTATCAAATATTGTATCAATTTTTGTGAAGATAATTTCAATGTAAGTACATATATACAATGTATTGTGACGATCATTTGTGTTCCTCTTGAAGTTACCACAGTATTACAATATAATATTATTAAACTGGGAAGTTACGATATATTTAATTTTCTTCTTCTTCTCTTAATGTCTTGGCTCCATCAGATCTTCGATGATTTTGCCAGTGTCATTAGTAAAAATAGCAATTTGTAATACCTTTTTTTAAAATAAAAAAGGCAAAATTGAAATTGAAAAAATAAACTAAATAGATTAAAATCAAAAGTAGCAGATCAAGTCAAGTCCGAGCAATCCCGAGACTAGTCACTCAAGTCAAGTCTATCTATAATTTTTCTTAGTTTTCCAAAACAGGTTGTCAAGTCCAAAGCAGTCAGGTAAAGTCTATATTTGATTTTAATATTCATTTAATATTATTTTAAATGCTTTGTTTTGTTTTGAGTAACATAACGTCACACAGACCACGTGACAACGTATGTGTGTGTGTTTCTGTTTAGGCGGAAAAATGTAAATGAGATATTTTTTTTGGGTTTTATTATTGTTATCCAGTTATTATTTATACAAAACAAAAAGTATAGTTTGAAATTAATCAACAATTATGTTTAAACCCTTTTTGAAAATTAGACAAACACGTCAATTTTGATATGGTCTTGACATTTGATATTAGTCTATTCATCCAATTATGTGGACTGTCTCACTGACATATGCTTACATGACATAACATTTGATTGACGTTTGAAAAATGGCATAAGAAAATTGAGAATAGAATAGAATAGAAAATATTAGAAATAAAATAAAATTGAAAATAAATAATGTTCTCAATGAAACATATTCGTTTCTAATAATATTTTCCTTTTGTATTTTTTGTGATATTTCTGTTTATAAACTTATATATTAATTTTGTATGTATTAAATATGCAATCTGAAGAGAAAAAAGGCAAGACAGTAGATTTACCATCTATGGATCCTGGAGTGAGAGTCAAACAGCTCGCAACTTATGGAGCCATGGTGGAGGTCGACCCTAATGTTCCATCGAGAAGGTATTAGAGAATAGTTTTGGACCCAAAGAAATAAATATTTTTCATTGTGCAATCTCTTTTACAATATTTACAACTAGATATCATCAGAACTTAAATGTTTATTAAAATTTAGGGATAAGAAAGGAAAAATTACAAAATAAATTGAGATGTTAAGGTCGACAGACAGGCTGACGGTTCACTTGATGATAGATTGCTACCATCGCCTTTAAAAAAGCACCATCACAAGTGCTGCAAATGTGCTGCTGACCATAGTAGGATGCACACACGTTATTATTGCAGAGTGGTCTATAGTCTATTTATGAGCTATGTGCATATTTTATTATGTTAATATTTTATTTACAGGTATTACCGTTCCGGCTTAGAAATGGTTAGAATGGCCAATGTTTATCTTGCAGAGGGCAGTTTAGAAAATGCATATATATTGTATATGAAGTTTATGACACTGTTTGTGGAGAAGATGCGAAAGCATCCGGAATATGCATCTGTCTCTGCACAGGTTAAGAGTGTGAATCAGGGCATGCTGAAGGAAGTTATGCCTAAAGCAGAGAAATTGAAACAGAAGCTTTTGGATCAATACACAAAAGAATATAAAAGTTATTTAGAAAATGAGGTGAGTATGTATTTATTTTGATATTACCTCAATTACTGTAAAAATCTATTTGATCAGTTTTTTTTGTCATTGGCTCTACCACTTTGAAGTTACTTATTAACCCGACATACGGTCCCGGAGTTAGTGGGAGCTACTTTTACAGTGTGTTAAAAACACTTTTTTTACCTTCTGATCCCCCATCTATCTCAATTACTGCAATGGTTTTAACAACTTGAAATCTGTCTCTTTTTATGCCACTTTACCCCTTTACTTTGCCATCATATATCTCGAGCACCGAAAAGGGGGAGGGGTCCTCACTCTGGCTAGAATAATCGGTTATTGTACAAAATAATTACCTATTTGTATGCTGAAGCAAACACTGCCAATGCAACTTAATTTTAAATTTTATTTTGGTAAATTGTGGTGTAAAAGAATTAAATCCTCTGCTCTGTGGAGTAACTATGTATTTATTTTCAATAATGAAAGTCCTTCCTTGGAATGTGGTCACTACTACTTCATTAGCTTAATAAATCACACCTTAAAAATTCTCACTTAAAAATACACACTACAAGCAAAATGTGGACTTGACCCGGATGACACCCAGTTTGGTTTCCGTAACGCAATTTTAACTAGAGAGATGTTGGTGGTGGTTAATGTATTACTTTAGAGATTCTCAGAGAATGTAATATCTATGGCAAGGACCTAACTTTCTAAGAAACTTATACTGGAGTCAGACACCAGTAATTAGACTGTTGCTATCCAATGTGGATCCTTTCGCAAAGATCTCCATTCTGATTTTTATAAGAGTAAATGGTATACACTTTGTATATACATAATTGAATCTGCACTTATAGGAAAAGAGAAGGATTGCTGAACTTGAAAGGAGGAAGCAGGAAAGAGAGGATGCTAAGCTTGCAGAACGTCTGCAAGCAGATGAGAATAAAAGGGATGCGAATACTACCACACCACATCTTGCGAATACGGTATGAATATTGGTGCTATATAGCACTTGACTTGTAACATTTTCAGTGTTTTTGAAGACCATCAGCCCTTTTCCTAGTTGACTAAGGAATTTGGTGTAGGTACTGTTACTTCGGTACTGTTACTTATTGTTACTTGGTAATATTTTCATGACATGGTAACCTTGACCTGATGCTGAAGCATCAAGTAGTCTGCGAGACACCCAACTCCTCAACTTTCAGCAGATATAGTGTGTTTGGGCTCTATAGAAACATGAGGGTTTATAATTTTTAATGATAACTTGGTCCTTTTCAGGATGATTGGGCAGTGATGCCTTCCGCTCCACCAATAGATGGCGTATTATATCCGGATGATTTCGCAGCAGAACCGCCACGCGCTCCTTCCCATCATTACCAGCCAGTACCACCACTAATACCACCTTCCAGACCACATGCGTAAGCTACTTGTTACTTTAAAAAAAATACATAATATTTAAGTTATGTCAATGTTATTTTTTATTTTAATCATTTACTGCCCAATTTTTCAATTTTTTTCTAAATTTACTCTTCATAAGAACCTTCCTCGGATATCAATGAATATTAGAAGAAAAATAATAATACCGAATTCGTTTTTATTTATATAGATTTAACATATTGCATTACCGGTTATTCATTACGCAATTATTCTTTATGATATCATTTTTTCTCTTTTTATTTAAAGGCAGGTTAAAAAATATCCACATATAAATGGTACAATCTGCGGTTAGCGGAATGTGCTCTGGGCAATCTCTTGTGCTGTTATTCTATGGAAGTCTTTTGTAAGAGGCTGGTTACCACCGCCAAATGATATGCGATTATGCCTGCGTGCGCGTTACGATACCGTGAAAATTTTGGACTAACTTGGGAACTAAGTTTCATGGATACTTAAAAGTTTTTTCATGCATTCACTCACAGGGAAAACAACTGTGACACTCTTCCACCATTATCGGCCGGACGTCGCTTGCGCACTGTAGTGGTTCCCGCGGCCTTGCTGCAGCGCTTCCTCAACCTCGCCGCTGATAACACTTCGCGAAACGTCGAAACGTGCGGAATTTTGGCTGGAACTCTAGTAAGTATCACTTAACTATTACTCAACTCTCGAAGTTGTTGACGAATACATACACTTGGGACATACAGTTCAGTTAGGTAGAGCCAACTTCGAGAGGGAGGTCAATCCTCGAATCCAGCTCGGATGGGCAGCGTTCGGGAAGCTCCGAGACATCTTCTCGTCCAAAATTCCTCAGTGTCTCAAGACAAAGGTTTTCGACCATTGTGTGTTGTCGGTGAAGACATATGGCGCTGAAACGTAGTCTCTAACTATGGGCCTCGTAAGGAAGCTCAATGTGGAAAGGGCTATGTTCGGGGTTACACTGCGAGATCGAATCAGAAATGGGGAGATCCGTGGACTTACGAAAGTTACCGACATAAGCCGGCGGATCAGTAAGTTGAAGTGGCAATGGGCAGGGCATATAGTACGGAGAGCCGACGGCTGGGCCGACGCTGGGGCCGGAAGTTTCTCGACTGGAGGCCACGTACCAGCAAGCGCAGCGTAGGACGTCCACCCACAAGGTGGACAGACGACCTAATAAAGGCCGCGGGTCAACAGTGGATCCAGGCTGCTTCTGACCGGTCCTATTGGAGAGTTATGGGGGAGGCCTATGTCCAGCAGTGGACGTCCTGCGGCTGAGATGATGATGATGAAGATTACTTGATTCATTGTTATTAATGTAATGTGTAAAATTGTTATCTGTCATATTATTTTTTGTCATTCAGATTGCTACTGTGAATGATTTTTGATAATTTTTTTTAAGTGAAAACTTCTTTAGGCGCGTTAGGTATTTTTGAGTTGGGATAAAACCATTGAATTCGCTACCTGTTACCGTAACCGTGTAACCGACGTCTCTGCATGTTTTTCAGATATTGCGCCATTTAAACATCACTGAAATTAGAATATGTTAAGTAATAATACATCCTTGCGAAAACTAATTGAATTGAAATATTACATCAATGTGAACAGAAATGGCGCTGATATTAATTTTAAAAAGAACAATTTTTGAGATGGGAAAATAACCATTGAACTCGCGACACTGTTACCGTAACCGACACCTCTGTATATAAGTATGTACATATATTATTAAATATTTCCTGACTATTCAAAAAACACACACGTAATTGTTCAAGTTTTCACTTCTGTCGGCACTCCCGGAGTACCACTTTTTTTTAAAATAAAGTTGTGCAATGTGCATGACTCTTAATGTATTTTATGTACTAGCTGATGCCCGCGACCTCGTCCGCGTTAAAAAATAAAAAATATATATAAGCAATATTACGCTTGATTTCTTGTTCCGTTATAACACTTTTTCCAGGCGTTAGTTTTTTATTTTATTGTATTTTAGATGACCCCTGGGAACAGACATTTTTATCTGGATGAATGGTACCCGATGCCCTTTGCTGTATCCCCTAACAGACAGAGAGAATTACTTCTACTTGTACTTGTGTTTGTAACACGCCTGAAACTGAGCTTAAGTTTCTAAAATCAATAAATCAATCAATACTAATAATAAATCTGTAAGGGTCGGTCATGGAGTAAGTTACTTTGTTTTCAGAGATATCGTGTTTATAGGCTCTATACATGATACTGATTATAATAATAATTTATTACGATTTTAGGAGCGCAATCAACTTATAATAACTCACGTGGTTGTACCGAAACAGACCGGCACCTCGGATTCGTGCAATACCAGCAACGAGGAAGAAATATTTCACTATCAAGATCAGCACAATCTCATTACACTTGGATGGATACACGTAAGACTTTTATAACTCAATGTTTATACAAATATTTTAATTTACTTTTTAGCTGGCACTCTTGGAGAACTCTGTTTTAAGCTGTACCCATGGAAGTACTACAACTATTGAATTTGCGTGACGAATGCCAAAGCGGAACATGAAAAGTACGCCTAAAACGGAATCATTGCGGAGTCTTTCCTTCGCGCGTCGAAAAGTCACATTTTCTTCAAATGACAGATGTTTGGTTGGTTTTAAATGACAGATGAAAGAGTTCATGCTCTACGCATAGTTATGTCACTTTTATAAATGTCCATAAAGTTCGTAGTGTTTTGTATGGCGTGCGAAATCCATACTTGTAGTACATTGATTGCTGTACCTCTCATTTCAAATTATTCAGTGATTTTGATAATTGATGACCTGTTACAGACGCATCCGACTCAAACGGCATTCCTGTCGTCGGTGGATCTCCATACACAATGCTCCTATCAGCTAATGATGCCCGAGGCCATCGCAATAGTTTGTGCACCCAAATATAACGAGTAAGTTAAAAAAAAGAAGAAAATTGAAAAATTGAAATGTCTTTTTTCACGTAGTCTAGAAGTTTGTAATTGTATAAACAGATTTTTTTTAAATTTCCTTCACAAATTTAATTTAAAGTCTGCTCTGCTGCCATCTTGACGATACTCGTTATAGATGATACAAATGAGAGTGAATTACTCAATGAAATTTTTGTTTAAAGAATTGTAATTTTAATCTTTTTTTTTTCAGAACGGGTTACTTTGCGCTAACACCTGATTATGGAATGCAATTCATCGCCAATTGTCGACAATCTGGCTTCCATCCTCATCCGAATGATCCGCCATTATTTTATGTAAGTTTTAGACCCGGTTTCACGATACTCTGTTAGTTAACAGCGCTGTTAAGTCATTTAATGGACTTTAAACTTTAACAGCTGCTCTAGATGGTCTGCTCTAAATTTGTAACAAGAGTGTTAAGTCCTGCCTGACGTTAGTACAGCATATAATAGTGGTTAAAATGTATGCCGCATATAATTTTATATTCGACTTTACAAAATAGCTTAAATAATAATAAAGATGAGCTTATTATACAGGGTAAGCTCTTCGTCGAGATGTTTGGACTTACTTTTAATGGGAAAGTATATATGCTGGATGTGTGATAGACGTGTTTTTTTTTTAAATATTCAATGGTTGTTACAGGATGTGACTCATATACGAGTCAGTGAATCGGCACTTGTTGAAATGATGGACCTCCGAAGATGAGCCGATTACTAAGCGTTGCTTCGGTCACAGCATTAAGGCGTGGTCCTTTAAGGACGAGCTTGTTGTTTATTATTAAGGCGCGTATTATTTATTATTTACTATTATAGACAGTCATCACTCAAGTATAAATATGAAATCACATGTAATCTAAGCTTTATTATTATTATATGTTAATGTTGTTAGAATGTTAATTTTGTCTCGTTTAGATAATTAGATTAATTATTGCCATATCACATTGAAAATGTTAGATCATTCTAATTTTAGTCAAGTGTAATATTAGAAATATTTGAAGGCTATTTCAATAGTAAGTGTTTTCAATAAAAATAATAGTCGAATGACTACTTACTTATACTTTTTAAAAAGAAGAATGGCGGGTTTCGTTAAGTCCTACTTAAGTAGGATTTCAATGAAAATTTTACTCATTTCATTTGTATTACTTATTCTTAGTAACACTCAAGAAGAGGCTCAAGTGGAGCTCTCAAGCATTTATACATTTTTATCTTATTAAGCATGTTATCAAATTAATTTTAAGCAGGTATTGCAGTTAATTTGTCATTTTATTTTATTTTATTTATATTAGGGAAACATACAATATCTCGCTAAACATTATACATATACATACAAGAAGAACATAAATCAGCAAGTTTAAAACATCGACCTAATGTATTCTACTAGACTGTTATTCAGAACAAAATTGTTTCTCAAATATGTATGGTGAGTTTAAGCTAAAGTTCGCGACCAAAAGGTCTTACTTACGCGACCAAAAAGACCAATAATTTTTTGATTTCAATTTCTGTATAGTTTACAATCTATAATAAAAATTTTAAAAGAACAATAATTTTTTAATTTAAAATGCAAATAGTCAGGTCTTGGAACTTGCTTAGTACTTTTCTCTTACTTGCGAAAAAATAATAGGCGCAAAATCTATTACTTTCGACGAATCACTGGTTTTACCTAATTATATTATATTTGATTAGTATTTTAGCTTATGTCAGAGGTAAAAAAGGAATGAATGGTATAATTTATTATCCATCGTTATCAGTAGTAAATTATACCTAAAAATGTTAGTATTTTCTAAGTAGTTCACTTGCCTTTTTAGTATGTGTGTCATGTTTTACTTGATGTGGATTTGAAATAAAGTACTACTTGCCTTGGATTTTTACACATGTAGCATGAAGTGTGCTTCCGCTTGTCTGATTTGTGTGTATGTATGTGAGTAATATCCAAAAAAAATGTACGTCAGGAAATGGTCAGGAAATGGTTTTGTCAAGAATTGTCAGGAAATGGTAAATGTAAAGGTGTATTCTGATTGATCAATAAAATACTAGATAAATCTTTCATCAACAAAACTTCTATATGCTTATAAACATAGATAATAGTTTCAACACAAACAAAACAAACATTTAGTGGAGCATAATTATAATTTTTTTCCACGAAACAAAACCAATCTTCTAACAATCAAAAATATTTCTTGAAGTTACAGGTATCATTAACACTATAATCAGTCTTAACACAAATCAACACAAAAGCAATATATACCTACATATATATTGTCAGGATAGCTGTCCTTAGACACACATAACATTTTTTTTTAAATAACTACACAAATTTGGTTTTAAATAGTCACATAGAATAAGCCTCATTGACATCAATAGCTTCATTAAAAATATAATTATCATTATCTTTCAGAGGCCGAGGCAAATACGCAATAATATCTTTAAGATCAATTATAGATATATCATCCTGAACTAATCGGAACATATTTTTAACTTTTTTTGATTTCAATCCTTTCACTACTATAGAGTCACCATGAAAATTTTCAATCAAACAGACATATCTGTATATTTTCTTAGAATGCTTGGTATAAAATTTAGCTAAAATGAAATTTCCAACTCTAGGAACTTCAGAGTCCTTGGAACTTGTATCAACTTTATTCTTCTTTTCCTTTAATTTGAATAGACCAGTTTTTTCATCTAAGACTTTTACAATCTCAATATCATTTATAATTTTTATTTTTGTACTGCAGGATGTTCGTAAATCGCGATTTAGTTCTTGTAACTCTAAAGGCCTGTTTTCTTTTTCAAACATACTTGTATATTCTTCTTTGTCTTTTCTTTTCTTCTCCATAATATCTTGATCTTCAGTCATTTTTCTTTCATCTTCGTTGCTACTTTCACTAATATCAAATCCTTCACTTTCACTGGTTTCAGCATAAGTCACATCAGAGTCTATTTCCGTATCTGTAGAGTCAATTTCTTTCTTTTTTTTATTCAATTTATTTAGTTTTTCAGTCCTTTTGTCCTCTCCTTTTTTAGCAATGGTTTTCTTTGCACGAATTAGCTGGTGTTTTTTAAGATTAAAACATTTGCAAAGTCCTCGGTTGTTATACCCACAGTAGCAACTTACATCCCTGTAAAATATACAACCTTCAATGTTTTTTGTTATTATCTGATGAACCTTAATTGTCCCTGGCAGTGGTAATAGGTCATCAGGTATACTATTTTCAATGGCGTTAATGTCTTCTTCTGGAACGTAAAATATTTTCACTTCAGTCTCCTGTAATTGTAACAGATCGTATGCTGCTTCAGCAGATGGTATATCGTGTCCAAAAGCCACCAATTTGTCTAGTTTTCGTTTAATGGCACCACCTACGCCATCCGCAGGGCCTTTACCATGGGCGGCTTCGAAGTACGACCAAGTTCCATAATCATAGATTGTTTCACTGATGAATTTATTAAATAAATAAAAATTCTTTTTCTGTCGGTACTGTGTAGACCAGTCTTTCCCAAAGTGGGCGATAACGCCCCCCTGTGGGCGCTGCAGGCCTAAAAGGGGGCGGTAAGAGACCCAGAAAAAAAATGGGGGCGTTGTGTAGAGGCTTGGGGGGTGATGAGGTGAAAAAAAGGGGGCGCTAAAAAATAATTTACTCTCAAAGTGAGCAGTAGACAAAATAAGTTTGGGAACCCCTGGTGTAGACGGACCATCAGAAAAAATGTGAATGACTCTTGCCATTAGACATTTTTCTTTTGCATACTCCATAATAGGTTTTAAATGGGCCCAAATCGCAACAGGTCCATGAAAAATCGATGGTGATATAGTACAAAACGACGTTGGGTTGTGTCCTTGTAAGTAGATCACTCCTGTGTGTAAGGAAAATTGATTTTTACTTGCTCCAAAATGTGCAGATTGGATTTCTTCCGACATTTTGCAAGTAAAATTTTCCGAAAAGTCGCAAATAATTATGATTTCGTCCTCTTTTATTGTTTCTTTGCACATTTTAAATGCTGAATGCTGAGTCACAATGTTAAAGTAGTGACGCTTAAAGGCGTGCAACTCTTCTTTAAACTTTCTAACCAAAGTTTCTACTGGTCCTGTTAATTTTTCTTTTGCATATCTTTTTGTGACAACTGTTTTTGAAGATCCCGATTGGGATTTGACATATTCATGATTTTTCAAAATCCATTGGTGCCATTGTGTCTCTTTTTGGTCATTGGTATCAGTGTTCATTTCAGGTATTTTGTCTTTACAAACCTCACAGTTGGAATACATGCAGGTTATGGAATTACAGTCACAAACCACTTCCTTAACAAGCTCTGACAGAGAGTTCGTTTTAAGTATACCCAAAGCTTTTAGCTTATCGACTTTCAGTTGCAAATTTGTATGTCTTGTGCACAAGCAGGTATTCCTATCATTTACATTGGGACTTAAAACGAAAAATGGTCTATATCGCCCAAAACTTGTTCGAGATGCTTTTCCTCCTTCAGATTGGTATTTTTTATACAAATTGTCCAAGGTGTCAGTTAAAAAACGTTTCTGCATTTTGATCTTTTTATGAGTTATAGTTTCATTTCTTCCCGCTGTAGAGCGGCTTACGTCGTCACGAAGGAAAAAATCCTTAATTTCTTGTCCTAAAATCTTTTTATATGCTTTTTTTGACTTGATTCTTATCCTTCCTTTGAGACCTAACTTCACCGATAAATTGGTTTTCATACGATACTTTGTCGTTATCTCATTGACAGCAATGCTCTTTATTTTTGCTTTTATTTCGTTTGTGTTAGCATTCTTGTATTGTGATTTAATAGACTCTGATAACACATTAAGTTCGAAAATTTTCTTTTTTATCTTATTTTTGTCATCATCCCGAATTGGTGTTTGCAAACAATCTATAAAAGAATTTGTCTTGCTTAAAGGAGTTGTAGGTGTAGCTCTCTCTACTTGTACATCATTGAATGTTAAAGCTTGATTCTGAGCTGCAGCTAGTTGGCTTTCCATTAGCACTTCATTGGGGTGTGAAGTTTGATTGTTGCTCTGCTCTTTTAGTTGCTGAATTTCTTTCTTGTATCGGTATAATCTCTTTTGAAGAGCAAATATTTTTCTGTTAAGGTCTGTGACTTTTTCGCGAAACTCTTTATTTTCTTTTGTTAGTTTGCTATTATTCATAGCAGCTCGTAGCTCTCTTCGTTTTCTCAACTTTTCTTCTTTTTCTTTTTGCGAAACATAATTTTTCTTATCTTTTCTCTTTTTATTTGCTTCGCGCCATTTCTTCCTTTGCATTAGTTTTTCCTCTTCTGATAAATTGCCAATTTTTGTCTGTCTTGCTTTTACTTGATTAAGATGTTTCAATCGTTTTTCTTCAAATTTATCGGGGTTATCTTTTTTCAAGCGTTCTATATAGCGTTTTTGGCGCTCTGCACTAGTTAACGGCATCTAAAAGTTAAAAAGAAAGACTAATAAGGCACTATATTTTTCGACATAATATTTTGTATTTATTTTAAACACTTTTTTGCACAATTTACAAATAATTTATAATTACAAATAATTTGTAAATAATAATTTACAAATTAATAACAAATAATAAATTAATAACAAATATTTGTAAATAATAATTTACATATAATTTACAAATAATTTATTATTTGTAAATTGTACAAAAAAGTTTTAAAACATACACGCATATTATTTGTATTTATAATTTATATAATTAGTTGGTACCATAATTTTTTTTGTGTGAACTAGGCCTGATTAATGAATACAATTTACTGACGTCAAGAAAGTAACGAAATTGTTATCACGAAATTGAGCTACCATAACCGAACTTTTCGTATAATTCTGTAGATTCTTCCATATGATTAATTTTGCACAGTCACATTTTATGAAAGGTTAAATTTGTATTGTCTACAATGTGAAAAACGTTTTTTACTCACTTTTTTGGCGTTTAAACAGCGTCAGGAAACAGGTTCTATTTTTCACCAAAGCACACCAGCTCAACAAAACGACTACTGTCCTAGGATGAAAAGAAGATGGCTGAGGAATTTACCTTGTCTATGACACACGTCAGTGTTGCCATTTCAATTCCTAAAAAGCTATCCTAGCTTATGAATTGTTTTTAGGAGAAATCCCTGTCACTAAAAAGAGTCAGGAAATGGTTCGATTGATTAGGACATTTAGTTTTTAACGATTTCCTAGAGTTTTTATTTATTTCTGAAAATAAATCAAAGTATCACTAGTCTATCAATGTTTGATTCGCACGTTTTGTTTGAAAACGTATAATAATAGCACATAGAAATGATAAAATTGTCTTTTCTAAAAAATTGTAAAGGGAGCAGGACACTACTTTTTTCTAATTATTTCACCACTTTTTGAAGAAAAAAAAACGACATTTCCTTTCATTTTATTCAAAGTAAGTTATTTTATGAATGATTTGTGTAGGTAAAGATTTAGTTAAACTATTTTAATAACATTCAGAATATTTCTTACAAAAATTAGCGAATTAACTTTATAGGACACTCGAAGGATAGTACCATCATAAAATATGTACAACTTTTTTGGATATGACTCATGTATTAATTAAAAATTTAATTGGAATGGATTGATCCACATAATTCACTTACTGATTCTCCTTACAGATTATCTTTTTTTTAATGTAGCTTATCATAATATGTACGTATTCCTTTTGAAATCCAACGGAACCCTCCAATCTTCTTTGTGTATATAAGTGACTAAGTGCAATATATAAATTAACAGTTATTAAGTCATCGTTAGGTTTCCAATAAGAGTTTGTAGTTTTAATTAGAACATAAGAGCTTCGCTTTTCTTTCATAATTCTATACAAGATATTCAACGAGCATTTATCTCTCTCTGTGTGTGATAATATTTCGTCTATAGTGCAAATGTGTGATATATTATGAGCACGAAGACTGAAGCTTAGATAACTGTTGACTAATTGATATTTAAAAGTATGGATGGGACTTGGAAAGTTTGCTTGTGCAGCTGTCTCTTTCTTTCTCATGAAACTCGTCACTCGTTAAAAAGAGAAAGCGCTATACGTGGTGAATGTGAGAGGTAATTGATAATATGATATCATTTATATGTATTATACAATTTCACAATTAAAGTCTTATGAAATTTTTTTATTGAAAATAAATTGTTTTTTATAAGTTTATTTAATAAGAATTCTGGCAATTCGATTTCTATGATTTAAAATACAATTTATTATTGCAAGCTAATATTGTTGTTAATGAAATATTTGTCACCCCTAGTAAATTTCAATCGCTCGTTTTCAAAGTTTCTCTTGGCGTCTTTTGTTTTCATATTGTAACTTTCCATTAGCGCCACTATTCATCTAAACTAAATCATCTAAATCACTATTTTCTTTTTATAAAAGTTGACAACCCCAATCTTAGCAGGCTGATTTCTCTATAAATTAAACTTGTTAGCTAAATTTTTAATGTCTAATACACTTAATTACGTCATTATGTTTTTGTTCTATGAGTTATTACAAAAATAAATATATTTTTAATTTGTTTAGACATTATTTACAGTATTTAATTGTTATTGGCCAATTATTGCCTGATTAATTTATTATAGTATATTGTAAGTGTTGAAGTTAATCAACAAAATCACAAAAAGTTATAAAGAAATGATATTGAATTATGTACTATTTTAAATGCCTTCTTTTTTCACTATCAGAGGCTTTTATTCTAGTTCACAAATTAAGTGAAAAATATGATTATTCCATATTAGTTGCATTGCATTGTGACTCACAAATATAGCTTATACTATTTAATTGGCATTAAATTTAAATCATTCATTATTTATTGAGTATAAATTTACTCACGTATCAACTTTTGTAAAAAAATGAAGCGAAGTGGCGAAAATATTAATTTTTATTAACTTGTTTTAATAATCCTCTTGTATCGTCGTAATTTTAATGGTATGAAAAATTAATATATATCAACTCGAACATAATGCTATTAATATATTATGTAGTTTTAATAAAATGTTTATTTGTACTAACAATATTGTTATCCTTACAACTAAAAGTTGTAAGCCTCTTTCAATGACAAACATATTTCAATTATCTATGAATATTATATATTTCATGTCATATACTTGCTTTAATTATTAATATTAAGAATAACATCCTCCTTCGAATTATTCGAAACAATATAAGTACTAAAGTTTTATTGACTCGCGGAATATAAAATAAAAAAAAATTGCCAACGTAATACATATTTGCCTTCAAGGTTAAGGCTATGAATGTCATACGGTTCAGATTGCACTAGATTAGGCATTTTTAATATGCATTTTAAATAAATACACTTACAATTCTATCAAAAATTGCTTAAATATTTTAATTTATTTTGATTTAAATAGAACTTGTTGCATTGTAATGTGTGTGCCTTGAAAATACATGTAAAATGACTATGAAAACTCTATGGGAGTTGTGAATTCATCTTTAAAGTTTATTATTATAAAAACAATACACTGCTTGTCTTTTCGAATTTCGCGAACTTATGAACATTATAAATTATTAATTAACTGTATTAGCTTAATGCTTAATGAATGTATACAAATGTGCTGTTGTTCACATTTGACGTTCAAATAAAACGAAGCAAAGATACAAATTTATATTTATAATTGCTTGCTTGCTGTTTTGTATTTTTGTGGTTACTGTCGCCAGAAGAACAAGATATGGTACGTTTATTCTTAATTCTTGATGATTCTTATTCGAGAGTAAATGATTTTGGTTGGACTGTCAAAACAATGTCAAATGTGATTACTGCATAGTAATTCTGTTTCTGAGCTCAAATAGTGTGCATCTTCTAATATTATATATATATATATATATACATGGTATGTAACATTATGATCTTATGTGTGATTACTAACATGGACCAATATGAATAAAAATGTCTTTAAAATTCATACAATATTTTATTTCATCTCACAGTTTAGTAATATTATGACAAGATATTTTTATTATTTTACACTGATAAACACATTTTCTATATATTTTTTGACTAAAGATATCATATAGGTAGGTACTCATAATTAACCGATAAGACTAGAGTCTTGTGAATATCAATCATGAGGATTTATCTACATCAGCTATAGCTATTTCTGGAACACTTGGCATTTAGGCTAAGTGCTTGCAGACCGTAGACTATAGGCGTATGAACACTAAAAAGCTATGGAATTACAAGAGAATTAAATTAGGAGACAAACGCTCTATAAAGCCTTAATATTGTATTAAGCCTTCATCTTGTTGAAAGCGATTTTAAATTATATAAATATGTAATGTAAAGGTCACTCTTAGACTTCAACCTGTCTGCTTATGAACGAAGAGACTAAATGATCGTTAGGCTGACTCACGACAATAGATAGCGCTTCTATTACTTCTGAGAAATTAATTAAACTTAACTCCGGAATTAGATAAGTTCCGAGAATTAAGATAAAGTGGTAGCAATCGGTGGTAACTATATTATATTTAATGTGATTTAATACAACATTAAGTTTTAAAACATTAACACTTAAGTTAACTTAATACAACATGCCAATTGTAACTCAAGCTCGTTCCTGATTACTAAGAAGCGATTAGTTTATTTTGTGGTTTATAGTATTTTCTACAAGATGTTACTTAAACTGTTTCTAAAACAGTGTAAGTTACTACTAAGCAAAGTTACCGATCCTTAGTAACGGATAAAAAATACTACCAGTAAGACTTTTAAGTTTTTTAATAGCGATAAAGTCTTACAGCTGAAAGTGCGTATACGGACACAAGAAAATTGTTTTAGAATATTATCATTCAATAGTTATTATTTATTCTGAAAAATAAATAAAATATAGTTTATTATTAAAACAAGAATCATATATTCACCTTATTTACATAAAATATTTAACAGTACTAGCTTAGATAATTACTTAAGTTAAACAAAATAATAATAACATATTACTGGAATTGGTCAAACAGTTCACAAAAATTCAATCGAGAAAAGAAATTCGTGAACGAAAGCTCTTCTTTTTAACAAAATTAGTTAATAATTAAAATTTAAACTTTATTTAGTATTATAATTTAAGAATTCTAAATAAAAATAACTTAAAAGCTAATATTGCAGAATCAATTTCTAAATATTTTCTTTATTATACATATATTTTTTAATTTATTTTATTTATATTGATAAAGTATAGGCTAATTTTTTAATTGGATTTCTAATTATGTGCCAAACAAATCGCAAAAGTGAAAATTGTCCTAATAAATTGTGACTTATTTTTCAAATTAATTGAAATTTTCTATGCACAATATTTACAATGCGTTAAAATAAGATTTTGTACATGCTACGATATATTAAGGCACTCGGTGCTACTTTTACTTAAGCGATAATTTTTATTTTTCTCTACATATTTGATTTCTACTAAAAGAACAATCTATATAAGGTGTTGTATCTAAATATATAATAAACACTTTATTTTATTAAAGCAACTAATGAAATATTTTCTTTACAACCGAAATTTTAGGGGCCTTTAATTAATTAATTAATTTAGTACACATATACAGTATTGCGCACTTATACAGTATGTGAATTTAATTGTCCACTACATTATTTTCTTTCAGATGATCCTTCGGGAACAGGGTTTGAAAGGATCCTTTTTTTCTGGATGATAGGTACCCTATGTCCTGTTCTGTATCCCTGATACCGTGTATGCAAAATTTCATGATGATTGGATTGTTATGTATGTAGTTTGGACTCACCTTAACCTACTTACGCTTTGATATAAAAACTAAATTGAGGATAGATATGTTTTCTGTTTGTGCGCAACAGAATAATAATAAATTCATAATAATAATAGATAATTTATTCGTCAGTGTCATAAATTATGTCACATTATATGTGACCTAATATATCATAGGTACGTAATTGATAACATATCTGAAAGATGGCAGCGTTCCATTTTTTATTTCTACGTCTTAATCCACTATTTTTAATATTGCTTTCACTGATTCTCTACGCTCAGCACCGAAATGACGAATACAAATTCTGTGGTAAAGGTCCTTAATTACCAATCGCCAAAGTTTACAGCAGTCTTTCCCAAAGTGGGCGATAACGCCCCCTTGTGGGCGCTGCAGGCCTAAAGGGGGGCGGTAAGAGACCCAGAAAAAAAATGGGGGCGTTGTGTAGAGGCTTGGGGGGTGATTTGTAATTTCATTTAGCTAGGATGGGGGCGCAAAAAAATAATTTACTCTCAAAGTGGGCAGTAGACAAAATAAGTTTGGGAACCCCTGGTTTACAGTATTGCCAATTGAAAGGTGTACAAATCGAGATTAAAAATGCTATTATCGAAAAATTATTGCTTTGTTATTAAATACTATGTTTTTTATTATCCTTGTTTTTTTATTTTTATTTTGAAAAACATAGAACTGAAAAATTTACTCACAATTCTTTATCTCTCAGCTACCTTCAGAACAGGTCACAACCTTTTAAAGTGTTGATAAAACCTTTGGTGTTTTTTGTTGTTACTTAGTGCTGCATCGCGTCGTTGCTTAAAAATTTAAAGAGTACCTAAAACTCTTAAAAATTCTTGGTAAATAGAGAATTATTGCTACTTTATTGTAGTAGTACACTAATGGTTTTTCTATCCCTATTTAATGAATATATGTGGAGCCACCCAAACACTAACATTGTGTGCCATATTATTAATTAAGCTATATATTTAGTTAAGCTATGTATCTGACGAAATTAGTTAAAATACTTAGTTGATTACTTATTTGAATTTTTAAAATATCAGTTATATCCCGATCTTGAAAGAGGATTTATATAAATTTTATAGTAATCAATAACAGCTCACCACGCCTTTGTAGGTACACACGTTAGACCTAGACGTCTAGATAATTTTTACATATTGTTTGTTTTTCTATATTTTACTTTTTAAATCTAAATGTAAAATCGTATTTGTCGCTTCTTTTATAACAAACTATCTCTAGACATCTACATATGATCTATGACCAACATAAGATAGTCACAATGTGGCAATTTTTACTTTGTAATTTCACTTATTTCGTCAGATACAAATAAATATTAAATAATCATTGCTTATTATTATAATGCACCATTACGGATATTATATTTAAATTAAATGAGATATCTAATAAAAGTCCGCCGTGTAAGTGTGTTCTATTAGCGCAGTGCAAGATTATTATGAATATTGAACATTAACGTGACTAACTAAAGCAATAATTTTATTGGACATCTTCTAATTAATTTGTTGAATATATCTGAATAATATTAATAAGTTAAACGTACAATTGTCTCAGTTATTTAGTCTTTAGTTATTAAATTAAGGTTCAATATATGTATATTGATATAGGCTAACTATTGAACAAGACCATTCACTGATGACAAATGTTACAAAAAAATTACTTAATTATACCAAGAGAACACAATTCAGCTTAAAGCTATGATATAATAGAGGAAGATGCGGTTTTTTTAGTAGTACATTTTTTTTTTCAATAATCATTAATCCATGTCTAGTATGAATTAATTCTATTGAAGGTTAATTTTTTTTAATAATGCATATAGCTTCAATAATCTAATTATAGTGGCTTACAAGGGTATGGTTATTACAGCATTATAATAGCAATTATAAATATGACGGCTAAATTGTTGGGGAGCTGCGAAGATCCTGCAGAGTTAGGGGTCCTTGCTTTTGAAGGTGGTTCGATGTGGATAGTTTTGTTCATCATCCAATAGTACACAACAGTGAGACCCTGGTCTTTCAATTCTGGGCCAATTATCTTCTTGATTCGATCGTTGTATGTGTTCAGCCAGTTTATCTGGACAAATTAATTATAATTTCATAAAAATAAGTTCAATCTTATCAACGATAACCAAGTTATTTTTGTGCACAAATACTTACAAAGTTATAGACCAAAACACTGAATATCTTATATATAATTAAACATAGACGTACGTCATTTAACTGTTTATTTTATATTATTTTTCTAAATAAATTTGCATAAAATACTTAGTTAGGTTGAGAGATATAAAACAGTTTATTAAAAAGAAAAGATTGTAGTGTATTTTAGGAATAAGTTAGTTTTATTATACTACTTATTTAAGCTTTAAATCACTTAGTTTTCCTTTTAATGTACAACTGTAATTCTGTTTCCTTACTAAGCTTCGCTTTTACTGCTTGGACCAGTTTGATCAAAAGGTCTTTAGACAAAAATTATGTATATTCTTGAAGACTTACTAAATATTCTGTTATAAGAATAATTACCTCATATTCAGTGAGCATAGTCCTGTCAATCAGTTTCGGTTCATACGGGAGCAATGTGGCTTCCTGAAAACCGAGATAACCATCTGATTTGTCCACTACTTCAAGGACATTGCCCAACCGCACACCGAATTTGTTTGGTTCGTACCAAGCTGGCTCTGAAGTAAAAGTTGAACAACGAAAAATGTTAATAAAAATTACTTTTTCCTTATATTGTACTTTCTTATTTTACCATCACTTGATTTTGTAGGGGGTAATAGCAAAAATATTCAAAATGTATGTTCTTGGTTTATACCAGTCTTTCCCAAAGTGGGCGATAACGCCCCCTTGTGGGCGCTGCAGGCCTAAAGGGCTAAAGGTAAGAGACCCAGAAAAAAAATGGGGGCGTTGTGTAGAGGCTTGGGGGGTGATTTGTAATTTCATTTAGCTAGGATGCCTCTTAGACACCGACTGCATGAGCTCTCGACTCTCAACTACAACTTGTGAACATCAACTAATATTAGTTGATTAAGAGATTGCTCAAACTCGGTTCGATATTTCTCTCTGCGTAGTTCATATATCTGTCCTGTTTTATTGAATATATAAAATAAAAATCATGTCAATCGGTCGCTCCGTTTCGAAATGAAAGTAGACACAAACAAACAAATAAAACTATAATTTGAAGTTATAGTGGTTTTTAGGTAGGTGAAAAAATGGGGGCGCTAAAAAATAATTTACTCTCAAAGTGGGCAGTAGACAAAATAAGTTTGGGAACCCCTGGTTTATACGATTGTCAACAGATGCGCTAACGATATACATCTCTTCAAATAACTACTTGTGCGTTTTTTAAATTTTATATTTACATTAGAATAGTCGACGTATTTTTGTCTGACTCCGAAAAGTCGAAGATATTATCGCGTTCAAATTATTATATAATAAAAAAGAAACTCTTAAACTACTATATTAGTAAAGATAAGGCAATAAATAGCTTACCACTTGTTATAAAATATCCTTCTCTGAATGTATGTAAGTTTGTATCTTGTCTATAATCAATTACAACTGGATCTGAAAATAAAGTGATAAATTTAAATTTAATATTTATAATTAATCAATAATAACAGAATTATAGTTGCCCTATGTGCTGTCGCGTACTTCTGCGTATGATCGCGTGCGGTCGCGTTTGCCTGCTGTCGAACGCAAAATCTAATTTTTTCATGCTCTATCCTTTTCCATCGCTCAGGATCGTCATTGCCTAGAGCAAGAAAGATGGCGTGAGTGCTTCGCCGATAGGGAGGCGATGGAATACTGGCGCGTGATATCGCGCACGATGCATGCTATCGTATGCTGTCGGCGCCAATGGAGTGCTGACGATCTTGAACGATAGAAAAGGATACAGCATGATAAATTCACGCCGGCGAGAATGTATTGTGTATTGTGAAAGCAACAAGTTACCTTCTCGTCTATTAAGCGCGGCACCGACTCCGTGTCCAGTAGGATGCGGGTAATCTTGTTTGGCAGCCCACAGTGGTGCTCTGGCAACGGGATCTACGTGAGCTGCTGGCAAAGCTAAAGGAGTATGCAGGGTCGATAGAGCTGCCACAGATCGCAGTACTGTTGTATATGCCCTCCGTTCGTCTTTAGTTGGTCTTCCGTAGTGAAGCGTGCGTGTCACCACTGTGGTTCCCTCTGGGAATTCAATATCAGCTGATTACACATTTGTTATTGTTATCGTCACATTGATTAGTGTTCGCCTAATGGTCGAAATTCGAAAATGTTAAAAAAAATATATTACAGGATAACCTAGGTCGTCAATAGCTAGAGCTACTAAACTAGCAATAAATAAAAAGAAATCTGTTCACAGAGAAATTAGAAATAGTTTATGGTCAAATTTCGAATTCGAAATTATTTTATAATTAAATATCACTATATTTGTAATTACCTAATTACTAATTAGGCACTAATAATGTTCACAGTGTATGTTTTCAAAGATCATCCGTATAAGTATGTATTTATAAACCAAAATACCCCTCAGGCAAACAACGACAATTTCCTAAAATGACAATTTCCGAAAACGACAAATTCCGAAAATAACTTACTAAGGGGTGTCAATTTCAGCCCTCAGTTGTGAAATGTCAAAAAGGTCAAAGTATAAAAATGACGACTTCTAAAATCGTACTACACTAAAAATATCGGCACAAAATAATTATGTCAAGTTAGATGCATGTAAGTATAAAAATGACTAGTTTTACCTCGGCGGACCGGGGAACTAATTTAAGAATTTGTCGATTTAAAAAGCTGTCCTTTTTAGGACGTATTGACATACTAAAAAGATGTCGTTTTAGGACGTTTACATTTTAAAAAGATGTCGTTTTAGGACGTTGACATACTAAAAAGTTGTCGTTTTAGGACGCTGACATTTTAAAAAGATGTCGTTTTAGGACGTTGACATTCTAAAAAGTTGTCGTTTTAGAAATTTGTCGTTGTCACCCTAAGGGCAAAAATACGTACATATTGGTTGTGTGTAGCGTTTTTTGTGCCCATTGGTGTAAACTTAAGCATGATTGGCCTTTGCTTGTTTATTGTTTTCCTGTACAATAGTAATAAAAAAAAATGTAAACGATTATTACCGTCATATTGTCCGCCAGATCGTATCACCAAGGTAGAGTTGTTGAGTATCCGCCGGTTGCTGGCGTTTGTAGCTCTGTAGCCAGGCTCTGCTGCGTTCGGCCCGAATGCCACACGTGTCTTCATTGATATGCCTACATAATTGGCCTGAGTTGCCCGTGTCACGTCCACTTTAAGTGCAACCGAGAGCTCGGTCAGTCCCGTTTTCGCCTGTGAATATTGGAACCATTATAATTGTGATATTTTTACTTTTTCTATATCTCCAATGAGCATTTTCATATTAATTGAATAATACAGATATTAAAGGCAGCCGTGATGGAATTGTCATCTGCATTCACATATATTTCTTTTTTGGCTATAAAACTATAGTACGGCGATTGGTAGTCCGATGTTGCTATTTATATTCATAATAATAGCATTCTTTAGCAAGGTCTATTGCAGTAATTTGGTGTGCAAAAATATTATTTTCAGCCCTGCATACTCACAATCTAACGTTTTCACATATCTAATGAAGATTTTTTTATATCTAAGAGTTTATCATAGCATAAGTTTCATCTTGAAAAAATACGCTAATAATATCGCCTACATTCTTCCCCTTAGTATTGTGATTTTGGTTTAATCTCGTCAAAAAATATGGTTTTCAAAGAAAACATCGATTATTCAGAATTAAACAATTTTGTACAAAATGAAGTATGTCACCTATATGGCAGAATAAAGTCTAGTTCTGCTGAATATGCAAAAATCTGAGTTGAAATGTTGGTATCATCATTGAATATTTATAGCCAATGATAAGAAAATAGCACAATAAACGCAACCAAGGTTCACTTGCTTTGCGATAAAGAAAACTATACGATCACAAGAATGATTGTAAAACATATTTTACTTTAACATGTTTTACTTTAAGGGAAACGGAAATCTTTTGGGACTTTATTCGCGTATTCTATTGAAATATACACAGATTACCTACTACGAAACTATACTTAAAACCAAAGTTCATATGATTAGTGGAGAAAACAATAAGATTTTTTAAAGTATTCCAGAGATCTTACTATTCCTTCCATGTAGCTTAAAAGCGTACACATTGCGACAGCATCACGTATATGAGCTTTCCTCATGCCTTTTACTTCAGCTTCGTTTTTCAGTGCCTTCAAATATATGACCGGTGAAGGCTGAAAGAGACGTTTAGCTAGTGGAACACTTTGAGCTATAGCTGCTGAAGAACCTCTTTGAAATGTGCCTCCCGAGGGAATCAGAATCTTTGATTCGGTCGCACGTCGCAAGTCTGCATAAATTGTGGTATAATCATTGACCCTTTAAAAGAAATTTAACAATATTACAAGAAATTTAACATTTAATAAAGAAAAAAAAGCTCTTGAGTTCCCGACACGCTTACTGACCTTGTGCAATTATTGCTTACGGTGTAACAGTTATAC
Organism: Synanthedon andrenaeformis; assembly: GCA_936446665.2. Taxonomy (NCBI): domain Eukaryota; kingdom Metazoa; phylum Arthropoda; class Insecta; order Lepidoptera; family Sesiidae; genus Synanthedon; species Synanthedon andrenaeformis. Next base: position 10,298,197 of record OW387783.2, on the reverse strand, counting down.
ACCGCGAGAGCTTCTCTAACTGGCATGGACAGTTTTCCTGGCGGTGCATACACCCTGAGATCGTTGAGGCTTACAATGACAAAGGCTTTTAGTAAAGGAGAGTGCGGTAAATCCCTCCCACGAACGTTAAGCAACCAAGCTACTTCATCGAGGGCAGTCACTACCATAGCATCTGCACCAACCTGACGAAGCTCACTGCGGACCGCTGATACTTTCTCACGCCAGGTAAGGCCTTAATAAGCAAATAATAGAGGTCTTAAAACATGGTCAATAAATTGGAGAATTAAAAAAAAAAGTTTAATTAAGTCATCATGAAAATACCAGTGTAGTCCATGTTGTGTAAGTTAGCAACAATCCTTGAAAATTCGGGGCGTCTCTTCGCTGGATCGGACTCCTCGTTCCATACATCATCCAGTAAAGTGGGTATATGAATTGGCTGTAGACCTTCCCGTTGGAGTGTGGTTGATAACATATGCCATTCGCTTACTGAAGTCAGTCGGGCGTCTGCTCCTACTCGCCCACTGCGACCAAGTCGCTCCTGGGAACATATCAAGGTTTGTATTATATTTGTAAGGTAGTTACTTATCCATACGAAATTCTTTTGAGATGTTTAATTATTTTTTTATGTTAAGGTCAGAAGACGGGTGACGGTCCACTTGATGGTAGGTGGCAACCGTCGCCTATAACACAAAAAACGCCACAGGCGCTGCAAGTGCACTACTTGCAGTAGGGTTAAGGATAAGGAATTGGCAAAGGATAGGGAGATGGGCTGTGGTATCCCTTACTCACTCATCGAAACACAACAGCACACGTGCTGTTACTTAAAGGTGATTGCCGCCAGATGGGCTGCCCAAAAGAACCCTAAAACAAAGCGTCAAGGCAAGCACCCTAACCCTCATCCAACGGTCTCGTTAATAAAATGAATATTAAAAACCAATTCCATTATCTTTGTATTGTTTGTATTAATTTCTGCCTTTACTCACGTAAGGGATGCCGGAGCCTTCTTGTTCTTTAATCTTTATCCTATCAAGGCCAAAACGAAATTATATTTGTGTTCCTTGTGTTTTTATAGGCAACGGTAGCCATATACCTACCATCAAGTAAACCGTCTGCCTGCCTGCCAATATTTATTAAAAAATATCTATTGATTTAAATTAATATAATTTTAAAAAATATGTTTTTTTTTAGATATTCATTGTTGTTCCTATTCGTTAGAAAAATATATATTAAATGCCTTTTGTATAGAAATAACATCACTTCAATAACTTAAGGAGATATAAGATAATCTGGAAGTCGATTCTCTTTAAATATTACCGAAAAAGATAAAATTTATTAAACGGAAATGGATCTTTCGCAATCTTTAACATTGACTTTGTGTTATCATACTTATTAAAAGGGTTTATTTTATAAAATAGCTATAAATTTAGGGTATATTACAGCTATCCATTCGGCAATTGTGGGTAGACTGGGGTCATTCCCATCGAGGACAATCCATGCGCAAGAAAGAATGCTGCGTGCTCTTTTCACGTCTTCCGATGGCACCCACACAGCGGCACCGCCTTCAGCAAGTACAGCCGCTGTACCCGCACCATCCCACCCACTGATGTATTCCAGACGACGTTCCTCGGGTGCCGGCTCTTCGCTCTGACAAATAAGGTCAATAATGTAATTTTACTTTATCGTAAATTAAAATAAAATTTTAATTTTATTTTAAGGAAAAAAATAACTGCTATATTACATAATTATTATATTTATTTTACTAGGGTTTAGGAAAAAATAGCCAAAATAATGAAGATCCTAAGAAGAAAAAACGAAGGAAACTCAGAATACCATTCCTTTTGTCATTTGCTATTCTCGGGAAATGGAGAAAAAAATATTATTTTTTTAAATTGGAAAATCGAAAAATATATAGGTAAACCTTGGAAAGTAAGTAAAGTAAAACTAATAAGATCGTATATAGATGAAGCGATTATAATTACTTATTATTTTCACATGTTTCTTTGAAAATGTAGAACTTTAAAAATATGTGAAGTGCTTTTTTTTAAATTCTATATATCATGTCGTGATACATATAAATCACATAAACCAGCACCAGCTTTTACTTAGCTAAGTTGTTATTATCGGCAAACAGATGGCGCTTATAGACTTTTTGTTAGGTTGGGTTTTACTTTAAACTTTAAACGCATCAAAACTACATATTTAGGAGATTAGCTCTCTTGTAAATTAAAAAAACTAGGCGTTTAGCTCAGATAAAAAAATACTATAGGTAATATTCTTAGTATGAACTGCAAGAAGTTGCAGGAAGTTGTATGAACAATGTTTATATAGCTATTGTAGTTTTCAATTCTAATACCGATAATAATCTTTAAACACTTAATAATATATTTTCATAAATATTATAATATTGTGTTGCTTTATTATATTGTTACATTAATATTCTTTGATAGATATTATGTCAAGTAGTACAGATTTCATTTATCTAATCTATTATACTAAGATAAAATAGAGATGATTTAAAACGATTAGTTCGTAATACGTCTTTAGTATAGGAAAATAGGGAGTTGAATTATATAAATTTCGCATAATCAATTACTTTGCTTAAGTAAGGTTTAGGCACTGTGCATGAAAAGCCTATACATACCAAATGCTCATCACTATAGAAAACAAGAAATGCGTCAAAGACGGTGTTCACTGGGGTGTGGCGCTTGTCCCTCATGGCAATGCGAAGTCTGCCAAGAGGATTAGTGTTGCTTACTGCGTCTGGACATGCCGGTGGAGATGGTATAGTCGGCTGGATTAATGGTGCCGTTGTGGAAGCACGGAACACTACCAGAGTGGTATTCGATGTTGGTGTTGGTATAGTCTGGGTTCGAGTCGCAGCGTGACATACTGAAATCAAATGTATTATATATAAGAAAAAAAAGGAAAATAATAAAAATTAATCTTTTCTGTAACATCTACTTATAATATAAGTTTGCCCGGCCCAGCCAATCATTTCACTTTCAACTCTAAGATGAAACGAGATGCACTGCTTGTGTCTCTTTTCAAGGGATACGTTGCTAAAAAAGTCACATCAGAAGGAGAGAGCGGCTAGCGACAGCGGCGTTTGTGACGCGGGAATTTACCAGGATCACATAACACCACGAGAACGTCGGATCGTTGAGCTTTCTAAAAGCACATGTGCGCAACAAGGACCATCGAGGGATCGTTGTCAACCCTCTCGCTTTAACAAAGCTCCCCCAGACACGTTCCCATTTTATATGCTCGCTTGTATCGATTTGCGAAGAGCGTTAGAGCTTTCAAATGGGCTTTGAACGAATTTATCTAATTTGATTTATTTGTGTATGATGATAATCAGAATAGACGGAAGAATATAATAAATATGGGTTGACTTGTTCACAAGAAGGAATTTAAAAAGTTCGGAAGTTATTAGAATGTTTATATTATTTATATAACATGTACTTTAAGTGCGCAAGTTCAACCCAGATCGGGTTCAACGACCGGGGAGGTACCCAAGGGATGTGAATTCTATTGGAATGACGTCAACAAGTAACAGGACATCATATTTGTCGAGGAGTGAATACTCTCGTCTTCATTCTCCCCCTAATATTTTATATATATTGGACGTGAATGGGATAATTCTGGAGAAAGTCTTACCAATTTGTTACACAGAAATGGCCGAATTGACGTCCCGACTCACTGGGGTAGCATAAAAATGTGAGATGTTCTTATTCCTGTAGGAACCCGATTGCGAGAAAGACAAGGGAGGGGAAATAATTCCTTCAATAGCCCACTTGGCCCGCCTGTAAAGATTTTCAATGTAAATAAAAAAAATAAACTTTAGGCTGGCATACAATACATAAACAACGACTTGTTGTGAGAAAGCCAGTTGGTAAAGTTCTAGAGCCGCCATGAAAATCTTACAAAATACCTACTACGCCCACAAAACCCCGCCACCAATCAAACAAAAGATCCCTTAAGGATCCACTCGAACCTATTCCCAAAGGGACAAAATATCCTGCGAGATACCAGGACGACATAATTAAGTTGAAGTTATAATTTTACGCATCGTCCTGTGCAAGGATACTCAAGGATAACAAACGATAGTCGATGACGCATACGGTGCAGCGACCTTTGATGCAGCGTCATACTATGTATGCAATACAAACAAGTACAAAACCAAAGTGAATGCAACTGAGTGAAACTCGATAAACATTAAGTTAAAGCAAACATAGCGTATATTTTATTTATTAATATTTTTTTTTTTATAAGCAAGGCGTGATATTTTTATCACACTTGTAGTTTAATCAACTTTAATTAATTAAACTACTGATTTACTTAATAGAAGTCACTAATTGAACGTAGTAATAGCATACCTCTTGCCTTAATTAAATTGTCTTCGTCACGTACATTGCTAAAAATGTATGCTAAAAAACTGCTAATTTAGTTTTTTATTCACACATGATAATGTGTCATCTATTTAATTTATGGGAAGACTTGATTACTGTTTAAATTGTCAACGTAATTCTAAAAGGTTTTTTTTTATGTATCTATGGAAAATTAATGATGTTCAAAAAGCAATTATTTGGAAGTTTTTTTTTTAAATTTAGCACTTAAAAATTAGCTTGGAATATAAAGAAGGGTATTTGTGACAAATACATCGAAATTCTTTAAAGTGAGTAACTTTAAGTCGCCCAAATTCGTTTTCAATTTTGGCCATTTCGTTATTCAATAAATATATCATTTAAAAAGCCTCCACTAATATTCCGCATTGAACATAAATTTAAAAAGGGGATTTTAATTTATATCGATAAAAAATATAATCAATTAAAAAAAAAAGCAAACGTGTTCATGTAAATTCATTCACCATTTTTATTGGGAGAGCATAGGCTTAAGGATCAAATCCATATTCCTAGAATCAAAATCCAAATAAGTAACTAAAATTCATTGCATCTCTTCATTCGTTCATAATCTTAAAAAATTAGGGCGGAATAACGGAAATTAAATTGAAAAAGTGCGTGTGCGTGAGAACAATGGTTTGCCCCCTTTTTATACCAGGACAGTATAGGTTGAATGGAGACAATCTCTTTCGAGAGGGATGCGGGTGGCGCATCTCATCCATGCATGCATTCCAGGATTGTTTCAGTAAACTTTATCCAGTTTTATTAATAAAATTGTGTTATTATAAAATAATAATATAATTTATAAAAACCAAATTTAATTTAGATGTTGATTTAGGCATGATACAGTTTTGGAGAGCCTGTTTATTTCCAATCCATAGAAAAAATAAAAATATTCCAAAGCTCTTTCAAGCTTGCGTCATATGACGTCAGTTCTTACCAGGAATTCATGGAGAGTATGAAGTACTTATTAGGGGTGTGTAAATTCTGGGTTTTTATCTTACAACTTTTTAAGCTCAAGTAGGCGGAGCTTTAAACATAAGCTTAAAAGGTATTTTTTGTTAAACAAATTCAGTTAAATATCTTTGTTTTAAAAGAACAAAACTGATAAAATGATTTCATTTTTTAATTTTGGTCCAGTGGAGTTTTTCGAATTTTATTGAATTGATTAAGTACCTGATTTACTGTGTTTTAAATATTTCAACACTATTCTTAATAAAATTCCTAATTATTAAGTTATTCTCTTACCTACTTAACTGGTTTACATATGATATAGGTACATTTACTTTTATTAAATTGATCACAAGATTGCGTTTTAGAAGTTTTGACTCGATTTTTAATCCAATCAAAATAAAGATTGAGTTAGATTCTCAATCAATGGTTTCAACATTTTATAATGTTTTATTTTTAGTATTTTTAACAATAATGTTTCTGCCCCTCTTAATATACATACTTAAGAGTGGCAGAAACACAGACAGCCAGTAAGATTTTGAATAATAAAGCAAGATGCGATGTTTTTTTTATTTTTACTAAACTCGCTAAACTAAACCGAGAAAAACTCTTAATATTATTTGCTAAATAAAAGTTAGATATAACATTTAAGAGCGTTCATCAATTAAAATCACGCTGGAGTCAAAATTTATGATTTCAGTAGTTTCAGATGTTTTAGTTTGCAGATAAGATGTTAACGTCATATTATTTGTAGTTGTATAATCTAGTAAATAGCTGAAAAATATTTTAAAGTGAATTTTCATTAGAACATTTTTAAACAGCCCTTTTTTTAAACTAGCGGTTGACGGCCTACGCAGATAAATATACAAGTTATTAAAAAAATTATAACACAATCTTTCTTCACATACTAGGTCCAAGAAAAAACAGAAATATCTCAAATTTGATCCTAAAATAACACGTTTAATGTCACGAAAAATTACTAAAAGTGACACTTTTGATTACACCTACTTGAATGTATGATTATACTTTATGATTACACTTTTCTTTTGTTGAAGAAATCGTATGTTTTTTTCGACTATTATCTAATAAATAATATGAATTTTTGGAAAATCAATATTTTTATAATTTGTCGCATATAATTTTGCTAATATCTCGCTTCTGCGTTGACCGTCGACCGCTAATTTTAAAAAAGGGTTGCTTAAAATCTGTTCTAATGAGAAAAGTATCCCAATATTTTAAAATATTTTTCGACTATTATCTAGATTATAAAACTACAAATAATATGACGTTAATATCTTATCTGCAAACTAAACACATCATGGCATTATGATCCGCCGGGAATCATAAATTTCTGATTCTAACTCTGTAACGGCCTTAAATGTCATAAATAATAAACACATAAACCATTATGAAGGTCATAAAAATTATTTCCATTTTTTAAAATGCCGGCGACAGGACTTTCTATTGACATCGTAACCATAATTATGTACTAATTTAATGAAGCTATAATTGAAGCTATTATTTCATGGCGTTCATGAGGTATGCCAAAAGTAATTAGATACTCTTTACTTAATAAGTTATACACCATCGTAAACACTGGTTATTTAAGGCAAGAAGAGATTTGAGAAAGAGTGGTCAGAGACAAGTACTTTTCAAGTGTTTTAAACATGCTTAGGGTGATACTTTTATAGAAATATAGAAAGATAGATTAGTAAAAAATAATAAATAGAATTATTATTTTTTGGCATACCCCACGTTTCGTCTAGCATATTAGAAGCGAAATTCCGATATTTTTTAACTTTTACCCTTGTATAAATTTTAGTCATTAAAATCAAGTAATTGATAAATTTTGAAAACCTTTTCAAATCTGACCGAGACCTTTCTCTGCCTATACTGAAGTTTGGCAGTCAAACTAACTTTTCCTTTTTAATCTGTGCAACCTTTCGCTTTTTGATGGTTGAAGCTCCTTTTTCCTCCTTTTTACTTACTTATTATCCCTAATTTAAATTCGTCTGTCCACTTGATGGCACAAAAGCAGCTTTTGCAGTTTGTTAAAAAAATACTGTTAAAATACGGTTTTAAAGTGTCCGTTTTAGCCTCAGCCCAAACGGCAATGTAGCCACCGGTTACTAGGCATACATAGACGCAGAGGAGGTGCACACTCTATGAACTAAGTAATAGGTAACTATTGCACACGAGAAGGTATAAAACAATTTTAGTGGATTATACCAGTACAGTATACCTACTTGTCACCTATTACGTCACTTGGAAAAAACTAAGCAAAAAAAAAAGTCTGAAATCTTCTATTGTATATTCTATTAAAGTACCATATCATCTACTTTCCTTTTATTCCCTGCAATGTTAAATTAATAACTATTTTCTTCTTTTCTAAATCAAAATACCTACGTACTTTACACAATTATTTTACAAAAATATAAAATTATTCATTCTTATCTTTACTGTCTTTACTAACAATAGCTGCGTGAAAGACAGAGACCGAAGCTGTAAAAACTTCCATTATAAAAAGATCCGAGCAGCTCAAAGACCTTTACACTAACCTGTTGAAAATGCAGCTGAAATCACTTTGTACAATGGATCCTAAAGAGTTCTTTATATTATGGTTACTAAAGCAGTGGCCGCATTGAGGCCAGTACAGCTTAACTTGATGATGCCCTATTGTTGTGGTTGTTGTTGACGCATGTCACTGCGTCGTAGGGCGTGTGCGGTGGCGCGGTTTGCTTGATGATGCGCAGGTGTTTTAATTATTATTATTTTTTTCATTAAGTTTCAAGTGGGTATGACGTCATGGACATTTTCAGATAATCAATAATTTAGATTACACGATCTATAGAAAAATCACATTAAATAACCTATATAAAAATATATTCTAAGAATGTGTATGGTATGTATGTATGTGCACAACAACGCCACGCGTGTCTTGTGAATATGTGACCGAAAGGGTTGCACATGTGGGCTTGGTGTACTAGGATATCAAAGGGCGTTCAAAGGTAGAATGTCACATATGTTGTGTGCACCCCAAGGGCGGGGTTTCGTTTGGGGTTTTAACTAGGGAAAGTAAAATACGAGACTGATGGTGTTGGACTGATATATAAAGGAGATTTTGTATGCGTATTCAGGTAAACGTTTGTCACGCCATATAACAAAACCCCAGACAAAACTCATTGTCAGACAATTTGATACTCTGACGTTATGGGACCAAACCATTTTTTAATTTGTTTAATAGGTAATGATTAAATATTACATTAGAAGATATACAGATAAGTGAGAAATCTTTTAAGTTTCTTTTGTTGTTTTAACTAAATTATTAATTAAACAAAAACAAGTCTTTAAATTAAAATAATTAAATAAGTTTATTTTAAGGCTTCCAACAAAGATGGCCTCACTTGAATCTCTTTTACCAGGCAAACATAACTTAAGTATTGTATGTTCGTGAACTTTCTTCCTAACCTTAAGGTATGTGAAATCGTATTTTAAAAGCATAATTTTAAATACTTTGCTTACATAAACTAATATGTGTACCTACATGGAAGTGAAATAATCTCATTAATTAATTGGTTAATAAATTTTCACATTTTACTGGATAAATAAGTACCAGTAAGGCTGTTATTATTTGCGGGACCTAAGTTTGTTCTCATGAAAAATTCAACAACTTAAATGAGATAGGTACTGTTATGAAACAAATTACAATAGGTACATAGTTATCTTTATTTGTATAATAAACTAGCTGGTGCCCGCGACTTCGTCCGTGCTCAAAATGTTATATAGCCTAAAGCCTTCCTCGATAACTGGACAATCCAACACAAAAAGAATTTTTCTAATTCGAACCAGTAGTTCCTGAGATTAACGCGTTCAACCTAACAAACTCTTTAGCTTTATAATATTAGTATAGATTCTTCTGTACATGTACCTATTATGTGTATGTCATGGATCGATTTTGATTAAATATTAGCTATAAAACATTGACTTATATATTACTAGAGTAGGACCGGGTTAACGGCGCGGCGAAATGGCACCAGTTCTTTGGCCCTAAAATCTCAATTTAGGGCCAACGAACGACAGTCGTCGTCCCGCGTCCCCGCGTCCCCGCAAGATTATGGTGTTTGGTGTTTGTGATTGAGTAAACTTTTTTGTTAAATTATTATAAAAATGCCTAGTTGCGCTGTAAAAGGCTACAAAAAGGTTACTTGTTAAATAATTAATTTTAACACATTTCATTTTAATGTCAATTCCATGATGGAGGCCTGTGCCGCACGCGAAATAAGCGCTTCCTGTGGTGATCATACGAGTTCTAATGTTTTCTAACAGATGGCGCTACTTTTTTTGTCTATAAGAAGTAAGTTGTGTAAAATGTTCCGTTGGGCGTATCCTTACTTCAAAATCATTGCTAGAAAAATATTAATTTTCTCCCGTCCTTCCCCATATAAACTTTAAGTGTCACACATTAATTTATAGATATCATGATGCGTTTTATTGCTATTAACTATCAATAGAATCTTTGTATACTGTAACTATTACTCAGACTAGTAAAGAACTATTAATGAACTCTCTCCGCCACTGTTTCTCCGCTAACGACTTCTAAACACCTAATGAATTTTGATACGGTTTTCACAGATGGAAAAAGCGATAAACAAAAAAGGTTTGTGTAAAGTATATGACAATATATTGTCATGTTGATCAAGTATCTAATAGGCGGGGAGGCACCAATCCTGAAATCCCCGTGATACGGATACTAAAATTTTTAATAAAAAATAAAAGTTCAACACTTAGACGAACAAGATTTGCTTGGTCGGCGTGGATTTGGTTGGCCGAAAATATTTTAAATAAATTATATATTATTAAATTTCCAAAAATTTTTTCCGTCATCACGGATTTTGATCAATCTCATATAGAATTTTGTGCGAAATAATGTTCATCAAGAAAAAATCCGGCCGACCAATGATTTTTAGCCGGAAAGGTCACGCATACCTATTTGAATTGTGTGATAGGGGGTAAAATTTATCCATCATCACGGAAACCTTTTTTTTTTTCATTTCACGCGTTTCAATGTTACATTCATAATTATCTTGGTATGCGTACTTGCAAACAGCCGAAAGTATCGCGCATACCAGATTTTATTGTGTGGGTGAGGATTATACTGTCATAGATTTTACTTACTTGATGACATTTCTTTTGGAGTCTTTTTTCTACCAGAAAAATGAATCCAGTAAACTCGAACCATTGTGGTACATTGGCCCATCAGCGCCGTTAAATATTGAGGAAATATTAAGTTGCCAACAGAATGAGGAAGAAAGCGAAGAATCAGAAGAAGAGAGAAATTATAATTTCGATGATAATGATGTAGATGATTATTGATAAATAAACTTGAATTGAACATAACCTTTGTATCAACCTTCAATTATTATATGATCAACTCAAATAAAAAATTTCCTGTATTTCCTATTATTTTCCATATTAATTTGTATAATAAATAGCTGAAAACTTAAGGAAGAGACCAGAGGTAGAAAAAAGACTCCAAAAGAAATGTCATCAAGTAAGTAACATCTATGACAGTATAATCCTCACCCACACAATAAAATCTGGTATGCGCGATACTTTCGGCAGTTTGCAAGCACGCATACCAAGGTAATTATAAATGTAACATTGAAACGCGTGAAATGAAAAAAAAAAAAAGGTTTCCGTGATGATGGATAAATTTTACCCCCTATCACACAATTCAAATAGGTATGCGTGACCTTTCCGGCTAAAAATCATTGGTCGGCCGGATTTTTTCTTGATGAACATTATTTCGCACAAAATTCTATATAAGATTGATCAAAATCCGTGATGACGGAAAAAAATTTTGGAAATTTAATAATATATAATTTATTTAAAATATTTTCGGCCAACCAAATCCACGCCGACCAAGCAAATCTTGTTCGTCTAAGTGTTAACTTTTATTTTTTATTAAAAATTTTAGTATCCGTAATCACGGGGCTTTCAGTATTGGTGCCTTCCGGACTATAACAAGTAAACTACTCTAATCAGAATATCTAGTTGGCTGTGTCTCAAGTTTTACTCATGGTTTTATTACTATAGAATGCATTGAATCTTTGTATTATACATTAAAAGAATTTTTACGGCAAAGAGAAGAGAGCTTTTAACAAGATGTGTATAGGATCACAATTATTATTAACACCATATTTTATGTCGACTGAAAATTATTTTAAGAGGCCGATAAAACCCCGAACATATTGATAAGTAGGCTGAAAAATTGTCAAATTTAGTGGAATTTTTCTTTGTACCTTGTACAATATACCTACTACCAATAAATCAATATGTGGTTTTATATATTAAATTAAAATTCAGATGTTTTCAGTAAACCCTAAAAAATGTGCAATAAAAGCTAGCATTTGCAATAGTTGAACTGCGTAAGCGGTAAGAGTAAACAAGTTCTTGTAGAAAAACAAATAAATCAAATCTTCAAAGGCCTTCCTCCAAAGGCAAGGCTGTGGGCAAGGTATCAAAAGCCCTTTGTAAATTCTTTGACAAACATGATATCCTGGTACACAAAGTCATTGGGAGTGACATGCCCATTATTTCTGGACAAGGGGATTTCACACCTTTTTTAGTTTTAAGTTTTAATTATTCTGCATGCGAGTGAACCTTTTTTTATTGTCTGCTTGTTACTGTGATGCGGTGTGATATTGGGTGAACCTTACTTACTATGAAAAAATATCTCTGTTATGAAGAAAAAGAGAGCTGATGAGATTACGAAGTTAATTTTGTTTGTTTATTTTATTGATTGATAGTGATGCCCTTTTAAATTATTTATAATATAACACAGATTACTAGGCATCCATAAACTTGAAGCGTTAAGAAGGGCCGTCAAGGGCCCGCTGTCTGTCGAAATGAAGGGTATGCTTACGCACTGGGCGTGGTTTCAACAACCAATCAGAGTTGAGTTTTTTACGCACTGTAGGCACGGCACATCTTTGCGACAGACGCATTTAACTTTGTTAACATTTTTGTTAAGGTAAACTTTTTATTCACATTGTAATTTCTTTTTTAACAGTTTTAAACAGTTATTTCTTAATACCTAAGTAATCGATGCAACTTTTATGAAAATCTAAATTTGTATCAATAAAACCTTCAAAAGCATTTTAAACTACAATTTCATTGAGAACTCTTTAAGTTTAAAGTATAACTATAAAAAAGCATTTTGCCCGGCGTTAAAGGCTCATAATGAACGTTAAACTGTTTTGTGGTTAATCCAGCTAGCTCAACCTCTTCAGCATGTCGTAGCAACTAGCAACTAGCAAAAGGCATCGACTCTATCCGTAACAGATCTACCTGAACGAGAGCATCATCTTTGACATCAAAATTCTCGGACTGAAAACGCATCAATCCATAAACGTGCGCCTCCATGAACATTTTCCGTGTCTTGTGTCGCATCCCTTTTTTTGTAATAAAACTTCATGTATAGAATTTCTTCGTTAGATTCACTCATTTTCGCGGACAGAAAAACCATAGAAAAACGATGGGAAATCGTTTTAACTTTTTATATTTCTGTTTTTAAAATGTCTTCTATTTAATGCAACTTACTGCATTAAGATCTTACTGCAACTTTTTACTTTTAAAATACGAAAAAACATTTCCCCCGACATAATTATGGGTTCTCTAAAATATTGGCAGGGGAGTCCACGATGCTAAATATGGAGTCACTCGAGCGTGATGGCCCAGTTTAACAATACATACAGTTGGGCAACGAACTTACTTGCGCAGAGCAACGGTGGGGGCTATTGAGAAAAGAGGTTTTAGCAATTTTTATACTCATTGTTATCAGGCTGGCGCAACTCAAAGGAAAGAAAATGATGTATGAAAATGAAACACATGGATTGGGTAATGCCGGAATAACCCGACTAAGTAAAGGCGATTGCGGAACCCATTAAGTTATTAAAGACATCGCCGATTCTCGTTTGGCCGTATTATAATCAAAACCACAAACAACGTATATAATAAGTTACTCTATGCAAACAACCATCGGCGCCATATTGATGTGTTGCAATATGGCGTCTTTCATTTCAACTGCTTTGTTTGTTTGTTGTTTATTTTCGGATTTTTCGGCAAGCAGAGTATTGATTTTTATAAAACTTGCCAAAATTTTAGTGTTTAAATACTCTTTCTTCGTAATGTTATATTTGGTGTATAGTGTTTAGTGTTCTAAATGCGGAAAGTAACCTGCGAAATATGTGGCCTAAGAACGAGTCGCATTGATAATAAAAAACTAATATTTTTGGCCCAATTCCCGCTGGATGAAGATAGGTTAGTACATATTATATATTGCTGCTGTTCTAAAACCATGTATTATATAGTTTATTGGGAGTTTAGTTCAAATTTTCGAATAAAATTGTGTTGCATATGTGTTGCATGTAAACAATAGTGCAGTGACATTTTTATCGACAATCGGCAAAAATTTATTTTTTATTTTATTGCACTGAATGATAAGAGATGAACACATGCATACACCCCAATGTACCAATTGGTTTGTTTTAGTTTTATTTTGCCTATATTTTTTTATTTATATATTTAACTAAAAATAACATTTATTATTCATTTACTTTCTAGGTTCAGGCAAGACTGAAAAGAAAAAAAAAACAGCTGTACAAACATTAAATGAAATGCTGTTCCATGTATCGGAATATCTGCCAATCCATTGAACGATGAAGTTTTCAGTGAATTTACGCTCCATATTGCTAAAAATCCTGTACAAACAACAAATGAAATGCTGTTCCATGTATCGGGCCAATCCATTGAATTACTTTATGAAATTATTATTACGTTATACATGACATAATCCAATTTTTATGTGTGTTACAGAACCTTCAACGTCGACCTTGGATACTGCCGTAATTAACTTAAAAATAAAGAGATCCTGCAGTCCTCAAAGATTTTATGTGAAGTTACTCTTGTGGCTAGGGAGCTGGGTGCCAAAATTTCTATATGATTTGTTCGTGTTAGGATGATTGTACCATAAAAAAACATTAAGGACCGCGTCTGCCACCATGACAGCCCTGCGTTGTCAATTGCCAGCACTTTGAAAATGTAAAAAAAACTGTGTGTTAAATCATTTGTTCGTCTGCCTCTTGGATTGATAGTCAGAATCATCTTCAAAACGATAAACATCGAAGAGGCAGACGTGCATGGCTCTGTTTTATTACGGGGCGTAGTTGCTAAAATGTAAGCGCTGTAACTCAAAAAGTTTTGATTTGTTTGACATAAAATTTCATCCCTATCAATATGAACGACGAACAAATCATATACCAAAATGGCACCCAGCTCTGTAACCATTGTTTTTTTCGTTCACTACTTCTCTGCTACTCCGTCAGTCGGCGATAACCGTAAACTGTATGATAGTAATAAAGCAATGATTGTAATTATTTGATTTTTTATTTGTCAATAAATAATATTTGAAATACGTAATGCCTTTTTTTCGGATTTTCATAAAACCATAGACTATAGAGTCAATTATACTATCGACCTCATTTATCGTAACAATAGCACATCCTTATTTTTTTGTTCGTTATGTTGGCAGCATCGTACTTGTTAATTTTGGTTAGTTTGGTATTGGAGCAGTCCATGTTTGTCATAGAACAGTGGATTTCATTTTCAATGTATGGGAGTCCCGTCTCTTAAAACGTAGTGATTATATACTCTTTGATTGTTATGTTGTTGCCTAGGAACGTAATATATAATATGTGTAAATATCTAAAGAAATATATTTTTATTACTTTTAATTTCTTCTTATTTTTCGTATAATAAAGTGGTAGCAGAGCGTAGGTTCAAGCACAGCTTGATTTCATATCTATATATTACGATAATAAAGATAGAAAAAAGGAAATATAAATATATATTGATCGCGACGGAAAGTAGTAAGAAAAAAAATAGTAAGATGGAAAAATCTTTTCTGAATTCTACGAAGCTACAAATTAGTCAATTAAGCTACAATAATTGGATTACTTGGAAATATAAAATTAAAATAGCTCTTCGAGGTCTTGGTGTACTGGACATTGTTGAAAAGACCCATGAGCCTACACAAGACAAAGACGCAGAAGCTAAATATTCCAAAGCAGATAGTACAGCGTTACTTGTGATAACAAATAATTTAAGCGACGATAATCTTCAAAAAGTCATGAGATTCTCTACTGCAAGAGAGGTATGGTTAGAGTTACACAGATTATTCGATGGAGTATCTGAAGACAAAGCCTATGACCTCTGCAAGTTCTTTGGTTATAAGAAGGAACCAAATATGTCAACTCATTTATCTAAGATAAAGAATATTTGGCACGAACTTTCATTGGAAATGAAAAAATCGGAAACATATGAGTTACAAGATATTTTTCTTATATGTAAGATTTTGGAAACCCTTCCCGAGCCATAACTTTACATTCAAATCTAGTTGGCTATTAATGTCAAAAATAGATAGAACGGTAGAAAAACTGACTACACAATTATGTTCGTATGAAAGAGAGCTTTCTTCAAAAGATCCAAAAGATTGCGAAGACGCATTAACTCTTCAAGGGACATCGAAGATATCTAAGGCGAAAATTAAACACAAGTGTAATTATTGCCACAAAGTTGGACATCGGGTGAAACAATGCCTATTGATTGGAGATAAAGAGAAAAGAGGAGGTCTTTATAAATTAAGACTTAGAAATGTCATTCCTCCCAAACCTGCAGAAGCTAACATCCTAAACGGAAAGAATACATTGCAGCTTTATCATGAGAGATTTGTTCACCAAAACAAAACTCATGTTAAGAAGATATTAGAAAGAGAACTTGGATTGAAGCTAAAAATAGAGAATGCAGCTGAAAAAGAAGTATGTGAAGGATGCATATTTGGAAAAGCACACAGATTAAAATTTGGTACTAGACTAGAAGCTACAAAACCAGGAGAATTGATTTTCGCTGATGTATGTGGACCTTTTATGTACTCAATCACCAAATTTAGATACTTTTTACTTTTTAAAGATTCTTTTTCTAAATTTCGCTATGTTTATTTTTGAGAGAAAAGTCAGAAGTTTACAAGAAGTTAGAACTGATGTTGAACGAGATAAAGGCTATAGGTCACACAGTGAAGGAACTTTTTACTGACAATGGTGGTGAATTTGTAAATGAAAACATCAAAAACTTAACACAAGCAAATGGTATTAAACATAGACTTACAATGCCACACACACCACAACAAAATGCATGTGAGAGAGAAAACAGGACAGTTGTTGAGGCAGCTAGGACAATAATGCATGAAAAAGGATTTCCTCAAGGTCTTTGGGCTGAACTAGTAAATGCAGTTGTATATGTTCTTAATCGAACTGGTCCGACTAAACACGATAAGACACCTACGAACTGTGGCATGATAAAAAGCCTAGAATTAATCATTTAAGAATAATAGGAAGTACCTGCTATGCACACGTTCCGAAAGTTTCGAGAAAGAAATTGGACAAGAAAGCAATCAAAGGTATACTGATAGGGTATAATGAAGATGAAGGCTACAGAGTTTGGATAAAAGATAAACGTACATTGGTTAATTCCAGAGATGTTATTTTTGAAGAGAAAACTTTGACACCAACAAAAGATATATTCATTCCCATCAATACAGATGCAACTGAAAATCCAATTACTCCTAACGAAGCTAGCCCATCTACGTCGACTCAGGAAACAAAACCGCAAAATCTTGAGAAGGTGTCAGAAAATTTCAATGATGGAAATTTAGAAGTTGATGTCGATTTAGAGGTTGATGCACAGTCACAAGAAAATGACCATGCAGAGTCAACTGATTATGAATCTAGTGAAGAAACTCTTGAAGAGATTCTCCAAAATAGAATGATATTAAGAGATCGTACACAACTCCGTCCTCCAAAAAGAATAGACGATTTTATGCGAGGTTTAGTCGACAGCAACTATAAATAGCCTAGATTTTACAAAGAAGCTATTTCCAGTAAAGATAAGGAAAAATGGAAACAGGCTATGGATGAAGAAATGCAGTCTTTGAAAGAGAATAAAACTTGGGATTTGCAACCTTTACCTGAAGGCAGAAAAAGTCTTCCTTGTAAATGGATTTTCAAAGTGAAATCCAATCCAGACGGAAATATTGAACGCTATAAAGCCAGATTAGTTATAAAAGGATATTCTCAAAAGAAAGGAGTAGATTTCTTTGAAATATTTAGTCCAGTAGCAAGAATGAGCACTGTAAGAACAGTTTTGAGTATTGCTGCAAGGGATAATATTAGGGGTTAAAGTATGAAATTGCCGATTTGTACTGAAAAATAAAAATTCTTTTTTTTTTTAATTTAACATATTTATTTATCAAAATAATTACCATTATTATCTATACATTGCTGCCATCTAATAGGAAGCTCATTTATGCCTTTGCGATAGAACTCTGGTGATCTAGATTCGACAAACTGTGTGAAAGCATTTTGCACTGCCTCCTGAGAAGAAAACTTTTTATCACGCAGAAAATTGTCCAAATCACGAAAAAAATGGTAGTCCGTTGGAGCAAAGTCTGGCGAATACGGAGGGTGACGAATGGTTTCTAATTGCAGTTCCTGTAGAGTTAAAACGGTTTCTCGTGCTGTATGAGGTCTCGCGTTATCATGGAGCAATAATGGTGAAGATCGATTCATAAGTCGGAGCTGTTTCACTGCTAGTTTCGCTATCATTGTTCGGAGTTCGGCGCAGTAGACATCTGCCGTTATTGCTTGACCAGATCGGAGAAAGCTATAGTGAATAACACCACGCTGAGACCACCAAACAGTTACCATTACCTTTTTATTGGTAAGCTTTGCTTTAGGACACTGTTGCGGCGTTTGACCTGGGGTCAGCCATTGCATTTTCCGCTTACGATTATCATAAAGAATCCATTTTTCATCACATGTCACAATTCGATCCAATATTCCTTCATTTCTGTATCGATTCAACAAGGCAACGCAAGTTTCAACACGCGTTTCTTTCTGCAGATCAGTCAAATCATGAGGCACCCATTTTTCATATTTTTTTATTTTATTGATTTGACGCAAATGAGTCAATATTGTTGATAAGGTAACGTTAAACCATGTCGCTAATTCCTGGGTAGTTTGGCTCGGATCGGCTTCCACCATCTCTTTCAAATCATTGTTATTCACCTGTGTGGGCGGTCTTCCACGTGGTTCGTTCTTCAAATCGAAGTTTCCATCACGAAAGCGTTTAAACCAAAAACGCACAGTGCGTTCATTAGCAGTCCCCTCTCCAAACGCAACATTAATATTGCGAGCTGTTTCTGCCGCGTTAGTTCCGCGTCGGAACTCGTATTCAAAAATCACACGAATTTTCGAAGTATCCATCTTTATTTTCTAAGCAGAATAAAAAAAACAACTGAAAGTTGATAATCGAATGTTGCACATTTTTTAAAAGAAGAACTACATAGGTACCGTATGAAAAAAGTTTCACTCAAAAATCTCAAACAATGAAGGTTCTATGTCAATTCGAAGTACCTATTACAATAAAACGGCAATTTCATACTTTAACCCCTATTATGATACTCGCACAGTTTGATGTATCCACTGCCTTTTTATATGGGAATTTAACAGAAGATATTTATATGAAACAGCCAGAGGGTTATAGTGATGGTACCGACTTCGTTTGCAAACTCAAACGAAAAGTTTAAGAAACTTTTTTTTAGAAAAGTTAACATGAAATACTGTAAAGCTGTTGGGACTCTTATAATAAAGGATCAACAGATGACAGCGAGAGAGGAAAATGAAGAAAAGTTTCCTTACAGAGAAGCAGTTGGTATGCTTATGTACTTGATGGTTGGAACCAGACCAGACATAGCTTATGCCCTAAGTGTGGTTTCGAGACATTTAGACAATCCAACGAAGGACGACATAGTGAAAGTAAATCGCATAATGCGATATATAAAAGGTACACAAGATGTCGGTATTACCTATAAAAGAAATTCTAGTAACGCTCTACAATATTACAGTGATGCTAATCATGGTGGAGACTTAGAAAATGGTCGTTCAACTTCTGGTATAATTTGCATATATGCTGAAGGAGCAATATCGTGGAGATCCCAACGACAGTCTTCCACTGCTATATCAAGTACTGAAGCAGAACTTGTTGCAGCCAGCGAAGCAGCTCGTGAAATAGTTTGGCTGAAAAGACTATTCAATGAAGTGGCTGAATTGAATGAAATTCCTTCGCTACATATTGATAACGACGCAGCTATAAAGATATCAAAGAATCCGGAGTTTCATCGACGAACAAAACACATTGCAATTAGACATTTTTATGTCAGAGAGCTAGTGACTGACAATGAACTGGAGGTGAAGTACGTTCCAACGGAATATCAGTGTGCTGACATTTTAACGAAACCTATTTATAAACCCAGATTGGTTTTGATT
Organism: Synanthedon andrenaeformis; assembly: GCA_936446665.2. Classification (NCBI taxonomy): domain Eukaryota; kingdom Metazoa; phylum Arthropoda; class Insecta; order Lepidoptera; family Sesiidae; genus Synanthedon; species Synanthedon andrenaeformis. The sequence continues at coordinate 10,278,405 of OW387783.2, read as the reverse complement.
TCTGGCATGATTGGCCTACTATAAAAATCTGCCAAAAAGGGAGGATATTGAAAAAAGAGGTTTTAGCAATTTTTATACTCATTGTTATGTTGTTGCCTAGGAACGTAATATATAATATGTCTGTAAATATCTAAAGAAATATATTTTTATTACTTTTAATTTCTTCTTATTTTTCGTATAATAAAGGGGGCTATCGCGGGGAAGCGGGCGGCGCGGGCCACCGCCGCGAACATATTCAGTCTGCGTTCTCCAACTTTCAAGGCTGGCGCGTACATGTTTTTGAGTTGAGTGAGCGGTGGCGGCGAATGATTTTATAAGTACCTGTTCCGTGTACGGATGTACCTCAACAACAACATTAAATAAGGATTTAAGATTTCATGGATTTCCTAATTTGATTTTATATTCCACTTTTCCGTCTACCAAAGGGTTAATAGGATTATTATAAGTATTTTTTGAAAATAATTAGTTAGTTTTTAGGTTTTTATGTTAAATTTATATATTACATATTTATATATTTATTTACATTACATATTTATATATTTATTTATTTCATATAGGTACTTTTTGCAGTGATTATACTTTCATATACTTAGTTGTGATTGTAAGCACTACGGTTGTATTCACTAACTCCCGAGATACAGGTGTCCAACCTATTTCGGGAGTTAGAGAACTATTATGTTAAATTTGCATTCACTAAAAATATGTACAAAATATATATTGTATCTTCATTTAAATGTAATTCTGAAGAAAATAGTTTCCTGTATACTTGTAGTTATGTGTTGCGGCGTTGTGTAGATAAACTCAAATGTTTATCAACAATTATTTACGCATCCAGTTATAGTGACAAACCAACCACAAGTAAATTTTACTTACGCAACGTGCATACGATACTTCGAGTGATCCCTTTGTTGGGCTACAAATACCGCCTGATGATTTCGTTGATTACTGTGATGAACTAGAAACCCATTTTAGGCAGCAGTTTTGTTCGTTCGTTGGAAACAATACTTCAGAAAAGATATTCAACGTACTAAGCAAAATAGAATTTAAGACACGGCCATGCTTATGCTTCCCACAAACATTTATGCTCAAATTGTTCATACGCATGCGAATAAATTACATAGTTAAATTTAATAATAGAAAACTCAAAACATCTAAAAACAAAATATCTTGTAAATATCTGGCTGTGCAAAACATGTAAATAAATCATTGCTTAATAATAACGTTTGTTTCATTTTCCATTTTGTGACAACCCTGGCACATCCGCGCGTGACAGCGTAAGTACTTACACGAGTGGCGGCGTTGCCCGACATCAAAGGCGTTTCACTGCTGTAGGGAATATATTATATTGTAATACTGTGGTGATGGGAACCTATTGGATTTTGAAGATTAGATGGTAGGAAGAAAAAAAGGTTATTTGATGTTTTCCTTTTTAACGGTGGGTTAAGCGTCTACAGGCGTCGCAAAATTTTGTAGACGATATATTAAGAAAAATCCTCCAAATAATCGTCAGATCAGCACGATCAGGAATTCAGGCTGAACTGTTTGTATGAAAATCTGTCGCGCTCGAGTAGGTATTTAAAAATAGCAATCGCCAGAAATCTTTTTGGCATTTTCAAAAAGCTGCCACGAGCTTACATCCGAACCGTCTGTATTTTAAATGGGAGCTTAATTTGGGTTAACTTAACATCCCCTCTGAAATCTGACGCGCTCGAGTAGTATTTAAATTTTTACCCCAATCCCCACCAACCCCACCACCCAAAACGGCAGATTAACACATATCCCTTATCGGAGACATTATATACATAGGCTATATCTGACGCGCTCGAGTAAATCCCAAAATCCCCTCTTGGGCTCCCCTACTATATGTGATACGATTAATATGATTTAGCAATACCCTAGCTGTATTTCTGGTCTGCCGGTATACGGTTGTGCAGTTTCAGAAGTGGGTGGGGCGTTTTGTCTCACACACTGCTGCTGCCGCCATATATCTGTGCATTTATGATTGCCTGGTACGTTCGTGAACACTTCTGTGGCATATCCGCAAACGTCGCGCAATCAAGATGGTGCCCTTCGGTCCAGCGGCACCATCTGGCAACATCCAGATGAAACCAAACAAATCTGTGAGCCCAAAACGAGAACTTGTCCAAGGAAGTTATTAAAAAAATCTTCTTCGTTGTTTCTTTGTTCGTTCAAAAATTCCCTTTTCGACGAAGACCGCAAAAAATGTATTTCCGGGAAAACCGGATATGCGCGAATGAAACCGGAAACTGTTTCAGTTTCCGCTAGGAAAACAGCAAATCAAAGAGTTGGATATCCTTAAAATCAATATCCGGTTCGGATGTAAAACAACATAGCTAGGCATCCTAGGCAATCTATATGTTGGGTAACATGAGACAATTAATAAAATAACATCAATAAAATCTTAGTGAAATTTCTATTTTGAATAAAAAAAAGCTCCGAATTAAACAATAATACAACGAAATTAAACACAAACATTCAATTTCAATTTTTTTTTTAACGAAGTCCAAATCATATCGATACGACTATTCTGGTTTATTGCAAGTTTATATTGGAACTGTATTGGCGATTGTCGATAATGTCGAACCGTTCGGAAAACACCAAGGCTTCATGGGTATAGAGGAGCAGGATTGACCAGAAATCGATATCCCATTAATACTTGTTGGAATACCTTGCGGTATACCTATATACGGTCCAGATAAATTTTCGACAAAGCATTACCATTGGTTCCTATAACATACCATAGGCACAGTCCATAGGGATGTGATTTATGAACCGAAATGTTAGAAGCAAGTAGCATTAACTACTTTAAATATATTCAAAGGAACAGGAATTGTTAAATAACATAAATTGAGTAATATTACAAATTTTTATTCATATTTTAAAGAATCAGCAACTATGAATAATTAGGGGTCTAGCCAATAAGACAAATAACTGAGATTCATTCCGAATGATTCTCAATTAAAAAATTGTGCTATTGCGAAATATTTTTTTTAAGCTTGGCAACCGGCAACACTGCTTGCTGACTCCCTTCCTGAAAGCTTACAATCTGCTACGACTAGGCTTTCATAAAAGGAAAGTAACATCCAGACTGCAGACTCGTTTCGTTTTCCCTTCCCCTGTGTAGCCAGAAATGTGGACGCGTGGGTGTTGTTATGGAAACGGTGTTGCCTAGTTACCGGTGAACAATAAATTGAAGAAGGTAGTTTCACAGAGAAAGGAAAAGCGGTTCATCGTTGGTTTCTTTTATTTAATAAACTATCATTTTATTTAATAAACTTTCATTTGAGGTCTCTTTCTCACCAAAAATGATAACAATGTAAAATGGTTGTTACAGCAACATTGGGAAAGGGTTAAACTTTGTTGAATTCAATCTAGTAGGGTAGCAGAAGTTATAAGAAGAGTTTAAGTTAACATCGAATGAAAGGAACTCGAAGCACTCGAAGACAAGTTAAATAGAAAAAAACATGAAAAAAAGGTATTTTTTGTTGACTGTCAACAATGCTAACAATGCTAACAAGTGGTCACTCAGTTTAATCAAAAGTTCATTGAAATTCATTAACGTTTGCTTGTCAAAAGTTTTACTTAATTGTCAAAAGTTTCAAAAATTCGACAATTTTGGCCACGTTCACTGCAAGTAGTGCATTTCCTTATCGATATGAGTATGATTTGATGAACTGGTTTGCTGGTCAGTTCAAGTGCAGTAGCAGTTGTTCGGTGTATACCAATTGCGCGGTTGCCAAGTGGCCGGTGCGGCGAGTTGGACCGCGCGGCCCAACTACCAGGCGCACAGATCAACGAAAAGGTGGGTGTTGCAAGTGCATGGCCCGTGGGTGCATTCACCCGTACGATGCACTCTGTAGTTTGTCTGCCTGCTGCACGCACTGCAGTCGCTTGACTCGTACCGTTGACGGCAGACGGCGGCTGTTTTATAGGCTTATTTTCACATTTAAAACAACTTCTCTCGCAACCATATTCCAAAAAAACTTGCATCTATCTGAATCAGAATATTTGAATGATTTGTGATTTTGTATAATATATAAAAAAATGGTAAGCAGTAAACATGGCTATCTAAAATTTATGCCCAGACTTAAATAACGAGTGTCCCTTAGTGTTAACATTTGTTTAATAATAAATAGGTAAATAAAATAAAAAGTCTTTATTGCTTATAATAAATAATTAAAAAAAAAAAAAACAGTTATTTGCAGGAATATTTTCGGTTTTTTTATCGTTTACAGATTATAAGGAGCTTTTTATTTAATTTACTAGCTGATGCCCACGACTTATCCCCGCGTTGAAAAATATTAAGTAGCCTATCCTGTGTCCCGTACGTCCAAATGTTTGTCTACCAAGTTTCATGAAAACCAGTTGATTCGTTTAAGAGTAATGGAGGAACATACATACATACCATACATACATACATACATACATACATACATACATACATACATACATACATACATACATACATACATACATACATACATACCATACATACATACATACATACATACCATACATACATACATACTAGTGATGTAACGAATGCCAGTTTTTAAGCATTCGCGAATGCGAATGCGAATGAGAATGCGAACATCTGTTGTTGACATTCGCGAATGCGAATACGAATATTCAGTTTTTAAATTTAGCGCCGTTTATCTATGATTCAAAATATGCCGCGCGCGACGCGCATAATATTTCCGGTAACAGCGGCGCTAGAGGTATAAAGAAATTAGCGTTGTTAAGTTGGTAGAACGGTATTTTTGTATGTTTGAAATTTTGTTTTGTTTTTGCTAACGGCTCCGATGAGTTTGTGAAATTTGAGGTTAGACTGTTGTTAGTTATTTCTTAACATGAGTAAATCAACTTGTTTAATTTACCTAATATTGTTTTCACATTCTGTATTTTTCTTTCACATTCATATTCGCAAAATATTCAAAGATATTTGCGAATGCGAATGCGAATATCATAAATCAAGCGAATATTCGCGAATGCGAATGCGAATGCGGATATTCGTTACATCACTAATACATACATACATACAATACCTACACTTACAGATTTATTATTAGTATTGATGATGATATTGATATTGATTTCATGTTTACTTATACCTACTTACTTCTGATCTTAAGATCGGTAATTGGATTAGTTAAAATATCGGTACAGTTAATTACCATGAGTATTTGTCATGTTAACAAATACTACTTGCATGTGATAATAACAAAAAAAAATGTTAGATATAAATTGTTTGTGTTTATACTTCTTATCAGTCGTACATTCTGCGTACATTATTTTTTGAGTGAATTCTGTGAATTGTGATAGTAAACCATGTCACAACAATGTCACAACATTGAACATAGTAACACTTAAAAGAGTATTAAAAAAAAAAATTGAAATCGTGACTTCTTAAATAATAACAATAACCGACTCTTTTTGGTGTCACCGGAATCTGCAGAAAACAGACAAGTTTTTGGGATATTATGTGGTCAATTTTGTACAGAATATATTATATTTTTTTATAGTAAAGAATTAAATATTGAACAAAATTTTGTCAAAGTTTGTACATTAAATGTATTTATTTTTTACATGTTTATTTGCACACCTTTCTATATCGTACTAAAAAAATGACGCCGTTAGGCCTGCAAATAACTATTTTATGAAATTTTTTGTTGCCTTTAGTGAATACAAGAAAAAAAAAGTAATAAATGATTATAACTTTTAAACCACACAAAGTCGAATTAGGCCTAAAATGTTCAGAATTGATCCATCGATGATTTTGTTTGATTTGATCCATACTTCCAGGGACAAGTGTATATATATAAAAATTTCGTGTTACGTTGTTTGACGCCAATGAACTCCTAAATTACTGAACCGATTTTGTTAAATTTTAACTGTGTCTATGTGTAATATCCAACTTAAAAGATAGGATAGTTTTTATTTTGAACCCGGGCGAAGCCGGGAGCGTGTAGATATACAATATAAAAGTTCTACCAACATAATACGAGATATAATACGATTCTATTATATGTATATGTTACGGCTAAAGTTAGGTGTGAACATAAACTTAAGTTTAGCCGGCTAATCTTAAGTTTATCTTCGAGAGGAGGCTAAAGTTCGATATCATGTTAGTTTGCGTCGTGAATTTCCATCTTTAGCCGGTTAATGTGCACATTAACCGAAACGAAACGGCTAAAAATGTTTCGATGGATTTCATCGAATAATAATGATCTTTGTAACTAGAGTTTATCATGTTCCAACAAATAGCTCCTTTTTTATGATAAGGTCGACAGACAGGCTGACGGTCCACTTGATGGTAGGTGGCTACCGTCGCCTATAACACAAGCAACGCCATTAGTGCTACAAGTGCGCTGCCGACCATAGAAGGATTAAGGATAAGGGAAAAGGGAGGGATGGGGTCCTTATTATTTTATTTTAATGACTAGATATTGTTTTAAGTTATTAACACTGCAGAAGTTTTATTTTGTAATTTTGTATACCTACATAAGTATGTGTAATGAGAGTGATTATTTTTTTAATAAAAGTTTTCGTGTCGAAATAGTAAACATTATTATACCGTTTCCTTTTTCATTTGCTTCTTCTACATTTTTAGCCAAGGGCCTGCAGTTAAACTTAAGTTTAGCCGGCTAATGATAGATGAAACTAACATTAACATCTCCTCGAAGATAAACCTAAGTTTAGCCGGCTAATCTTAAGTTTATGTTCACACCTATCTTTAGCCGTAACATATATATATGTCAAATAGATGTTATTATAAAATAATGAACCTGTTTATTAAAAGTCTAACATACATGTCAGTAGTTTTTATATTACGATGTACATGACTCCTCATCAGCTTTTACCTCTATTAATTGAGAACAACCCTTCGCTAATAAAGACAACGGCTGGTCATTTGTCAATGCTGGCCCTACTGGCCCCCTGGACCCCCCGGCGTTCCCCCTTAACTCGCGTCTGCAGGCATGGCGATTCCACCCCATCACTTTGGTTGGAGGACATGACCTCGTTTATTTTTGGCAGAAATTCTCTATAACACGAAACAAATGGTTGCTTTGATAAGACTAGCTGGATGATATTTGTAATTTATGTTTCGTACCTATTCGGTATTAGCGCTGGTAGAATATTCAATAGTCGAAAAAAAAAATACCGTTTCAAAAATTTTTTTTCTTGATATAGACTACTTCACGACTCACAAACAAATGAAAAAAGAGCTTACTTATCCGGTTTATCATTACCTATTTGTATTAGGGAACTATATTTCTCGTCATCAAAATTTATATTTTTGTCATCAAATTAATAGATCTGTCGGCACAAAATATTTTCATTGTCAGATAAATAAATGTGTCGCCAAGTATGAATTACCAAATTAATGTTAATATGTATCTAAAATAAGAAATGTATTATCAAGGAAATCGTAGTTTGTTCTATGAATAAAACATTGTCGTGAAAATAATAGGTTAATTCCCTTAAATAATAGCTTCGTACTTAAAATAGTAGATCTGCCCGGAAATAAATCAATTATCGTCGCCAGATTGCACAGACTACAAAAGCAGACCGGCAATGTTCAGGAATTTCTAAAGGAATTATTCTGCCAATGTCAGGGGAAAGGGGCGTAATCGGCGGCGCGGGTGACGTAATATGACGCCACGTTAGAAAGGTAATATAGATGTAGTGTAGGGTTATCGATATTATTATCATATCGATAAGTACCTACAGGAATTAATTTTGTGAGTTTTAAAAAACCATAATAATAAAATTTGTATTTGTTTGTGTATATTATATATTTTATTAATACAAAATTTATTTAATGTATATTACTTATTAAATTTTTAAATTTACTGTTACCTGTAGGTATGAATTAAATGCCGTATAAGAGTGAAGAAAACTATAGACAAAAATAACTTCCAATATTACAAAACTATCGATAATCACCCCCACGTGACCTGGGGTGATCATCGTATTCCGCAAACGCCGCAACGTCATCTTTCTATCCCTCATAGTTTCCGAGATCCCGTCGCCAACTTTTTACCACCTCGGTAGACCGACTTGTTCTTAATTTTCCCGTTCCTCATTTTTGACCCACTTCTACGACCGGGTAAAAAAAATGACCCCATATTTTCACAGCACAATTTGGCATTGTTTTCGTAATTATATTGTTTTTTCTCGATGCCGCGACTACGTTGCTTACAGATCTGTTACCTGGGGCCCTAGCCAAGATGCAAACGCAGTGCTTTCTACAGTCGTAAACGCTACGCTACGCTACGGACAAAGCTTTGTGATTGGTCAAAATTTTATGTGGGCGTTACAACAACCAATCACCGGGCTTTATTTTGTTCGCTTCGTAAAGTTCGCTAGGGAGCGTTTTCTATAATGTACATCTTGGCTAGGCCCCCTGGGGCCCTAGCCAAGATGCAAACGCAGTGCTTTCTACAGTCGTAAACGCTACGCTACGCTACGGACAAAGCTTTGTGATTGGTCAAAATTTTATGTGGGCGTTACAACAACCAATCACCGGGCTTTATTTTGTTCACTTCGTAAAGTTCGCTAGGGAGCGTTTTCTTTAATGTACGTCTTGGCTAGGCCCCCTGGTTGCTTTGCTACTAAACGAGCGCGCTTTTGTGTTTTACCTTATAGGAGCATTTTCGCAAATGCATGTCAGAAAGCAAGGACTTTTTATCGCATGTCTCGTGGGTTAGCTTGTTAATGCCAGATTGTGACTTCTTTTTATTTGTTATTTTGTCACCAGTACAGTAGTTACATTTTATTTTATTTTTGTTATCAAATAATACAATTCGTTACCAATTTAACAGTTCAGTTTATAAATGTAATGAAATAATTATCAAAGGGGAGGAGTTAAATTGACGCGCTACAAAAATTTACTAATCCGTACTCATTTTATTCATTTTATAATTGTTTTTAATTATTTTGATTATACAGTTATCAGGATAATTATAATAAATACACACCTATTTATTTGATAATTGATAATATATCCCGATGATTATATGTGATTTATTATGGAATTGTTTTCATATTGTTATGCGATTACAATTTGGCGGCAGATCTACTCTACTATTTTGCGGACAAAAAATTCAAAACGAATTAAATTGACGACTGCTTAAATCATACCTTTTATATTATAGACTAGCGAGCCGCCCCCGGATCAATTTTCCAGGGCATTTGTTTAATATTTTCCTCTACGTAAGAAAGGTTTCCTCGGACTTCAAAGAATACCTAATTGTAAAAAAAAAATAGACAAACTGGAATTGGCCTAACTGTTCTCGAGTTTTGGGCTTTGCAATATAATTTTATTGATTTATTTTTATTTATATGCTTTGACTTATCTATAAATTATATTAAGCTTAAAACTAACCTAGTTAAAACTTAGGTACTTACTTAGGTAAAAGTACTTAGGTAAGTATGTAATATTTTTGCTACTTTCGGTAAAATGGATGGAGTAATGGGCTTTGGCATCTCATACTCACACACCGAAACACAACAGCACACATGCTGTTATTTAACGATGGTCTTTTGTAAGGGGGTGGTTAGTGCCGCCAGACTGGCCGACTAATTTATGACTAAGCAGTGTAACCTGCCACTATTTGCCAGACCAAGACCAGGACCAGAGTCAACTTTGAAAAGTACATTTCCAAAGTTTGCCTAACTGAGAATCGAACCCCTGTTGCCGTGAATGCTGCGTGCACCTGTGAATCGGTTTTAATTAAATAGTTATAATAATTAACGGTAAAAATAATTTTGATCCCTTTTTATTGATTTAACATTCGTATTATTGTTATTTTAAGGTTTGAATTTCTTTTAAAGCAGGATTACTAATAACCAAGTCGATTTGTAATGAATAAAAAACAATTCCCAATTTATATGTGAAGTTAATTAAATAAAAAGTAGTAAATATTCTCCTCATAAAAATTATAATAATAGAAAACAATTGCGACTTATAGAACGGACTTTGCAAAAAAGATAATTTAAACAATGAAATAATAATTAATATTAGTTCTAGATTAATTAATGTTATATAAAGCATTTATTACGGTTTTATAAAACCGAAAGTTTTTTTAATAAGTTTTTAATTAGGTGACATCACTATATATGGTCAAAACCTGCAACCCAGGAAATGTCAAATTAATTACTTCTTCGAATTAAAAAACGCAGTATATTTATTATGTTGCATTTTAACCCTGATCAATTCATAACCTCAAAAAAGCGTCTAGTCTGGACAAATGTCAAAATGTATGTATATATTATATAAATCTGAAAGAGGTTAGTGGGGCGTTAGTTGGCGGAACGAGCCAGTTAAAGGGAGCGGCGAGGCCTTTAAGCCTTCGCCAGTGCTGCTAGCCTGGTAGATATTTCTTTTTATGGGCTACGGATAAATGTCAGGGGAGTGCCGGCGGCACGCCTTCCCACCCGTGCGTTAACTTCAACCGTTATTGCCACGTTGGAATCACCACAGGTTAGCTAATAAAGCAAAATTATGGTAGGTAACGTAAATTTTTTACTATATTGACCTTAGGGATTGTTTATTATATAAAAACATCAATCAGCTGTTCATTACATAATTGAAGATTTTCAAATGTTCATTAATTAAGATATACACCGAAGTAACTAGGTGATTTGGTATACTGACACCAAATTTGACACGAAGTTGTGGAAGTTAGTAAGATCCCTTCGTCAACTAGGAAATGAGCTGATGATCTTCAAGGGCCTGAACAGATCTTAAATTGCAGCTTACAATTAGAACCATCTCGACTGTGCATCTCGATCACGGCAGCTTTCAAACACAATAAATTTTGAGTTGACCGTTTCCAATTATGTACCTATTATACAAAAAAAGTTATAACACACTTCACGTTTTAACTGAAAATTAATTTATACAAATTTTATTTATTAAATGCTTTTTGTATTACTTAATTACCTACTTATTGTAACATAATTTAATACAACCAAAAAGTCTTAACTTTGCACCTAAATAGGTACCTACTGCATAATGAGTATGAGTTAGGCGCCAAGAAACTCTTAATTGTTCTTTTAAAGCTTCAAGACGATACAAGCATTTTAGCTCCTAGTAATTCATGTATTCCTAATGATTAAGGAATATCAGCATCCCATATTTCTCACGCTCGCACCCATCAAGTCCCCAGGAACTCTTCCTGTCCTTGTCTAATCAACAGGATGTTCTCTTCACACTTACAGGCTGTATCGTGAGAACCTTATGCAGTCGGTTTTTACAAAAACGGTTTTTTATTTATTTTGACTTTTTGTTTTATTGTTTTTTATTTTTATATATTTTTTATTTTTAAAAACAGATACGGTGGTTAAGTCTCACGATACTTATTCTGGTTTGAAATTTGTGCCTTCTTAAATAAAAATTGAGAAGTGAGAATTTGTGAAAGAATGAGAAATAAATAATAATTTGGCATTAATTTATATAAAAATAACAAATAAATATCCAAGAACAAATCACAAACTGAATGGCCCCCTAAGTAAGGCACTACTAGGTTATGGGATAGCTATAAATCGAACAGAGCAAAGCATTCTTGTATTATGGGATAACGATAAAACGTGGGAGAGGGCGAAACTCTGCACACCCAGACGAGAGACAACTGTGAAAAGTTAATTTCCAAAGATGGCTTCGCCGGGTATCTAACCCGGGTCCCCTAAGTAGCTGTTAACCTTAACCACTTGACCAATGGGCTCGTCAAAAATCAAAAAAATGCATGAGGATTTTTGTCAGCTTAAAGCTATTTTACAGAACTTTTTATAAGCACGGACGTGTTGAGCCGGATGTAAGCGGAAGTGACCCAAAAGCATGCTCGCCGCGTGCACCATTTTACTTAACCGGGTTCCGATTGATACAAAGGATTTTTTTAATGCATTTTTATACTCTTCCAAATATTATTAGATAATTTTTTGTATGATAATACAGTTAATATCGAGCACCAATTATACTTTCATTATAACTTGTAAAAAATAATTTAAATGATATTTTGCGCGAAACTGAAATTCCAGATTTGATTGAGAACATGGTGTTTTCAACATTTAAACGCCCAGTACCCAAATCCAATGGCCAATAGCCACCGCCAATGGCCACCGAGATCTCCGGATCCAAACCCTATGTAGATGATGTCGTAGAAGGAGGAAGACATTTCGAACAATTTTTGTGATTTATATTGTTATAACGACTTAAATAAATTCGATCTGTTTTTTTTTCTGCTTCCTCTGATTTATTTTAGTTTAGACCTTGCTATGAAAAAACGATAATTTTAAAATAATTTAGTTATAAACAGCTATGTGTTATACTCGTAACTAATTTTAATCGTTATTAAATAGGCCAGTTTTTCTGCTAGAGCCATTTTTTGGTAGTATATTTTTTCCACAGCAAGCTTCTAAAGCTAGAATTGATTTTTACAGCATATAAAAAATATTGAAAAATTGCCCTTACTCATAAATCGTGGTATCTACTGTTATAAAAGCATTTTTGTAGTGATGATACATTTCCTAGAAGCAACAGTACATAATTTGTTTTCTAAAAAAGTTTCAATTTTTTTTTAATTGCCTATTTAGTACAAATTTTGGTGTTTTTTTTAAAAAGCTAGAGATTTTCGATTTTCGAACCTCCTGTATATATAGAGATAGAAAGTCATCAAAAACTTCAACACACAGAAATAAATATTAAATAAATAAATAAATAAATTAAAATTAAATTAATTTATAAGTTACCTCGCCGAACCACTATCAATACTGATTTCGTTGACGGTGCGGTGGTTCGACACGACTTGCGACATCTAGTGAATCAGTAAGAAACTATAAATCTTTTATCCCTTCTATCATCCCATCCCCTTTCTTACATTTTTACTTAGGGTCCCTTGAGGCCCCAAGAACAGTTTTCCCGTGTAAAATTTAAGCTATAATTTCGCAAACTTATGGTCATACGGGTAGAATTACTATTTTTATAGCTCATACTTTATAGCTCATGCTTTAGTACTTAGAATTTACCGCTCAATTAGTGCTGCACAATACAACACAGAAAATAGGACAGAAAATAAGTGGAAAAATTTTTTTTTTGCTCACAGAACGCAACATACACCAGAACAGCCACGTAGGTATCCTGAAACCTCTGTGACTTACTCTGTCTACTTAGTACTTACAACTTTTTTCTGTGATCGGTGATACCACTGTGACATCCTTAAGGTAGCAGTGATTCATTTTTGGCAAATCCACATGTAATATGCCGTCTCCTCTCCATTAATATAAATAATAATAAAATGTTATATTTTTACTAACTAAGGTAAAAGTCCCAAAGTAAGTGCTAGTACGTTATTTCGTTAGTTTTGTTCGTAACGCAAAAAATAAGCAATTTAAATACTATCTTCTATCATTTAAACTGTCTAAGAAATCAAGTATCAACCAACTAAACTGAGAGAAATATTAGGCTCAAAACTGTCGGTCGGCTCAAAGCTGCGTGACCTGCGGAAGGCTTGTCTCGTACTTCAGGCAAAGGTAACTGCATTTGAATAGAACTTTTAATACTGCTTTTTTGTGTTCCTTAACAATTGATTAGACGTAAAAAAACTTATATGCAAGCATAGAACCCTTTAAAATTGTAATAAATCTATTCACGAAATAGCGGTCCTTTTATTTTCCGTGTATCCCCTAGTTCGTGTCACTACCGAAACAGGGATATTCTAGATACATTTCTGTTTCTTGCTTATTAATATAATAATTAAGACAATTCAAATGTAAATTAAAAATCAAATAACATATTTAATGAAGTTCCTTATGAGCTAAATTCGGTATATGTTGTTTTTGTTCACTAGAATTAATATAATACGAGTTTAAAGATTACCTAAATTTACATTTTTAAGGTAAATTCGCATTGGTATAACCGGCATAATTTTGTTTGTTATTCGATTTATTTTATTTGTTGTTGTATATTTTATTATATATCGGGTATTTAATGGTTAATTCACATAATTTAAAAATGATCTAAAAATTTGAGTGCGGGAATTTTCAAAAATCAATAACACGAAACAAGGGACTCAATTTTGTTATATTTTCCCAAGTTCGTGACACATAAATCTATAGTATAGTAGGTAAGGCAGGCACAGACCACTCACGCCAGTGTTTATTAAGTAGGTAGGTAGGAATTAGCCTGTTAAATATTAACATTAAAAATCTGTTCTTTTTATCTTCTAGACAGGCAATGAACAAAATACCATAAAAAGGTATAGTATCGAAAACTTAGACCATGATTTGGTTTTGGTATCAGTTAGGAATGGCGAAATGACTACTTACATACAAGACTTATACGTTGTATAGGTAAGTTGCTTTACCAAACACTATTGGAGAAAATTGGAAATTAAACATACAAATCCTTCTGTGCATGAGATGGTTCTCACGAAGTAGGAAAAAGAATTACATTAGGTTTCCTGTCACAAAGGTACATAAAACTAGTTAAAGAATTGAATGGGCCAAATCCATTTAAATATTAATTCCAGGAAGACACTGGTACGAAGTACGTATTTGGAAGAGAACAACTGTCTGGAAATTCTATAAGATCCGTCTCGAATTTTCAATAGTGACGAGTTAGCTTTTTTCTTGTGCCCTAAAGGTTAAGATGTATTGGCATGGAGAGGCCAAAAAAATATCTACTCTCGATCTGGTAATGACGAAAAAGAAAATTTATTGCTTTTCCTCGGGAAAGTGTTAAATTTACCACGTTCACATATTCTTTATTTAAAAAATTTCTTTATCGTGTATCTTAAGTATTAAATCTCTTTAAATATTTATGTTTTTTATAAATAAATTATCATAACTAATTCATAATATAATTCAAATTTCATGCATGAATTATGTACTAAAACTACATAATTCATGCATTAAATTACAGGCAAAATACCAATATTCATCACACAAAAGCTTTCAAACTGATATCATGTTAATACATTACAAAAATCTTAGTCTTAAGAAATCTTAGTCTTAACCAACTACGGAAAAATAACTTTTCTCTTCTGCTACGTAACGAGTTGAAAAAATAATAGGTATTGTTTTCACAACCAGTTACGAAACAGTGAAGAAAAAATGGTTACGAAAATGGACCAAAGGAAGTCTAACTTACCTGCAACGATGAGTCCAAAAATGGCATAATTGCTAGTCGTTATAATCATGTTTACAGTCTATTAATATTGCGACCACAATATAAACTTTTCACTCTTAAATTAAATATTTAATTAAACTTATTATAAAAGAGATATCTAACGAGTTTATTATTCATAAAATTTAAAATAATGTTTATTTTAAGCCTAATCCACAATCACTAAAAAAAACTTTGAAACATATTAAAAATTTAAAAACTGCGTTCAGCGAAAAATTCACTCTCGCAGTGGTGGTTCGTGGGTTTGCCGCGTTCGAAGTTGATAAGTCAAAACTAGAGCCAAACTGATGGGATAAAAAAGTTCATTCAGTCTACTGTGGAATAGATAATCCATTATCTCTTTCTATTTTGTATGTATTTGATGCAAGATAGAAAGAGACAATGCAGCATACAACCTTGCGTTTGCTAATAATCGGAAATCGCCGCGCTTGCAAACATTTGGTCGAACGGGCAACTATTTTATAAATCATTTATTCCGTATCGGGAAACGTAGGTGTTTGTTTATACATAATGTTTTGTGTGTTCTAATTTATTTAATCAAACGATTTAAGTTATTTTTTTACCGTTGTTATTTCTATTGTTCATATTTTAGTTATTTGTTATTTTTATAATCATTAAGGATTGTTTCTAATGAAGCTACAACTAAGTACTTCGAAACGAAATCCGACAGATTTTATATAAATAATAATATAACTTAATTTGCAAGATGTAGGTATTTAAAATGGAATACTTAACATATTTTTTGAAAATGTTTCGAAGTTCTGCATAAGCAAAGTGGCCTTGCGGTAACTTTGTTTACATTTTTTATCTTTTCTGGTTGGCCCTAGTTTAGTAAGTTTCAGGGAGTCCTGATGGCACCCCAGATTTGAGCCACCCGTTAACCCCACCATCGTCCCCATGGTAGTGGTGGCCACAGAATGGGGACAGGGAGCGTCCCGGCCTCATAAAGAAAATTGTCTTGCCTCACTAATTGAAGCAATATTTGTTTTCCACAAAGGTAACTTAAGTAACAAATCAGAGTTTACTGCAAAACGTTGTAAATGAACTATTCAATATGCAATCCAAATCTAACTTTGTTAGTTCACACAAGTAAGCTTCATGTGAATAAAATATTTTGCGTTCATTTAATTTTATTATACTGAAATAAAATAAAAATAAGATTCATTTATTTATTCATTAATTTTTAGTAGTTTTAGCTGTGCATTGATACAGTAAAGACAGACGTTTTTATATGTATGGATTATAATAATTAAAAAAAATCAAATAATGTAATATTTAAAGATTGATAGACCTGATTTTCAGTATGTGATACCTAAGTATAATGGTAAGTGGCTACAGTTGTAAGTCGCAGTCCAAATTAAGGACTGCGGAATGCAATGTGTGTTCCCAGATACTAAATGAAACAAAGACCTTTTATTTTAAATTAAAAAAAATAGTTTTCTAAAATAAAATTTCAAATTATTTTTTTTAATTTAAAAGTTTTAATTTCTTTTCTCCAATGGAAATTTATCAAATTTCTTTCGTAGTGGTCTCTTTCATTAGAAGGAGTAGTTTTTGATATTTACAAGCACCTACTTACAGTAAAATAAGTGCTAAAGATAAAATTGATACGGGTATTGGTTGTAGTGCACCACCTACGTACTTTGTCCACCTGGGTATTTTTGGCCATAGTCAACCCATGTCCAACTATAAAATCGGTGCTATATACGAGTATAGGTACTTATTTGATATAACTGAGAGCAGACAAGGTTACTCGTTGAATACACTAAGTATGCAAACACACAAACACGTCTCTCCCCCTAATTGGACAATGGGGTTGGAAATGTTAGCGTAGAGACAATCAACTCGCGACATTTACCCGCTTACGAGCTTCGTTACCTTTCCACACCCCATTTTATAGGCCGTCCTCACTATACCGCCACATTCGCACAACAACCAAACGATCCAATAAAATGTTCTATATTTTCTATGGACTTGTACTTAATTAGCCACTAAGTTCTATGAGAGATTTTGATTGAATATAAGACATATCCATTCCAAGAGATCTATTCCAGAAAGTTCAACCAGTTCACTTATTTCATTTTCCTTAAAAGTTGAAATAAACGGATTTTTTTTCCAAATTGTTCAACTTAAATAAATTTACTAATAAAAGGTTAAAAAACACTAATACTTAAGATTAAGAAAGTATGTAGGTATATTGAATATAAGAGATATATTCATTCCAAGAGATCTATTCCAGAAAGTTCAACCAGTTCACTTATTTCATTTTCCTTAAAAGTTGAAATAAACGGAATTTTTTTCCAAAATGTTCAACTTAAATAAATTTACTAATAAAAGGTTAAAAAACACATTAATACTTAAGAAAGTATGTAGAATTTTAAAATGAAATTACCTACTTATTATAATTTAGTAAAGTAAAATGAATAAATTTAATAAAACCGTTGTCAACAATACAAACTAATTATTATTTTTTGTTCAATTATATGTTTTATAGGTTACAATCTGTGCCCGCGGCTTCGCTTGCGTGTGATTGACTTTGTTTTCCTGTGATTTAAAAGCGCGGTCGCGCTTTACATAATATATGTCTTTATCTATACGTGCGGAACATATGCAGTTAAAAAACCCGTGTATAATAACTTGTAACGGTAAACTCGTTGACTTTGATAATGATTTAAAATTTTCCTTAAGAGCGTTCGTGAATTAGAATCACGCTGGAGTTAAAATTTATGATTTTTAGTAGTTTCAGATGTTTGGTTTGCAGATAAGATGTTAACGTCATATTATTTGTAGTTTTTTAATCTAGTACATGGCTGAAAAATATTTTAAAATGAATTCTCATTAGAACAGTTTTTAAACAGCCCCTTTTCAAACTTAGCGGTCGACGGCCTACGCAGATAAATATACAAAATATTTAAAAAAATATGAAACAGTGTTTTAGACCATAAATGACTTCACATACTAGGTCGAAGAAAAAACAGAAATATCTCAAATTTGATCCTAAAATAAGACGTATAATATCACGAAAAATTACTAAAAGTGACACTTTTTATTATACTTTTCTTGAATGAAAATTTACAGAAATCGTATGTTTTTTTCGACTATCATCTAATAAATGATATGAATTTTTGGAAAATCAATATTTTTATAAGTTTTTCACATATAATTTCACTAATATCTCACTTTTGCGTAGACCGTCGACCGCTAGTTTTAAAAAAGGGCTGCTTAAAAACTGTTCTAATGAGAAAATTATCCCAATATTTTAAAATATTTTTCAGACATTATCTAGATTATAAAACTACAAATAATATGACGTTAATATCTTATCTGCAAACTAAACACATCATGGCATTATGATCCGCCGGGAATCATAAATTTTCACTCCAACGTGATTCTAACTCTGTAACCCCCTCAAAATATGTCCAATAAACATCTCTTTTTTAATAAAAATATCAACTGTAACTTAAATATTAAGATAGACATAATTATGCTGTCGCTAGCTTCTTTTTTTGGGCACTCGCTACTTTTCTATAGAAATCAATCATATAACTCACCGTCAAAGCAGCGTTCGAACCCTGGACATTTAAATTTATAATGATGGAGAAACCTAATTGATAAATAAATATTTTGAAAGTGCGACCGTTTTTTTCGTCGACTTACTTTGTAAATTCGATTGCTACGAAACTACCTTTTCATTTTACAGGATAATTATTCACCTACTTCCATCGTGATATTCTTCTATAGTATTGGTGAAAGAATTACCTCCCTCCACTTGGCTCCCATGGGATCTTAGGATAATTCTATTGCCTTTTTTCTTAAATTGGATGAGTAGTATCGAAATTACCTCGTGCATACATAGAAACAAAAGAAACATAGAAATTTTACCTCTTTATAATATTAGTATTGATGTAGTGTAGGTAATGTAATTATATATTGTGTATATATAGTTTATACGATGTTTGTACGCGGTAAACTCCGAAACTACTTAACAGATATTAATGACATTTTAAACTGGTTTAAATTTGGTCCAACTTGAGATAGAATAGTTTTTATATCGACTTGACCACCACCTTAAATTTAAATTTCGAATTAAAAGATTTTTATAGGACAAAGGGTTGTAAATTTTTAATATTAATCAAAGTTTTAATAAGTTTTAACAAATGGCGATGCAAGTTAGTTTATTGTTACATAGTGGAAATTGGGGTTTTATTTGCGGTATTAACTCAGTTTGAGAATGTTGCTATAGTGAACGCAAACGTTCTGGCACACTGGGCCATAAATCATTCAAGCGCTAGGGTTGTGCATGTTCCGCACGCATTGTCGATACTTTGTTTTTTTTTTTTTTCAATTTAATCCACAATCAGTTGTAAGACTAATTGGAAATGTGAAATTGAAAGTAATTGCAGTTGGAATTAATTGTAAGCATGTTGATTTTTCTTCGTTTTTATTATGAATATGATGTTTCATATTTTATTTTGTGTATGATTTTAGGCTGTTGATTTTTTTAAGTAAATAAATAAATATGATTAAAAAATAATTACATAAAATATATTTGTAATAAAAAGAATATTTTATTTACATAATCGATAGTGATGCGCTTGTCTTCACTGTTCCGATGGCGAAGCTGCTCCAACGTTTTATGGTCCTGTGTGCCAGAGCGTTTGCGTGCACTATAGTAAAGTATATAATGAAGACAGAAAATGAAATCACCAAACATTTTTTATAAACATTTTATTAATAAGTAACTAAAAATGTACAATATTATTTTAAAATGCTACAACTTCATACATAAATTACACATTAACAGGCAGTATACATAGACTCAAACCAGTAACAATTTCCTATACGCGAACAGAACGGCGACATATCACTTACCATCGAACCAACGTCTCTCTCTACACTTACGACACGAAACCAGCACGATTCCGATCTTTGAACATCTTTTCACGTTTGTAATATACTATCATATGTATTTTTTACTACGAATATAAATATCCGTGTATAATTTATAATATAACTATTTAGTGAAAGTGGCATTAGGAAATTAGTTCAGGAATATAGGAGTACTATCAATGTTAGAAATTTTAGAAGGATATAATGATCCCTAAATGCTCGTTTAGAAAATTAATCAGTAAAGTGGAATTCTCGCTTCAATAAGTTACAAAAAGATGCCAATTCAAATTATTTAAACAAAAATAAAATTCAACGTGGCAGTTTTTTTTGTTTTCTATTAATATAAATAATGTTTATATAATATAATAATATATAAATAAACGATAAACTTATACACACATCAACATGCACACCAATTGCTTA
The DNA here is from genome assembly GCA_936446665.2 of Synanthedon andrenaeformis. Lineage (NCBI taxonomy): Eukaryota > Metazoa > Arthropoda > Insecta > Lepidoptera > Sesiidae > Synanthedon > Synanthedon andrenaeformis. The sequence continues at coordinate 10,257,884 of OW387783.2, read as the reverse complement.
ATTTAAATAAAAATAACAATACCTACACACCGAATGCCTAAAAACTATCAATTTTTCTATATAACTATTATAAACACAATGTACAAAGATACGTCACTACGTCTCTATAGAATTTTATTATAAAAATCATCTTAAGTGTATCCGAAATGTATACATACCCATTCAATCTAAATTCTACGTTTAAGGGCCGGTGCACATTGGAGCACAGTACGGCAAAGTATTTAAATTTTTTCATAGTACATATTTTGTATTAATATTTTTTTCATTATATACGGCAACAATCGCGCTTTAAATAATTATATTAAAAGCCCTTCAGGTACAAGATACTTTGATGTAAAAATTTAAATATGTACTTTGTCGTGTTGCCCTAAAATATGCGCCGACCCTTATACGTCTCAATTTACGAATCAGTACAAGAGAACGTATTTTGTATGCTTAATTAACAGGTGCAGCCGAAAATTATGTAAAAAAAAATTAACGTAATATTTTTACATTTATGTTTTTAATCACAAACCTATTTAAAGCCCTATCGGGTTATGCATTTGAGCGGTAAAAAAAAATCCGGATAATTGAGAATCGTCGCGAAAATTTTTCATCGGTTGTTCTATTACATTATTCAATTTATTATTTTATCAGAATTATACCAATTTTGAAGAAATAAATAATAATAATATTTATTTCTTGGTTTAAAGACCTCGGTCTTTTTATTAAGACCTCATAATTATTTAAAGAAAATTATTTATTTAAAGGGTCTTTAATTATTTATTTAAATTTATTATTTTAACGACCTTGGTCTTTTTATTAAGGGCTCAATGCTCTATCAATCATGCTATGTTTGAATATTGCGTTGGGTGGTGTATTTTTTATTTTATTTATATTCACAACTTAATTTATACAATCAACACAACAATGGACACCTACTACAATATAATAGTACGATCGTTTGCTACATTTTCATTACAAAACTTTAATATTTATCATTATTTATAACACACAAAATTAAAGTTTTATTTATTTGCGTCTAGTATGCAGTAAAAATTAAAATATTTTTCACATTGCATGAGTACGGTGACATTTGGTTATTTAAAAAAAAAAAAATTTACGGGAATTTACGACAAATAACATGAACCCGAATTCATAGATAACGATTTTTAATTTTATTTCATCGACGCCACATCTCCATTAACTTCAAATACCAAACGTCACCTGTAGCTATGATATGTGAAAAATATATATTTTTTTTAATTATTTAAATTACTTCATCACATCAAAACCTACACAGAAAAGACGATATAATATAGATATGTTTTCTATGAGGCATTTTTTTAAATAATAATATTAAAAATCTCAATGTTAACTATACGAGATCTGGTTAAATTATAATAATTTAAATTAAAACAAAAAAAAAGAAAGATATTATAACCTCATTCATCTCCATATTATGTATATATATTAAAAAGTAAGTAAAGTAGTTCACACTAAGTTACGTCTAAGTTAACATTACGATACCTAGTTGATGCTATATTAAATTCATTTTATTTTAAAATCCCCCTTCAACAAATGAAGCATTTGTGCTACAAAATAATGAATTGAGAAAAAAATTAAACTTTGTATGTATTTGCGTCGATGACTCTTCTTAAAAAAAAAAGGCAAGTAAAATTTATTTACTATAATTATTATCGTTTGAAAACAAATTCGGTAAAATAAAAAAAAAAAAAAAAAATAAAAAAAAAAGTCACCTCATTAATAATGCCCACAATTATACACTATATTGGTCGTTAGTGTTGAACTAACAATACATTTTCGTTTTGTGTCCCACATTTCGGACGTTTACCTTATTTATATGTCATTGTAAGATCATTTCGATTTACCCTACTTGCGTCGTCTAATCTAACTAAACGGGGGTAGTGATTAAAAAATGCAACCAACGGACGTATCAGTTCGCCACAATATGTGTTTCAGGACAATATACAGACCTCTACTAGTTATGTATATATTTAAAATTAATCTACTTGTGACTTTTTTTTTAGGAATTTCTAATTAATATACTTATCTGTTTAAATAAGATAAATAAAAAAAAATATGGGTTGCACAAATAGAAAAAATTATAATTTCTATAAACGTTACCAAAAAAAAAAAACTTGAAAACGGCGGACATAATTTAAAAAATAAAAAGGAAATTTAGATGTAATATATAACAATAAAATTTCTTCTAATTGACTTGAGCATAATAGTTAGCATAGCAACAACTTAGTTGCATTTGTTTAATTTCTACCGTACATTAATATCTGTGTAAGAGGTTTTCTTGTTTTTGCTTTTCTTGTCTATTCTACTTTTAACTCGATCACGATTATTTTTACGATACGCATACGAATCTATGTAAAAAAAAAAACGAAAAAAATCCGGCTACAATGGCACTACTGGTGTCAATTGTCATATCGTAAAAACTATCATGTCTGTATTAAATATAATAAATAGTTAACTATATACAACTATATGGTTTATTTAAAATGACGTAAAATCACTTGAATCAAAAAAAGGCCCCAACCACAACAAAAGGTTAACTAAAATATTTAATTTATAAATAAAAAAAATTGAAAGTAATGAGAAACAATTTGTGACAATTAATCGTCACAACGAAATTTGAGGATTCATTAAAGAAAAGTTGCCCTGATTTTTCTTTTAAAAATTACAATAATTATGATTAATTACACTTAAGTATATGCGACTACCCTCTATAATTAATTCATTATATGAAATTTGAGAGATTTTATGTTGTCTTGAATACAGTCATGTTACAATTTCATAAGTAAAAAAAGTAGGCTAGTCATATTACCAGTACAATCATTTGACATGACAGTAAAATTGAATTTATGTATTTTTATTTTTATATGTGTTATGGATTAGTTCCTATTTTTTTTTCACTAACGCGCTATACACAAAGTACTATTGCCTTGAGATTTGTACAAAAATATCTTCTAGTGTTACGATTCAATGTGGAAACGATAAAAAAATAATAATGAAAATATGTGACTAATAAAATGATCAGACGTGCATTTTATAAAAGAAAAAAAAAATTGTGTATCGAAAAAGAAATGACATTTTTTATACTTAATTTAAATTGTGCAAGTTAGTGTCGAATTATTTTAAACATGTAATATATTATTATGTTGACAATAGAATATATGGAACATAACAATGGAGAAGACCAATATAATTAGTATTTTTGTCAGTGGAAAATAGATAATGGAAATGTATAAGAAAGTACTTTAATTACAAAAGTGGATTTAAAAATATACATATTAATCACTAAGATAAACAACAACAAAAAAATCTAAACTGACGACAGGAAATGTTTGAAAATTGGTCTTACAGTGCTTAGTTAAGACATAAAAAGAAAGATAAGAAAGGTAGGCTAGGCTTTGCTATTTAAATAAGAGAAAATTGGTGAGTAGAAGTGGCGAATAGTTTTTAAAGAATCAATTATCTTTTTTTTTCAACTAATTTCACATTATTTCTGAAGCTTATGTCAAAACAAAGCTTCAAGACAAAACCAACTCAGTATTACATTTTTAATGATCGAGTATTATAGTTTATACATCAAGAGTTGTCTATAGTTTTACCGGTGTTCTCTGATTTGACCAATTTATCGGCCCGAGATAAACAATTTTTAAACTGTTAAAAATGTGTGAATTGTTCACAGTGTGTTGTCTATGTTGTTGTTGTTGTCGTTGTTGGGTGGAGCTGGTGCGGCTCGGTACAGCGGGTTTTTTCCTTTGATAGGCAGTGGATGCGCCTCCGTATTGAACACCCATTCGTTCAGCGGCACCAGTTCGTCGTCGGAGAACAACAGGTACAAGTACTGAAAACAGACCGATTCGTTCATTTGGATGGGACGACGCGACGAGAGAGACGGGACCATCATTTTTTGTTTCATTTCTCTAAACATTTGGTAATACATATTCTTTTTCAGTTATCTGATTCGCTTTTCTTTTTCAATTGTCACGTTATAAAAACTCCCTGTCCCTGTCGATAGCGCACTTGCAGCACCTGTGGCTTTTCTTGTGTTAATAGGCGACGGTAGTCACCTACCATCAAGTGGAATGTCAGCCTGTCTGACTATCTTTACAAAAAAGAAAATGTGTGGTGCTGGCTCGCTATTGCATGTTTATGTCAATGTGGCACGTCGCTTGCCTATCATTAATTAATTATTGACCAACGACCATATTAAACAAACAGTAGAAAATTTAATACGTGTCGGTTTATTTGTTATCATCATATCACAAGGTAAATCCAAGTATATCAGATCACTAACTTCTAATTTTTATTGCAAACTTCGTTGTATGAAGTCCAGCAGTTTAGGTGAATGCTAATATAAAACTTTTAGTATGACTTTATACGTATTTATAGTCATACCATAGACATAGAGAATGGACTGAGCAATATCCGCATACAATTGACCACTTTAGAAAGAGAGAAAGCGATCGTGCGGCCAATAGCCTATCTCTCTCTTCTCTTTTCTGTAGGTCTGTTCGAGGACCAATCAAAATTCTATATAAAGCCAACTACATACTGGCCACACGATTGCTCCGTATATCAGTATAATGCTGGTATAATTCGCTCAAACAGCGCCCTCTAGCATGTAAAGCATGTAAGCGACACGCGAACTAGACAATGTCAATAGTATTGGCCTTGAGTAAAACCTTGAGTGTTTCCGCTAGGAAGTAGCTCTGCTGAACGTCGTCTCCTTGCGGTTGCGTGTGGTACACGTTGATGATACCCGTGTATCCGCCCTCCACTCGGCAGTTCTTCTCCAGTGCCTGACAAAGCCACAATTCGTTGTACAATTATGTATTTTAAAAATGATGACTTATGTTTCAAACGTTCTGCACTGAAAATGTAAGTTTAACTTTTGAATCACAATATCATTTTAAATAGTTTTTGCATTTTGCTATGTGTGTGTGTGTGTGTGTGTTATCGGTCGTCTCGATTTCCTAGTTTGTAGTTTATCTGTGTATGCCTATGGCAACTTTTTTTTTTTATTCTTGTTGGTGTACCTTTTATTAATAAATAAGCTCGGATAGAGAATGCCATCGGTGTATTTCCTTCGCTCTGGTTAGACACATCATAATTATCTCAGGGTAATGTTTCGTTTCTCTGGGACTACGAGAAGTCTTATTTTTCAATCAACAATTATAAATTTATTTTATAAATTAGAAGTATCTTTGGCAAAAGTCGAAGTTGAGTTATAAGCTAAGCGAAACTGGCGTGAACAAATGTGCGCTCGACTCGTTTGCGAGCCACGAATATTAATTATTATTACTACTCTGCTATGTGATGAGCTATATCATTCAGTGATATCCGTAGACGAGTTTGGAATGTAAATAAATACCTGTACGGCCTCCCAGCCCCAGTCGCGGTACTTTTGCTCCTTGGTGAGTCGCCACATTATGAAGTAGCTCTCGAAGGTCTCGGGCCGAAGAAGATGTACCTTTTCGTTGCTCTTTTGGCCGCGCGCTTCCACAGCGCCCGAAAACCTGCCATTTTTGTTCAATCAGTCTCTTATATAATATATTTAAATAAATTTGCATAGCTTTTTAAGAAAATTGCACAGACGGAGGAGTAAGAAATTAGGTACAACTTAATTTCATGCTTAGTTACGTCAATTACGTGATAGTGTCAAGTGGTTATTTTGACCAAGCTACTCACAATCTTTACATAGCATTAAACAAATTCGCTTCCCGCCATCTGTCCCTCTGTATGTAAGTACAGTTAGATGTTTTAAACTACCCAACAGATTTTAATGTGGCTTTCACTAATAGAAAGAGCGTCACGAAAAAGATTTTTACAAAAAGTTGTTTTTTTTTTAATGTTAAAGTCGAAAGACAGGCTGACGGCTTGATGCAAGTGAGCTGCCGACCATAAAACGATTAAGAATAAGGGATAAAGAAGGGGTAGAGTAAAATGGACTCTGGCATCTCAATGCATTCCAAAGTTATTACAAGAAAAAATTCACCCGTGCGAAGCCGGGAGCGGATCGCTAGTAAAATATAACCTATAGCACTCGTCGATGATGTATCTTTTCCTTAGTGAAATTATTTTTGAAATCAGTTAAGTAGTTTAGGAGTCGTTTACCTCCAACATTGAAACTTACAAACTTCGTTTCATAAGATTACTTAGTAATATGCCACAGTAATTAGGAATTTTCTTTCTCAAAGATTCGCTCGTATGAAATAAGAGATGAAGTAAGACCTGAAGGCGTCCGGGCCGAGCTTGGTATCTGAGCGATCGTAGCTCTCGTGGCAAGTATGGGTCAACTTGGCGGCGACGTCCATGTATCGCTCAGACAGAGTGTTATCGAGCGTAGTTGCCGCCAACCCGAACATGCCACCTGAAAATTCAGAATACAATTTATTAATAATTATTATATCAGATACCAAATAATAAGTAAATATCAGATGACATTTTGCTATAGCTCCACATGACCAACCGAAAACGGCGTGCAAACAGAAATGTCATGTCATGTGCACTATGTCAAAACACTATTTGGGTCGAGGCACTGATGCATGCACTGGCAAGTTATGTCAATACGATATTAGGATTGTTCTCATTAATCTTGTATTGTGTGCTATTTCTGTTTCGTACTCAATAAAATTTCTTTTTTTTTTCGCTATGACGGTAATTGCAGTAAGTAATAGTGTGTACCTGCAAAACATGAGAGATGGTCCATCTTCTCCTCGAAGATACGGCCGTACTTGAGCTCGGCGAGATAGGAGAGGCCGGAGGGGGAGACACGAAGCATCTTGTCGAGCGCGGCTTCCATCGCCTCGTCGAACATGACGCGCGCTTGCGAGTCCTCCAAGCCCGACACCAGCCACGCTTTCAGCAGGTACTCGTAGTACGAGTCGCCCAGCGCTCCCAGCGACATGTGTCCTGGCCGACCCAAAACATTATTTTAATGATTGTATTGGTATACCTGTTAAGTACGTACGAGTACGTTTCATGGAGAATTTCCACCTTCGACCAGTATGTGATCAAGTGGGATTCTTTAATACGATTAGTCTATAGTTTGGGGCGATATAATTTGATGTCGTTTTACGAACGTGACATTTTGCGAGACGATATTTGCGTACGTGAAATTTTGCGAGTGACTTTATGCGAATGTGACATTGTGCGCCGGGAGGAATTATTGTTTTAGTAAATATTAAAACTGCAACGTAAAACAAGTAGAAAAACAATATCATCGAAATACAAACCAACACGAACTTAAAGGCGGTGAATTGCATAATTTGTTTAATATCGTAAGGGTTTACACAGTAATTTATTAGAATTCACTACATTCTAGACACCAATTTCACTAGTTGTGTCGACATAATCTTCATTTATGTATTATTTATGCATGTGAAAGAATCATTTTCTGTTTATAACTTTACATACAATACATAAATTATGTATGACGAAATGTTATGTAAATTTATTACGAATATGAAAAAAATAATAATTGGAAAACGTCTTTTTCTCAGTCAAAGTTGAAACGGGCTTGAATAAAGTACTCACTCTGTCCCCATTGTCCCGTACGTGGGTTGATGAAGTTCGGGTAAAGGCCACCCGGCTTCTCGATGTTCTGCAGCACGTCGCGAATGCGATCCACTTTCTTCCTGTAAACTGTGCGAACAATAAATTTATTATTATTGTACTTTGGCCCTGAAGAGACGGTGAACTGTTTCATTTGAAGCATTGTTATGACCGTGATTAGTAAATTTATAATTATATGTATAAAAAAAATAACATAACTACATACAACTTTTGTAATAAAGTAGAGAAAACAATAATTTCGAAAAAATATTTTAATTTCTATTGAATACCGATTATAATTAAAAATCTGTACATATGTTTTTTTAATTTATCATTTATCATTACACTTATTATAAAGGTTTTTAAATATTTCAATGTTCAAATGTTACAAAGTTAATGTTGTCCGAATATATCTTTTCAAACAAAATTAAACGAAAAATTTACAACTAAAATTGATGATAGAGAAACAGAAAAACCGTTAATTTTTCTCAACTTGTGAATTCATTTCGCGATACACTGTTCGTTTAATAATGTAGCTATGCACTTTTTAAGAATTTAAAATTTCACATCGCGATTGAAGGAAAGTTGCAGCTGGTAGGCTGAAAGGAAGTTCCGCACCGAATCATAAGGTAAAAGAAAAAAGTTTGAGGTAACGTTGCGCGCTCAAAAGCGCGTCTCTAATAGGTTGCTTTGAACACAGAAGCCCGACGGCATCTCGTGTCGATTTTGCTTTCACCGAGACACTCTTTAGCGTGGAGGTATTTCATTTTCTTTACAAAACGACGACAAACAAAATTACTTAACGACTATACTAATAGCAACGAAGATTTAAACAATATACTCCGTCGATATGAGGTCTTCGGACATCCTTTGTATTATAAACTTATTATCTTAACTATACAATGCTTATTTATTAAATAATAGCGGTTTTTTAAACACTAATAAATATTGCTATTATTATATTTAAATAATATTTATTGTAAATATTGATACTTCCAAGAAAATTAATTTTAAATTATGTCAAATAAAAACCTTAATATTTTTACGCTTACGAAAATAAGACGTCAATATTGGGAATATTGTGAGCAATCACTGAAGTGTGATGTCATTTGAAATGTAACCAATCGAAAGCACATTCAATGATGTGATTAAATGAATAAAAAAATATTAAAATCCTGTAAGCAATATGTAACAATATAAAAAGGGATTTACGCTCTTTGAGTGCTGACAATCTGAATAATCTCAATAACTGTATAATCTGAATAATAAACCAAATGCCCCTGGGGTTAGAGCCAGAGGTTTACGCACTACCATTAGTTTAAAACAAAAATACAAAACTTCATATATAATTTGTGTGTTATTACTAGTTTGACTACGACTCTAATAACTCTGTTTTAACACTAAATGTTGGAATTAAAAACAAAACTGTATTTACCGTCCTTCCCAGTGACGTCGCTGAGATATGTGAACTCCATATGGAGCGTTCCGATTTCAGATAAAATACTGTTCGGCCCCGCCCAGTGGTACTGACGACTGGCCTGAAAATACAAAAAAAAAACTACTATACTAACTTATACTATCGTTTTTAATTTGTATTTTACCAAAAAAATGATATATATTTTACTATTGTAAGTAAAAGTGAAAATAAAGCAGTTTTCGAAATATGATACAGTTTCACGTTTAGTGCAATTATTGTGGCAAACTCTTATCTCGAGTTAAGTACTTATGTGTTCGTAATGTAGTGCATAAAGCACAACCCTTCATACACACACGAGTACTACTAGAGACAGATCGCTGACTTCCCTTTTTGACGACCGCCGACTCGTCGGCGTTTACTATTGAAAGCTGCTCTTTTGCTCTTACAAAACTGACTCGTCTGAAGGTTTTATATATAATAGTAAGTAAGTGAACAATAGGGAGCTTGCAATTCGTGATACTTCTTTTATAGTCTGTTAAAAAAGGAAACCGCATTTATATTTTTTCTTTGAAAGCTTCCAAAAGCATTACGAAAGCACAATTTGAGAGGCTTAATAATTATAAATCCTATTGTGTGAGTATTATATGAAAATATTAAATCGTTCATCAAAGTCTTACCTTGGTCGAAGGATTAATAAGGGAGTAAGGAAGGCCGGTGGGTGTTTCGAAAGCGGGAAGCAGAGCGTCTGCTACTTCGGCAGCTTTATCCTTGAATACCGAGTCGCCGGTGAGCGCGTAGCATGACAGCAAGCCGCCCACGAAACGAATGGTGGTTTCAAACACTGACAATTCTGTGTCCTGTAAATTATAAAATTACACCAGTTTTAAAATATATCAATTAATTGTTATATCATTATATAAACACATAATAAAAACTTTAAAAATGACCTTATTCTCTGGTTACTGATTAGTTTATGTATTACTAAACTATCGTTAACATTACACAGAAACAAAACTATCGTAACTTGTGCTGTCGATACTGGTGATAGGGATACCCTTTTCAGGATAATGTACAATGTCCACTATTGATTCTGGGATCACCGAGAAAGGTCAAAATAATGGACCAACATTAACATCTCGGAAGCCTGAAACTTTACCTACAAAGCTTACTACGAAACTTACAAACTTTACTAAGAAAGCCTTTGGAAATGTAATCATCCTTTTTGTATAAAAATCGGCAGGCAGGCTAACAGGGCAGCCTTACATAATAACTACCACCTTGAAATACCGGCTGACGTGCTGTTATTTAGAGTATGTATGTATGTTATGTAAAAGTGGTGACCGCCGCCGGACGGGCTGCCTAATTTATGAATGAGAAACGCAGTGTTCGTTGGAACTGTAGCTACCTTACCAAGGAGAATCATAGGAAAATAACACACACAACCATTAGCGGTTAAATATGGAAATTACAAACGGAGTATTATTGAAGACACTTAATCGCTAAAGCACTACTAAAGCCACTTTCCGTCGGAAACGTAATCCACATTTGAAAGGAACAATATTTATAATTGATACATATATTTATACCAAAAAGGTATAGTCACCTAATGTTTTGTCGAGTCGAGTCACCAATATTTTCTCATAAACAACCCTTTTACTGTAAGCCAGATGCATTTCTCCTTTATTTCAGTGTTGAAACCCTATTCCAGTATTAGAACTCTTCAAAAGGACTCTTCAAATTATTTAAGATAACACTAAATAGGACACATTTGTTTCTAAGAAAATAAAAGTACGCATGCATAATTACAAAACAAAAGTAAACACATATAATTAACATCGCGTAAATTAAACCAAATTAATATCGAAGTGTGTCGAACGCGTGTTTAAAAATCAATATTTGCATCAGTGATATGAAAACATGCGGGTTTGTATCAATCTTGCGCGAGAGTCGCTAATGGAATGGCACGTAATATTATATGTGAAGACAATAAATTTGCTGTATTTTGCGTGTGAAGAAGCGTTTGTTTTAGGTTGACAGACGTTTAAATTAACTTTAGGTTGAAAATAATAACATATTAAAGTGTCATTTCTAGACATAGCCCGACCTTGAGCTTGGAGTTCTTATGCTTATTTGAACATGAAGCCTGTTCGACGAAGCGTCAAATCTCTCAAACCTGCATAATGTAAAGTTTAGTAGGCATACTGATGGTTCACTTGATAAGTACTTGGTGCCATATAAATACAACAAAAAAAAACAACATGAGGTTCTTAAATAAATAAGGAATAAAGAGGGGATCGGGCAATGGGATCGGGCAATAGGTTCTGGCATTCCTTACTCACCATAGGGCATAATATACTCATGGTGTTACCACGAGTGGCAACCTATGACAACCAATATAAAGAAATAAGGTATTATATTTTGAGCCTTTTCATTTTGAGGCATCAACTTTTTAGGAAGACTGCAGTTATCAATACTAATAATAAATCTGTAAGGGTCGGTCATGGAGTAAGTTACTTTGTTTTCAGAGATATCGTGTTTATAGGCTCTATACATGATACTGAAACTAAATTGACGATTTTTAGAATTTGTTTCTGTATGTATGTATGTTCCTCCATAACTCTGAATCGAATTAACTGATTTTCATGAAACTTGGTAGATAAACATTTGGATGTACGGGACACAGGATAGGCTACTTAATATTTTTCAACGCGGACGAAGTCGTGGGCACCAGCTAGTATACTTATAGAGTTACGGTGAATTCTCTATCATTGCAGCTTAGTCACCTATTAACCCGACGTTAGTGGGTCGCCCGAGTGCAGAGCTAATTCATCGTTTCAATCATGTCAACAAGCTTATAATTAATGAATTCATTATTAATTTTGTGCCTAAAATTTTACATTTTAAAAATAAAAATTTAAAAATTGACATCCTAGCAATTATTCAATTTTGGTACTTATTCTCAACCTTTAAAAAATTACTGTCGATTGGTATTGTATCAAGATCTCGTTCATTTTCAAGATCGTTTCTGATATGTTTAGCGCTATCTAGTCATGGTTATAATATGGTAACATGCACTGTGCGAGACACATTTAAAATTCAAATTGATTAAAATAATTCGCATTAACATAAGTGGCGATTCTACAAGTCATTCATGTTTTTGGTGTAAATTTCCATCACATTGTGTGCTTAGTCACATGTTTTTCATCAACTCGTTGTTTACAACACAACTTTTTTGGTCAAATTGAGGTAACATTTTCATTACCAGCGGATTCATAGGCAATCAATTTTGAATCTCACCTATAAATACAATACTTACGGCATCATTAATGTGAAGATGTTCTGCTACCCAATCGCGTCCTTCTCTGAACTCGTCCATGAGCCCCATGAGGTAAAGAGTGTCGAGACCGTCGACTATAGTGACACCAAGGTCCCCACCGCCAAACACTCCCGACAAATGCGCCCGTTTCGATATCGGCTTCACCTCGTTTTTCCCCCATGCGTACAATTTGTAGTTGTTCCACGCGTGACGCATCATCTGCAACAACGTTTAACTAAATTAGCATACACTTAACAAAAAAAGTAACGTGTTATCGGTACCGTTTCTCGTAATGTCCATATCGGTAGGAATTTGGGTTACGGTATTTGTAATACTGTTTTGGCAGAGTAATATTTTGTGTGGTATAGTTTCTTTAGTGTAAGCAGTATAGTCCTTAATTTCAGGTAAGATTTAGATGAGGTTAATAAACGAACTCAGCTTTTTCTTTCTTCGCCCTGAGTAAATATTTCTGTCGGCAACAAGCACAATTCACGTTTCAAAGGCTATATACGTAGCCAGAGTGTTTTTAAGAGCGCTAGCAGTCTCGAGGAGCAAGTTTTAATCTCGGCAGCTCTGTGCGGCGCCGGAACACTAATGAAAGGATATCGGACTTTCGTCTCGGCCATTAATTATTATTAGGTACCGACAACTTTCAAGTCGCCAATGACTTGGAAAACTGAAGAGTTCACCAATTACAGTTTAAACTTAACTAAAGGCAAGATGATTCCGAGTGAATACTTGGAAAACAGTGAGCACTCCTCTATTGTTTATCAATTTAAAAATAAATTACACAATCGATTGTTACTTCAATATTGTTAGTTTCAGCTATTTGTTTTGTTAGTAGAAATTAGTTTCGGCAAATGTAATAGGAAAATAAGTATTGTTGGTAATACAACTAAGTATAATTTTTTTAAAGGTAGTGACCTGAACGATATGAATTCGCTTTGCCATTGTATCATTGTCGGCGATGATGGTTGGTGGTATTGTGAATGGATTCTGTGTGGTCTTGGTCTCTATCTGCACAGATATTTCCCGCTGGGCAGCTCGCGCGATGCGGTCTGGATGATATACACGCCGATTGGTCACCGGATCCATTTTTGATATCCGCACCAGCAAGAACATCATCGCCATAAAAGTTATGCCAGCCGTAACGAAACGTAGCAAAATCCGCATTTTGTTTGACCGAGTTGTTTCACAACGTCCTGATAACCTATGTTGAAAATGTAGCACACGATACGAGGCTAAAATTTGACAATTATTAATAAATTTAACAACAATATTCCTTAATCAAATTGTACTCCGTTAATACCACTACACTCTGTTTTATTGCCATGTATTACCTACACCAATTCACTTGTGATTAGATTTAATTTATCAACACACTAGATAAGGCCGTAGTTGTCAACATGCGCACAAGTCCAGTCGACGCGTAAACTCGGTCTGAACTCTAAACGTCGATTCAGAATTACCGCTCACGACGATCGTGGCTACAGATCTAATGTCACTGCTTAAAAACAAAGTGTTTTTTACATTGACGCGTTTACTGTATAGGTGAAAACGAAAACGGTACTCTAAATTTAAGATCACATTAAATAAATCTTACTCAGAAATTGTACATTTAAAAAAGTGTTAGGAATCAATCAGTAAAAGTATTAAGAATCTTAATTATTAAAAATATGTGTAACAAAAGTGTTCCGTTGTCTACTGAATATTTACCCTTTATAACCTCATTAAAAAAAAATCAATCAATTGGCTTGTAAATAAATAAATAAAAATAATAATAAAAAATAATCAGTTTTGAGGTAAGCGTTTAAAAAATTCCACTGTTGTGGAAAGGCTGATCTTTTCGTATTACAATTTCCCGTTTGTTTCGACTTTACCGACACCGACCGTAGCAAAATCGCATTACTGTGACATCTACAGTACCGTTAACAAAAAAAAATGCTATATTTTTTGTAATACGACTCACATAGCCGATTTTTATTTTTAACCTTTCGTTATTTTCATGTTTCAAAATTTCTATATTAAGATGAGATTGTAATTTGACTAATCTGAGGTGGGTACGAAGGAGCACAACTGGAAGCCATGGCAAAATCGAAACGTAGGCGTCCTATTACATTACCAGACAGGCTATGCTGTTATAAGAGTAGTCTGTTAGTTAATATACCGATTACCTATATATTTTTTAAACATTTCCGACATAGGTTTCTAGTTTTTTTCAAAACTTATATCCCATGGTGTTAGCAAATTTTGCGACTATTGCTATAAATAATAATCCATACTTATAAAATCATTTGACCTGACTGACTATCAATGCAAAGCCAAAACTGCTGTCTGCTATGCTAGCTATAAAATTGTCAAATTGTCATTTTATAGCTACTGAATATATTCAGAATATCAGTGAAATTTAAATGCCTGGTAAAATTCGCTCTTTTTTTAATTACAGGGGTTTGCTTTTGGTCAACAACCAACTGTGAAGCAAGGATGAGGCCTCTGATGGAGCGAGCTCACCCAGAAGATGCCTATTCACTCGAACTTTGAAAAGATTTGAGTTATATGAGGTCGGAAATACAGACGCCGCGGCAGGGAGTTCCAAACCTTGGCAGTGGGCATTATAAAAGAAGTTTTTAAGCGCTTGGTCCGAAAAAGAGGAATTTCGACAAGATGATGGTAACCAGCCGTACGTCTGTATGTCTGTCTCAGTAGCATTATGTACAAAACTCAAAGTGAACACAACAAGCAAAAGGAAGTCCGTTGGATGGTTTATAATAATCTAGCGGATATAAATTTTATAAATTATATAGATTACATTCCAGAAGCCGGGAGCGGATCACTAGTTATATAATAAAGGCACTGTCTGCTTATAAACCATCTAACGGATTTTCCCTTTGCTTGTTGTATTCATTTTGAGTTTTGTATTGTTCATTATGCTTTTTGTACATATACATATACAGAACGGTAAAATTCACTCCATAAAACCAGTTTTACAAACCATAGTAACTTTTGTAAAGTAAGTCATATTTTGAAGCAGTAGGTAGTTAGGCAGTCCAACTTAGTTTTTTCAAGTAAATTGACTAGTGGAAATCAACCTGAAATTACGTCTGCTTTTCTGCAATTAGGTTGCGCCCTAGAGCAATTTCTCTCTCTCTCTCTCTCTCTTTATAGACAGTCACAATGAAAACACACGTTGACGACACGTTTGGTCTAGTGGCTAGTAACCCTAGCTGTTAACCAAACGGTCGCGGGTTCGAATCCCGCTAGGGGCAAATGTTTATGTGTTAACATTTATCTTTGTACCTGAGTCATGGATGTTTGTATGTATAATATGTATGTATTTACAAAAAAAAAGTAATCTATGTATTATATCAACTGTCTGGTATCCATAATACAAGCATTAAGTTGCTTAGTGTGGAACTAGATGGTGCTGTGTGGAATGTGTGAAGATATTATTATTATTATTATTTATTATTATATTTATTATTCAGTTTGACCGTTGTAGGATGAAGTCAAAATTGTAAAGAGTTGACAGGGAATGTAAGACGCATAATAAATGTGTGCCTCATCTATCTGCAGCCTTATGATTGCGTAATTGTAGAAGTATAGTTAAAACGTATAGTAACGGTCCAGATATTATTATCAATGAGCATACCAATCACGTTTCCAAACATTCGTGATCCACACAAGTGAGTAAACGTTTACAAAACATTTATTTAATATAATAATTATGGTACATTCCATGTTTGTTTGCAATTTGCTAAGCGCTTGACAACACTCATTAACCGATATGAACGTAGGTATCTTGACCAGAATTATCTCTGTAAATTACCTACAAAATTACTAAGAATTACCTACGGTTTTTAACAATAGAGTAAAATCTCCACTATATTTAATTCGTGGAACAAATGGTACTTTAGTAGTATATGAGTACTCAAAACTTCTTAAAAATAGAAGCAAATGTTTCCTAGTCTCCTATCTCTCTCCATTTCACATTTGAATATTTTGCATTTCAGCTTTTTTTTTTCAATTTTGCTTTATATTTGTATGTATGTGTGTATTTTTTTACGTATGTGTGTATAGAAAAGGATATAGGAAAAAGAGTAGGCACTGTTCCCAACTCCCAAATAAATGAGAAATAATGATTAAATAAATGTTCAAAATGGGCAAAAGCTAGTTGAATAACCTTGTGTACATACGATGCCAATTGGCCTATTTTATTAAAATATGAGTAAAATATCAAATAGTGGGAGAGTTGTATATCTTCCGCATTTATTAGTGGACTGCCCCAGGTTCGCGCGAGCAAGGTTCGTGCTGGAGCATGATATTGATATTATTATTATCTTCTTAGCGGCTATTTCTGTTCATTGATATGAACCTGAGTGCAGATAATCTGCACCAAATCCTTAAAAACAAACAGATAGTCAAAAAAATTTTAGACTTCTGCCACAATGTGGCAACGGTGTCGATCAGGACGAATAAAACTAAATAGATGACTAGTGGGAATTGTAATAAATGATAAAAAGATGAACAAGGTCCCTTGCTTACACAAGGGGTAACTGCGATTTTCCCCCCACTTAATGTACTTATAATTAAGCCACTAAGCCACATGTAAAACTAAATAAATATATGGCCCACGGGGGTGGTGTAACCCTCGGGGGGAAACTATAAAAATAATATTAATAATAACATAAATATTTGTTTCAAAGTATAAACATTGAACCTTGCAACACTGGTTTTCTACGATATGAAAAATTTATATCTTCATTAAATATTAGAAGCATTCATTCGTATTATTAGAAGCAATTTTAAGATAGCATCTGACCCGAATATGTTGATTGTCTTGGATAACCAAAGAATTGCAATTAAAAGACTTTTTTGTTAATTAGTTTATGTGGTTAATATTAGTACATAATATATAACAGATACATAATATATAACAGGTACATTTTGAGTGCTTTGAATAAATTCAAATTTAGTGTAATTTCTGCGTGATAAAAATTAAAGAAATAAATGTTTAAATTTAATATACAAATTTAAAATTAGAAACTGTAGACGGAGTTTCTATTTATTTATTAAACACAATACAAAGTTATTTAAATTCAGATAAAATGGATCTGCCTTACATTTGAAGATGGACGAAATTAATGGTATCGAATACGTCTTGTGTCAGCAAAATAAGGGATGAAGGCCGATAAACGATCCCATTTCAATTTTGCATCATTATGTCGAATCACTTACTTTGAGGAAACAGATAGAACGAAAAGCGTCTTCAAGTTATTCCTTACTTATCAGGTTTTAATTCGTGACAGTATTTTTTATTACGAAAAAGGGCAGCTGGCGGGCGGACGGTATACTTGATGGTAGGTGGTTACCGTCGTTGTTAAGATAGCATTAAAAAAAATTTGGGTAGGCACTTGTTATCCATATAACTTAAAGTTAAGTTATTATAATATTATTATTGTTGTTATTGTAACATAAATATCGTTTTTATGATATTTAAGAACAACTATGAATTTTTAAGCTACCAGAAACTGAATATCCACTTGAATGACTGACTGTCATTCAGAAATACAGAGTTAGAATCAGAAAACTCCGTTACAGAGTTAGAATCAGAAATTTATGATTCCCGGCGGATCATAATGCCATGATGTGTTTAGTTTGCAGATAAGATATTAACGTCATATTATTTGTAGTTTTATAATCTAGATAATAGTCGAAAAATATTTCAAAATATTGGGATACTTTTCTCATTAGAACTGATTTTAAGCAACCCTTTTTTAAAATTAGCGGTCGACGGTCGACGCAGAAGCGAGATATTAGTAAAATTATATGCGATAAATTATAAAAATATTGATTTTCCAAAAATTCATATCATTTATTAGATAATAGTCGAAAAAAACATACGATTTCTGTAAATTTTCATTCAAGAAAAGTATAATCAAAAGTGTCACTTTTAGTAATTTTTCGTGATATTAAACGTGTTATTTTAGGATCAAATTTGAGATATTTCTGTTTTTTCTTGGACCTAGTATGTGAAGTCATTAATGTTCTAAAAGATTGTGTTATAATTTTTTTAACAACTTGTATATTTATCTGCGTAGGCCGTCGACCGCTAGTTTAAAAAAGGGCTGTTTAAAAATGTTCTAATGAAAATTTACTTTAAAATATGTTTCAGCTATTTGCTAGATTATACAACTACAAATAATATGACGTTAACATCTTATCTGCAAACTAAAACATCTGAAACTACTGAAATCATATATTTTGACTCCAGCGTGATTTTAATTGATGAACGCTCTTAATGTTAAGTAGCTACAGTAGTAGTAATATACAGCACCATCAGCAGAACTCAGAAGTGCGATTGCGCTGCCAATTCCGATAGGACAAGGGATGAGGGACAAGATGAGGATAGAAGAATATGCAATGGCATATCCATTAATCACGCACCGAAGCAAACTCGAAACAGACCTAGAGTATTTATTTCGATGTCTCGTTTACCATTTGGCCAGACAGTAAGAGATAAAATGTTTAATAGGACCTTCGATAATGTAGTTTATTTAGTTCACTCATAAGTGCAATCTCGTTTATTTAGAGAGAGCTGAGAGTGTATTCTGAAATGAAGCAAGCGTAGTCCCTCTTCAAATTCTTTGTGCATTAATCTATAACGATGAAAGAGTTGGCAGCTGGCCAGGCGATTTAATTGCTGTTAATAGGCAGTAACTAGTTACGTAATAACAACCGTCGACGCGTATTAATTCTCATCCAAAACATGAAAAGTATAGGTAAACGATTGCAACATTCATTTATATTATAATGTAAAACTTGTGTATCTCTTGTAAAATATAAGTTACTGCATTCAACTTAAGTTAGGGCTTAAAGTCAAGTCTTTAATGGAAAGTAAATATCAGCTTTAAATTATTTTTAGTGTAATTTATCTTTCTGCATGGCGGTCTGTTCATCTTACAAAGATTGTAGTGAAGAAGGCGGATTAAGCAACGTGTTTTTGAGACCTTCTTTTGATGTTTTCTTTCAAAACATAGGTACATATTTAAAGAGAAAAAAAGTCTTGTAAGTTTGTTTATGTGACACCTCTTCGAAAAATTCTTTCACTATTTAGACATAATTAAGGCACCCGGGCTAAGCCGGCGACATCGGTCTAGTAACTAATACAACATAAATATTCTTTCAATACAGATCATCAATGTTTTTCGTCTTCCTTAACACCTCAATCAATTTTTAAAAAGAAAAAAATCTGTCAAGAATTAGATAATTCTTATAATAGCATCTATATTTAATATTACAATATAAAACATACATCTTTTGCGATATTTAGGGACATAAATAGTTACTGACATTTATGTAACACCCACATCCTAAGTAAGCACAAATCTAATAGAAATTTCACGAGCAACTTTTGACAAAGGTATAAACATGGAATCTCAACATGTCACAGATGTTATCAACTGAAATGGAATAAAAAAAAACAGTTTATTTATAAATTCATATACGCGTCGACGGTTTTAACGAAGATAGATTCGATTTAGAAGACAATCAATCGCTCCATACCAAGCGAAATACCTAATAAGAAAGGGAAACCAGCTTCGTAAAGATTAAGAAAAAACACAAATCAACGGTTAGATAGGTAGAGCAATATTAAGAAAAACAATGCATCATAATGAGGCATAACATGAAAACTGCAATAAGGACGAGGATAACACGAGCGCCGAGTTGACTTTAGAGGCAATATGTGCCGACTACGAAGTCGGAACCAATCTCGACGGGCAGTAATTAAGTGCGGGGTTCTGTAGTGGAAGTGGGTACCTAACGTCTAGCCTCTACGTCTCTACGTGTGAAGCGTAAATCTGCGCCTCTTCGCGGCCTTCTTCAGATTTACTGTTATAGCTCGCAGAGCGCACATAACGCCTCCCTTACACACATTCTCAAAATGACGTATTACGCGTGCGGTCTTACTAACACTTAAACTGCCTAGTGCCATAAAATAGTCGACAGATAAAGCAAAATAGAATAACATTTAAGTGTTTATTGTTACATTTTTTTTACATATCGATATGAACTTTTACAGTGCATATTTATAGGATGTCAAATACAATAAAGGTAAAATAATTTATCAACTGTTAAAAAAGCAGTTTCTGCTGGGAAGCAGTTCAGCTTTAGTTTACTTACATTAAAAATTATATTTTCATCTCTCAATTCTTACTTTCTCACTGATGATATTGTTGGAATATATCAAAATAAATCTGTCTCACTCTAACAAGTAGATTGAGAGTCTTTCTCCTTTACACATATAAACATAAGGTTTATTACAATAGCTCTTTGTTTCATACAAGAGTCTTATACGTTTGACTTTGAGCTTCAGAGTTAGTTCTATTCAAACTGCGCCCCTTAGTAGTAGATACGAACACACCTTCCTGATATACTAAAAGAAACTATTAAATAATATCATTTCATATAAATTCCATCTTTCATTGCTTCCCATAACCCCAATAGGTTATGGGCCCAGCAAATGAAAGCTTCCCAGTGAAATAAAAACTTTCTAGTGAAATATGAAATAAGACTATAATAAAATATAAGTGAAATAAATTTTAATAAATAAAATAGAATAATAATTGTATAAAAATAGAAAACGGACTATTAAAACAATACTTTAATTAACGTATAATTTAAAATAAACTAAGTGAATTTGTGGTTTAAATAAAATGGACAATTCAAAATTAAAGCGAAATATTAAACCGTTTGACGGGGACAAATATAGTGTGTGGAAGCTAAGAATAAGAAATTTATTAAATGAACTTGAAGTGTTAAATATAATAGATGAAGAACCTCCCGCGGAACCTGATAATCAGTGGCTTCAAAAGCAGAAAATTGCAAAGAACACAATTATTGAATATTTATCGGATTCTTTGCTAGGCTTAACTAACGAAGAAATAACTCCAAAAGAAATCTTTAAGAAGCTGGATTCTATCTACGAAAGAAAAAGCGTCGCGACGCAACTGGCTTTGCGAAAACGTATATTAAATTTAAAACTGGAGAGTGATAAGCCACTTTTAAAGCATTTCCAACAATTCGATGAATTAATTATCGAATTATTAGCTGCGGGTGCAAAATTGGAAGAAGCCGATAAAATTACACATTTATTCATGACCCTTCCCTCTGCTATGATGTTGTCATTACAGCTATTGAAACGTGCCTCAGATCATATTATCAACAAACCAATAAATATTTCTGTAGCAAAACAAACTGGCACATTTGTAAGTGCAACAAAGAACGGAAATCTCCAAGTAAACAAGTAAGTAAGCATCAGCAATACTGATGCTGGTATGACTGTCGTTTTTGACGGTGTCGATGGTGGTGTGAAAATATACAACGAAGGTAAAATCGTATCATGTGGTAAGTCTTTGAACAATTTAATCGCAATTAATTTTGTGTACGATATACAAGCTTTAGTAGTGAATAACTCATCAAACAGATCCGTAAATAATAATTACGAATTATGGCATCAAAGATTGGGCCACATTGGTAAATCTAAATTTATGCAAATAAAAAGCAAGCAAATGTTTTCCGACATTAAAAAATTAAATAATGTTACTCCAAGTAACAATCTATGTGAAGCTTGCATAAATGGAAAACAAGCATGTTTACCATTTAATAAAACAAAGAGTAAAATTATAAAAAGACCGCTTTTTAATGTGCATACAGATGTGTGTGGTCCGATCACTCCTTCAAGTATTGACGGCAAAAACTATTTTGTCCTTTTTGTTGATGAGTATTATACCCACTACTGTGTGACCTACTTAATAGCCCATAAATCAGATGTTTTTTTCTGTTTGAAGATTATGTTGCTAAGTGTGAAGTTCATTTCAATTTGAGAATAATCAATTTGTATTGTGGTGAATATTTATCGAAAGAAATGAAAGAGCATTGCGTGCGAAAAGGTATAAGCTACCATTTAACAGTGCCGCATACCCCTGCTTTGAATGGGATTGCTGAACGAATGATAAGGACAATAACAGAGCGAAGTCGTGCCATGGTATCTGGCGCCAAATTAGACAACACATTCTGGGGTTAGGCTGTGCTTACTACTACATACTTAATAAATATCAGCCCCACAAAAGCACTAAAATCAGCTAACACACCATTTGAATTGTGGCATAATAAAAAACCACAACTAAAATACTTAAAAATTTTCGGTTCAACGGTTTATTATTTAAATAAAACCAGGAAAACCAAATTCGACGAAAAGTCCTTAAAAGGTATTTGAATTGGTTATGAACCGAATTGCTATAAGGTGTGGGATGTGGTAGATAAAAAGTTTGTAAGGGTCAGAGATGTAATAATTGATGAGATCAATTTTTGGCTAGCAGGCCTAAGTCTGAAGGAATTTTAGTAGAAAATTCCAGTACCTCTGATCAGCACTCCGTCAAAAGGACGTGTAAATCTGATGTCTAAATCAGATAATTTTAAACAAACTGGCGAAATACCTGTATCATTAGGTCCACCACCTAATAAATCTGTAAGTGAAACAGATGGGGCTCTTCATTTCAAAATACAATGACTTCATCTCAAAATGGATTGACTTCACATAATCTCAGAAGAAGTGAAAGAATTAAAAACTTGCCCTGCATGTCATATAATGAAAACGAATTGAGTCTAGTCTAGGTCACTTGTACCAAAACTATTTGGTATTCGCTATTAAAAATGATGAGTTTGGAAAACCCCTTAAATACAAAGCGCGTTTAGTAGCTCGTGGATTTAGTCAGGAATATTTGATTGACTATAATGAAACTATTGCACCTGTTGGAAGAATCTCAAGTTTCAGATTCGTATTAGTTTTTGCGAATCAATCCAACTTGCTTGTCCATCATATGGACGTGAAAACGGCATTTTTAAATGGGAAATTAAAGGAAGAAATATATATGGAAATTCCTGAAAGAATCCCAAATAATAATAATAAACTTTGTAAATTAAATAAAGCCTTGTATGGTTTGAAACAATCTGCACGCTATTGGTTTCAAATGTTTGAACAGGCCTTAATTAAAAAGGGTTTTCGATACTCATCAGCAGATCGATGCGTTTATATTTTTGATGCAGGTAATATCTTGAAAAACATATATGTTGTACTTTATGTTGATGACCTTGTAATCTGTACAGCAAATATAAATACCATGAATTATTTTAAAAGATACTTAATGAACGAGTTTAAAATGGTAGACTTAAATGAAATAAAATGTTTCTTAGGAATAAGAGTTGAACGGAATCATGATAAAATTACATTGGACCAAGAGTTGTACATAAAAACAGTTTTGGAAAAGTTTAACACGAGTGACTGTAAAACTGTCAGCACTCCTCTAGAAAGCAAAGTAGATTATGACGCCTTAAATTCAATTGAAACAACAAAGGCCCCTTGTATGAACCTCTTAGGTTGTTTAATGTATATAATGATATGCACTCGACCTGATTTGAGTTTTTCTGTTAATCTCTTGAGTAGATTTGTGAACAAAGGTAACCATACAGTTTGGTCATACTTAAAAAGATTATTACGATATTTAAAAGGAACAATGAGTTTAAAGTTAACCTACACCAGACGTAATTACGATAATGTACTGTGTGGCTTTGTTGATTCCGACTGGGGAAGTAATGAAGTGGACCGAAAAAGTACCACAGGTTATTTGTTTATATTATTTGAACAATGCATAATATGCTGGCAAACAAAGAGGCAACTAACAGTGGCGGCATCTTCTACTGAAGCCGAGTATATGGCTTTATATGAAGCCGTGAAAAAAGCTCTGTGGTTAAAATCATTAGTTACCAGCATAAATGTGGAAATATCCTGTCCAATTCCCATTTATGAGGATAATAATGGATGTATAAGCATTGCAAATAACCCTACTAGTCACAAGAGATCAAAGCATATTGATATTAAATATCACTTTTCAAGGGAACAAGTCGAGAAAAAGGTTATTAAAATTCACAGGTCTTTCCACAGGTGACCAGTTGGCTGATATATTGACAAAATCATTGCCAAATCAAGGTTTTTCTCAAATGAGAAACAAGCTCAACTTAGTGTAGAGATAAATATTAGAAATAAAAATAAAATTAAATATTACTACTTTACCTTGAATTAGATATTAGATTGAATATTAGATTTGAACTGGTCTGATTAGGTTTTTCTGGGTTTTCCCTAATCCTGCGCAACAAATGTTGGACCGTATAAGTTCAAAAGATTGTACTCCCAGACAAAGGAAGGTGTGATAATTTGTATTGTATAATTTTTGATAAGATATTAAGTTTTTGGAGAAAGAGGATTTATTTTGAGGGGGCATGTTGGAATATATCAAAATAAATCTGTCTCACTCTAACAAGTAGATTGAGAGTCTTTCTCCTTTACACATATAAACATAAGGTTTATTACAATAGCTCTTTGTTTCATACAAGAGTCTTATACGTTTGACTTTGAGCTTCAGAGTTAGTTCTATTCAAACTGCGCCCCTTAGTAGTAGATACGAACACACCTTCCTGATATACTAAAAGAAACTATTAAATAATATCATTTCATATAAATTCCATCTTTCATTGCTTCCCATAACCCCAATAGATATAAATGCAAAAGTAAGTTTGTTTGTTTGTTGAGGCGTTTTCACGCCTTAATTACTTAACCGATTATTAAGGCGTGGACATAGGGTACCATATCCAGAAAAGGTACTGTTCCCGGGGGTTCAATAAGAAAATTCAAAAATAAATGAGCCATCCCTGTCTAACGAATGATGTAGCGCGGTAACTCTCTTTCACTCTAAATAATCTTTAACAGCTTGGCACCCCTATTTCCGGGCACTTTTACATAGGCAGAGGTAGTTTATCATACACAGGAAAAAATTAGCTTTAATTTGATACTAGAACTTATTCATCTACTTAATAGGTGATTTATGTAACAAAATATTACCTGTTTATACCTGGCTGCCAAGAGGTTGCGGCCAGGTGAGCAACGGCACCCATCACTTTTCAAGTTCTCTATGTACATGGCTGTCGTGTGAAGTATAGTTTATTTTGATACCTAGTAAAGAATTTTTCTCCCTCACAGTCAATAATAATTAATTTAATTAAAAATATTAGCGGGAAAATTTTAATAGGCACCCTGCCCAAAACATATTGTCCCTTTTATAATTGTACATAAAAAAATGATTTTTATTGACTACTCGATAGGTACGCATTCTTGCGGCCGGATCTTAGACTATAAATAATGTACGTCCATGAGGATAACGAGTATTCCACAGAGTCCGATCGACACATGTGTCTGCGGGTGTACGGTGTCAAATTGACGCCCTGTCATTGATAGATTGTCCCGCGTCCCGTTAACAACGGTTGCCTATTACGTTAACACGCAACACGTTCACCCACAAACATGCGTTCATCTTGATTAGGCCGACATCCGAGCCATGAAATTCAAACTGGCAATCCGTAAAATTAAAAACATAACGCACGACATCAATTTAGCGAAGATCCTCTGCACTCGTTTGTGTTGAGTTAATGGGATGTCTCTAGTCATCGATTGTACGCGAATCGATAAAGCACAGCCAAATACAAAAATAAAAAAGCTATAATTCGGGAGTTAAATTTTTTTGTAAGAATTCATAAGTAAGAAGTCGCGCGCAAGGGCTGTTTGAGTTTTTCTCTAATGGAAAATCTGCATAATGGGCCGCTCCCCCATTTGATTCGATCTGTTCAAGAACACGTTATCCACTACCCGCGCCAGAGCGCTCTAATGGCCATCGTTGCTGCTTTTCTTTAGCGGACAGAATACGACAGTTTTTGTTGATCTCCTTTTGCAAAACGAGCTTGCTAGCGGACCCTCTTTTTGACTTTCATAAGGATAAAACAAACGATCAAGTGATTCTGTTGTAAAGAAAAATAGAAGAAATAAGAAAAATCTTGTAACCGGGCTGTGTCTATTTAGTGTAGTTTTGATAATTTTTATTTCTAAACTATTGATCTTCTTTTAACTTTTTTTTTTATAATACAAGTCCTGCAAAATATTAATTACATTGCAATTAAAAGTTTATTCAATTTTATAACAATATATCATTCATTAAATATCATGCTTTAAAGGAAAAATTTCTACAACACAAGTTGCTTAAAATTCATAAAATGATTTTACACATCGGCGGCGGTACAAAAAGGTTCGGGCTGTGTATCCTGTCTGGATTGTGTCCGACGATATGTAAAAAGAGCTGAAATAAATCATCCTTGCGGAACGAAAAATTAAAAGAGGTGACGGTGCAGAAGCAATTAATTAATTAATGTAGATATGCTCGCTGAGTAAGTAAACAAAAAAAAAAACACTCGGAAGTATCCCTTGAAAATCTGGTTTTTGTGTTGCGTGCCTTTTATGAAAGGAACAATGGGAATCTCTTTTCGTATATGGGAAAGCGCGGGGGCTTCGGGAAGGCCGACCGGGCGGAATCGAAAAAATATTTAATTTGATAGAAGGCAGCGGGAAAACATTTATCATTATCACATTGTCGACGCGCCGCACCTTTGCTTTGCTGAACCATAAAAATGCTTTCTAAAATATGGTTTAAATGTCATTGTCCCAGTTTCTTAGTGTCTATTTTTTTATTTTACTTGAGATATTTCAGAGCTCGTCGTTTTCATAATTAACATAAAATTGGCAGTCCGTCTGGCGACAGTTACCACCCCCCTTACAGAAGACCACCTTGAAATAACAGCATGTGTGCTGTTGTGATTCGGTGAGTTAGTAAGGGATGCCAGATCCCATTTCCCTATCCCTTACCGATCCCTTATCCTTAATACTACTATTCGGTGGTCGGCAGCGAACTTGCAGCACCTGTGGCGTTGCTTGTATTATAGGCGACGGTAGCCACCTACCATCAAGTGCGCCTTCAGCCTGTCTGTCGATCTTTACATACATAATAACTGTATAATTAAATTTATTACATTATAATTCAAACATTTCACCATTTTAAAATTTTACACTAAAGTAAAATATTTTATTATGCACACACACAAGGGAATCAATATCATGGCAATAAGACACCAATGCATAATAAGCATGCACTAGTATAAACGATCTCTTGTACAAAAGTAATAAACTGGTAATGGTGTTGTAAGTAAATTATCCTTAAACAGATTTGTTATTTTACTGCCCATACTCAACTTGAATCTAGTTAAGTTGAGAATGAAAATTAATGTGTCAAGCACGACTATACTTGAAGACACATAAAATAGAGTAGTAAACAGCGAATGTGTCTGCTACTTGCTGATAAAAAGAGCAATAAAATAATACGGTCACAGTTTCGCAGGAAAAGAGAACGTTTCCGGAGGGCATGGAGGTAAATAGTGTGAGCTGGCAGGTGCGGACGGATATATTTTTACGGTCCTTTAGTTTCGGCCACTGACTGCCGAAAAAGGTAACACGATCAATTTCAACAAAACAAGCGACGAATTCTTGTTCAAGATAAATCACTGGAGACCACGTGGATCATCAATTTTAGCGACGTCGAATTGTCAACACACCACTGTTTGTTTTAAATGCGGGTATATGTACGAGTATATATATTGCTAGAATATTTTAAAAATACACGTGTTTTACTGTTCACGAAGTGGTGTACCTATATCGAACCTTTAAACAAAATGAAACAAATTCGCTATGATGAACTTTCCATAAAAAAAATAATAATTGAGATTTTACTATCCAAATAAGAAAAAAAAGGTTGACAACAGAATCAGATTCTGTTGTAAGAAAACGTGCAATAAAAGTCTGTTTAAGTAACGTCAATTGTGTCTTAGGATAGGGTTCTCGTGTGCGAGAAGCAAAATAGCGAGGCTGTACGTGTGGCTTGCATTGTGCGGCGGCCGTTCATTTGAATGTATAAATGGTTGCATGCAAAGCGCAGGCAGGCGATGTAAACGCCTATTCAACCCGCGGTACCGCTCTATTTGTTCAGGACAGCGTAGACGGAAGTTCGTGTAGGTGCGGATTGCAAACACCGACCGTTTCCGCTGCAGCGATGCACTCCAACTCGTAACTTAATAAACTTATAATGTTACAATCCAGCACACATACCATTTACATACTTATTGTCTACCTATCACAGTGGTAGTTTAAGCGCTTGCTTGTTACATTTCATGAGGAATTATAGACTGAAAATTCATATAAACGATCACGAATACTGCTTGCTCTGTACTGTATCTAATGCTTATGACTGGTTCCGAGTTAATTGTTTGAAACATAGTTGAATTCCTTTATCCGTACCCAATCGAGGAGGATTTAAACTCTGATGAATAACTAAGGCCCTAAAGTTGAGTTTCAATTTTAATTGCTATAACTATTAGTTAAAAATTAATGAAGGGCTCTCTGATCTGAATAGTTCTCAAGTGGATTTTAAACATAATATTATTCGTTAGGTTACAGTAATCTCTGACAGAACAAAGCTTTGCTACTTACGTTTTAAAATCAGTAGAGAAAGTTCGTTAAAAAGAGATTTATTTAGTTTATCAAGTACTTTAAGTTGAAGGAGTGGTTATCTTAAGAAGTAGGTCTCATTACTTTTCTAAATACTGTGTCTAGTCTGCACATTATTCTAAATCAATCTTTGCTACTGGTTTAAAAAGAATAAAACTATTGTCACAAAAAAATTAAAACGACGTAAAGTAGCCACTAATAAAATTATAGTAACTACATAAATAAAATAATGCTAAAAATACTAAAGTAAAAGATATTTAGAGGTTACGTTTTGCTTTTTAGGTGACCTAGTATGAGGCGAACTCTCTGAGCCGAATTCGAACCACTTTCCTCGGTTGTTATTTACACTGCGAGTACTGTGACACACCTGGAAAAATCGTAAAATGTCTGTAGCATTTGGCCGAGATACGGAAACGCCAGTGAGTAATCGGCCTTAGGGACGTTGGTAATAAAAGTATGTAAGTATACACGTGTATCTAGGCTTGCACTTTCATAGGGAAATAGAGCAATGAATGTGCATCTTATGATTCAATGCGAGTTGGGTTAAGAATTGTTGAATTTATCTTGTAAAATTCTAATTTCCTATTTTTCGTAGTATTTGTCTATTGAGACAATTGGCTAGATGTGGTTTTATATCTTTTCACAAAATCACAATCACAGCTATCACTTATAGATTTTAATAATATTTGTAGGTTTGAAATTGTAAAAACGCGTAGAAAAATTAAACACGAACAATAAAATAAAAGTAGGAAATTATTACGGTTCCTCAGTGAGATTAAATTGACAAAATATATAAATTGAAAAATATATTTTCCAATTTATAATTTTTCTTAAAATATTTATAAAGTTTTATATCGAACTAAAATAGCCGCCTTGTAAGTTGAGCAATTTTGAATTATATCATCGAAATTCGTGTATTGAAAGTAGATTTTGAAACATGAGATATCATATTAGTTAATTCATTATGTGCTCTTCAAGTACGTGTTAATGTATAATTATATAATGCAGCAAGCTCTTACATAACATTGCAGCGACTTTATAGAAAAATAAAAGCTAATCTGTAAAGAGTAGTTGGCGTCAAAACGACGGAGTTTATCTTTTGTGTAAACTTTCATTCGGAGCTTCTAAGCCTCGGATATAAGGCTTAGTGCGAGGTGTAGATGTGCACTTTTGAGGGAGCGGCTGACTTACTCGCTTCGCCAGCGATATAAAGCCGGAAAACTTCACATATATTTCTATTAACGAAGACGGTAGTCTTTTAAAAAGTTGAATGCCGTATTTATGTGGGTACACATATATACACTATAATATCATACATTTTTTATTACTTTATATCACATTTAATATTGTAATAATAAAAACATTTTAAACTATATATAAATAGTTAAGGATCAGATAAGATCAGGTACTATCAAGTCTGTAATCTATTAATTTTTTTTGTTAACTTGCTATTTACGAGCTTTAGGGTTATTTACAAATAAAAATAATAATAATAATAAACATATTAATATGTATTAAAAGCTATTGATTTAAACAAATTAAATGTTTAAAACACTGTTAATTATAAAAGATAGGTTGTTTAAAGTAACAATCATTTACCTAAATTATATTAAAAAAAAAGTATTAAAGATACGGATTGGGCTGATGTTTTGTATAATACTAATGTTGTGGGTTTGTTGAGCACAATTTAAAAACATCTTATTGGTGAGTGAACTAAAACTGAATATTTAAACTGTATTATCGATTTTACTAGAACCCATAACGATAAAAGTCCTCTTTTATTTGCACATTACAGTTGTGTGTGCTATTAGATTATATTATTTACATGCACACCTGCTACTACCTGTGCTACCTGTACATTGTACAGGTACCTAGTACAGGTAGTAACTAGCACGCTTCTTGAGTTGACCGAATTTTAAATTCGGTCTCTAGACGTTATTAAATGTTTCCTATTAAAGACCACGTTAGACAGACGATTTGCTTAAAACGCAAAGTACGGTTGTATTGCAGCGCGTTCAAACAAATATTTAAATACGCCGGCAGAACTGCGCACAAGTTTTTAATCAAGCCGCTATAGCGGAATCTGCACGTGTAATATTTTAAAAGTTAACTATATATAAAATATGGCTCGTTCCCGATTTGGATAACTTTTCGTATCGTAATTCCCACTAAAAACCTAAACAGTAGATAGTGGCGTTTTTGACTAAAATTTTATATACGGTATAGTCAGTGTGAAAATTTATTTAAATTTATTTAAGTAAAATATAAATTCTTATTTTAAAAGTCTTTAATTTGTAACATGAAAACATTGTGAATTAAGTATTGGCCCTGGTATTTTCCCTTTTGTCACAAAACGAAAAATTGTCCAAACGGGAAGGAGGCTAAAAGTGAGAGAACCATTAGAATATAGGTACTTTACATATACTATTCACCAGACCAAGGTGTCTCTTGAGACGAGTCAAGAAATTTAGAGACGATAGATGACCGCTGATGAGACGTTTAGGGTCAAGATATTTTTATTATTATGAGATGAGTTTATGAGGACGATTATGAGTTTAGATAAAATATATGTTACTCGTTAGGAGACTACAAGCAGTTATGTAGATTTTTTTAAACTATAATCACCGTGTTTTATTCTCACTAAGTATCACTACATTTTTATCAACCCTCGTATGTATAATTAGATGAAATATTAAATTTACAGCAATTAAGAAACGATATGGGCATTGATTGTTAATTATTTTATCAATAACAAGAAACATTAAAACGTTAAACTATAGTCGTAAAAAGTATATTTTCGCCATAAAAATACCATAACAGCATGAAGTCAAAACGAACGCGACGTTTCTTATCACAACCCGTAAAGATGACACATATATCCGACTTTGCATCCGACTAGACAATTTATTGTAATTGGCAAATGGTTAATGCTGAATTTATTTATATTAAAGGAGTTCACAATGAAAATAAAATTTTACAATTTTATGTACAGCACGGTACACGCTTATTCGAAAGGTAGAATGTAATAAAAATCTTATAGGAATATAAAATCAGCCACTTTGCTTCGCTATCAACAAACCGATGGGGTGTATTTCAATATAAAGCGCCTTTTGCAATAAACTCTGTTGTTGCATACCTGCCCGTAAATGGCAAATTTTTATACAAACCCTGGAGAAACTGGGATAGTAAAATTAATGTAAATTCACCGTGAGATTTCTGTAGTCACGAGTGAAATACGAGTCGATATGAATAGAATGTTTTTTTTTTAAATTTTGTTTTCATATTTCCTACTAATATTATAAATGCGTTTGTGCATTTATAATTTTCAATTTGAAAGTTTGTGCGGATGGATGTTTGTTACTCTCCCGTAAAAACAACTTAACGGATTTGGATGAAATTTAGCATACAGATAGTTAATTATGTGGATTAACTTATGGGATACTTTTATCTGCTTTGAAAGATATATTATTTCGTTGCTTTTATCCTGCAAAAGTGTTAGGTTTTCGAGGGATCGTCTAAAAATATAAGAAACTGGGCGCCACCGTCGTCACAGCGATAAATATGTCAGATATTATTTAATTTTTCAACACGGGCGAAGTCGTGTTGAAAATTTACTAGCTAATGTTTATAAGAAGGAACTTGATTATTTAATAATATTTTTGTTGGAGTTAAGGATCGGGTTTTAACCATTTGTTACAGTTCAAAA
Source organism: Synanthedon andrenaeformis (assembly GCA_936446665.2). Classification (NCBI taxonomy): domain Eukaryota; kingdom Metazoa; phylum Arthropoda; class Insecta; order Lepidoptera; family Sesiidae; genus Synanthedon; species Synanthedon andrenaeformis. The sequence continues at coordinate 10,225,375 of OW387783.2, read as the reverse complement.
TCATTTATTCATTTTATTTTTACATGTCATTGATTGATATTTATGGTGGCCAGCTACGTCGGTGACATGGTCCCCCCGGTGTGAGAACACCAGTAACTTAGGCCGACGTAACTAACCCCACTACAAATTTTGATTAAAAAATATACAAATAATATAACAAAAAAACACTGCCCTCCCACTAAAATTGTGATCTAAACATAAACATAGAAACAATATTATATAAAAAACTAGGAGGGCAATACTATAAGTTTCCGAACTGGACGGCGTAACGTTCCGGTAGCGGTAGCGACTTCAACAACTCTAACTACGCCGTCCTTGCCCGGAAACGTTCGGGCGACCCTCCCTCGTGGCCAGACTCCACGAGGGAGGTTACCATCAGCAATTAAAACTAAATCGCCTACATTAACTTTCTTGCTGGGACCGGAGAGCCTGCGCGGTATCAAGGTTGGTAAGTACTCGCGTACCCAGCGCGACCAGAAATGGTCCGCCAACCGGAGGCCTCGCCTCCACCTTACTCTGCGGATCAAATCGGCGTCGTCGACCTGGGATACTACGGAGTAAGGCGAAGACGAGCCCAATATGAAATGGAAAGGCGTTATAGCGCTCTCATCGTTAGGGCCGACGCTGACGTGCGTCAGTGGACGCGAGTTGACCAGGCTCTCCGCTTCCAGCAGAAAGGTTTGGAAAACCTCTTCCGAGGGGGCCTTTTGCGTAAGGGTTGCCGAGAGTGCAGTTTTAATGCTTTTTACCAAGCGCTCCCAGCAGCCTCCCATGAAAGGAGCCGACGGGGGAATAAACTTCCACATGATTCTTTGATTTGCAGCGAATTCCTGCACTGGCCGCTCATAAAGACGTGCCAGTTCTCGACTTGCTCCAACAAACGCTGTTCCATTGTCGCTGTAGAGCGTGGTCGGCGTGCCTCGTCTGGCGATAAATCTTCGTAGTGCCATTATGGCCGCATCGGTACTCAGGCTTCCGACGATTTCTACATGAACAGCACGTACTGTAAGGCATGTAAAAAGGGCCACGTAACGCTTTTCGATATGTCGTGCGACGGTGATGGAGACAGGGCCGAAGTAATCTAAACCCACGCATGTGAAGGGTCGGACGTGATGAGCTAGCCGCTCTGGTGGCAAATCTCCGGTCGGAGGTATCTGAGGTGTTGATTTGCGAATGCGGCAACGTAGACATGTGGACGCTACACTTTTCACAGCTGGCCTCAAGCCGATGATGTGGAATCTTTGTCGCAGCTCATTGACCACCAGTTCATTGTTGGAATGGGCCGCGCGTTCGTGATGGTAAGCGATGAGAAGCTTCACGATTCGATCTTTTCCATCAAGAACTATGGGATTCTGAGACAACGTGGGCACGCCTTCTACTGCACTAATTCGGCCAGACAGGCGTAGCAACTTGGTGGACTCTTCGAGGAACAGCGTCAGGTTTTTGAGACGACCGTTGTTTGTAGGTGGCTCGCCGTGATTTATCCGGATATAGTCCTCGCGTAGAGAGGCTAACTGGGAGTGCAATAAAAGCCGCTCTTCCGCGCGTGTCATATCTTCTGCTGTTGGCTCTCTGTGTTTTGCTGCTGTAGACTCTCGGCACCGTGATGAAGAATATGGAAAATTCAAACTACGGTCTAAAAGCGCTGTCTTAAAAATATTGGCGCAAACCAAAACACATGCGGTTGTTCGCAGTAAGCGAACCCATTTGCTAAAGCGAGTGGCGTCTGGGACCACTGGTACAAGCATTTCGCGCGTATTTGTTAAAGCTATGAATTCCGCGGGAGGACGTTTCATTTCCTCGAGAACTGGTGGTTGTTCCTTTATTGGCTCTGTTGGCCATTCGGATTCAGGTAAGTAGAAAAAGGAAGGTCCAGAAAACCACCGAGACGAAATTTCGAATTTTTTACCGATACGCGTAGCGTCGTCCGCCACGTTCAATGCCGTTGGTACATACCACCAATCAGAAATGTTACTAATCTCTGCAATTTCGCCAACACGATGGGCTACAAACGGTTTGAAGTCGCGGGCATCGCTACGTAGCCATCTGAGGACAGTGAGACTGTCTGACCAGAAAAAGAGTTTTGAAGGCTTGCGCTTGTGAGCCTCGACGATATATGAAGCAAATCGTGCCGCCATAAGAGCGGCTTGGAGCTCAAGTCTGGGGATGGAAACTAATTTCACAGGCGCAACTCTGGCTTTGCCGCCTATAAGGCTGATCGACACGCTACCGTCAGAGCAGCTAAAACGCCAGTAGGCAACGCAGGCATACGCGACCTCGCTTGCGTCACCGAAAATGTGGAGCTCCCCTGACTCAGCACGACGACCACCCAAATAGTGACGAGGAATAGAGCCTAGTTTCATTTTAGAAAGCTCGGCAAACCAAGCATTCCACTCTAATATTAGAGGTGGTGGTAACTCTTGGTCCCAGTCAACACCCAGCTTCCAGGTCTTTTGAAATATTACTCTGCCTCTCACGATAATGGGCGTTAGAAGACCTAGCGGGTCATAAATCTTCATCAAATAAGCAAGAGTGGAACGTTTGGTTAGCTTGGCTGGTAAGTCTTCTATAGATGAAAGCGGAAAAAAAAGACTGTCAGTATTGACGTCCCAAGTCATGCCTAAAATACGGACGGTTGTTGAAGCAGTGTTAGACGCGCGTAAGTCTGGAGACAATGCAGATAGTGCTTCGGGTCGGTTTGAAATCCAGGACCTCATCTCCAGGCATGCTTTGGAATGAATGAGTACGATGTCTGCCGCTAATTGAGCAGCTTCTGATACAGTGTCAACACTGCCTAAATAATCGTCCATGTAATGGTCTTTAATGATTGCATCCGCGGCAGCAATTGAAATTGACCTGTGTTCCTCTGCATTTCGGTTTTTTAGATAGATGGCGGTAGTTGGACTAGATGTGGCTCCGAAGATCATAGATCCCATCCGGTACTCCTGGAGGGAGTGTGATGGGTCAGAACGCCAGAAAAATCTTTGGGCATCTCGATCTTCGTGCCGTATTTTAGTTTGCGGGAACATTTCGCGAATGTCACCATTAAGTGCCACTAGTCCCTCCCTGAAACGCATCAGAATCGCTAGAAGAGGTTGTAATAGATCTGGGCCTGCTAAAAGGAGCGAGTTTAGGCTTACGCCTGATGACGTTGCCGCAGCATCGTGAACTATGCGTAGCTTGCGCTTCTGAGGGTGTATGACTCCGAAATGGGGGAGGTACCAAGTTATGTTGTTGCTGTTCGGCGGTTCAGTGCAAAGTTCCGCGTAACTCTTTCGGATTATTGAACGAATGTTCTCCCGATAAGCATCAGCATAAGCTTTGTCCCTCACCATTTTCTTTTCTAGGCTCTTAAAACGAGAAAGTGCGAGGTCCCTACTGCGACTACTTGGCACGTAATCAGTTTCAGCCCGCCACAAAAGTCCGGTTTCGAACCTGCCGTCGGGCAGCCGGCGGGTCCTTTCGTTTAAAATATCGGTTGCTCGCCTATCATTTTCCGAAAGATATTCCTTTTTTGATATACCTATGCCATCAATCTGAAAATATTCTCGGACCTGACGATCCAACGAATCTGTGTCGCTTGTCTGACAATAATTGACTATCTCCGGACATGAGTTTGTTTTAATGCGTCCGAAGAGAACCCAGCCGAGTGAAGTCAATGCCGCTGCTGGTTGGTGCCGATTGCCACGTCTTAGTGCATGAGGCACGGAAAGGTGCCAGTTGTCGATACCAATCAGCATCATTGGCTTGGCTTCGTCATAACTCAGTTCCTCAATTAGGTCCGCTAAATGATCGTAAGCAAGTAAATCGTTGCATTCGGTGATCTGACTCGATAAGGAAAGGTTCGCAATGGCTCGAACGTTCTCTAATTTAAAAGTTTGTGAGGCATAGCGACCTTTAATCTCTAGAGAGATGAAGGTTACGTCAGATTCCTTGGACATGCCGCCCACTGCATTCACCCGGAGGATGGACTTCTTTCCGATAGCACCTACGGCCTCGGCGATAGATGAATCGACCAACGTGGCAGTCGAGCCGTCGTCTAGGAGTGCATATGTGTCCACGGTACCTCGGGGACCGGACACACTAACCGGCACCATTTTAAGTAGGGAGCGTCGTGACGATTCCGGGGTGCAATTGTGCGCAACTACAATATTTTCTGGGATATCATGATCAGAACTACGATGGTGAGCGCCATCATCAACGTTGTTGCTATCGATATGTGTTACGGTTGCTTGTGACATCTCCTTATGTAGCAGTGAATGGTGGGTTGTCTTATTAGGACAATTAGTAAAAGTACACGTGAACTTCTTACATTTCCTATAAAAGTGGTTGCCTTTTTTTAAACATTTGTGGCAAACCCTTTTTTTGGTTACCCAAATCCACCTTTCGTCAGTGGTAATCGAACTGAACGCTTTGCAATCAACAGTAATATGACCTTCTTTGTTACAAAATAGGCAAACCTTATTTGAAACTTTGACTTTAGAAAACGACGGTGTAGTGTCATTGGTAGTGACATGACATCGGATAGGTTTGACGATTTCATGTTTGACGGGTTCCGAAATGTAATCGTATTTTGATTTCATTTCGGCCTCCAATTTGAGGAATTCTGATAAGAGTTCCATTCTGGATCTTCCCACAGAGTTCCTTTCCTTCTCATAGGCGAAGCATGTCCACCGAGATCGCAATGTAGTCGGAAACTTCCCCACGATCTCGTTGGACAGTTCAGGGGACGCATACTCCGGCATGTCGAGCAGCCGCACTACTTCAAGGCAGTGCCGCACCCTACATGAAAAAGCATTTATCTCCCTCGCTGTCTCAAGGTTGGAAATCCTAGGCAACGCTCTAATTATAGCTAACTGGGCTAAGACAATGCGTTCCGGCCTAGCAAATTCAAGCTCGAGAGCGCTAATTACCTCGAGAGGGTCGGAGCCAACCGCTAGCATGACCACTACTGCGTCGCGGGCGGGCCCGCACAACGCGGCGCCGATTCTTGCTAGGTTCTCTTCTTGCGAGTAATATGAGCTAGAGGTTTGGTACGCTCTCCTAAAAAAGAGCCAGTCTGAAGGCTTCGTGCCGTCGAAAATAGGCAAACTAACACTGACCTTAGAAGCATTACGGCAACCTGAGGCGACGGCTTGAGCTAATTGTAAAGTGTCGTAGTTTTTGTTCGAGCTACTAATACTTTTATTAATGTTGTCATAACAATAGTTAATGTTTGGACGTGTTCCGAAACTACGTGTGGATGTACGTATAAGTGTATCCTCTTCGGCTGGACGAGTAGGCAAGCCGGAACAGTGGGGCACCTCCATACACACAGCTCCGGGACCTGGAGCAGGCGCAGCGACATAGGATGTGCCGCCTTGTGGCGCGGACGTGTATATGGGTGCACTGAAATAAGTACGATAATAAGTACTCGTAGTTTTCGGTAAGCTATTTTGGTCACGATGGAATGAAGCGGTCGTACTGGATAGTGAGATTGGAAGGATAGGAATCGTATTTGGCAAGCTATGTATGAGGTCTTGGGGGTTGTGACTCAGGGATAGATGTGAGGTGGCCTTTTGTCCTGTCACAGGCAAGGCGGCGTCTAAAGGCGACACAATCATCGCGTCCACAGGTGCCGAGTAGGGCACGGACGCAGGGATGACAGTGTGCGACGTCTCCATTAAGGCCTGAGGTGAGCAGGAAGGAATAATTGAACTGTTACCACCATTTTCACGGTCTAACCAATCCTGGACGCTCCTGTTTGTACATTGGCTCGATCGCTGGCTTCTGTTGCTTTCCGCTTCTAGAGAAGCGACAAGTGCACTATGCTCTGCTTCAGCCACTGCGCGTTCGTTGGCGAGTTCGGCGCGCTCCAAGTCTGCGAGGCGGCGTAAATGTTGTGCCTCCGCAGCGAGCACCCGTGCTTGCACGGTGGCCGGCGAGTGCGATGATTGAAACGATTCACTTTTCTCACTAGGTTTCGATTTTATACTCCGCGTTTGGCTTCTTAAAATCATTTTTATATAAATTTTTAAAAAAAATCCGTTTCTGACACCAAAAATGTTACAGTTCAAAATCATTTATTCATTTTATTTTTACATGTCATTGATTGATATTTATGGTGGCCAGCTACGTCGGTGACACCATTTATGGGCTATTATATAAAATATTTTGTCACACTTACTCGTTATGACTTAATTAAACATTTAACCTCATCCTTAAGATCCTAAAGCTCACCCTTGGTCGAGAGATTGGATGGATGAAGGATGGATGGATTAAAGAAGAGATGTACTTAATACGGCATCAAATTATGATAATTCTTATGCGTAAGGTGTTAAAATCAAATAAGTGTGTTGATCCTAAAATCAAATAAATAGAGTCCATACTAATAATTTATACATTTTAGCGTTATGAGCGTTAAGACGTTAGAAATAGTTTTTCTTAATATGATGCTATTGCTATATACAATGTACCCCTATCGACGAAATAAATCCCGGATGCAGTTGGACCTCAAATTCAGTACAGTACTATACAGTAGGTACAGTTCGCATTACACTGTGTACCTACTGAATGCGAGGTCCAAGCTTAAATCGTAGGTTTCCTGTAGCGCGGTGCGAGATATTGGCAAAGTTTGAAGGGTATCTTGGCCAATTTCAACGCTTTCAATCAATCTGATGTCAAGAGTTTTATCAAGCTGAGCAAATCTTGTTTTTTTGTTGTAATCCAACCCTGCACAACCCGACTAGACGCAGCTTTGAAAAATTAATTTCCAAAGTTAATAATAATAATAATTAATACCGGGAATCGAAGCCGGGATCTCTGAGCCAAAGCCAATGCACTCGTCATTAAATGACCAAACACAATTTACCAATGGACCCAAACAAAATTGCCATTGTTTTCTAAATGTATTTTGTATACTTACATATAGTATTACGTTAAATGATTTTTGCAGGTCGTCTGATGACGGTTCATTTGATGGCTATCGTTACTTATTAACGACAGGGGGATGCAAGGGCGCAGTCTACATTGACAGAACAAAGTATATGAGAAAGGACTGTCATCCTAATTTCTTTAAAACGCGGATTTATTCAGTTCAGGTAAAAATTAAATCTAAAAAAATCGGGACAGCAGGAATTGTCCTATATCCTATAACGCTTGAAAGTAGGCTTGCAACCTTTTGGAGATTCTTGTATTAACAGGAGATGGTAGCTATTAAACAGAAACCGTATTTTGGCGCTTCGACCCTCTATCTATGGCCTAGATATATAATTAAACCCAGGTGTAAACGACAGTCATTCGATTGTCGTGCCATGGAGTTTATTTAAAATGATAATATCCAAAACAATATGAGAATAACAAAGCACCAGCGCAAAAACACGAAAACTTTACTTACACCGTATGGGACGATGAAATAAATAGGGAGCAAACTCGATTTATTCTAGTGGCCGAACTTAACGAGAGTCCGCACGATGACGGCCGCAATAGCCGGGCTACATGGAAAAGGCGGGATGAAGTGGATAGAATGAGTGGCCGCAAAAATCATCCTAACTTTTGCTATCATACGAACCGTTTTCTGGAAATACTTTCGCAATAAAATGAAATCGCGCAAAGAGCACAATTTTATTTATTCTCGTGAAAAATAAGACGAATTTATGTTGAATTTTTCGTAAAGATTTAGAGCGATAAAGACTTTTCTCATTGCCACCAAATCTATTGAATAGATTTGCGCACAGTTTCGCTCAGTTTAATATTCTTTCTCTCCAGTAATGGCAATGCATCCTCCGTGCGCTCCACCGACCGATTCTAGTTCGTGCACCGAATTCCAAGCTCCAAGAAACCGCTTCATTCAATACATATTATAAATTGCCACCGCCTTTATTTTAATAATATTTTAAACTTAATAAACAACCAGTGCCAAAACTACAATACCCGCTGTAATTTTTATTTCTGCAAAGGTTTTACGGTATATTCCAAATTTTACGCTCCGTTTATTAAGTAAACAACGCCATCATGCGTCTATGCAATCGCAAATAGAAATCTTTCGAAGGGAAACCACTATGCGGGTTGAAACTATCTTTACTCACTAAAGCCCGGTCTCTAACATATAATAATTGAATAAATGTTTATGCATTGAAAAGAGAAATTTTCATAAGAGCTTAAAACACCTCTTAGAGTCTTCAAAAGCATCCGCGTGTAAAGGTAACACATTCGCCGCAGGCATCCCTTACAAAATATTTAAGGAGCAATGAAAATGAAAGGGAATCTTTATAAAGCGGGGACACGTTTCGATGATTCTTCCAGAGCGTGTCGAAAAAAACTAATTGCTTGTTCAGAGGACGACAAAGGGGCCCGGTCTCGACCAATGAGTATTGTCAACGTGCAAAACTGCCTGTAGGTATGCTTCAAGAGTGAGTGTGTAATACGAACATAAGTTTTTCTTGCAAGGAAATATTCCAATCTTCGACAATTAAAAAACGAGTCTGCTATTGGACTTCAGAATCGTGGCTAATTAGAGGGAACGTCTCGGTGGAACGCTTCAAAATCACGTCAAAGAAAGGATGGACAGAAGATTGTTTTATTTCTGTTATATAAACTAATGAGCTGTTTTAACAGCTAATAGGGGCCCCCGCAAACGGTGCGGCACACAAAGCCAGATTGGCTAAGTTAGTGTTTGGCACGTAGTACCCCAGGAACGTAGTCAGTTCGGGAGTTGGGGACCAATGAGGAACCACTCAAGAGCGGGCAACACTCAGCCAGTGCAGTTCCATGGACAGCCTCCCTGTGTGTAATTAAACAATAATTAACGTTTCCTGTAACTGTTACAGAAACCAACTGCATATTGAAATTTTCATTGTTTATATTTAAACAGTAAAATGCGGGCGCTATTACAAACTGTAACAAGCTAAAGATCTCAGTTTATTGTCGGCAATTAGTAGCCAGTTATTTTCTCGTTTCTTGTGAAAACAAACAGCCACCGTAATAAAATGCAATATTGAAATCTTGAAACATGTAAATGTTGGTATCCTGTTGGATTTATGAGTAACTAATATAGCCTATTGGACTAATCGGGATCTATGTCACCAAGGTATTTCAAAGCGGACACGACCTTCAGCAATAAAGAGAACGACTTTGATTGATTGAATATAGCCCAATGAGAACAAACCATATTATTATATATGTCAACAACTTAGTCGAAATGAATTTGATACTTTGTGTGCTTATAAAAAGCTAAAACTCTTTAAGTGTTACCGTACTACTTTATGATTTACTAGCTGTTGCACGCGACTTCACCCGCGTAACTTTATAAAATATAGCCTATGTTACTCGCTGATAATGTAGCTTTCTATAGGTGAAAGAATTTTCAAAATCGGTAGTTTTTGAGTTTATACATAGAAAGATACAAATATCCAAATCTTCTCTCTTTATAATATTTGTATAGATTTTAGTCATAAACTGGGCAGCTCGTTTGACCAACCCAGTGTGTGTATCCCACGGAACATCTTAGTGGTGTATCCGCATCCGTATCCACACCTGATCCTTAGTCTTTCTTCTGATTCTTTGTCGACCTTGAAAGGAATCAAGGTCAAAAAAGAACACACCGAAAGTAAAATAACGAAGCCTTACAGATACCCCGCGAGATTCCGCTAAAATCTCGATTCTGCGGGATTGAGATTGTTCAGTCCCGTAACTGAGAACCGTTCGCGAACGGCGTTATCGTCCATCAGAAACAGCTAATATTATCAAACACTATTTCTTTGTTCAACTTACATAAATAAAGCTTCGGAGTCTAAGATACGCTTTTTGTATCGATATAATAAAATACTAGAGAATTTATGTCAGTGTATTAATCTGATGGCGAAATCGCATTGGGAGTCACGAGCAGTATTGTATACTTGTGCAATAAGATTTTCACACGACCTTCGCTCGTTGATGCGAAGATATCAATATCAATGATACATATATCTGTAAATTCCTTTTTGGATTTAAGGATAAAGCATTAGAAACTTTGAACTCGGTGACATGTCTCTTGACCTCTCTTTGAATCAAAGTAATACCGTCATAAAATATGGCTCAACTCATGACATCGTCCCCTGACAGTGTGCTCGTGCGCTTTATAAATGGCACACAAAACTAACAAAGAGCCTAAACAAAACAGATATTATCATTGTTGCATTATCTAGAATATGTGGACGTAGACAAAGTTGCGCTTGGGACGTACCTACTTTAAAAAAAAACACAATTAAATTAATTCATCAATTGCATGTTTCTTAACTAAAGCGTAGGTATAATGAGGTGTTAATTAATAGAAACTTAATATGCTTGGACACTTAATTTCCTCAACAGAGAAATTATTATAAGTTAAACTTCGACTGAGACCACTTACGAAAAGACCTAATATTCGCGACAACTGTGGAGGAAAGTAGAGAATGTGGAGAAATCTAGTTGAATTTTTAGTTTATTGTAATTCATATTCATCCAGATATCAGGCTTCAAACTTTACGCCTCGCTCTACGCCTAGAGACTTTCAAAATTGACTATCCATTGCTAAAATAATACGCGCTAATATAACAAGATTAATACAATTATGTGAGTGCAGTTGATATGATAAATGAATAAACATAAATCACAACACAAAAGGCAGCTGCTGGCTTACTTACTTACTTACTTACTTTCAGCTGGCTAACTTAGTACAATATCTGAGTTAGGTTAAAATTAATAGATTTGGTTCAGTACTGCAAATAGGTTAGCAGTTGCAGGTGATTCGGAAAAAGACGTCTCATTCGAGATCCAATTTACTTGTCGTTGGTAGTAGGCAAACCACACAATCCTATACTCGGTTTGTATGTGCAAACAATTCATTTCAATTTCATTCAGAGTGCGCTTCAACCATTCCATTTCAAGCCATTTTACGTTTCAACAATATTGTTTCAGGCACAAGTAAGGCTTTTAATAACTTCTAGTTTTTTGTCCGAGGCTTCATAAATTGTTTAAAACATTCAAAGTACAGATCCACAAAAATTAATTATCTCACCAGATACAATAAAAAATAAAAATTGCCAATAAGTTATAGTTAGTTCACTTTTGTAGATAGTTTTGTTTTGCGTATTATAATTTCCATTATAATTGAATATACCACAACTAACAAATCCCACTTTTATAAAGTTACAGCGATTCTTGTTATTAGGTCAGATCTTTATAAGACTTTCATTCCCTGTAGCAAGTGGCAATTATGTCCCGACGAGAAAAACTTGTTGAAACGATCGAATTAGATTTATTAGCGTTCGCGTACTCGCAATTTATTGGGAGAAGAAGAAAAATTAAACGAGAGACTTTGCGGATCTGTTTGAAATGAAAACGAAGTTCAAAGTTGAAACATCCAAACTTTATCCGCCATATGGCACTTCTGTTACATTCGCGCATTTGACTATTATCGGATTCACGATTTGTTCGAAAATTTTCCTGTTTGAATAAAAAATACAACTTCAATGTTTACTATTATTTTTCTTCTTTCAACGTTTGTTTTTCTGCAAAATCAAAATACCTATATTCAATTTTTTTAGAACTTGTAGATAATGTAAACAGTGCGCCATATTGGTTTTGTCAATGGAGGATTTAAAAAACTAATGATGCGAACTATAAATAAAAATATAGAGTTTGGATTATTGAATTAAGCCAGTGAATGGTTTTAAATTTATTACCAAGCAAAATATGGAATTAAAATAGTGCATATAGTGCATAGAGAAATAATGACTAAAGTGTTTGTTTACATTGACGACAAGTTCTAAAATACATAATATAAAATAAGTCTCAGTGAAATGTCAACTAGCGGCCATAGACGACGAATACCGAACCGTTGAAGATTAAAAAAATGCTACGAATGGTTCAAAAAAAGTTACGAAGATTGGAAAAGACAAGTTCCGCATATGTATTTTGTTCCTTATAATATTGCATAATTTCTTGAATTAATACCAACAAATCCACATAGTATCCGTACTATAATTATTAATGTGAAAGTAACTCTGTCTGCCTGTCTGTCTGTTACCTTTTCACGGTGCTTCCGGTATGGATTTATTTTTTAATTTTAAACGCAGATGAAGTCGCGGGCACCAGCTATTTCTTTATATCTGGAACTTTAAAACATCCTGGTAACGTCCAATTTTCGGACAGCAGAGAGCATGAAAATGATTAGATCATTTTCGTGATTCAACGTATCAAAGAATGCTCTGTTCATACCTGTTCATACCATTGGTTCATACAAAGACTATATATTAATGTTTTGGTTATAGTTAGTGGGCTGCCTCGTAGCCCACAATCGACAATGTATCAAGTTTTGTAACCTATGTGGTTAACCAGTCCTTCCGCTTCGGTAAGCTAATTTCAGCCATGTACACAATCGTTCATAAATGAAATTATTTAAGAAGAAAGCACGAATGAGTGATTCGCAAATTAGCATACCAACATGAGCACAAGTCATGCACTTGTTAGATGTAGGTACTTTGAAACTTCTTACAAGAAGATAGAATGGAAAACAGGGTGATTGAACCAAGCGCGAGGTCGAGGGCGGCGAGGAGGGTACGCTCGTTTTATATGCAAATCTTTCACATCTTTATGAATATGAAAATTTTCTATTAGAACGTGTCGTTGTCAGCGTTTCCTTGACGTACTGCGAAGGCATCGTGTTCATAGTTTTTCATCCCTCAGCACTTCTCCTAACTTGATAATTAATATAATGGAAAATGAAATTCCTATGTACCATACCATTATTAACCAGGATATGTAAAAGGATATCAGCGGGTGTAGATTAGTCTGCTTGGGGACTAGACATGTCTCATCACATCTCCAACAGATTTTATTTAGTAATGCATCATCACAACATTTATTTCGAATTGTATTTTAAGGACAATCTCAGCCTCAACTGATCACAATGTTTCTAACTCGGTCGTCAGTTCCATATTCCAAGTGGAAACGACATTTTTCACATTTACCTTCATGCAAATAACAACAAAGCAATATAAAATATACCTGGCATAAAATACTCCCTTATTTGGCAATTTGCGTGTGATTATCGTATGATTTCAAAATTGGTCACAGTAATGCATTGTTAGTATCTGCCCTCCTTGGTTGCATCTATCCAAAGTCTTTTAAGGTATAGAAAGGACCCGAGGCGAAGCATGCGAGCACGTAATAACTCCCGAGGGAGTTCCACGTTCGCTGAATAGTTAGTTTACCTTTAACGTTGGCGACATGCGGTAAATACATTAACTTGAAGGTACTCGTGTTCAATAAAGTTCGCTGCGCATATTGTCCTGTTTGACCTCCAGGCAAGTCTATATAAATTCCATCGTTTGGTATTTCCTAAACAGCAGTTGAGGAATGTTATTTTCAACGCATTCAGTGCAAACTATTTCTTCCCTTTTAAGAACTATTTTATTCCAAACGCTTATTGAAAGCATAGGTGTAATAATTTTTAATATTAAATTGTGAACCACAAAATCAATCAGTTAAAGTGGGAATTAGTGGGATATTATTTGTCGCATTGGGCTTTGGAGAAGACGAGAGTGGACACCATGCTTTAAATGCCCCTGCTTGCTAGATCCATGGGGATGTGGAGGGCGGAAGACTATATGTAATGGCACTCAATTAAAAATGCCTCAGTCCAACAGTGGATTGATGAATTGTAATCTCTTTTGATTCTATAGATGTGTGGACAAAATTTTTAGATGTTTGTTACACAACCAAGCGTTAAACGAGATGAAACACCGATACCACGTAGACAATTTTTATTCAGTAATTGTTAGTGACATACTAACATATAATTTGTTGTACTATTTTTTTTGCAAAAAAATCCTAAATAGAAGAAAAATGTTCGTTAAATATTGCACATAATGTGAACATTCCATATAAATACGCGCGATCTAGCTGTTCCGAAGTCATTAACCCTAGTCAATGAATGCCAAAAACATATAATTATTTTTATAAATACAAGAACACATTGGAAAATTATAAATAGAATTGTAAACCTTATTTGGTGTGTAAGTAAGACCGCTTGGGTCACCAATTTAATATATCAGTCAACCAAAACTACTGAGATCAAATCAAATTTTCTGAAGAGAATTACTATAAAGCAAATAATTTAGTGTAGCTGGAGAGAGGTCGAGGCGAGATTCCCGTCTCCCGAGGTACAGATGTTGTCGCGAGGTCGCGCCGCGCCGGGAGCAACAATTCCATAGAACAGGCACATTGCCAACAAACGCCAAGCTCCACTCATAACATAATTCATTTCAAGCGCACACTTGAATTTTCAAATGAAGACGTTAAACATTTTCTCATTTCCTCAAAACCTGGACACAGAATAATAACTAGTAACTGGCGACCTGGATTAAGCTTTGGGGCGGCTGATTCCTACAAAAGTTGAGGGGGGTGCTTTATTTTCAACCTTGTGAGAACACGCATCAGAGAACTTGACTAATATACTAATAGTGGAGAAAAGGAGCTTTCTGGGGCCATGGCTTTTATCTAGTTAGTGCCTCAAAGTGGCGTACTTGGGTGTGGGAGAACTTAGCAATGGTCAATAAACTTAGTTCTCTCTCGCCGCCCGCCCGCCCGCTTCCCGGTCCCGAGCGACATATAAATAATAGGAAGGAAACTTTCTTTGTTAATCTCTTTATTGGGAATAATCCGATTGCAATTATTATTAACTATAGCCATCCACTTCGGTATTGCAATTCACTAAAAACAATTTATGGCTACATAAATTATTTAAGTACTGTTGTGTTTCGGTAAATGAGTAAGGGACGCCAGAGCCTATCCCTATCCCTTCCTAATCGAAGCGGAAGCGCTATTGCTAAGCCTTTGGCGTTGCTTCTGTTATAAGCGATGGTAGCCACTTAGCATCAAGTGGGACGTCAGTCTGTCTGTTAAATTAAAAAAAAAATGCAATGACAAATACTAGTATACAAACGAGGGATATGTAGAAATCATAATTTAGACAACTGGAAGATTTATGTTCAATTGGTTGAAAGCGAACGACCGCGCTCGAGGGCTGGGGTTTAATTAAAAAAATGTTAGAGACAGCTTAAGTGCAATAAACGTTTGTTAAAGCGGCGTCTCTGCCAGAAGTCGGCGGACGAGAGCAGCTGGCTTGTTTGCCAAGAATTCAATCTGAGCGGCGCGGCGCGGCCAATCAATATGCGACGACGCCACCGTGCTCTCCCCGCTCGGCGCTCATTAATTGAGCCATCAACATAATATCTGTTGCAGTAATCGCACACCCATTTGCCATTTGTTCAAACGCTCTGTTCATTTCCATGCAATCACATGCAGCAGTTAACGACTAAACGTTATTCACCAGAAACGTGAATTAATATTAGCGAACTGACCCGGTTTCGTACGGATACAGTTAATTCAATGCCTGAGGTTATTAAGATTTAACCAGCGTAAGGTCTTTTGATTACATAAAATCGATATTTCTCTACTAATAATAAATTTAATTAGAAAATAATGTATTAAGCATACAAAATTTATACAAAGTAATTATCTGAATGATATCTGTTAAGACTGCGCTAGAATTCGTCGCTTTGTAATATGTTTGAAAAATTTGACCTGTCGTTTAAATTTACAAGTTTAAAGGCGCTTCTGCTTACTAGAGGCATCAAATTTATTTGAAAGGAAATCCTAAATCGAGATTTCCAATACTTAATTCCAATAATTATTGGGAATGAATTCGCAAATATATTTATAACAACTTTACGTTTTTGACAATAATAGAAATAGGTCCATGGTTTCAATACAACAGAAGCTTATGTAGAATTAAACGCTAAAAAGAGATTGTTACTAAAATAGATAAGAAATTAAATATCACCTATAAACTCCCAATTTATCAAGTCACAGTTTTGGCTTGACAAACCGTGTTTACATGAAAATTTTTAGTGCAAAGTAAAATATCAAACCGTCATAATAAATATCAATGATAGATTAAAAATGTGCTTCAACTAGCACTTTATATTATACTAGCTGTTGTACGCGACTTCGTTCGCGTAACTTTATAAAACGTAGCCTATGTTACGCGCTGATAATATAACTTCCCAACAATGAAAGATTTTTTTTTAAATCGGTCCAGTAGTTTTGGAGCCTATTCAATGCAAATAAACAATCAAATCTTTCCTCTTTAAAATATTAGTATGGATTAGAACTGTAGCAAAAAGATTGAAACTCCGCCGTGAACGTAGGCAGTGTGGAAACAAAAATAAAGTTTTACACAGCCAGCGTGTAAATGGTGATGGATACGAGTGCGGATAGGATAGGTACCTACATATTATGTGACGATCTCGATCGCGGATCCCGGTGTGGTGGAAACAATGTAAAATCCAATTTTCTCGAATCCCCGGAGCTTCCCGATCATGTGGAGTGACAATAGCAATTTTATTCTCTCAGGCGGAAGGTCGTTATTTATTAACGTTCTGTGAATATGGACAACTATATTTAAATCAAATATATTGGTGCCAAAACTTACCTACATATGAAAAAGGGCGACACTACTTTGAATAAGGAAACGTATTGTATTCTATACTCAACTGGCGACCCGCTCCTGGCTTCGCCCGGGGTGCTAATTATTCTACTGATAATTATTCCTTTAGAAAAATAATTTCTACTGATTGCATAACATTTTTTAACCTTAAAAAGAACTAAGAAATAATTGTTAACAAACTAAACTCATTTAAAGAGATTTTTTGCTCAATAATTTAATAACTTTTTCTAAACCACCAAAGAGATTTTGATACGGTTATCACTAATGGAAAGAGCGCTAAACGAGGAATATTAGTGTCTATAATTTGAAGAAAAAGGTGTATCAGTGGGCGGGTCGTTAGTTCATTTACAAATTGCAAATTGCAAACAGTTGAAGCTGTTAAGGTGTTTCAAACGTGCAAAAAACAGTTTACATGACCGTTATAAAAAAGTTTGTGTGTGATGCAAATTGTAATCATAAAACAAATTGGAGGGTTAAAGCTAACGATTGAAGATACGAAAATGCAAATTGAAGATATCGACGCCCCGAATCACGTCTTCGTCCAGACCAGAAAAGGAGAATGTGTAGCAAGCGTAGTACCTACGTGCAGGTGAACCAACATAATAATTTGATGTAAATCAACACTAATTCATGAAAAGTGATGTGTATATTGAATGTCAGGAGTAATATGCCTCCTGGGGGGACAACAAGATTGGCGACCGGGAACCGGCAAATGGTAGCAAGTAAAAAAACCCCGAAAACTCACGCACCGCCCTTCATCTCTTGCCGGCCGACCGTTGCCCGAGCAAATTCAACATGCAACATGATTAATGCTCCGCTCCAAGTATGATTTATTTAACAATGCGATGAAAACGAAGCCGTTTTAAGAGGCGCCACAAAAACTCTGGCGACATTTTCAATACTGTTCATGTTGGGCACGGAAATTAAAACAAAAATATAACTATACTGCAGCGAACTCTCGACGCGGCGGCCAAAACCACAGATGCAGGTTCGAAATAATCATCACACCTCTAGAAATAATCATCACTTGCTTTAACGTTGAAAGAAAACATCGCGATAAGGGTTGCATGTTCTAGCTATAGAATACTTAATGCAATGAACATATATACACACTCTCTCACGAATCAGATGTTTAGACCGTGTTTATACCTATGAGAACACATAGTTTTTAAGGCACTCCCCTTAAAATATATGAGAGTACTAGTATTATGGCTGTCCGTCGTTTTACCCGAGTTTTTACCAACGTATCGTGCGCCATAGATGCGAAGTTAATCCTCATAACCAGGATAAGTAAGCGCTTCATTACGATGATTACGTATAATGTTTAAAGATATTATGGATTGAGTAAAGATTTAAAAAACATTATCCTTGTTATAATAAAAATAAAAACGTTTAGTTTTAATTGCGATTTCAAAAAAGACAATATAGATGAGAGGAACCGAGTGCACTTCATACAAAATTAATTTCGATCATAAGTTGATAGGTATTTCATAAACAGAACATACACTTATTTCTCGGCTTGGTGATATCACTAAAATCGTAATATTTAAAAAGACTAACAATGTCTACAATAATATTAAAAAAATATTCCATTATGAAATATAAACAAGCCATAATACAATGAAGATTTGTTGGGGAACAATAATATTTTGTCCTCTTAAAACTCAATAAAATGTGATTATCTAGAAGGAGTTAACTATTCCTTCTACTTAACTAGTAGGTAAAAGAAAATTTTGTTTTTGCTATAATTATGGTTATTTCAAATCGAACGTTTATGTGAACTGAGCGGTGCTTACTACTCAATTGTGCTGAAAGGATGAACGGTCACAAGCGTACCTAGTTTACCTAGCAATGGACTAACGAATAAATCTCGAAACATCAAATTTACAAGCGTGTGACGAACACATACCAATGTATCGAATTCATGAGCCCCGTTTTTCCATTGGTATCAAAGAATAAAACATTTAGGCATTTAATCGACTAATGTTTAATGTAATGGCTCCGGAATACGTCGAGTATAATTTCTTGCTGCAAACACTAATGAACAATAAATTCTCACGAAACAAATTTAATGAATGATGTAACGATCGTGAATTCATGAATACTAATGTGAACTCCTGCACTAAAATACACAGTAGCTAATATATGACTTGTATACAATTAAATATTAAATAAGTGCAGATCTAGAGATATAATTTGACAAATTATTAGCAAAAAATTGAAAAAAAAAATGAAAAAAAAAAAGAAAATATTTTCTACGAGCTCACCGAAATGTATTGTTAAGCATGCGAAGATTTATCTGTTCGCATCGTCTGATGTACAACGAAATGTCTGCAAAAAGCGGACGAAGCATCCGTCGGTGCGGCATCCGAGCCGATGACGTATCGCTGCCCGAGGCCGGCATCCATCACACACGAGTGAGGGCTCGAGTACCAGCCGACATATGCTCATCAACACTAGCCAGTTAAATATATTACACCCTCTTTTTACATAACTTTTATAACACACTTGGCAAAGATCGAGGATCCAGTCGGCAGTGCAATGCGCTATGATATTTCAAGGATAACACAATCAAAAACGCTTTCACATAACGCAAACCCTACTACGCTCCAATAAAAATAGTAGACATGTCCAAGTGTTGAAACATAGCCGTATACTGGTTTTTCTGTTAAGGGAAACTCATGGAAATCAAGGGGACCATTAGATGCTAATAAAAAAAAGGAAAAGTTTATTCCGATATTGTCGCCAAACTACATGTAACTATTTCGATATGTTCGGCAAGTGTCAGTAACCATGCTTCATGCGTAGGCTGGCGATATAATGGGCCCTTATTTATTTCGCCATAATAGGTCTTTGTAACACAAACATGCGTCATGTTTTAAAACAAAAATATATTATTCAACGATGTAGATTTCAATATTGAAAGCCATATACTTTCACTTGTTAATGCAATTTTCTGTCACACATTGTGGTTTTCTTTTAGCGATCGTTTGTCGCTAGGTTGAGAAAGTAAAAAAAAAACTATCAATGAATTGACAATTTTTTTAAATTCTTAAATTCTTTAAATTTCTTATTAATAATACATCCTCGGAAAACTTAATCATGTATCATAATTCGAACAGATGGCGGTGATATTTATTTATTTATTAAATTTATTAATTATATTATATTTATTTAATTAATTTTTTTATAATCGCTCGTCAGAAGTAAACTCCAGTCGTGCGTCGGAGCATTGTTTTTGTTTCATTTTAAAAAAAATATTTTAAAAGATAATAAAAAGAAGAAATAAACACAATTATTTATCTATGTACTATAAAATGGATGAAAATACGTTTTATGAAATTTTCGTGTTTTGTGTTTTCAGTAGAAAAAGTGAACAAAAAAGTATGCATGCAGTCAGGTCCTAAAAAAATTAAATAAATGAAATAAACTATCTCAACTAAATTATTTGAAAAATTAATCTGGTAATTTTCTGTAACAAAAGACACTAACTTCCTTAAAAATTAGTAGTACTTAACGTTTGATCAGATTTTTATTTCAACAATGCGTGGAATATGGTTTCGTCTTCAACATTATAAGTTATACAAGCTAATACTTTAGATTGAATATAAGCTATTTGTTACTTAGTTCTTATCTTGTTATAAATTCAGCATACCGAGAAACAAAAGTAGGTACATGTTTCAGACAATTGAATTAATTAGGATGAGTTTTGAAACATTAATATAATTCCTTTGTGCGCTAATAATAGCATTCATTCTCTATTTTAAATACAATATTGTTCGCTACTCGTACAGTTTAAAGTCATCCACAATTTCTTCCTTCAATAATAATGTACACACTCCCAGTCAATCTTCAACAATATCACTGCTACCACGTTGCTTAGACACTTAAGGAAGTGTGGTATATTTCATAGTGAACATCCATTCTAAACCGCATAGATCAAAGTTATTACCATCGACGATAATACTGTAAACGGCCACGTAACATAAACGGAGTCAAACAGCTTCTACGTTATCATCGATCGAGAAATTTGCATTGCATTAAACCACCCGAAATTAGCGGGTACAACCCTCGACAACTACGTCACATTATAGTGAATACGGATATCGTAAGATATCTTTATTACAATCTAGTTTATATAATAGCAGGAGGCAAATTAATTCATTGCACGGAGGCGGCATCGAGCGGCTATCTTCCGTGATAAGTTTCGGCCCTGCCTCGGGGTGCTGAACATGAGAACTATCGTAACGAGATCGGGATTTCTCAGAACGTTGTGTTGAATCGTTTCTTCAGACGTATGGTATCCACAGGCGTTTATCACTCTATATTCGTGGCGATGTTTTCAAGACTTCAATATTACGGAATAAAGTCAATGTAATAGAAGAAGGTAGGTAGAATATTTATCAGATTGAGCGTTCACGTTGTTAGCAGGGCAAAACAAGGAGGCGTGTAACTTAGTTACAATCAATAGTGACGAAATGAAATTAGATGTAGAGCAAGCTAGGCGACAAGCGACACGGTCGGCAGAGGGCACGGCATCTCGTCACAGCAAAGCAAATTAATTGTCTTCGCTATGAATAAGATGACCTATGTAAATTTTATATTGAATAATTGTAATAAAAATGAAATTTGTTTTGTCGTTTTTGATTTTATTTATTGTTTGAATGTGGAACTGGAAACTCTGAAACTAACAGAGTGATTGTGCTATTAATGGAGAAAGAGAGTTTTATTTTCTTTTATTTTTTTATGTGAAGGACGGCAAATATACTGACAACTTACTTGATGGTATATGGCTACCCCCTCGGTGGCTACCCCGAATAGAATAGATGAGAGGATAATAGGGAAATAAGTAGGGGATAGAGAATTGCCCCTGCTGGCATCTTTTACTAATTCACGGAAATACAATAAAGCACACGTGCCGTCATTATACAGTAGTTATTTTCTGTAAAGGGTGGTTACTGACCCCCAGGACGATACGCCGGATCTGACCCCGGAACGCAGTGTTGTTCTATGCCTCTACTAAAACTGAGATAGTACGGAAACTTATAAAATAAGTTCTTAGTAATTTTCAAGTAAATCAAAATTTCTTTAGGTTATACTGGTACCTCGATATATTTCCAGCGTAGATTATATTATTAGAGGTTTAGCAGGGCTGGATGTATTTGTTTGCTCACGAAGGCGGGCCCGTTTTTGTTTGCCCCCACATATTCTTGTTTGCCGTACCGAGAAAGCAAACAACCTCTCAACGACTATTGCGAATATGTGATGTTTCCGTGCAAATATATAAAAAAATTCATAAGTCTCTTAACATTACATTAAGTCGCACAATAAAACGAAGTAGGTTACGGTTTTCTACGTACGTGTGTGGAACGTATTCTTTGTACCGTTTTGATTGTCATATTTTTCTATAGAATTTCGACAGTAACTACGTTTACATTAATGTATACTATCAGCCAAATGAAATATTTGGTCTATAATCCCGCCTAAACAAGTACTAAAAAGTACTAGTTGAACTAAGTAACGATTATTTACTCTTTAAACGAATCTGTGAATTAAACTTCCTGGAACGATTTATTGGGCATGAAACTTCTAACAATTCTGTTCCTTTATACTTAGGTTCAAGTATTCTCTGATTGTAAGCCGCTGGCGATGGGTACCATTTAATGAAATTTCGGTCGAAATACCGTGAAAATCACAAGTTTCGACGGCGGCATTGGGCGGACAACGACAGGACAATTGAGAATTTATATCTTCAAGATACATACAAAATCGAATTTATGGTTCTGCCTCTGGCTGGTCAGTTCGCCAAATCAATACGTTTATGCGGTTTCTTTTTATATTCACAACGATCCGAGAAATATTTTCGTTAATCATAAGAGAAAATATATATTTTTAAGGACTACACTAAGAGTAGGCAAACTGTTCAGCTATTATCGGACCTCCGTTCCATTAGAAGGATACATTTTGCGATCAATTTGATTCAGCGTTTTCTTGACGTATTCCGGGACCGGCGAATTTGTAAGCTCCCCGCTCCCGATTTATTCATGTTCACCAACTCCTTGGGGCCACACCGACCCTTCCCTCCGGGTGTCACTGCGTAAAGAGGAGTAATCGCTTGAGGCGGGTGGTTGAGTGAATTTTTCCATTCAGAAAATGGCCGAAGGAATTAGTAACGCCGCGTTTCATATTTCAACTAAGACCGACCACCGCGCCTCCGGTCGCCCACCCCATCCCTGTTTTCAAGTTTTGTTTCGAGTATAATCATTCAGCGAGTTGTTTTTTGGGTTTTCTTAAAGGAGCCAAACAGTAATATTATTATAATGCCAGAAGCGTGCAAATCGGGTGCAAGTGGCTCAATTATGTCGAACAAAGTGTTTGGAATACAAGAGGACGTGTGACATATTTTTAAAACACTTAGGGCCACTTGCGCCAAAAGCTGGGTTAAATTGCGTAACTCCGAGTTTAGTAGCTCCGGGTTAAAGTGTAACAATTTAAACCCGAACATTGTGTTGCGCCAATGAAAACTAACTCAGAGTTAACTAACCTCGTAGATTTTTATTTTACTACAAAGTATTCATTCGGTTAGGTAAACCGACAGAAATAAAAAAGAGCGAATGATGAGCGTAACAAGTATACACCTCTCTTTTGCACTACAGTACATTGTATATGGCTGTCGCATTGTTTTATTTTGACAACGACTTTTCGTTTTGATCGCTTGTTGTTTGAGATCATTCATTCTTCAATCTGTCAATTTGGATTTTGGGGACGCCATCCAAACAACAAAAGATTGTATTGAAACATGGAAAAGAAAAACCGCTTACGAGGGCCTAATTTCACAAAGAGTGATAGCATATTGTTGTGTGACGTAATTAGTAGGTTTAAACATATGATAGAAAATAAAAAAACGGACGGAGTCAATCTCCAGGAAAAACAGAAAGCCTGGCAAGAGGTGGTCGAATTATATAACTCTTCGACTACTGGTTCAAAACGTAGTCTAGAAAGTCTACAACAAAACTACAAAAATTTGAAGAAAAAAATTAAAAAATCTGCTTCTGATGCGAAAATGAGTATACCGAGTAAGTATGAATAATATGCATGATTTATGATTTTCATTATTCCAAGCACTGAAATTAGGTACACTGTTCACTTTGAAAATGATTTATTTTTTTACAGTTAACGATTTGACATTAGTACTAACCCGGAATTAGTGACTTAACCCACCCACATAGATGGGTTAAAAATTTAAAAGTTTAACTATAGGTTACCCACTAACCCTTGGTGGTGCAAGGCGTAATTATAATTTAACCCCAGGTTAAGAACTAACTCAGAGTTAATCAGGATAACTCAGCCTGGCGCAAGTGGGCCTTACAGATTTATTATGCAGCTTTGAATGAATGCAGGTCCGAATGAATTTTCTTACCTGAAACAAATACAATTAATTTTATTTTCATTTTTATTTACATCACATGTACCTACAATTGCAAAAAAAAGGAATATTTATCAGTTTAGATTTCTCAGCATATATATATATATACTAGTGGCCCGCTCCCGGCTTCGCCCGGGGTGCTTAAAACCGCCATCTGTGAGAACCTTATGGAACACACAGATAAATAATTGCTGTATTGAATAAGTATCAACAGATGGCGCTATGTTAATAATATTATATAATTTGCAAAATAATAATAAACAAAATGTAATATAAACTATCCTATCTTTTAAGTTGGACCAAATAACAGATACTTATGAAGTTTGATCAAAGTCGGTTCAGTAGTTTCAGAGTTTATCGCGAACATACATCGTGACGCGAGATTTTTATATTATAGATATATATAACTATATATATAAGTCGGTGATCGCTTGGATAATTGTGCTGATTTAAAATCTCAATGTTCGTAAACCTTACTTTTGTATTAGACATAATATAGTCGTGAGTCGATTAAACATCAATCTGTTTAATCCAACTGTATTATAAATCGTTTTGTGGTATATTATTAACTAATTTTATTGCCAGCGACACATTTATCATTTTATCATTACCTTACATTATCATTACAAGGAAAACAAAAGAAACCGAATTCGATATTACAGCTTAACAAAATAAATATTTTAGGAGTTACTTAGGTACTTCCATATGTAAAATTAGGTTACGATTAATAATGAAATAAGTAAATTATGATTAAGTATTATGAAACCAAAATTAGATCGAAACCCAATATAAAATTATAATTTAAGGAGAAAAAAGCAAGTTGGCTAGCTTGAATGATAATCAATAAGACCTGAATAATACGAATATGAATATCAGTATTTAATTACTGTATTGCCCGCAGTACGACCTCAACACATTGACCACAAATCATTAAAACAACACTGAAATATTCAAACATACATATAGTTTGAAAGGCGTCCAACAAAAGTACAACGGCCCGCGGAACAATTATCTCTAGCTAGACGATAATTTAAATCCTAAACGCGAATGTGTTTGATGTGGAATTTTTAACGAAAATGTGAATAATATCCTACTTACACATACATGGATAAGTATAGCGATATTTCTAAAGCTATGTATAGTAGACTGTTAGAGGAACCTCCCGTATCGAGCTAAAGAGCTTCCCCGAGGACAAACGAGCTAGATAAGGGTAGTTATTGCACTCCGCATTTAGGACGTTGCCATACTACGACGTATCATTTTTAGTTTTTTTTTTTCATTTTATATTTCACTTATATCTTTCAAGTTGTCCAAATTAGCACAGTTATTAATACATTTAACACTTTTCCAATTTCTCTAAAGATATCAATAAAATGAGAAAAATATTGCTAACTTAAATATAAAAAAGATGCATAGTCTCATTTTCAATAAGAGAAATTTTTAAAAAAATCTATTAACCCATTCGCTGCGGCGATAAAAATTACGCTTATTAGCCAAGTGCGGGACGGTGTTCATCTCGAACGCCGATCGGCGTCTTCCGCACCTCATAAGGATAATATAAGACGCCGATCGGCGTTTTCAGCACTGTTTAGAGAAATTGATCATTCTTACGCTAAAAATCTGAGAAAAACTACCAGTACGCCAAACGTGTGATACGTTCCTGTACGTTTTTGATGTGAAAAATAAATTAACGTCATTTAGAACTCTTTTTTGTGTATTTTTTGTTGTTTAATAGTTGGAACGTGAAAATTTGGAGAATATGGCGAAAAATGGTAAGTAAATTATTTTAATAAAATAACATTTCTTTACTTTTAAACTACAGTCTCATATATTTTAGTTTCAAATGATAAGGATGGCTAAATTATCAGTATAAATTTATATCAGAGGTAGCAAACCTTTTCCATTTTATAATACTATAAATATAATTTTATAAATAATTTTATAAACTATTTATTTACAGACTTTATTTTTATAGACATCTTTGTTAACCTGAAAATTAGTATGAAAATGAACTTTTGTTGAAAGAATTGATGCAATTAGTGGACACTATAGATAACGGACAAGTTTTAACTTGTAAAAATTACAACTTTGTAAATATGTCTACTATTTATATAAAAATGAGTAGATAATTCATACCAATTTATTTATTTGTTTCCAAACACGTTAAAATTTGTTCTGGAACAAATGTTTCCTTGTGACTACATGGACTAATCAAAGGTTGTTAAATCCTGGAAAACGCCGTTAGGCGTCTTCCGCACCTTGGAAGGAATTCGCATTTTTTCAAAAAGTTAAAATTTCGGAAACGGCGAGCAGTACCTTGCTGTATTTAAAAAAAAATGTGCATATATTGCAAGTATAATTTTTTGTGACTTGTTTTTGTCAAGATATAAGCAATTAAAAAAAAACGCCGATGGGCGTATTTCGCACCTGAATAGTAAATTAAAAAACGCCGATTGGCGTCCGCCGCAGCAAATGGGTTAATTTGATATTAATCAGTCCAATCTTTTAAAGCCATTGCAAATTTGATTAGACCAATTAATAATTATAAGTTCTTAATGTAAATTGAAGCTAATTCATAAGAAGACCGCGAAAGATGAGCATTGATTTGTGCTCTATTGAAGCTCCTTCAAAGGTATCAATGACTACTATACTACTCCCACTTTACCTGCATATAATTGACTAATAGTTAGAATATTCGCCTTAACTAATGACAGCCAGCGTAAGGTACAATACTATTTTAAGCAAATTTTTCCCTACTAAAATGAGAATATGTTCCTTAGATACGTTATATTGTCATGTTATATTGTCACGCTATTCTTTTACAAAATTCCTTTTAAATCTTCACAATATATTATCCAATTTGTTATCCTCTGTGACTAAGTCCTAGTTATTTTATCTAAGATTGCGCCTCATCCACTAATGGCGAGGCGTGAGGAAGATACATTGTGTGCAGTTTCTTTTTACTTCAAAGTGTCGTCCGAGAAAAATCTTATAAATTGGTCGTCTCCACAGAATACAAACTCGGATCGCTTCAACGAGTTAGCGTCATTAGGGAAACAAAACGTTTTACTCTCGTATCTCGCCATAATGACACGGAATACAACTTGCCTACAGTATTTATCTAATGTAAGCACGCATAATAATCATGTTTAATTTAGTAACTGGAATTAATTTCCCGTTTCATGGTTGCTATTGAATACATAGTAATCAGTAGTTAACATTAAAACATGTCAACGTGGAACATGTACGAACGAATATACTAGGCACTGCGAGCTATGTTAAATTTAACTAATTAAACAAGTTGCAAACTAAGCGTTTGATTTAATTAGGGGCAAATAAGCACAAATAGCAAATTGTGTAACACTAGTGCGCATAGTAACTTTTCCTTTTCCTAGATGTTGCTAAGTTTACATGGTTTCCGTAATAAATTTGTTTTGTAATTATTTTTCACAAGCACGAATCCGATTGTTTTTAATACTTTTATGTGAAGGTCGGCAGGCAGGCCGATGACACTTGATGGTACGCTACCTATTAAAACAAACAACGCCATAGTTAGGTGCTGCAACAACGCTGCCGTAGCAGAAAAAAGACGAGGGATTAGGATGGGACAGGAAAATAGGCTCTGGTACAGCGAACTTGAATACAAGATATATATTATTTCGATGCTCTAGCATCCCTCACTCACTAACCGATACATAATAGCACACGAGCTGTTATTTCTCGGTGGTTATTACTGCGGTAATTTCAAAATATGACTGCTAATTATTAATAGTTGCAATTACTTTACGATAGCATTGAATTGAAATCAGTACATTTTTGTAATCACATGTTTTTGTATAATGATACGTTGTTGCGAGGTAGATAAATTAACTGACTACTTATAGCAATGTCATTTATGATCACTTCGATAGCAACGCCAATACACGAATGTTACTAAACGTTTTCAACGAAGCAAATTTTTTAAATTGAAGCTTTACCGTCAGATTATTACCACTTCACACTCCCCTCCATTTTGCCGCCTATCATCATACGCATTAGACGAACATCAAAGAGGCGATCAGCAAATGTAATACACCGGTATCTGCGTGATGGATGAACCTTCCGCCAGTAATAGCTCCTTATAAGACACTCATAAAGCACTATGTCTGAACAATGGGCGAGATGGATGCACCATTGTTAACTTTATCACTAGCTTAGTGCTTACAACAACCTCCGTTCTTTGTGCTGTGATTATTTCATAAATTATGTTGATATGATGCTTTTGCAATTTGTTTATCTCATATGATCATTGAATGCAACCCACTTATAATTTATCGCTTTATAGACTGATGGTCAACTTGACGGTAGGTGGCAACTGTGGCTTATAAACACTAGCAACATCAAGACGACCAACATTAGGATAAAGGTCAAAGGATAAAGGAAAACAGAAAGGTGAATACTTTGTGGGAAACATGCCTCACAAAAAAAATACAAGTATTGTTAGTTACTTGTTATGCTGTCTTATGTACTTAAGGGGGTGATTGATTCCTGTCGGAAAATGGGCTGTGCAGTTTACGACTACTGAACGCAGTGTGTGGCCCGGCCCAGTCACTACTAAATCTTGTAATCACAATTATCTAGTATATGTACCTCACGCTTATAATTTACAATTTTTTGTGATAAACAAGTTTCTATCTATATAAAAAATGAATATTAGTGTTCTACGTGTGCATTTTCTTTAATATTTTATTATCGTCTAGCTGGCGCCCGCGACTTCATCGGCGTTGAAAAAATAAAAGACTGACATTATTTGCCAAGCTTTGGATCTTTATTTTTAGATAGCTGGTGCCGGTGGCTTCGTCCGCGTTGAATATATTTACTATGTCCATTCTGAAATTCTATTAACTAATGGTGAATTTTTAAATCGAATGAGTAGTTTACGTCCTATATTACTCATAATATAAAATAACAAACAAACAAACGTAAAAACTTTACCTTTTTATAATATTAATAGGTATCAACGATATACTTAGTTCTAGGATATATATTGAGTGTTATATTCCAACATCTTTCTATGTAAAATAATAATTTTATGTGGCAAAATAGTGCTTCTTGAATGAAACACGTTGTTTTATTTGTCGCACTCACTAACATTCATGTCTTTGATATGTCAAAAATACCGCCATTCGAGCGATCGCAGTTACAGCACCTTTTTTGACACCTAAACCACTATTGTGGTATTCCGTGCCTAAACTTAGTGTCCAAAAAAGAGATTACTGAAACACATGCATGAACTACAAGCTTTAGTGGTACCGGCACGATAATGAAAGTAATCACAGTATCTAGTTAAAAAAAATGCATATAATTAACATTATGTCGATTGAATATATTATAAACAACATTTAATTAAATCTTTAAAAAAAGACTTGTTCACGTTGATTTCATAAAAATGTCTGAGCTTCTTAGAGTTCATTGACTAGCGCAGATCGAGTCAACCATTCCACAAAGGGTCCAATTTTGCGGTCACCAACGGAAAATACTCATTACGATATATCCTAACGACGACATTTGTAACCGACATTGTCTACAATTGCATTGCCTCGTAAATATCAAAATACTTATATAATACAAACTTTTTGTGCACTAAGTGCTAATAATGATATAATATGAAGTAAAATCTTTTCTGCTTTAAATTTCACAATAATAACGATGTATACATTTGTGGTCATATAACCCATTGCTGTAAGGGCTTCAAGGGAATACACTAGACAGTAATTGTTGAACATGATTCCGTAAGCTGTTTAATGTTTTAATATTTATTGTTTTAAATGCCTCAAATAATATAATCTAGTTTTAACGATCTGTCGCTATTTGTTGAACAGTTTTTTATTTTTTTATAAGCTAAAACTTACAAAATATGTAGGTATGTATTTAGTTTAACGTCATCCATTGTCAATTTTCAGTAAAAAGATTGTACGCGTTTTTTAACTTTCATTTTTATTTTTAAATATTTAACGCGCTATTTTCAGTAACACTATTAAAACAACGCAACGGATTGTAATGCGATTTTCACTAATTGAATGAGCGTTAAACGAGGAAGGTTTTTTATATATATATAATTTGCAGGATATAATTGTTCATAACATAAAACAAAAAATAGATATGGTAAATATGGTCTTCAATAACATAACTAAAATCTATTTGTAAGTTTCTTTATGAACGATTTCATTTGAAATGTGCTAATATGGCGTGAGCGCGTGTTAAATTAAATTTTCCACCTTATTTACACAATTGTTCTTGTTTGGCGCAAAGACAATGTAACATTAATAACTAATGTAAATAGTATTAATTAATAATTCACAATGGAAAATTGACAGGTATTGAGATACATATTTGCAAAGAAAAAATATATGCGCGTGTACAGAGTAAGAGTTTGAGAACAGAAACTTCTTTGTCATCCAATATTAGTAAATAAGCGGTATAGTAAGTATATAAGTAAATATAGTAAGTAGATGGCACGTAGAAACGTTACAAGTGTAAAGTGATCGTTACACTGAAGCGTCACATAATATTCGAACTTGAAATTTTACTCTCATCGCGGCCAAAGAACGTTTCACTTCAAAAGAGCAAGTATAAGAAAAACCTCTTTAAAAATCTGCATTCCGAATTGGCGGTAGGTAATTGTTAAAAAAATGTGATTCAAATGTAAATGATTGAAATTTAGTCCTATGGAATAAAGGATATTTTATTTGTCATTATTATTGACCTAATTGTCCCTTGATGACACAGTCATGACTCGTGTGACGAAAAGAACCGCTCCATTGTTATTGACTAACAATTGTACAACGTTTACAATACTGTTATTATCCAGGCACTTGTCCTAATGGCTCACATAATGATTTTCGCAACACACGCGTTTCCACCGTTTCTATTAGTCCCGGTTGTATTGTTTTTAATCGGCGTGGCTTGGTTAAGTTCAGTTGTTTTATAATTCGGCTTATGTAATACAGATTAAACCCTGTTGTAACAGTATGAAAGGCGCCGCCTGTTCCACACTAATGTCCACAATAATTAGTACACAGGACGCCCGCCCGGAACTCTTTTATTACGCTTAAATGCCCGCCTAAACTGTTCGCCGAGTAGTCGTCATCTCCCGATTGCGTCGTAAAAATGTTAATTTCATGTCGAGCGACACTGTCTCTGTCCCGGCTGACACACAATACTTAAACACTCATCATTCTTACCGTTCAGGTGATGAAACGTTTTTTTATGGTTCGCAAATCTTGAATCTCGTCATGAACACAATCAATAATTTTATTTTATTTAATGTTTTTTTAATGAAGGCTGACGGCCCACTTGACGGTAGGTGGCTGTACCGTTGCATATAGCGAGAGACGTCAGGAACGGATTCTTGCTTCTTATTCATTCATTGAAATACTCAGTTATAATCGTTCGTAAGGCGTAAACTCCAGTCGTGTGTCGGAGCTGACACACACTTTTTTTTTTTAATACAGTCAATTATTAATAAATTGTCAATAAAATTTGTACCACCGATACCATGATGCCCTCCATGGTCCACAACTAGTTACCTACATACATACAAATAATATAACCTCTCAGACAGTTTATATACTTATTTGTCTACATTGTCAGATCCAAGAATTGAATATATCACTCGAATAGTATTGACATTAAAGCTTTCAGTTCGAGAGTAAGTTGGTACATATTAGCTTTCGTTCGTACATACATACATATTAGCTTACATTCGCTCCGCTATATTGTCAATGCTGAAAAACATTGTTTCCCTTTCAGATATATGCGACTGATAAATTACTAAAACAAGAATAACTAAAAGCAAAAAACTGAAACAAGAATCTTATTCATTTATCTTAGTCACAATTATCGCCCTTATTTAAGTTTTTCTCAGGAACAATATAAGAATATTATTACTTCCTAAAATCTATATAAATAAAATCAGAGTGTCTGTCTGTGATTTGCGAAAAACTGCCTCAAACTAAGCTTAGAGAGTCATTCGCATGCTGTTAAAACGTAAATAACTTTTTTTAGAATTGTTGTCTGTCTGTCTGTCTGTCTGTCTGTTCGGGGTAATCTCAGAAACGGCTGAAGCGATTTCGATGAAACTTTGCAGACATGAAGAGGGGGTCGTCAGGAGTAACATAGGCTACTTTTTGTTTATGTAAATTGCGGTAGGTACATACACCAAAATAACATTTTTTACAATTTTTGTCTGTCTGTCTGTTTGTTCCGGATAATCTCTGAAATAGCTAGACCGATTTTGACGGGAATTTTATTGGCAGGTAGCTGATTTAATAAGGAGTAACTTAGGCTACGTTTATTTTAGAAAAAATACACCCCGGACGAAGCCGGGAGCGGGCCGCTAAATGTATTGCTAAGCGCAAAACTCGAGAACGGGTGGACCGATTTTAATTCTGTCTTCACTCATGGACAGAGGGATAATCAGGGAAGGTTTTTACGTTAAAAAAATGCACCTCGGGCGAAGCCGGGAGCGGACCGCTAGTTTTTAATAAAACTTTTAATGCAAGTTAGATGTACTCTTATAACAATACCTATACATAATTTCTCAATACTACATAAGTTAATAGTAATGGTGAAACACAGGTCTCACTAGTGTTCCTTCTATAGCAATAGTAGCCGACCAGGTGGTGGCCTTATTAAATTATTAATTTCACGCGACTTATTATCTATTGTTTGAAGTTAAACAACAACAACAAAAAATTACGTCATAACGCTTTAATTACTTAATTAACTGTGGTCTTATAAAGAGACGAGTCCGACTCAAGTTGGATTCTTTAAAGCCGGTCAAAGTGGCAGTATTCGTATTGTATGAAACAATGGACAATAGTGGACGTGGCCAAAGAAGAACAAGCAATCTCATAAGATCACTTCGAGTCCAGTGAATGTTAACAAAAACAACGAATAAAGCATCGAACCATTATGCTTTCATTTAATTTCATTTTTTTAATTTGCTGTTTTTAAATATATTAATTAGCGAAGCGCGAATTTAAGAAAAATGTTACTATTACAAATGAGAGTACAAAGCGATGATAATAGAATAAAAGGTCTTTAATATTATCTGAGTTCAATTTAAAAACAATTGGAAATATTGTTTCATCACCTGTATGGAAAAATAACCTATGATATTTAAGTATTCTTATACACAGAAAAACTTAAAGCCAAGAAATTCAAACAACAGAACTAGTTAATAGTAATTAACTAATACATATATTTTTCTTTGCAAATACAAGCCATACAAAGAATAAACTACGGCCGAGTCCGATAGTTTTCCTCGCGTCACGTTTACGCCATAAGAAGCCGTAAAAACTCTCGTTAAAGACGTCACACAGTATTTAACGAGTCCAGTAGGTATACAGATTACATACATACAGGCAGTAGGCGGTGAACGGCGACAGATAGGTGTAAGGTGTACGTAGTTGGTAAGTTTTTGTTGCGAATCTGTGCCGCGGGGTCAACGCGAGTCTCAAATGGAATGCCGTTAGATTTATCCTACACTTTACCTGCCATAACTAAGACGCCGTGAACTACGACTAATATACTGGGACTGGGACTACATTGATGAGAATTTGATGGTTAGTCGGGATTTTGTGGCTTCTCTTTGAACATAATGACATATTATGCAAGACTGATTAATTTATTAGCATGAAATCACCCTAGTTATGTACAACTTGTTGCAATAAGGCTTTGTCTAATGGTTGCCATGGGCTAAAAACTATTTAAGTAATAATTAATAATATTAGCTAGTTAATAACATGTTCATCTAGATCAGGGTTCCCCAAACTATTTTGGACAAGTGACCCCTTTTCAACAATGAACTGTTACCTCAGACCCCCATGGTCAAATTACCTACTTTTAAGACCAACCCCCTTATTCATAATGGTCCGCTAACTTAAAGCAGCTATCTATCTTAGTCTATCTTTAGTTTTTTCCTATTGGTACAAAATACCTAGGTACTAAGGTGCCAATTAGAAAACTTTGCACTTGGTTAAGTGAGTGAAGTTGATTTCATTTTCTCGTCAAAATTTAACAAAATAAAAAGACAATCCAATTCAGTAAATATCAAGTTTAATTTATAATTATTACAAATTAATACATAAAGCATCTTAAGTTGGTAGGAAATTATATTTTAAAAACTATTAATTCGCAAAGAGAAAATAAAACATTCAGTGCGATGGATGAACCTGGTGACTATCTACCAATCTAGCTACATCCGGTTCAATATTAGTGAGTTGCAGCCTTAAATCTCCACGTTCGTTGATTTTCAAACGGTTTCTTTGTTTTGTCAAAATGTTTGTTACCACACTGAAGCTTTTTTCAACTAGATATGATGATGGAAAAGCGATAAGGTATTTTTCAGCAATGTTCCACAATGTAGGATACTGTGTTTCAATTTTGCGTTGCAACCAGAACTTCTGATAGCCTTGGTTGAACTTTTGCTTAAGCTCTTCGTCTGTGCTGATGGTAATCAACTCTTCTTGCATTATCACATTGGCTTCTTCTATGGCTGTGGTGTTATACGGATTTATTATCCATTGAGGAATTTGTAAATTTAAAAGATCATCAAACCTCTCCGTAAAATCCTTGTGTAATGCGTCCAAGTGAGTAACATATAATAAAATGTCATCATCTTGAAGCATTTTTGGTAATTTTGACAAATGCGGAAACTGCGAATATTCTTTTCTGCCTAAATTTTGTTTATAAAGAACTAGTTTACCCACGAAGGCCGATATTATTGATTTTGTTTTAATCAAGTTAAGATCATCACCCTGTAGTTGCAAATTAACTTTGTTGAACATTCCAAAGATATCAGTCAAGTAATAAATATCTGTTTTACAATTGTTCAGATTTTCTTTCAAATTCGGATCTTTTTCTTGTAAAAAC
Source organism: Synanthedon andrenaeformis (assembly GCA_936446665.2). Classification (NCBI taxonomy): domain Eukaryota; kingdom Metazoa; phylum Arthropoda; class Insecta; order Lepidoptera; family Sesiidae; genus Synanthedon; species Synanthedon andrenaeformis. Next base: position 10,190,522 of record OW387783.2, on the reverse strand, counting down.
TCCAACACAGATTCAAAAAGGGCTGAAAATCTTTCTAAGCAAGAGCCTCTTGATAGCCAGCGAACTTCAGTGTGCAGAAGTAACCGAGTAAAGACTTCGTCGTTTTCGTCACATAGTTGAGCAAATAACCGAGAGTTCAAAGAATTGCTTCGAATCTTGTTGATAGCATTTATTACATATTGTAAAGACTTATGCAATCTAGGACTCAGCTTTTTTGCTGCTAAATGCTGCCTGTGAATCACACAGTGAATAACCAGTACATCAGGCAGTTGTCGCTTTAAGTGAGCTATAAAGCCACGATGACGACCAACCATAGACGGTGCACCATCAGTCGCAACAGAAACAATATTCTTCCATGGAATAGCTTTATCAGTAAAAAAATGTTCCACGGCCTGAAAAATCGATTCTCCTCTAGTATCAGTCTCTAAATATGCAGCAAAAATCAGTTCTTGGCACATATTTTCATCTTTGATAAATCGAACATATCCTAACAATAGAGCTTCATTGCCGGGTAATGTAGACTCGTCCAACTGGAGAGAGAATCTGCGGGTCTGTAAGAACTTGCATAAAATGTTTTCCACATCGCGTCCCATCTCATCTATGCGTCTCTGAACGGTGTTGTTGCTCAAAGGTATTCTCTTTAAAATATCATGTGCGGGTTTGTGCAATACATTGTTAAGGACCTCCGCAATGGCTGGTAAGATAAGCTGCTCTCCAATTGTATGGGGTTTCCCCGACTTCGCTATTAGTAAAGATATATTATAGGACGCTCGTAAACCATCATTGTCTCGAATAGATGATGACGCAAACATCGATCCTATGGATGGCCTTTTGTCTAGTTTTTCTTTCAGTGCTTGAAAATATGACAAGGGCTTACTTTTTTTGTTAGCATGTACTCTTGATAAGTGGTCATCCATTTTTGAAGGCTTCATGGCATCGTTACTAAATACTTTTTCACATATGAGACACATCGGGAAGTGTTGATTTGATGGAGATGCAATAAATCCGAACTTCAAGTAGTCCAAACTGTATTGTCTGCATTTTTTTTTCGTGTCCGCCATCATAAAACTTTCAGTAATTCTGCAAACAAAAAAATAAGGAACCTAAATAAAAAACAATAATAAACTGTTAAATTTGCACACTATCTTATTTTTATCACACTCAGTTAATGGATTCTTGTTAAGTATTACTGACTTACTCTTTGATAAACTTTGATACCTATATTGGGAAGTAACTACAGTAGGTAATTAGGTATAGAAACTTCGTATTAGGTAATTAGGTAGAATAAGAACGAAAACCAAAGACTTAAGTGTTAGTAATTTTTACAAATACAATTATACATACCTATTTAAAATATGTTGTATGTTGTGTTTAACACTTTTTCAGTCACTTTACTTCACTTAATTTAGCTTTGTAATAAGTTTGTAATCTCTTGAAATAAATGAGTACTTAGCTATATGAGTTTTTATCGTTCAAGCTCCAACGAATTTCAAAACGCAAATGAACTTTCAACCTAAATGCAAGCTCGTTAAATAGTAAAATATCAGGAACATGTTTGGACTTGATCATGAATTCGTTCGTCTTAATTCGCGTAAAGCCGCTATCACACTATTCAATTTGAACGATTCCAATTTAGGAAATCGGAAGGTGTGATCGCAGTTAGAACAGATTGGATTCAATTAAGAGTTTATCCATTTTCAACTCTATATCTTCGATTTAGAAATCAATTTAGCGTAGTGTGATCACGAGCTCACTACTTAGATTCCTAAATAGGAATCGTTCAAATTGAATAGTGTGATAAGCACTTTATCGTCAAATAGAGAGCAAGTCAAAACGCCGCTGAAAGACGTACGCTCCAACTCAATCTTGCACAAACTTGTCCACATAGACTTGCCGAGTTTTTCATCTTGTACGAACTTGAAACTTTACATTCCTGGAACATTATTTCCTACAAAAATATTAATTATTCTTAGTACACGTAACACAACATAAACAATACAGTAACTACCTACTTACCTATCTTGAAAGTTTTAAATAAGAACTTGTGTTAATATAATAGGGGTCGATTTTTAGACCTCGTCGACCCCCAAAATCACTTTTCGTTTATGTCGACCCCTAGGAAACCGATATCGACCCCAAGGGGTCGATATCGACCACTTTGGGAATCCCTGATCTAGATCGTAACAATATATTATGAAAGGTGACATTTTAAAAAAGATAATATGCTTTTAATGACAACCTCATTAGTTAAATTATATCATGAATGAAGCTGTTTAAATATCTAGACATTTATAATAATAGGGGTTAAAGTATGAAATTGCCGTTTTATTGTAATATGTACTTCGAATTGACATAGAACCTTCATGGTTTGAGATTTTTGAGTGAAACTTTTTTCATACGGTACCTATGTAGTTCTTCTTTTAAAAAATGTGCAACATTCGATTATCAACTTTCAGTTGTTTTTTTTATTCAGCTTAGACAATAAAGATGGATACTTCGAAAATTCGTGTGATTTTTGAATACGAGTTCCGACGCGGAACTAACGCGGCAGAAACAGCTCGCAATATTAATGTTGCGTTTGGAGAGGGGACTGCTAATGAACGCACTGTGCGATTTTGGTTTAAACGCTTTCGTGATGGAAACTTCGATTTGAAGAACGAACCACGTGGAAGACCGCCCACACAGGTGAATAACAATGATTTGAAAGAGATGGTGGAAGCCGATCCGAGCCAAACTACCCAGGAATTAGCGGCATGGTTTGACGTTACCTTACCAACAATATTGACTCATTTGCGTCAAATCAATAAAATAAAAAAATATGAAAAATGGGTGCCTCATGATTTGACTGATCTGCAGAAAGAAACGCGTGTTGAAACTTGCGTTGCCTTGTTGAATCGATACAGAAATGAAGGAATATTGGATCGAATTGTGACATGTGATGAAAAATGGATTCTTTACGATAATCGTAAGCGGAAAATGCAATGGCTGACCCCAGGTCAAACGCCGCAACAGTGTCCTAAAGCAAAGCTTACCAATAAAAAGGTAATGGTAACTGTTTGGTGGTCTCAGCGTGGTGTTATTCACTATAGCTTTCTCCGATCTGGTCAAGCAATAACGGCAGATGTCTACTGCGCCGAACTCCGAACAATGATAGCGAAACTAGCAGTGAAACAGCCCCGACTTATGAATCGATCTTCACCATTATTGCTCCATGATAACGCGAGACCTCATACAGCACGAGAAACCGTTTTAACTCTACAGGAACTGCAATTAGAAACCATTCGTCACCCTCCGTATTCGCCAGACCTTGCTCCAACGGACTACCATTTTTTTCGTGATTTGGACAATTTTCTGCGTGATAAAAAGTTTTCTTCTCAGGAGGCAGTGCAAAATGCTTTCACACAGTTTGTCGAATCTAGATCACCAGAGTTCTATCGCAAAGGCATAAATGAGCTTCCTATTAGATGGCAGCAATGTATAGATAATAATGGTAATTATTTTGATTAAATAAATATGTTAAATTAAAAAAAAAACGAATTTTTATTTTTCAGTACAAATCGGCAATTTCATACTTTAACCCCTAATATATTTAATATATTATATTGTGAGCATATAATACGTCATTGCTTATTGCTAGTAAACAAAATACGACATGAGAAATTGTAAGAGATATCAATTAAGATTATTTATAGAAATTAAAATATATAATTTATATTCATTATTGTATTAAATTAAAATTAACGTCAAACTTGTATTTTAGGGTAGGTACTTGAATTCTATAACGACTCATTATTTGAAAATTGTTACATGACACTCTTGGTCAATTTTATTTGGTGTATTCAGTCTCTTCATGTAGCATACGTTGCAGGACGAGTTACTTTGTAACTCCAAATTTCAACTATTTATTTTTTAAGAATTTATTAATAAGTAAAACTTTACATAAATACTTTAATTTCCAGTAAACAGTTCATTGTCAAAGCGAAAATGAAACATATTTGCGTTTGCATAACATTAAATATTTACATAAAAGACAACGCGCCCCGAAATAATACACTTTATAATTTTAAACGCGTTTGTCACACTATAGTGTAACTATTAACAATGACTAAAATTCTTGTGAATTGTTATTTTAAATAACAAACATTAATAAGTATGGTTATTATACACTATGGTTATTAGATAACACACAATATGTATAATATTTAACTTATTCCGAGAACATCTTGTGATAACGCTTCCAGAATCAGCATTCCTGGGCTTATAAAACAAGCATTGTATTACAGATAACATCATCATTATTATTATTATACCATGACTTATATTGTTATCTCTTTAATGAAGGATTATATCCTTTGTATGAAGTCTTAGTAGTTATAAGAAAAACTTTTGAAAGGAAACATGTGACTTTATCGTTACTATAGAAACTAGCTTGTCGCCGTGAACTAAGTAAATAAGTTTTACGTATGGTAAAGTAACAACTCACAAGAGTACCTACCTACTTTAAAAGAAACTCACTCGGCGAAATCGCTAAGCGCTTCCGCATGATACGCATGCATGATGGGCAAAGCAAATTGTGATGTCGCCGGCGGCGCCACCGCAGTCGATGGGTCATCGACCAAGACAAGACGACACACTTTACTCCAAAGTGTCGCAACGCCCACGCGAAAAGTATGCCGAGAAAACCTTTTCATTTGAAAAGTTTAATTTAAAAAATATTAGACATACACTAAATAAAATGGCTTTAAGTCGAATTGTAACAATTTCTATTTTGGAAATAAATATACATAACGAGCTGACCCGGCGAACTTCGTACCGCCCCAAAATCATTGTTAAATAATATTTATTAATAACACCCGCACATCACAACAACATGAGACTAATCGATGAAAATACTGGTAAAAATACACAGGCAATTAAGTGTTTTTTTCGAAAGATATTTAATAAATAACACTGTTATGGGCAGAGGGAAGAAAATATTCGGAATTTGAGACTAAGAGGCATTAATAAGGTTTACACGTATAGTCAATTTTTTTAGAACTTGTAGATAATGTAAACAATCCGCCATATTGGTTTTGTCAATGGAGAATTAAAAAACTAGTGATGCGAACTAACCATTGAAAACTACAAATGAAAAATCGCGTCTACAAATAAAAAATATGTACATAATAATATACGAGTAGAGTTTGGATTACTGAACTCCTAGTGAGTTTGTACCAAGTTTAAAAATTTAGGTTTTTAAATTTATTACCAAATTGTCGACAAGTTCTAAAAAAATAAAGGTACTAAAAGACTTGTTTTCTCTTTACAACTATCCATATTTTTTTATTTCAGTAGTATTTTTTTTATACTTTACTTAATCTGATTCAGTCTAACTACACACAGTTCTACTTCTCTACATCAAATTTCAAATCAATCGAACGTGTGAAAGTTAATGGGATAGATCTCTTCATCAACTACGAACTGAGCTGATGATCTTCAAATGCCTGGAAAGATCTTCATAAATTATAGCTAAGAACCATCTCGATCACTTTTAGCTTTCAAACAAAAAAAAAACCGGACGTCAATAAAAAGGCGATTTAACCATTATTATCAGTTCTCTGTAAAATAACACCATTTGTGTGGTTTTACGTATCGCGGGTGAATATAGAGATGTAAAATCCATTGTTCTACGAGGGACATTTGAAAAGTTCTTAGCCTAACATACTTAATGAAACCACACGATTTTGAGTTTATTTTTATTTTTCAACATACTCTCCTCCGAGCTCAAAACACTTTTTCCATCGACCCGGTAAGGCTTCGATACCCGTTTTAAAAAAATCTTCGTCTAACTCCTCAAAATAAGCGTCCACGGCGGCTATGACCTCTTCATTTGTAAAAAAATGTTTACCACCTAAAATTTTTTTCAGCTTTGGGAACAGATAAAGGTCGGACGGTGCTAAATCCGGTGAATATGGGGGATGAGGTAACAATTCGAAGCCACATTGATGGATTTCTGCCATGGATTGCACAGAGGTGTGAACGCGCGCATTGTCCTGATGAAACAAGACTTTTCTTCTCAATAAACCTGGACGTTTTTCTTTGATTTCTTCTCTCAAACGACGCAACAGGTTGCAATAGTAATCGGAGTTTATTGTTTCACCCTTTTTTAAATAATCCACGAGAATTATACCCTTTGCATCCCAAAAAACGGATGCCATGACTTTGCCCGCCGATAAAACCACCTTTGCCTTCTTTGGGGTGGGCGATCCTGCTCTTTTCCATTGTTTCGACTGTTCTTTTGTCTCGGGTGTATTGTGGTGAACCCAGGTTTCATCCATGGTTATAAATCTTTCAACAAATTCTATTGGGTTAGCTTCATATAACTCTAAACAGTCGCGAGAAGTTGTGAGTCGGTTGCGTTTTTGTTCCACTGAAAGCAGTCGCGGTACCCACCGCGCAGACACCTTAGAGAATCCAAGTTCAGTAGTAATTATATGATGTGTTCGCTCAGATGAGATGCCTACAGTCTTAGCTATCTCCTCGACAGTCAATCTTCGATCAGATAAAATTAAATCACAGATTTTTTCTTTGTTTTGATCAGTGGAAGCAGTTGAAGGCCGGCCACTACGGGGCTCATCTTGAATGGTCTCACGACCACGTTTAAACTCCGCCACCCAGTTTTTAACAGTCGCATACGAAGGAGCGGTCTCACCCAAAGTAGCAGACATGTCTTCATGTATAGCTTTTAGAGTTAAACCTTTCAAATTCAGGTATTTTATCACTGCACGATGTTCAATTTTATCCATTTTCAAAAATAGCTCTGACTTGACTTACGGTATCACGTGTAAACGAACAATGAGTTACTGTGAATAAACTAAACTGTGCATACTTGTTGCTAAATAATGTAACTACAAAATGAGAGTAGTTATAAAAAAAACCAATGACTTTAACCATGTTAGGCTAAGAACTTTTCAAATGTCCCTAGTATGTCCTATTTATTCCGTAGGTACACCGTTTTTGTCTTGAGGGCGTCGAGACGTCTCAACAATTTTCTCTTTCACTGTCCGTCGCAGATCCTCCAAGAAAATGCAATGTAAAATTTAAGTTAACGATAGTTAGGTTAACCTATCACGTGCTCGCTTATTACCTTTTAATTACAACTAGCCTGACTGTGCGGTTGTAAATGCAAATTGCCAATAATTCAGTGTTGATAATTAAGTGGTCACGTCTGAAATGTACTCTAAGGAAAAACGAGCCGTTATAAATTCTATGTATCTTCTCCGACGATGCAGCTTTATAGCCATGATTCATAACGACCAATTCACGTTGGCAAAATGTAAAAAGGCAAAATGTAAAAAGGCAAAATGTACCTAGTTACTATTAGAACCGAAGGGATGATTTTACTTATCCATTTGACATATACGAGTAAGTATAGATATGTCAATATAGAGTCGGTGAGTAGGAGTTTATTATCAGAAATCACCACTGCCATAAAACTAAAATACAAAGCCTTATCAACGAGTTGTTGTTGATTTTTATTTATTTCTATTTTCAAACCCCGACGACGCCCGACGCCAAAACGGGGTGTTACAAAGTTTGACGTGTGTATCTGTGTATGTGTAACGGATGGATCGATGTAGACCGTTTTCTTTTTTTTTTTTTTTGTAAAAGCAGACGTGATCGAGAGCTACAGTTTTTGAAGCAGATCTTCAGGTTTTTGAAGATCATCAGCCCATTTCATAGTAGACGAAGCAATTTTTCCCTAACTTTGACAGGTTCGATGGACGTGAAATTTGGTGTACTGTTACTCCGGTGGTATTTCCATGACACGGTAAGCTTGATCTGATTTTACAGCATCAAGTAATCAGGAAGGAATAGAAATAGAAAGTCAGGAATTAGTTTATAATTTTAATTATAGATTTTATACATTAAAAATAAAGGTTCATTCTAATTATCTCGGCAACTGTGAAGGAGAATCAACAAATACATTTAAATTTGTGTCCATGATACTTTAATATTATTGAAGCGAAACACGCGATGCCACTCGGTGGACAAAGTCCGCGTTTGGTTCACAAATACTTCAGCACATAAATAGTTTCATGTCCGCAAATTAGGAATACATTAAACTGACTTACTATACCTAATACATTAAGGCGCGATTTCACCATACTCAGTTAGTATTTAACATCGCTGTTAAGGCGATACTATGAGCCAATCGGTTTCCAAACCGGATGTTAAGAGGCTATCTCCTCTTTCATAAGTCAACATAAATTTCCGAAAAAAATATATGTTTTTTATTGATATTTTATCTATATAAGGTACAAATAATACTGTTCAAACTGTTTAACTACTATGTGAAAAAAAAATCTAAATTGAAGTCGTTTTCGGCTGAAAATTTGCATCTGCTTTTAAACGACAAGGAATATTTATATGATTCTTTTTTTAAAATGTTCGTATGGATTAGACCTATATTCTGTACAAATAATGATTTAAAATAAAAATTTTTTCAAGCCACTCTTCAAGCTTACTCGCGCAAGGCCATCGGCTCTTAGAAGGGCCTTAAGTCATTTAGCGCTATCACTCGCATACTGTAAACGTCTGTTAAATGACAACAGCGATGTCAAATACTAACAGAGTATGGTGAAATAGCGCCTAAGTAAGTATAGTAACTACAAAAAGTATGAGATTAGAATTTAGCAACACTTTAAAGTTGTCACAAATATAATTTTAACGCAAGGAACATGCTTTTATAAATTTTGTACATCGTATTTCGGAATTTCTCCCTCTATTTTCATTAGTCGAATTATACTATTATTATTTTACAAATATAATTTTGCCTTATTTTAGTACTTTTCCTTCACCTGATTCACCCCTACGCCACGCTATTAGGGAAACTTTAAGTATCAGACCGATTGTTGTTAAACATCCTGAATACTTATTATACAGCTTAATTACATTATTATACAGCTTGTAAGGTCAGTCTTGTCTCGTCAGAGTCAAAGCGTTAAGGCAAGAAGCAAGCACCCTAACTACTTGGATAATGTGCTAATGTCGTAGTTGGTCACATTTGTGTTTTTAAATATTTCTATCTCATAATTAGTCTATTATAATGACTAAATAGCAATCACTAAAATAACATTCAGGAAATGAGTAAGAACTCAATATTGTGTAAAAGTTAATTTAACTCGCTAAATTAAACAAGCGTAATTGATTTAAATATTGTAAGCTTCCATCAAAATCCATTCAATAGTTTTGCACAAAAGAGTAACAGACATCCAGATATCCATCCTCACAAATATTCGCATTAACAATTAGTAGAAACATCAGTGGTTCATGCAATAAAGTGTACCGAATAGGGCTTACTGAAATAACTTTAGTCTTTTTTATTTCAATGTATAAGCTTTTTTTAATTCGAAACAAAGTTCAAGCCTTACCATTCAAAATAACTCAAAACAAGGTTCAAAGAAATTTTAATAAATATGTAAACAAGGAAATATACAGAATATTATCTGGTGTCCTATTTTAAAGAATATTTTAATTATATTTTAAAGTGCAGATGAAATTGTGCATACATTTTATATTGGTTATAGTCTTCACACAGATGCAATTTTTTTTCTGCAAATTATATATATATATATAATATATACACACAAATCTTTCTTGTTTATCACTCTTTCCATTAGAGAAAACAGTTACAAAATCCATTAGGTGGTTTAGAAGTTAGTGGAGAAACAGACAGATGAAGACACAAACTTTATTTTATAATATTTATGTTACTAATTTCTGATATTATTAGTTAATTTACAAAATTAAATATACACCTATGACATAAAAATTTACAGAACCCACATATGTTTTTTTATCTTTAATCAAACAACAATAAAAATAATTTGTCATCCATATTTAATTTTATTGTCTAGACAGAATGTCATGGTCTGTGGTTTCAGATAATGACATCAGTTATTATAGATCATGCAATTAAGGTGGTAGGTAATAAATGGAGCCACTGAATGACCTTGCAATTAAATGTTCCATTCCACCATACTTGCGCAATATTTTGTATGTGATTTTTTAATTTTAACAAGGGAATTAAAGCATATTATTATTGTATATATACAATGTAAGAATTAGTCCTTGGGTGAATAAGGAATTTTTGCTTAAATTTGGCAATTTTTAAAGAATATAGGAAAATACACATTTGTTTCTTCAGAAACACAGTATCTCATTTTCGCCTTTAACTGAGAGGGCAGTTAGCTTGTTCTTTGCCTTGTTTTTATGTTGGATCTTTATATTATATAATTTCGTTATTCGATGCTAGGTATCTTTCATCACTTTAATATAAGTTACATTCTGTAGGGAGATAATAATTATTATAATATAGCATGTCTTGCCATAAATTAAATACATAATAATTTTTTTTTATTAACCAAATAAAATAATGTAACCAATTACTTATTTGAAATTAAAAAAAAATATAAACTCCCAATGTATTATTCCCTAAAGGCACCAATTATGTCTGACTATTATTAACTATATTATAATAACTTTGTTCATGGCTTCTTTATTTCAAGACCCAGGAAATATACACAAGGTTTTTACAATCTGCAATATATTATAATGTTACTAGTTCATACTACAAACCATTGATGTCATTAATGTTTTGTATAAATATAATTTAACCTACTTTTGTTATTTAAATTACTAGTTAAATTTAGATAATCAATACTTATTTTTTTCTTAAAGAAAAAAATAAAATTATAATTGATATAAGAAGTAATAAAACATTTTAAAACAGTAAGTAGGTTGATATTTATTTTATTTAGATTATATGAAAGTATTTGCAAACATCTTCATCATCATCATTTCAGCCGCAGGACGTCCACTGCTGGACATAGGCCTCCCCCATAATTCATTTGCAAACATACTTATCTCTAATACCATTGGAAAGTTACAATTCATCTACTAATATTTGATAACAATGTTACAATAAAAATAATAATTATAAGTCTAGTTAATTGTAACTTATTGCCTCATTTGTATGATTTATGACTTCAGCAATCAATTTACACAGCACCAATTAAAAAGTCACTAGCTAAATAAATTACTCTAATTTGTTTACCAGTTTTAAATTATTATTAACATTTTAATCATTTGGCTAATTCTACTGAAGTAAATCTACAGTTACTAATATTAAAAAAAGAGAGAGTGGCTTTTGTATGTTTGTTTATATGTGGAGGGTAATCTGCGGAACCACTGCATCTATTTGAAAGGTACATTATTCCAGATGGATATAATAAAATATTATGTATACTAACACCCCCCCCCCCCCCCCCATATGCAACCGGGCGAAGCCAAGATGCATCAGTCTACTGTCAAATAATATTATATCACCAAAAAAATAAAATATTAAACTTAAAACTAAATATCAAAAAACACTTACCTCTTTAACAGTCTCCAGTTTATGCTTAACATCAGGATCGGCTCCTGGCCCAAGAGCAATAGCAACATACTTATTAGAGCTGTCAGCCTTAAGCCCCGGTAGTGATACGCCTTTATTCTCTCCCATGTTTATTGCTGGCTCTTCTAAAGCGTTCACAGGGAGCTTACTGGGACTTTTTGATGAAGAAACCGATGGTGCAACATCGAATTGCGGCCTCTCTAATACTTTCATGCCCATGTCCTCTTCTATTTTGGCTCTCAAACGGTTCCTATCTTCCACTATGTGGGGATCATCTCCGTCTTCGCCGTGACGTGCAATACCGACCACTGGAAAGTCGCCCACGTCGTTTTGTGCCAAAGGCGGTGGCATCAGTAGCTCGGGCCCAGCTTTTTGAATTCTTTTGTACACATTATAGACACTATCGTTCACACTAGTCGAGTTTTTAAATTCTGGTAAATAGAATAATGCCCCTAACCAAACGATACCGAACGTCAAAAGTACAGAAACAATCAAGTATTTCTCGCGAATACGGAATGAACGCCGGCTAATGGACGGCACAGGAACTCCGTTTACAAACCGCTGGTATGTTGGTAAAATTCCCGTCATATTTACGCAAACACAGTAAACAAATATAAAATAAATAATGTCAAGTTGATTGGACACTAGACAGACGACCCGTCACTGGTGGTCGCCATTAAAGAACTATTTCCCAAATTTGACAATTTGACGTTGCACCTTTCGATAGAGTTGCCATTTTCGGATAATAAACTACCTTTTCGTAGATATTGATTATAATTTGATGATGCAATGATCAAGACTTTAGCGTCTGTTCTCACTTTCGACGTTTCGACAATTCTATCTATTATATCAAAAAGAGCAAATGACACGTGCTTTTATATAACCCCTTTATAGTGGTTTCCTCTATGTGAGAGAAACGCAATGTTCATATAATAAAAATATGTATTTCACAAGTATCATTATACTTTTAATCAATACCTTTTATTAAGGCAATTCCTGAATTATAATTATTATTTAACGATCGAAAAAAATGTCAAATAAAACTGCCATGAAAATAACTTAAATCATCGTAATAAATTAATTAGTGTGACGTGTATAGTCAAACTATAATGTTCCTTTTTGAATTACTTTTGATGTATCTTTTTCATAAAATATACATCAAAAGCAATTCAAAAAAAGAAAAAAGGAAAAGAAGAAAATAGTGAGTGGGAGAAAAAGGAAAAATTGTTATGGCAATATTATTATAAAAAAAATCTATAGCGCCACCTGCTTATTCAATTCACAAATATGTTGACGTTTTAGTCACTAGAGTTGGATGTCGATAATGTTGCCATCTGTGCATTGTAAATGTAAATTCTTGGCACTCGTGTGTAATGAGAGGACCTTATTTACAAGTACTATCATAATTTGCTAGATGGTAGTAGCGGCGACCAATAAACATTTCGCAACGCTTTCGACTAGTGTTTATTAATCATTGTGCCAGTGCTGCCATTTTAGCGCTTTCGGCGCTAGATCTAGCGCTTTTTTGCTATGTTCAGCGGGCACTTGATAATTTTAGCGCCTAACGGATAATTTAGCCCTTTCTTAATTTTTTATATGGCAGCACTATTTGTTCCGTGGAGAATAAAATTATTGTCTATGTTAAATTTTGTGCTCTATGCCAGCTGGGTTTTAATATGGCAATAGAGCACGGGGAATCCCATGAACATTAAGTACGGTTTGTTTCATGTTTGGTTGATTGACTTTGCTTCTTTCATTTTCATTCTGTCTATGTGAACGCACTGAAGTTCAAGTTTAGAAATAACGTTTTAAGCACTGATTTTATTAGTTACTTTTGTGAGTGTTCCATAGTGTTGTGTTGGTTAACTCTTTTGAAATGGATGTACCATTATCAAAAAAAACTGTGTACAAACAAAGATATAAAGTCGAATGGGAGAAATCGCCCAACTTTAAACAATGGTTGAAACCTGTGCCTGGAGATGATACAAGGGCAATGTGTTTGTATTGTAGGAAGGATTTTCTTGCCAAATTAAGCGATATCCAGAGACATTGTGATTCAGTTCATCACAAGAAGCAGGCGAAACCTTTCTTGGACAAAAAACAAACACAAATCTCTTCAATGCTGCAAAAACCCGTCGATAAGCTCTGTGTTGAGGCTGAAGGTGCTCTCTCAATGTATGTTGCAGAACACACAGCTATACAAGCAATTGATCACCTTACCGAATTGTGTAAGAATAAATTTTCGGATTTTAAGGCTACTACAGAAATGAAATTGCACCGAACGAAATGTACAGCAATAATTCAGGAAGTATTAGCACCTCATTTTAAAGATTCTTTGAGAAATGATATTGGTGATAATTCGTATAGCTTGATTATAGATGAATCTACTGATGTTTCTGTTCGAAAATATCTCGGTATTGTTGTTAAATATTTTAGCAGCAGTCGCAACGCAATAGTTTCCACATTCTTAGGGCTTGTTGAATTGGAATCTGCAGATGCCGAAGGAATAGTTTCGGCGTTAACAGCACAACTTGAAGCTTTTAAACTTGATAAAAGCAAGTTAATTGGAATCGGAACAGATAATGCTTCGGTTATGACTGGAGTAAACGCAGGTGTCCATAAAATATTGCAGGAAAGGTATGCTTTACCCAATCTAGTGTTGATAAGATGTGTCTGCCATTCGATTCAATTGGCAGTGTCACATGCGTCATGTGAGACTATACCAAGAAATATAGAATTTATGATAAGAGAAACTCACAATTGGTTCAAGCTTTCACCGAAACGAAAAAACGAATATAAAAAAATATATAAAGCGATAAACTGTGGAGAGGAGCCACTTAAGATCTTAAAAGCTTGTGATACACGATGGTTGTCAATTGAACCCGCGGTAACTAGAATCTTAAGTCAATGGATAGAACTAAAATTACACTTTCAATTAATGAGAACTCGTGAAAATTGCTACCAAGCCGAATTATTATATAACATGTACAACGATGAAAGAAACAAAATTTATTTGCAGTTTTTGTGTGGAATACTTAATAATTTACAAGGGGCAATAAAAACTTTTGAAAACAAAACTTCTGACCCATGTCTGCTCTACAATACGCTACATGATTTGATACGAAACATGTGCACGAAAATAATAATAGCGCAACCGAGAATGCAATTCGAAAGCATTAATGTGAAAGAACATCTGTCTATGTCACCATACCTTGGTTATTTATTTGAGAAAGAGATGAACGAGTCTTCATTAAATGAGGATGAAAAAAATGCAATGAAGAAGAGGTGTGTTGATTTTATTATTAAACTAATAAATGAGCTGCAACAAAGACTGCCTGAAAATTTAAAACTACTTAAAAACTCTATGGCATTATCTGTTTCCGTCATTTTAAAACCAAACAGAAATATTGAGAACTTTATACAAGTTTTGGAAAGTCTGGGTTACACAGAAAATATGGATAATGTTATTTAGCAGTGGCAAACTGTTATCCTACAGAACTGGGAAAATACCGAAGATACGGTGAAGTTCTGGACAGAAGTTCAACAGTCGAGGGACGCTGCTAGCTGTTGTCCATATAAAGACTTATTCAATGTCGCGACAAAAATAATGAGTTTGCCACATTCAAATGCTGATATTGAGCGGGTGTTCAGCTTAATGAATGTGGTTAAAAGCAAGTTGCGAAATGCATTGCATTTAAAAACTATTAACGCCATCCTATTAATAAGAACGGGATTAACCGCGGTTAACAGCAACTGTTATAATTATCAACTACCAGCTGATATTTTAAGTAAGATAGGATCATCCGAAAAATATAAAATAAATACTACTGAACCTAACCAGCCTGGACCCTCGAGTTCAGCTATGATGGAAGAAGAATTTTAATTTTTTTTTTACTTGTTTTTTACTTAAAGTTGACTTTACTATACCCAAACTGTAGGTATAGAATAATATTATTATGTTTTCTCTTCAAAATTTTATTATTATTGTAATAAAAAGTTGTTTTTCACTACAATCACTTCGTATTTTACTTTATTTTTGTCGTGCGTATGACGCTTTTTCCACGATCAATGTGATTACACAATCTACCATACTAAACACCTATAGCAAAACAACGGAGCCGTAAACGAGATGCGTTTATACAAGTCGCAATCTGCGTCTCGCTTCCAAAA
Source organism: Synanthedon andrenaeformis (assembly GCA_936446665.2). NCBI lineage: Eukaryota > Metazoa > Arthropoda > Insecta > Lepidoptera > Sesiidae > Synanthedon > Synanthedon andrenaeformis. Next base: position 10,174,915 of record OW387783.2, on the reverse strand, counting down.
CTTTATCAGAATTGTTTTAAGAGCTCATGGTTACAGCCCATGTTTATGGGAGATTATTTAATCACACTGATCGTCTAAAAAGCGCCTCAGTTAAAAGTTCGAATTTAGCGCTTTATTGACTCGTTTGAGCCGATTTAGCGCTTTAATGGCTCGTGAATATATTCGAATCTAGCGCTTAATGCACCGCTGTCAGCGCTGATTAGATTTTTTCATCTGGCAGCACTGCATTGTGCCGTTTTTTTTTCAGTTTTCACAATAATCTCATCACGACCAGTAATCAGATCTAATTATTAATTTTATTATACGATATATTTGGCAAATAGAAAGCGACCTTGTTAACTGGGCCACATAACTGCTGGTGGTTTCGCTGTATAGTATACAGTTAGCTCCTGCACTGTGCATGATGTGGCTAGACTGTCTCATAAATATAAAATTATACCTACGTTTTGTTCTATTTCTTTATTATTACATACTGGCTGGTGCCCGCGACTTCGTCCGCGTAAAAAAAGCAATACCTATAACGCTTGAAATCTTGTTGCTATTAACACTTTGGCCAAGCGTTAGTTTTTTATTTTCTTATAGATCTTACGGGAACAAACAGTCCTTTCCTTTCCTGTATCCGTGACAACGTGTAAAATTTCATGTTGTGTGTGTTCATGTGTGTGTACAAAATTTCATGGTGATTGGTTGAGTAGTTAAGGCGTGAAAAGGTAACAGACAGACAGAGTTACTCTCACATTTATAATATTAGTATGAAAGTACGGATTCAATGCCTAAGTAGGTTATTTTATTATAAATTAAAAAATCTTTGTGTAGATACCTATCAGAGTCCATAACACAACAGAAAGAGAAATATCTACTACTTATACTTACGTACCAACTTTCATAATTATGCTGGACATAGGCCACAATATGATACGATACTGATTGTTGAAGTCATGCTATCCGTGTTTCGAATGTTATATGTTTCCGAAGATGGTTTGTCTTCTAGGACACTCAGATTTTCTAACGATGTTTTCTTTTACCATAGAGTAATTGATAAACCGAATGCTCGACATCGTTATCGGCAGACGTCAGAGACTAACTAACTAACTAACTAACTAAGAAGCTGTTACAGAATTTTTTGTGGACTATTTACAGCAGTCTCAGATCAAACAGTTGCTCCATTCCTGAAGCGAGTGAATGGGACAGTTTCAACGTTTTAAGTCACTTTTTTATTTACGTAACAGTAAAACAGTAAGTAATTTATCCATAAGATAAGTAGGTTGAAAGTTTCAAGCCAATATGATGAAGTGAAGATCCTGAGAAGAAACTCATTACAACTATTATACACCAATCAGAATGGTTGAAATTTACATTTCAGAACATTGCACATCTTGGTTCACTTTAACTATTCAAACTATTCAAGACTCGATGCAAATAAACCATAACGTAAATTCGAGATTATATGTAATACTACTGGTTAAAGTACTATTTTCTCTATGGTAATACTTATTTAAAATCGCAGTAAATGTTGTAGTTATTAGTTTTATTTTTATTTTAAAATTGATTTACGGTAATTAATTCACTTTGATAAAATTTGAATATAATTTATGATTGATTGTACACTGACCAAATGAAACTCTGACGATTTGAAACTCTGACGAGTTGAAACTCTGACGATATGGGACCAAACCGTCGCGTCGATTCTACGGCTTCTAATTTTTCATTACAAAAAATCACATTCATTCTAAACTCTAGTTTCCCCTCAAAACGTATAAATCTTACGCCTAATTCCACACTTACGAGTAAGTAAGTAACTTAGTAGGTATACGTATTTTTTATTGTTTTTTTTTTACATAGGTAAAACAATAATTTCTCTTGTCGTCATGATAGTGTAGGTAAGTGATGGATAGGAAGGAAAGATAATCTAAAAGAGATAAATAAGAAACCGTATTGTTTAATTTAATTGTTTTATTTATTTGAAATTCTTTTATAGGTAAAAAATATTTTATTTCATAACTTAATTTATAACGATACGAATAAAAGTACCATAATAATGTAAAAAATTCTTAAAATAAGTAATCGGGTACAATATTCATATTCTCGAATGAGATCAGTCAAGTTTTGTATATTAACATGATTTAATGTTTAGACAATTTACATGCTTAATTTATATTTAATTAAATATATTTAAAGTTATTATTATACATTTTCGTTGATTTTTTTTTGCTGACATGAACGCTATGAATGAGGTTTGAATCTTGACATATAGAAGTCGCAGTCGGGGCAATACATTGCAGGAGGACCAATCGACTTCTTGCGGCACAAATTACACAGAGGTTTTTGTCCAGAAATCACATTAGTAGTGTGACTATCACCGTTAGTGTAGGAATTATTTCCACTTATTTGAGGTGGTACAGGAGACTCCGTACCACCTTTAGTGCCGGGTTCAAAGGAGACCGATTTCTTTTGTATTTGCTTCGGCTGTGGTAAATGTTGGTACGGGTTGTAACCGTTTTGTGCGTAATATTGACTTACCTGGTCAGTGTTGCCATTGTTTTCCATACCTTGATTGTAAATAGGCCGTTGTTGCTGAGAGTTCGCGTAATGGCGTCCTTCTACTTCGCGTTGTTGACCATTCGTCTCGTTGTCGATATAGTAGCCGGGTGGTACCTTTTGATACGCGCTGTTGTATGTATCGGCTTGTACATCTCCATGAGGTGGCGGGACTCTTTGATATGGCGACTGGCTGCTGTACAGGTTTGTACCGTTTGTATGTGGATATCGACTAGAATAATCGGAGCTAGCGTAACTTGTCGGTGGGTTGTGATAGCTCTGGTATGCTGGTGAATTGGTGGGCACACTTTGGTACTGCGATGTATTATTTTGATTGATTTGTCGGCTTGTATTATAGTTGTTATTAGAAGAAGTAGGCGAAGTTGATTGTTGCGACAGTCTGTGATAATAAGCGTTATTTGGCGTTTGATTCAACTGTTGAAGTTGGCTCGGTGGGTGCGGATAAGTGTTTGGAACCGGTCGCTGAAAATTTCCAGCATGCTTCGCTATGAAGGGTGTATGTGAAGTAGGCGTCATTCTAGCAGGATTCTGACTCAAGTTCGGTGGGTTTGCGGCATTGTGATTAGGGTATGCTGCGGGTGGCTGATTATATGGTATAGGGTGTGCATTTTGATTATTAGCTGGTAGAGACTGGTATATTGTATTGTTGTTAACGGTACTTTGATTCTGAGCCGTATGCATAGGCGGACTTGTACTATAAACACCAGTGCTCTTTTTAACGTTGTATTGTTGTTGCGGACGAGTTTGCGCTACTTGATAAGTCGGATATGTATTTTGAACTCTCACGTAGTCAGCGTGCGTATTATCAGTCGGCACAAACGAATTCTGAGACAGAGACGATATTGTGGACCGAGAAGATTGACTGTCGAACGATTCCTGTCGTTGTAACGATGGCTTCTCAGATTGTAATGGCATCGTAGTCAGTTCAGGTTTGTTCATGGCTGATTTCAGTATACGTTCTAAGATCGGATTAGGAATGTAACTGTCATCTTCCTGATCTTCAGCTGTGGCAACGAGTATTACTTGATCGCAAAAAGATACGGACTTCTTTTTCGGTTTTATTCGATCGCCATATTGAATGATGGCATTATTTTTCTGATCATTATATTCTTCTTCCATTTGCTTAGGATCAATAGAAGAAGCGGACGCTCGACGGTTATATAATCCTGTATTAGATTGGTTGGAACAATTAATTACATCGCGATTTCCACTCATATTTACAAATCCTATGTGGGATCTTTCCCCGTCAGTAGATACATTTTGCGCATTATTTTCAAATCGGGACGCGATATTTCTTACATTGTTAGTATTGTCCAATTTTTGAGGATTAATTTCCATAGGACCCGATAAATGGCCCTCTATGGAGCCTGATCGTTTAAGCTTGAGAGCTGCTTGCTTAGCTTGTAATTCCTTGAGCCAATTATCTCCCTTATTATTGTTTTGTTCCAACTGATTCAACTTCGACATGCCCTCTTCGTTTCTTAATATTTGATTGCGCTTTTCTTGCAATTGTGCTAAAAGAGATCCCCTGGGTAGCTCGGTTTCTACGCCATCGGTGATATTATCGCTTGTCTGTATTTTTTCCAATTGGTCTTTAATTGGTGTTAGATCAATGGGGGGTGGCGGTGGAGGGAACTCTTCGCTATGTTGCCTAGAATGATTTACAGAATTCATTGGGCTAGGGTACGGTGGCAGTTCAAATAATTGCGGAGATCTTCTAATCGGTAGAGCGCAGTCGACTACGTCGACACCATTATCAAACGCATTGCTGAGATTTTGAATGTTGTTATGCGATGGTTGTATGCCTGTATTGACATCCCTTTTGACTGGGCTTTGTTCTTGATGTATCATAGCTTTAGTTACGACCGTATGGAAGTTAGGAGAATCCTCTAGCCTATTGTAATGATTTGGATTACCATCATAAGATGGCAAGAAGGGCAACGATTGCGGTTCATCGCCATATTGTTCCGAAAAACCGCCATCTTCTTCGTTATCTTGAGTATAATTATATTCGCCGCGATTTTGTGTTGGTATAGGCAAAGGTGGACGTGTTTGTATACCGTGCTCTATCACTTCAGTTTCAAACTTAGTCCCGCTAAGCTGGGAAGTGGTTCGCAGCGGCGGCGGTGGGGGCACTTTTGCCGCCGTTAATATCTTGCCAGCACTACCGTGAAAACTCTTTCGCATCAGCTTACTTCTCTCCAGATTTGGATTAGTTCCACTGGATGTGGAATATTCCAAGTGGCCTTCAGATAAGTAACCACTCATATTTGATTTATCTTCCATGTTTTTTCGGCCTACATCGCTATCGTCAATTGATGATACACGTTTCTCTTTAGAATTTCCTTCGTTACCATCATTACCTTCAGTTAGATCTGGCATCGATCGATTTTTTCTTCGAATTAGACCACCCATAAGTAACTTTCTTCGAATCTTATGCTGTTTCTTATTGGATTTCTTATCCTCAACAGTTTCTTCTTTTTTTTCTGTAGTCACTGATGTTTCTTTTCGAGATCGACCACGATCTTCACTTCTTGAACGCTTCTCTCTAACTTTATCTTCTTCCCGTGATTTATGTCGTGGAGGTCGTTCACGAGGAGGGTTGTCGATGTCGTTATCTATATTCTTGGGTGATTTCTTAGAAGATCCTTTCTTTTTAGGCAAAGTGGCGTAAATTTCAATCGTGGGCGAGTTTTCGAGTCCGCCTTTTGTATTTCTTATGGGAGCCGTTTGTGGTACTTCCATCATTCTATTCATGCCAGCCATCCGTCTCTGAAGGCTGCGAGTGCGCATTACACAAGTATTATGTTTCATACGAGCGAAAGTCATTGTATGGGGATTGTTGTAGGGAGCGTCCATTGCAGCTCGAGCTTTAGACGCAGCAGCATCACACAAAACAAGAGCGGTTTCATAATCCGCCGCATCTTCAGCATGGCGAGATTTCTCCAGTAATCTATCGGCTTCTAGGCATAAAGCCTCACAATCACCGCGTGTTGTTAACTCAGGAATTTGTGCAAGTTGTAAATTATGGCGTAAACCTTGCTGTAGTGGCAAACTATCCGTCGAAGATAAGGAATATGAGTCATATCCCGCATCGCAGGAACCACCGCTGGATAACTCTCCTTTGCGTGTTGGGCTGCTTGGCACACTGCCCGGTCCTCGGCCTCTTGGGTACATATAAGGACTTTCTACAGTAGATGATGACGCTGATGATGCACTATTACGATCACCACTCCAATTACCAGAGTCTCGTCTAGCTCTTGGTCTCTCTTGAGTATCTGATGCAGACCCAGTACTCAAGCTGCGAGCAAGTTGCGCTCTCCGGTTGGCTTGGACCTCCAGCATATTTTCCACTGCTTTTCTACTAACATAATCATTATCATTATCAGGACCTGGAGTGACTGCTCGTCTCGCAAATCCAGCCACAGGTCTCTCTGGAGCTGGCGTAACTGCCCTTCTTGGCTCCGGTGCAGGAAATGGAACAACGTCTTTAGGAGCATGTCGAGTATCGCATGGCGTTCCATCTACAGCTGCATATAATAGTAGCAGCGGTTGAAATCGTCCTCTTCGACATTTTTCAACTACTTGTGACCATTCCGGCCCTATTTCCTTAACGTCAGCGTCATCGAAGTATATCCACAGACGAAGTTTACTATGATAAAAGAATGTGGAGTAGTGTTTTCCATAATAAGTGACAAGGCCAACAAGTCGATGTGTAGCTCTTGCTGCCCAAGCACGATCGACGCACGCGTGAAAGGCGTCCGTAGGTCTTAATTCCGTGCCCAAGGCCGCGTACACTGCAGCAACGTGTTCTGCCGCTGGACGCTCGGAGTCCCAAACCATGCCGATGGATACTACTTCTGGTCGGTTCATTAAAGTTCGGCATATTTGTATTTTAGCTCCACAGGCATTCTGGAAAAGAAAAACAAATTTTACAAATCAACTTTTATTGAGGCTATTCAAGAAAAATTTTCAATTCAAAATCCAAAATTTTTATTTGCCACTGAGTACAATTGAAGATCATAATAATATGATATGAAAATTCGACTTAGCACCTTTCTCTGTCATTGCAAGTTTTGATAATGGTTCAAAGATATTATAATATAAAAATATATATAAAAGGGGTGATAGAATTAATTGGGATAAAGCTTGAATCTCGGACGAGTTGAACATGTACTTCTCGAAGTGGCTAAGAATTAATTACTCCGACAAAGGAAATTGTCATGGTTAATCTTAAGCACCAGCATGTTATATACTGAAGAAAGTATACATATCCACTCGTAGAGAGTTATTGAATTTTGAGGCAGGAATAAATTCATACTTACTGGGCAATCTCTGATGTCTCCCATTCCACCTGCTTTTCTCAAAAGCAGACCAAAACTATCACCATGATCGCCGACAGCTGCTTGAGCAGTTAAGGCAGTCGCAGATACATAGTGTACCATCTGAAATCAAAATTATTATAATATTTTAAATATAGAATACAAGGCTAAATTCATGGTCGGTAAAAAAGAAAGTTAGCTCGAAAGAAGTAGAAAGTAAAATAAAAGTGTATTGAGAGGCGCATGAGAGAAGCCTGCGTATTTTTTTTTTAAATGTGTCAAGAAGCATTTCACACACCTGAGTAAATGGCAACGGCTCTGAGGTAGCTTGACAAGCGCCACAAACGGATTGTTCAACCAACATCATGGCGAACTTTCTGTGCGGTACGCAATGTGGTGCTCTGCAGGCATCATCCTCTCTTCTGTCTCCTGTACCAGCTGCGACATGAGCATGAACCCGTAATAGGAGGTGCTCGAAGCATTCGCTGGCGTCAGCCATGCATCCGAGCTGGAATCGAGCTCCATTACCACCGAGAGCACGACGTAGACCATCGGCCGCTGGTGCCCGTTCTGCCGACCATTGTAGTTGAGAAAATAATTCCTGCAACAAAGAAAACGAGATGAAATTAGTAAGTTTTAAAACCCAAAGTAACCAGAAAAACTAAGTCAGGAGACAAATATTATTTTAACGGACAAATCCAAAATGCTTTCACCAATCAAAAGATTAAGTGCCAATTTTATTGGTTAATCGTTACTCCCGAGCTGTTCATGTTTTATACCAATTTAACCCTTAATTCCACTTGCATAAGAGTCAATGTGGAAGACGTTTAAGATATGAAGGATGGGCCTCGAAAGAAACCGGTATCGCACAGTACCTACGAGATGTTAGGGGTCATAAACACGCTGTGACCCAGACAAGATGATCTTTGATGTACAATCGTACCTTCGTGTGTTTTTTTTACTTTCGTAATTGTTTAAGTAGCGGCCATGAGAAAGGTGTTGCTTTCGAAACAATTGATGCGCACCTAATTGTAGTTTACTTAAGATATTTTTTTTTTAAAGTAAATGTGGTAAGATACTGAGGAAATTGTTTTTAAAAACAACTGATATGAATCATTAGAGAACAACATGAAAAATACAAGGTATTTTTATCTATATCTAACGAATTTAATTTATTTCTTATGCTTGTTTAAGCTGTTAAAGGATGTTGCTTTTGCGCCGTGCCTTCCGTTTCACGTTGCAATTGTCGTGATGGGAAACGAGTAGTAAATGATCGCTCCCATCTTCGTTATAGATAAATAAAACTAAAATAAAAAGCGAATCACTTTTTCAAGTGGTCTTTAATAAAGTTTAATAAACTTAATTTTAATAATAATTAAACTAATTAAAATGTTGAAACAAATGCGGAACTAATGTTTCAAATGTCTGATGATAGTGGCACAGGTTTATTTTATGTGAACCACGTCTAATATCGCGGTATTGTTACGTGTGAATTGTGCAGCGAATGCTCCCAGAACGGTAAGTTGTGACCCTGCTTCTTGCCACTTTCCTGTCTTTGCACTGATCTCAAACTTTATTATGTTATTATAAAGTTTTATTATGTTTACATCAGCTTGACATTTTTCGCTCAGTTCACTATTACCACCATTTACCACCATTAAATTTAAAGGACTCTGTGAACTTATGTTGTTTTAATACATTATAGAAGTTAATTTTAGAAAACAATATTATAAAGGAGTAATGTTTGTATCTATGTTTGTTTGTGTGTAGGAGGTAATCTTCGTAACTACTTATCCGATTTAAAAAAATCTTCCACCAATAGGCATATCAAATAAGTTAAATATTCCACGCGGGCGAAGCCGCGGGGCACCATCTATTTAAAAATAAAGATCCAACGCTTAGCAAAATCATTGCATGTCAGGAGTTATGTCTTTTACTTATTTTTTTGTGCGGACGAAGTTGCGGGCACCAGCTAGTTTTAGAATAAGAATTTTTTGGCAGAATTTTTCCATGGAGTTATATTTATAACTTCATACGTTAGTACTTGATTTATAAATAAAATATTTCCTATACAATACAAGTAAGTTTAGTATGCGCCTAAATAAATATGCAGGACACGTGATTCGAACACAGATATGTACAATAAATATATGCCCATATACGTGTGTTCGTTAACTACTTCAAAATCTTGTTTCGTGTAAGGAACAATAGTCAATTCAAGGCGCGAGTTAAACCGGGGAACGAGCTGCGTTTGCGCATACATAAACTCTCTCGGACAACTTTAGTATTCTCAGGACAAATTGCCTTTGAAGGCTCTGACACAAAAGCCTCTAGGGGGGTCATCCACGGACTTGGCATCACAATAGCTTCGCATAAAATTTTACAAAAACCTTTTTCACTTTATAGTCTCATGCACTTTTAAATGTCCATTATCGAAAATATTTTTATGGAATTTTCGGAATTTAAGTGAATTAAAATTATTTGGTTTATGTTTCGTCTGTTATTTTTTTTTCTTGTTTTAAATTTTATTATATGTTAAAGTCAACAAACAGGCTGACGGTCCACTTGATGGTAGGTGTCTACCGCCGCCGGTCTATGAAGTTATTTCACGGTGGTATTGCCTAAGGGGGTGGTTATTGCCGCCAGACGTGCTGCCCAAATGACTGTGAAAATCAGTGTTGGTTTATCAATCAACACTAATAGTAAATCTGTAAGGGTCTGTCATGGAGTAAGTTACTTTGTTTTCAGAGATATCGTGTTTATAGGTTCTATACATGATACTGAAACTAAATTGACGATTTTTAGAATTTTTTTCTGTATTTATGTATGTATGTATGTATGTATGTATGTATGTTCCTCCATAACTCTGAAACGAATTAACTGATTTTCATGAAACTTGGTAGATAAACATTTGGACGTACGGGACACAGGATAGGCTACTTAATATTTTTCAACGCGGATCAAGTCGTGGGCACCAGCTAGTTCTTAATAAATTCCCATATTAGGTACCTGACAGAGAGATAAAATATGCAATATCTGGAACAGGTTTCTCATTTGATTTATCATTTGCACAAACTGTACATAATGAAGTAACGACCCGCATTAATCTCGGCAAGTTTGCTGTTGATGTCTTTTATATGTATTTACGATAATTGCAGCTTTGAGCTGGATCATTAAGGCCTCCTACTGGAGTTGCTATTTAGAATAACAGCTTGTGTGGAATAACCTTGTAATTTAAATTATAAATTGTAATGAATAATTTAAATTAATATATAAACATATACTTAACCTATTTGTTGAATTTGAACTGCAATAAATTTGAAAATGACGTAAATAAATATGTAGTACTAGCAGGTGCCCGCGGCTGCGTCCGCGTTGAATCCTATATGTTAATCCATGTAATAAACCTTTTAATAAACTATCTGTGTGCCAAATTTCATCCAAATCCGTTTATCCGTTTTTGCATGAAAGAGTAATATACATCCACCCTTACTAACTTTCGCATTAATATATTACTTAGTTGAATTTAATTTAATTTTTTTTTAACAATATGTGGCTATAAATAAAAAAACCATACAATTGAGACAGTATTAGATTGCCACTTTTAGGGTTTATTATGTAAACAAATATTTTAATAAGATTCAAAAATAAATAAATTAAAGAAAAAAATGTTCTGAGAAAATATGAGATATTTCGCTGGGTGCAATTTTTAAGGTGTTTATGTTTAAAACTTACCCTAAATAATAATAAGGTAGTCTGGCTAAGTAAAGGTTGCTCCGGAGGTTCCCTTCTTGAGGAATTAGAGGAACGGGATCGCGGAAGAGTGTTATGCCTCACACCGGCCGCTTTTGACACCACCAACATATCCTTAGGAGGCAACAATTCTCTGTCGCGCAACCCTTCAATCTTCTGCTTCTGTATGGCCGTACCACTCTTCTGAGCTGGCGGGACACCATCGCTGGTCTCCTTACGCTTGTATCGGAACTTAATCATTTCGCTAACAAGTCCTCATAGCTTCAACTCTTAACTACGCCAGTGTTCCATTTGGATTCAATCTTCGTCCTTAGCAGCACAGACACGTAGTTAGATATAGTTAGTTACGACGCTCCCGTGAATTGCAATAAGTAAGCGAACCACGTATAAACTAACACATGCACTTATTTCATTCGCGTCTCTTTTTTTTATTGAGCATCAATAAAAAAGAAGTGTTTCGGCGGGAAAACAACAGTTGCCCGGGCAGGTATTGTGTCTGTTTGCAACAGGTGGCTTAATGATGCGTTTCGATGTTTAAACGTCGTATAATAACACCACATTAATTAATTAAAAACACTATTGCGAGAGTATAGGCACAAAATAAGTTTTTGTTTATTGTTTGACCTTTAATGAGTGTTTATTTTTATTTTTATTAATATACGATCGACTCGTAGGAGGCTTTCGCGCATACTAAAACTCTCTACTCTACGCGCGGGCGCAGCCAGTGGGGCTCTTCACACAGTACTGTGTGCGCCTCAGGTACATTTTTTTTGTCATCTATTGTTAACTTTACACACGTGGGTTCGATGTTCTTTCTCTTTCTCGTACATGTAAAGCCTCCTATAGAGTCAGTTGCTACATCGTTTAAGGCTTTGTTTATTTTCTATGCACAGTGTTAAGTAAGGCTGGTGTTTTGAACTAAAAGCTGTTAAAATGTAAAGCAAATACAAAGCATGTGTCTTAAAATAGTAGGTACTCTCTATCTGGCCATAAAATGGGAGCTAAAATTTCAATAACTTGTTCAAACAATTGTTTTTTTTTTTAATTTAGGTTTTAAACTTCGGCCAGTTTTACTCAGGTGATCTAAGAATAGCTAGTGATTATATTCTAAAAATAAAAATATTATAAAAATATAAATTGTAAAAATATAATATAATTTTCTCTATTTTAATTCGAAAAATCTAAATTCTAAAAATTTAGGTACTTCAGGTCATCACCGCCACAGGCAATCATTGCAAAACTCACAAATTTTACTAAATTTTAATTGATAATTGATAGCAATAGTTCTCAAACTGTCAAATATTCAAAGTCGTCAATTCATATGTTTAATAATTTTTTGACAGAAGTAAAGTTGTTATGATACTAACAAATATAATTTATGAACTCACAACAGTGATATGTTAACACAATATTAGTTTGCCAGAAAAACATGAACTGTTTGAATCGATTCTGGGGACTGCTGTTAGTTGCAAAACAAGTTCGACAGCCTTTAATTAAGGCTTTCAACTTTAAATGAATTTACATACGACAAAACAATAACATTATATGTATTATATATGTACATACATATATATGTACATACATAATACATATAAACATTAATGTAATTTAAGCACATAAATAAGCCATGTCTAAATGTCAAGTTATAATATCCGTATTATATATTTAAATGCAGTTGTAATCTTCTATAATATAAAAATGAATCCCTAAATGTGTTTGCTAAGCGCAAAACTCGAGAACGGCTGGACCGATTTTAATTCTGTCTTCACTCATGGACAGAGGGATAATCAGGGAAGTTTTTACGTAAAAAAAATGCACCTCGGGCGAAGCCGGGAGCGGCCCGCTAGTATTAATATAAATACTATGTAATATGTCCGTGTTACGTTGTATATCCGCTCTTACATTTATTTGTCATACCTATTAAATTTCCTTAAAAGATCGAGTCCGTTTTTAAATTTATATTAATACAAAATATTAAAGTTGCAAAAAAATATTTTGATATATGCAACTCTACATCAGCTTCTGTCGGTTTATCTGTCTTCATCTTCAAAACCACACAACGGATTTTTACAAAGTTTTCAATAATGGAAAGAATAGGTATTTGTAGAAAAAAATTTCATCCGCGCTAAGCCGGGGGCAGGTCGGAAGTGCAGTATAAAATTTTGTACGCTTTAAAAGTTCCTAGTTCTTAAGGAGTCCACAAAGAAATTAAATGCAGTATGTTTACATACCAATAATATGATCCTTGATTGATTTGACCACATACCTTAACCACGCTTGACGTGACTCAACACCCGACCGTGTCAGGAATGTTCAAGGGATGATCGATATGAATATATTAAGAGGCGTTGATCAAATTCTCTGACGTCATCGTATACTAATAAAAACATCATACAAACAAAACTTAGTATTTGTGTGTTGCCCTTAAGAAATACTTTTTTATTTGAAGACTTGAATGGACTTTCTCGTAAATGACTCACTATGTAAGTATGTCGGAGTTGTAAAATATAAGTGGTTTTCCTATACCACTTACGATACGAGACGTGTTGTGTGATACTTTTGGGAGCACTTCATGGAATTACGTATTGACTTAAAATTCTCATTAAAATTGTAAAAGCAGGTAAAGTCAGCGAAGATTTATCTTTACGTAGTACAATATAAAGTAACTTGCCGCCGTCTGTCCCTCTGTATATATGTACGGAATTAATTTTATTGAGGTTTTCACTAATGGAAAAAGCGTTAGGTACACGAGTAAAGTTTTTACAAAAAAAAATTACAAAAAGGTTTTGGAGTTTACTCCTTAAGAATCGATTTTCATAAATCCAGGGTTTGAAAATTTATGGAAGTAAAATCAAAATTGTCACACGGTGTGGGTTACCCGTTAGTTTTAATTTTAGAAACAATCTGAAGTTTCAGAGATATTGCACCATCTACACAATATCTCTGAAATTAGAATATGTTACGTAATAATACATCCTTGCGAAAACTAGATGGCACCGGTAATCATTCGAACAGAGATAGCGCTGATATTAATTCGTTATGAAATGTTTTTTATAATTTTTATTATGTATTTTATACTTAATCGTTTGTAAGGAGTAAACTCCAGTCGTGCCTCGGAGCTGACACACACATTTTTTTTAGGTAAGCATAATATTCTAATTAGTACGCTTAATTTAAATAGGCCTTTCTACAATAAAGTTTTTAAACGACTGTGCCGACTTATAGTGTCTATGTTGAAAAATGGAAGTTAGTTAAATATCTTGATGAAAACCAATGAATTTCGTGATTCATTCAAATCAAGTTACGATCTCACGTTTCGCGTTGCCGATAGTTTATTTCATAAGGCCCTGGCCTGCGGTTAAGCCTTTCTCGGAATAACGTTGTAACAGCGGCGCTCAGACCTCCATACAAGGAAAAGTTAAATTCGCCTACACGCAAGTTACAGACACGTTTTTAAAGTTTTCTAATGACAATTTAATTTTCAACTACAAAACACATTTTTTTTTAAATTTTTGTTAATTAGTTAACTTATGTAAGTTCAAAACTAGGCTTTTCAGAGCTGTATGACTTACATATCTTCTTCTATATCTATACATTTTATAAAATAAAATCGCTGTCCAAGCATGTATGTTTCTGCGCTAACTTCTTCTAAATTATCCAACGGATATTGATACGAAGACGGGAGCGGATCGCTAGTTTAATAATAAGTTAATATAAATGGAGATTTATCTAATAATTACATACAATACTTTTAACAAAACTAACTAGGTATATTATTTATAATTTACCAATGAATCTGTCTTTCTGTGAGAGCTTCCCACGTGCAATAATGTGCTCTAATTACAGAGTGCCCGTGTGCACAGAAAAATAACGGCTTCATAAACTGTTTACTTCGAACTTAAATGGAGAGTTTTTTTAAGTATTTTGCAATGGATACAAAGTAGTCATGCAATATTAGTTTTAGTATTGTATTTCAGTCCCAACAATATCTAAAGTTAACCACAATAACATATTTATTTTACTTTATTATGGTTATAATCAGGGCTTTTTTGTGGGGGGTACGCGCGGGCACGCGGTACAGTTACTTCTTATAAAAAATTAATGTTCAAAATTCAATTTGTAAAAAAGGCTAGTCAAAATATGTTACAAGGAGTTTAAGAGTTGACTTCATTTTAATTTCGTCATTTCTCCGTAAACAGCACGAGCAATAGTCGGATCTGTGCGGCTGTTTATCATTCAATCTACAGTTCGCTACTCACTAACATTGCGACACAGACCTTGTTCGTTCGTACGAGTGATTATACGAGATGCAGTTTCCCGTTTTCTGATTCATTTCTTCCACGTTCAAGCACAGAGCTTATATTTACCTACTGTACTGTGTACTGCCAATCGAGATAAACCCCTCCAACTTCTATGCCCAAAAAATATGTCGTATGTATACCTATATACTGTTCCTGCCACCAAGTTGTCCGAGGACAGTAACCATCGTCTTACAGAAGACGACCACGAAATAATAGCTAGTATGTTGTTTTAATGAACTGAGTCCTGAAGACTCCTCACAAAGAGAAGACAAAGGTATGGCAGTGGTACGTAATTTATTACTAATATTATAAATGTCAAAGTATATCTGTTTTTATACTGAAACTGCTGACGACTGGGTAAGTATATAGCTTTTCTTTTGAGTGCGCATTAGATTATATTGACACATTATGTTGACATAAGTACCGCTTAAAACGACTTGTACAATAAAATATTGTAATTATACAATATCTTGGAATCAAGTGCGTGTGAGAGTCCAAACAAACAGTATCAGATTGCGTTGCACGGTAGAAGGTGCAAACTCAAACAATGAGTTCCATTATGCCAAACAAAACCCTTAATTCTGTTGAATTTTAACATTGCAACAATTGTAACAGACACTTCAAGGTGAAACTTATTCGATTGTAGATATACGATCGATATAATACTCTTTTATTAAGATGCGACTTGTGCAATTTTGGATATTACCTAATCGTTGGACGGTTGCAAAACAAACATTTCATATGGCTAACTAATACTGTGTTCAAGGCTTTAAACGCAAGAAGCTGTAGCTAACATGCTTTATGATTATATTTTTATTTCTAATATGTTTCTAATGAATAATTAGAGTTGATTGATGAGAGATACAGTTTAAGAACCTTTGTGTGCTACAAATGAATTTCATTCGATAGAAAATTCAATTGGAAACGATATTTAATATATCGCGATATATTTAATATTAAGTAAGTGTTGGCTCACTGATCATCAAAACAATTCAAATATAAGAAAACCTTCTTCGTTTATCGCTTAGAAGCTTAGAAGGGAGAAAAAAAGACCAGGAACCGCTTTTATGCACCTATTTACAAGGTTTTAACTTTTGCCTGCGATTTCGTCCGCGTTCCTCGGATTCAGTATTTTTTCCTGGATTCAATGTCTCCTATGTCCTTTTCTGAATCTCTGACGACGTATATGCAAAATTTTCATTATGATCAGTTGAGTCGCGATTAGGTCGCGAAAGCGTACCAAAAAACAAACTGTGAAATTTTTACATCGATTCATTCCTCTAATGACACTAGTTATATTTGTTTTTTTTTAATTGATGTAAGTCGCTATTAAAAAGCCATTAAAAATAATTTGAACATTTAGGTATTATCTAACTAAAGTGTGATGAACTTTTCTGTTTTCAATTTAACTCGTTATCGGTGACATAATCGATTTGTTCTACGTAGCAATTCGATTAACTTGATTGGAGTGCAAAGATAAAGTTGATTTAAACGCAATATGGAGTTACTAAAATGTTATTCTAAAAGTTAGTAAATATAAATAAAGTTGCTTTTTGTTAAAGTTTGGCCAACGTTTGTCTCGTACAGCTCTCTGATTAGACATTAATAAAAGAAACATAGACTTTTGTCCATTAGTCATAAGTTTAATTAGAACGTTTTGCACATGTTAAACTTCCAATATATATTTGACGAACTCATTGGTCGAGTTAATAAAGAGTCCTTTGGTCGACTTAGTTATCTGACTTACGATTACTTACGACACTTACGATACCCCGAAAAACCAACATTGGAAATGAACTTTTCAAAGGTGACTGGTCTGGGTGTACAGGGTCTCACCCCAGCCATTTCAATGGTTATCCAAAAAACTTATAATAGTGTTTATCTTGGGGACCAAACAGCTCGAGTGTTTAGTATTTCCGATTTATTTATTATATCATTGGGTTTCGTAATAATAACATCCAGAATGATCCTCTAAACTTTTGTGAAAACCGCATCAAAATCTATCACCTAGTTTAGGAGAACTAAACAGTAAGTAAAGATTCGTATAGCAACTTTGTTTTATGGTCTGTTAACACATGAATATAGAGAGTATTGACAGCATATGGCAAATTAAATGTTATGTTAATTGCAATTAAGGTTTGTTTTTCTTTATTTTATTTTATAGCTATAAGGTGAACAGAGTTAGTCATGTATGTTGTGCGGATTATTTACTTTACTCAGTAGTGACATTCCATATATAGCGGTTCGCAAAACTGTAGGACGAATTTGTCAATTAGTTTCGAGGGCAATGAGAGTATACGGCTTCATTACGTGGGCTGGTCTTTTGGTAAATGTTAACAGGCGCCTACTAACAAGTGCACTAAACTGTCACGCAGTGGGTGATACAATGGGGTTCATATAATAGTCGGTAATTACAGACATATTATAGCAACTGTTCTAAAGTTCTATCACGTTCAATACAATTCGTTATGTTACTGTACAAGTCGGAAATGTCCATAGGGCGTAGAAAAGGGGATTTTCCTTTACATTATGGAAATATTAAATTAAAATTTTTAATAAATTTTATTAAAATGAGATTAATAATAATAATTAATGAAAATACTTTTTATTTTCAAGATTTAATTTGAATTTAGTTTGTTATATGAAAAGATCGTCAGACAGGCTGACAGTCCACTTGATGGTAGGTGGAAGGTAGCTTAGGAACACAGACTACATTAATGGAGTCCAAAGAGAAATTACAATATTAGTGAAGTTCTTCATAGATAAAGGGTAGATTTATTAGATTCTTAGATATAGGGTACTTCTTGGACTAGGGGTAACATTGTGTTAACACTACTTCCAATTATGCGTTTTAAATGCATTTTATCGTTATAAAAAGGCGAAAAAAATATTTGTAATTTTAAATTGAACAGAAAGTTGCACTTAGAATAGACAATACTTCGAACATTTACCGTAACATAAACAATGTTATCATTAAGTGTAAAAAATACTGTGTGCGTGGACATATGTTCTAAATTAAAAATTATCAACAAAATTTTGAAACAGAAGGGAATTTATAATTTAAAACATTTTTTTAAGGTCGGCAGATATATTTTATCCTATCAATGTTTCCTGTATCAATAGAATATTTACATCAAGCGAATCATCAGCCTGCCTGACGGACCTTTACATTTAAAAAAATCACTTCACAAAAAAGCTACGTACGTTAATACGTTTTTAATAAAATTTGCAAACGGTAGAGAAAAGAATATATTTTGTAATTGCGATTAAACAAGTTATAATTGTCTTTTAACAAACTCTTAAAGCTTGCTTAAAGACACGACGGCTGATCGTGATATTTATTAAAAAAACCATACCTTATGGGACATGGTATTTAACTTGTAAACTCGTAAACTCCATACAAAGTTATACTCTTCATATGTCAATATTGTATGCATATGTCTTGTAACTAAATATCATTTTCACTAACCCTCCAGATGTTTTGAGAAAAGAATCAGTGCTATAACATTTCATTGTTAACGTTCATTTAAATAAATGTCAGTCGAAATTTGCATAAGTACATAAGTCAGCTACATAATGACCCTGAATGTAGTGGTTCGCTTTTACCTATTGCAATACGGGCCGCAGATAGATTTAAATAAATTAATTCTCTCAGCATTTGGCGGGTTATGTCGCTAGCTGTCGCACACACAAGGCTAACGAGTAACAAATTCGCTGAATAAACACAATAATATACACACAAACCGTTCACTTCATTAGAAAGAAACACTAGTAATAACCTCTGACACTTCTTATACACATTATTATCTGATATCACTGTTCCACTTTCATCTATCGGATTTTTAAACAGATAATTCTTATACACAATTGCATAAAACAAAGAAAACGTCTACACGCGACGGTAGAGTTACAGCGTGTACGCAAAGTAAGCAAAAGCACACCAAGTGACAGGCTTCTCGCGAGCAACAAAGACAAACTATAAAGGCTTCGGCGGCGCCAACTATTATGTTGACATAGGTGCGAGAGAGACAACATAAGAGGCTTACGAGGGAGTCCGGTTACTAGTGTTTTATAGTAATTGTACGTAGGAGCTTTATAAAAATAAGCATGTGCCATTTAAGTCACGATTTTAATCGAAACTAAGTAAACTTCAATATATAAAGTTACTGTATGATGTAATCATTATTTTTAATTAAAAAAAGTTTTCCTATGAAAAAGTGTACACATATCAACAAAAAGGTTTAAGTAATTATCTTTGTAATATCTTATCTTTTAAATATCATAAAAAATAAATTATAGTTAATGCATTTTCTTGTGATTTTATATTTGAAACATTAGTAATAAGTATTGAATTACCTGGCCGAGATCGAAATAAACTGAAAAATTTTGTAATAGGTCCGAAAATTAGTTTATCTAATTGAAGTCGTCGATATCCACTTCTGTCTGTTTATCCGGTAACTTCTTCTAAACCAGCCAACGGCTTTCGACACGGTTTTCAAAAGAGTGATAAACTAGGAAGATTGTGTATATGTTTTTAAAATAAAATGCATCCGTGTAGAGCTGAATGCGAGTCACTAGTGAAAAATAAAAATATTTATGGCATAGAACTAAATTTTAACTACTACATTTCATTTGCATTGATCTATTACTAGGTACTTTTATAACTTAATTTTTAAAATAATCATTTCAACAATTTGTGCCTATCAATCTATACCTAACAAGGCCTTACATTATTATTTGTTTTGTTTTCTAACTTTCCCTAGTTAGAAAAACATGTTCCTTCCAAAAATGGAAAAACAATTCATATAGATAGACATCTAGGGACAATATTAATATGAGCAAACTTCATATCTATCAATCGCTGCTTCACTTTTGATTTACACGAGCCAATGACAACCCTGATTTAGGCACGAATTATTAGTACAATATTTAAAATAATTGATCAGTGGCTCGTAGGTAATTAGCTCGGGCTTGCGGCGGACTGTCCTAGATCATCGACCGCGTGCACTCGGTGATGTTAGTTAATTTAGATGAATCATGTCTCTTTTCTTCTTAGTCACTCTAGTCATCATAATCTTTTAAATTTTTTATCTATAAGTACTCTTACTGTTATTCTATTTATCTGTTAAACATACTGTTTTTTTTTACATTACATTGGTGTAAGATTTTGTCTAGTGGTTTTTTAGAGTTGAATTGAAGTTCACTTTTAAATTTTAACCATGCCTTTTTTTATAAATAACACTATAAACTGATATTTGTTTATTAAAACAAAAGTTATTTGAAATACAACCATGTAAAGCTAGCTTTTACATTCAAAAGGTCAGATTTTCAAAAGGACAGACTTTCAGATGGTAAGTTTTTAAAATTACCATAACTCAGGTATATGTAGAAAGTATTTTTAATATTTTTTTTTGTTCCTTTAACCTTTTTATTTTTAATATTTTTTTTGTTCCTTAACCTTTATCTATAAATCTTTTAGTAAATCAATATTGATGTAGGTTACACTAGATAGATTGTTAGGTAAAAAAATAAATTAACAAGATCGTTTTTTCTTTTTTGTTTCTTTTTTTTCTATTACTGTTACTTTGTATTTTATTGCAATTTTATTGATTTATCAATTCTACAAATAAAGGTGATTTCGTTTTTTTTACTTAATTAATCATAATAAAATACAAATAATAAATTTTAATTTCAACATAAAAATATTGAGTTTCATTGACCCTTTATTTTACGAATACAAACATGTGTTCTTCGAAAAGACAACAAGCAAGGTACTAGCAAGGTGTTAGCAAATTCAATTTACTTTTAAAATGAGAGTAACAAGGCAATGTTGCAACAGCGATGTATACCGCTTTTTCACTTACTTTACTACAAGTAAGGTAAGTAAGTACACTACGTTCGTAACACGATAAAGACTGGTACGTAATAACGATAACAAACGACACTCAACTCGGCAGCGAAATGTGACGCCAATATTATCTTTATTGTAAGTTGTTGATGTATTCCTTCCGTAAGCAACGGCATGTAATTATAAACTAAGTGCATCGGTATTGTCTTTGAGAAATTCATTTTAAAACTTACTGACTCAAAGTACATCCATGCTATCCATACGAACATTGTAATTGTGAAAGTAACTCTGTCTGTCTGTCTGTTACCTTTTCACGCCTCTACTACTCAACCAATCATCATGAAATTTTGCATACACGTTGTCAGGTACACCGCGGAAAGGACAAGGGTACCTTTCACCCAGAACATATAGGGATGGTCTGAAATGTAAAAAATTGAACGCTACTGTCGCCTACTGTTGCTACTGTATAAATCATATTTTCTCAGGTTTTAGCTGTCTTCTATATCTAAACATATTATAAAAGAAAGTAGCTGTGCACTTCTGTCCGTTTCTCTGCTAACTCCTTCTAAACCACCCAATGGATTTTCTTACGGTTTTTATTCATAAAAATTATGTTAAAAAACTCATTAAAAGGTAAAATTAATACATGAAAAAGTATTATTTAATGTTATTTTTGTTAACATTTTCAGAAAAAATGACAGTGAATCAGTAAAATGACAGTAAATTTTTAATATGAATTTCTATGTCTGAAAAAATTGTAACGACAAAATGTTGTTTTCTTTTTATAATTTGCGAGTGTAATAAACATTAATTACTTAATTGTTTATTTTTACAATAACTTCGAATATACATTGAAAGCGTTTCATCCAATATTGAGGTTACACAGTCATGCCATTTCATTACATTGACGCGAACACTTCATACAAATGTCAAAATGTCAAATATAGGTACCTAACGACCTCTAAAGTATTGCAAGAGCCAATAAACACATATTAACTTTGAAGGTACTTACTTATGCGTTACAAAATTCTCCACTTAAATAAAACTTAAATCAAAAATAATTTTTGTGCAAGTTATATATACAAAAACTCTTTTCGTTAGTGGAAACCGTATCAGAATTTGTTTGATGGTCTAGAAGAATTCAGCGGAGAAATAAACAGAAGCGGACAGCGACCAAATTTAAAAAGAATATAATAAAAAAAAATGTACAGAAAAATATTTAGGTATATATAATACCTGTCACAATTTGCACAGATGTTTTACAAACAATCTTTAGTTTGAAGGCGGAACTAATATAATTGATGCCATTCTAAAGCCTACCGCGTACATACGTGCTTTGAAATCAAATTATACATTCTTTAGCGCTGTACAAATAAATGGAGCTTAAAAACTTTTGTAATGCCCAGTCAAAGTTCTTTTCAATAAAACACATTAACGAGTCAACAAAGTAATCACCTGCTGCAACAAGAGTTCACACGGTCATAAAATATAACTTAACAATTTGATGGCCAGTTTTAAATAAAGTTTTATGTAGTTGAGTACTTGTCAAAAAGTTGAGTTTAAAAATTAATTGTTAGTTGTTAAAACGTTCAATCAGCTAAATTAATTATGTTCAGAGCAAAATGTAAAGAGTTTACATTTGTTTTAATATCTTCTCTTGAGACATTTAAAATGAGACTAAAAATTAAAAATTATTGAAATATTATCGTATATAAAGTGACCTCATATATTGTCATTTTACTGTAAAAAAATTCAGTACAGCCGTAACTTGAAAGTATATATTTTCACTTCTAATGACGTTACGCAAAAGAATTTCACATACAAAATGATGCACTACACATTTCATATTGTGCATTCACGTACCAATGTTAATGTTCTGGTGAGTGTGCAATTCTATCTATTCGTCTCATGTTAAACCGCAAAGGCAGCGCAAAGGTAGTTCCAAGTTGTGAACAGAGTTTCCATACGATTTTCATAATAATAATAATGTAATAAAAGTTTAGGTAAATTTTAAATTAAGAAGGTCGTAGTGGATTACAATTTTTGCTTTAAAAGTACTTAGTAAATATTTACTGAAATGTAAGAATATATAAATCACTATATGTTTAGACATGACTACAGTTATTTTCTAATAAAAAAAAACTAATGAAATATAAATTTTAAAAAAATCATGTCAAATCGAATAAACACAGTAAATGCATCATTTTGTATTAAAATATCTATTGAATTTAGAATAAATTATTTTAATTCAAACCGCCAAAAATGGCTAAGGTCCACTTGCTAGTTACATATGTACATTAATGGCTACTGTCGCCCTATAACCTTAGCAAGATTTTAGTTATGCAAGCATAAGTATAAGAATAAGAGAAAAAACTCCGGTCTCACAAACCGATACAAAACAGTATATATCTAGTTTTATTAAGGTGTTTGTTCTCAAATAAAGTGGTTACCGCCTTCTCACAAAACTAACGCAGTTTGTCCTGCCTTCTATTCATACTATCCATACTAACATTATAAATGTGAAAGTAACTGTCTGTTTGTCTGTCTATTACCTTTTCACGCCTTAACTACTCAACCGATCATCATGAAATTTTGTTTACACATTGTCATCGATACTAAAAAGGACATAGGTTACCTTTAACACAAAAATAAAGAATTGTTCCCAAGAGATCATCTAAAATAAAAATAAAAACAACTAACGCCTGGAAAAGTGTTATAGCAACAAGAGGGCAAGCGTTGTATTGCTTATATATTTTTTTAATTTTAACGCGGAAATAAAATTAACTATTCCGCTACAGCTAGTACTAATTAAAATATACTTCGTGACTTCGCCAGCTAGTTACTAATATTTTAAATGTGTACTAATACTAACAAATATATTTTTTTAAGTTCCTATGATTGAAATTGGCGATTTCACTTGGCGTTTTTAATGTAAACTCGCTTCGGCGAATGTATGCCGTTGTCCTACATTTCATGCACTTGTTCATTTCACTTACAACCCGTTCCAACAGTTCCAACGCCTAAACAGTGGTTCGCCTACTGATTCACATTAGTTATTCGTGTAATTATTCCATCTCAAAGACCCGTTCATTTCGCGCTAATTGAGCTATATCCATTTAAATCTTATCGATACTATGAAAGAATTATAATTGCCAAGGAAATAAATAATGAATGTGGTGGGCGAACTGAATAAGTAGGTCCATACTAATATTATAAGTATGAAAGAAACTCTGTCTGTCTGTTTGTTCATTATCTTTTCACGCCTTAACTACTCAACTAATCAAAGATTTGATTTGATTGGTCAAGATTGAAATCAAGTGATTTAGTTTTGAAAAACAATAAAGATTGAATAAATTTGTTCATCATAAATAAGCTTTCATTGTTGTAAAGAATTTTTTTATAGCATTGCAACTAAAAAAAAATAGTAGGCTTAAGTTTTTGTGCTGGCAAATAAAATGAGCTTCTGATTAATAATGATGAATGGTGATGATGAAGAACTAATAATGAATAATAAATTGTTACGTAATACTTTTTTCCACTGCGGCTGCTGATCATTGTTGTTCAAATATCTATCGAACTGTATTCTTATGTTAAGCACTATGTAATACAAAGTTTGGTCAGAATACAGTTTTTCTTCTGTTCGCAATAGTGGAAGTTTTACTTTTTTTATTTTTTTATTTATTTACATTGGATTTATTATTAACTTTGCCCATTATTTACTTATGTTCATGAATAATTTAGCTACCACACAATTCTTATAGATTAGAATGAACGCAATTGACTACCACAGTAATACCTACAAGCACATGAAGCTAGCGACATCGGTTGATTTCAAAAACTGCAGTAATACACGCACGGCTGATTTATTAGTGTCAATCACTGCGTCAGTAAATAAAATTCAATTTTTAGGTCAATTTTCATGAAAATCAGTTATTACTTTAATTGTATATGCAAAAACATATGTATATTTAGTAATTTATCACCAAAAAAAAATTTTTCGTGTCACCTCTTTTTACACACGAACTGACAGAATAAGGCTAGATTTTTGGTTTCTACAACCGTACTATATTTAATTATTAATAACTAATTCAATAATTGTAGTACATGTAAAATTTGTATGTTGTTATTTATTTATAAGCATAAAATATTATTCATATTTTTTTTTTTCGAATTATACAAACTCATATATCATTTTTATTTATACTAAAACAAAAGATCCGCAGTAATACCCACTCTTACTCTATTTAAAACTGATTTGACAATTTTTTAATTCTGTTTCACTAAGAAAATTGGAATAAAAACTACAAATCTTCATAAATCTGATCACAAAACTAGTGTGATCAGTAGGGAAAAATCCTTACTGTATTTATTAAAAATCCTTATTATGTATTCGGCGGCATTTCTACTCGTATTCACTTGCATCACCAACTTTGAGGACTTTTAAGAAGTTTTTTTTTAAGTCATCAGAGTCATTAGTAGGCAAATATTAAACGATTTCTTAACATAGACGGTGTAAAATTTTATGGTAAGCACTTCGTATATTGAGTGATACAATGAAACAATCCTATTATTTGATTGGGAAAATGGTTTTGATATTTGGAATTCCACCACTCCATTCAATTACAGCCATTCACTAACACTAGTAGGGACGAGTTGAAGGTTGATGGTCATTTAACGTAATTATTTCTTACAAAGCATATGCGAAAAGGTATTCGTATATATTATGGCGTTTCACCAAAGACGTCAAAGTGGGAATACCGTCACCTAAAACACAAGAACCACCAGTGCGCACTATATGTATATTGGAATGGAGAACAGTTTTTAAAATATGGATACAATGTTCTTATTTTTTTTTTAATGTCTGTTATTTGTAATTAATTAATTTATCCAATATCAATCTCATTTTTCAGAATTCAAGAATCACGAAAAGAACTTATGCATTAGGTCAAAAATTCGTAACAAGAAAACCCAAGAAATACCAGTACATACTTTCATGGAGTCATTAGTATGAAAATCTTAATTTTTTAGACCTTTGTGTTATAATAACTTTCTCTTATAGTTTATATTACTAAAGAAACAAATATATCTTTTTAACAATGTTACAAATTACAATATAAAATTCACCTGTAAGTAGTGTTGACATTGACATATCATTCTTGATTGGTTCTTTCATCGCTGTTTGTATAATTTTAATCGGAGGACGTGTGTGACGCACAAGCCTTCATTTTATTACTGTGCATGCTTACATCAAAATATGCATTCCATAATGCATTTAACAATGGATAATAAATGGCAGCAGCATTCAGTCAGTTCTGTTTCGTTACGGATAGACAAAAAGATGCGGGAATTTAAAACTGTTTAAACATCAACATTACAAAATGGGAATGACAAGTGGGAATTATTTTTTAAGTGTACCTATATTTCAAATGAAATAACTTTGGTGATAAAAAGCGGAAATGACATTAGTTTCTATGTGTTCCTACTTTAAATGAAATAACTGATGATAAAAACTTAATATTATTGCTTAATATTATATTTAAAAAACAACAGGCGTCACATTTTTCATTTTTCAACGCGGACGAAGTCGCGGGCACTAGCTAGTAACCTACATATAATATCTATATTAAGTGGTTGTAGTCTTCTTAGTCCTAGTTAGCAACTAAGCACATCAATAACCTAACATCAATCAACTATAATAAGTTTAATGCAAACTATAATGCAACTATACTACGAGTATAATGCAAACAAAATGCAACAGTCAATCTGAAATGTAGTATTCGGTTGATAGTGTTTCTAAAGCGGTTAAAATTGGTCTCGAGGTTAGCGCCGCCGCCGTAACGCCACTGAAACCTTTGTTGCGGGCTGTCGGGATTAGAGTAGAGAGTGTTGGTGTTGGTGCGGGCGCGCGGGGGCGAATGGGCGACTGGGCGCCATGTTGTCGCGCTACGTATATATTCGTGACCGGAGGCTTGAGTTGCGCCTGCGCACGTGGGTCAACCTCCCCACCAAGCGATAACTTAACCGATAAATCTTGACGAACGATTGTCGCCGGACTAATTGTCAAGAGGTGGGCGACGGGCCTAATCCTTAATGATAATGACATTGTGGGTGTCTTATGGGCATGGAACTGTATATTTTTTTAAGTAGTTGCTCCAGACGATCAATATGGCATTTTAGTAAGAAAAAAAAACAAACAAATTTCTAGATGTCTTTGATATTTGAGAGAACCTTCATAATAATGCTAAAGAAATAATCAATAATCTATACTTATAAAATTGTTTGTCCTGATTACGCACAGCCAAAAGTCCAGAAAGTAATGAGTTAACATTTTGAAATTTTCAACTCCATGCGAAGCCGGGGGGTGGGTATTTTGATATTTTTAGTAAAAATAAGTTAACATCTTTTGTTCATTCGTCGTTTTTATTCATTTTATTGAATCTGAGCAACATTATAAGGAAGGTGTGTACACACACCAAATACAACGACCATTGTTATAAAAATACTGTGTACATAAAGGCCAGGATGTGGTTCATAATAACGCAGGTAGATGCACCTTTATCGCAAAATGTAATACGTGTATTGAGTAATAAATGCACAGATTTTATTTTATCCGATTACCTTCTGAATTGAATTCACATATTGATAAGGTTATTGATGATTTTGGTAAACCTAGTGAATTTTGGCGACCTATGATCTACTATGTGATTTATGAGAGGAATTGTATGTTACGTTGTACTAAAATATCTCATGTACAAAAGATATCCAAATTCAGAATTTGTGGATTTGCTTCGCGGATGCAATTGCGGGAATTTAATTTAATTTAATTTAATTTAATTAACATAAGCAACGGTACAAGCGCTGCAAGTGTGATGCTGCCGACCTACGAAGGATTAAGGATAAGGAATTACGGTAGTTATAGGGAAATGGGCTCCGCATCCTTTTCTCACTCACTCAAACACAACAGCATACATGATGTCCTTTTCACGGAGTCTTATAAGGGGTTCCCGCCGCCAGACGCCAGATAGGCTAACTTTTGCCTCTGATTTTGCCAGCTAATATCGTAAGTAAATGATTTACACAATACAAATATCGTTCAATGAAAATCCTTCAGAATATATCTTATGCCAAATGTAATTTAAATCACTCCATTTGATTTAGATTCAGATATCATATACCACAACTTCAATGTTAAATGTACTTCAATAGGCCCTTTATTTTCACGTTAAATCTGCATTCAATAATAATATATGATTCGTAAGGAGAGGTACTGCAGACTGTGGGTCTACAAAAGCGTTCTCCTACAAAAAACGTAATATGAACTCTAATCTTTACAGTACGGTACCTATAGCCCTATAGTGAGTATATTCACAGTGACACGGCAGATACCCAGTGTAAACGAGAAGCCAAACCGGTCCTGCAGCTGCGCGTGCTACAACGATATATCTGAATATCTATCTCGTGCGAGTAGATAGGTATAAGCCTATATATATATTTATGCCTTGTTATGCCTGGACTATAACTTCGCACACCAATCTAGGCTTGTTAAGTAACAGTCATATTTCTCTAGTTCGACCAATCTATTTTCTAGTAGTGTAGAAACTAACATAATGTTTCAACTGTAATGTATGTTTATTATCACTGAAAAAGTAAGGTAGGGCAGAAACAGTTTCTAATTCTATGGTATTTAGTGTCTCATTTTATATGCAGTTACAGAGTTAGAGCTCAATTGTTATAACTTTTAAATCAGGGTTGCTGTTCATTTGTTGCATATGATAACTATAAAATAAAACACGATATTTTTATATATTCAAATTAAACTATATTTTAGTAACATTTTCGACAGTTTAGGCGAATAAATGAATATTTAAAAATTTGCATTTTTTACATATTTTTGTCGTTCAGTGGCATAATGTACAAAATGCAAATAAACAAAACGCAAAATGAGACCACAACATTGTCACCAACATGCATAATCAATAGTTGTAAGAATATTCGGGGCATAACCAATAGCTAGGAATAATAATTTCATAAGAAAGAGGTACTGTTTCCATAGCCTTAGTATCAATATTGGATTTTTTTTAAACGAAATCACTTACTTGCCTATAAGTAAGACATTTTGTAATTATAGATTTTGTGTGTGAAGTACATTTTGGTGACATGATTATTTAAGCCAGAAATCGGCGTTTTATGGAGGTGTCAGCCCGAAAAAAAAACAGTTAATTTAACTCTAACTGCAATCTACTCAAATTTATTGCAAAATTTAAAGTGCAAGGTGACAAGTAAACAATTGCAGCTAACAATATAAGGGCTAAAGTGTTATAGAAAGCTATAAGCCATTGTTTAATATTGTACAAGAGGAGATATAGTAATTTTCTAAGTTTATAGTCCGTGACCTTATATTCTCTCGTGACTTACCGCCATGAATGTGCGGATCGAATTCGAATCATGTATCCTTTTTAAATTGATTTATTTTACACCTGTATAATATATAATACTATATTATAGGTATAATTATATAATATATTACTATATAATTACATAATGTATTCTATACCTATGTATCCCACTGTAAAAGTTGGCGACGACGCCCGACAATAGCAACCTTCACTACACATTTCTTCGTGTATCTACAAATCGATTATACATACATAGCTAAATAATAGTAATAATATACACAAGCATGCTTTTTGTTGTCTGATATTTAAAGATGTCGTTCAAAAATCGGATTGATCGAAATTAAATTGGAATGCAGCCACTATCTGTTGTGTGGTTGAAAGGAGAGGAGATACTTTCACGTACAGATGAAGATATCCGGAGTGCTTTCCTCTCTCTACTTAAGACGATCTATATCTTTAAGCACCGACATCTAATAAATAAAAGAGCAATAGAGCAAAAGCATAATGATGGTAAATACATTATCCTTGACATATGATTTTAACGCCATAAGCCATAGAAAGAAAGTATTAAGTTGATAGTCAAAAATGAAAGAATTCTTGAAAATTCGGTTCTCAAGTTGGAATTTTGTAACAAACAATGCAAAAACTGTTCAGATTTGTGAGAACAAATATACCTCCCAATCGTAATATCCTGAAGGAGTAGGCCTCAATTTAACATTACTTCATCAATGTCGTCATTCTTGTATTGATTTTATTTTTATTTTTAATTTTACATGATATGTTTAGAAAACACATTTCTTTGTATCTTGCATAAGTTAGCTAGACTGGGCTTACACAAAAATGAACTACTTCTTAGGCAATTGTAGCAGTTAATATACATTAGTGCGAATTCTAACTACTAACTACTAAATATAAACAGTAAAGCTATGGTGTAACTACAGACTGGACGTAATTGGTTGTCCCAGTTAGGTACGAGCTGGAGGCACGTACATCGGCACACACAGTGTGTTATTTTATTTTATTTCGTAGAATTTTAATAAGAATTTATTGGAGACGAATTTGTACTGCAGTTCAGTTACTACTTGTAGTACTATTACTTTACTTATTCTGTGGTTCAGTGTCCGATGTAATTTGAGTTGTCTATTTCGAATACTCGGGATGTCTAACAGAACTTTTATTACTTTCTTATAATGAAGAGTGAGTTTAGGCAGCAACGCATATAGGCTGAAGTTGAAAACCATGCGTGTTATTCACCTTGACTTGAACTACATTGCTGTGATGAAGATATTTGTATAACTGATATGATCATGCCTATTTAAAATCGAGTTGATAAAATAATAAAATACACTAAATTATTTTATTAAATTAAATTACTGAATTGAAAATTTATGTTCATTACATCAAAATAAATCTGTCAGATTTTCAAATATGTACGGTAGATGTACGTGTATTTTATATTGTATAGTTGTTTTACTTAATTCGAAAAAATTACAAAAATGGTATCCTTGGTTCTTTCTTCAGGCATCTCTCTCAGGGTTTCTTCTAAGAATATGTCAAGTCTTTATAATAATAATGTTTTCCTATAAAAAACTATTTAATGAATAACATACTATTTTCTATTTCAGAATATGCTTCTTTTAGCCATCTGTACGAACACAGCTAAATCATAGTTATAAATATAATCGTATAGATTACATCATCTTCATAAATACTCAATACTATAAATTTATCAAACAATAATGATCATAAATTGTACCTACACAGTGCTAGGCATTTGTTACATAGAAACGGTAAGTCCTTAAATTGAATATAGACTTTACTGACATGCCTAACGACAAAGGTCGCGACGTGCGTTATGCTTAGTCTTAAACAGACAATAGAAAATTTTGTTTTCATAATATAACTTGATGTATACAATAACCCTGATGGGTAACAGTAGCGGTATCAGGGAACAGTAAGAGTAAATACCTACTTTTTATCTACGAGTAGAAATAATTAATTCGCCATTAATTTTCAAGGGTTTCAACCTACGGAAAATAAAAAAAATTTGGTTTTCTCTTGTAATTTTTATAACAAAATATGGGTCGCTTTTAGCTCCACTTCTCTATTACACATTCATACATCTATCAGTATATGCCTTGCCTTGCGACTGCTAAACTAACTGCATCAAATTTGTGATAATTCAATTAGTAAAACAAACGAAAAAATATTTAAACTGTACGCCTATCAATTACGCTTAACTATTAACTAACAGTTTAATTGGTCTATTTATTTCTATTACACCGTTTCTTTAACAATCTCGTTGAGTGAGTTTTCGCTGTTTGGTGATTCTGTTAATTTGTACTCCGCTGTTCCGGAACTCTGCCCGTGTTGTTTATCAAGTCTAATTAGGTCTCTAATATCCCTCGTTCCAAAACTATTAGAAAGGAAAGTGGAGATCAATTTACATTGGGCGAGGGTGGGTGGACACAGTTAAGGTCCGATACACCTCTGTGATTCCGCAAAACAAATTCTATTTTAACCGGTAGTTACACAGACGGTAAAAAGTTTTATAGTAAATAACACTGTTTTCTGCTATTCATTTATTTAAAAATAAGAAACTATTACACTATACAGTTTAAGGCAAATGTAAGAATAAATGGGCTCTGGGCATACCTTACTCACCGAACCTTCGAAATGATTTTGTTCGATATAAGACCAATGAACGTACAGTATTATAAAAGAAGTATAATTAATTTAAAGTAGGTAGATAGTTTCTTTCTACCTTTCAATTTAAATAGATGCACTTAAAGAAGTGATAACAACGCCCCCACATCGTTTTATAACTTTGCATAAGTATTTTATCACAATTATAAATTATAATAGAAAAGTGTGTAACGTCTGTAACGACCGCGGCAATAAAGGGATTATTTATACCTTATTGGACATGGTCACATCACCCACAGATTTAAAGTGGGCGACTCGACTGGCACCAGACGTCAAGTTGTGAAACAGTTGCTAATTAACTGTACTTTTTACGGTCCACTATTAAAGAATTAAAAAAATATATATTCGTGAATCTAGGTTAGATATAAAAAGTTGAGAAACAATTCTTCTTAAAATTAATAATTTATGGATATTTTTTTGTTATATAAGTATTTCAAGACAGGTTATTGCAAGTTGAAGAAGCGATTAGCTCAGAAGCTCAGAAGCTCTACTGAAATTACAGCAACGAAGGTTCGAATCCTAGTTAAGACATGCAAAACAGAAAGTTTGCAATTGAAATGTAAACCTTGATTATAATGAATTTTAAATATCAAGAAAAGTCTGGCTTTTTGAGCCGTAGCTTTTTGAGTGTCCGTAGCTAAGCAATCTCTAATGATGAA
This sequence comes from Synanthedon andrenaeformis, assembly GCA_936446665.2. Taxonomy (NCBI): domain Eukaryota; kingdom Metazoa; phylum Arthropoda; class Insecta; order Lepidoptera; family Sesiidae; genus Synanthedon; species Synanthedon andrenaeformis. The sequence goes on along the minus strand of OW387783.2, from coordinate 10,142,371 downwards.
ACCTATTGTACTCCAACGTAGACAAGATTTAATTACGAAAAACGAGAATAGAAGCAATTTTTTTCTATAATCAAATTATTAAATTAATTTAAGCACCTAAATTGTGAAACATTGTATGAAAAAATTGCAATAATATTTACAGAAAACACTTTGAAGTGCAAGCGCACGCTAAGTTGCTTAACGCGTCACTACTGCCATCTAACCAATCACGGTCGAGGCCAAGAGTTCCACGAACTTATTGCGGTACTCCTATTGGTCAAAAAGCGCGCGAGTTTTAAAACTGTTTCAAATGGAAATAACCCGTAATGGCATTCACATGTGTTAGTGAGATTTTTTTTCTTTCAATTATTATTTCTGTGTGTGATTGATTATTATTATTATTGATTCATCATTACAAAGCTGTGTAAAGTTAAATTATTTAGAGTTAAAAAAGCCTATACGAGTATAAACCTAATAGTATCTATAAAACTTTTGGAATAACCAAATTATATTAGGGGTTAAAGTATGAAATTGCCGATTTGTACTGAAAAATAAAAATTCGTTTTTTTTTAATTTAACATATTTATTTAATCAAAATAATTACCATTATTATCTATACATTGCTGCCATCTAATAGGAAGCTCATTTATGCCTTTGCGATAGAACTCTGGTGATCTAGATTCGACAAACTGTGTGAAAGCATTTTGCACTGCCTCCTGAGAAGAAAACTTTTTATCACGCAGAAAATTGTCCAAATCACGAAAAAAATGGTAGTCCGTTGGAGCAAGGTCTGGCGAATACGGAGGGTGACGAATGGTTTCTAATTGCAGTTCCTGTAGAGTCTGCAGATCAGTCAAATCATGAGGCACCCATTTTTCATATTTTTTTATTTTATTGATTTGACGCAAATGAGTCAATATTGTTGGTAAGGTAACGTTAAACCATGCCGCTAATTCCTGGGTAGTTTGGCTCGGATCGGCTTCCACCATCTCTTTCAAATCATTGTTATTCACCTGTGTGGGCGGTCTTCCACGTGGTTCGTTCTTCAAATCGAAGTTTCCATCACGAAAGCGTTTAAACCAAAATCGCACAGTGCGTTCATTAGCAGTCCCCTCTCCAAACGCAACATTAATATTGGGAGCTGTTTCTGCCGCGTTAGTTCCGCGTCGGAACTCGTATTCAAAAATCACACGAATTTTCGAAGTATCCATCTTTATTGTCTAAGCTGAATAAAAAAAACAACTGAAAGTTGATAATCGAATGTTGCACATTTTTTAAAAGAAGAACTACATAGGTACCGTATGAAAAAAGTTTCACTCAAAAATCTCAAACCATGAAGGTTCTATGTCAATTCGAAGTACCTATTACAATAAAACGGCAATTTCATACTTTAACCCCTATTATTTGATTAATCTTATGGAAAAAATATTTAATTAACTGCGGTTTCATTTGTGTACTTATGTTATAGACTAAGTAATTAAATACATTAATTTTGAATGTATATATAATTTTATATTATAATAATATTTTATCATATTATTTTTTATAGAGTCGTGAACGATATTGAGGCTTTGCCTACTCATAGAGAAGTAATTGAAGTCGCTTTAGCACTTTAAATGAAAAACAAAGGATTATGAAATAGTTAAATTACCAGATACTAGAACTTTCCAAGTGTCTTATTGCAACCATTCTTGGAGCTGCAATATACTTAGTGCGTGATAAAGAAGCTATTTCAAGACTTCAACACGCTCTTAGTAATTACGTCTATGAAGAGGAGTCTGCAAAGTTTTTACATTAACTGAATTTCCGCACACGCTTAATTATGTTTCTTTACGTAGGTACGCAACCTGTGTCTTGCGACATTAAGAGACTATTTTAAATATCTTCCTTCATGCCTACGTAATTTTATGAAGAGTAATTCAAACGGAAAATAGATAAGTTAACAACAAATGCGTTTTCCCGCGCGAGGCTTTTTAATTTTCTTTAGGATATATAGAATTTTTTTTAACATGCAAGTATGTAAATATTTTACAAATTTATATTTCATTTAAAGCTATTCCCTATCCCTTCCCAATCCCCTATCCTACATTCTACTATGATCGGTGTGAAATACAAGCAACGCCACAAGTGTTATGATGTTATAGCAATCTAACAGCAAATGGACCGTCAGTCTGTCTGTCGACTTTAATATTAAAAAAAAAATGAAAGAAGAACAAATTACTTTCTCTAAAAGTAAGGAGTAATAAACCATTTTAACTGTTAGTTTAAAATGCAATTCAAGTATAACAAACTTATGGTCAAATGCTCAGTCTTTACAGACGTGTCGAAAGCTTTGATTTTGGTTTCGAACAGAGGTCTATTGTTATGGAAAGGTCACGTTTGTTCGGCGAGTATCGAGCGAGGTCACAAGACAGTGCTTTGTTCCTTGTAAGCTCTATTCTGACTGGTCATCGTCGGATCGTGTTGCATGGAGCAATTTTGCTTCAGTTTAAATCTATTTCATTTATAATTCCTTTCACTTAGGTAGATTTGTGAGGAAATATTTAAAAGTACCACGGTTCTCGACAACTATCACAAAATTAAAAATTAGAATTAGTATTGTTTTCGAGAAGATTTTTAATAAAAACATTAATTATAGAATCTTTGATTTTATTTACTGCGCGTGTGTATGTTGGGTGTGTGTATGCCTTTGAGTCGGTAGGTGGCGCTGCAATCGAGTTTTGACAAGCAAGCCAACATTCGGGCAGGACCAATGTCTCCCAGGTGCGTTAGTTAGTAAGTATATAATACCTATTTCAGACTAGAAAAAGAGGAGTAATCTGAGATTCTAATCTGAGAGATTTTTTTTCTGATCTCTGATATTTTGTGACATATTTATTAGGTAACTTAAGTTTTTATTAATTTTTAAACAACTTAGTTTAAAACTATTATTTAGTTTAATTTATACTGAATTAGCTTAGATTTAATCCAATTTTATCTAAATATTATTTCTTTTGTTATAATCTAAATGTTTATCTAGATGTTTAAAACAATAAATTAACTTTAAAACATTAACCTCCTCTTATTTAGTTCATTTGGCAACACAGCTTATAATCATTTTGACCTAAAAATTAGCACCGTAAAAACTATAGCAACTTATAAAAAAATTAAACAATTCTTTTATAAAGTAAGGCAGGTGCATTAAAGTTTTAATGAAGAAATAATTAAACTTACCTTTAATGCGCAAAAAATGCACGAAGGACCGAGACAAGCGTGGCCGGTGAGCTCGCGGAAGCTGCGCCGGAATATATCCAAATGCCACAGCACCTGTCGCAGAATGAGAGCCAATTTAGTAAAATTAAATAGTGAGAACGAATACACTCTACACCAGGGTTCCCCAAACTATTTTGGACAAGTGACCCCTTTTCAACAATGAACTGTTACCTCAGACCCCCATGGTCAAATTACCTACTTTTAAGACCAACCCCCTTATTCATAATGGTCCGCTAACTTAAAGCAGCTATCTATCTTAGTCTATCTTTAGTTTTTTCCTATTGGTACAAAATACCTAGGTACTAAGGTGCCAATTAGAAAACTTTGCACTTGGTTAAGTGAGTGAAGTTGATTTCATTTTCTCGTCAAAATTTAACAAAATAAAAAGACAATCCAATTCAGTAAATATCAAGTTTAATTTATAATTATTACAAATTAATACATAAAGCATCTTAAGTTGGTAGGAAATTATATTTTAAAAACTATTAATTCGCAAAGAGAAAATAAAACATTCAGTGCGATGGATGAACCTGGTGACTATCTACCAATCTAGCTACATCCGGTTCAATATTAGTGAGTTGCAGCCTTAAATCTCCACGTTCGTTGATTTTCAAACGGTTTCTTTGTTTTGTCAAAATGTTTGTTACCACACTGAAGCTTTTTTCAACTAGATATGATGATGGAAAAGCGATAAGGTATTTTTCAGCAATGTTCCACAATGTAGGATACTGTGTTTCAATTTTGCGTTGCAACCAGAACTTCTGATAGCCTTGGTTGAACTTTTGCTTAAGCTCTTCGTCTGTGCTGATGGTAATCAACTCTTCTTGCATTATCACATTGGCTTCTTCTATGGCTGTGGTGTTATACGGATTTATTATCCATTGAGGAATTTGTAAATTTAAAAGATCATCAAACCTCTCCGTAAAATCCTTGTGTAATGCGTCCAAGTGAGTAACATATAATAAAATGTCATCATCTTGAAGCATTTTTGGTAATTTTGACAAATGCGGAAACTGCGAATATTCTTTTCTACCTAAATTTTGTTTATAAAGAACTAGTTTACCCACGAAGGCCGATATTATTGATTTTGTTTTAATCAAGTTAAGATCATCACCCTGTAGTTGCAAATTAACTTTGTTGAACATTCCAAAGATATCAGTCAAGTAATAAATATCTGTTTTACAATTGTTCAGATTTTCTTTCAAATTCGGATCTTTTTCTTGTAAAAACTCCAACACAGATTCAAAAAGGGCTGAAAATCTTTCTAAGCAAGAGCCTCTTGATAGCCAGCGAACTTCAGTGTGCAGAAGTAACCGAGTAAAGACTTCGTCGTTTTCGTCACATAGTTGAGCAAATAACCGAGAGTTCAAAGAATTGCTTCGAATCTTGTTGATAGCATTTATTACATATTGTAAAGACTTATGCAATCTAGGACTCAGCTTTTTTGCTGCTAAATGCTGCCTGTGAATCACACAGTGAATAACCAGTACATCAGGCAGTTGTCGCTTTAAGTGAGCTATAAAGCCACGATGACGACCAACCATAGACGGTGCACCATCAGTCGCAACAGAAACAATATTCTTCCATGGAATAGCTTTATCAGTAAAAAAATGTTCCACGGCCTGAAAAATCGATTCTCCTCTAGTATCAGTCTCTAAATATGCAGCAAAAATCAGTTCTTGGCACATATTTTCATCTTTGATAAATCGAACATATCCTAACAATAGAGCTTCATTGCCGGGTAATGTAGACTCGTCCAACTGGAGAGAGAATCTGCGGGTCTGTAAGAACTTGCATAAAATGTTTTCCACATCGCGTCCCATCTCATCTATGCGTCTCTGAACGGTGTTGTTGCTCAAAGGTATTCTCTTTAAAATATCATGTGCGGGTTTGTGCAATACATTGTTAAGGACCTCCGCAATGGCTGGTAAGATAAGCTGCTCTCCAATTGTATGGGGTTTCCCCGACTTCGCTATTAGTAAAGATATATTATAGGACGCTCGTAAACCATCATTGTCTCGAATAGATGATGACGCAAACATCGATCCTATGGATGGCCTTTTGTCTAGTTTTTCTTTCAGTGCTTGAAAATATGACAAGGGCTTACTTTTTTTTGTTAGCATGTACTCTTGATAAGTGGTCATCCATTTTTGAAGGCTTCATGGCATCGTTACTAAATACTTTTTCACATATGAGACACATCGGAAAGTGTTGATTTGATGGAGATGCAATAAATCCGAACTTCAAGTAGTCCAAACTGTATTGTCTGCATTTTTTTTTCGTGTCCGCCATCATAAAACTTTCAGTAATTCTGCAAACAAAAAAATAAGGAACCTAAATAAAAAACAATAATAAACTGTTAAATTTGCACACTATCTTATTTTTATCACACTCAGTTAATGGATTCTTGTTAAGTATTACTGACTTACTCTTTGATAAACTTTGATACCTATATTGGGAAGTAACTACAGTAGGTAATTAGGTATAGAAACTTCGTATTAGGTAATTAGGTAGAATAAGAACGAAAACCAAAGACTTAAGTGTTAGTAATTTTTACAAATACAATTATACATACCTATTTAAAATATGTTGTATGTTGTGTTTAACACTTTTTCAGTCACTTTACTTCACTTAATTTAGCTTTGTAATAAGTTTGTAATCTCTTGAAATAAATGAGTACTTAGCTATATGAGTTTTTATCGTTCAAGCTCCAACGAATTTCAAAACGCAAATGAACTTTCAACCTAAATGCAAGCTCGTTAAATAGTAAAATATCAGGAACATGTTTGGACTTGATCATGAATTCGTTCGTCTTAATTCGCGTAAAGCCGCTATCACACTATTCAATTTGAACGATTCCAATTTAGGAAATCGGAAGGTGTGATCGCAGTTAGAACAGATTGGATTCAATTAAGAGTTTATCCATTTTCAACTCTATATCTTCGATTTAGAAATCAATTTAGCGTAGTGTGATCACGAGCTCACTACTTAGATTCCTAAATAGGAATCGTTCAAATTGAATAGTGTGATAAGCACTTTATCGTCAAATAGAGAGCAAGTCAAAACGCCGCTGAAAGACGTACGCTCCAACTCAATCTTGCACAAACTTGTCCACATAGACTTGCCGAGTTTTTCATCTTGTACGAACTTGAAACTTTACATTCCTGGAACATTATTTCCTACAAAAATATTAATTATTCTTAGTACACGTAACACAACATAAACAATACAGTAACTACCTACTTACCTATCTTGAAAGTTTTAAATAAGAACTTGTGTTAATATAATAGGGGTCGATTTTTAGACCTCGTCGACCCCCAAAATCACTTTTCGTTTATGTCGACCCCTAGGAAACCGATATCGACCCCAAGGGGTCGATATCGACCACTTTGGGAATCCCTGCTCTACACCATGCAATAGATCCTTTGTCTTGAGAAAATGAGCTCTAAAATTATAACGATACGTTGCATATTTAAAAATCTAATAGCGCTTTTATGCCTGCAAGTATACCTACTCCGAATTTTTGATACTTTTGCCTTTTATAAGTGTTCGTTAATTGCAGAGCCCAAAGGCACTTTTCGCCTAAAATTTTTAGAAAATAATTGGTCAATCAATACAGACATAGACTAAAATGGAAAGTCCAGATCGCAATCTGCCTATTATTATTTTTTTACCTAAGATTAAACTTTACCTGACTTTACCACTGCAAATTTGGTGGTCTGCCTGTTCCTTCATAATGTACTGCGAGCTTAGTAGCGTGCAATAGTGTAAGATGTAGGTAAAAACTATCTTCATTATATAAACTAGCAAATTTTAAAATAGACAATAATTTCATAGTTAAATTATGGGGCGTGCGTGAAGCAGCTGCACAACCATAGTTGCGTTTTTATTAAACTTTGTACTTACTATTTTAGTGCAGCGTGCAATTTAAATGTTCTAATGAGATGATCGAATGCACATGTCGATGCATTTACAAATGTATACACGTTTGCAAAAACGTAAAACATGAATTTACATATTATATTCCCTTTATATCGAGTCTTATGCAATAACACTTGTGGTGCTTTCCATTGTCTAGCTAGAAGATGTCATCTGATTTATTAATGTATGTCATTTATGCTTTCAAATAATAAAAAGTAACCTTTATTTCCGAATTCGATAAGGTATCCTTATAATAAATACATCTTTAAAAAAAACAAAAATGTATCCAAAAATCGACAAAAATATTACGTCCTCCTATTTCGATTAACAATTCGTATGTGATATAATTTAAAAAACATCCGGTGAATAGAGAACTGGAAAATTATTCCAAAATTTGACACGAGACAGGAAACCACAAAAAAAAACTCATAAATTCGCCCACGGTACCTAGAAAGTTATTTGCATAATATTCGTTAACACCGTAAACTTATGTATGGCGCACAATATGGGGGCGTTTGTGAACGTTGCACGTGTCGTTGAAGTCAGGTGGCGAGTGGCGAAGAAGCGACATTTGTGATGGCAAAGGCAAAAACAACCGCTCACCTGTACTGTATATACGATATATGTCACTGTGTTTACGTATCACTCATCATTAATAACATATTTATCTGTATTTTATAAGTACTAATATTATAAAGAGACGATTCATATGTTTGTAATGAATAAACTCAAAAACTACTAGAACGATTTTAAAAATTTAGAAAAGATAGAACTATAGAAAGTCGTAGCTTATCTTATCTATTTTATAAAGTTACGCTGACGAAGTCCCGTGCAACAGCTAGTTTTTTTAATAAATTAGAACCAATATGATGTTAAAGGTTTTAGAACTATTAATTCAAGCTATCAGAATTGTTAAGTTTCAGAGTTACCAATTCTAAAAATATTCTAAGATTTAATGCTAAAATTTAAAACAATAAATTTAAATATGAAGTTAATCACTACAACTGGAAATTCGGTTTCGTTTATGAGTTTTCAGATTGGGTGTTATGAACGGGACTTTTGTAGATTTGTTTTTTTTTTATTTTTGTTTTTAATCAATAAACTCAAAAACTACTAAACTGATTTAAAAAAAACTCACATATAAAAAGCTACATTATCAGCGAGTAGGCTATATTTTATAAAGTTATGCGGATGAAGTCTCATTTAACAGCTAGTTATAATTATATACAAAAAGCTTTAAATGAAAAAAACCGCATAAAAATCCGTTGCGTAGTTTTGGAGGAGTTCATAATATTGTGTAAGAGATCTTTACTTCCACTTCATTCGGATGTTACACGCTATTGTAAAATGATCAAAGACGCCAACACAATATGTCCCTATTTAACGCCCACCTATTACATCACATAGTAATTTGTCCATATTGGTCATATCAAAATTTGATATGACTCCAATTTGATACAATACGTCCAGTCAAACTAGACACTTGAGTAAACATATTCACCAAGATTTAGAGCCCAAAATAAAATAGTGCTGGTTTTAATGGGATGAAAGAAAACGCTTGGTTATACTTGTGGCATAATCAAATGCTACCGATAATTTGATTTCATAGAGCATAGAACTATGTACTAAATACTGGTTACAGTATCAACTTATTTAATCGCTGCAAGGATATTGATCATTAAGACTAAGTTACATTTAAGTGCACATAGATTTGTTTCCAGCATTGGATTAAATGAATCATTAGCGAGCAGAGGATAAACATACATCGTTTATGTTGTGAAAATATTGTGGAAAGACAAAATTAATTTGTAATCACTATTCAAACTTATATGTTATAATTTTTGATGATCTGAAATAGTGCTTTTTTGGTGTTAATAAAAAGTGATTTACGAAAAAATCATCTAATGCGACATCAATAGTGACATTAATGTTTAATAGACATGACCTTGATTGTAGGTAGCTACCATCAATGATTATTATAGAATTTTTTTATTTAGATTCAATGATTTTTATTAGATTTTTATTAGGTATACAATGTTTCTTCTTTCTATAAAAAAGGCAGTCGTTTATCTGGGTGCCAGCTGTTATTGTGACTATGTGCAGCTTTTTCGCGATTGTTTTCGGCGAGCGAACGCGAAGGCACAGAAAACGAGCAGGTGAAACACAACCGGGCTCGGCAGATGCGCGGACAATAAATTGATGCTGCCTAAAGATCCTTGTGTGTGCTGCTAAATTTAGTTTAGTCTTTGTAATATAGCACACCTGATCAACAAATTTATAAAAGACTACCTGTAATTGATATTGCAATAGCTTTTGCCTAAGACCTCGTGTCCGCGTATTTTTATAACCTTATGCCTATGTGTTTTTCTGATATATAAACTATATTATTGTAAATTTTCATTAAAATCCGTTCAGGTAAAATAACAAATATCTTGCACATATAATACTCATTATGTAGGTTATTTTTCTATTGAAGAATGTTACAAATATAATTTTGACATCGATATTAACAAATCTACCTACACAATTAGACAAATTTTAGTTATTGGAATACAATATTATCGTCGACCTGCCTTCTGACTGTAAAATAAAAAATTTCGCGTATTATCATAAATGTAGCAATCTGTCTAACCACAGTGTCATATTTGCCGATGATACAAGGCGGAAGGATGACAGATGTGGTGTCGGGGTGCTCGCATGTGCATGTTCGTCGGACGCTCATTACACACAGTTTCCGTGAACCGTAGCTTTAGATAAACGTCCATTTTTAGCGTAAGCACATAGCAAGGATAACAGTTATACCGCTTCTTCACGTGCGTAGACTAATTTAAACGAGGTTGTTATAACCAGAACGAAATATAGTCACAAATCGTAATAAATAATATTATAAATGCGAAAGTTTGGGTGTATGCCCATCTCGGCACTCATGAATTTTGTGTGTTTCAAAGTTACTCAATCACGCAAAAACTTGGCACACAGATATTTTATTAAATGGATTAACACATAGGATACTTATTATCCTGAAAAAATAAAACGATCCTGTAGGGCTTACAAAAAAGGAACTACAGTGCGTACGAAGTAGAGTGTACAGCTAGTAAACATATAAAGAATTTAGATTTTAGGCAACGAACCGAAAGTTTTATATAATTTTTTTTTAAAGGAACCTTTTATATATTTTTTCGAACCTCATGCAAGTTCTTTAGATTTACAAAAAGGACACACGACCAAAGGAACTCAAATGTTTACGCAAGTAATTTTTATGTACACACAAAAAACGTTCAAAAAAGGGTCATAAATAAATGTAAAAAAGTCTGTCTCCAGCCTTAACAAACAAACCATCTAAAGGTCAGTTTACATTCGATATTTTAAGTAGAATACAACGTTTTGAAACTGTTAAGTGATACAAAATCTCGTTGTTTAGTTAGACACGTGGCAAAGAGATAAAATTTCATGCTAATGGAAGTTGGGACCAATTGTCCCCAAATAAAGATTACGAAACAGCTTTCTGGGACAAAGCATGAAGCTAATATTTAATTTTGATAAGATATGAGGATCTTATTCAGATGCAGGTGCGTCTTGGGATTCAATATAAAATTCTTATAGACAATAAAGCTGAAAGGAATGCTATTAATTGTTGTTAAGTTTGAAATAAGGTGTCTAAATAATTTGACATAAGAATAAAATAAAATTTAAAATTTTGTTTAATGTTAAAACCAATATAAAAACGAATGACCTATAAATTGGTCCTTTTTAGCCAGTAATTATCCTTTGAGAGTAAAGGAAACTTTTAGTTCATTAAATTTGATGCGTTTTTGTTTTTTAATTATGATTGTTGATAAGCCAAAAATAGCTCGGTTAATATTTGTGGAGGCCAAAAATTTATTGAATTTTAAATCAATATTTTTGTGAAGATAGCTACTTTATCGAGTGGTCTATTACTATATGCACGAGAATAAGATAATTTTCGGAAAACCTTTTCAATTGTATTGCGTACCCTGTTTACTTGTATCAAAGTCCCAATGTTGTGAACAGACTTTCTCTTTAAGTTCACCAACTTAGCTCACACTTTACAGCAAGACTTAACATGTCTTCGAAGACTGCTAGCCCTGTAAGAAATGGTGATATTAATCCTTCACTATTAGATTAAGAATGAAGGTAATCCACATAGGAAATTACAAACAATCAGATATAGACACCCGACATGTTAATCTGTGCCTGACTTATCAGACTAACCTTACTTGGCTTAGCAGTTGAGTTAATAACTACCATATGAATTGGGTGAATTTACCTTACAATTTGTAAGGAAAATTATCGTATCTCAATACTTATTACAAACGCGCGAATGGATAATTTAAAGTAAAACAAATGGAGGCATCGTTTTACACACGTTTTTGTATTGTTAAGTAGGGAGGGAGTGCAGTGAGGCGTCGGATGTATATGAATTTTAAATCTGTGCCAAGTAAAAACTACGATTTGACGGCGCGTGAGTCGCGTGGGAAAGACTAGTTGAAATTAATCTTTATTTATAATGTTATTATAGTTCGTGTAAATTCGCTACTTCGAGAATAATTTATTGAACTTACATAATATCTTTATTTAAAAATGCTTATAATTTCTACATTATGTACACTTTATCTAACTGTCATCTGACAAAAATATTAGACGGAAACGAATTTAAATCGAAATATAGCTGGTGCACTTCCCCTGCGGAAATGACGCACCTATCTACTCACTATACAAAAATATTGACAACATAACAAATATTCATATAGCGTAGGAAAACGGACAGAAAAATATTTAAGATTTTCCGCTTAGAAAAACCAGTATTTGGAGTTTTCACGCTAAACAAATTAATGTTTTATTACCTATATAGGTACATAATTATTTATTCACGTTTTTCGTTCATAATGAAACGTAAACCAGTTATCCATAAAAGAATATGCAATTAAAAATAATAGTGATTAATTGATGTATTATATTTGCAATTAACCAAGTGAAGGGTTATTAAGTTATTCTTCATATCCATGCGAAGTATTCTTTCATATGAATGAATGATTTTGGAAAATTAAAATTCGCTAAGCTACGTATAAACTATCTTTATATATGATTACTAAAGAAAAAATCGCCTCAGGGCCATAATTTGTCTGTCATTCTTATTAATTAGTATCAAATGGACAACGTGTAGTGTCTAAAACTAGACATCTCGTCTGTCACGTGCGTAAACCGTCACGTTCGTCACGTGACTATATGCTTTTGTGATACAGTGCACGAGTGAGAATTGCCGGAAACCATTTTCCTATCTTTTCACATTGTCTCTCAGCTTTTATATTTTTTTTTTATTTTTTTTATTTATATTAGGGAAACATACAATATCTCGCTACACATTATACATATACATACAAGAAGAACATAAATCAGCAAAGTTTCCACTAAATTACTAAAACATATAAATTACAAGACATTACGAGCTAGGAGAAAACACAAAAAAAGCAAGAAACAGTTAACAAATACCATATAACATACAAAATAAACAAATAAACTGGCCATAACAAAAAGGACACTACACAACTATATTTTCGAGAGCTTGTTTAAGGTTTCGTTTATAGGCTCCTATGGGACAACTGAAAATATCCAGATCTAGCAAGTGTTCGTTATAAAATTTGCAAGAGCGATACAAAAAGGTATTACTTGTATAATTCCGTTTGCAGAACGGAATGTGTAACGAACACTTATTATCCCCCGATTAGATGGTTTTATGTACATGCTATCTTAAAAAATGTAAAATACATTTTCCGCAGTAATCTAGAGGTTTTGATTTTCATTTTGCATTTAAAACGCAAGGATTTTGTACTCAAGATTTCGAAAGCTTTCTGTATCTTAATATCAAAATAGCTGTTGCACGCGACTTCGTCCGCGTAATTTTATAAAAAAAAATAGGTGTTAATGAAGCTTTCTATAGATGAAAGAATTTTTTAACGAAAATCTTCTCTATTTATATTATTAGTATTGATATAGATTAAAGTTTATACTTTTGAACCGTCACTAATCTTTTCTAAATAAATGTTAATATTTCCTTACATACTTTGTGAACTTATTAATGTTGATAAAATAAGTTTCAATACATGAAAACTTAGATATTTTCGTTTTATTGTATTCATATATGCAGATAAGACAGATAGTATTAAGACTAAATACTTAACAAAAATTTATGTAAGTAGATATTTTAAAGTTAATATCTCAACTGAAAACCCAGTCTTTTAAAATCGACAATGTATTTCAATCCAGTTTTATAAACTGTTCATTTAGTTTTTAACCGGCAATGTTTTACTGGAGTAATTGTTCTCTTTCTCGCCACATAATTAGTTTAACATTTAATATACATTTATTACTTGAATTTTCTGCGAGTTAAGAAATCACGCGATGGTATAGTCGCAGTAAACATTATTTTGTTTTGTTTTTCAGCATTTATTTCAGTACCTAACAACAGACACTCTTTATGAGGAAGACATCTACTGTAAATCTATATAGTTGCAATCTATATAGTTACAATATAACGTATAGTTATAGCCTTTTATTTCATTATATTATATTTACACGATGAATTTTAAGAGATTGTCGATTGGCCCATGGTGACCAAAAGAGTCGGTTGGAGCCATGACTAGCAAATATTGTCGATAGCTAGCAATTTGCGTTTCATAGAAGACTATCAGTATTGGATAATATGCGAATTATCCAAAACCACCATAAAACATTTTAACCTTATCATTCAGAATAAATCTTTGTTCAGAAGCCAGACGCGGTATATAACTGAAAATAATATTGTAAATCAGTGGCGTAGCTAGGCGTGGGCGAAGTGGGCCCTCGCCTACGGCCTCGCACCGAGGGGGCCTCGCGAGGCCTCTTTAAATGCGATGCCACCAGACATAAAATCCCCGTTTATTTCTAAATTAAATAAAAATCTAAAAAATATTGGCCACACTCGTCACAGACTGGCAACACAGCTTAGCTTTGCAAAACGTTTCTTTACACGCATACTTCATACAAAACAGTGAAGGTGGTAAACATTTTGGAAAAAAGGGAGGATTTAAAAAATTCTAGAAGTAGGTAGTTCAGAATAAGATAGTTTATTCGTCTGTTTCAAATGGTATATCAATGAAACTTGTAGTATTTTCTACAAGTTTCATTGATATACCATTTGAATTTCAATACATAATTACAAATGAATTGGAATACATCTATCTTAATGTTTACATTGCTATTAGAATTATGTTGACTATGCCTGTAAGTACAGCTTCAGCAGAAAGAAGTTTTTCTAAGTTAAAAATGATTAAAAACTACTTAAGAAACAGTATGAAGCAGGACCGACTGTCTGGTTTAGCAATACTCTCAATCGAAGCAGATTTAGCTGCAAAAATTAATTACAAATCCTTACTAGAAGACTTCAGTAAAGCAAAAAGCCGAAGAACATTACTTTTGTGAAAAATTAAATCACTCAAGTTACAAAATAAAACCTTTTTTCAAATCTATATGCTTTTCAATATTCTCCCAGCGCGCATTTATATTTTTTCACTATCATGAGTAGGTATGTCGTGTCAAAGCATGTTTGGTAAGATAAATTTAGTGAGTACATCTTGGGAACGAAAGAAAAGGGGCCTCGCTGATGCGACTTTGCCCACGTGTATATTAGTCCACGCTACGCCACTGTTGTAAATTGACTATTTCATGCAAGTATTTCGATATACGTATTATAAAATAAAGTCGCTGTCTTTTTCTCTGCTAACTTCTTATAAACCACCCAACGGATTTTTTGATACGGTTTACACTAATGAATAGAGTAATAAACGAGATAGGTTCGAGTATATAATTTGCAATATAAAAATTGCATCCGAAGTTGAGCGCGAGTCTCTAGTATATAAATATAAAAATTAAGATTACTTAGAAGAGTTTATGAAGAGGAAAATAATGATGAAGAAGTGAGGTACCGCTAGTGAATTTATAATTGGAAAAATCCGAGCCGCGATATTAGTATTAAATAAAGGCTGGTTGGAGCGAACGCTCGTTCGGAAGAAACCGGTCGTTAAGTTGGGCATGTGCCGATTTCCGAGAACACTCAGACGAAACACTAAATTTATTATTTGATCTTTTATATATGCACAATCTGTTCGAATGATTGCGGCTTCTCATTAACGTAATAACACCTCAGTTTGACGGATAATTGAGCATCAATTTCAAATAGCTCTTATCGGAATCTAATGAGATAATAATATGTGTGTACGTATTTGTATCAGCCTATTGAAATAAAGCCTCTCTCTCTTCTATCAAAATATTAACCAAAACAGGTCATTGCGTATAAGAAGAAATTTAGATGTCTTCGAAGATTGCTAATTTTAACATAATATACAAAGACATATAAAAATGACCCATTTAAATAAATCTTTAAAAACTCTTTAAATATATGAAAGTTTAGTTTTTAGTAGTCAGTTAATAGTTTTTTTTAATAGTCTCGTAAAGGGTTAGTTACTACCACTCTTTAAAGGGGTAATTACTACCCCTCTGGCGGCAGTAACTACCGATGAGTGAGTGAGGGCAGTGTTTAGATGGAGTGAGTAAGGGATAACACATTTACCTACATCCCTTCCTAATCCCTTATCCTAAACCCTCTAAGAAGTTACTGTTATATACCATCAAGAAAACTGTGGGTCTGTTTTACATAAAAACATACATAAAGAAGACCTTTACATTTCTTTTTACTTCATCATTAGAGCAAATGATTTACAAATTTAAAAGTAAATTTTAAGTAAATAGAATTCTGTGGATATATAAAAATTTTATTGAGGTTGCGTTTAATAAATGAATTGTCCAATTTCCTGTACGATTTTAAACAAAAATCTGTTTTCTTTATAATGAAAAGAACGAGCAAGGGAATTGCATTCATGCATCATTAGTACTCACCGCCCGAAACAGAGTCCTTATTTCGTATTTAAAAGGGGGTACCAAACAAACGCATCATCAAAAAGTGCCCCATTAAAAAAAACACATCCCTGTATAAAAATAGGGAGTGCGTCCATCCGTGCAATGGCCTCTACCTGTTGCTTTATACCTGCACACAATCCCAGTTCCATAATTACATAGAAAAGAAATAAATAAAACTACTCGTGACACTCGTCTCGCTTCCTCAACCACAAAATCAAATGGCCAATGCGTTCTCTCTTTCGCTCAAACGCGTTGATGTCTTTTGTTCCTACTAGTTCCTCGGAAGAAATCAAACTGATGCGTTAGATTTATATATGAAAACATATATTATAATGTAAACATAATACCAATTATTTATATATGTGTTAACTAATGCCATAAATTGTGATATTAAATAATTATGAGAATAAAAAAGGAAGAGATTTTGTCGATTATTGTCGATACAGTCACATTATTGTCGATATTTCTTACATACTTATTGCAGTATTAAACAGTAGATAAACAAGCAAGTGTAGCCTTATATAGTTGGATTCCTTAAAAACATTTTTTTTTTTTTAAAACTCGATGACCGTTGTGTTCAAAATAAAAGCGGGAGGGCGGGAGGAAAGTCAGAGGGAGAGGAGGGATCGAGATTCACGACCGAGGCTCTGTCGAGGACCGGCCAACTCGGATTACCATATCACGTACGTACACAGAGAGAAACTTTTTATTATCTACACACATTGCTGTTTTAAATTCTATTCTCATCTAGACTGAGTATGTATACAATGTACATGTAAAATTTTACAAAAATTATTTACATTATGAATGTGGTTTATTTACATAAATTTTACATTCACTGACTGTGACAAGAACATTTTAAATACACACCAGTGAGAGTTAGTGAAAAAGTATATATTATAAATATTGTATACAAATAAATGAATGAATAACGATAAAGTTTAATTCATAAAAGATAATTAACGATTAAGTGGCAGGGCTCACCTTAGCGCTGTGGTAGAGCGCGCTGTTCCTATTCGACTTTGTTTTTGTCATTTTCCTCAAATAAAATCCTTTCAAATGTCACTTTTCTCACAGTTCATGTCACAACACAACGTCACAAACAATTGACATGTTGATAAGTTCGCTAATGCTCATGGGAACAACACTTTCTTGGGCGCAGGTGAAAACTAAGTGTTTACAATAAGAGAACGAACGTAGGAGTGTAGCGATGCGCATACGCCGGTGACGCCGAAGCGGTACTAAGAGCTCACTAGCGCCACGTGCGGCTACGGCACCAAACTAATCTATACACAGCCTACGATGTACCAACTCGAGCCTCGAACAAAGCCGCCATCTTGGTTATAATGCGAATAGCCTTCGGGATTCATGGGAGCAGTGGGAACCACAACAAATTATAATTATAGTAATTACCCACTTTATGTCAACGGAATCGGTATGTGAAGGCAAGAAAATTATGTATCTTTCTTTATTATAAGAAAGTATATTTCTATACGAACAAAATACTTTTTAGGAACTAGTGGCGATCCGCCCCCGGCTTCGCACGGATGATTCTTTTTTGCCCAAAATTTTACTCAAACCTTCCTCGTTTATTGTTCTTTCCATTAGTTGGGTACGTCAAAAATACGTTGGGTGATTTAGAATAACTTTTAGCAGAAAAAGTGACAGTGACAGACAGCGACTTTATTTTATAATATAGATTATAATGGTTAAGTACCTAAATAAAACCATGCAGGTTATACACATGTCGTATAAATATGATAAAATAGATATATTTGTATACCTATATTTTAAAATACTTGAACGATAGTCCTCTATAGTTAGTTATACCGAAATACATTTTAATAATGCGTCTACCTGCTTCAATCAAACTTTTTTTGGAGCAGGTGTGTTAGAGGGATACGTCAATTAGACTTTAGGGGAGATAATATAGACCTACGAAGCATGGTAGACTTTGTGTATTTTATTTTACCTATTCTTCGCCATTTTCACCTGCGTCTTGATTTAAATATGTTTTTTTTTAATTTATTATTATCTATCCATTCGAATTATTAGCATGAAGTTTAAAAGCATGGAAGATTTTGTGCATTATTTTTCTTAATGTTTACTTATTTTATATTATTATTTATTTTATATTAGACAATATATATTTATAGATAGGCAAAAGAATAGATTTACTTATTCAATTTATTTATTCGTATTCACATGAAATATCTAAATTATTAAAATATTGAAAACGATTTGAAAAACTATTAAATTTTTCCAATCAAAGAGGCTCGATGGTTGTGCAATCAAATTCCAAAGCTTTGTGATTGAAGGGCGGACCCACAATACAATACATTATCACTTTCAAATATATACGGTACGAAAAAATCATACATAGACTGCATTGTGTTATAATAAGTATAAAGTAATCGTGTCGCAACAGACAACATCTATTTATTCACATTTAAAAGGTCTCTTGTTCCCTTTGTGTCTGTACAGGTGATGAGTATACACAAAGAAAATTAGATAAGTATAAAAAAATATCTCACTAACGGTAAGGGAGCCCAAGAGGGGATTTTGGGATTTACTCGAGCGCGTCAGATATTGCCAATGTATATTCCCCACGTGTCTCCGATAACGGATATGTATTAATCTGCCGGTTTGGTTGGTGGGGTGGGTGGGGTGGGTGAAATAAAACTCGAGCGCGTCAGATTTTCAGAGGGGATGTTAAGTGAACCCAAACTAAGCTCCCATTTAAAATACAGACGATTCGAATGTAACGCAAGCTCGTGGCAGCTTTTTGAAAATGCAAAAAAGATATTTGGTGATTGCCATTTTGTAATACTCGAGCGCGTCAGATTTTCAAACAGACGGTTCAGACTGAATTCCTGATCGTACTGATTCTTAATCTGACGATTATATGGAGGATTTTTTTAATACAGCGTCTACAAAATTTTTAACGCCTGTAGACGCTTACTCCACCGCTGAAAAGAAAAACATCATATAACCCTTTTTTCTTCCTACCATCTAATCTTCCTAATCCAATAGGTCCCCACGACGCTCGAGTGACTCCACATTTAGCATCGTGGGCTCTCCTACTATAATATCTGGCTACGTTGTAAATGAAAGCACGTGTTAACAATAAGCCATGACAGGACACTGAGGTGTTGATTTTTTTTCTTTTTCTTTTTTTTTTGTATTGGCAGGACACACTGCGTTTCGCAGTCATTTGGGCAGTAACCACCCCCTTACAGAAGACCACCTTGAAATAACAGTGAGTAAGTAAGGGATGCCAGAGCCCATTTCCCTATCCCTTCCCGATCCCTTATCCTTAATCCTATTAGACGATCGGCAGCGTACTTGCAACACCTGTGACGTTGCCAGTAGCCACCTACCATCAAGTAAACGTCAGCCTGTCTGTCGACCTTGACATAAAAAATGTAAAAGTTTTCATACAGTGACGGTCCACTTGATGATATATGGTTACCGTCGCCTATCACTTAACACAAGCAACGCCGCAACAAAGAACTATAATTTAATTTAATTTTGTTCAATTTAGTTGATATTAATTTAATTTAGACTACACCTGATCCGTACAAAATCAGACATTGAGATTCACTCTTTAAATCAATCTATCGTATAATTATATAATAACGTATCTAGCTTAAGTACTTCATATTTTATTGGCCCATTTTTTTTTTCTTTTTCAGATCAGTTGTTAACTTTGGTTGAAAATCTTATGACAGCACATCGCTAACCTTAAATATGTATTAAGAATATAATTTAATTTCACGCCAGTAACCTCTCCAAAAAGAAAATGATAGAGATAAAAATGTTCCGAGGTCCGAAGAGATTACTTCACCGCTCGGTTAGTTGTTGGACTGGTCTATTAGTTATTTTCATTCCACAGTAATTGCATTCTCTGTGTTGGCCCAATTATATACTACCTACCGTCTAGTTATAAGTGAGAAATAGAATTATCGTGTTAGCATAAGTTCAATTCCGCCAGCTTTAACACAGATACAGAGATTACATAAACTAAAAATAAATGACATATAATTTATATATATGTCGTAGCTAGATCATAGAATTGATCACTTCATGAAATGGCCAGCTAAAACTAGCCATATGATATGAATAACCAACGTTTAACGATATTTTTTTCTATAGGTTCCTTCTTTATTTGGAGTTTTTATTAAACCTTTGATACCCTACATTATTGATATGGCCAGTTTTAGCTAGCCATTTCATGAAGTGATCAATTTTATGATCTGGCCACGACATATAGATTTCAGAATATAAAGTGTGGACTGGTTTGCCAAAAAGCTACACGAAGAAGCCGTTTAGTGTTCTCGCATTCCACGTGTGAAGGAATGCTGGGACTGTTCCATTAAAAAATGAAAGCCCTAGCAAGACGCTGACAGCATTAAATAGGTCTCGAGTAACGAGTATGCTCAGTCGAGTATGTGATTAATGAAATGTGTTAATTACTAGTTAGAACGATGTGGTAATGCATCAAATACTATAGTTAAGACAACTGTGTTTAACTTTTTCTACAATTTTTTTTAAACATTTTTTTGTGGACTGTACATGCAGCAAGTTGAATTAATTGTATGTTCAACTATTTAAGATAGTGGAAAAAGCACCCTACGATCGCATGAGTTTACTGATTGTAAACAATATGAATTTATGAAGCAAAACCTAACTCAGATTTTTTCAAGAACACTGGCAAAGTTATAGTTTATGGTTTAATCTAGTAAGATTAATAAATAAATGGGTTCCCAGTAATGAATAATCCACATACTCGTTTCAGAGATTTTAAAAATACAAACGCCTGTGGCGTTGCTTGTTTTATAGGTGAAGCTACCTACCATCATGTAGATTCTCAGCCAGTCTGAGAATCTTTATATAAAAAAAATATATATGCGATAATTTACAAAGATATTCAAGCTGAACGTATTTTGATCATATATGTTTCTATGGGACAATAACTAATAAAATTGATCGAAGCCACTGGCAAAACTAGACTCATGTACAGAGTTTAATATACAATTAGAAACTTAGCTATTTAAAAAGTATACATACATTGAGTGTAACTTTGTTGCTCATTAAGAAAAAAAAGAAAGCAATGCCTGACTGCTATCACAATATTTTTAACCAAAGAAATATTTAACTCGTACTAAAAAGCTATCAATCAAACACTCCGATACGCGAACACGACCGACTTACAAAGCTACATCTACTCTTAGGTACTTACTTTTGATATAAACTGAATAAACTAAAAGCAATAAATCACGATCTACAGAAGCCATTCTCAAATAAAACCTCACACGATTTAGATTTCACGCTTCCCTCGCAACCCTTCGTGATAAGGTAAAAAAAAGAGGTTGCTAATAAAAAAGTGGTATCGGTTTGATGGATTATAAGGCAACCAAATGGAATTGATTTAATATATTATAATAATATACATTTTATACAGATATGTCTTTGTATAATTGTATATCTATGAAAATATAAAATGTTATAATATTGAATAGTGACTCACCCCGACTTAGCGCAGATTTTATTTTAAAAGTCAAAAAGCAGAGAAACCGACAGAGGCAGACAGTGTTTTTGTTTTATAATATAATATATAATAGCATTGGGCGGATGCTATTTTTTTATGCAAATTATATACAAAAACTTTCCTAATTTATCGCTCTTTCTACTAGTGAAAACCGTATCAAAATCCGTTAGGTCATTTGGAGGAAGTTAACGGAAAAACAGACAGAGGCAGAGGCAGAGACAAGAACTTTATTTTATAATTTATTATGATACTATATTGAAATTCTAGTTTCAATACAAAACTTTGATTGGAATAAATACAGAAACTATAGTTTTTCTTATTAAAACAAAATTATTCTAATACTCTATTTATAACTTTTCGGAGAATATAATTTCTGCTAATTTATCTTCACCAAACACTTCCAACTGGTTTTATTCGCTGTCCTACTTATATACAAGAGTGCGTCTCTTTCTCGTGTCATGTCTTCATATGAGTTAGAAAAATTACTTTCAAGCTTAAGTCAAAAGCTTTAAAATTATATTTTGAACAGCAATGCCTTTAGTTGTACGTGTACTAGGCGAGTTGTAGTAACTCGTAGTAAAACGAAACAGGTTCTATGCTAAGAGGAAGTGCTAACTAACTTGAAAAAGAAAGATGTTTACCGTTACAGAATGACCAAATACAGACTTGTCGGAAGACTATAACACTGTTTCGTAATACTTATATTTTGCATAAATCATGTAATTAACAAAATAAAATTTAAAAAATACACATTTTGTTACGAAAGTTTGTAGAGGTTTTTATTATTATGTACCTCTACTCTTTTACGCTAAAACTACTGAATGAATTCTGATGAAACTTTACTGTAATATAGCTTATACATCAGAATAACACATAATATGTAGCCTATGAATAGGTACGATTTGTAACATTACGGGAACGAAGTCGAACAAAATAAATATAATCATCATGAAATTTATTATAAGTAAACAACTTAAGTACATAATAAGTTAAATAAGTTACGAAGGAATTTATGCGGGAAATCCTAAACAAAATATAATTTCCAGATATATTATCAAAATTATAAGGAAACGCCTAGAACAATTTATAAATCATAGTACTACACAATCTAGTTAACAATCACTTCTTAATCACATCATAACTAATTAGCTTTCGTATGTATTAAATGTAACTACGATGACTGAAAGTTCTTATAACGTAGAATGTTCTAAAAGTTAGCGCCTGTATAATTACAACTAGCAAAAAGTTCTCGATGTGTTTAAATATAGCCTTTATTAGGAACTAACTAAATTCCAACAAACTATAAATAAGTAAGAACATAATTAAGAAGAAATTATGATCTAAATTTAAACAAGGTTAGATAAGCTATTATTACGTTTAATAATCAATGAGAAAGATGTTATTTTTCAAAGGCAATCAAAACGGATCATTAGATGATATGACTCAAAATAGTCATTAATTCGGTAACGGATTTACAAAATATATATAATACTAGCGAAACACCCGCGGCTTTGCATGGTTGCAATTTTTTCCTGCAAATTGTGAAACCTTGCCTGCATATAGTGAAAAACCATATCAAAATCTGTTGGGTGGTTTAGAAAAAGTTAGTGGAGAAATAGACGTAAAAGTTCAGCGACTTAAGTTTATAATTAGTATGTATAGAAGTATAAAGTAACATATTACTTTACCACTTAAAATGTTCACCTGAGATTATATATAAACATATATACAAGCATGCACTCACTTTTACACTCATACAAACATTCATTCATCAATAAATAGATGTAATCACTCGTAATTATACTACACTTATAATTAGTTAAAAGAATAATTGTAAGACTATGTATTGTAGTTTAATTTGTAGTTTTTAGTTTTAGGTACATTTTGTCTACTAAAAATTTACTGGAAGGGGTAAGACTTTGTTTGTTCATGAGTAAACTGGTTTTGTTTTCAGCCAGTTATATGAATTTGTAGCAGATAAATTTGCAGTCAATTCAGGTATAATCTATTAACTTCTAGGTGTCATACGATTAGAGCAGTTTATATAATGCTTACAGGCGAGGATGTTATGTTACGTTAGTACTAATCTATGAGAGGTAAACACCATTGTTTCACGGTAATGATACCCTAGATTAGTAAACTTTCTAGACTTGTAAACACCAAGAAAGTGGTATTATGCGGGCTGTGTTGAAGACACGCAATTCCCACGACCAACTTGCCATTCAACAAATGGTGTTTTATCGCAGTGAATGAACTTACCGAACTGATATTATGAATGAAACATATACCTACAGTTTTGTAGGCAAAATTTTCTTTGTATATAAAATATTTTTTTATTTCACAGTCCTTTTAAGTCTATCATGCAAAGGTGTGGAATACAAAGGCTATATCAGACTTTGAGGACCTTTGTTTTATATATGCTCGTCAGACAGACTGACATGAACACAAGAAAAACCACAAGCGCTGCAAGTGCGTGCCGACCTTAGTAGGATAAAGTATAAGAGACTAGGAAAGGATAGGGAAAAGGATACGTGCTGTTATTTTATGGTGGTCTTCTGTAAGGAATTGTAGATAATTGCCACCAATTTGACTGCGAAATACAGTGACTTCTAACATTACGAATTTACAGTAAAACATCAGTCATACATCAGTATGTCATAATAGGCTAAAATTTATAGATTTATCTGGCTAAGTTGCGGGTAAAAACTAGTGAAATAAGAAAGAGTAAAAGTAATCAAGTGTTCGTTAGAATGAAATTAAAGTAAAGGTTTTTATTAAGAACACAGTGTACAGAATGATTGATATTAGTTTCGAGTAATTTTATTGTCAATCAAAAATTTATTAGCATCAGTAGCCGCTCCGTTGGAGGTCCGTGAGATCACTATAAACTATGTCTATTAAAACTGTTATTATCTATACAATTTTGTTTTAATGACACACTCATTGTTACCTTTCACTCATACTCTGTTAATTTAAATATAGGTAGGTTCCTATCCGAGAGATATGTCTGCATCATATATTTTAATTTAAAACTTTAGCAACCTTATCAATGTTCATATTCTTCTGCCATATTTATAGATTTTCTGCTATATCAATACAAATATTATAAAGAGAGAAGATTTGTATTTTTGTGTGTTTGTAATGAATAAACTCAAAAACTACTGGGCTGATTTTAAAAATTCTTTCACCTATAGAAAGCTTCATTACTCCCGAGTAACATAGGCTAATTTTTTTATAAAGTTATGCGGATGAAGTCGCGTGCAACAGCTAGTTTATAAGACAAGTAGTTTCTTAAAACCAGAAACGTTGCTTGTCCAGCACAAATCGTTGTAGGCAATTTATAAGAATGGCGGTGAGAGGAACTGGTCACAAAATGATATCGCACAAGATTTCTCCAAAATTCTTAAACCTGTTCAACGATGTGCTTTATGGGTTGTTTTATCAAAATTATCAACGACTCTTTTACATAAAAAGTTGATATACCACTTTATATTTTTGTTAAAGTTTTGTATATTATGAAAACTTTTCGATAAGTAGACCTTTTTAGACAAAGTTCATTTTACTAATTTGTTAATCCCAATATAATCCGATCCTCAGTGCTTGTATTCTAGACAATCTTTGAACACTAATACTAATATTTATGATTTGTGAAGAAAAGTCACTTTCCTATAAATAAAATGGCTGAACTATAAGCGATAAATATTACCTTCTTTATTTTTTTACGAGTTTTATATTTAAGAATAAAAATAAATCTAATTTTTAAATTACGACTTTATTTCAAAACAGTGCAGAAATTTAATACTGTTGCGTACTCGTAAAAATCTATTTTATGTCTTTTATAAATTATGAAAAAAAACTTAGAATTGGGGATACTAATCATCTGTATTTAGTGACAACAAAGTAGCCAAATTTATGACATTTTATTATAAATTAGTCTAAAAAAATGAGAAGGAATAGCATCATGTGCAAGTCGCAAAATGTGCACTAGTTAGTAGTGTAAGTTGTAGGCTATTTAATTAAATAGAAATTACATATAGTTACATTACTAAATATAATAATTATTACATTACTATATATATTACTAACACAAACGCGAAAAATTTTAAACATCATAAAAAAGACTATTCGTTATTTATTATTTATATATTGTATTGTATATAAACTCTTTAGTTTGATTACGATTGGACGTAGACTCGTTCCACGAAGAGATAAGCCCAAGTTGTTATGACCACTAAAACTGGTCAAGTTAAATTGGTTTCCAACTTTAGGGCACTTTGCGACACGATGGCTCGATCTCTAAATGGTTGAGCGTGGACGGGTTTAATGCCCAAACGATTCACATCTAAATAGCTCATTTGCATTCTATTATTGTGATGCTTTTAAAAAAAAACATGATACAAAAATGGCCTGTAGAATAATCTATAACGAATATGTAGAGCGAGCGGATTTAGAAATCTAGATTAAATTGTAACATGCCAATGCGTATTCAAACAAAATACAAGTAATACTCAAATTCCTGTGTCACACATATAGTGAGTTGTTTGTATTTGTGCATTTGTTTAGGTTAGGAGTATAGTCTAACTAAACGTTGAAGTCTACAATCTAAAACAATGCAAAATCTTGTTAAATCCATCTCGTTTTCCTAACATCTTTAACTGATGTAAGTGGTTCCTCTTCAGTGAGAATTATTTGACATTTAACACGTTCGAATACTTAATAATTATCTATAATGCTTTGTTTGACTAATCGATCTCATCTTTGAGTGTAAAGGTTAAGAGGTTGCTTTAATGTCTTCATTTACGAAAAGGTTCACATTGTTTTGTTTTGTGTAGTATTTTATTATCTAAAAATTCCTGTATTCTCTTCTTTCCTGTTTCTAAAATATTATTCTAAAATACTTATACTTATCCTGTTCCTAAAATAAACGAAGATATATTTAAACACGATTGTTACGGCTATAAGGACTTTATATTTCTTAGTAAGTTTATATTATATTATAAGATCTATTTTTAAGGTTAAAACAGGGTGTTTTTTATATTTGTCACAATTATACTGCAACAGATACATTTCCAGCATCCACCAACATATATTAAATAATTCAATTGAAAAACTTAATTTTTTTATTCCAATAGTCTAAACAAAATTAATGTGAAAGTAACTGTCTGTTTGTCTATTACCTTTCACATCTTAACTACTCAACCGGTCATCGTGAAGTTTTGCATAAAGGTACTGCTCCCGAGGAATCATCTAAAAATAAAAGCCCAACGCCTGGCAAGCTATAAATGCAATAAAGATGTCAGGTACTTATTATGTTTTATTTAATACTAGCGGGCACCAGCTATTATTAAATAAAATGTTAAATCTTTGAGGACGTCTGTGTAAACGTATTATAAAATAATACTATTATGGTAATGAAAACTCTATGAACCGCGACCGTCTTATGTAACTTCTCACGATGATCGCGCGTTACGTCCAAACGATCCGGTGTCAGCGGCGCGGGCGCAGGGCTCGTGGGATACTATCATAGAACATATCATACACACATATTATAAACATATTTAGGCGGCAAGCGGAAGTTATTTCTCTTGTCTAGCAAAAAGTGTAGCAAAGTAATGAATGGAATCACTGCAATGAAATACTGGAATTGAGAGTTAAGAATTCCTAAGTTTAGTTTAAGTTTAAAATTATATGCCAAGTAGTGACAGGAAGAGGCTGTCTTCTGCAGACATAAACTGTGCAATCCGACTGGCAGCAGTAAACACACTATTTTGTTTTGTTTCTTCGAGTTAGTATATGACTAAGCTTATAAGAACCATCCTCAGAACAAAAAAATTATACGCATTCGTCAAATCTAAAAATGTACTTAGTATGATAAAAATAAAACTTTAAATATTTCAACTATTATAACACCGATTTGTGGTAAATATAATAAAAATAGGTAAGCGGGAAGCATGAAGTGACCACGCTCCCACAGTCTTCACAGTCTTCGCCTTTACAATCAATTGATGCAATTGCTTTTTCAATTTCATCTTAACTTTATTATGGGAATCAAACATCGACTATTTTATTCGCTTTTTATTAGTGTTACTACAAATATGCTTATTACGCTGCTGTGTGTTGCATTTGTTAATTTGAAAAACTATTTCTGCCTGAAAACGAAATAAATAAATCCTTAAATTGGTATATAATCGAAAGTAGGTACTTTATTTTATAAAAATATTTTTTAAGTAAATATATGTCAGGTGCTAAATTATTAAAATAAATAAAAATTGAAATCCAAAATGCCTTTTATTTTTTTAAGTTAAATGACATTTTTGAAAATATTAAAAACTAAATATTATTGAAATAAATTGCGCAGAAACTTTTGCTTTTCTAAGCGAGCTACATACCAGCGAAATTCTCAAAACAAATACGCAGTAGATATAAACACAATTCCACTTCGTTGAAGAGAAAGAAAAGCAAAGTTGTTCTGGGAAAATGCATTTAATTTCCAGTAACTACTTTATTATCTTGTAACTTGACGTCGTGTGACACATGGGCGTTAATGCGTAATTTCTAAATAACACACAAACGACGCACACACAAAACTACTTTTATTTAACTGAGACTAGTATTTAGTACGCGTAATGTCGACGTGTAAAACTCTCCTTAGATATGCGAAGAAATATGATCCGATTTTATTTCATGTATAAGTAGTTCTTTCACATGTCTATTTTACCTTCACCTATCAGTATCACCTATTGTTATGAGCATCATAGGCATCCATCAGGTTTTTGGACAGTGTGCACTGCCTGCCAATTACTTAAATTTGACACCACACCAGCCAATGGGGAGTATAAGGTGCTCAGTCGTTAGTTTACAACAAAAATTGGGTGAACTTTCGTTCTAGTTTGTTTTTTTAATGCAGATCTCTAAAGTATTAATTATTAATAATTACGTTAATTAATCATAATTAATTAATTAGTTAATGACTGTAAATAATTAATTAAAGCCTTAATTTAAGACTGAAAATTAAGGGAAATACAGAAAATCACGAGAAATTAAAGAGCATTAGTCTTTTATAAATGATTTGTTGTTGCAGTAATTGCACGTAGGGACGAATAGAACAAATATAGTGGACACATCCCTTTCCCTAGCATTTCCTTATTGCGGGTTACAGAAGAAATTGTTCAATTGTATTTACATATAATGCGTCAACCTTTGACCGGCCACCTGTCGTGGAGCCGTGTACAGTAATTAGATCATTACCCGAAGCCAAGCGGTCTTGCTCCGTTGACTTTCCCACACATCTTACGTCCCGAGACCCTCTTCGATCATAAGATTAAACAACGCGTTTTTCAATGTGCCATAAGTTTATGCAAATTTCTTTAGTTTCTTTTCTCTAATTTTATTGGAGCATTACAAGACAATTTTGTAATTGTTTAAATTTTACTAACCCTTCGAAGGTTCTGCATTCAAAGCGGGCCATTATATTAAGTTACCGGTAGCCCATTATATATAGATTCAAATAGTATTTGAATCTATTTATAAAAATATATATTCTACACCATTAAATTTCTACAGGAAATAGGCGGTACCTGTAAAAGCGACTCCTACCATTTCTACACAATAATTATGCAATAAACAATACGAAAATACAATGTAACAAACAAACACACATAAAACATTACATTGTAAAATTAAGTGTCCCCGTGCACCTTGACCGTCGTTATTCTGGGAAATTTTAGGTTATAAACGTCAGAAGTGGTGCTGAATTTATTGTTAACAATTTGGCGTTGTTACTATACAGTGAATCCTTTTGTATAGGAATTAGTCAGAGGAGGCCCCGAATCCTCGAAGGCGGTCAGGATGGGTGACTCATCAGAAACCACGGGTCGTGGTTCACGGAACACAATGGCCGAGCGTGCTTACAGACAAATGGCTCGTCTTAAGGGCAGTAATAGACTAACGAAACGCGATGCGATTGAATTGCGACTTTAGTTTTGGATAGAGCTTAAATCAATACAATCATGCAAAATAATGAGAAGCCGGTAACTGCTAATATCTAAAATATTTATTTTAACAATAACAGTTGTCCATGAATTTTTTAAGACGATACTGGTATCTACCAAAAAAATAATACGTGGTTTTAACTCAAAATATTGGAAGGTTAAAATAACATGAATGCAAACTGTTTGGTTCAGTACAGTGTATGTATACACACAATACACATTAGTTAATTTCTTTATATTTTGTCATAACAAGTATAAATTAAGTTTTACTTTTTCAATCTTTCCTTTGAGTACATTTTTTCCTTTTTAATTGATATCTAAATATAAATGATTAATAAATAATTCATTTTTGAAAGTTAGCTTACAGGGAAGAAAAAAGGCGCTCTGTGCTAATAACATAAAACTAATAAATAAGTTAATATATATAAACATTATAAACATGTCCCTCAGTTATTTATAATATAAATAATTTCGTGTAGTCTGTGCATATCATTAGTGTATACCTGCCCTAACGTTCAACCCACACAACCTGGTTAACATTAATTAAGAATCTATTTTAAATTATAATATATTACTTAACAAACTATTAATAATATTATTAAGTAATAATCTATTCTTAGTACTATATTATTAAGTATGTAAATATATATAGTGTTTTTATTTCTTTTACATATAACCCTTTCTTTCTTTCTTGACAAAGGACTAACAATTTTATTGTTCACAATTTTATACGACTAAATGATTTTTAAATTCTATTACAAAGTTTTTTTTATGGTTAAACAGAAATCTCTGTAAAAGGGAAAGGACACGGTGTGACCAAATCATCAATAGATCGCTTAAAATGCGTTTAAAAAGGGGTCAATCGGGTGATCGATCGATTATATTAGGTTTTTTATTTTTGAACAATATTTAGGTTAAAATTAGGAGTACTAATACAGTTTTTGATTAATTATCTTCAAAGTAACTGCCCTAAAATTAAATCTCCATATCGCCAAATATAAAACAGTGTCTTTGTTGTGCCATAAATCTATATTATACATAATTGTATTGAAACAATACCATTTATAATTGAAATTATTAAATTTACATTATATCATAATAGAATAACTACTTAATTTCGTCAAACAGCAATCCTAAGAAATCAATTTAATCAAAGACCTCCATTAAAAAGAATTCTCATTGTTAATTGTATTTGTTCATGTTCAAGAATTTTCATTATTTAGACATTAAATCTGTAAAGAGAGGAAGTAGCTAAAAATTGTAGGAAGTGTAAGATTACAGTGGATAAATGATAACACTCTTCCGGACCCACACGTTGAATTTGTGGACAGTTATTTACTTGATGACGTAATTTGCTTCAATTTACTCTAATGTTACGTTTCTCTCAGTTGTATTTATATATTTATATTTTTTTATAGTAAATCGTAGCAAAGACGTACACTCCATTCCATCTTATAACTCAGTGGTCATTCTTATAACCACAAAGAGCTTGAGCGGCTTTTTTCAAACTTAAATGCTAAACAAATCAAGCCAAACTTAGCGTAAACGTTAACACGAATTCAAGGAGAATTGTATAACTGGCACAATATGGTAAAATACTCGTACACTCGAAGTAGGTATACCATCCGTTGGCTTTATTATAAAAAATAAACAGATTTCGATAGAATTGTATTGTAGGTTTGTCTTTTGACTGTAGGGTTCCAGTTAATAAGTAATTACCATTTGACTAGAAAAAAAGATGCACCAATGACCCATGGACAGTATCCCTTGAAGTGATTACTCAATGAAGGGGTTGGGTTTTCAGAGAAAGGGGATTATTATCAATATTAATAATAAATCTGTAAGGGTCGGTCATGGAGTAAGTTACTTTGTTTTCAGAGATATCGTGTTTATAGGCTCTATACATGATACTGAAACTAAATTGATGATTTTTTTTCTGTATGTATGTATGTTCCTCCATAACTCTGAAACGAATTAACTTATTTTCATGAAACTTGGTAGATAAACATTTGGATGTACGGAACACAGGATAGGCTACTTAATATTTTTCAACGCGGACGAAGCCGTGGGCACCAGCTAGTTTACTAATATTTTACTGCAATAACATTTCGTTCTCATGAACTTGCAGTGTGTAGAAAAGTAATTGTGCGACCATTTCTACATAAGATTTGACCTAAAGTGGAAGCAAGATAACTTATTACTACAATTAAATCACAAAACCATGACGGGTGCACATGTAGTTGCTTATTAAAAATGCAGTAAAATGACCCACAAACAGTAAATTAAGTAGCTATTACCACTCACGTGGGAATTATTAATAGAAATAATAGTTCATAGTGCAGAATCATTTGAAGAGTAAGTATCTGTGTAAACGGTGTCATTAGAAGTATGTAAAAAACTTTATTAATCTCACTTATATCTTTAAACAAAAAGAATTACTTATTTGTCTATTAAACACTTAGTAATGTAAAGATTTAATTTTTCAGGAGAAATTGATTGCAGAGTTAAATTAGACTTTAATAAACATTTTGGACTGGGTACACAAACACACTTGGATAACAAGCACGAAACTAATAAAAATTATTAGTTATTGACTTATTAACTACTAAAGGTATTAACAAATGAGTTAATATCTGCATAGTTAATAACGATTAAATTAGTATTATGTTAGGAAGTACAAGTAATTTATTAAACGAATTACTGCATCATTAAATAAAGAAATTTTTGATGAATAGGTCACTAAAGTTAATAAAAAGATTCTTAGGAATCACTTACAATATATAATATAATTTCAAAACTCTAAATTGAATTTTTAAAAATGTTTTAGATATCTTTAAAACCCTACTAAAATTTGATTAAGTATATATGTTGTTACTTTCATCACCATCATAATCAGCCAGTGCCTCTACACTGCTCCTCTTCTCCTGTACTTTGCTTTATCTGCTCTACACTGCTTAACTGCTCTGGGATGATGTGACCAACCCATTGCTAATTCTCTTGGCTATGTCAGATGAATATTGGTTCTTCGGCGAATTTCTGATCCGACACACCAAAGAAACTCCCGCTCGCTGAGAAACTGAACTTGTGGACCCAGTACTGCCCCGAGAGACCACTTTTCGGCGCACCATACTTCATTACTGGTCATTCGAAGCTTTATGTTAGAGGAATTTAAGAAGAAGTGAAGTGTTCCTACCTATATAAACATATTGGCAATCTCCTATGTATTTTTTTGTTAAAATTTAAAGGGTTGCAAAAAGAGGTACATTATTTAAAAAGCGTTGAGACGTGACGTGATATACACAGTTAGTATAAGAATGAGCAATATATGCAGGTGTGGTGTTTCCAAACGGTTCCCACGCTATGGTTCCTTCCGGAGGCGGCGACCCATGACGCTACCGTCTTAAGGCGCCCACATCGCGCCTCCTATTGTTACATGAGACGCCAAACGTCTGCGACCACGGCGAAGTGTCTGTGGCTTTATATTTGACCACTTCAACTACAGTTATCCGAGCGTTACAATTACGTATAAACTGTAGCTGAGAAAATTATAATTATGTCTTTTTTACTAATACTAGGGCCTGACAGATAAACCATAATTCATTCGATCCTTTATGAAATCTAAATAATGTATAATTAATGAAATTATTTCGAATAAAATTTGTTAGTAACCAAATTCTTGTAATGCGGTCTTCCTTGGGAAAATTGAGTCCTTCCTTGACAATCAGAGGTTAAAAATAAATTTAAAAAAACGTGGTTAGCGTTTTTCTATAATATCTTCCGGGGAAGGAATCAACGCAGGAGGTAATCACGGATGAATTAGTTCAATTATCGGACGGACACAGGACAGCCGCCGGATGTTCGTAC
The DNA here is from genome assembly GCA_936446665.2 of Synanthedon andrenaeformis. Taxonomy (NCBI): domain Eukaryota; kingdom Metazoa; phylum Arthropoda; class Insecta; order Lepidoptera; family Sesiidae; genus Synanthedon; species Synanthedon andrenaeformis. The sequence continues at coordinate 10,108,840 of OW387783.2, read as the reverse complement.
AGATGACGTTATATTCGTAGAAAAAAGAGCTACGTAATAATTTTCAAAATACTCGTACTTAGAAATTAGTTTATAGTTTTCAATAAATTGACAAATTCTGTTTACTATTTTTACACTCTCGGTTTTCTTATGGGGCGATCCAACCTGGACACCGACCCACCACATCGCAATGCCCGCCCGTTCTATTATTAGTTCGTTTTCATTAGCGTTCTTTCCAATATTATCTATAGATAATAATATCATAGGTTCTTCTTTACTTTTTTCTATTTTTGCTTATGTGCTATCGGCCTTAGTGTAATGTTAATAATCTTCCTCGATAATTAGACTATCACTTACATTACAGAATATTTCAAATTTGACAACAACTCCAGAGATTTCCTCCTTAAGAAATTTAAAATTATCTAAAGTCACTAATACCATCCAATACAAATGCGCTGTTTGGGTTTATATTGTATGTTTGTAATTTTATTAGCTATTAGTCATATTTAATACCGACCTATATGTAAGTGCATGGTACCTACGTGATAATATTCGCGTAAGGCGTAAGTAAACGGTCTTTGGAGCACGTTTCGTTTATTGTATATTCAGTTTGAGTATAAAATAGTGGTCCATAAATAAAAAGTAAAATGTGGCACGTGCAGTTATATTACAATTCGAGGGGCATAAATATTCATTATTTTAAGAATGAAAAAAAAGCGAGTCGGGAAGTTCTGCAATCTTGGGGCAGCGGCGAGGCGACATACGACGGATATTTACCGCACGCGCGCGGCAGGTGTATGCAGCAAAAAATAATGAAATTAATGACTAAAACATTTTTCATAGACTGATGACACAAAAAAAAAATGAGGGAGAACTATGGAATTGATCGATTCTCATTTTATTAGCTAGCTGGTGACGGCGACTTCGTCCGCATTGCAAAATAAAAAATATATATAAGCAAAAGTATATATCGCCTGAAATCTTTATTGCCATTATACTTTTGCCAGGCATTGGATTTTTATTTTTATATGATACCAAGCCTTTTGACATATTTGCAAAATAAAATAAATAACAACTAATTAAATAAATAACGTTTAAATACATAGTTTATAAGTTCATAAAGATTAAAAGTGGCATTTAATCACCTTGATCGCTATTTTATAATTAAGTATAGTAATACCTAAGTGAAGCAAAAATTTCGGAATTATTATAATAAGTAGTAGTCTAGTTAAATGCTAAAAAAGCAGGCTTGTGGAAGCATAATTTTCAGTTATTTTTTAACCGGATAGGAAGAGATTCGCGTGACCTAAATTTCTTTTTTTATATAATTAGTGTCTTTTTAGCTACTAAATTAATGTAGAATGGTTAAATTACCTATACTACAATCATTATACAATAAAGGCTTAAATATATTAGAGGTAATTTTCCAAAGCTACATAATTCGGATAATATATACATTCTACTTAATAGCCCATCAACCCATTCTTGAATAATGTTCAGCCATAAAATTAGATAAACAATTTTATGGAGTTATTGAAGCCACATGTACGGAGCACCTTTGAGCCGCCCCGTTAATTACAGTATTGACATTTAACTACATGTTAACAATATTGACACAGTAATAGTGTTTGTGGACAACTTGTGTGAGTTATAGTATCGCATCGACAGGTGCCACAAGAAACAGGTGAAGGAAGGGAAGATCAAAATATTAAATTAATACTAGCAAATGAGAAACTCGAATCCAAATTGAAATACATTGTCCATTTTTTTATCTTCAAACCCCGTACCGTGTGTATTGGTGTGTATGGTAATCCATATAGAAGATAATGGTTAATGTATACATATAAATGAAATGTTTTATTGAGTGAGTAGGGGGCTCTGGCATCCCCTACTCACTCAATAAAACACAACAGAACACAGGTGCTGTTATTTTACTGTGATCTTCTATAAGGAGGTGGTTACTGCCGCCAGACTACTTTGCAGAGCCAGACTAGAGCCAACTTTGAAAAGTTCATTTCCAAAATTGATCCTGTCGGGAATCGAACCCGAGACTCCTCAAACAGAGCGTTAAGGCAAATGCCCTAAACACTCATCGAAAGGGTGTCAAAATTTAAAAATTACCTTTAAAAGCTTAGTAATAGACTTGAAGGAAAAAATTATTAAATTCCCGTGTATCAATAGACCGAAAAAGACATAATGACGAACAAACTTACGGGTAATGTGGCAAGTTAAATGAATGGGTACCCAATATTAGGCATACATAGGTATATATCTCACATTTAAACTCCTTGTGAGTATTATTATCACACGTTACGCATACAAATTCTCATTAGATGGATTGCCAGTTTCATTCTCACCGATACTCTGCATAAACATATCACGTTTATTTATTTATTATTAAGTGGTATAAAGCATTCGTGTCATAGAACGCCTGTTACGTGGTTTTAAGTTCCCGAAGCGAGTAAAAACGCCATCAGTAAAATACTTTAAAGGCAATAAACGTCCAATTACACAGTAATACACAGTTTCTATATATTTTACATTTTTACAAAAATATCTTACCTTACATAAAAAGTTTAAATGTTTACCTAAACATAAAAAAGTTTTCGAAATTATTAATTAACATTGAATTAATAAATAATTGAAAGGCCAGTATAAACTAATTTTATGATTATCCCATCCCAGCTACGGTGTAAATTTATAACCCATCGTGCTAAAGTCCCTTTATATCCACCAATTTTAGAATGTTTTGAGATGTTTTTATGCAATTTTCGTCAGCAAGGCTGACAGTCCAATTGATGATTAAATGATTGGTATCAACATGTGCATTGCATATGCACTGAACTAAGGATAAGAGATTAGGAAGGAAGTGGACTCTGACAGCCCTTATTCTATCACTGAAACACAACAGCACAAATATGCTATTATTTCACGGTGCTCTTCTGTATAGTGGTTACGGCCGCCACACGGTCTGCCCAAATTATGACTGCGAAACCCAATATACCCAATGCCACTACTAATTAATTTCGGACACACTTCGGTGATTTCAGTAAAACAGACTATAATTATTACAATTTTCTATTAAATATATGAATATATTTAAAAAAGTGATAAAACAAAACAATATATCACATTTTTGTTTAAGAACAATGGGATTTTAGTTTGTTAATGTCATAACAAAAGATGAAGTGAAGAATACAGATTGCGGAGTATGACTACTACGGAGGTTGATAGCACATTAATCTAACGCTAGACGGAATGCGCAGCCGCAAGTTACCACAATCAAAATAACGAGCCCACATTCATCACGGATACATTGTTTTTATTATTGTTTTTGACATGCAATGACCATCGCATAAATACAAGAGATAAATCGTCACGCTCAAGGATTATAAGTTTTATTTTTTCACTTTCTACAAAATTGAAGTAATTTCTCCCTTAGGGGTTTTATTGTGGAGATATTTTGTCTTTGGATACCCTCAAGCGATACTCACTAAAGGACTCTTGTCGTTAGATATTTAAAAAGTCGCAACACGCGATGAATTGTATCTAGAGAAAACATTACTTTATTTTTTCATTGTGTTAGGTGAGAGGCAAACAAGCTACGCAATGCCAGAGGAGATGCAAGAAACTGCCGACCTTAATAAGTTTAAATGGTAAGGCTGGGGAGGGCTTGATCTGAGTTTCCGAGCTCATATAACCCAATTTTTTTCAAAGTTGGTGAGCTCGCTCCATTTAGGCCTCATCTTCCCTACACGGCTGGATGCTGCCAAAGAGCAAACCCATCTCTATTAATAAAAAAAAAATAAAAAAACTCCAATCGTTCATTTCACCCCTGATCAACGGTTTTTACAAGTACACAGTGAAGTGTGGCTGACAGGCCCTGTTAAGGCATATGAACGTAGTCGCATGTAAATGAAAACAGGCGAACGTGTGTCGAATGTTGGATATGGTGAAATAACTTTAGTTAGAACAACAACAAAATGTCGTACATCTGTTCAAAGAGTATTGTTAGTGAAGGGACACGAAACAGGCGTCATTCTTTATGAATTATATATTGTGATGAATCTACGAGAAGAGTTTAGAGTAGGTAGATCATATATCTGAATATGAAGTTTGTGAAGAATAGAGATGAAACGGATAGAAGTTTAGCCGGATACCGGATACCGTAGAGAAAAGGTTGCCAAAATCTACCTTTCAGCACCTTGCAGCAGTGTGTACAGCGAATGACTTTTTTCTGAAGCTGGCCTTATTTACGAAGACAAGCGAAACCGCTTGCTACCTCTTAATGCAGAGAAATTAGTATTCATTCACCATAATTTGCCCTTAGTGCAGTATGAGTATTAGGTTATTCTCTTTTATAAGTTGTAGAATTATATTGTGATTACTGATTGTATTTCTTAAGTGATAAATAAAACAATTAATCACCTAAAAATATATATATTTTAAATCCGGTATTCGGCCGGAATCCGGATAGAATTCAAGCCACCGGACAGGCCGGATACCGGATAGTTACCGGATATCCGTTTCATCTCTAGTTGGAAGACGTTTGGATGTTTGGATGTTAAGTGGACTACTGACTTAGTACGAGTAAGTTCTATTTACTTATAGACTAGGAGGATTTGACAGACGTTTTTATGCAAAATTTATTAGAACTTACCGCTGTTATGGTGTTTATTTTGTCTTTTATTTTTACATAGTATAATTTGAAGTCGCTTTCTGCATCAGCTGTTTGTGTATAACCCGTATAATCGCTGACTCCTACTCACACAACAGATTTTTATGCTATTTTCACCATCTGTTAGATAATTTTTCACGGAAGGTTTATATATGTATATAAATCTAATTAAGTTTTTTTGTAAATATAAAAAATAAAAAACAATTTTATGCAACCAAGTCGCCGAAAAATAATTTTATATGACTTACGTAGGCAAAACATATTTCGGTACATAGAACAGTTATATTATAACTTATACCTATATTATATCACCAGGCATTTGAAAGTTATATAGGTAGAAGTTATAATACAAACTATTTTGTTTTCATTACTAATGAAAATACTATATTAAAAAGCTTATATAACTACGAGTACCAATGAACATACACATATCTTTAACAGCAGGTATCCATTTCAGCAAGTTGACATAATAATTTTATTATAATTTTTGCTGTGAATAAATACATGTGAATTTTAAATAAATTAATGTAATAAATTGTGTAAATAAATCTATGAACGTTACTAAATCATTTAAAAATAGTAAAACGGATTGATTTTTTAGAAGAAACTCGGCACACAGATAGACTAATTTCAATATCCAATTAACAAGTAGTGATGCACTTTCAATCCTGGTAATAAGTTCCCGTTAGATAATAATAGAATTATCAAATTAACTTTTAAACACACTCCATAGATGCCACGAGATCCAAATAACCAAATAGATTTGAACTATAATGAATTAGGTAGTGGTGGGAAGGCACACTGCGTTTCGCAGTCATTTGGGCAGCCCATATGGCGGCAGTAACCACCCTCCTACAGAATATAGAATACCACAGACACAGGGATGTCAGAGCTCATCCCTTCTTTATCCCTTATCCTTAATACTTTTATGGTCGGCAGCACCTATGGCCTTGCTTGTGTTATAGGCGACGTTAATTATAAACTAATATCATAAATTATAAATTAAAATAAAATTAGATAAAAGCTCAGCGTCACCATAGAGTTTTCATTACTTAACATAGCGTTCTCTTATTACATTACACCGAACGTGGAGGAAGAGATAAGAGAAATAGTAAACAAAGCGTAAAAGGCTTCACTCAACACTTTTAAGGACACAGGTGAACAAACACATCCAGTACACTGTTCTTTACACAATTATTATTTTACTATAGCGTATAGCAAAGGACTACCTTTGAACTGATCACTCATAGAACGTCTGATTTCCATTCGTACTTTCTATTCAGCTCTCCTCCATACTTTTTATGGCTTACGCAGTGTTCTACAAATGCCGCTTTAGTTTTCACTAAAAAACTTTTAAGAGCTTTTATGATAGATTCTCTGTAATCATGCCTTAGGATTTCACTGTAGGTACCGTCACAGCTAAAAAAATATAAAAGTATAATATTTGAAAGTGCAAATTTCGTGATGCATATGCTCACGAAAGTCCAGGGTATAATAATTAATATAGATTAACACACTGTACAATCTGGTACGGCAATTAAGAGTCTATTTTTAATCAAGTATAAGGTTCAATAACCGAATAAGTTTAATTCAATTAAAACAGCCGGATAGTCTTAAAACAATGAAGCCATTTTTAATTCCCTTATGGAGATAGATTGATAGTGCGATCGCGTGCTCCAATTAGTTTTGACTTTTATGGGAACCTGAACACCATTAAACACACCGCACCGTCGATGTATGTCTTTAAGATGTTCACACGCTCGTCTCAATTGATATTAACGGATTAATGTTAAGCGGTGTTTTGAAAAATATAGTAATAAATTAAGTTATATTTAGTATTCAAGAGGAGATTATACCTAGTCTATGCAGCGCTGAATTCAATATTTGTACTCAAGAAGCCAAATGCTTAGAAATAAATTTGAAGATTCAATATTGTAATTGTATTTTCACAGAATATCTATGAAAACTTAGAAACTTTCTTAAGAATACTGACAAACTTAAGAAAAATAATGACTTTTTTTATGTAAAGGAAATAAGATAGGCTGATGATCCACTTGATGGTGCTGGCCACCGTAGCCTACAACACAAGCAACGCCACAGGTGCTGCAAGAGCCCTGCCGACCATATAGGGTTATAGGATTATTTGTTTACTTGGGATATTTTCAACCAAATAATAATTTCTGATTGTCACCTATAATTTTAGCCTCATTATTGGCGACACTGTCGGATGGTGGAATAAATAGTACAGTGTAGAATGTTTTTAAACCAATTTGTTTAAAACCCTGGCCAGAATAATAGAATAAATAACTTATTTTTTTAACTAAAATATGTCCCTTTTGATTATTATTGGCTAAGCTCTATCTATAATTTTGGAATTGGAAGTTCATATTGGAAATTTAACCCTATGTACCTAAAATAATATTTAAAAAAAAAACAGAAAATGCGTGTAAGATTGTAGTAATCTCGAGTTAACCAGCTAAATTACAGATGCGCCCGTTCGGTACAGCCCATTTGCATCTACCATCGAAGCTAAAATGATATGCAAAAGTAATGTAAAAGCGACAAAAACTGCTTCTAAGTATACCAAGGTACAGGAGAGGCAAATGGCCTGACGTAACGACCCTTTAAGCCATCATTTTATATTTGTTGTGGACGGTGACATGATAATCCATCATGACGGCTGCAATCTCTCGACAACGCACTGCGTTCGTCGCCTCTCGCCAGCGAATAGCTTGTCAAAGACTACATTTACCTTTTTCTTACATTCCTGGCTCGTGCCAACAGTTCACGCTTTAATTCTTTCATAAAAGCGTTACTTGCATCTAAAGCGACATATAGTAACAATATCATGGTTACAAACTCGTACATTAGTATTGTCTCCATAGAGTCGCAAGAGTTCTTTTATGTATACAAAAATCAGGCTTTTCACGAGTCCATGCTTCCATATTTGATTCGACTTTTTTGTATTTACTACTAGGTACTTACTAGATACTATATGGACTAGCTAAAATATATTTTTTTTGCACATTAATCTTTCAGGGTGGATTATCAGGATTCATGTGATGGACACTTTTATTCTCTTACGAGCAATCCACCACATTTTTTTTTTAAATGAAATTATATACACAAACATCCCTCGTTTATCGTTATTTCTATTATTGAAAACCGTTCGTTGGGTGGTTTAGAAAAAGTTAAGAAGGGAAAAAGAGTTAATATGTAAGACGTTCTAAGATGTAAAAAAGTGTTTACTTTTTGTTGTTACTACATTATGGTGTTTTTTTTGTTTTGTGTATTTTCTACCATTAATTTAACAAATCCAGAAAAATCTAAATTAATTTAGAAGTGGCAGGAATATTCAGGGTTTTTCTTGAAAATTTGTTTATTTTATTATTTTCTGAGTAATTCTTTAAACAATAAGTTTAATGCAGTTTTCGCTTAATGGAGCCTGTCCACAATAATAATTAACATACACTTCAATTCTTCGTTTAAATAAGTTAGTACCTAAATAAGTTTTGAAGCAACATTTGTCATGAAAAATCTGCCATTGTCGTCTTTTAATGACAACTGTCGCATCTGTCACTCTTTTGAAATATGGTTCTCTGAATAACGAGTTCATAACTCATTTTAAGTGTAAAAAACCTTTTGCGGGTTATAGCGGAAGTAGAACCAAGGTAATGAAACGCTACAAAACTATAGGACGTCACTTGTCCACTATAGGAATATTACTATTACGCAATCTTTTTTTATGTCTAGCTTAGGATACAAGTATTTTAATGAGGGTTTGATGTACCTAATACCTATGGAACGATTCGAATGAACCGGCTTTTTTTACTCCAATGAGCCCCAACTTTTCCACGTCGTAATTACCTCTATGTAAATTGGATCAGATTTATCAAAGACGCACAACGAGCGCGTAGGAATGTAAATCATAAGAGAGTTGGAAACATGACGCGTGATGCGTGATGCAACTTTTCAATTAATCTTTTTTTTTAGTCTCGTTCTCACATTTTATTTAACAAACGTTTTAAACCTTGTTAACTTGTTATAATAAATGTGTTTATTTTTATTTATGAACTATTTATTAAAATAATTTAACATACAGTTGTGATACATACATACCTATTCATTTAATTGTTAACAATAATCTTGACAATGCTTTGTTGAGTCATGTTTCTTTTAAGGTTTATGATCTGAACCTGTAAGATTCAGCATCTATTTCATGTACCTGCACTCCGCAGGTATAATTACGTACACAGATTTTGATTTAGATACCACAATATCAGTTGCAAGTCCTGTATTTGCAAAGCAAGAGGTCAGATCGTCCAATGAATATTGTGTAGGTATAGCTCTCATAGATGTAACAATGATTTTTTAACAATACAATGCCATAAAAAAAGGAATATTATTACCAATTATTGATATATGAAAACTCCCTCCGGTACATTACAACCTAATCTCAATTTTATATTGATAAATGAATTATATTAATGAATTTAATAATAAAATAATATTGTCAATAACACTATAGCGATGCAATAATTATTATTTACGTTTATTAACTATTTTTACTGTAAGTATATAAATGTGCAGCTTAATTAAACCCTGACTGGTGTTATCGCGTTCCTAACTGGTGATGAATAACAATAAAAAATTATAATGAAAAATGAAAAATTTTTGATAATGTAATTCAGAAAATATTACTAATTTTCATAATGTAATTAAGAAAAATACTTTTAATTTTTTTGGGTCCAAACAAATACAAACTTAAAACTGTATACCCTCTATAACTTCTTTAACCTATCACCTCAACTTAATGTTCCGGTGGCCTTATATGTTTTAGAAGCTCTTTTTTAAGAAGCTTTCGAACATTATTAGGCCGTTAAGAAATGCATTTATAGTGGGAGGGCTCGGACAGCAAGTCGCGTTGAAAGACGACCCCTATTCACTAAATTAGTGTCATCATCACTTGACAAGCAAGAAACGTCTTTAACGCTAAGAGCTAAAGATTACACTTAGATTGAAGCTTTTTTCAAACGAGTACACACCGTTATTCAGATACGTGTGTCACCTATCACCATGCGAGGCATGTCCACTAAATGTTTACTTTTCGTCATATTATCGCAATAAAGATGTCTTGGTTATTCTAACTAATATCATCCCGACTAATATTTTTTATATGCTAAGTTCAGCCGACAGGCTGACGGTCCACTTGATGGTATGTACGTGGCTAACGTCGCCTAAGTATAACACAAAGCAACGCCACAGGTCATCCACAAGTGCTGCAAGTGCTGAAAGGGATAGGTAGTGTGAGAGAATCGCTTAAAAACGTCTTCGGTTTAAATAAACATAGAGAAGACGAAATATCTAAACTTAGGTTATTGTTAACGGACCAAAGAAAAATTGGATACATAGGTAGTCTATTTACTATTAAACTTACTTACTTAACTTCAAAGAATTTTCTCTCATTTAAATTTACTTATTAACTTTAATCGTATTATCATCTATCTAAAAGAGGTTGGCAATTGGAATTACTAATAATGAAGATTAGTTAAACATTCGACGTGGTAACAGATTAAGCAACCGACTTACTCGTTGAAATTTGAAGCGAGACTCCGAAATGTCGACACCACGAACGCTGACCGTCCATCCTCAGATTTATCTCTGGATATTATTTACGTCAACTTACAAATGGATTATATATTGAAATCTCTCGACTCCAACTGACGAGAGGTTAATCGAGTCTGGTATTACTTTTTAAAACCTTCTTTATTGCCTACAATTTTTTTTCTCGAAGAACTCAAATTTTTTACGAGCGCTTGCTCAAAGCGACATTTTAATAGTCAAGTTCTTAAGTTTACTACTTAAAACCATGATATATTTAAAAAAAATCATCATGGATATAATGCTTCACTAACAAGCGTGTTCATGAATATATGAAACAAAGTAAATAAAATATATACATGAAAGAACAAAAAACAACCCTCTTTCATAGCTTATAAAACGCAGAATTACAAATCTTGTTAAAATTTGCTTCATTAATAACAGAAAAAGCGAACAAATATTCCTTTTTTGTTAACTGGCTGTGGAAAGTGGTTACTTACATGGACCAAAGGAGTTTGTTTTGGTTATTACATCCTCCTAAGTAATTCAGTCTCCCAGAATGTATTTTCATTTCGTCCTTTATATCTTGGTTAAAAACAAGTGAAATATGTATTCTAGATAAAATGAAAAATGAAATCGCTGGAGATTGGAAATTTTATGCAGGTCATCCAACTTTACCCAACACATGTATGTAGATATCTATGTGTTAACAGTAACTATTAGCTTCATAAGTGAATTTGTGACCTCAATCCTCATGCTCACGTTACACCACCCACAACGATTCGCAAACACTCGAACTTTATGATTCTATTTGTGAATTTCCTTTTGCGTGTAAGCAATATTGACCATCGCCTTCTCGGTATTAAGCGCAAAACAAACACAACAGGCACGTTTAAACAAAAACTTTATATAAATGAAAGAAACTAACCTGCACGGCGCTGTTTAGAAAACAATTGTTCAGTCCGGGCGCGTTCCATAAACCTTTGGTCGTGTGAAATATGCCGGAGTCCCGTGAATTGTCCCTCGAATGCTGAGGTCGGAGTTCGCCGTCCCGCAAGTAGAGGTCGTGCGCGGGGGTCGCCATTGCAGCCGCCATTACAAATCACCGCGTCATTTTCTTACGCACGCCATTCAAAATCGCGTCGCTCAATCTGAAAAGCAATGATAGGAAAATGTTATATAAAAACCAGTTAAAACTTAACGAATCACACCTTAACGAGATAACTCTTCAATTTAATTTCTAAAATAGCTTTTTTTATATAAAGGCAAGCAGACTGATGGTCCACTTGATGGGAGGTGGCTCCGTCTCCTATGAACACAAGCAGAACCATGAATGATAGGTCATGATCATGAGAGGGTAAAAGATACGAAGTAAGAAGGGGGATAGGGGAATGCCCTTTACAACCCACTAGCTCACTGAAAAAAAAATTCTTATACTTTTATTTCATAGTGGTATTCTGTAAGAGCGTGGTCACTGCCGCCAGGCTTTGCGACAACAGAAGTCAGTATAAAAATTGCAAATAGACGACATTAAATAAGACCTAAAATCCATAATAATAAATATCTAGGAAATTATAAATTATAAAAATACTTATAAAATTATTTCCAGACAATCACACCAGTGTGACAGAGCGGTGTGAAGGTTAGTCGGTCGCGTCGATTGTAGCCATAGCCATGGCCAATATAGATTATAATAATGTGAAGTGTTAAAAGTTGGCAGGCAGGCTGGTACCTCTTTGTGGTACGTGGTACGTGACTGTCCTATCGCCTATTAATACTAACAACACCATAATCCAGCATAACCCCGCAGTGTACCCTACACTGCCCTACATAACCGACCGCAAAGAGAGAGAGTGGAAGGGATTGATGTAATTTGGCTGTGAAGTTTCTGACTGCGAAATTCAATGTTCTCTGTAACTACTGAGCCATAAGCCAAAAGAGCACAAATTGTGACCTAATCACCGAGAACAATAAAGAAACTTGACTTCTATTGATTGATTAGAGGTCATCCGTCATCAATGAATATGTGAATGAGGTATAGAGGTTTGTTCACATCATTTGTCTGATTTCTCATTAATATAATTGTTAATATCGGGGTTAATAAGGTGTGGTTTCATTCTAATTACACAATGAATCGTTAGCGGATTCCTTTCGCTGTACCAACTGGTGAGCATTGTAATTAAATGGCTGCGACAAACGTCAAACAATGAATGGTTTTGTTTAGTCTAACCAAGGGGACCTTTGTTCGACGATGCTTAGGCAACCGTCTCAAAACGAGCATACTTTATTATTGTTATCGATAGATCGCGTAACGGAAACATTGTGTTTGAAAATGGTGGTCGCAGTTTCACCAGGAAATTTGCAAAAAGCAATGAAATAGGCAATGGTGCAACGGTCCAACGGAACACGCATAATTTTTTTTTTGGAGAAGATAAAGTACCTATCTGGAACCAATCAGCTGTTGATTATGACTAGGTGCCTGGCCTGGAGTCAACAACTAGGCAACTAAGACAAAATTATCTTATTGATGTTAATTTTTATTTTTTATCTATTTTATATTTGGAATAGACTCGAATGCTGTTGTTTCTTAAAGTATTTTATGTGAATATTTAACTGAGACTTGTGGGGCACAGCGAAGTGAAAATTAAACTCACCAAGATATTTTTGTACCTTAAAAATAAAGAAATACATATATTAACATACATACATAAAGGAGCTGCCACAGACTATTATACAAAACTTGTATCCATTTGGTCCCTCAACATTTTTTTTCCTTAAAGACATAAATGCATTCTGCGCACGAAGTAATGATTGTTTACAGTTGCAGGAATGCATACGGAAGGCACATACGCTGGAGCAAAAATAACCATAAAACATAGTCCAAGTATTTTAATACATCTGTGTTACGTCTGTCATGAAAAACGAGATTTACAATTACGAGAAGAACATAAACTAATGGGTTTTTATGCGAAAGTTTTCTAGAGAAAAACCAGCATATTATTATTTTTGTAAATTGTTGAAATTCAGATATCTAAACTTCCGCGTCAGAGCAAAGTTGCAACTTTGACATTTTTTTACTCATACATTTTTTTAGACCAGAGATGCTCAAACTTTGGAGTTAAATGTGAGCCATTGTTTTTCTATTTTTCAAAGTAGTTTTTTGAAAATTGTGTGTATCTTATATATTGTTATATGTGTGGTATCATCAGATCCACTATTGTAAAATAGTTTCAGAGAAAAAAATATGATATAATAGACAGTTTACGACTGTGGTATGCAAAACTATTTATGATAAAAAATGGATTTATTGAAAAAAAAAATTCTGATTCGATTCTGATTCTCCTCTCGCTCTTGTTGAAAGAATTTTCTCTAAGCGGACAAAAGTCTGACGGAAAATTAATAACAATAAATAAGATTAAATGCCATTTTTATTGAGGTGGTAACTTAATATATTTTTTAAATTGTGCATGTTATTATTATTCTATATTTAAAAAAATCAAGAATTTTATAACCCACTTGGTGGGATGTAGCTTTGCATATAAAACAAAAGCAATATCAGATGTCAACTAGAAAATTATAGGAAAGCCTATACAATAGGTATACATAGACCTTCCTATATTCGGGATGATTACGATGATGAACACTAGGTGAGAATAGAAATTATGCTTTTACCGTCGATGGCTTTTACTTTACGCTGTTCTTCTGTAAGAGAGTGGTTACTGTAGTCAAAGCGTTGCCAATTTCACAACTCCATAACGCAGTATATTTAGAATATATGTTATTTGATATTTAGAAAGAGAGGGTAACTAGAGATTAGAATTAGATAAGTACTGGATTACTAACTAGGTAAATTGATTTTCTTGTAGAATAGACTAAAAATAAACATCTTACGTGGAATATTTCTTTGCATAACCATTAACCACACTGTCTGTATGAACGATCTTAGACTGTATACACTATACACAGTATACACAACACGTCCCGTTTTCAACTTCCGCGAACTCGCCACATGAAATGATAAGACGTCAGTCGAGTCAAACAAAATGAATGATGAAGTTACGAAAATTAGGTAAATATAGTTCGTATTATAAACATACATTTGTGTATGTACACTCATTGAGTTGTTAAGTCTAGACTTTAGACCATTACGGTCATTATTATAAAATTATTGCAATACGCTGCGAGCTCGTCGTCACGGGTTCATATATTTTACAAAACAAGTCCCTGTACAGCGAGTTGTGGTACTGATTCCACTTATTTCCTACTAGTGGGGAACCTAGTCGAACGGGCTTTTACATATTTTTACGATTTCTCGATTAGCGTTTTGCAAAATACCTAATGAACCCTTGTCTAACTGGTAAAATTAGACGGGTATTAGACCTACCTAAGTTCTTAAAATTATTTGTGTACCTTTTATATGTACCCGTTGTGGTAAGTATGGGATACCAAAGCCCGTTTCCCTTCCTAGTACCTTAAATCCTGCTATGGTCGTCAGCGCGCTTGCAGTACCTGTGACGTGTTATTGGCGACAGTAGCCACCTACCATCAAGTGGGTCGTCAACCAGTCTGTCGACCTTAACATAAAAAATGTATATAGTCTTGTATTATGTGTACTGAATTAAATATAATCAAGATAATTAGAATTACTGCCCATCAAATATGACGTTATTGAAATAACGTCAGTAAAGATATATGATCGCCTTCTTGGCTTTCACATAAAAAAAAAATATTTTTTTGTTTTAGGAGCATTTTGTTATTTTGTCGTCATCTATAAAATCTATAATTGTCAGTATAAAATTTGTATATATTTTAGGTTTATATGCCTAATAATGTTCAATAGACCCGTGAGGAATTTGAATGTAGGTAAATATAGCTTGCAGACTATGTATAAAACATTAATTTGTAAACAAACGGATTTAGTAAAATTAATTTAAATATTAAATAAGTACCAGGAAATGTTAAACATATACTAAAGTGCTAAAACACCTAATTACAATGCACCCTAACAAGAGTTCAAACTAATCGTTAAGATGCTAAACCACAGGCTAAACCTCGATAGTTTAAACAGTTTTCTTATTCGTAAGCCTAATGCATACAAATGTGCTAAACGTTGTGTTTTCAAATTACTCACTACAGTCAATATGTTAAAAAGTACAGTCGCTAATAAAAT
Organism: Synanthedon andrenaeformis; assembly: GCA_936446665.2. Taxonomy (NCBI): domain Eukaryota; kingdom Metazoa; phylum Arthropoda; class Insecta; order Lepidoptera; family Sesiidae; genus Synanthedon; species Synanthedon andrenaeformis. Next base: position 10,093,412 of record OW387783.2, on the reverse strand, counting down.
ACACACAAGCAAAATAGGATTATGTTATAATTTTATACATCAAATTGTGGAAGAAAAATATACGAAATTGACAACAGAATGATACTGTAAAATAGTATGCAAAAAGTCGGACGATTAATAACCTTATTATTTGTCGTCTGACTAATAATAATAAGGCTAAATATATATCAATACACAAAACAAAGTACAAAAGTTTAGTAATTATTTTTACATATTACGGAAATATACTCTCTTTCCCTTAGTCTTAATTTTATTTACCATTTATATCATTATTTTTCCTTTTGAGTAACTTCGCAAAATTTCAATTTATTTCATTTATTTCATTCGTTCATTTAGGTCTTATATTTTCCGTAAACATTCATATATTTATATGTTTAAATTAAACATTTAAAACTTTGAACTGTTTTGAACGCGACTGTACTGTACAACAAGTGAAGTTATTTTGAGTCGCATTGCCAGGCATTGCTTCCGATATTATTACGATCACGATCGATCGCTGAACTAAACTAAAAATCGAGGTTAATTCCTTGTTAACACTTTCTCAACACGATCTGTAAATATATTTGTCTATGCTTAGTAACATAACATTACAAAATCAAGGGATTTGAGAATTAATATTTTTTATGTTAAAGGTAACAATAAGTTGTTGAATAAAAAATGTTAATAAACTGATGACTAGTTTAGCGTAAATGGTAATTTAGGTATAATATATATTAAAAAAAATTAACATTTAATTTTTTAAAGTAAATAATAAGCATGCAGAATAAATTAATTAACTAAAATTTTTAGTAGGTATTTCAAAGAATTTGCACCTATCCCAATAGATACGTCAAATAAAACGAACTAAATATTTAAGAGCATTCATTAATTAGAATCACGCTGGAGTTAAAATTTATGATTTCAGTAGTTTCAGATGTTTTAGTTTGCAGATAAGATGTTAACGTCATATTATTTGTAGTTGTATAATCGAGTAAATAGCTGAAAAATATTTTAAAGTGAATTTTCATTAGAACATTTTTAAACAGCCCTTTTTTTAAACTAGCGGTCGACGGCCTACGCAGATAAATATACAAGTTATTAAAAAAATTATAACACAATCTTTTAGAACATTAAAGACTTCATATACTAGGTCCAAGAAAAAACAGAAATATCTCAAATTTGATCCTAAAATAACACGTTTAATATCACGAAAAATTACTAAAAGTGACACTTTTGATTATACTTTTCTTGAATGAAAATTTACAGAAATCGTATGTTTTTTTCAGCCATGTACTAATAAATTATATAAATTTTTGAAAATCAATATTTTTATAAGTTTGTCGCATATAATTTTACTAATATCTCGCTTCTGCGTCGACCGTCGACCCCTAGTTTTAAAAAAAGGTTGCTTAAAAATTGTTCTAATGAGAAAAGTATCCCAATATTTTAAAATATTTTTGGACAATTATCTAGTTTATAAAACTACAAATAATATGATGTTAATATCTTATCTGCAAACTAAACACATCATGGCATTATGATCCGCCGAAAATCATAAATTTCTGATTCTGATCGTGTAACGCTCTTAATAGTAAATGTAAACTGTAAAAGAATATGACTTTTAGTGATCGTAAAATAGAATTACTTAGGTCCACTAACTAGAAATGCTATTATACTTAGTCGTTTCTAAATGTAGATTTAAAGAGCTAACTAGAGCACACCTGGGCTAGATATGACTAAACTTAAAACTTGGGTACGCTACAACATGCCAAGTTTCTATTAGTGCAACTGGAGAATTGTAATTTGTTAAAGATTAGCAACCCGTCCCCGGCTTCGCACGGGTGCAATTTTTTCTGCATATTATATGTGTGGAAAAACCTTCTTCGTTTATCGCTATTTCTTCTATTAAAATCAGTAACAATATCGGTTGGGTTGTTAGAAGAAGTTAACGAAGAGACACAGAGACAAGTTAACGAAGTGTAACAGCGGCTTTATTTTTGTATATTAAATTACTATAAACTTGTAACATTACATCTACTTTAGACGTCCGTTCCATTCTATATGATATTTTTATATTTCTTAAGTATAAATCTATATTAAGATGGAAAGCGTTATTATAGAATATATAGAAAAACATTAATTATCTTAGTTTTATAAAAATATTAATAAGTTTCCACATAAGCCACGTTTCATAATCCCATTATCTATTGTGATCGTTTTTTTTTTAACTTGATTGGAAATGTTAGAGGTCGTTAGTGATTTAATGTTTCACTTAATTCTTGTCAGATAATTGTAAATTATTGCTTTTATTCTAATGAGAATATATACATATAAGAAAAGCGTGGACGTTTTATTTTAAGTATATGTATGTTGTGAAATCAAATCATCAGTGAGTTGGGGTATCAATATACTTAGATCTATACATAATAATATAACAGATTTTGTATCTTTCTACCCAACGGATTTTGGAATGCAATGGGACGGATTTGGATGAAATTTGGCACAGATAATTTATATTTCGGAATTAATGTTGCTGTGAAATTATTAAAAAACTACAGAGCGTACGAAGTAGCGGGCACAGCTAGTTATTAAATATGGTGTTTTGTTTTTAAATACGTCCGCGGCTGTCGGACGCATTCGATAGTGTGTTTCCATCTTTACAAAACAAACTAGATTCTAACTTCAAACATCTCATTACCAATTCAAGTCATCAAATATATTTATTATAATAATGCCTACGGTTCGCTTGACATAACCTCGAAATAATTTCAGCGAAATTATTGTCCCTTTTGTTTGCAAAAAAGAAAAATAGGCAGTAGTAATATTTTCTTCGGTGACATCAAAACATGAAGGGTACGTTAGCGTGATGGTTAGTCGCATAATAACTACTAATAAACATAATAACCAAAAGAACCCACCGCAACCCACATTCCTTATTTAATACGGTTCTGTTTTATTTTTATTTTTTTCTAGACCCTTACAAGGGGATCTCTGAGTTCCTCTAAACACAGTAGTCTTAAAGAATTATTCGAAGTTTTATGATTGTGTTCAAATTTATTTCTACTTTAGTATATTATACTTATATATTCCTTGTACTTTAGTGTTAAATATAAATAAGTTAATAATTTATTATTATGATTTAGGTATTTTTAATAATAATAAAATGTATTATTAACAAATTTAAATTAATTCTATAGAATCTTCAGATGGAAATATTTTTATTTATTTCAGTACCTAATTATTTTTGTAATTTATAGATTATTAACTATCGGAATATAATTTTAACTAAAATACTATTAAGTGCAAGGTATGTTAATAGGAATCTAAGTTATAATATCTATCTATGTATATACAGCTTGTATCTCTAAACCACGTAACGGATTTTGATACGATTTTCATTAATGGAAAGAGTGATAAACTAGAAAGGCACCTTTAAACTTTTCTGTTTTTTACTGTAATCTAATCATTTAGCTTTGTAATAAAAAATAACTAGCTGGTTATTTTTATAATCAACTTTGACAACTTTTCATACAGTACAAACACGCTAATGGCTTAATATAAAAATGACTTATAGACGATTAACAAATCAATGATGTCATGTTCTTTTTTTTTGTTCAACCTAATGCTTTTGAAAGCCTAATTCGTTGTTTGTTATGTGATGTGGACACTTCGAGCAGCTGGCTGACGTTTTATTTAAGCAAGTCATGCCACTAATAAAATATTTGAAGTAATTTGTCTTCTTAATGTATAATTAAATGAAAAAGTTTAATTGCTTTAAAAGATTACTGTCCAAAGCAATATAAAAATATCCTACTAATATTATGTATGGATGTATGTTTGTTACTCTTGAACAAATTTGGATGAAATGCCTAGATTGACGTATAGACTACTTTTCATCCTGAAAAAATGTTGGGTTTCCAAGGAATTTTAACATTTTTGGGGCGGCGCCACCGTCTTCACAGAAGGTTTTTACGTAAAAAAAAAATGCACCCCGGGCGAAGCCGGTAGCGGACCGCTAGTAATAAATAAATTCATTATTTTATAATGATTTCGTACTATTTTCATTAACTTTATAATAAGCACTTTTTAATTGGTTAATATGTAATTTATTGAGTGTCCCAATTTTACGTTTAGTTATTATTAACATTTAACAAATCTTCTATAACTTTCCGCTTCCACGATAATCTTGAAGTTCACAGGTTTTTATCCTCATTTTTTGTCAGCAAAATCTATAAAACTCAAGTGTTTCCATATTTCACGAAGACCGAAGTTGCGGTAAAAATAGAGGGTTGTTTCAAAAGCTCCATTACTAATAAATAATATTCTGAGTGATGTGATTTGATAACCTTAAAAGCTTTCCCGTCGCGACGTCTCAAGTGGCTTTCGAGCTGAAAGTTCAAGGCGATCCTTCTTATAGCTTTATCATGTACATTTTATGAAGGTTCCATTGACAAAATATAATCTAAGGCTCGTTGTTAAAAAATAATTCCTTGTATCTTCTTTCGAAAATTAAAATTATAATTATGATACATATTTCTGTTACAGTGTAACAATTACTGTAACACAAATATGATAATTAAACAATTAAACATTTTAATTAATGATCTACCTATAAAATAAAAACACAAGTAGGTAAATGTAAGTTATTTTATGAATCTTATTTTATTTAGCAAAACTGCTCCTTCCATTAATGAAAACTGTATAAAAATCCAATAATTAGGTGGCTTAGAAGAAGTCAGCGAAGAAACAGATAGAGGACAGCGACTTTTTTTTTTCATTATAAGTTTGTGTAGTGTAGAAACTATAATGGCACGATTTTAATACTTTTTGGTAAAATCACAAAATATTTGTTTCAATAAGAAAATGAGGCTAACTAATCAAAAATTGTAAGAAAATAACAGTACATACATAATAAATACTTTTCTTTGTTCGTAAATTGCAGTAAGCAATTTTCAATTTCATTTAAAAATAGAGCCTATTAAAATTTGAGCAATTTGTTACAATACTATGGTTCAATTCCGCAAATTGACCAGTCTTAATATAGGTACATATGGCATAGCTCGACTATACACTAAATCAATTTCTAGTAAAAATTTCAATGAGTGAAAACAAATTAATAACTGCATTTGAAGCATCTGTTGCTTGTGTTACAACGACGGTAACCACCTACCATCCGTCAGCCTTCTCACCGACCTCTACATACAGTCTTTCTCGGCGTTAGTGACAAAAACATTCGAAACTATTTGGAGTTCAATCAAAAACTTTCCAAAATGATAAGCTTTGCTATTATTGAGGCTGCAAACATTCACTTTACATGATTAAAAAATGTAGATTGAGGTCATGGACTCATGGAAGCCTCAAGCTAAAAGAGAGGAGCCAAAACTAAAAACTATACCAGTCAGCCTCTCTATCATTGCAGAATAAAAATGTAATAAAAAAACATTCACTTATTACTTTTTGAACTATTTTCGCACATCTCGTACGAAATAAAATCGTGCGAAATGGCAATTAACCATATTTTTGACAGACACCTTCCTTGTTATTGAAAAGATAAATAGTTATGTTACAGTAAAGAATTTGATAAGTATTTTGTAAAATAACATTTAATGATTTGATTATAATAAACTAGCGACCCTCCACCGGCTTCGCAGTTGAAATTTTTTAAAATATTTTCATAGCGGATGTTTACATTATGTAGTTATAGAATATCGTTGACATTATGAATGAAACCTATGTTTCAAATTTCTGTTTTCTACTTATTGTTAGTAGTGTAGGCTATGCGGTGATCATAGCCTAGACTACTAGTCCGTCAGGAGTAGTAAGTAGTAGGTAGTAGTCAGGTTAGTCAGGATTTTATCATTATAAATTAATATATTAATTCAATTAATTTAAGTAAGTCATTAATTATAGCACATATTATTAAAAAAAAACAGGTACTTTCTTCAAACTAAAAGTAGCTAATTCTAACAAACAATAAAGCTTCAAATAAGTAACTGACGTGCTCTGTTTTTTAACCGATCAAAAATAGTTCGACTTTCAAAAACAAAGGAAGCTTGTATTAAAAACGTTTACTTTTCTATTTTCGATTTGTTAACAATTACAACTTCATCCAATCTACTCAAATATACATACCTACACCTATCTACGTCTGCCTATAGTTTTAACGACACGCACACACGTGAACATATCAAATAGGCGGTACACATGTTGTACACATGCACGTGGTATACGCAAGCGCACACACGCAAGCCAAGTTGATTATACGTGACACAAAAGGAGCAAAAATGGAGGCTGCGCGTGCGCCGACCCGCGAGACGGCACGAGTCAACCGCGGCGTAGTGCCTCCCATTATACAACTTGTACCTACTACTGAAGGCAAAAAACTTTAATATGTAATTATAACTTACTAGCGACCCGCCCCAGCCTTCATCATCATCATCATCATTTCAGCCGCTGGACGTCCACTGCTGGACATAGGCCTCCCCCATAACTCTCCAATAGGACCGGTCAGAAGCAGCCTGGATCCACCGTTGACCCGCGGCCTTAATTAGGTCGTCTGTCCACCTTGTGGGTGGACGTCCTACGCTGCGCTTGCTGGTACGTGGCCTCCACTCGAGAACCTTCCGGCCCCAGCGGCCGTCGGCTCTCCGTACTATATGCCCTGCCCATTGCCACTTCAACTTACTGATCCGCCGGCTTATGTCGGTAACTTTCGTACGTCTACGGATCTCCTCATTTCTGATTCGATCTCGCAGTGTAACCCCGAGCATAGCCCTTTCCATAGCTCGTTGAGCGACATTGAGCTTCCTTACGAGGCCCATAATTAGAGACCACGTTTCAGCGCCATATGTCATCACCGGCAACACACATTGGTCGAAAACCTTTGTCTTGAGACACTGAGGAATTTTGGACGAGAAGATGTCTCGGAGCTTCCCGAACGCTGCCCATCCGAGCTGGATTCGACGATTGACCTCCCTCTCGAAGTTGGCTCTACCTAACTGGACTGTTTGTCCCAAGTATATGTACTCGTCAACAACTTCGAGAGTTGAGTTTCCAACTGTTACTGGGGTAGGCACAACATGGACATTGTACATAACTTTCGTCTTGTCCATATTCATCTTAAGGCCCACCCTTTGAGAAACTCGGTTGAGGTCTTCGAGCATCGTGCCGAGGTCTCTCATCGACCCCGCTATGATCACAATATCATCGGCAAACCGAAGGTGAGTGATATACTCGCCGTTAACGTTGATGCCAAGTCCTTGCCATTCCAGGAGCTTAAATGCATCTTCCAAAGCGGCAGTGAACAGTTTCGGAGAGATTACATCTCCCTGTCTCACACCTCTACGCAATGGAATGGACTGTGTGCTGTGCTCCTGTACTCGAACCGACATGGTGGCTTTATTGTATAAACACTTCAATACCTCGATATACCGATGATCAATGCGACATCGCTGCAGAGCCTCGAGCACTGCCCATGTTTCGATCGAATCGAAGGCCTTCTCATAGTCCACAAACGCCAGACATAGTGGAAGGTTATACTCTTCGGTTTTCTGTATAACTTGGCGTAACGTATGGATGTGGTCTATGGTACTATAACCTTTGCGAAAACCGGCTTGTTCGGGAGGCTGGAAGTCATCAAATCTGCGCTCTAGATGATTTGCAATAACCCTTGAATACAGCTTGTAAATATGGCTCAGAAGCGTGATGGGTCTATAATTCTTCAATAGGGTTTTTCAATAGGGTCCCCAGCCTTGCACGGAGTTGAATTTTCAAAAATCCTTTTAAGAAAGGGGATGCTTACGCAGTGATATGTTAACTAGACTAACATATCACTGTGCTTACGATATAAAATAAATGAAATTTCAGCTTTCTAGACTTAGTAGTTTTGGCTGTGCGTTGATAGTCAGTTGATAGATTTATTTTTAAGAGAATCAGATTTTCCCCAGTTGACATGGATCAATCAGCAATCAACTTGAAATTTTAGAATCAGATTTTAATGTTTACGAGTCTATTTAGAAAAAGTAGAAGTAAGTACCTACGTACTTATATATCAAGTCGGACCACCAACAGTATCCATTCTAAGGTCTCTTGATTAAATTAATTTACCATTACTTAATATCGAACTGTGACCAAAAAGCGTAAGTATAGATTTTAACGCTTCTCTTATCCATTCTCTAAGTTGAGCAACACGGTGACAGAGTGACCAGATCATTAGAATCATCAGTCAATGTCAGAGGTACACAATGAATGTCCACGAAGTGTCCAATACAAAACTTCACCATTAAAGTTCATGAAGCAATGTTGTGTTCGAAAATTGAAAAGATGTGTAAGAAAAATCCCTTATCCTGTCGTCATGATGTTTGAAGGAGCAATTAGATTTTTTTTTATTTGGTAGTTATGTATTTTGAAAATATGTTGATATTAAGCTGAAGTCAGCATGTTAATTTTTACCCGTCTATTTATTTATGCGATTTGTTAGCTGGATACTATTTCTTATTTCAAAATTGATAATTTTCGTTCAAATTTCCAAAAAAAAATAATAATAATAGATTTTACAAATTCAATTGAATTACTCAGGCAATAAAATACGTTTTGTTTCTTTTCGCTTACTGGGCCCTCTGCGTTCGCCAATGTCACAGTTCCCACGGCCTATTGTCTTCCATACAAACGTTTAATGTTGATTGGTTGAGATTAGCCGGTCGTGATGTAGACCATAATCTCTGATGAAAGCATCACGATCACCGCCAACGACAGTGTTGGTTGCACGACCGATCTCCGCGTAACACGAAATTGTAACAATCAACTAAGCACAAGACTTGAAGACAGTCTCCTGTTTTCGGTTTCGTTTATAAACAGAAGGACAACCAAAAAGGTAAAGATCATATCTGAGCCTTACATGTACAAACGTTGAACTGTTTTTCGTAATATATTATTACAGAATCATAAAGATTCATAAACATATCACTAAACCAAGACAAGACAATAACAAAACAACAATAGTACAAAACCAATACGTTATTCAGGGTGGGGTGCACCATACCACTGGTTAAAGTAAAGGTTGACGTCAAATTTGTCACTAACAATAACGCTGACTTTAAGGGTGGGTTGCACCATCTAACTTTAACGGTAACCATATCCAAACCAGTCGTTAAATCTTCAGTTAAGCATAATATGCGTTGCACCATTTTTACAACGGTAAAAATGACGTCATAACTTAACGACAACCGTAACCGCTCGATATTGGCCGGTCAATGTTATTGTTGCGGTTAAGTCAACTGTCAACTTAAGTATTTTGTTTTTGTCTGAAAATTTTGATATCATGTCTTTAGTCCGTGATATACTATGGGAATCTAGTTCTTCTGATGATGACAGTGAATACAATATAGTGGCCGAAATGCGAAAGAAAAAAGTTTATCAACCTCGAATTGATCGATTCCGAAAATGTATACATTTTTGTGTTTATCCAATGTCCACAATTATTTGAAGTCTATTAACTTCTTCCTTGCGTTCTCTAAAACCCAATAATGTAAAACAATGAGTAGAGTAGATGTACCGGATTATGAAGGTACGTAATATGTCTGTGTGCAATATAGTATATTAATGTATTTTATTGTAAATTAAATACAGCTGGTGTATTAAGATCAATTTATAATTAAGCTTATAATAAAGCTACAACTTAATACGCGTGGCGTTTATTGCACTCATATCTAAAGTAAGTAAATAAATCTAGTTAATCAAGGTTCAACACATTAGAAAAATGTAGGTAAACTTACTTTAAGCGGTAGTCTGCCATAATAATTTCATCGGTGCTCGATCCGGCACGGTCCATTATTTTGATGTACAAAATAAAATGCTTTATTTACTCCTTCAACACGTTAAAAACACAAAACCTCAAATATTCGAATTTATTTTGTGACAGGTGACTGAATGTTGCCATAATAAAAAAATTATTACCACAACAACTTACGAAAATTATATGTTTTTATAATGGCAACCCCTTTAACTTTGACAGTGACGAACAATATCATGGTGCAACATGCGATTGTTAATTTCGACTGTCACCGTTAAAGTCACCGCTAAAGTTAGTTTTGACTTTAACAATAACCAAGCCTACGGTGCAATCCACCCTAAGGGTGGGTTGCACCATCTTACTTTAACTTTAACAAAAGTCGCAAATTCAGTTAAAGTAACGGTTAGGCCGAAAATGAGTTGCACCAGATCAAATGACGTCATAACTTTAACCGTAACCTTAAACGCACATTCTTCGCTGGTCAAAGTTATTGTTAAAGTTATTGTCAAAGTTATATGAACGCGTCGAATTATATCGGCTTTATATTAATTATATTTATATTAATTACACTATCTTTATTCAGTATACATGTTGTTAATTTAAAACGTAATACATTATATATAAAACAGTTTTTCCAATTCGAAGAATATGAATGCTACAATATGGGCTACTTCAAGCGGAGGGTAAACAAATTCCTACAGGGTAGGCAGCGCACTAGCACTCCCCTTGGTGTTGCTTGTGTCCTTAGGCGACGGTACCCACCTACCATCAAGTGAGCCGCAAGCCTGTCTACCACCTTTATATTATAAAAATAATAATATTACAAGACAAAATACAAACGGAACAGTGACATGGAATTGAATTGTTGAAACCATAGAGAAAGCGGCACTCCAACATTTTGAAAAGGAAAAGGCATCGTTCTACAAAATAAGACCTCTGCGTGATCCCATTACTGATGGAGAGTTATTATATAACGAAAGTTAAAAACGTACCAGAAACGTAATAGAAAGGGTGTTTGGATGTTGGAAAAGAAGATTTCTCACCCTGTCAATAAAAATAAGGACGAACTTAGAGAGAGTCCAGCCCCCCCATAGTGGCAACTGCCGTACTGCACAATATTTGTAAAAAAATTAAGGATCCTTTGCCGCCATTAGAGGCAAATAGGAATGAGGACCATATTACATCATCCAGTAATGAAGAAAATGTATTACATACAGTGGCAAGGAATGATGATCGCAACAGGTCACCACTGATAAATAATTATTTTAGTAGACTACGACAATAAGCATATGAGGAAATAATAAACAATATTATTTTAAATATACGTTTTTAATTTAATTAAACTAACTTACAGAAGACCACCATGAAATAACAGCATGTGTGCTGTTGTGTTTCAGTGATTGAATAAGTGATGCCAGAGCCCATTTCCCTTTCCCTTTCCCTTCCCAATCCCTTATCCTTAATCCTACTGTAGTCGGTAGCGCATTCAGCACCTGTGGTGTTGCTTGTGTTATAGGCGACGGTAGCCACATACCATCAAGTGGATCGTCAACCTGTTTGCCGACCTTAACATAAAAAAGAACTAGAAATCTAATTTTTTAAAATATTTTTGTCCAATTGCAATTTTTCCAATCTTTGCATGTGAAATACGTTTTTTTTCCATGTTTATTCAAATCCGCAACAATATTTATAGAACGAAGTGATTATATTCCTCTTTGTATTTATCACTACGTTTTAATTCAAATTTGATTCAAATTAGAAAAGTGACAGCTCGAAAATATGACTTTATCTTTAGTGTTGCAATATCCAAAAATATTTCCCACAACGATTCTGAACGATTCTGAAGTAAATTACAACTCATTAGACTGGTAACCCTGGTAACTTTAACTTAGCTTACAAATATGCCGGTGCAACGCGTTTCGCAGAAACGGTTAAAGTCAGCGTTATTGTTAGTGACAAATTTGACGTCAACCTTTACTTTAACCAGTGGTATGGTGCACCCCACCCTAAGAGTTTCTGCGAAATGCGTTGCACCGGCATATTTGTAAGCTAAGTTAAAGTTACTAGGGTTACCAGTCTAATGAGTTGTAATTTACCTCAGAATCGTTCAGAATCGTTGTGGGAAATATTTTTGGATATTGCAACACTAAAGATAAAGTCATATTTTCGAGCTGTCACTTCTATAATTTGAATCAAATTTGAATTAAAACGTAAAGTGATAAATATAAAGAGGAATATAACCACTTCGTTCGATAAATATTGTTACGGATTTGAATAAACATGGAAAAAAACGTATTTCACATGCAAAGATTGGAGAAATTGCAATTGGACATAAAAATATTTTAAAAAAATAGATTTCTAGTTCTTTTTTATGTTAAGGTCGGCAAACAGGTTGACAGTCCACTTGATGGTATGTGGCTACCGTCGCCTATAATACAAGCAACACCACAGGTGCTGAATGCGCTACCGACTACAGTAGGATTAAGGAGAAGGGATAGGGAAATGGGCTCTGGCATCACTTATTCAATCACTGAAACACAACAGCACACATGCTGTTATTTCATGGTGGTCTTCTGTAAGTTAGTTTAATTAAATTAAAAACGTATATTTAAAATAATGTTGTTTATTATTTCCTCATATGCTTATTGTCGTAGTCTACTAAAATAATTATTTATCAGTTGTGACCTGTTGCGATCATCATTCCTTGCCACTGTATGTAATATATTTTCTTCATTACTGGATGATGTAATATGGTCCTCATTCCTATTTGGCTCTAATGGCGGCAAAGGATCCTTAATTTTTTTACAAATATTGTGCATTACAGCAGTTGCCACTATGGGGGGCTGGACTCTGTCTAGGTTCGTCCTTATTTTTATTGACAGGGCAGGAAATCTTCTTTTCCAACATACAAACACCCTTTCTATTACGTTTCTGGTACGTATTTGGCTTTCGTTATATAATATCTCTCCATCAGTAATGGGATCACGCAGAGGTGTTATTTTTAGAACGATGCCTTTTCCTTTTCAAAATGTTGGAGTGCCGCTTTCTCTATGGTTTCAACAATTCAATTCCATGTCACTGTTCCGTTTATATTTTGTCTTGTCATTTTTTTTTTTTATAATATAAAGGTGGCAGACAGGCTGGCGGCTTGTTTACCCTCCGCTTGAAGTAGCCCATAATGTAGCATTCATATTCTTCGAATTGGAAAAACTGTTTGATATTAAGGGTGGGTTGCACCATCTAACTTTAACGGTAACCATATCCAAACCAGCCGTTAAATCTTCGGTTAAGCATAATATGCGTTGCACCATTTTTACAACGGTTAAAATGACGTCATAACTTAACGCTAACCGTAACCGCTCGATATTGGCCGGTCAATGTTATTGTTATGGTTAAGTCAACTGTCAACTTCAGTATTTTGTTTTTGTGTGAAAATTTTGATATCATGTCTTTAGTCCGTGATATACTATGGGAATCTAGTTCTTCTGATGATGACAGTGAATACAATATAGTGGCCGAAATGCGAAAGAAAAATGTTTATCAACCTCGAATTGATCGATTCCGAAAATGTATACATTTTTGTGTTTGTCCAATGTTCACAAGTATTTGAAGTCTATTAACTTCTTCCATGCGTTCTCTAAAACCCAATAATGTAAAACAATGAGTAGAACCGGATTATGAAGGTACGTAATATGTCTGTGTGCAATATAGTATATGAATGTATTTTATTGTAAATTAAATACAGCTGGTGTATTAAGATCAATTTATAATTAGGTATTTATTATAATAAAGCTACAGCTTAGTACGCGTGGCGTTTATGCACTTATATCTAAAGTAAGTAAATAAATCTAGTTAATCAAGGTCTAACACATTAGAAAAATGTAGGTAAACTTACTTTAAGCGGTAGTCTGCCATAATAATTTCATCGGTGCTCGATCCGGCACGGTCCATTATTTTGATGTACAAAATAAAATGCTTTATTTACTCCTTCAACACGTTAAAAACACAAAACCTCAAATATTCGAATTTGTTTTGTGACAGGTAACTGAATGTTTCCATAATAAAAAAAAATATTACCACAACAACTTACGAAAATTATATATTTTTATAATGGCAACCCCTTTAACTTTGACAGTGACGAACAATATCATGGTGCAACATGCGATTGTTAATTTCGACTGTCACCGTTAAAGTCACCGCTAAAGTTAATTTTGACCGAAACGATAACCAGGCCTACGGTGCAATCCACCCTAAATGTATTACGTTTTAAAGATAGTGTAATTAATATAAATATAATTAATATAAAGCCGATATAATTCGACGCGTTCATTTGACACTTGACGTTATAGTTAACAACAACAATAACTTTAACCAGCGAAGAATGAGCGTTTAAGGTTACGGTTAAAGTTATGACGTCATTTGATCTGGTGCAACTCATTTTCGGCCTAACCGTTACTTTAACTGAAGTTGCGACATTTGTTAAAGTTAAAGTAAGATGGTGCAACCCACCCTCACGTGTGTTTAGTTAACTTTAACTTACTAACCTAATTTAAGTTTGGTGACTTAATAACTGGTCTTAGTTCTTCAAACTATGTTGCAAATCTTCATCAAATTAAACACAAATCTTTTCTAACCATCGAAATAATATATATCTTTCGCTGTTTCTAACCTTTTCTGTGCAAGCGCAAGCGCAGACATGCACAATGGAAGCACAACCGAAAGAGACATGTCATTTTGCTTGCGTGGACAAATGTAATGATACAGTGCGTGGTTTAAGTAACTGTTTCAAATTGATAAATGAACGATGGTTGTTTCAATTATCCACATTTACTAGCGTCGATAACGGTGACGCGTCCGCAATATTATAGGTGCGTCCGCGCAAGCTCGCCTAGACCGGAATTTGAACAACTAACTTTACAATTTATTAATTAAACGAACGTTTATTACACACTGAGTATATTTTTAAATACCGTTTCTTGCTCTTAAATTCCTCTTAAGATGCTTCTTAAAATGTCTTAAAACCACTGTGCTGTAAAGAAAATATTTTTAGCAGTAGTTCAGCGTTGAAGCTGCGATTCAACGCTGAACTACTGCTAGGTGACGCTGATCAAACGGCTTATGCTCCGCTCGCACGAAATATCTCGCTGACGATAGGTGGGTATTATTTTTATGTACTAAGGATGACCTCCGAAATCCTCCGACAGATCCCTAATCCACCTAACGATTAGGTATAATAATAGACGTGCCTCCCTCCATGTGGCCACCAATCTCCATACTTGGGCTTGGGGATCGTTTCTGCTCCCGGTGTTTCTCTAGAAACCTTTTATATCGACTTTATTTTCTATGTGTAAGACTATCCAGTGTTGCTTTGACCAAAAGTAATATATAAGGCTAAGATCGAAAGAATTTCATTCTAATTTCGCTCAGTCTATTACTACCAACACAGTGTGATCTTCCTCTCTAAAACCTAAATTAAAAATAAGTATTAATTATTTTTTTATTTATAGACGCTGATCATAATTAGGAATCTAATTAAGAAGTCAGGTGCAAAACGTACCCCTTGTTACATGTTTTCAGAAATGCCTAAAACCATTTTAGCTATCTTAGACACTGTCATGCCCATTTATCGCTATAGCTAGACGCCTTGAATTAATGTTGCGAGTAAAAAATATTCGCCCCACCTGGCTTCTGGCACGTGCCACGTTCACCTGTTGTTGGTAGCAATTTTTAAATGTACGCTTTTGAAACCGGCAATCGTAACTGTATGAAGCTCGCTATTATTTTTTTGTGTCCAAGTTTAAACGAGTGCAGCTTCATAGAGCCAGTAATAACTTGGGAAGTAAATAACTTTAATAATACACTACTTCGAACGAAGACCCATTCCTATGTTAAATCATGTCAACGCATCAGCAGGTTTGAATCGACAGTATACATTACTCATAATTATCGTAAGCAGCACGTGTCGAAGTACTTAGATATACTTATATGTTGGTAATACTATGGTATGTAAAAGATTAAGAAAAAGAAATCAATCCATGTATATTTATTTGTAAAAAAACCATATAAATTGGGACTTTATCCCTATTCATAATTGAAACATTAAAAAAAATCTATTTTTGTAAGTATTTGGTGTGACATATTTTATAAACAGGCAGATAAATCAATAGATATCTATTAAACCCACGAAACGGACACATTATTCACATTAAAATATACAGTACTGTTAAAATTTCTGAACAAAGGCACTCATTTCTGCTAAATCAGCAGTAATTTTACTAACAATAAGAGTCACAAGAATATAATACTTAATCATATTATTACCAGAATGTCGATGTAGTTGGTTAAATGAATCATATTACGAGTACGAGTAGGTATATTACGCGTATGTATGCATATTACCTATGTACCTACAAAATGATGTAGTTAACCAAACAAAAAAGTGAGTTACGTAATTTGTTATTGTTTATCATATTTTTTTATTCCTAACATGAAAACTGATAATACTCAGTTCATTATACTCCTAAAAAATCACATACAAAAAAATTCCTAATGGAACTGTTTTTTATCTTTCCCTTAATATTTATCTCAAAACATCATACACCTACAACTTCCGTAGGCATATTGTAATTTTTTCACAGAATACGTCAAGACACAAATTAATTAGAAAATTAACAAAAGGTAGGCGTTATAAATTATGTAGACCCAAAAAATTTAACGACTTTCGCGCAGGCGGTAAGTCGTAAGACGGGCTCTATGGGTGTTTTCAGTCTTGTCCATGTCACGTATTCGAGAGAAATGACCATTTTAAACGACTATTCCACAAACTAATTCTTTTTATTGCTAATATTTATGATTTGATTCTATCGCACAAGCTGAATATAAATATTTTCATTTTATGCATAAATATAAATGAACTTTTTATATTTCATTTTAATGGATTATTATGTAAATTTATAAATTCAAATTATTAATAATATGCATCACCACGTAGGTATAACTTATATTTCCCCAGGGTCGACGGTAAGGGTTGAAGGTGTACCTACAATAACTGTGAAAAAATCACAGACAGACACACAGTTACTTTACTAATTGTAAGTCCTTATAATTTTCTAGTTTATTAAGTTTGGGCAGTTAGATTTATATATCAAAAAAAACATAGAATTAAGTCTGACACACCTGCCAATATACTTACATTGGGCTTGTGTGGCAGCAGTAGGACATAATAAAATAAACTTAATAATAATAGATTTACCTATACAGATTCGCGAAACCTGTATGATAAACCGCAAAACATGCAGTGTCCAATGGACAATATTTTCTTTTCTACATGAAATACATAGTAGTAGAGTCTAGGTACTAAATAGGCGCATGAAGCCGATTACTTTTATGACTAATATTTAAATTTAGTACATAGGTATTTATGGTCTGATCAGCGGTCAACGGACGCCTAGTTAAGCGTAAAAAAAAACACTATCAAAAACCCACCTCTGTGTTGAGCTGCTGATAACAGTTAGTAGGTGGTAGGTACTTGGCTGTACGGGAATAAGTTCCTTTTGAAAAGATTAACCTTCACACTTCCTTTGTTAGTACACACCTTTTGTAAATACACTTTAATCCTTAGCAAAAGATTCAAATCACGAAACACACAGTCAAGTTAGTTTTTAAATTTGAGTCCGCACTGAGTTAGTTTATTTTATTAGTCCGAAAAAGTTTTGAAATAAAATTCACACTAGGCTGTTTGTAGAGCCGTTCAGTCTTTGCGTCTGTCAAGTATATAAAAAGTAAAATAAAAAATATTATTTTCCCGCCAACTGTTTAAATTTTCACATACAAATACGAAGCACAGAGCAGCTCACGCTAAACTCACGCGTCCGATCAGAAGCAAAGCCGGTTGTGCGCTGCCTGCACGCCTCGCTTTGTTTTATTTTGAAGCCCAACAACGTTAGCCCGTAGCCGCAGCTATACCTAGTGGTCGCGGGCGCGTACCAAACTCGACGTTACTACAAAAAAGGGACTCTTTTTTGTTGAACAGGATTTCAAATCTGCTTTTTTTCTAGGTAGCGTTAACACATTTTTATTTTTATTTTCTAGTTATTACTTTTTTTTTAAATTTTATAGCCAAATGAACTCGAAATAATTAGTATAAAGGCAAGGTATTGCTTGATGTAAAACATACCTCCTATTAGATTTCGTTGTATTTTGTGACTAAAATTTGAGCAGGCTCTAAAGTAAAAATATTTGAACAAGCTCTGAAATAAAAATAATTTAATTTAAATAGTTATGTATCGCCTGTGATTTTTTTTAAATATAAAGGCCTCAAGGAGGCTAACGGAAGGTGGCTCCATTGCCTAAAGGGTTAGGAACAAGTAAGGAATAGAGAAAAAAAAGTAAACAAATAGATATGCGAATAAACTACTTGCACATGAAATTGACTCCAATCCTATTTATTCGCAGTTTAGAAACTAAAAAGTGGAACTACCAACTTTAACGAGAATATTTTAGTTTATGTTGTTTACTTTATACGGGCTTGGTATTATTATTTATGTGATGACAGCTGTATGATGTATTAACATCATGTTAATAAGAATTTCTGTTACCTTACCCATAACCGTACCGACTTTTTGGTCACAATGGTCGCAACGATAGGAAATGCAATCGTAAGCAGATTTACACCCTAATCCACTTACGAAATCTCTCACATGTCGACTTTTAACAAGCAACACGAATGTATTTGGGTCTCGCTATCTATACTCAAGACTTTTGTGTGCGAATCCCTCAAACTGATAGTAATTCGAAATACGAGCAACTCGCTCGAACTCGTCATACAGTTTGCGAGTGATTGAATTGCAACTATTTTTCCTATTTGTAATATTAAGAAGTGGGTATTATTAAAAAAAACACATTTTTTAAAATTAGTATCACATAATATAATTTATTACAACTTGAAATGCACAAAATCTCAACTCGTTAGCTATGAGTGTCTTTTTCATTTTTTTCTATTTGTTCTACATTAAGATTAGTGTCATCAACTTCATCGTTTTTGGTTGGTTTACTTAAACTTTGTTTAAGGAATGTTTGGTGTAATGCCTTGTATAGTTTTTTTGCTTTAGTGGCGCCGAAACCTGGACATTCAGCCAGTCTGCTCTCAGTTGCTTTAATGATATTCTCTAAAGTGCCAAATGTTGTGATAAGAGTCATTGCATCGGTCTTGTTAACGGGTTTTATTGACGTGAGGGCATTAATCATCTAAAAAAAGGAAAACAAATATATTTTAATGTTCACATGTTGGTGTTTCATAAAAATTATTCACCCAGGTCAAACAGTGGAATATTTTAATAAAACACTAGCTCATGCCCGCGACTTCTTGAAAAATAAAAAATACAACACCCAAGAAAATGTATGAGATATAACACCTGACATTTATTGCTGTGACGACGACGGTGGCGCCACCATTGCTGACAACAGTGGCGCCGCCACAATTTTTCATATTTTTTTTAATTAAGAAAAAGTAATTTTTTTTAGATGAAAAGTAACCAATGTCCTTTCCTTCCAGTATCCCTGACAAAGTGTATGTAAAAGTTCACTATGATCAGATTGAGTAGTTAAGGCGTGAAAAAGTAACAGACAGAGTTACTTTTACATTTATAATATAGGTTTGAACTATATAATATATTATACTCATACTATAACAAATTTTATTTATTGCTTTAACACATCAATGACAAATCAATCATTAATAAATTATTAAATGTCAATTGTATTTGTCAATTAACACATGTCACAGAGATACTATATCCATTTTTTTAATATAAATGCATATCTAATTAAAAATTATGTATTAAATAAATTAATGAGATTAAATATTACTAAAATATTTAATTAAAGTACTTTTTACTTAGTAATTTAAGAAGGCTTTTTGTGTTTCGAAGTCATGTAAAATTTTTAGTTAGATTAAAGTTTTTCCAAACACAGATATTAAAAAAAAAAATTTTTTTTTAAATAATTATTTGTACCTTTTGATGTGGATCATTTTCAACTTTCTCCATTATTCTGTCTGGAGGTTTATTTTCATATATCTTGTAATTTTCAATTATTTTTCCAGCTTCCTCCGGGCTCCAGGCAAGCATCAGTGTCATGTCTGTCAAAAGACATATTCTTGTTAAATTTTTTAATGGTGCATGAGGATCTTTTAAATCAACCTAAAACATACATAAGCCATGTTAATAAAAACCACAATTAATTTTTATAGCTTTATTTGAGACATAATATTATTAGACCTTTTTGGTCGAATAATATTATATCTCAAATAAAGGAATAATAAACAAAGGAATGGAAAGGAATAATAAACAAAGGAAGGATATAAAACAACTTACTTGAACTAAAAGTACCCGTAAGTTGTATCTACGTCCTAATTCTTTCAAGCGGTTGTTTATATAATCTGGATTCAGATTGTGGTACCTCACGGAAAGAAAAAGAATACATATTGTTTTTCCTATTTCATAATCTGGTATAATATCATCATACTCCCATGGTACACTCTTGATGAACTTTAGCACTGGATTGCCTCTCTGCAAAAGAAAAATTAATTATAAATTATCTAATACTGTTATATATACTTCTATACTAATATTATAAAGAGAGAAGATTTGTATGTTTCTAATGAATTAACTCAAAAACTACCGGACCGATTTTGAAAATTCTTTGACCTATAGAAAGCTACATTATCAGCGAGTAACATAGACTATATTTTATAAAGTTAAGCGGGCAAAGTCGCGTGCAACAGTCAGTTATATATAAAATACCTGAATTAAATCTCAGTACAACCCGATCAGGGAGAACATCTGGAATATATTAACATTTAATGTATTTTTTTAAATTTATTTAGGTACTAATTTCTTTTTGAAATTTAATCAATTACTGTTTATGTATTTGTTTAACATTTACACAATGTCTATGAGTATATTACAATAACAATATCCTCAATATTTAGTAACTGTAAGGACATTCGCTGCAGCAAGTGGATGAGTGCGTAGGGGGCTTGCCTTAACACTATGTTTCAGGGGTCCCAGGTTCGATTCCCCACAGAGCCAACTTTGGAAATTAACTTTTCAGAGAGGCTCTGGTCTGGACCTGAAAGTAGTGCATACTACATGCTGCATTTCGCAGTCATTTGGGCAGCCCATCTGGAGGCAGTAACCACCCCCTTGCAGAAGACCATAGTGAAATGACAGCATGTATGCTGTTGTGTTTTGGTGATTGAATAAGGTATGCTAGAGCTCATTGCCCTATCCCTACCTAATTCATTATCCACTAATTTACTATGGTCGATAGCACCTGTGGTGTTGCTATATGGTAGCATACCATCCAGTGGACCGTTAGCCTGTCTGTTGCATTTAACATAAAAAATAACTAAATTATAATGGTTAATGCATTATTAAACTTTATATTGTGATTACAGTTAATAATGGAATGTGTAAAGTAAATTAAAAAATACGTGTGTACAACCTACTTGTTTTTGGTTTACTAAAACACAGTGTGTTTTTGAAGAGCTTGGTTTATCTGTACCTTCCTTAGATGTTCCTAAAATTGTAACATTTACAAAAAGTTAATATTTTATTGTCAAAATAACAGTTTTCATATAAGATACATAAATATATGTGGGACACACGTACCTGGTTTTACTTCAATTTTTGGTTTCTTTGGAGATATTGGTTCACTCAACTCAGCAAGTAAATCATCTAAACCGTCCTCTTCAAGCTCCATAACTAGATGAAAGATGATTACAACATAAGATCAAAACCTGTATTACAATGCAAAATATAATATATTTTACGATTACAAAAGCGTTATCATATTTGTACTAATGTTCAACAAAATAAACCAATTTTTATTATAAGATTTCGGGGTTGGAGGCATAGAGTAACTTAAAACGTAGTGATTATATACTCTTTGGAGTAACTTATGTTGGAATATAGCCTTATAGTTCCTAAATAAAATTTAGCTTTATCTCTGTGACAGATGTCAGAGCAAGGAACATATATACTCTTTAGCAAGAGTTGTCAGAGTGACATACCTAGTGCTGCGCAACGTGTTTTTATTTGTTCATAATTATCGATATTTTTAGTACAATATTGTTATTGATAATAAATAGTAGTGCATTTATAAATTAAAATATAAATTAACTGTACATAATTTTAATAAAACTAGAACTTTTTTTAAACATTGGATTGATTCAATTGTCCCGCCATTCAAACGACCAACTTGCGTGAGCGTACACACTACAATGTGACTTATATAAACTCTAACTATTTTCCTTTTTTTATTATAAACAACTAATCAACAAACGTAATTGCAGTGTGATATGTGTTCAACAAACGATTTTCTATCGATTAGATAAAAAAAAAATAAGAAAATAATAAAACAAAAATTTTTTTCGCCAACTTCACAGATAAATTTTAAATAGTTTGTAACAAAAAAAATAACTATCAGCAAATAATAAAATTCGATCAACAATAATCAACAAATCGTCAACAATCAGATAACATTGGTGAAATTAAAAAAAAAAATTATTCGCCAGCCAACTGAGAATCCTTTATTTTTTGGAATTTTATGGTCTGTTCTTTTTTGGAATTTTATGGGTTTTTTTGGTTTAATGGTATGGTATATGAATCCTAACCACAGAACACTAAAATTATTATTATGTAGAAGTTGTGTAGAAGTAGATTATTCTAAACTGTAGTTTAATAATAGGCAATGCATCTTTTATTTATTGTTTATCTATGAATTACTGTAAAATTTCCTCCAACCATATGAGCATATAGCACAGACTATACATATATACATTGATGTTGCATTGATGCTAGGGATATAGTTCTGGGAGGAATGAATTAATGTAAACAGGAGTCCTGTGTGCAAGTTTGTCATCTTAACTCAATGAAAACTTAATTTGATCTTTTGTGGATTTTTGGTTATATATTTTTTGCCAATTTCTTCATTGCAATGCAATATTTAAAGTAAAAACGCAATGATACCCATTGCTACTGCTCAGTGCTGTAATAAAATTTCATGGCTTGATTACCTTTTTCTTAAGTTTTTTAATTTTCTAAAGTATTTTTATTTTATGTTGCAATCTTAATTGAAAACTCGAATAATTATGAACAATACTAATAGAAAACCAAATGAAAGTGCGTTCGATTTGTTCGACGATGAACTGTTTGATGATTCAAATTTATTTGCAAATTTTGAAAATACTTCTCTCAACGAGACGGCGAGTACTAAGAATAATATAAATACTTCTGCTAACACTACTGCTCAAGACCTTAACGTGAGGTACTAAATCTATACCTATTTTTAATTTCACTTTTACTAATTATTGATTAATTAGTTAACTAATTATTAATGTGTGTAATTTTTCAGTGCTCTCTGCTGTGATGAAGAATTAAACGGTTACGACAAATTGACAGGAAAGACATGGATATATCCAACGAACTATCCAATCAGAGACTATCAGTTCAATATTATAAAGGCTGCATTAGTGAATAACACACTTGTAAGTATTTTATTTGAGACACTGAATAACAATGAGAGATCTGGTTAATATCACAAAGCTCTGCACTCTAATCTCATTTTATATGTATGTATATTGAAGCTATGTAAAGCTATGTATATTGAAAGTATTTTATAAGTTGGAAGTGGCAGCGGAATGTGCACATACCTAGTACAGAGAGCCGGCAGACTTTAGAACCGGAAAGTTCTCGATATGAGGCCATGGACAAGCAAGCACAGTTTAGGACGTCCACCAACAAAGTGGATAGATGATCTGATAAAAGGCCTACGGGTCAATAGTGGATCGAGGCTGCTTCTGACTGTTCTGCTGACTGTTCTGTTCTGCTTCTGATCCTGTTGAAAAATTATTGGGGTGGCCTATGTCGAGCAGTGGACATCTTAGATTTAGATACAGCTTGTCTTTTTTGTTACTTTCACAGTATATTATCATATTATCTGCACTGGGAGCTTGCTGCTATTAATTTTACAACCAATATTTAAACTAATATATTATTTAATTTTCTGAGTATCGTCAAATTTAAAGAAACTAACATTATGTCATACACCATATCTATATATATAAAAATTATGTGTCACGTTGTTTGACGCCAATTAAATCCTAAACTACTGAACCGATTTTGTTAAAACTTCGTAACTATGTGTAATTTGGTACAACTTAAAAGATAGGATAGTTTTTATTTTGAACCCGGGTGAAGCTGGGAGCATGGGGATACTTAAAAATTATAATTTATCATCACTATCTTTACAATGAATAACAGGCAACCACAAAGAAAACAAGACTTCTTATACCATTACAAGCTTTTATTGAAGGTTAATCCACTATCACATGACTAAAGTAAGTATGGCTTCCATTACATTGCCTATATATATGCAACACGCATTGATGATCTCAATGGTCCTTACATATTAATAAATTATTTGAATTAACTTTGAGTTTATTTTACTATTTTTACAGGTAAGTTTACCTACTGGTTTGGGTAAAACTTTCATAGCGGCTGTGATTATGTATAATTTCTACAGATGGTATCCTCTAGGGAAGATTGTTTTCATGGCACCGACGAAACCTTTAGTTGCACAACAAATTGATGCATGTTACAACATTATAGCTCTACCACCAAATGATACTATTGAAATGACAGGTAAATAATCATAATGACTTAAGTAACTACACTGAAATCATTTAGAAACTAAATGTTTATATTTTTAAGTCCATTGTTACAGTTGCATTATTTTCAAAGTAAAATAGTAACAAAGATCCTTACAAATTTTCGCTTTATAAATATTAGTGGGAAGTGTGTAGTAGCGTTACTGATATTTCTTCGATTTATGAAACTTCATTAATTAAAATATTTAAAAAAAATTAAATTCTTAATTACGTTTTTCAGGGCACATGGCGGTGAATACAAGAAAACTGCGCTGGAAAAATAAAAGGGTAATTTTTGCCACGCCACAAGTAATTTATAATGACATTAAATCTGGTATATGTCCAAGTGATAAGATCAAGTGCTTGGTAATGGACGAAGCGCACAGGGCCAGAGGCAATTACGCCTACTGTCAGATTGTGGCTGCTTTGACTGATATGGGACATAGGACATATCGAGTGTTGGCTTTGTCAGCTACTCCGGGCAGCAAAGTAGAGGATGTAGTTAAAGTGAGTATGTTTAGGTATCTATCATTAACTAGATTCAAATAACTTGTTAAAAAATTTGTGCTTAAGCCTGTGCTGTAGCATAGCAAACTTACTGAAAAAAAATATGCAGACATTTAATTGAAGAGATCAAGTACATACAGAGGTTTCTTTCCCATAAAAACAGATCTCCAAACCCATTGCTTTACATTATTTAAATACTCGTATATAGACATGGCGTATGATGATCTATTAAAACTTCTAAAAGTTTAGTTTGATAAATAAATAATCTAAAGGCTTATGTCCAACATTGTGGGCTTATGATGATGATGATGATGGTCACAAAGGTTAGACCCCAAATTTATAGGCTTGTACTATCGCAAACCACACTATGGGCTAACTAAGTAAAAGAGTAATTTTATGTGGAGTAGGACCAGTCAACATTTAGTAAGAGATCTTTCACTAACTCCTTAACAAACGGCCTGGTCAAAACGTAATTTATTTTTCAGGTAGTGCGTAATATAAACATAGCTCACTTAGAACTAAGAACAGAGGATTGTATTGACGTGGCTCCATACAAACAATCGCGAAAGATTAATACTGTCGTTGTGCCTTTAGGACCTGAGCTTTCACAGTTGCGCCAGAAATATATTGAGGTGAATATAGCTTCTTTTACTTGATTTTTTTTAAAGATAAAAACATTTATTTGCAAATATATTAATTTAGGAATTTTGTGAAGCTGTCTAATAAATTGTGCACTGTCTTGACCCAAATAATTATTTTCACTCCAACGACAAGTTGTCCTCTAGTGACCATATACTAGTTTGATATAGAAATCTAACTTGATATTTCAGATTATAGATATTTACGCTCGAAGGTTAAAGCAATTAAATGTTCTTCCGCAAAATATAGGCAATATGTCCAAAGGGCGAATCGTAATGCTCTACAAAGAATATCAAACCAAAGAAAGAGGGGCCAGGTGAGTTAAAAAGCAATTATTACATATTATTCTACATATTAAACTGTCACCTGACATTAGTTTAAGTGTTAAATTTAATTGCCATAGCCATAAATCGTTTTCATGAAACTATCAGATGCATACTAACATAAATGCGAATGTTTATCTAATTAATTTTTATGGCTAACCTATAAACCGATTTTCAGTATAAAAAAAGCTTAAATATTTGTAGATAAGGGTTTGGACACAAACTACTTACGGACGGAAGCCTTAGCATTAGCCTTAAACTCCGTTCCATAATTCGATGGAGTAATTTGACATTTCCTCTGTTGTAGGTTTTTGACCATACAAAAATGGTGATGTGATCTAATCGAACTTATTAATAAACTTACGG
The DNA here is from genome assembly GCA_936446665.2 of Synanthedon andrenaeformis. NCBI lineage: Eukaryota > Metazoa > Arthropoda > Insecta > Lepidoptera > Sesiidae > Synanthedon > Synanthedon andrenaeformis. Next base: position 10,067,098 of record OW387783.2, on the reverse strand, counting down.
TTTTATAAAACCGTAATTAATGCTTTACAGAAAATTAATTAGTTTAGAATTAATATTAATTATTATTTGTTTAAATTATAATTTTTGCAAAGTCCGTTCTATAACTCGCAATTCTTTTTGATTATTATAATTTTTATGATGAGAATATTTTTATAGCTAACATAAAATTATCACTAAATAATTTGGTGATAATACTTCACATATAAATTGTGAATTGTTTTCTTATTCATTCCAAATCGACTTGGTCATTAGTAATCTGGCTTTAAACGAAATTCAGACATTAAAATAACAATAATACGAGTATTAAATCAATAAAACAATATCAAAAATATTTTTACCGTAAAATAACTATTTAAGTAAAACCGATATTACTACGGAAAACACGCTGGTAAATAACATTATTTTAAAATTTGACATTGGGACCTGTCAAATTACTCCATAGAAATATGGAGCTATCGTATTACGGTGGGCGAAATACGAAAGGTCATTGGGATTTGGGACCACGTATGAATAAAATAATTTCAATAAAGGTCGACTCCTTCACTAGAAGGACACAGCCTTACATGTCATCGATAAGCTCACAGATAATCGGCCTGTAGGCGATAACAGACTGCGAGATTATTTAGGCACAAAAAATGTAAAATAACATAAACATCATGTATCCGAAGACTGCTAGTCTTTTTCTTTTTTGGAAGTCTCAAAGATGCAAGCCAAATTGCGGTCGTCCTACTGCTAATTAACAATAAGTGAAAAACAGCAATGAATTAAATGTTACACATATTGATGTTTGCAGGCATCCTCAACACAACCAAATAATGAAAGACTTCACCAACCTCATAACTCTGTACCACGGTTTAGAATTATTGCTCAAACACGGCTCGAGGGTGTTCCTCAACTTTTTTGATGAACACCAAGAAAAGTCGTGGGTCCATTCGGATGATCAACTGATGGGGCTATTGGAGAGATTAAGGAACGACCTTGGGATCAACCCTATGGATTTGAATCTAAATGTATTGCCGGATGGTACAGTACCTGTGGTGTGTATTTTTTTTTAAATTTCAAGTTACGTTTACCAGATCGTCAAAGTGAAATTAGTTTAGAAAAGTCTCAGGACTTGTTTTACATCACTCATGTTCAGAGAAAACGAATGATGCTTCTTCACAATAAATAAGTTACAATATAAGAATTAAAAAAAAAAAAAAAATATTCAAAAAAGCTATGTCCAAAAATATAATAAGCTATATAAAAAGCTATATAGCTAAATTAAAAAAAAACTTTTCACTATCTAAAAGATACATTATTCAATATGGACTTAGGTTATTTTTATTTATACTGACTTTGCTTGAAACTTGAAATGAAATGACCAATGCTTGCTTGCTTGAAATGACCAATCACCAAAATTTACAGTAGGTCAATGTGTACAAATCGAGATTAAAAATGCCATTTCAATGAAAATGGTTGTAGCGTGTATTACATATTTAGGATAAATAGAGTTTCTCTGTTCAAAGCGAAGCATATTTTCTTTGCATGATATCCAACCTCAATATTGCCTCTTAATATTTTATGGCAACCTTAAGTTATTTGTATCATTTCTAGGTACCACAAAATTTATGCTTTGGTCATCCAAAGTTCTATAGACTCAAGGAAATCTTGTTAGAGCATTTTAATAAAGCGAAACAGATTGGACAAACAACAAAAGCTATAGGTATGTTAAACAGTTTTATATATATATATATGCCAATAAAAATATATATATAGGCAGATTATTGACTAAGTTGATGGTAGGTTACTACCATTAACTATCCAATGGTAAAGATTGAAACTGCGCTGGCGTTCCTAATTGGATGAAAGATAAGGGATAAGGAGGGGATGGGGAATGGGCTCCTTATTTATTATTCCTACCTCACTCTAAAGCACACATATTATTTCACGAGGATCCTATATGTAAGAGGATGGCCACTGCAGCTAATCGGACTGATCACCTTACGCGGAATGCAGTTTGCCTTATAACTATAAAAATATGTAAAATAATCTGTAAATATATCACAAAAATATCACGAATCATTTAGATTCGTGATATTTTTGTATAGTAATTTTGTTTATATTGTTACAGTATTTTGTGAGTATCGTGAGAGTGTGAGTCTAGTTAACTGCCTACTGCTACAGTGTCGTCCTCTGATTGTGCCGAGAATGTTTGTCGGTCAAGGCGGTACAGGTAACATTTATCAATATTGATCTTATTGATGAACTTTTTTCTGAATGAAAGGTACCTCACGACCTTTTCTATCGTTCTTATCTGGGGCCCTAGCCAATAGCCAACGTACATTCGTAAACGCTACGCTCAGGCTACGCTACGCTGGGAAAAAGCTTTGTGATTGGTCAAAATTTTATGTGGGCGTTACAACAACCAATCACCGGGCTTTATTTCTTTCGTTTCGTAAATACGCAACGAAACGTTTGCATTGGTTTGGTGTTTGGCTAGGGCCCCAGATGTTCTTAATGTATTCACTGAGGCTCATTAGCGTATTGACGTATGACCTTCAATGTTTATATGAAATATTTCATACAAGCGTTGAAGACGCCATCAATTTGTTTTTAATGTTAGAACAGTATATAAAAAAAATAAAATAAACAATAAAATTTTCTAAATTGACAACTTTTTAAACGACGCAGAATTCACATGCGCGCAATAAGCTGTTTTCGAAATGATTTTCAATCAAAGACATATTCTTCTTGTATTCTATTTTTTTTGTGGACTTTCTATTACCTTAACGAAATTTCTAAACAATACAATTTGTTTTTCATGTGTAGTTTTTTTTTTCAAAGCAATTGCGTTGTCTATTTCTGGTAAATTCTTCATTAAACAATTTAGTTTTTGTTAAATTTATTAAACAATTTATTTAATTAAAATTATTAATATGTATGTTAATAAAAATTAAATAATTTAGGATTTAGCTTATCATAGTATTTAGAGTTTTTTCCATCTTAAGTCTTTATGTTTTGTTCTTAACTTTTTATATCGCATTCTCCCTCCACACATAATTATTATTAGTCAGAGAGTAACTTTCTGCCTGACTATATTTTTTCACTAAATTTCATTAACAAAATGCATATTTAACTTTTTTTTCTATACTGTTACTACGTTTCTAAACAGTGTTCACATTATATTATACTTATTATTTTAATTTAAGGTATAGGATGAAAGGGAAAAGAAGTAGTTCCCTTAAATTTCTCTTCTCTCTCCTTACCATAATTTAAATTATTATGGTATCCTTACCTAACTATACCATAATAATTAAAATTGATGTTTAAAAGTGAAGAAAAAGTTGAATACACCTAGGTACAGGAGCAGTGTCGCAGGCGCAGCAGGTGCTACTGATGCGTTCGTTCCGTGCGGGCGAATGCAACACGCTCGTCGCCACTTGCGTCGCCGAAGAGGGCCTCGACGTTGGCGAGGTCGACCTTATCGTATGCTTCGACATTTCGAACAGATCGCCAATAAGACTTGTGCAAAGGTAAAACATATTTCATGACGACTTATTGAGAAGGGATTGGGAAATTGAGAAAGAACTAAGTATGTACTTACCCATTAGCTAAGAAGAAATTATAGATTTTACTTTGAAAATTATTATCAACACTCTGTTTTATTTGCGTAAAACATTTTCAAAAAAAAAAATCTTTATAATTTGCGATATCTATTATTCCGATCAGATGCGGTCGTACCGGTCGAGAACGCGGTGGGCACGTGTACATACTGGTCACAGAGGGGAAGGAACATCAGGTATTTGTTTACTGTACAATATTGTACCTATTACAGTGTGCCAACAAATAAGTTATAGAAGCGTATGTTAATATTAACACAAAATATTTTCACTCCCTGTTATTTAATGCTAAAACTTTTTTTTTATTTTAATTTAATTTATATACAACCACAATAGAGTCCATTCCCATATATGAAAAGATGCCAGTGTTCATTGCCCCTTGGCTTCGTTCGCCAGTTTTGCCGGGGTGCTTCTGACGAGTATCAAAATTAAACCAAAATAAATGACGCTGAATATTGCAATGGACACTAATATATTTTAGACCTGAGCCTCATTTAACTGATTAAACTTTCGTTTTTTGCTAAATAAAAACACAATGATTATTTTTTAATATATATTTTAATTGATCTAAATTTCAGACGTTACTGGACTGTATGAATCAAAGAGACAGTCTCAACAAAAGGATATTACAATCCAAAGAGATCGAGAAAAACTTGTACAGACTGAACCCTCGGATGATGCCTCAAGATTTCACTCCACGTTGTCACAAGATGTACGTTACTGTCTCAAAGAAAGATAAGGACGCCAAAGTGTTGAGCAAGGAGAAAAAGGTTTTAACGCTTTAACATATGTGCTACTACTTTTCCTCGGCAATACAGACTTGATTTAACTCGTTAATGTAAACTGCATATATGAATTCTCACCAATAAAGAGTCGAGCGGAAAGTACTATACGAGCAAAAAGAATAAAAATAATAATCTCCAATAGAGGTTGTGGTATTGTGACCATCTGCCACTACTTTCCAGATGTAGATCAAATGCAACTTTTTCATTTCCAAAGTTTGCCAAGGTCATATAACTGTAGCAGTCCAAACTGTAAGAGGATCATAAGTGCTATACCTAACTGGCTATCAAATCCTCTAAAGAAATAAGTCATTTATGCTTTTATCGTTTGTTTAATCTATTCTGTTGATATGTTTAGGGTCAACAGGACTTACGCACAATGCTTTCCAAAGCAAACGGCACACGTAAAGAATCGAAAGAGACAGTAGATGTGTCCAAACCGCTGACAGAGAATGATTTCAATGAAATATATCCGGATGGATATGAGGAAACTATGCACTTGGAAGAACGCAAAGAGTTGTGGGCTGTGAATAAAGGTAATTTCATTTTCATTTAAACATTGAGAAGTTACTTTCATGTATGTATAGCTGGAAGGTCTTCATTAGTGTCCGAGCGAAGCTTCGGCTTCGGCCACCTTTGGCCAAAAAACCAAAAAGATTCCTAAATAAATAAATGTTATATTTCACATTATTTCGAAATATTATTTTTGACAAATAAATTATTGCATGGTCATTTTTTTTATCATCTCTACATCAACAATAGATGATTTAAATTAGCTTTCTATATTATATAGTCGATATAAATATCAATATTAAAGTTTTAAAGTCATTTATATTATTAACTAGCGGTCCGCTCCCGGCTTCGCCCGGGGTGCATTTTTTTTTTACGTAAAAACCTTCCCTGATTATCCCTCTATCCATGAGTGAAGACAGAATTAAAATCGGTCCACCCGTTCTCGAGTTTTGCGCTTAGCAACATATTTAGGGATTCATTGTTATATTATAGATTGTAGCTTGCAGCCAATCTTAAAAAAAAAATTTAGAGCTTTTGAACCTTTGGTCGTACACTAGTTTTCATATTCAAATAATTTTTTTAGCTAAAGTTTTTTATATTTTTTGTCGTTTTCCTAAATATATTTTTGTTTTTATTTCTGTTTGTGTCTCTAAAATTAATAAAATGAAAATAAATGTGCCCCGCGGCTTTGCTCGTTTTGGGATTTGTCAGTACAAAAGGTTTTTAGTGGGAATGATGCTACTGCTCGCGAGATGTCTTTTTGCAACGTGCTCATACTAATTTCCTGTTCCTCTGTTGCAAATTTAATGATATCTGTTAAACTATCACACCAAACAACTCCACAGTACTTGGCTGCTATTCTTATCTCCACTTAACACTCGTGATGGGGTATTTTTTGAAACAAAAGTAGTCAACATAGTATAAACACAAACACAGAATGTTCTCACATATCAAACTGTTTCGTCAGCTCGCGACGATAATACAACTCACTATTAAATTTTTCTTAAACTTAATATACAAATATCTTGATTTCGTATTGAAAAGAAATATTAATCAAAATAAAATACAAACAATTTTTATAGTAAAGACTCATTTTTGACCACCCCTGAACAATTACTTTATGATAAACTAGCGGTCCGCTCCCGGCTTCGCCCGAGGTGCATCATGTCTCATGTCTGCAATGTCTCACCTCTTCATGTCTGCAAAGTTTCATCGAAATCGCTTCAGCCGTTTCTGAGATTACCCCGAACAGACAGACAGACAGACAGACAAAAATTCTAAAAAAAGTTATTTACGTTTTAACAGCCTGCGAATAACTCTCTAAGCTTAGTTTGAGGCAGTTTTTCGCAAATCACAGACAGACACTCTGATTTTATTTATATAGATAAACAATTTCCAGAAGTATTAATGGCGTGTACAAAGAAACAAGAAGAAAATAAAATAAAATTGCATACATGGTTGGATTGGCAACGAAATCCACAAAAAACTGTTAACATCGGTCACTCGACTGATACCGATGTTTTGGTATCTCTTTTACAGTATGGAAATTCGAAAAAGAACGTGACGCAATCTACACAAATTCCAAGTAAATATACTAGAATTCCATAAATAAATTACATAGTAAGTCCTCAGCAGGCATAAATTGGCCAGCCTATCATGGTGGTTTTCCACCTTATAGAAAACCACCATGAAATAGTCCTTTATCCTCTAAAGTGTTGCTTGTGGTAATAAGCGACGGTAGCCAACTATCATCAAATGTACCGTCAGCCTAACTTTATATAAAGGGTAACCTTACTTACTTAATTTATAAAATGAGCAGCCCTTATGGCGGTGGTAACCACAACTTTAAAGAAGATGATTGTGAAATAGCACATGTCCTGTTACTTTACGATGCTTGTGTAAAGTTTACCAAAACCCCTTTTCCTATGTCGACTTTGTCCCATATCCTTTATGCTATCAAATTTATAAGTGACGAAATCCATAAAACGGACTTAAATAAGCGCTTAAATATTAAAAATATATAGAAAATAAATTATATGTTTTAATATTATGATTATGATTTAAATTTTGTATTTTTTCAGGCTTAACTCAAAATTCAGACATGGAAAATTTTGTTAAACCAAATCAAATCAATTTAAACGTCCCACTTAGATCTAAAACTTCTAAAAAGAAAGCGGCATTAGCTAAATCACCGAACAAGAATGCGGGTGATATCAGAGCTTTGTTCAGTACCACAACGAAATCAACTAAGAATTACACTAAATTCGTTCAAGATTTGGGTATTGATGGGGACTCAATATCAACGAATTTATTAAATTTATTTGTTGATTTAAGTATTAATGCTTCGAGCGTTAATGTTAAGAAATGTTTCTATTGTGAAAATGTGTGTGATTGTAATATAATAAAAAAGTTAAGACATAAAATGGTGGTTAAACCTATAAGTATATTGGGAGATTTAAAGCTTCCAGATATCGATTTAATAGATGAAATTGATTCTGAATCAATACGGAATTGTGCGAAAAAAGTCCCGACTCTACAACTGCGCGATCGAAGTATCGATAGTAACAACAGTGGGATCGATGTTATTAATAATTTTGATTTGCAATTTGATTTTGATGACTTTATTGATGAAATGGAAAGTAGGTCGTCTAATTCTCCTCATACAGAGGATTATAATGCAAATAAAAGTCCGATAAAATCCGAAGTGTGTTCAAGTATTTTGAAAAGTTCGGAAACAATTGATCGTCACAAAGAAACCGATGAGAACCTCAAGACTGATAGTTCTGTACAAGCATTAAATTTTTTTGGATTAGGAAGTATCGACGATATATTTGCTGATTCTGACGAATCTGTCGGTTTAGATAATCTCGAAAAGACTGATGTACATAAAGATGAAATTAAAGTGAACTGTGAAAAAACGACTAATGAAATAAATGATTCTATTACCGAATATCCACTAAGCCCTTCAATTTTATCAGGTATAAACACTCAAAGAAACTCAACTTCCCCACTATTGTCTAGTAAAGTTAAGAAATTTCATCTAGGCACTAAAAAGTCTACACAAATCTCAACGAATGATAAAACAAAGAACAGTACAGCAGATGAAAATAATATAACAGTAGAGAAAAGTATGTTCACGGTGACTCAACTGGTTGACATGATCAACAAACCCAATGAAGATTCAATAACAACTAAAACAGTTACAAAAGATGATACGTTGAAGTCAAATAAAAGAAGTGGTTCTCCGATTATTTTCAGTCAATTAGATAGACAAATATTAGAGAAATCAGCAAAGAAAAAAAATGCACCATCACAAATGAAAAGTCTCATAGTTTTGGATAGCGATAGTGAATCAAACGATAATAGTGAATGTGACGATACACAGATTTATGAAATAGATTTGGTTAAAGCCGTCAAACAAAATAATAAAGAATCACCCACCGGAGAAGACAGTTTACTTAAACATAGTCTAATGAATAACAAAAGAAAATTAGATGTGAATTCAATGACTACGCAATATGTGAAAAGACCAAAATTGGACAATGACAGTAACAAACCTACGTCGATTCAGGAAAAAGTACTGGCAGCTTTAAAATCTAATAAGGCTGGGAAAAGTTTTTACGCAAATGATAATATTGTTAATATTGCGGAATGTTCATTAAAATTACAATCTCAAAAGGAGAATATAAATATAGATCTTTATGATGATAAAGAAACTAAATTTGATAGTTCGGATATGCTTAAAATGTCTAAACGAGGTAGCAATGTGTCGAGTCCTAAAAGAAAATTGGAAGAATTTTTGAATGATTCGTGCAAAACTCAAACTACACCAAAACGGAAATTGATTTTCGACGAAGACAGTGATGACGATTTTATAGAAAACAACGCGCAAAAATCTAAAGAAACTGAATTTTTAAGTTGCAAAAATAATCGAAATCTTACTGAAGAAAATCATAAAAGACGAAAAGTAAGTACTGAGAACACTTAACAAACAGCCTTAACAGACTTGCTATTCGCATTTTTTTTAGACTACGCTACAATCTAGCACCACATCTCTATTACAATCTTGGCGGCCCTAATAAACAGGCTGTTTTTAATATGTTTTATATATCTTATAAATATGCGAAGGCTATGAGAAAGGCTGAGGATAGGGTGGAATGGAAACAGCTGGTGGTCGATGCCACCAAGGCCTTTCAGAGCGGACACAACTTTCAGCAATGAAGAAGCCGACTCTATCTATCTATGTATAAACTATAAAGTTTAGTTACATATATTTTGGATGTAGTTAGCACTATCTCCAGTTTTTTTAAATGTATTGTATATGACGTTACTTGTAACCATAGTAAAATTAAGGATAAGGGATAGGGAAATGGGCTCTGGCATAGCATGGGATAGAGAAATGGGAAATGGGCTGCTTCAATTAGTAATTTAGGAACTAATTGAAGTACTAGTATTATTAATTAGTCGTTCAAATAAGTAATTAAAAATAGTAGATTTTTTATTTCAATATACACATAGTCAGTATAACATATTGTCTTTTATTTTATTTTTAGAAAAAGAGTGGCAATGAATTTTTAGCTTTGGAAGCCGAACAGTCTTTTGATGAAAGTGTCAGCGGAGATGAATTAACGGATGAGAGTGTTGGCTCCATAATAGACTTCATATGTGACGATACTCTCACTCAGCGCGAAGACATGAAAGCACATTACGTAGAATCCATCAAGTAAGCTTTTTTTAACTATGTATTTGTATATTATAGATTCATGGTTTTGGCTGGATTGGATTAAGTACCTTCCATTTTTCCTTACTACGCGCACGAGTCCGCCAGAGTCGGATTTATCTGACAATTATTTTCGTGTTAATTTTGCCAGAGCCGGATATATACGACAAATTTCTCTACTTGTATAATGTTTATTTTATAAATCATTGAGTTGCTTTCTCTTAAAAAAAAAAAAAAAATACGAGTCAGGCGCTAGGGGCCTACAAAAACTCATACAAAACCAAGAGGTTAAAGGGTTAACTCGATGCCCCTTATTAAAGTGATTCATTTAAATAAACAAGACAAGATATATTATAATATTAAAAATAAAACAAAAATGACAATTGTTTAGTGAATGGTAATGAAATTTCCTTGCAGGGGCGCATTAAACGGTGGCGTATTCAAGATACCAGAACTTCCATCAAAGTTCAACAAAGAGGACATATTTTCGCAGTACGTTGAAGAAGATGCATATGAAATAGTAAGTACTGTAATGTCAGAGTCTATTACTAATTTTATTCCCAACTAAGTTTCAGTCTTCCCGATAATTTTCAATCGACTTCAAAAAAAGGAGGTTTTCAATTCGACTGTACGTTTATTTTATATATACAAGATGTTGCACGCGACTTCGTCCGCGTAATGCCTATGTTACTCGCTGATAACGTCTCTTTCTATAGGTCAAAGAATTTTCAAATTCGGTCCATACAAAAATACAAATCTCTCTTTATAATATTAGTATAGATTTGTTACGCGATCATCCCGCCAATTATGAATTGATTTTTATGTTTCTTTTTTTTTTTGTTTGTAAATCATACTTCAGAGGTGGTCCCATATAAATTTTATCGAAATTGATCACACACATTTGATAGCCGATCTTAATACGAGTATTTAGGGTAGGCAGCGCACTAGCACTCCCCTTGGTGTTGCTTGTGTCCTTAGGCGGAGGTAACCACCTACCATCAAGTGGGCCGCCAGCCTGTCTGCCACCTTTATAATAAAAATTATATTCTTAACTCTTTACAGGACAGCTTCTGCGTAGACTCTCACGTGGGATTAACTCAAGCGGCGGATATATCTGAATTGGAACTAGCGGAATTAGCATTGGAAAGAAAGAAGAAGAAGAAACGGAAGATCAAATTAGATTCTATATTGAGCAGCGACGATAGTCCAGTTAAACGTAAAAAAAAGGCAAAAATGCAAATTCATAGCGACTCTGAAGATAGTTCTTGATATCTAAAAAGTCTTTATTATATAATATATAAATTATTTTAATAAATGTAAATATTTCCGTGTAAATAAATCTTCTAATGATACGTTTCTTCTTCTGAGATCACTCGCATAAAGTTTTTTTTAAATTTTATTAACTTATTTATCGTAAATTTAGATACAAAGCTGTGATTTAGGATTAAGGTGATATCAATCTTATTGTTTGTACAGATCGGTTGTAATATTAAGGTTTCTTAATATTAAGTTTTTAATTCTTGTTTCTTTCTTAATCAGCTCTTATAATAAACCATAGAATCATTTGTGTTATTGTTAAACTATTTTAGTACGAGAATATCTGTTAAATGTATTTTTTCTTTTATTTTCTCCATCTGATAATTATGACAGGTTTCATCACAATAAATTCATAAAAATAAACATTAAAATTCTTAGATCTAGTTTTATTATATAATTCCCATATCATTTTTTACCTACATATTAGTCTTGTTCTGAGGGTTTTAGTTTCAAAGACATAATCGATCTAGTTTTAATCCATACTAATATTACAAATGGAGGACTGTCTGTCCGTGACCTGTTCACGCCTTAACTATTCAATAGATCATCATGAAATTCTGCATACACGTTAGGAACACTGGAAAGGAAATGGGTTACCTAAAAAAAATACTGTTCTTTAGGAATAATCTAATTTAAAAAATGCTGGCGCCGCCAACATGATTAGAACCTTATATGAACCTTTATATAACCTTTATATGAAGATAAAATGAACTAACTAGGGGCATTATATACAATCTTTATTGCAATTCTTAGTAACATTTCTATAACACTAAAATGATCCATAACTCGCTGGATTGCTGGATTTTTCACCAGTAAGTAGTTCAAGCAAAAACAAAAAGAAAATCTTCAACATCTCACAAATCTTCGTCGCAAGTTATAGTACGACATACATATTTATTATATATCTGTTATCGGAAGCAAACTATCTAGCAAATTATTCAGTAAGCACCATAAACGTCTGAGTGTAAGTTGGACTTGTAACATATAATCAAAAGCGAAACTTTTTTTTGTTTTCTTTGATAGGACTTAAAAAAGTACATCAGTAAATTCTTGCTCAGGGACAATTCTTTGGTCTGTGAGTTCTACCTTTCACAAACACAATAAAATTCATAAAATAAATACAAAAATAAAGAAAAGAAATGTTTTAATTCAAATTTTTAATTAATAATTCTTGGTATTTTTTTTAGCATTATTATATATGAAATTTGCTTATCCAATAACTACTCAACCAATATCTACTTGCAAAAGACTTCTTATTAAAATAATAGTAAACGACTTGCATGAATTATTGATAATAGAAATTTATAGATTGATTGACATTGTGATTTTCACTTATGACTTTTAAATTATGTATCTTAATCTACATATTTTCTTATTCAGGGAAGTCTGAGAGGAAGATTTTGTTTGTTAATTAATTAATCTGTGATGTCGGATCCATATAATATTACTGAATAAATTTTGCCAATATTTAGCGTAATTTTAACAGTTTCAAAGTATCGATACAATATAGATTTTATTTACTACATAAATAGGTACGCGAGTACATTTTTAGCGTCGCGTTTCTCGATGTGAACTGACCCTTATTTTATATCTCATTACTCCGTTCCGAGTAGAAAATATATTTATCTGTGACAATGAACATATATTACCTTTTTCAAAAAATAAACCAACTCGACTGATTCTATAACAAAATTTACTCACATTATAAATAACACCTTGAAATCTAAATGAATTATTTTTCAATTATTTTACTAGGTTCGTAAAATAGCTTGCCACGTAAGAAACATATAATAATTCAATTAATTCTGCTACAATCAAACATGTGGTTACTTAAATAACGAAAAAAATCATATTTATCATGTTTTGTTAGAGAATCTAATAAATCTCAACGGCAAGGCATAAAAAAGAACATCATTAATTATCTCATTTGATTAAGTATTATAGCGGGTACAACACTATTTTAAATTTGTCATACCACTAGAAATGTGAATTTAATTGTGAGGTTTATTATTAAGTAGTTGTTACTGTTCTGGTATGGAGCGTCTCTTGTGCAGGTCTTCCAGATCGACTTGCAGCTCCGAGTAGCGTCTTTGCAGCTGCTTCTCTCGCTCAGTCTGACGGTTCACGTCCTCAGTTAATGACTGGAAAAAATATATACATACAGCTCTGAAAAAAATGATAACAATTTTTGGAGTTTACTCCTTAAGAAATTTCAAAAATCCTTTCTTAGTAGACATTGCTTACGTTATAAAATATACCTATATTCCAAATTTCAGCTTTCTACACTTTTCGCTGTATGTTGACTAAGTTAGGGCAAAATATTTTATTAGTGTAGAGATTGTATCATTCATTTAATACCTCAATCCTACGCGGAATGGCAGCCTTCTCCTGTTCACCCAAGAACTTGAACGTAGACAACTCCAAGTTGGACTGCTCTATCTGGTCTTGCAACTCCTGGAACTGCTTCATAAGTGACGCGGCGCGGCTTTGATAACCACCTGCAATATTCGATTTAATAAGACGATGTAGTGATGAGCCCAAAGAATGAGAACACAAATCGATTCGATTCCTTGTAAAGTCGGGGTGCGAAAACCTTCATCAGTTTTCAAATTCATTCATTTATCAAAAAATCATACAAAAATATTAAATTAAATTCTGTGTATCAAAACATAATTAAATCCTTAAATTTAATGTTTACAACTGCAAGAGTATAAACAATGAGATAGGTTAAATGGATGTCACCTGTTAAAACTCTGAGTTTCTTCTCCATTTTGGAACATTTCTTTGCTTCCTTGGCCATGTGATTCCTGTTTTGTTCCAATCGCTTTTCGGCGGATTCGAGTCTATCCTTTTTGCTGGCCAGATTGGCGCGGGTATATCTATTTTGTCCGGGCAAGAACAATACCTACAACAGATATTTCAACCTATATTTAAAAAGTTGTCAATAATAATACATATTCGCATTAGTCATTTAATATATTGATTAGATAAATGTATCACCTCTGTCAGTATACCTTTGTCGTACACCATAATTAATAAGGAATACTAATTTAAAAGTTGCAAATTAGTTAAAGCATCTCTTAGCTATGTAGAACTATTAAAAAAGACAAAAAATCTTGTTATAATTAAGGAAGAATAATAAAGGAAAACCATAGGGTGTTGCAGCGCACTTGCAACACCTATGGCGTTAAAGGCGACGGTAGTCACCTGCCATCAAGTGGGCCGTCAGCCTATCTGTTGACTTCAACGTAAAAAACAAAAAAAAAGAGATATTACCTGCGCGAGACACTCCTCCCAGACCTGCGTGTACGCGTCCAAACTTAGGTCTCCGTGGGCCATTCCCGCGCGGACCACCTCCGTCTCGCGCTCGAGCTGGTGGCGCGCCGCGTCCAGCTCCTCGCGGCTGAACTCCTCGTAGGGGTGGCGCTCGAGGTACGCGAGGTGCGCCGCCTGCTGCTGCGCCCCGCGCTTCTTGTCCGCCGTCGGCGGTGGGTCGTGTAGCGAGTCGTAGTGCAGCATCGTCACCATCTCCGCCTTGAGCAGTTCCTCGGCGCGCTGCAGGTGAGTGAGCGACGCGCCGCCCCTCACCACGCTCGCGTTCACGTCCGCGGGCCGCGCCGCGCCTCGCTGTATGGCGGTGGAGCGACGCGCGAGCGCCGCGGCCCGTCTCTGCTCTTGCTCGCGCAGAAGACGCGCGTCGGCGTCCGCCTGGTCCTCGACGTGCGACGCGGCCGCCTCTCTCTCGGTTACGTCATCGGCCTCCTGCTCGGGCACCACGATCTCGTAGTCGTTGCGAGGCGCCGGCAGCGACGATAGCGCACTGCGCACCATCGACTTCACCTGAACAACACATCAAATTAAATGGGTTTCATGATCTCCATCTTTTTAAATCTCTTCCACGGAATTTTAAAATAGCCGACCGACACTCATAAATAAAATTGGTCATCTTTACCTCTATTCTCCATGGATTGTGTAACTATAAATTTCATGTGTTTTAACCGACAAAACCACAGAACACAAAAAAATCATTTTTATTAAATTTGAATATTAATGAATATAGCTCAAGTTAAACTCACTTGTTTTTGCAAATGATGAACTTGCTGTGGTGTGTCACCGGCACTCAGTCTTTCCTCCGGATTGATACTCAATTTGTCGCGTAGACCGGGCGTCTTGAAAAATATAAGAAATAAGTATTCCTCGAGTAAAAGATAATGATTTTTACAATTATAAGTAAAATTAATACAATATTAATGTACTCACAGTCAATCCCGGCTGACCTCCGTGACTGGGCGTATTAAAACTTCCCGGAGTTGACACTTCACTACGAGATGATCTATACCATAAAAAATATATGTAATAAGATCTAAGTGAAAAATGTTATTATAAGTAAATAATTAAATAAAGAAAAGTACACAAAACAAATTTGTAATTTGTAAACAAAATTGTAATTTATGTATCTAGAATAACGTTGGTCCACTACCGTACACACTGAATTTATCTATACTAATATTATAAAGAGAGAAAATTTGTATGTTTGTAATGTAACTGTAAATAAACTCAAAAACTATAGGACAGATTTTTAAAATTCTTCCACCTATAGAAGCTACATTATCAGCGAGTAACATAGTAGACTATATTTTATAAAAATTACGTAGGTGAAGTAGCGTGCAACAGCTAGTATTATATAACAGGGTTATGTAACTTCAGAGCTAGTATTTTTAGGGCATATAATATGGACGTTGAGATTAAGTTACCTGTACGGGGTTGCAAGTACTGTGTTGGGAGTGGCGAGGGCCTGCGAGAGTGGCGCAGCCCCCGCGAAGTCTGGCTGCTGCAGTGGCATGTTGAGGCCACCCTTGAGGGGCGTGTCCACGTGAGTCAACGCCATCACATTCTGCGCCTCCATTAGAATCCTAGAAGAGAAGGGGAAACACGACAAGTGACAAATCAAATAAAACTTGAATTCTTGCTTTAAAAAAACTGGGGTATGGGTTTTACGTGAATACGTGTACGTTACGAGTAATATTTTCTTTCGAATGCGTATAATAAGCAGTCCAGTGTGCTGTATGTTCATCCCTACACTATATTCGAAGATTTCCCCCTCTCGCAAAGAAAAAGTAGAGAGGAGACTAATGCCTAGTATACAGACGAAAACGAAACGATAACAATTACTTGTCTGATCAGCACACCGGAATTGCTATATGAATCTGCACCGGATTCCACATTATAACCCTTTGCGGACTAATTTCATTTCGCTTTCATTCAAAATCATACTAGAAAGTTTGACTGTTTCCGTTTCGTTTTCATTGCAATGTGCTAATGCATCAAGAGCTAATATGGTGAGAGATATATACCGGTCTTGATGATGCACTGGCGTGCGCAGTGCGGTGGCGCGAGCGGGTGTGAGCGCGTAGTCCGCTAACAGGGCGTCCGTGGGGGCGCCTGCTTCGCCCGCCGACTCGCGCGCAGCCTCCGATGCCATCCCTAGCTTCACCACTTGCTGCAGCTCCTGTCCGCGCAATAATAAACTTAATCATCATCATCTCAACCGTACAATGTCCACTGCTGGACACCATAGCCCTGCAATAGGAGCGGTCAGAACCAGTACATCCCACTATCCCCATTATCATGATCCATGATGATAGTGGGAATAGATGTGGTTCAATAGATTATGGTCCCATTATGTCCATTAGTCATTTTGCATAACAACAAATGACCAGTTATTATATTAGGGCGGCTTCAGTACGCGAGTAATATTTAAAATTGACGAAAGTAAGTAGCCATTCATTATAATTATGTAAAGACCATTTTTGCCATTTTGATTTTAGCCCGTTGTATTTAAATGAATATTATTTTAACAAAATATGTATTATCATTTTAAAAATATACCAGATATTGAAAATAATCAAATCTTAGTACGAGTAATAAAGGGGCCGTTCAAGTATTACGTAACCAGATATATTACAATTATTGACCCCCCCATCCCCCTTGTCAGCAAAAGTAAGCAAAGCTCTTACCCCCTCCCCCATGCTTACGTAAACATTTTTCAATTAATGTATTGTTTTTTTTAATATTATGATTATAATGTTATAGTTATAATTTTTTTAAAATAAGAAAATAGATTTAGGATAGCAATTAGATTTTACTGATACGGTATTCAACATAGAGTTGCGGGAATCCCCGAAAATGCGTTTCGTTTTCAAGCAAAGACAATGTGAGGGTTGCCATTCGTGTAAAAAAGTAAATAACTACCGATGACGTAATCATCATGTAGACTCCCCTACCCCCCATGTCATCCAAAATAAGCAAAGCAAAGATCCCCCCCCCCCCCACCCCCATAGTGCTTACGTAATACTTGAACGGCCCCAAAGGGTATTTTGATTATTGTATTTCTGCTGACCTGATCCGACACCTGAGGCTCTGGCAAGACGAGCTTACTGCGTTTCCTCGCCGGCTGATCCCCTTGCAGCATCGCTTCAGGTACATCGTTTTCTTTCCGTTGCTTCAGTTTCTGCTTGTCCTTTCGACGCTCTCTCTGGTCAAATTTTAAATAGAACATTTAACATCACTAGTATTTTCGACATCATGACATAACATCATGACGACGTTTTTATTTTATGAATGTGCAAGTGCACAGTCGTCAGCACTAGTGCCGCCATTCACACAAAAGATAAAGGATAAGATGACGAGATAGAAATTCAAAGTCCTCTGTAATAATGTAGATACATTTGTTATGCCGCCAGATTTGTTGCAGTCCTTGGCTGTGAAATACCTGGAGGTATACATAAATATGTATATACCATCTTCATTTTAAATATATGACTATATAAATTGAAATATACACAGCAAAAATTATAAAAACTAAATATAAATAAAACATGAAATGGTCAATTTCATATTCAACTTATATTTATTTATTTTTATTCTAAGTACACATTAAAGCTGCTATGACTATGACTGTGTGTAATGTGGTATAAATGAAAAAATCAACTGGAATACCTCCTCTTTCTCCGAATGCAGTTCACCGTCAAGCTGCTGCTGTCTCAGGCGAGAGAAGTCCGGTGCCATCGGATCTACGACTTCCGTAGAAGTGTCATAGAAACCGGCCGCCGGTCGCTTCTCAAACGGAATCTCTGAGTTATAGTCCACACCGCGGTTTCTCTTGCGTCTGAAAGTTCAGAGATCGATAAACAAATAAAATATAATGTTTTATTACAACTAGATGACGCCTCAATTGAACAGTGCATGTATAAAGTGTAAGAATAAATTACTGAATCTATTAAATCTATGTTAGATTGGTCTCGTAAAAAATTTGATGGGTTCCACAAACTTCGTTTGTTGACTAAAGATGTCTAACATACAGCATTATAGAACAAAAGTAAGCATAGTAACAGCTTTAATATATATTGTGTGTTTGATATATGAAATAATAAACGGCTCAAAAAGTCAAACAAATTGATTATTAAACTTGATTTGAATATTCTATTTCAAGGATTTCAGTTAATAAAAGAATATATGTAATAAAAAAGAAAGACTGATTGATTGTTGGTTATTCGTTTCTATTGTCTTATTGAATTTAAACCAATAAATTTGATATCATAACAAAAACACCAAAAAAATGATACAAATTGACAAACAAATAACAGCCATTTTATTTATTTATTTACTGAACCAATTGCTTTAATTAATCAATGTTCAAATGTACATGAAACAAATATTTTCAAACGGCAGCAAATATATTTTAAAATCTTTATTTAAGATTTCAATAAAAAAATATAAATGTGATTTTACATAATTTGAGACACTTGTATGGCGTAACATACATTATTTACAAACATAGTATTTGTTTCAGATCTCTACATAATATGCTATCAGAATGTATGTTTCTTTAAAATAGTTGAATCATTTTTGATGAATTTCTAATAAATTAAATACTTTTTAAAGAAAAATGTAAACTACATTTCATCTAAAATTTATCCATAATCATTATCGCAAATCCTCCTGATTGAAAATTTAAAAACTGCAGGTGTTAAGAGTATAAATTTGACATGTGTGATATTTATAATACCTAATAGGCACCGCAATGCCCGCGGCACTTAATTCCCTCCTCTTCTGCAAGGCAGCAAGACGTCTTGCTTCTTCCAGTTGCTTTTCTCGGGCCTTCCTCTTTGCCTTTTTGCCTTGAGTATTCGCCAGACGAGCACGAGCCTCCGACAACATCTCCAGTTCTTGAAAACAAAATCACTTTTTACAAGAAGTAAAAAAAAAATGTCAAGTTGGGTTTGACACAGAGACATTTCTGGGATTATAAATTGAAATTATCAACTTTCAAAACACCAGTGATAAGAAGTTATTTTACAAGATGTAAAAATACATTATAAGCTTATGATGTAATTTTATTAAAGTATAAATTGAATTTATCATTTATATAAAGTGATGTAGTAAATGAATTATATACCAACCATCTTCATCCATATCCTTAGGGTCTGGTCTGGCCGGTTTTGTCTCGGGATTTGGATCAATTTCACCAGGCTTGAGTTTGCGAGGATCATCCCCCATATCCTCACCCTCCTCCTTTTTTTGTGCTTGATCACTACAATACAAAATGTGATTAATTTGAAATTGTTACAATTTTCTTTAATATGTAAATGTAGTGGTGGGACGCATTGTTTCTGCAATTTGTCATCCTGGTAGGAGTAATTTACTCTGTTCAAACCAAAGTTCACTATGTAATGTACATGAAAACTTCAATCATTTTGATCATGAAAATCAAAATAACTTAAGCAATTTTATATTTGTATAATCTAACATATTTTTTTCTAGTTATTATTTCCTTTGGTTTCCACTCCCAATAAAACATTTAATATAATAGTATTAACAAATTATATTGCATATAAATAATATGTATTTATTTATAATCAAAATTATACCCCAACTTACGTGAATTCGACTTATGTAGTTATCTTCAACATAATCAATAGTCTTCTAATTAACTTAAAATATTACAGTGAAATTATGATGTAAAACTTACAGTAAGTATTCATATCTCTCCAAGCACTGTGCAGCAGTTCTACCAATTATTGGTGCAATTGTTCGCCATTGAGTGGGCATTAATTTGGCTAGATGTAGCAGCTTTTCGTCTTCCTCACGCGACCACTCTGTTTTCTTAATGCTAGGATCGAGCCACTCGTACCAACGCGCCTTACATTGTTTAGCGGACTTTCTATGGAGTAATGAGGCAATTCGGGACCACTGATTTTTCCCATATTTCATAACCGCCGCTTTAAGGATTTCATCCTAAAATATAAGAAGGTAATAAGTCAAACAAGGAAATAATAAAATGTGTAATAGATTTTGTTTTAGTTCAAAATTAAAACGAACCTCTGTGTTGCGCCAAACACCGCCTTTTATCATAATTCGCGGCATTTTGATCACCAAGGAATACTTTTCTTAACACAAGAAACTATATCGCTAGAAAAATAGCTTCTAATTTATTTAGATAAATGCAATTTGTTAATATAATTATTATGTGAACGTGAGCAAGTAAATAAAATAATTTATTTAATTTGTGTGTGTCAATCACAGGTGTCAATATATGTGCCAAAGCAAAGTGACAATTGACAACAATTTGGACAACAATACCAATTTGACCTTGGATAATTTGACTGCAAAGCAACCACAGAATATAATAAGTACAGAAAGCGTGGGCATTATAAACCCATACTAGAGCCACAACACAGACTATAATACCATTAAGCAATTTTGCCTGAAGTTATTATAAATGTAATTTTATGTTCTGTGTTATTCAGGCGTTTATTAAATAAATGAGTTAAATGACACTCCCTTTTTAGATTAAAACAAATACGTTTTTCATCCGGAAATTAATAAATTTCGATGTAAATGTGAATAATGCATCCACTACACTAACGTGAATCTATTAATTGTGTATTTACAGGTAAAGAGATGAAGACATCCTTCATTTTCATATTCATTTTTTATCATACCTATGAAGTACCAGCATTACTCAACTTTGTTTATTGATTATAATATGTATTTCCTCTTTATATTTAAACATTCAAGCGGAACGCGAGATTATTTCTATTTACGTCCGGTGCTATCCGATTATTTCTATTTGCCTTTATTTACACTACAGTAATAATGATTAATTATTTTATTTCCTTTCAGAAAAATGTCAACCATGTCGAGGTCAGTTCATATCAGCCAGCAAAAACTGGCTGAAAAACTCATTATTTTAAATGATCGCGGTATTGGTATGCTGACGAGAATCTACAACATTAAAAAGGCCTGCGGGGATGCCAAGTCTAAGCCAGGTTTTCTCTCTGATAAAACTTTGGAATCATCAATAAAACATATTGTAAGACGATTCCCTAATATCGACGTAAAGGGACTTCAAGCTATTACAAACATAAGAAATGAAATTATGAAATCACTCTCATTGTACTATTACACTTTTGTTGACCTTCTTGATTTCAAAGACAATGTATGTGAACTTCTTAATATAATGGATGCTTGTCAGATTACATTGGATTTAACATTAAATTTTGAATTGACAAAAAATTACCTAGACTTAGTAACAACTTATGTGTCTTTAATGATTTTACTATCTCGGGTGGAGGACCGAAAAGCAGTGTTGGGACTGTTTAATGCGGCACATGAGCTGGTCAACAATCAAATAGACTCGAGTTTTCCTCGTTTGGGACAACTGATTGTAGACTATGATGCTCCACTTAAGAAGCTTTCTGAAGAATTCATTCCACATCAAAAGGTGCTCGCTAGCGCCCTAAACTCGCTGTGGCATGTGTATCCGGCACGTAACCTCACTGCAGACCACTGGAGGTCAGAGCAAAAATTAAGTTTGGTCAGTAATCCTGCTCAACTTTTAAAACCTTCCGAAACTAACACCATGTCCTGTGAGTATCTCTCTCTTGAGTCACTTGAGAGATGGGTCATTTTTGGATTTGCAATGTGCCATCAAATGCTCCAACAGGACCATGCTAATAAAATGTGGGTGAGCGCATTGGAATCGGGTTGGGTTGTGGCACTTTTCCGTGATGAAGTCATCTATATTCATTCTTATATACAAGGTTTCTTTGATGGTATAAAAGGCTATGGGAAAAGGATATCAGAAGTGAAAGACTGTTACAACCATTGTGCACAAAAAGCTGGATATAAGCATAGAGAAAGGAGGAAGTTTTTAAGAACTGCCCTCAAAGAGTTGGGTCTAATTTTAACTGATCAACCTGGTTTATTGGGGCCTAAAGCATTGCTAATATTCATTGGCTTATGCTATGCGCGCGATGAAGTGTTTTGGCTGTTGCGTCATAATGACAACCCTCCACAAAAAGTGAAGGGTAAATCTACAGAAGATTTGGTGGATCGTCAACTTCCTGAGCTACTTTTCCATATGGAAGAATTGCGAGCATTGGTAAGAAAGTACAGCCAAGTTATGCAAAGATATTATGTTCAATATTTGTCAGGTTTTGATGCTGTGGCTCTAAATATTATGATACAAAACTTACAAGTTTGCCCAGAAGATGAGAGTATAATATTGTCTTCTTTATGCAATACAGCTGCCAACTTAAGTGTCAAACAAGTTGAAGACAATGAGTTATTTGATTTTCGTGCCTTCAGATTGGATTGGTTCAGGCTGCAAACATATACCTCATTTGCTAAAACACCGTTAAATCTTGTGGATCAAAGAGAGTTGGCACAATTCATAGACAAAATGGTGTTTCATACCAAAATGGTTGATAATCTTGATGAAATAATGGTAGAAACTTCTGATCTATCACTGTTCTGTTTTTACAGTAAAATATTTGAGAGCCAATTTCACATGTGCCTCGAATTTCCGGCACAAAATCGATACATTATTGCATTCCCTCTCATTTGCAGTCACTTTCAAAATTGTACACATGAATTGTGTCCAGAAGAAAGACACCATATCAGAGAGCGCAGTCTTTCTGTTGTCAACATATTCTTAGATGAAATGGCTAAAGAAGCTAAAAACATTATTACTACAATATGTGATGAGCAGTGCACTATGAGTGATAAATTGCTTCCGAAACATTGTGCACAAACAATCGCTCACTTAGCAAACAGGAAGAAGAAGGATAAGAGTAAGAAAAATCCAATCGAAATAGTTAAGCCGGGAGCCGAGAGTTACAGAAAGACAAGAGAAGAATTGACTACAATGGACAAATTACACATGGCATTGACAGAACTTTGCTTTGCAATAAATTACTGTACCACTGTCAATGTTTGGGAGTACACATTCGCTCCTCGCGAGTATCTACATCAGCATCTGGAGACGAGATTCTCTAAAGCATTAGTCGGCATGGTTATGTTTAACCAGGACACAAGTGAAATAGCCAAGCCATCGGAGTTATTGGTCAGTGTCAGAGCATATATGAATGTGCTCCAGACAGTGGAAAACTATGTACACATTGATATAACGAGGGTGTTTAACAATTGCCTTTTACAACAAACACAAAACATGGACAGTCATGGTGAAAAGACTATAGCATCGTTGTACACGCAGTGGTACTCTGAAATTTTACTTAGAAGAGTGAGCGCCGGCAGCATTTGCTTTTCCATGAATCAAAAGGCGTTTGTTAGCCTCACAGCGGAAGGTGCCATTCCATTTAACGCTGAAGAATATTCAGATATAAACGAACTGCGAGCTCTTGCTGAATTGATTGGGCCCTACGGCATGAAGCTGCTCAGTGAAACACTGATGTGGCATATTGCTAGCCAAGTCCAAGAACTGAAGAAATTGGTTGTTCAGAATAAGGATGTTCTGCAAATGCTTCGAACCAACTTTGACAAGCCAGAAATTATGAGAGAACAGTTCAAAAGGTTACAGCATGTTGACAATGTGCTGCAAAGAATGACCATAATTGGTGTCATTTTGAGTTTCCGCCAAGTGGCGCAAGAATCTTTGCTAGACGTTTTAGAAAGACGCATTCCGTTTTTGATAAGCTCAATAAAGGATTTCCAACAACAGTTACCTAGCGGCGACTCGATGCGTATGATATCAGAGATGTGTTCGGCTGCAGGCTTGTCGTGCAAGGTAGACCCGACTTTGGCTTCTGCCCTGAGACAGCACAAGGCCGAGTTAGAGGATGAAGAGCATTTAGTCGTGTGTTTGCTGATGGTGTTTGTCGCAGTCTCCTTGCCGAGACTTGCTCGCAGTGAGGCCTCATTCTATAAGCCTTCCTTAGAAGGTCACGTGAACAATATCCATTGCATAGCACCAGCGATTAATCATATTTTTGGTGCTTTGTTCACCATTTGCGGCCAAGGCGACATAGAGGATCGTATGAAAGAATTTTTAGCTCTGGCATCATCGTCTTTATTGCGTCTCGGCCAGGAGACCGATAAGGAAGCAATCAGGAATCGAGAATCGGTATACCTGTTGTTGGATTTGATTGTCCAGGAGTCTCCATTTCTAACTATGGATTTGCTTGAATCATGTTTTCCCTATGTATTAATACGCAACGCGTATCATGAAGTGTATAAGCAGGAACAAATGTTATTACATTCATAAAATTATTGTAAGGTTATTTCGAGGCAAATATTTAAATATATTATACTATTATTATTAATAGTTCATGAGTTTAAAGAATATTCCAATGTTAGGACTTTTACTGCCCGCCTGTAATGCATTTTTTTTATAATTAAAAAAATATAAAAAAACGCGTAATTATAATTAGTATTTACAGTTAATTCAAATAACAATATTTCCAAAACTTGATTTATTTGAACCTGTTCAAATTTTACCTATTTATGCTATTGTTAATATTTAAGTTATTCTTACACTTTTATTCAATTAGTAGATATACGAAATAAGTTACTTATAAGTTCAAAGTACCTAATTCATTATTTACATTTCATAAAGAGATTGTTTATTTGAAACTGTTTGAAAATATAATAATGGCTTTATTTCTCGTTTCAACATAGCTACTGTTTTTAAAGGATTTTTATTACGTTCTAGTGATTTAAGAGACCTGAAAGATTTCTTTTATGAGTAATACAATAATATCATGTTAAATATTATTAATTATGTAAGTACAGTCAAGTTTTTATCATCTTAACGTGTATTTAGAGCAATAAGCCATTGCAGGAATTGAGGGGTTTTGACATTTTTTAGTGACACCTATAGCAACGTATGCAATTATAAATTTAATATCCAATCGCATAGTAATTTAGAATATTCGAAATCTGTATCCTTAATATAATAAATATGTGTATTTTATAAGAATATTAGCAATGTTTAAGAATAATCCAAATATTACTAAGTACTGCGACTAATATTGACTTCTCACAAAATAATATGTGCACTGCATTTCACAACACCTACTAAATAACCTTGATACTTTTGTACCTTGTATGTAAGTATGTACTTTAATTAAATTACATATTTAAATAAAATTCTTTTTTATTTTAAACCACAAACTATTATGCCCAACAAACTTTGGTCCTCAATTTTTTGGTCTATTTTAATTACGGTTTGATCTAGTTCAATTGATTGAACTATTGGGACTTTTTAGTCTCATTGGTTCAATTACATTAATTAATTGAACTATCGAAATTAAAAAATCTCAGTTCAATTTACATAACCGATTAAGCTTATCCAGAACCATCATTAAGTAAGAAGATGGCTCTGTTAATTTCAAAAATATATCCGTAAATCACTGACGATGTTGAGTTTTTAGAAATCACTAGGACGAAAGCCTTTTGAAAGTTTAGCTTCATAACGCAACGAAGAATCTAGATAATAAAAATTGTCTAACTATATGCTACGAATTTTTATGAATAAAAACAAATATTTAACTATGCTAGGAATGTACGATTATACGGATGTGTATAGCTTTGTGATTTAGTTATTTACAAAAAAAAATTCTACAAAACTAAATCAAAAATTTTACCTAAAATATATTTGAAAATACACATTTAAATTACAATTTGAGCGTGAATGAACTAAGACTTAACGTTTTATTTGAATCTAAATTTTCATACTTTTATTTCCCCTTTTATCATACTTAGTTCAACATTTAAATAAAAATATACAAAAATAAATAAAGATAGAACAAATCTGGGTCGAGAATGTAGACTTAAGTGCCCTTAACCATTCAAAATTCTGGGAACACGAAGATTTCTGATCAAAATCTAAAAACAACTATCATTTGAATCAAGGTTGAACATTGAAGTACTGAGTTGTGTGCGACCTATAAGTTGTATTTATTATTTAGTAATTTATTAATAAAACTACAAAATTTAATGTAAAATTTATTATTATTTTTTATTTTGAAATCACATGTTGTAACATTTATCTTGTTAATTAAAAATATTCACATTGTCTTTAAATAATCTATTATGGTAAATCTAGCTTACAATTATGAGAAATAATGCCATTGAGTACTACACATAGATAGTTAACTCCATCAGATACACGATTGGTCAAGTCGAACTACGTCAGAAACTTCACTCTCGAGGTATAAATACAAATTTACAGCATTTTTTTTACATTTAAACAAATCTTGCATCGCGGCGGTCACGCCAGCGCGTTACAAGACCTGTTAAAATTTAACTAATCTCTTCAAAAACTGTCATAAAAAGTCCTTAGGAGCCTAGGAGCTCACATTTTATTGGATTACTAGTATTACTTCTTAATGAGTTACTCTTAACATTATTATATATGGAATCAAAAATAATTTAAAAAAAAAATACATCATGCTCTTTGGCTTGCACGACGGAAAAAGTTTACAACTACACTTAATCTCAACGACCATAAACAAATATCATAAATCAATCAGAGAGATCATTTTTACTGAAAAAAAATCATAATACAAAATGAATTCTAAAACTGTATACTGTGTGATATGCAATAGTGTTTACAGATGGGAAAATAATCACCATTTTTTCAATTTTTCTTTAGATTTCTACATAAAGAAAGTACTTACGCACAATTAGTAAAATTATAAAAAAGAAAGAAAAGATACTAAAAAATAAATATTACTGATTTGCAGAAGAAAATAACACTTAGGTCAAACACATAAGTACTAATAGCTAAAAAGAGTGGCGTGTTTTTTGTCGAAAATTAGAAAAAAATATTTATAAAAAAAATTACAATCAGAAAATCAAATTCCAATTTCCAGTTTTCCAAAATTATTTAAAAAAATTATTCTAATTACAATCAGAAAATCTAATACCATTTTCCAATTTTCCAGAAAATGTAAAAATTTACTTTAAAAAATGGCATAATTAAATGTGATGTCTTTACATATCTCGAAAAAAAAATCGGCTCAAGAATCACTTGATTTACTAATTCTTTGTAAACTTCAAATTAGTGCTGAGCTTGACAAGAAAAAATAAAAACTAACCAACTCGAAAATCTTCTCGATATTTAATGTCGGGTTATATTGCTACAGATTTAGGCATTCATTTTGGCAGTGATCAAACACATCTTTTTCTATTATAAGGGGAAATTAATTGAGCCGCACTTGCACTTTTAGAAAATCAAGAACACCACAATTTACGTAACAAGATTCAAACATTTTTCAGTCTAATAACGTTTTGATCATTTGGCAATACTGTTGTTTTTTTTTTTTTTTACAATCTACTTAAATTAAATTAAACCAATCAATCGATCGAAAAGTACATCAATCGCCATAGGAAGACTAAATGCAAATTTTGAAAACGAGACATTTGAGCCCTAATTCGCTAACAACATAAGAAATGTGACGTGGTTTAATTTTTTATATAAATTAGACAACATTCCCACAACCAATAAATACTTATAATAGTAAAATTTATCCCTTAAGACAGAAAATATTTTATAATTAATACTGATAATTTATAATGTTTTTTTGGCTACTTGTGTTTTATGATAATAAGTGACGGACAGACAGCCAAGCCAATAGTGGCCGAGCACACTGCGATTCGCAGTCTTTTGAGCGGCCCGTCTGGCGGCAGTAACCACCTCTTTACAGATGACCACCGTGAAATAACAGCACGTGTGCTGTTGTGTTTCGGTTAGTGAGTAAGGGATGCCCGAGCCCATTACTTATCCCTTCACAATCCCTTATATCCTTGATCCTACTGTAGTCGGCAGCACTTGTGGCGTTGCTTGTTTTATAGGTGATGGTGGCCACTTACCATCAAGTGGACCGTCAGCTTTTCTACCGGCCTTCACATTTAAAAAGGAATGAGGAATAGGCTATTTGACTGATTTTGAAAAATTGTTTTAAATTATTCGTTGGTATATGATTAATACACCACATGTATATTTCTGCGAAATTTGCAGTATTTTCCGTAAAATATTGTGTTAAAATTTAAATTACAATATTCGCGCTAAAAACGCTGTTTCTGTAATGGCGGACACCATATGATCTGCGTGACGTCACAGCCAAGTAAACTAGTGTAAAACAATAAACAATGTTGACTTGCGTGTGACGTCACGCGAGGCGTAGCCAATCACAGAGCGTTCTTGTGGCTGAAGAAATTTAAAAAATAATTTGAATATATTTTGTTTATTTTGCAACATCTATAAATATTTTCGGATAAAATAGAAATTAATATGTTTTTTTTTATGTTATTACCTAATAGGATGACCACATTTCGTAGCATATTTTTAATAGTGTCAAATAGCCTATTCAGGGTCACATACCGTCATTAATGATATTTAATTTTGAGAGTGAAACTATTTTGGTAAATCTTTGAAAGGATGATTAAAACTTTTAAATGAAATTTAAAAAAAAAAAACAACTGCGAAATAAGTTCACATACGAAACAAGACATAATTACTATGAAAGATGAAATCTCAAAAAACGAAGGTTTGAAATAAAGAAATGTTTTATAGATTTCTTTATTTCTATTGTTGGAATGTTGTCTCTGAATGTGTGTATGTGTATATGTGTATGTGTGACAGTGAAGGAACAATTAACAGAACGGGATCACAAAATGGTATCATGGCACCTCCGCGTTCCAACTACAATTAACATTAAAATACACATAAAATAACATTAAAATTACGTTTACAGAGATTCCCAGTAAAACAATACACGGTTACACGTTAATCTACAATCTGTATTATATATTAATAATAATATATATATGTTGTATGATATTTTTACATTTTGTATACATCTTTTTTTATTTATATACAAAAATATACACATGTAGACACAAGTCTGTCGCGAGAACTTTATTTTTATATTTTATATAAACACTTCGTTATGAGTTAAAATTGTATCACTGGTTCGCCATGCCGCTCGTTCCGTTTTCAAAAAAATATCTTCCTACCCTCATTTTACAAAAATAAAACTACCCAACGCACGCTGACACAGCGTCTATACAACAACGCTTTTCACTTATTGAGCAAACGATTTACTCTTAAGATACCAAATTATTATTTTTTCTTACTCTGTGTACAATATAAAAATGGTAAGTCAAAAATAGAAATTGACAGAAAAAAAAATGTTTCATGTGGCACACTAAAACGTCCTTGTTGGTATCTGGTTGCTAAGATTTGATTGCTAACGTGTGCAGATAGCAGCATGGACTTGGATCGCTTGAGAATGTATGAACGGTGTCTTTTCAGGGAATATAGGAAACATGACGCGACGCTAAATTTTTTGGATATAATAGGGGTTAAAGTATGAAATTGCCGTTTTATTGTAATAGGTACTTCGAATTGACATAGAACCTTCATGGTTTGAGATTTTTGAGTGAAACTTTTTTCATACGGTACCTATGTAGTTCTTCTTTTAAAAAATGTGCAACATTCGATTATCAACTTTCAGTTGTTTTTTTTATTCAGCTTAGACAATAAAGATGGATACTTCGAAAATTCGTGTGATTTTTGAATACGAGTTCCGACGCGGAACTAACGCGGCAGAAACAGCTCCCAATATTAATGTTGCGTTTGGAGAGGGGACTGCTAATGAACGCACTGTGCGATTTTGGTTTAAACGCTTTCGTGATGGAAACTTCGATTTGAAGAACGAACCACGTGGAAGACCGCCCACACAGGTGAATAACAATGATTTGAAAGAGATGGTGGAAGCCGATCCGAGCCAAACTACCCAGGAATTAGCGGCATGGTTTAACGTTACCATACCAACAATATTGACTCATTTGCGTCAAATCAATAAAATAAAAAAATATGAAAAATGGGTGCCTCATGATTTGACTGATCTGCAGACTCTACAGGAACTGCAATTAGAAACCATTCGTCACCCTCCGTATTCGCCAGACCTTGCTCCAACGGACTACCATTTTTTTCGTGATTTGGACAATTTTCTGCGTGATAAAAAGTTTTCTTCTCAGGAGGCAGTGCAAAATGCTTTCACACAGTTTGTCGAATCTAGATCACCAGAGTTCTATCGCAAAGGCATAAATGAGCTTCCTATTAGATGGCAGCAATGTATAGATAATAATGGTAATTATTTTGATTAAATAAATATGTTAAATTAAAAAAAAACGAATTTTTATTTTTCAGTACAAATCGGCAATTTCATACTTTAACCCCTAATATTCACGGCCACCATTTAAAATTTATATGTAATCCGAGCCATAATAATTATATTTATTTATCTAACTCATTATTAAGAGGTTCAACATGTATACAAATTTTGATGCAAAATAGTGACAATATTGAACCCCATTTTACTATTTACAGAATGCATTCGTTTGCGTAAAACCTAAGCATAACCTAACGCCAACTAAAACTGAAAATGAATACAAATGAAAAACAGTCCTTATTACATTACGTTAAGATTTTAAATGTGACGAGCTATTGAGTGATATATATTCACGTCATTAAAAAATTGTGTTCTGCGCATCAGCGTAACTTATAAACTGTAACTGCCACATATATTCCTCTACACATAGTCCCCCGCGTTCGATAGAGCATGTGTGACTTCTGTCACATCTTGTGTGTAGAAGAACGCCACGGACTATGAACATGATAAATCTGACAAAATAGTTATGTGTTATCTTCCTTATTTTTTTATAAAATCATCCAATTGCGAAATGAAATACATATTCAAATTATAAAAATCTGTTGAACCGCATCGGTAAAATTGTCTCGGATTACATACAACCTTGATGGCGAGATCCTATATGGAACACAGCCTAACTCGGCGGCGGAGGATCGCGGGAGGAGCGGGTCTAGTGCTGCTGCGGGTTCGTCACTGTGAGCGCTTCGGGCGAGTGCAGCGTTATCGTCGTCTGCGAAGCGACCGTCACCGTGCGCGCGTCGGCCTCCTCGCGGCATACGTAGCCTAGCAACAGCGGCATTCCGGGCGCCAGCGCCACCAGTTCCAGTTGCGCCGGCTGCCCGCTGTACCCGTACTGTCACACCTTTTGCGCGGGACGCATCTCGTACGACTGCGGATACGCGTTCGCGTACGGTTCTGCGCGGCGGCCGCTCGGGCCGGCAGCGGCTGCTGGCGCATCACGATGCGTGTACGGATGCGGGGCGGCGTAACCCTTGTGCTGCCGTGTGCGCCGGTGGCCCGGTCGCGGCGCTCGCCCCGCGACTCCGCGCCCCGCCCCCGCTGCGGCCGCATTCGGATGCCTCATACGGCGCAGCGTATTCATCGGCCGCCTAAGCGTTTCGGATAAACGTCGCGCCGGAGGCCTTTTCGGGTTTGAGGAGGGCGTGTGAACCGCGCAGCATTTGACGAACGCACCCATGCACACTATGAGCAACACGCCGCCCAATAGAACCGCCCACCACTGCTCGGTGATCCACGCTTGCACTGACTGCAGCGTGGCGCGGTTCAGCAGCAGATTCTTAAGACGCGCCAGCGGACCCTCTGCGTCAACCGCGCGGCACTTGAGGAACACGTCGCAGTAGCCCTGGAAGTTGTCGCACGGCGAGCCCGGCCGCAGGCTGATCCCGCCGGGCGGCAGGCCCACCTGGTGCGCGAAGTCGGCCGTGCTGCGACACGAGTCGGGCTCGGGCCCGGTCTGGCAGGCGAGCTGGCACAGCGCGCGCCGGTCGACGACGGCAGTGACTCCCTCGCCGAGCGCAGTGGGCGCGGAGGACAGGAAGCACTCCTTCATGTTCCAAGCGAGGCAGATGGAGCCGCTGCACTCGCCGCTGATGCAGAGCTGCGTGCCGTTGTTGCACTTGGTGTGGTTGGCCATGGGCCGGGGCTCGGGGCACTCGGCCGATCGGCCCGAGCAGAAGGACGCGTGGCTGCACTCGCTGGCCTCGCGGCACGTCTGGTTGCGGAACGCCAGCACGAACTGGCACGTGCGCGCGTGGCAGCACGGGCCTTGCGACGGGCTGCGGATTAAAGAATTAAAATAATTTAACATTACGACTAAAAATATTAGCCACTAAGTGCCCAATAGTCGAAATGGTATCGTAACATCAACCTGGAGCAACCTGGATGCACCGTCGATCCGCGGCCCTTATCAGACTCGTGGGTGGACGTCCTACGCTTCGCATTAATAATATTCTGCGTTACAGTATTTATACATATGAACATGATTGGGCCCTTACCAATCGTAATTCCTAATTAGACATTGTATGGTTTTAATTACCTGCATTGGGTGTTTGCCTTCCTAGTGCAGCCCTTGGCAGTGATGTTCCGCTCGCGGTCGAACGAGCTCACCTGTCGCGGGTAGCAGCAATGGTCTTTGCATTCATTCTCATCGTAACCTGTAATGCGCCAACAACTTTACGTTAGCAAATAACTATACAGGCAGAAATAGTTAGAACCCTACTTACAAAATAGGATTGCATTTCCAATCTTCAAAGTCACACCATAGGAATTCGTCAATGTATGCTACCATCAAAATCACTCTTGTCTGTCGTATGAGTTTTATTCTTATGGATAATAATTATAATTACCTTAAATATACAAATAAATCCTTATTTGCACAAACACAAGATCTTATACTGCAGTTATATTACAAAGTATGTTTTATCAACATTTATATTAATGGTATTAACATAAATGTTAATACGCTACACAGTCTGACGGTCGATCCACTTGACGATTGGTGGCTAACCGTCGTCTATAAATAAGCAATGTGCTTGTGTCAAGCAACAGGTGCTGCAAGTGCGCTGTCGAACATAATAAAATTAATATGGATAAGGATTTAAAAGGGATAGGGAGCTCTGGCAGTCCTTTCTCACGCACCGAAATACAACAGCACACAGGCTGTTATTTCACGGTCGTCTTCTGTAAAACACTGGTTTACTGCCACTACATGGGTGCCAAAATGCGGTGTGCCCTGCCACTACTGTAGGCTCTTAAAATATTCAGGAGGAAAGTGGTAGTCACCGCAGTCGCACTCCTCGCCCGCCTCGACGATCTTGTTACCGCAGAAGGCGCCCGCGCTGGCCGTGAGGCAGTTGCGCTTGCGTCCATCGCGCACGGCGTCCAGCACGGCGCTGATGTTGCCCACCGAGCACGACGAGAAGCGGCTGTTGTTAGGCCGGTCGCCCGACGTCGCCGACGCGAACATTATGTAGTTGCCCTGCTGCCCTCCCGGTCGGCAGTCCGACGGGTAGTCGTGCTGAACATTTGCACACTCATTACACACCTTCCTGCTCCCCTTCCCTGGACTCGACAACTGGACAAAGCTGACGTGATCGAGATGCTTCTTAGCTATAGTTTATGAAGATCTGTTCAGACGTTTGAAGATCATTAACCCTTTTCCTAGTTGACGAAACTTCCATAGGGTCGATTGATGTGAAATTTGGTATACTGTAATTTCAGTAGCCGGTATACTGAAATTCAGTAACAGATTGCGTGCGAGTTCCAATTCCATCTTGAAAACAATAGTCGAGAGGTATGATCAGTCGAGAGTATGGTATAATTGATGTGTCAGTCAATTACGAACCATTGTTGCTAACTTTTATTTTATTTATTTAATTATTAATTCAATAATTTAATGTCGGCCTTTGTTAGATGCTTGAAATAAATTAATTTCATTAGATTTTTATTTATTTTAATAAAAACACATACAATGTCAACAAATGTCAAATGTCACTTGGCAAACAAATGTCAAGTGTCCCTGGTATTACCCATACCTTAGCCACTATAATTATACAGGGTGTCCCTGGAAGTATGGATCAAATCAAACAAGAGCATCGAGGGATCAATTCTGAACATTTTAGGCCTAAAAGTTCTTAATCGATTTTGTATGGTTTAAAAGTTATAATCATTTAATACTTTTTTTCCTTGTATTCACTAAAGGCAACAAAAAATTTCATAAAAAAATTATTTGTAGGCCAATCGGCGTCATTTTTTTTAAGTATGCTACAGAAAGGTGCGCCTTTCCAGGAATGGTATTAAACTGTAGTAAATAAACATATGTAAAAAATAAATAAACATTTAATGTACAAAATGAACTTTGACAAAATTTTGTTCAATATTTAAGCCTTTACTGTAAAAAAAAATGTTATGTAGAAAATTGGCCACATATCACAAAAACTTGTCTGTTTTCTGCAAATTCCGGTGACACCAAAAAGACTCGGTTATTGTTATAATTTAAGAAGTTGTGATGGTATTTGTACAAAAAGTCTCGATTTCAAATTTTTTTTTTCAAAATTCTTTTCAGTGAGACATGGTTTACTATCATTACTAAATATTATTTAAAGTTTGTCTGAGTACTAGATCTTAATAATAACAGTTTAAATGAAATAAAAGAATTATTTTGTAATCATCATCGATGTTTAGTTATCATATAATATTTCATTATTATGGTCTCAAAGCGGCAAAAAAGCGGGGGTGAAGGAGGGAAGGGACAGCGAACAAAGGGAACACTCACAAACGCAGGTAGAATTTCTTTAGTGACCCGCTTGCAGCTTCTAACTTACGTGCTTATTTCATATTTCTCTGTGTTCTTACGATATTTAACTGATTTTTGGATTTTTCTTCTTGGACCTCTTTTTTGCTTTTATTTTGGACACTGTTTGATTTGGTTGCGTCACAATGACTTCATATAATAGTCGTGAATATGAAGATATGCATTTTCCAATCAAACAGTGCAACATGTACGTACAGTGCAACAGTGTAACATGCAACCAAATCAAACAGTGTCCAAAATAAAAGCAAAAACAAAGTACAAGAAGAAAAATCCAAAAATCGGTTAAATGTCGTAAGAATGTCGTAAGCACGTAAGTTACAAGCTGCAAGCGGGTCACTAAAGAAATTCTACCTGCGTTTGTGAGTGTTCCCTTTGTTTGCTGTCCCTTCCCTCCTTCACCCTCGCTTTTTTGCCGCTTTGAGACCATAATAATGAAATATTATATGATTACTAAACATCGATGATGATTACAAAATAATTCTTTTATTTCATTTAAACTGTTATTATTAAGATCTAGTACTCAGAAAAACTTTAAATAATATTTAATAATGATAGTAAACCATGTCTCACTGAAAAGAATCTTGAAAAAAAAAAATTTGATATCGAGACTTTTTGTACAAATACCATCACAACTTCTTAAATTATAACAATAACCGAGTCTTTTTGATATCACCGGAATCTGCAGAAAACAGACAAGTTTTTGTGATATGTGGCCAATTTTCTACATAACATATTTTTTTTACAGTAAAGGCTTAAATATTGAACAAAATTTTGTCAAAGTTCATTTTGTACATTAAATGTTTATTTATTTTTTACATATGTTTATTTGCTACAGTTCAATACCATTCCTAGAAAGGCGCACCTTTCTGTAGCATACTAAAAAAAAATGACGCCGATAGGTCTACAAATAATTTTTTTATGAAATTTTTTGTCGCCTTTAGTGAATACAAGGAAAAAAAGTAATAAATGATTATAACTTTTGAACCATACAAAATCGATTAAGAACTTTTAGGCCTAAAATGTTCAGAATTGATCCCTCGATGCTCTTGTTTGATTTGATCCATACTTCCAGGGACACCCTGTATATGTCAGAAACTCAGAACATAATACTCAGAATTGTGTGTGTATGTTTGCGAATGTGACGTGCTAAAGAGATGTAAGAGAATCATACCGGTGAGCCGAAGTTGTGTCCGATCTCGTGTGCGAGTGTCAACTGGCTGACTTTGGGAGGCACTCGGCTGTTGTAGTTGACAAAGGTTATGATGCCCGTGTTGAGCGAGCGCTTGGTGCTCTGGTACATGCCGCCAATCGTCTCCGTGTACGTCTTGTACTTCTCGCATATTCCGCCCGACGCTCCGCTAGCGCTTGCCACCCACGCCAAACCTGAAATATAACCAGTCGTGCGGCTTGTTAGGGTCCATATAGAGGGCGTCGCCTATCAAATGGCCCATTTATTATATATAAACAGTTAAACAGTTATTTATTCATTAAATAGGTTTCAAAGCTACCTAGTTTATGACTACGGAAATGCAGTTATTTACAGATAGGCGCTGGTGATCTAAATAATGTCACATTCTTCAACATAATTAGAAATGGAAATTTATTTAGCGACTGGCCAATTCGACTGGAATAAAGAAGTTGTATGGATCTGCGTGGGGTCTAGGCACAAAGATAGAGACACAGTTAGTATAGAATTTGAAATAATCCACCACATCTAATTTTTTACTCGGCAAATGAAAACGTCAACATCTGTCCTTGATCATACATAATAATGAGATGTACAAAAAATTGACCTGTCGATTGTATTTTCGTGGTATGAAAAAATGATCGATACCTCAAGGTTGTAGTCACGCACGACTATCGGCAAATACCAGTATCATATTAAATGAATGGTTAATGAAAGTTCAATATTTTAGACTTGGCCAAACATTGCAAATGCGAATTGTCTAGAGCAGGGTTCCCCAAACTATTTTGGACAAGTGACCCCTTTTCAACAATGAACTGTTACCTCAGACCCCCATGGTCAAATTACCTACTTTTAAGACCAACCCCCTTATTCATAATGGTCCGCTAACTTAAAGCAGCTATCTATCTTAGTCTATCTTTAGTTTTTTCCTATTGGTACAAAATACCTAGGTACTAAGGTGCCAATTAGAAAACTTTGCACTTGGTTAAGTGAGTGAAGTTGATTTCATTTTCTCGTCAAAATTTAACAAAATAAAAAGACAATCCAATTCAGTAAATATCAAGTTTAATTTATAATTATTACAAATTAATACATAAAGCATCTTAAGTTGGTAGGAAATTATATTTTAAAAACTATTAATTCGCAAAGAGAAAATAAAACATTCAGTGCGATGGATGAACCTGGTGACTATCTACCAATCTAGCTACATCCGGTTCAATATTAGTGAGTTGCAGCCTTAAATCTCCACGTTCGTTGATTTTCAAACGGTTTCTTTGTTTTGTCAAAATGTTTGTTACCACACTGAAGCTTTTTTCAACTAGATATGATGATGGAAAAGCGATAAGGTATTTTTCAGCAATGTTCCACAATGTAGGATACTGTGTTTCAATTTTGCGTTGCAACCAGAACTTCTGATAGCCTTGGTTGAACTTTTGCTTAAGCTCTTCGTCTGTGCTGATGGTAATCAACTCTTCTTGCATTATCACATTGGCTTCTTCTATGGCTGTGGTGTTATACGGATTTATTATCCATTGAGGAATTTGTAAATTTAAAAGATCATCAAACCTCTCCGTAAAATCCTTGTGTAATGCGTCCAAGTGAGTAACATATAATAAAATGTCATCATCTTGAAGCATTTTTGGTAATTTTGACAAATGCGGAAACTGCGAATATTCTTTTCTGCCTAAATTTTGTTTATAAAGAACTAGTTTACCCACGAAGGCCGATATTATTGATTTTGTTTTAATCAAGTTAAGATCATCACCCTGTAGTTGCAAATTAACTTTGTTGAACATTCCAAAGATATCAGTCAAGTAATAAATATCTGTTTTACAATTGTTCAGATTTTCTTTCAAATTCGGATCTTTTTCTTGTAAAAACTCCAACACAGATTCAAAAAGGGCTGAAAATCTTTCTAAGCAAGAGCCTCTTGATAGCCAGCGAACTTCAGTGTGCAGAAGTAACCGAGTAAAGACTTCGTCGTTTTCGTCACATAGTTGAGCAAATAACCGAGAGTTCAAAGAATTGCTTCGAATCTTGTTGATAGCATTTATTACATATTGTAAAGACTTATGCAATCTAGGACTCAGCTTTTTTGCTGCTAAATGCTGCCTGTGAATCACACAGTGAATAACCAGTACATCAGGCAGTTGTCGCTTTAAGTGAGCTATAAAGCCACGATGACGACCAACCATAGACGGTGCACCATCAGTCGCAACAGAAACAATATTCTTCCATGGAATAGCTTTATCAGTAAAAAAATGTTCCACGGCCTGAAAAATCGATTCTCCTCTAGTATCAGTCTCTAAATATGCAGCAAAAATCAGTTCTTGGCACATATTTTCATCTTTGATAAATCGAACATATCCTAACAATAGAGCTTCATTGCCGGGTAATGTAGACTCGTCCAACTGGAGAGAGAATCTGCGGGTCTGTAAGAACTTGCATAAAATGTTTTCCACATCGCGTCCCATCTCATCTATGCGTCTCTGAACGGTGTTGTTGCTCAAAGGTATTCTCTTTAAAATATCATGTGCGGGTTTGTGCAATACATTGTTAAGGACCTCCGCAATGGCTGGTAAGATAAGCTGCTCTCCAATTGTATGGGGTTTCCCCGACTTCGCTATTAGTAAAGATATATTATAGGACGCTCGTAAACCATCATTGTCTCGAATAGATGATGACGCAAACATCGATCCTATGGATGGCCTTTTGTCTAGTTTTTCTTTCAGTGCTTGAAAATATGACAAGGGCTTACTTTTTTTGTTAGCATGTACTCTTGATAAGTGGTCATCCATTTTTGAAGGCTTCATGGCATCGTTACTAAATACTTTTTCACATATGAGACACATCGGGAAGTGTTGATTTGATGGAGATGCAATAAATCCGAACTTCAAGTAGTCCAAACTGTATTGTCTGCATTTTTTTTTCGTGTCCGCCATCATAAAACTTTCAGTAATTCTGCAAACAAAAAAATAAGGAACCTAAATAAAAAACAATAATAAACTGTTAAATTTGCACACTATCTTATTTTTATCACACTCAGTTAATGGATTCTTGTTAAGTATTACTGACTTACTCTTTGATAAACTTTGATACCTATATTGGGAAGTAACTACAGTAGGTAATTAGGTATAGAAACTTCGTATTAGGTAATTAGGTAGAATAAGAACGAAAACCAAAGACTTAAGTGTTAGTAATTTTTACAAATACAATTATACATACCTATTTAAAATATGTTGTATGTTGTGTTTAACACTTTTTCAGTCACTTTACTTCACTTAATTTAGCTTTGTAATAAGTTTGTAATCTCTTGAAATAAATGAGTACTTAGCTATATGAGTTTTTATCGTTCAAGCTTCAACGAATTTCAAAACGCAAATGAACTTTCAACCTAAATGCAAGCTCGTTAAATAGTAAAATATCAGGAACATGTTTGGACTTGATCATGAATTCGTTCGTCTTAATTCGCGTAAAGCCGCTATCACACTATTCAATTTGAACGATTCCAATTTAGGAAATCGGAAGGTGTGATCGCAGTTAGAACAGATTGGATTCAATTAAGAGTTTATCCATTTTCAACTCTATATCTTCGATTTAGAAATCAATTTAGCGTAGTGTGATCACGAGCTCACTACTTAGATTCCTAAATAGGAATCGTTCAAATTGAATAGTGTGATAAGCACTTTATCGTCAAATAGAGAGCAAGTCAAAACGCCGCTGAAAGACGTACGCTCCAACTCAATCTTGCACAAACTTGTCCACATAGACTTGCCGAGTTTTTCATCTTGTACGAACTTGAAACTTTACATTCCTGGAACATTATTTCCTACAAAAATATTAATTATTCTTAGTACACGTAACACAACATAAACAATACAGTAACTACCTACTTACCTATCTTGAAAGTTTTAAA
The DNA here is from genome assembly GCA_936446665.2 of Synanthedon andrenaeformis. Taxonomy (NCBI): domain Eukaryota; kingdom Metazoa; phylum Arthropoda; class Insecta; order Lepidoptera; family Sesiidae; genus Synanthedon; species Synanthedon andrenaeformis. The sequence continues at coordinate 10,027,206 of OW387783.2, read as the reverse complement.
TAAGAACTTGTGTTAATATAATAGGGGTCGATTTTTAGACCTCGTCGACCCCCAAAATCACTTTTCGTTTATGTCGACCCCTAGGAAACCGATATCGACCCCAAGGGGTCGATATCGACCACTTTGGGAATCCCTGGTCTAGAGCAACTCTTATTAGAACGGAACCAAACTCTTATAGAATTGAATACTGCATGAACAATTGAACAGTGATACGTGTGATACGTGTGATGACGCTCTTATAACTTCTATTATACTTTACAATTTATTAAACAAGCGACTAACGGTGTGTTAGAGGACACTAATAGGGACATCATTACCATTAAGTTAAAGCGGTTATCACACTTTACAATTTGAAGGAATCCAATTTAGGAACCTAAGTAGTGAACTAGTGATTACACTACACTAAATTGATTTCTAAATCGAAGACAAAATCAAAATTGAAAATAGATAAAATCAAAATTGGATCCAATCTGTTCTAACTGCGATTACACTTTCCAATTTCCTAAATTGGAATCCTTCAAATTGTAAAGTGTGATAACCGCTTAAAGACTAAAATGTGAGTGGCACATAGGTTCAAATATCTTAGTCACTACGTAATTGTCAAGCTGTTGAACTATGGTGACATTGAGCGCAAACGGAGTTATTATCATGGGTACTCGTCTTGCGGTGCCAACGACTGTATATGTAGAACCAAATCGTTCAGCAAAACACAACTACTAATTTGTACATTAACTAAACTAACATGAAAACAAAAGTTTTACTGAAAATCGAGAATAGACGGTGCTAATTAAATGATATGTAATTTTTAGTTTACAAAGTAATATGGTCTCTATACACCGTTTAGAATACTATGATGTAATGGCGCTGTTATATATTATTATTTATTGTTTTTTAACACTTCAGAAACAATTTATTTTGAATAAGTACTAATTCAATACTGTCAGACTGTATGACTTACCTAGAGTGCCGCCGGTGAAGTCTCTGTATGTGAAGACGTAAGCTAAACAGAAGTCCTCGTGGTTTCCAAGCGAGTGAAGATTGAGGAAGTTCGATACATCAATGTTTTCCAAACAAAACTGGTTCGTTTCAGTCGCAAACTGATGTATGTTACACGTTGAGTCGTCGTCGATCTGAAAATTATGGTTGTAAAATGATTAAACTATACATTTATAACAAGAATTATTTTATCATTTAAATAACCCGTATTCTTCGATAAGGTACACAGACTGTAGCTTGTAGCTATTCAGTACACCATACAGGCAATAGAAATATGTCCTATTTTTTTATTTTTGTTTTGGCAACACTGTCTATGATCGTTCTCTTTCCAGACATCTCTGTAACAAGCGAGTTCGTTTCCGTCTATTCTAATACTAATCCTAATAATATTATAAAAGCGAACGGGATGTTTGTTACTCAATCACGCTAAAAGCGACTGAACGGATTTAAATGAAATTTGGCACACATAATGTTTATTACCTGGATTAATATACAGGATACATTTTATCCTGAAAAAATGTTAGATTTCTGTGGAATTTTCAAAAAACGGACAACAGCGCATACGAAGTCGCAGGCACAGTTAGTAATAAATATTTTAAAGTGAGACGGACGTTTTATTTTCGAGACCAGCACATAATATAAAGAAATCTAAACGTTCATAACTTACCTTTATTCTCTGCACTTCAAATTTGATATTCCTGTGTTCCATGCGGCCGTCAAATTTGGTATCTCTGTAGATATAGTTGACAGCGGTGACGTGGTGAGCGATTAGGGAGAGAATCTCCTCCCGAGTTTTCATATCCACCTCGTTTTTCTTACTGGGATCACGATGCTGGAAGGAAGGAAGAAATTATACATAATTTAATTTAAAACCTATCACAAACATAGTTAGTAGGGTCAAACATAGTTAGTAGCGTCAAAATTACATTTTATATGTTTCGTTTATACATGAAACCGTTTAAACAATTTCACAAATGTACACACATTTGTAATTTTTGTATGTGTGTAAAGTTGAAAATTCAAAATAGAAGAAAATTTAGTAGTGAAAACTCATAAAAGATAAATGTTGAATTAATTGATATTATTATTTACCAGGCTTTAACTACCAGTATTGGAGATCGTCAATCGTAAGCAGTAGATAAATTCTTAGACCCTTTGTAATTAAGAACTCTTAACTCTTGAATTTCTCCACTTTATGCTCTCCTAGTCCGACAATACATGTCATGTTATACATGTGATGTTGACGGTCCACTTGATGGTATGTGGCTACCGTCGCCTATAACACAAGAAACGCCACAGGTGCTGCAAGTGCGCTGACGACTATATTAGGATAAAGGATTGAGAAGGGATACGGAAATGGGCTCTGGCATCCCTTACTCACTTGCCGAAACACAACAGCACACATGCTGTTGTTTTTCACTTTGGTCTTCTGTGGTTACTGCCGCCAGGCGGGCTTCCCAAATGCAGTGTGTGCCCTGCCACAAACGTCATCAGTGATAGTGTAATCAGAAAAGGTCTAATCGTAGAACCACTTACGTCTGGAAATCCCTCTCTGACGTGCCGCCATATTAGAGGATCCGTCTGTATGTAGAGTGAACACGTGTTTCGGTTGTCGAAGGTCGCTCGGCGCGTCCGCGAATGTTCGCCAGTATTCGCCGCCCGCGAATACTTGTTGTGATGATGAAAGTCCCATTGTCTGCAAAGATTACAGTCACAATCACAACAATGTCCTCATTGTCTCCAATCAATCGAGTCTCCGATTTAACGGATAAGTATCAAATTAATATTTATTAATAGAATGCCGTACATAAAAGTTGAATTATTCAATAATTACGATTTTTCTTAGTGTTTTTCTATGAAATTCATATTAATTTATTATTTTTTAAGCATAACATCAGTCACCATTGGTTTTATATACGAATTACGAACATATGAAGTTATGTTTCGACATATTTTCACTTGGTCAGATAATAATAATAATTTTATTACAAACTAGCTTCGCTCTTATGCATTTTTTACTGCTAATTACTTCCGAGTTTATCACTCTTTCCATTAGTGAATTCAGTACCAAAATCCGTTGGGTGGTTTAGAATAAGTTAGCGGAGAAACCGACAAAAGCGGACATTGACTTTATAATATGTATAGTTATGAAACTTTAGTTCGATTTAAAAAAAAAAAACAAATTTTTTGGAATGCCCTTCGGAGAAAAACAGATATATAGTTTACGATATGTTTATACCAACTTCAATAAATGATCGTCTCTCTTTTTTTTTAAATGTCATAATAATATAAGTTCAGATTTATTAATACTTAATATGAACAGAAAACATGTGCGTCAGCTTATTTGAAAATAATTTGTGACCACGCTTCTATACTGACTCTATAAACGTAGTAATACGTTTTTAATACGTTTTAAAACTTAGCGAATTTCTCAAGTTGCTAAAATTCTCATCTAGTTTTATTAATGGTGCTTACAGTGTCTGAACCCTAGAGCAGATATTTAATTTTTTTGTGACACGTTTATGACAACTAATGATCATTCGTAGCGGCGTGTGTTTAAAATGTACAAAAAAATTTGCAAAAACATATAATACAAAAAATCAACTACAATTTATGGTATAGTTTGCATAATTCAACAAATACGCTAGACGCCAACAAAATGTGTCCACTTTAATCATTTCTATTTGAACCATAAATTTTATTTAGTGCTGTTGTTGTTTTAAACAACAGTATTAACTCTGCTGTCAAATTACAGTTGGGATATGAATTATTTCATATTGTGTACGACGTTAGAGACGTTCGCATTTTGTATTATTTTATTGCATTTACGAAGCTATTATTTAATAGTTTATCATTATTGGCTAAGTTTAACACGAATAGGTTACTACATGTAATTACAAATAATAATTAGAGTACGTAATTACATACATACTACGTAATTAGATTACCTGGGTGTATCGTCTCGTAAACTGTTGGGATGAGGTGGCGATGAAGCCTGTCCGTGATGTGTATGAGTCTGCGTTGTCGGTGCGGGCGCTGGTGAAGTCGAATCGTCGTCAACACCCGAATTTTGTATTCGCTCCATCCATTGCACCACTTCGTCTGTGATACCACAACCACCTACGTGACCTATAAACAAACACACATGTTCACATGTTATGAGTGACATTGTATCAGATTAGCAGTAGATCAAATTTCTCAAATAATTACTTAGCTATTAATCATAACTAGATGTTTAGATTTGATGGCTCACAATCGTGTCGCAACATCTCGACTAGAATGTTATGTTGGTTTTTAAGATGCCTGCATTAACTGTTCTAGTTTGAGGTTGTCATTAATCTATGTTCAATAAGAATCGATTTTATAAAACAAGATACGAGTATTTGTCATTCATTCATTAGTCATTTCATATCATCGTTTCAATTAGTTAAATCTTTTGAATTAGTTTAATTTTTTGTTAGTTAGTTTAGTTAAAAACTGGTTAAAAATTTAAATAACAAAAGTTTTTATTGTTTTCACGTTCAACCAACGTCCAACCGATAAATTAATATTGAGAATAGTAAAAATTATAATGTTTCAACCTGTGCTGAATTCAAAACTAAAATAGTGAGATTATATGAGTATTATAACTCTTTACATCTTTACCGCTGTGACGACAGTGGCGGCCAATTTTTTATATTTTTAGAGGATGCCTCGGGAAACTAACATTTTTTCAGGATAAAAAGTATCCTATATGTTAATCCAGGTAATAAACTATACTTATGTGTGCCAAATTTCAACCAAATCTGTTGAGCCGTTCTCACAAACTTTCGCGTTTATAATATTAGTAAGATAAAAGGTCGTCATTTACAACAAGGTAAAGTATTGTTGTAAATGTAACTCTATCAGTCTTCCGATAGAATCGGATATAAAAATCGGATACCTAAGTAATTTTATAAACCTAAGAAAGCTAGGTGCAAAGAAGGAAGTAAGTTAACAAAATTTGTAAAATAATGTTTGAAAATTAAAAAATCAATTACAGAAAGTAATCCCGAAAATGAAACTGCACAATTTAAACACATAAAATAAATTCATCCTTCCTTTCAAATTTATATTCTAGACCGAAACGCGAATGTTACACCCGATATTTTGGCTTTCTTCCAGCCAGGATATTCGTCCATAAGTACAAGTGAACTTGACAGGGTAAGCCAACGCCATAAGCCAGACCACTACGTTCCGTTTCCTTTTAGCGGGACGTCGTATGTTTTATGGAAATACTTACACAAGAACATGAGTTGGCGAGTGTTGTGGAAAAGACATTTAAACAAAACTGTAAATTCGACAAAGAGGAAAGCTGTTGAATCCTCGAATCGGTTTAATAAAGAAAAGACAATCGAAATTCACATTCATAAATAACAAAGGCACAAACAAAACGTGATTTGATTACATTACAAACATGCCTATAAAAAAACAATATGGGATTACGCACGTGCAGTACCTAATGGTAGCGTCGGTTTAATTATTACCAATCTGACCAATTATACAATCTTTTGTCCTGAGTGACTATCAACTCATAGCCAAAACTACTAAGTACAGAAAGCTGAAATTTTGAATATGTTTTTTATAACGTAAACATCCGCTAAGAAAGGATTTTTGAAAATTTCAACTCCGTTTGGCCGGAGGCGGCTCGTTAGTCTTCTTTAATTAATAGTTATATAAAACAAATAAGCTGTTCACGTGTGTGATTGAGCGTTTGGTAGTAGAAAATCTAAATTTAACTGAGGCGTATTATATAGGTAAATGAGAACATCACTACGTAAATTCAATATATCAGTGTTGGAAATTGTAGCATAAAATCGAAAATCATCAATTTATACGATCGCTTCGATAGTTTTATCGTAAAATTAAAAATTTGTATAAATGAAAATAAAAGCGAATAAATGAAAATTATGTGAAATATATTATATTTACCGCAAAGCTAAAATACGTTATTATTTTCCATCTTCAGATAAAGCTTGGTGCCAGTTAAGTAAATGGGTTCTTCAAGCTGCTAAAAAAACTTAACTTTTTTATTAGTCGAATATTTCATCCCGCCTAGATCTCTTTTCGGATTGGTAATAGATGAAATCTGGATAATACTAAATCAGGCGAAGGTGCGGAAGTAATTCATACCTGAAATTATGAATTTTGGACCGAGTAGGTACGCAATTCAAATCATAATCGAATTTATAAATATTAGACAAGATTTACATATAATGTTTTGTAAGCTAGACGTGCGAACCAGGTAAGAGTCGTTAGCGTGGAATAAAACCAATATCCGATGTATAGACAACTTGCAATGTTCTGAATATAATGTAAAAGATAAGTTATTCATTAAAAATAAACTTTGCGGTTGAAGTTAACAAGACGAAAGGAAAGAAAAATAAAGATAGAAGTCGCCCTCGCCGGTCGCACATTCTGTAGCGGAATAAATATATAAGCGCCGACAGGAAATCCTTTTCTAAAATTTTCCTCGGATTTGTTAGGCAGGCGCTTGGTAGTTTTACAACTGCACACACAATATATTTTGTTTAATATGTTACATACATAATGAAATGTTTTTTTTATTAACTGTAATAATTTCAGTATTTAAATGTATACAGAGGACAAACAATGCAAATATAAATAACTAGCGACCCACTCCCGGCTTTGCCCGCGGAGCAAGTTTTATATATAAAAAGAGGGCCGTCAAAATAAGAATAAAATTTGGGGGTCAATTTTCAGCTTTTTCAGGTTGAATTTTCTGGTCCATTTTCTAGGGTATGGCATGCTCTTAAACTCATTGTATTGTTGAGTAACTAAAATATTTTATACTAAATAAGTGACGTTTTATATCATGAAGATAGTGCGTGTGACAATCGATACTTGATCACAACTTTAAAGGATTAATCGTATTAAGGCCAATGGAAATATCGTTTTGAATGGTTTACTTATAATATTAAAAGTGTAAAAGTAAATCTTTATATATATAAAAATTTCGTGTCCCACGTTTGTTGCCGATGAACTCCGAAGCTACTGAACCGATTTTGATAAAATTTCGTAACTATGTGTAATTAGGTCCAACTTAAAAGATAGGATTTATAAATTGCACCCCGGGCGAAGCCGGGAACGGGTCACTAGTTTAATATAAAATATTATCCGTGTTCTGTTTATATTAAAACAGTCCTACTTAGTCTCCGCTATTTTAAAGCTTTGACGTACATAATTTAAAATGCTTTTCATGTTATGTGCAATTTTCCTTTTGAAGAACTAAAAACGTTTCGTTTGTCAAAATATTTAGGATGGTTTAATTTTAGCGCAAACAAAGGGATGCGCCCGGTTAGGAATAAGCAGAGACGCATGAAAAGGCCCAATGCTGGCTGGCGAATAACGGGCGAGGGATTTAAAATTAAAAAGTGCTGAATGGCACGAGTATTTTTTAGCTTGTGTGTCGTTCGCATCCGGCGCTCGCTGCATTTTAACGAACCCTCCTCGACTCCTGCTGCGAAACCGCCAGATAACGGAAATTACTCGCTGACGTACATCTCGCGGCATTAATGCCTGTCGCCTATTCACAATTCAATATTTACTCGCGGATTTACGACAGCCATTTTGCGGTGATCATTAGTAAGTAAATGACGTTCCAACTTTTCATTAAAGGAAAAAATTCAAGATACACATTTTTTATAATTTAACTCCTTTGTCACATTAATAAAATTCAAGTGTCCATGTTATTTATATGTCGGCTCCGAAACAGCTAGATAGATAGATAGATATACTTTATTGTACACAGAGTAACACAAAAAAAAAAAAAAATGCAAAATATGACAATGTACAATGGGCGGTCTTATCGCCTATATTCAAGAAAATTTTAGCGATACATAGGCTATTCGGGAGCGAATCTATATCCCGCATAAATTTAGAAGGTATGTAATAAGTATCCTGTACGCCAAAGATTTCGAAAGGATCTCTAGTAACGAAACATTCAAGTAGTGGCAGAACAAACTGCGTTGCTTGTTTTATAGGCGACGGTAGCCACCTACTTTCAAGTGGTCCGTCAGCCTGATTGTCGACCTTAACATTAAAAAAAAACCGAATTTTATTACGTGCTCTTATGAAGACTCGCTATTATCACTTTAGTGCAAAAATTCCCATTTATCTTATCTTATGCACAATGAAAGATAACACAAACATAATATTTCGTACAGTTCGCACGTAAATATTAAGTTAATGGAGTATGGAGCGAGCAATCCAAATGACAGTAAAAGTGCGCTGTATGCACAATTCCTACCAGACCGTTATTGAGGAACGGACCGGGACCGAGCTTCTTGTTCAACAAACAACCGCTAACAATGATATTTCATATTTCTTTCAGAACACTGTTAAACTACTTGCGCTCAGTTATCTGTGAGTATATATAATAAATATACACAGCTTCACTATTGATCCAAATTTTAAAGCCCCACACCAATAACAGTACTACTTCGACGCGAGCCTTTGGTTACTGTTACATTTTCATTGTTAACTTTCTCCAATATACTGGGCGATGTGGTGAAGGCTGCGTCCGGAGTCTCAGCTCTGACCCACGGAACCTTCAGGTCCACGACGTCGAAATCTTAAAATGTTGAATTCCCATAATGTTGAATTCCCTTAATGTTGAATTTTTTCCATGTAGCATAACGTCTAATTCTTAAAATGTTGACTTCCCAAAATGTTGAATTTTCCTTACATTGAGAATTTTCTGCTTACGCATACGAATATAAGTAAAGAGGAATTGTCTATAAAGGAATAATTCGTTTAGATAATAGCCAGTTATGTCTTAAGCCTCTTCAGATTACAAACCTTTAGGGTCAGTTTTATAACAATCCGTTAGTTAAATTTTATATCAAATAGACGAAAAAATGATCTAATAGTATAATATAGTGTATTATAACAATATATTCGTAAGTCAACAGTACAATTTGACAGCTAGCGTTTACTGGCTCGTTACTGTCTATGATAGGGTTGGTTTATCTTACGTATCGTTTATTTTGTTATATTTGTAAGGGCCAGTTTTATAACGATCCGTTAGTTAAATTTTATATCAAATAGACGAAAAAAAGATCTAATAGTATAATATAGTGTATTATAAACAACTGTTCATTAGTCAACAGTATAATTTGACAGCTAGCGTTTACTGCCTCTTTACTGACTATGATAAGGTCGGTTTATCTTACGTATCGTTTATTTTGTTATTTATGTAAATAAATGTGTTTGTGACGCGACACTTGACAGTTCTTGACAGACTACAACGAAACCATCGACAATATTCATAAACTTCGGCGTATTTTTACGGGCAGCTACCGAATGTTTAATTTCTTTTATAGAACCACCGTCAGTAAACGTTATTGACGGACCGTTAACCGTTCGGTTACTAGCACTGTAACGAACGGGAAAAAGGTATGTCGTTTATAAAACTGGCCCTAAATAAATGTGTTTGCGACGCGAAACTTGACAGTTCTTGACAGACTACAACGAAACCGTCGACAATATTCATAAACTTCGGCGTATTTTTACGGATAGCTACCGAATCTTTAATTTCTTTTATAGAACCACCGTCAGTAAACGTTATTGACGGACCGTTAACCGTTCGTTACCAGCACTGTAACGAACGGGAAAAAGGTACGTCGTTTATAAAACTGGCCCTTAACGTATCATGATGACATCCGTCAATACTCATTTTAATTGACCATACCACTGGTGGTATGGTTGGTGATACGGTGGGTCAGAAAGGGTATTCGGGAGGTGGACGGTGAGTAAGAAGGATATTTTTTGACATAACAACCTAGATCACTTTTCCTTGATTCTCTTGTTTGATAACTAACCTATAATACATTTTGACAATACACATAGATGGACGGTGAGTAAGAAGGATATTTTTTAACATAACTCAACCTAGATCACTTTTCCTTGATTCTCTTGTTTGATAACTAACCTATAATACATTTTGGCAATACACATAAAAGCTCAACATTTTGGGAATATACATTATAAGAGTTCAACATTTTGGGAAATCATAATTTTACATTCTGAGAATTCAACATTATGGGATTATACGTTTTAAGATATTCAACATTATGGGAATTCAACATTTTAAGATTTCGACGTCGTGGACCTGAAGGCCACGGAACGACACGACGTAGACGTGCAGCGGTAAAGAGTGCGTCCGGAGTCTCAGCACAGACTCACGGAACGACACGAAGTAGACGTGCAGCGTTGTAGGGTGCGCTCGGAGTCTCAGCGTCGACTCCCGGAACGACCCGATGTAGATGAGCAGTGGTGACGAGTGCCCAGAGTCCCAATGAAACTCCTGGGCGATTCGGTGAAGATTGCGTCCGGAGTCTCAGCTCTGACTTCCGGAACGCCAAGAGGTAGAAGTAGTGGAGGCAAGACAGCCCAAAGTCCAATGTTGTATCAGAGAGGAGCTACAACACTGATTCCTTTGTATCAGTCTCTCCGGCTTATATAGCCGGCTGGAAAACCTTCGAAATCATATTTTAAATAATTAAATTTTGAAAATATTAATGATATATGGCCAGGACATTTCGAGTTTAGAGGTGAGGTTGTATATAAAAAGGAATAAAAAATGAGCGAGAAAGCAATAATGTAATGAGAAAGCATGATGTCAAAATATTATGGGAACTATGGCGACGAAATAAATAAACAAAGAGATTATGTTAAAAATATATAAATTTGCGTTTTTGAAATTGTATGATGACTAAATGCATGCAAAACGTATGAGAAAATGTAGGAAAAAGTATAGCAGACATTCTGAAAACAGGCTGTCGGTAAGATAATAAGGAAACGAGGGGAAAAATGCGATGTAAATGATACGTCAATGACATGGAGGCCGAAAATTATATAAAATACAGGATCTGAGGCGTTATCCAGGTTAGTAGCGCATCCAGGAGTGATGTATGAAGTGTATGAACACGCTACAATTCGCATTATAGTAAGTTGAGACAACAAATTTTGCAAAATACGCCCAAACACCTATCACGCTCGTACAGCGTATCCTTAAGGGCGCGATCCTATTGATCATGGGTGAGTTTTACTACAGAAGCCTATGAACACAAGCATCACGTTAGTCGATGCAAGTAAATTGGCGACACTCCTTGTTATTTCATTACAGCAACCTTCAAAAACTCCGTATTTTCAGCAAGCAATTGTAAACACCTCAGCAGGTAGCCGTTTCAAAAATCGCGTGCCCGCGGGAATTTTAATCATCCGCACCGTGAGCTGCTTTCCATTAAATTACGAAAAGGAATTAGTCACCTTGAAGAGGTGTATGTTCGCTTCACTAATCTCATGGTATCACAGTTGAATGATCAAGGGATGACACCGTCTTGCAAGTACAGTCTCTTTTTATACATTATAAAAATACGAGCGACAAAAAGAAAACAGGCTGAAAAACTAAGACTTTTTTGGACAATAACTAGGTTAAGCGTAACTGATTTATAGTATTTAAAAAGCATCATCGTTAATGTTTTGAGTTAAACTGATTAGGTAAATGAAACGTGTTAAAGGTAAGGCGGTGTTTAAATATGTAATTTAAAGTCGTAAAGAACAACGTTTAGTAGAACACCAAACATCAAGTCTATGAGTTTCCTTTTTTTTAACTACATCAGTATCACAAGTTAAGTTTTTATCTTCAAAAGTTATTACCACTTCGGACTTAGCTCTCGAAAAATCATTTTATATAACGGTTGGCATAATTTAGATACCTACTTAGGTATCTAAAATCTTGCCAACCGTTATATATATAAAATGATTTACTTATAATTACAAAATTTTACTTAAAATTACAAAATATCGCAAAATCATTACTGGACCTGTAAGAATTAATATTATTAATTTGTATTACATACTGACATCTTTTAAAATAACAAACAATACAGTACTTATTAATAAATTAAAATTAAACTTGTTTACTTGTTCATATTACTTATCAGCTAAGGTTGGAGTTTTCCTTATTTTCACAAATAATTAATGTTTAATTCACACTTCTTTTCTTAAAAACCTTTTAATTTGCCTTTAAATATACTCCTTTAAATCATATTTTAGTATATTATAAGTGAATTGGCTATTGCAATCATATTAACGTGATATTATATGAAGACCTGATGTAACCGTACGTGATATTGAACCAGGTCAAAATTTAGAGTCCACAATACACCCGGATTCCAATACCAACAACGCAATCAAATACCTCTTATAAACTTCGATAGCTTTATATACGTAGGTAGGTATACGCAATAAATAAAATAAGCGTCAAAATAATTTTCTTGGCGGAGAATTTGCACGGTGATAAATTAAACATCAGGGAAACTTTTCAAATAAAACCCTCTGAGCTGCTAAGCGTACAATTTGCCAGAAGTTCGGACGGCACGAGTGGTGGCGGGCGGTTGGCAACATCGCGTTAAGCTCCTGAGGACACTTGGAGTCGCGAGCTTCCCTTCTAACTAGCTATATACAACAAACCACTAACAAGTAATATATTTAAAAGTTAAAATAAACGTGGATTTCGCAAACTTCACTTTTAACAATTCCCTAATTAAATGTTACTCGTCAACATCTGAAAATAAAGGAGACGATATTTGTGTTTGCATTCATTATAACGCAGGACTCTAAATAAACTTTCATGTTCAAATGACAAAGGATAGATGAGATCCTTTCGAAGGGCGTTCGATAACTTAGTAATGAAAACAAATGTACCCGAAATCGAACATTCCTGTTTACATGATACCAAAAAATGCTCAGAATCGAACGCAATTATCGACGTCAAAACAAAGCGAGAAAAACAACACGAAACAAATTATTGAACAATATTTAATCAACTTTGCTATCGGATCACCATTCACCACGCAATCAGATTCTGTTTATCTTATCATAGACAATGGCCTCTCAAAGCTTAGGTTAAGGTTAATTAAAAAATAAAAAGTAAGGTAATTCACATTCATAATCAACCTTCTGAACATACTCATATTTACATTGAGGGTGTGACACTTGAAGTTGTGCAAAGGATTAGTTATTTGGAACAAACGATACAGTTAGGTAGAAACAACTTTAACAAAGAGGCTGTCAGAAGAATCCAGCAGAGTTCTGGTGCCTCTCCATTACTGAATATTGGCAGTAAATTTTTCAAGTCTACTTTTTTTCGCGAGTCGAAACAATTTCATTGTTGCACGGTTTTAATACAGGTACACTCTCGGATGTTACGTAGTCATGGCAACTTTCTTCTTCCAACTTTACGATTTTCTTCTATCATACCCCCATCATTATTGTGTGTAGCAACCGGTATCACAAGTCTCGATACATGACCCAAGTACGCAACTTCTTTCTTTGGCTGATAGCTATTATTTCTCGATGGTCTTCTTTAAGAGTGAGGCTATTGCTGTCAGACGGGCTGCCCAGATTAGATTGCGGAATGCACTGTGCTGTGGCCACTATTGTTAGTGCTATTACTGTTATCACCTGTACCATACGACCATTATTACTTCTTGTTCATATGGAGGGAGCACAATATATTTATTACACACTTTAGCAGCTTATGAAAAGATTCCAAGTATGTGTATGAGTAACTCAGTGCAGCATATTTGCATGGCATATTCGTTGCAGTAACTACGCTGTGGAATTGTGCGAGTAAAATTGAAATCAGAAAAATGCAAGCCGTCTGCAGCTGCGAACCGTGACCGTGTTGACGTTAAATTAGCATTGTACAGATACTCAATCTCGTTCAAATCCATTTTTAAATTGGTAAAAAACACGCAGGGTAGTACATATTAATATGGCAGGAGTGAGAGGGAAAATACGAAATGAAGTTGTGTTTGTTTATAATATATTGGATACAAAAATTTTAATAAAAAAATTCAGCCTATGTGTTTAGACATAGGTTCAACAGAAGCTAATAATGGCCTAGCATGAAAATTACATTTCTTTTTTTATTTGCCTAGCTTAATCAAGATACTATTTATTTCGTTAGTGTAGAATAACAAAAATAGTGTTAAATGAAAATATGATATTTTATACCGTACACATACAGGTAAACAAGAGTCGAATTAATGGAAATACAATTTATATGTTTATATATAACTTAGCTGGTGCCCGTGACTTCATCCGCTTTAAAGAATAAAAAATGTAACGCCTGACAAAATAAGTGAACCAACAAAACGGCTGACATTATAGTTTTGCCGAGTGTTGGATCTTTATTTTTAGATAGCTGGTACCTTTATTTTTAGAAGCTGGTACCCCTACTGGAATATTCGGCCTATGTCCATCCTTTTTTTATGGAGGGGAAATGACGTTTACGTACTATCCCTCGTCGATGATTCGACGTCAGTACACCGGGAAGTCGTGGTATTCTATGGCCTCCATAATTGTGTTATGTGGCAAGGTGTTAAAGGCGTTGGATATGTCGAGGGATACCACTATGACGAACCCGCCTTCCCTAATTTCCTTATTCGCAATTGCCCTCACCCTGGCGATGGCGTCCATGGGGACCTACCCCGCCGAAAGCCAAACTGAGTATCAGACAGATTCGGCCCCGTCTCCTCTAGGTGTCGGACGAGACGATCTGCCAGAACGCGCTCGAACAGCTTCCCCTCCTCGCTCAGCAGCATTATTGGGCAGTACCCGGATGGAGAGTCCACCGGTCGCCCGGGTTTGCAGATGAGAACAAGTTTGCCCTCTTTCATCTCCTTGGGGAAGTGGCCCTAAGTCACGCAAGTGGTGAGTAGGGCGCGAAATCTTTCGTTTATGCCGCCTTCCTTGAGGGCCAAGACCCACGCCTTCCCCAGGCCTATGTCCTGAAATTCTATTCTAACTACTATCCCTACTACATACATACATACTTTACCTCTATATACCATATTATAGTACATATAAAACATTATTTCCTTTTATTATAATTATTGTTATGTTCGTAAGTTTTTTTTTCTAGGCTAAGTTCGTGAAAAATTTTAGTTTTCCTTTAGAGTCAAGCTGTATGGAATCACATCACATCCGTTCAATATTTTATTGAAGGGGCCCAGATAAATAAATTAATTGACGACGGTGACCGGTAAACGTTCCGAATGCTCGGCAATAAATTAGTGCGAATTTTCCAGTGCACAGTGTTGCAATCAGTCGGTGACAGCAGCGCACCGAGTAAATGGGATTAAACTTTGTTAAACGACCTTGTGTCACTGCAATCCGTTTGGTAGGCGACGTGCTTTCGCGAAACTTTGCGCGCTGTCTCCTCGAGACGCGGCGCACGCGGAGGAGCCCTACGAATTAGTTGCGATTTTGCACAATTGAATACATTACGCAGATTATTCTGTTAACAAAACTACGTGTTCCGCTCCAAGCAATTACTCGCTTCCTTTCTATACGATCGTAAATGCGATGGTTGGCTATAAAATATTATAATGTGTCGATAAACAAAAACATTTATTAATACTCGTATATTTTTTTCTTTAGCATAATGTAATTATTGTTCAATAGAACTCAATTAAGCCGCATTCACATTTATGTGTTGTGTCGTGTTGTGATGTGTTGTGTCGTGTTGTGATGCTCTCTGTCGTGATGGCTACAGGGGGCCTAGCCAAGATGTACATTAAAGAAAACGCTCCCTAGCGAACTTTACGAAGCGAACAAAATAAAGCCCGGTGATTGGTTGTTGTAACGCCCACATAAAATTTTGACCAATCACAAAGCTTTGTCCGTAGCGTGGCGTAGCGTTTACGACTGTAGAAAGCACTGCGTTTGCATCTTGGCTAGGGCCCCAGGGGCCCTAGCCAAGTTGCTTTCTAGATCTTGATGATGCTTTCTAGATGCTTTCTAGATGCTTTCTACAGTCTTAAACGCTACGCTACGCTACGGACAAAGCTTTGTGATTGGTCAAAATTTTATGTGGGCGTTACAACAACCAATCACCGGGCTTTATTTTGTTCGCTTCGTAAAGTTCGCTAGGGAGCGTTTTCTTTAATGTACATCTTGGCTAGACCCCCTGTTCACATTTATATGACGTGATGTGACGCATTATGACGCTTTTTATCAGTTTTGTCTTGACTCTGACGCGTCACAACACAACACTGGCGCGTGCACACTAGCCCGATGCCCTGTGTCGTGTCGCTGTACCGCCCCCCGCACCTCACCCGTTCTGACGCGGACCGGGATCGTTTGTGATGCGACACAACACAAGCCGTCACAACACACGGCGTCAGAGAAATGTGAACGTAACCATATTAAATGTATGAAACCGATACCGTTCTGATGCGTCACAACACAACACGTCAGACAAATGTGAATGCGGCGTTATTGCCATGTCCCTAGCTAGGCCGACTGACGTCGTTCTGTCAAAAGTTATGATGTGTAAATTAAAAAAAAATTCTCCATTTCTTAAAACAGCTTTTCTCCATTAAAACAGTCGTCCGATTTCATAGAGGCTTTATTTTACTAGGTACAAGTGACATTTACTAACTACACATAGGTACCTCTTTTAACGCCGAACGTCACCTTCGCCGAAAGGTCAAAATTAAATATAAATAGCATAATATTATAATAAAGCAACTTAATATATTTGAACGTCTTACCATGCCTCCTGTGCGCGTAGGGATCAGTGACGTCGCCCTCCCGATAAATGACAGAATGAACCCGGGTCTTGGTACCGTTCGGGGGGAAGTATCTTCGCGCGTGCTCCACGTAGAATGCTCCATCACTCGCGACTATTTTCCCTTCGAAGACACCGCCTGTCACCGAGCCAAACACTGTCGACTGCGGTTCACCTGTGAACAAATCAAATTATCTATAATATAAAAATGAATCCCTAAATGTGTTGCTAAGCGCAAAACTCGAGAACGGGTGGACCGATTTTAATTCTGTCTTCACTCATGGATAGAGGGATAATCAGGGAAGGTTTTTACGTAAAAAAAATGCACCCGGGCGAAGCCGGGAGCGGACCGCTAGTTAATAATAAATTTATAATAACAGGTCAGGTAAACTGACCTGCGAAACCATCGCAAATTTACATCACCCTTATTTGTGACCTCATAACAAACGTGGCTCAACTTGGGTCTAATTTGATTGCCTAAATATTATTCCCTAGTTGTTCTAAATAAATATCGCATAACGGTTTAAACGAAATATCTTTTCGTTGAATATCGTTAGTCGCAAGATAAAAGTGAAATGATAAATAGGATCGTAAAGTAACGATCTAAAGAAGTTGAAGATAGAGCAGGCTTGCAGCTGACATAGCCTTTATCAATTTCTGACATCGAAAGGCTATGTTGACCTGATCCGGATACTACATTATACAGGGTAACAATGACATAAGATTATGAATTTTTTTCGTAATCATTAACAGCCGGTAGAGGCCCACTGTTGAACATTTTGTACCTTGTGCCACCAAATTTTTTTATATCATGTTTTAAATCAAATATTTAAGAGCGATATGAATATTATGTTTTGTAATTAACTCTCCAAGGTGATAAGCTGTTCTGAGAGTTATTTCATAGACAATTTTTTAAGTAATGGTTAGTAATGCTATTAGTGATAGCTATACAAGTATATTAAAACCTAAACCTATACGAGTCTAATGATTACTCTCATCCAATGATTTTGGATAAGACATAGAAAATTCTGGTGATACTCTATTGTGTTCCATATTAATGGTGTCTAAGGCTGTGAACCACAAGGTAAAAAGATGTTTTAATCTACAACTTACAATGCAATAGTAAAGTTGTCTGGTTCTACACATCACAAGAAATATGTCTCTTAAATTACTGCTGGTGAAGGTGATGAAAGATTAATTAATGGGTTGCAAAACACAGTTACTGTTGCGTAGGTACCGTTATACAAAGAAACGCACACATGATGATAATGTCCTAACTTTAAGTAGGTACAAATAGGTGAGTAGGTCTGATCGAATTTATAATTCATAATGAAAGAAAATGTAAAAAGCGAATAATCAATACTTTATTTTTATTCAGTAAGTGTTGTCACCGTTTGAGTTCAATGAATTGGCACAGTTTTCATACAAGCTTAGCAAGGAATAAAAAGAGCAGTAAACCGTGTGGTGTTGAGATCACTTTGTCTGTGTAGCGGAAGTGTGTGGTGAGACTAAAATATATCGACTTCGGTAGCTTACCTAGTAACTTGAAACATAATCCACCTCATAACACTCAATAAACTACAAAAGCCGGTTGGATTTTGCATTAAATTACAAAAAAAAACTAGCCGTTGCACGCGACTTCGCCCGCGTAACTATATAAAATATAGCCTATGTTACTCGCTGATAATGTAGCTTTCTATAGGTGAAAAAAATTTCAAAATCGGTCCAGTAGCCTATAGCGCAAACAATTATAATTACACTTCACAAGAACTGTGTGAATTATTTGTAGTTTATGCATAGTACACTGTCGTTGTGTTGTCTTAAAATATATAGTAATAACCTTACTGACTACATAATTAATTATACATTAAGACATGTCATACGAGATTTTTTTATGTAAAGGTCCGCGGCAAATTGACGGTCTTTTTGATGGTAGGTAGCTACGTTAATTTTCCTGTCTACGATACGTTAATTTTCCTGGTCACACAGTTTAGCTTTTTTATCATACCAAATAAAGGCCGGCCGGTTTTAACAACTTTATCAATAAACACATAAAAAGAGGCTACAACGCTTTTGATACTACGGTGATCTCTTTTTCCCGGTGGTTTCTAAATTCGACTTAGTATAACTTTTCTCTCATATTAATTAGTGCACCTAATCAAGGTGCTGTGTGAAATTATGATATTTGTGAAAATTTCTACAGCAGAAACTTAAAACATAATAATGATGCTAAACCACATTCAGGCTTGCACAGAGCAGCGAGAAACAGAATAAATAATAATATATATTAAACTAATCATGAAACTTTCACTAATTATTTTGTACATAATAGAGTTTATTTTACACTCGTAACTACAAATGTTAAAGTGTGTAATTAATTGAACATATTATATACGATTATGTAAGTTAAAAGTGACTCACGGCGGCTCACGTGTAAGCGATGGACACGCCGATAACTGGTCACGGCTCTTGCCTATACAATAGCTACGAACTATGGCGTTGGTGTATATTTCACGTAATTTAAACAGCAATCAAGTTTTGCACGTGTATAGTTCATTTGTAACAAATTGAAAATTAATCTAAGAAAAATAATCGCCAATACGTATGTACCGCAACTAAAGTGATTTGATCATGTAGGTCTGTCTCTATTAGTGCGATTCGCTGTCATAAACTAAGCAACCAATTTAGCGGCAATAACCACCCTTTCATAAACACTTCTTTTTTTTGTAATGGGTCTTCTGAAAGGGGGGTCTAGTTAGTCTAGTTACTGCCGAAAGACGGGCTGCTCAATTTATGACTGCGAAACGAAGTGGTACTTTGCCACTACAAAACCGTCCAGACCAAAGCAAACTGTGAAAAGTTCATTTCAAAAGTTGGCCCTGCCGGGAATAAAACCCGGGACCCCTGAATCAGAGCGTTAAGGCAAGCACCTCAACCACTCCACAAAATGGGCTCGTATAACAACAGTTCTACAGTGAAAAGTTCTTGTACTGTTGTGTTCAAATGAGTAAAGGATGCCAAATTCCATTGCACTATTAGGGATATGCGACATATTAGGGTAACGTAGGTATAATCTCAAACGCATGCACAGCTTGTGACATCAAAGAAAAGGACCACTTGCTTTTATATCTTAAGTATACGGAGTAAGAGTTGGCTTTCTTACTTGCCTTTGTTGTTTTATGAGGATCAGTTTACGAAAAGAAAAGCTTGGGATTAACGGTTAAATGATTTTTTTTTAGATTTATAAATTATTGAAAAACCGCTATAAACTGACATCTAATACTACTATAAAACTTATCATTATCATTATGCTATATAGTTGGTTGTTTGTTTATCATTATCAACCGGTAGAATTCTATTCCGCTAGCAACAGTTGCCAAGATTTTGTTATCAATTATTATTATTGCCATAAGGCTGTCACTGTACACTGAATGTAGTCAGAACATATTCGTTTTTTATCTATCAAACTTTTTAATTCCACGAGCTTGTGTCGGTGACTGTAGTTTACTTGCAACTAAAAAGAAATCTATATTATGAATCAAATATTCAATACACAGTACATTTTGTGACTTCCATAATTTACATTATGGAAATTATGGAAAAATGTTTGTTTTAAAGAAATAAAAAACAAACATTTTTTTTCCTCTAGGATCTAAAAAATTCTTTCCTTTCGAAAAGTTAATGGCTATAAAATATATTGATGAGATGCAACATTAATATATTAATCACTATTTATTAACTATAACTTCTAAATTAGTTGTAAAAATGTTTATTTCCTAGTATAAATCACATTTAAAGTCAAAAATATAATATTTTATGATATTTTGGAAACAGCAACTAGTTAGGATTGTTACCGGTTGGTTATCTTACTCACAGAATCACCATTCCACGTTGTATAATATAAATATTTATGAATACTTATTTTATTTATAATAAGGAGACAAATAATAAAACGAAGAGAAATCTCAATTAAATATTTCTAATAAAAAATATATAATAATATGTTCCTATTGATCTGTCTTGTCTTTAGTTTTTCTTCCTAAAAACGGTTAAATCTTTGAATGAGAGAATCCAAATCGTCAGCTGTCCTTTATCTTGTATACACTTCCTGCTATTATTCATAATTCCTGCTGTGTGTATTACAAACTTGAACTATAATATTTGAGACAAAATATTTTGAATATGAAAAGTATGAATCATACAGGCTATTAGCGTTATCAACATATGCGGTGAAGTAGCGTGGGGGTAACACAAAGGACATGTCGTTCAGTTATCTGCATGTACTACTAAATTGGTATCGGTCGTGTGAACCCGCCGCCGCCGTCCCCTACTGCCGGTAGTTCGATACAACTCTGTCACGCAACCAACCCAATGACAGCTCATTAAGCCCTAACGAAAGACCACTACAGCAGATGCACAACATTTGCTACACAATACGATACGAGTACAATCTCGCAATGCCGCTCTTCATTAGAATTTGTAAAGCCTATTTTATACTAGCTGGTGCCCACGACTTCGTCTGCGTATATTAAAATATTAAGTAGCCTATTCTGTGTCCCGTACGTCCAAATGCTTATCTACCAAGTTTCATGAAAATCAGTTAATTCGTTTCAGAGTTATGGAGGAACATACATACATACAGAAAAAAAATCTAAAAATCGTCAATTTAGTTTCAGTATCTGTATGAGCCTATAAATACGATATCTCTGAAAACAAAGTAACTTACTCCGTGACCGACCCTTACAGATTTATTATTAGTATTGATTTTTAGCATTATGTTATAATAATAATAAGTTTTATTTTCAGACTTGGTTATATTTTTCTCTTTCAGTAATAGATAAACTTTATTGTGGTTTGCACAATAAAGTTTCGCTTAAGCTTATAACAATTTCCACTTCAGTTTGACAAGTTTCATGTCCTCATTTTAAGAGGATAAGCTGGAGGCAATACTCTAAATATCTTTGTACCTTTACTTAAATGCTTAATTATAATTCTACTTCGTATTTACGGCAATACAAGAAAGGCGACGTATGTAATTTTATTACATTGATTTTCACACAAAGCACAGTTTAAACGAATAATCTTTCTAAAACAAACATTTATCACCAATTGGTGTAAATGTGCCTTGAACTATAAGTATCAATATACCTTATATAACTATATACCTTTAATATTTTTATGACTTTCATTAAGTATTAAAATAGATGAAACATTAATTTCAGAAAACAGTGCTAAATTAGTGGAAGTTACCATAGTAAACTGGTTATTTAACTTGCATGCCAGGTACGTCGTAAGCAAGTTTAACTTCATTGTAAATGTTTACTGCAACTGGGTAAGGCACCGAGACTATAAAATATTTGTTAACTGTTTTTACTATTGCCAAGTATAGAAAACAGTCAGACACGGGGGAATATACGGGCTATGAAATAAACCTGCACGCTAATAAAATACAACAACTGCTTTCTATTAACTTAATGTTAATATTACTTAAATTCTATTTCTTAAATTACCTCATAGTATTATAACAATGAAATTCAAATTGTGGTACCATATTTACGCTTAGCAGCAGTTTAAAATACAAATCAAATGACAAAGGCAAGCCTTTCTTATCGTCACCTAGGTAGCTATATCAACGCATGACAATGTTATCACATCCAAACAGTTCTCTATCGGTTCAATTAATTATTCACTACATGAGTATGATTTGGTTTTGCAACTCAACTCAATTTTAAAATTTAAAAATATTTAAAGACAAGTGTTTATGCAATTTTGTTACACAAAACAAATACACATATATTTTAAAACCTCAAATAATTTCAGTACATAATAAAATTAGTAAAGCAGATATCTGTTTGGTACAAAAAAAATTTTAAAATATTTTTCCTTCCCTATAACCTCTACTAAATTTTATCAAAATATTGTAGTTTCGGTGAATTATCCGTAAAAATAAAGCATAATATTTAAGATTAGTCAAAGTATTCTTTTTACATATTATGTTAGGTTATAGCATTTATGTTTGGTTCGATTCGAGAATACCAGATAACAAAAATAGAATGATACGTAAACAACTATTCTTAACAATTAATGGAACATCATTGTGCTACATTCATTAGGTCCTCTTAAGCCTGTATTCGATTAAGGGATTTAGGTGAGTTAACAAAGAACACAGAGTAAACTGAGCTTAGAGCGGAACAGTTTTAGAGATAATAAAGTTTTCCAGATTTTGTAATAAATAGATGTGTGTTGGTTGTCTAACCATCCAGGACGAAGGACTCGTATAAAGGGTCTTTGTGGTGTGCTTGTGACATGACAACAGTTTAACTGTTATTATGCGTAGGGATGCATAAATGTCGCTTGCGAGTCGGGTAAGTGCATCGGAGGCTGGCGTAAGTAGGGCGACGAACTGCGATCGATGCCGAGCCGCCCTCAACACAACTTTATCCATTCACACTGCTCCAAACTTTCACGATCATAACACCCGCACTCCGGTATCACTTCAATCTGGTTAGGCAAGACTTGCGAGTGCGGTATGCATAGATTGATTAACTATAAATATATTGGAAATTATGCTATGCTTCCAAAACTAACGGTTGTGAGATGTCTCTTTGCACAACCTTTTTTACTTATTGAACTACTCATTCGTTTGACTATTACCTACATAGTCGAACGAATGAGTAGTTTCAGGGGGTATTACACTTTTGATGTTAGTATATATACATATGTATATGTGTATATATGTACAATCGGGGTAGGAAAACCTTCGTCAGTTTTTAAATTTACTGACTGATAATTGGATGTAAATGTCGACTATAAGCTTACGAACCTTTTCTTACCCAGACTGTATATATAACTAACATAAAAAGTGTAATACCCCCCTGAAAGATGCCAATTAGTTGTGACTATGTACCGCAACTAATTACAAAAAAAAGTTTCATAGTGGCCTCGTATAAAATAAGAGAAAGATAGTGAGCGCCATGACCGCTGAAATGTACATGAGGCGGGCAGATGTAAAACGGGCAACCGTGTTTGGCTCCTGTTTGATTAAAGAGAAACACAACCGCGGCGGGCGTATACTCCGGGTGGAGACTTATTAAATTGTCCCTCGGGGTGAGGATAAACAATAGCGCTCTATCTGAGCGTAGATAACGTCGGTATTCCCGACTCCCAGGGCACAATGCGAGTCATCCCAGAGTTGCGGCCGCTAGACACCTAACAAATTTTGAATCAGTTTTGTCTCTTGACAGTTCGTACATATCAAACTATATATATATATTATTTGTATTACATGCACAACTTTAGACCATTTCGGTCACTCTCTCCAATTAATTTATAACAAATTGTTGAAAAACTTACCAACCAATTCCCCATGGTATATGTGTGAGGTGTCCACGTCGTGGAGTTGGCCTTCTGTGCCTTCCACCTGTTTGAAGACAATTATCATTAGACATTATCTTTAAAAATATATGTAAATGGTGTATAATTTGTTGAGTAAAGGTTACCTTAAAGTCTTCACTAAATGCTGACAAGTCTCGCCGCAAGCGAATGTTGAATTTTCTTCCATGCGCTCGAAAATTAAATCGCAAGTCCGTCGGTGCATCGATAGAGCGACGGACGCGAGTGTGATCGTGTATGGCTGCTGTGTCATATTCAAGTGGCTCGTAATGCTCTATGTATTCACTAAGCCGCAGTCGAGGTGCTGTAAAAAAGAAAAGATTTAGTTTTATTTTAGTTAGACAATATAGTCCAAGGATAAAAGCATCTTTCTTTGAAGGCGATGAAAGCTCTGGAGCAACTTTAAATACGACAATGGGGATGTTAATGTACAATGTACATATAGAGACGACGAGGGTTTTTAAATTTATTGAGATATAATAAACTAGCGACCCGTGCTCGGCTTCGTACGGGTGTATTATTATTATTATTTTTGAAAGTTATATACACAAACCTTTTTCGTTAATCGTTTTTTCATTAGTGAAAACCGTATGAAAATCCGTTGTGTGGTTTAGAAGAACTTGGAGAAAGACAGAGGCGGACAGCGACTTTATATTATAATAGTTAGCGATTTTACTTTACAATACTACTCGTCGAACTTATGTTTAGATATAGATAGATATTATAGATAGCTACAACACATGCTTTCAGGTGAAAAGTTATAAGTACCAATTTATTCGATTATGTCAATTTGTGCTCCCTAAATCGTAATTTAACTCCGCTATTTCTATGTGACCTTTAGCTGAATTGATTATAATTTACTAGCGACCCGCTCCCGGCTTTGCCTAATATAGGTAGGTATATTAATGAGTTTTAACTAAATAAAATAAAAAAAGGAGGTTGTATATTTTTTTCTTACTTAGAATTGCCATGAATTTATTATTTATCTAATTTCAACTTTTAAGAGAGGACAGAACAATAAATTGAAAATAGGCGAACAAATTACAGAAGTCTAAAGAAAAGTTAACCAGTCGTAGACGTTGTAAAATTGCCTTTCACAAGCACCATTTTCCCGCCAAATTCTCCATTTACTTACACCCCGAGTTTGATTAAACGACAGTTGAGAGAACATTTCGATTTTCTCGGCGAGTTTTTTTTCGTGTCGTTAATTATAAACTTTCCGAAGACTTTCAATGACGCCCCAATTCGATGACAAAGGACGTGTAACTTTTGGAGGACCTTTTAACTGTAAGATATTGCCACCTTTCTGAAGATTCAAATAAAGAGAGTTTGATAGCTACTAAATGAGATGCACATGGATTCACTACGGAGCTTTGCAAGTGTAAGAGAGGCACGTGTTGCTCGAGGGCTCGGCAACGTTTTAGAAGAACATTTGAAGAGTGAAAGACACAACGACAGACGGAAGACTAGTATACAATGCAATGCGCTTTGCATAGAATTAGAAACTGTTACTATTGTACTTCTTCTTTATTATTGTAACCAACAAGCGGTTACAGATGTCAAAATAATTGTTTTTTTTGGAGTTTAGAATCGATTTGCATACAAGAAAATTTATGGGAGTAAATCAGAATTGTTACATTAATGCGTTATGTTATGCGTTATAGTAACGTTAAATTTTTTTGAATATATCTGAAGTTGCAGATATTGCGCCATCTACAGAATATTATTTAAAAAAAGAACAATGTTGTTCTTTGGCGTGTTCGAATTGTGAAAATTTAAATTTTATAATCGGTGGTAAGGAGTAAACTCCTGTCGGAGCTGACACGATTTTTTTTACTAAATGTATACCTTATCAAAGTATATACGGTGCTTATAATAAAAAACAATTTTTAAAATTCTTATATGTCAGTATGTTTGTTCCGGCTAATCTCCGAAACGGTTGGACCTATTTTGACAGGACTTCACTGGCAGATCACTGATCTTATAAGTAGTAACTTAGGCTCCGTATTTTTTTTTTAAATAAAAAATATTAAATGTATATTGTGCTGTACTGCGCGCGCCCCACGCGCGAAGCGAAGCGTAGTCGGGTTTAACTAGTTTTAAATAAAATTTAATACAATATACGATGATATGCCTTTTATATTTTCCTACGTCTTCTAATACAAAATGTCTAACGACAGTTTCACGAAACAAAGTTACGTGGTGAACGCAGCGAGCACGTATTAAGTACGAGTCGTCCAAATAAATAGGCTATTTATTCTTATTAGTCAGTCGGTCGGAGGAAAATGCACCGCGACAAAGTAACACCGTCAGTGTCGAAAACAACATAATGGTAACAAATACACACAAAACGTGACAAAAGAGTAATCGATGCACCATTTTACTTACATATGTGGGTACACAAAACGACGCAGTGACAAAAAACATTGTATGTGGTGGAATTATCTACTAGCCAGTAACCGCAAAAAGCATCATAAAACAAGTTTTTTGATTCCTTTTTTAAATTTGAATAATAATTAATTGTTTACAGAAAAAAATATGTATTATTACATAATTGAATATATTATTTTCTAGACTGGATGATTTTAGCTCATAAATCATCAGCGAAAAAATTGCTCTACTTATAACCGCTTCTTTATAAAATGCATTTTATGGCTAAAATAAGAGAAATTATTTTATATACTTTTGTTTGTAATGATTATGATATTGATGCGACAATCTGCATTTCATAATTTATTTTAATTTTGAGTAATCCCATAACATGTGCAAAAAATAGAAGGTAATGCCTGCGACAATGGCTAGCCGATTCCAAAATGACACGGTACCAAATTAAGCATTAGACTTTAATAAGCGAACCTTACAATGGACTGGAGGAAAGTCTCATCTCGCTTAGATTATGCACGCATAATCAGATCAGATCAGCCGCCTAGTTTTCCGCCCAACAAGTTTGAAACAGAGCCGCGCACCGCGGTGTTTGAATCTCATTAGGCGGTCGGACCGCTTCAAGTCAGAGAACAGAGTTTCGATCCATAAACGAAATGGACGCTGTTGTGGTAGCTTCATTTTCCTACAACCGCAATATTTGGAATTTTGTGGCTGTTTAGTGCGTACAATAAATAAGCGGTTGCATATTAAAACAAAAAACAGCTAGACGCGCAGTAAACGCCCACGTGGCTAACCGCTAGTGTGTATGTGGCCTTAGACTAAATTTGAAAATAATATAGTCGATTTTGCTGGAACCGAATCCAGCACTTGAGTTAGAGATAATAACACGAGTATAATATTATAAGAATAGAAAAATAGTCTTAAAATTTTATACAACTTTATCACATAAAGAACAATAGAGTAGGTATGTAACATGTTAAATTGAAATCTAAATATGTGTGTTTCATGCAGTTGAAACAGAAACTGCGCCCCCCCTTCCCGAGTAACGTTAACACGTCATTAATCATTTACCAAATTCATGATGGCTAGTACTGCTACACTGGCGAATGTTGTCGGTTGCAGTTGAATTTACATATTCAGGTATGTTTTGTTCAACTGTTCGTGTTACCTACAGCTTTTTGCTGTAGACATCACGCCACTAGGTCAGTGGGACAGGAGCCCCCTACAGCGCACGGGATGCGAGTACAAAGCCACGCTAATGCCAGCACTCTGTACGATTTCTTTTATTCAGCTGCTATTAGGTGGGGAGAGCTTAGCAACAAGGAGTTCTTAAGAGTCTAGGTAGTTAGTCTGTTTTGTACAAAATGTATCGTTTAAAAAGGTTTAACGAAGAAGCTTTTTGTATACATATAACATTGATATAATACGTTTTTAAGGGTTTACCTACTTCGGTAGAATATATTATAGTTTCGGACGAAATTCAATAACTTTGGCTTTGATCGATTTATTCATGTTAAGATGTCGTACATCTGCGTATTGTAAAATGTAGGCTGTGAATTTAGATATAAGTTTGTTTCTCGGGTGCCATCATCTCGTTTATTATTCCCTGAATGATTCATAAGATCTTATGCCCACACACGAATCGACACCTTTAGAGAGTAGTATTGTATTATTACGCTATGACTTTTATTTAGTATGCGATGAAAATATTTTGTCGTGCTGATGTTGTCGAGATACTTTGTGTTCTCGTTGTTTAAAAGAGAAAGCCTTCATGAAACCTTTATGTGTAATAAAAGCTTGATATTCTTATGACAAAGGTCGGCAGGCAGGCTGACAGCTAAGGCTGAAAAAACTGATTTTTATACATCAAGTGTGCCATAGAGATCGTTGTTAGCGACGTATAATCATAATTAAGGATTGTAGAAAAAGATGCAAACACACTCATCACCGAAACACAACAGCACGTGTGCTGTTTGAAAACACTGTCAAATACGAGTATTGTTCAATAAAGGAACTACTAATTTAAAGATTTTTATTTTATTGCTCCCGGCAGCTTAACCCAATTTACCGGCAATATTTACTTTATAATAATACTAGTGGCCCGCTACCGGCTTCGCACGGGTGCAATTTTTTACTCAATCCAGCTGATAAAATTACCTTACATCGCCATCTGTTAGAATCTTTTGGAACAAACAGATAAATAATTGCTGGATTGAATAGGTATCAACAGATGGCGCTATGTTAATAATATTATATAACTTGCAAAAAAATCATAAACAAAATGAGATATAAACTATCCTATCTTTTAAGTTGGACCAAATTACATATAGTTACGAAATTTTATCAGAATCGGTTCAGTCGTTTCGGACTTTATCCCGAACATACATCGTGACACGAGATTTTTATATAGTTATATAATAATAATATAAGATAATATAAGATATACAATTATTTCATAGTTACGAAATTACAAAAATATTGATATTAAAGTACACATAAGAAGAATAATAGACCAATGATAATGAAGAAAAAAAAAAAGAAAAAAATCAAATAAATTTCCAACTGCACAGTGCTCTTATACTTTCTCATTTGAAACTCTGAGGTTAGTTCCAAGTTTCGTTGCATACTAGACGTGATGAAATGGCATTGTTTCGAGAAAGTATTTTTAAATGCGAATTTTTAATGCATTTTTAATGCGGGTCTGGCTTTACCTTTAGGA
The DNA here is from genome assembly GCA_936446665.2 of Synanthedon andrenaeformis. Taxonomy (NCBI): domain Eukaryota; kingdom Metazoa; phylum Arthropoda; class Insecta; order Lepidoptera; family Sesiidae; genus Synanthedon; species Synanthedon andrenaeformis. The sequence goes on along the minus strand of OW387783.2, from coordinate 9,998,089 downwards.
GAAACGCGTTAACCTTTGTTAGAAATTAAAGTAAGAAAGCGGAGTGCCCGAGGGATTTATGGATTAGTCCTTATCCTTCGGGATTTAAAACTTGGCTGCGTGAGGGTCCAAACTTACTTTGTTGTTCGTAAGCCTTTATTATATGCAAAACATGGACTTATTCTTATCTTGAAACAGTAGGTATGTTCAAGATTCCATAGGCTTTACATTGTAGTGAATAAACCTCAAGCTCTTTGTTGAAGTGAGTTGCTTAAAAAGTATTAAAATCAACACTGAGGTTTATAGAAATATTTTTAAAGTATTAATTTGGACATTTCTTAACGTCTGTTTCATTATAACTATCATTCATCATTTCATTATCTCTAACAGTATTAGTTACATCGATGTTTAATTAGGTATAAGAACCTGATGTAGTGTAGGTATTTAATAAACTCGGGCACATTATATATATGTTAAAGTTGAAAATATTTCAGTAGCTGGAATGGCGATAACTAAACTAGAGTAAATTTAATTAGTCGGGCAGTGAATTGAAAGTGCTTTCGCCGAGCGCGAAACAAGCCCGAAAGAAGGAACTGCCCAAGGGACAGGACCAATTACTTAGCGACCAGTTACTTCGGGCACACGCTTTCGCTCGAACGACCTACTTCTATCTAAGCACTACTAGTTAAAACTTGACCGCAACAAAGTAACATTAAGTTTACCCTATTTGTTGGGCTAGCCGTAATGTTAGGCACTTAATTATACAGTGTGCTTTAAAATGTCTTTTAACAAATCATTATGAGAGAATTAATTTGGTTCTGAATTCTGAACAAGTTTGTTCTATCTATTAGATGTAGATAATTGACTTTCAGACCGATAAAATTGATTTCTTTTGATTCTTCTCGATTTGATAGGCTAGCTGTAGTGTTAGGAACTTAATTATACAGTGTGCTTTAAAATGTTTCGTCTCTTAACAAATCATCAAAAAATTAAGTAGGTTCTGAATAATGTTTATTCAGTCTATGTGTGTAGGTAATTCTTTTGATACGTAGGCCGTTACACATCCAGACGTAGTCCTTTATAAAACTCGACGCACAATGTGTCACTAATTGCCTTCGGGCATTGCACTGCACGACTTATATCCGGGACGTTATCCTTTTTATTAAATTATCATCTTGAACGAAATTGCGCTTTATTCCTTCTAAACTAGAATCATAATTCAATGGTAATTATTATTAATATTATTTTGTATAAATTTATATCACACTAGCTGTGTTCCACGACTTCACCCGCCTCGGCTTCCAAGCATCGTAACGTGATTATAAATAGCTTATAACTTTCCTCAAGAATTGAGCCTATTTTAAACTCAATTTGTAAACCAACTTTTTTTCAGTTGAGCACCATTAGGTAATCTACATTGGTTCTCGCCATTTTATTCTTGAATTTCGTCTTTTCTTATTTTAAATGGATTTAGTTATTACAGTTTCGTTTTTATGAAAAAGGGCGTGACATATAACTTTATACAGAATCGTTCTCGGTAGTAACCTAGCGTAGATTTTTACTCCGCATTGTCATTTTTTATCCAGTTACTTACATACGTACGCGTACAACATTAAAGTTGTTGGTTCATCGGAGCTATTGTTCCGAGATAGTGATTTGTACCGGTACAGGAAACGCATTGAAATGTTACCTGCTATGTGATGTGAACTCTTTGCTCGCCTCTACTGACCCAATTATATATGTCCTCCCTCCAATGAAGCCATTTGAATAAAAATATCTCTCAGCGTTGGGGACAAGTATTTTTAAACGGCTCAATGCAATGTTGCAGTGATTCATTTTACAACCTTTACTAAATAATAGTTAGTTAATATAGTAAATTATAAAATTATAAATATTACCTATTACTTAAATGTAACTAGTAATAATAATAATAAATGTAATTAGTCATGCAACTAACCGAAACGTTAAAACTTCGTAACTAAGTAGGTATATTAAAGGTAATAACTATTCAAGTAAGTAAGTAAATTTTGGCTTTAAGTTTAACGTATTGTCAAATTTAAAAAGCCTGTTTAAATTCTTAACTTATTTAGATTATAACTATACATGTGATGCATTTCATTTTTGGCACACTACGTTTCGCAGTCCTAAATCGGACAGCCCGTCTGGAGACAGGAACCACGCCCTTACAGAAGACCACCGTAGAATAACAGCATGTGTGCTGTTGTGTTTCGCTGGACCAGTAAGGAATGCCAGAGCGCATTTACCTATGCCTAATCGTTAACACTACTAAGGTAGGCAGCGAACTTGTAACACCTGTAACGTTACTTCTGTTAACAGGCGACGGTAACCGCTTCCCATCAAGTGAACCGTGAAAATTTGTTTATGAAAATGTTTGGTTATTTGTTAAAACGCAATCATACAATAAGTAAATCAGTTCAACTGATTATGATGAATATCCTACACCCACAGAGTAGTTTTATAAGTACACAAGAATGCAAATGTTTAACTTACACAATTGTACTTCCAAAGGATTATAATGAAAACATAGCCTCGTCCCGTTTGAGTGAGGATAATTTACAAAACATAGGACAACCCGGCCAACATTCCAAGCTGAACGCATGAATTCAAACAATTAAAGTATTCAGTGTGTTGTCAGTGGTATGGCATCCGTGCAAAATGTTTGTTTACGTTTGCGGGCCGCCTAACTGCGCGCCGCCCGCCCTGTGCCTTCAGCGGGTCGACGACCGAGCTCTGACTCTCCGACTCGATACTCATTTTATTCCTACATATAAAACCCCCAACCCACTGGATTCGCTTCTATATATTAATACATAGTAATACGTTATATTCACATCCTTACATATTATTTATTTATTTATTTTCAAAAGGTATACCAACAGCACAAACAATAAACTTACAATATGTATAGGCAACACAAGGCAATTTTAAGGCATACACAGATAGACTACAAACTAGAAATTAAGACGAACGATAACAAACGCATAGCAACTAAACAATCAATATTAAAACCGAAACTTAACTTAAATTATATTAAAATAAAATGATAACAAAAAGAAAGAAACCGCTCAGCTAAACAATATAGCCGTCAATTTACTCTTAACTTCCGCCGATTTACAATTAAATATATCAATAGCAGCACCCAGCCCGCCGAACAACATGTTTAGGTTCCTACTAGCCCGCCAAAGAAAACTATTCTGCCGATAATTTGAACTAGCAATTGACATTGAAATTGGGTTGTAACACCTAACCGATCTAGTGGGCACATTAAAATTAATCAGGGAGAGAATATCAGGGCAGTCCACACGACCATTAATAATATTGATTAGATAAGAAATGTCAGAAATTTCACGGCGTATATTATAAAACAAAGTACCCTGCTGAGACTGTCTGCCTGTATGTAGGGGAAAGTAGTACGTGTTGATCCCTTGGGGTAAGATGATCCTTTGCGATTGTGCTGAAACCACTAACGCCATCTAGTTTATTTCACTGGTAAAAATAGCTCTGGACACCCCCCCAGAGTGTCATATAAATATTGACACTCTGGGTGACATATACCCCAAAGGGTAGAATGTAGCGAGCCTTATTATTCATTATAAAACCAATGTTGTAATTACCTATATTCAGCAAATAAATTATTATTATTTTTATTATTCATTGCTTCCCATAACCAAAAATCCTAAATAATAGTAATGTAATTAAACTATTTTTCATCATTGTAAGTTGTCGAATTATTATTTCCTTATACTGAGGCGGGTACATATCATGATTAATAATTCTGTCTCAAACGAAGCAATTTCCGGAAAGTTCAACGAAATTAATTGTAATTAATGCTTTATTACTACTTAGTAAATTTTACTTAGTAAATTCTACTGTGCTGTTTCCTTTAAATTAAAAATAAATTTGTCCCTACGTGAAGAAGGATCGTTGATGAAAACGACTATTAGACACGATATTTATAAGCATTTTAAATATAAAAAAACCGCCCTGATTAATCTATATCAATTATTTTTTCTAATTAAAAGAGAAAGTAAATGAATCGCTCAATCTATATTTATTGCGAGTAGGTAAGTGATTCAATTATATTTTGTGCAATAAACCAAGTGACATCATGCGTCCGCTCACTGCGTCTTCATGTGAATGGCCATTGGCTATTATGCTTTACCAAGCAGTCAACAAGCTATTAATATCTCTATTGATACGTGTAGGATGACACTGTTTGTCTTTCGTATCAATAATTTCATTGTTTCTTCATTCACGATAGTTAATAGCAAGTTAATAGTGTATTTCACAAATTCAAATTATGTGCGATAGCTATTGGATTCGGAATGATGTCTGGAAAAATATTTTAAAATGTTCAATACGCACATAAGTAAATAATAGCAAAAGTTATAAGCAAATTAAGATTAGAAAAAAAAGGCAATTGTTTTTTTTGCTACTAACTTAAAATAGAAAAAAAAAATCTTAAAAAGGAGTAAATTTCCGATAAAAAACTAGACTTCTGGATCTCTATTTCCCTTATTATTAATTTTAATTTAACTCTGAATGTAGGTATTATCGTGGCCGCCTCTAACAGGGTAACTACATCACATTAAATATTTTATTAAGTATTTTTAAGTTAATTTTTTTAAAAGTTACTTTATCAAGTTTGTTTATTTTTAAAAAAGCATTTTTAATTAAATATTGTAATTTAAAAAAAAAAAAATTTAAAATATTATTTTGCAGTTCGCTTCTTGTCAAATTTTTCGTTAGTTATACTTAGTTATACCCACCCGCACTACATTATTTATAATCTATACTTTTTACTTGTTAATATTTTTTTGCAGAAACTAAAATAGTTTGTTTCAAGTGATTCATTACTATTTATTAGGTTTTCTTTATTTTATTTCAGTCTTAATATTTAATTACCAATTGACATAAAAAAGCATGAAAATTAACTATAAAAGTAGGAATTTCATTATTTGACTGTGCTGCTTTAAAGGCACTAACTTTCATTCATAAATCATGCAGATAAAATACGAAAAATAAAATGGTATAGGTATTTCCAAACTATAAATTCTTGTTCACCGTCAGCTTTATGTCGAGTGTGGGCACTTCTCGTTTACCACTTGACTCCCATCATAAAAATTTGCGCTGCGGCTAACAGAACTACTGGCGCATTGACTGTGTTCGTAACTAATTACTGGGAGTGAGTAGTGTTCATAATTAGTCAATATCCGACCATTCACGGTGAACAGAAGGATATTGTAAGCTTTACTATACGTATGAATGGAATAATAATGTTCGTTAATGATTTATTAGGCACTAGAGCTGTTGCACGCGACTTCGTCCGCGTAGGTAACTTTATTAAAATAAAAAATAAAATATAGTCTATGTTAATCGCTGATAATATAGTTTTCTATAGGTGAAAGAAACTTTAAAATCGATCCAGTAGTTTTTGAGTTTATTCATTACAAACAAAAATACAAGATCAAAATATTAGAAGATTTATATACAGGGTGTCCCTGGAAGTATGGATCAAATCAAACAAGAGCATCGAGGGATCAATTCTGAACATTTTAGGCCTAAAAGTTCTTAATCGATTTTGTATGGTTAAAAAGTTATAATCATTTATTACTTTTTTTCCTTGTATTCACTAAAGACGACAAAAAATTTAATAAAAAAATTATTTGTAGGCCTATCGGCGTCATTTTTTTTTAGTATGCTACAGAAAAGTGCACCTTTCCAGGAATGGTATTGAACTGTAGCAAATAAACATATGTAAAAAATAAATAAACATTTAATGTACAAAATGAACTTTGACAAAATTTTGTTCAATATTTAAGCCTTTACTGTAAAAAAAAAATGTTATGTAGAAAATTGGCCACATATCACAAAAACTTGTCTGTTTTCTGCAGATTCCGGTGACATCAAAAAGACTCGGTTATTGTTATAATTTAAGAAGTTGTGATGGTATTTGTACAAAAAGTCTCGATTTCAAATTTTTTTTTTCAAGATTATTTTCAGTCAGACATGGTTTACTATCATTATTAAATATTATTTAAAGTTTGTCTGAGTACTAGACCTTAATAATAACAGTTTAAATGAAATAAAAGAATTTTTTTGTAATCATCATCGATGTTTAGTAATCATATAATATTTCATTATTATGGTCTCAAAGCGGCAAAAAAGCGGGGGTGAAGGAGGTAAGGGACAGCGAACAAAGGGAACACTCACAAACGCTGGTAGAATTTCTTTAGTGACCCGCTTGCAGCTTGTAACTTACGTGCTTATTTCATATTTCTGTGTGTTCTTACGATATTTAACCGATTTTTGGATTTTTCTTCTTGGATCTCTTTTTTGCTTTTATTTTGGACACTGTTTGATTTGGTTGCATGTTACACTGTTGCACTGTACGTACATGTTGCACTATTTGATTGGAAAATGCATATCTGCATATTCACGACTATTATATGAAGTCATTTTGACGCAACCAAATCAAACAGTGTCCAAAATAAAAGCAAAAAAGAGATCCAAGAAGAAAAATCCAAAAATCGGTTAAATATCGTAAGAACACACAGAAATATGAAATAAGCACGTAAGTTACAAGCTGCAAGCGGGTCACTAAAGAAATTCTACCAGCGTTTGTGAGTGTTCCCTTTGTTCGCTGTCCCTTACCTCCTTCACCCCCGCTTTTTTGCCGCTTTGAGACCATAATAATGAAATATTATATGATTACTAAACATCGATGATGATTACAAAAAAATTCTTTTATTTCATTTAAACTGTTATTATTAAGGTCTAGTACTCAGACAAACTTTAAATAATATTTAATAATGATAGTAAACCATGTCTGACTGAAAATAATCTTGAAAAAAAAAATTTGAAATCGAGACTTTTTGTACAAATACCATCACAACTTCTTAAATTATAACAATAACCGAGTCTTTTTGATGTCACCGGAATCTGCAGAAAACAGACAAGTTTTTGTGATATGTGGCCAATTTTCTACATAACATGTTTTTTTTTACAGTAAAGGCTTAAATATTGAACAAAATTTTGTCAAAGTTCATTTTGTACATTAAATGTTTATTTATTTTTTACATATGTTTATTTGCTACAGTTCAATACCATTCCTGGAAAGGTGCACTTTTCTGTAGCATACTAAAAAAAAATGACGCCGATAGGCCTACAAATAATTTTTTTATTAAATTTTTTGTCGTCTTTAGTGAATACAAGGAAAAAAAGTAATAAATGATTATAACTTTTTAACCATACAAAATCGATTAAGAACTTTTAGGCCTAAAATGTTCAGAATTGATTCCTCGATGCTCTTGTTTGATTTGATCCATACTTCCAGGGACACCCTGTATATTAGTATAGATAGATGTACGCTACTAACACATGTGGTATCATTTTTTCTAGGAAAATAGCAGCTGTTTTAAATTGTAAAATAACACAGCCTTGACAAATAATAATATTTTTGTTATCGGAAACATGCAACAGAAGTCTGACTGTAGCATGACTAAGCTTTTCAAAGTTTTTTACACGCTAATAGCTAACGTTAACGTTTATATGTATGACGCATTGTGAAGTCAGCTAAGTCTGAATATAAAAAAAATATGATTGAACCAGAATCTTAGAAAACATTACTCAGATACGTAGGACTGCACGTCAGAAGTGAAAACGTATCTTCACAAAAATAATTGTATGATATTTTAAATTCCTTAGCATTATCGAATTAGGTAAATACGATTATTATTGATCACAAGAAATACAAGAGAAAATATATGACACTGGCACACTATACAATTAAAAAGAACATAATTATTTAACATGAACTTCATAATGACAAACCATTAAAAAGGTTTGATGTTGATATGAAACTATTTTATTGGTCAGAGGTGTATATCATAGTGATTATCATATCTAGTAAGTTTACTTTCATATGCAGTTGTCTGCTTAGTACTTATATACAGAGCTGTCAATTACACGGTTACATTACATGTCGCGAGTTCAATAATTTTATCCCATCTCAAAAGTTGTTCTTTTTTTAAATTATATTAAATTAATATCTGAAAATTACTACATTACATTACGTTACATGACAATGTCGTGAGTTCAATAATTTTATCCCATCTCAAAAATGCCCAACGCGCCTAAAGAGGTTTTCACTTCAAAAAAAGATAACTATTACACAGTCACCGTAGAGATCGTATCTGAAGCACAATGAACAAGATAGTTATTGGCGTTGGGCTATGACTTCGCCACGTCATGCTCAACGAAGCATAGCCAGCCTCCAAGGCTGCAGCACGCTTAACAACTTCGCATCAACGTAATATGCCCTTATTTTTTTCTTATTTTCATATTACAATTGTGATTCATTATGTTCTGTTAAATAATAATATAAATAACCTCTGTAAAATCTGAATATGATTGTTTTGATTGTAAGGCTGAAATGTTCCAATCGGTTGGACTAATATTTACATACTAGCTATAAGTTCAGGAGAAGAAATAATTACTGCAATCTTACCCTGCATTTAGTTAAAAGTTACGATACCGGTAAGAACAGAAGAACTTCTGCCGAGTTAGCTAAGCCATATTATAAGAATATTTTCTCTAGATATCTGTTGATACAGGACCACAGAAAATAATTCTACTTTTTAAAACTTTTGTAATTATTCTTAGTCTCATTTCCTGTTGAAGGCTCTTTTTTTTATTAGAGATGGGTTTGCTCTTGGCCAACAACCAACTGTGTAGCAAGGATGAGGCCTATGATGGAGCGAGCTCACCCAGAACTTTGAAAAGATTTGGGTTAACTATATGAGCTCTGAAATACAGACGCCGGCAGGGATACAGCTTACATATATTATGTAAGTACATATTACACATAACTATTTACATACATTACATATATACATATAGTTATAGAATATAGCTTACAATACAGGATACAGGATAAATACAGCTCCTACTTTGTTTTTATTTTTGCAGTATTTTATTGTACAGTTAAAAAAATACTTAAGATTTTTTTCTCTTTTTAGCAAACTAGTTATCATAACATATTTTACAAACAAAAAAATTGGCGGTAAAAACTATTTTCGATAACTTAAATTAAAATAACGATCGAAGGAAAGTTTATAATTAAGAGCCATGCATTATGTAAAAGATTATTTTAGATTTAAGTGTCATTCAACTAAATCCTTGGCAACAATAAATCATTAATTCTTTACAAATGTAAAAGGTTTTATTTAGTCTCTTTTTATATTACTACTAGCTGGTGCCCACGACTTCGTCTGCGTATATTAAAATATTAAGTAGCCTATTCTGTGTCCCGTACGTCCAAATGCTTATCTACCAAGTTTCATGAAAATCAGTTAATTCGTTTCAGAGTTATGGAGGAACATACATACATACAGAAAAAAATTCTAAAAATAGTCAATTTAGTTTCAGTATCATGTATAGAGCCTATAAACACGATATCTCTGAAAACAAAGTAACTTAGTTACTCCACGACCGACCCTTACAGATTTATTATTAGTAGGTATATATATATATATATATATATTGATTTCTTATAACAAAAATTAAAACAAAATCTTTAATTTCAAGCGCTTTTTATTAAAATCCTCTTTTAAAAAATACGTTCAATCTGAATACATAATTTTTTATCAAATTGACCTTCGCATAACTTATGAATTGATTATGTATATGACGACGCGAGCGTGATCTTGACTTCGAATGAAAGCTTAACGTATATCAAAGCATACGAAGTCTTTAATTTATTTGCCGCTTATAATAAAATATTTATTAAATGTAAGCTGTGTTTATAATTTATAGCTACCATAAATCATAACATAATACGATAAGAGATAAAACAAAATCTAATAACAATTTGATTGATAACCAAGTTAGTGAATCCGATAGCAAGTCAACGAAAGTCGTGCTAGACAGTTTTAATTAAAAAATTTTTAAATGGAAAAATTTACAAAAATATTTTATGAGAAGTAGTTAAAGCAAGGAGGTGTAACAAACAAACAAACTCACTGTAATTCGAAAGCAACTGTAGTGGCACACGCAATTAAAGAAATCTGTGCTCCCACTAGCACTAAAAGTAATATATCGTACTTAAGTTTATTTTTCAAGTATTTACCGAACTACTTGACTCGAAGTTTATACCGAAGTCATAAACATTATAAAAGCAGTCGTCAGTTAAATGCATAAATTAACACTTATTTTCCTAAATCTGATTGTCGGCTTTTGGTGCAGTTTCAAAGACTTGTTAGATATATTTTAAATCCATAACTAAATTTGTAAAATAAAGCTAATAGAACTTGTTTGTTTCTTTGTTTAGTTGAACGCGTCAAACTCTGGAGCCACCAGTCGAATTTAAAAAAAATATTTTTTGCATGTTAGCCTAGTTCTTGAGGAAGGTTATAGGCTATTTAATTTATAATCTTAGAATACGCTGACTTAGAAGCCGAACAAAAAGTAAAGTAAGATAGAAATTTAAGAGAAAACGAAGCAATAGCGCGTGCGGGCGATGAGATGCGGTGCGACGTGTGGTCAATGGCAGAAAGCGATAGCCCGCCCAACAAGAAACGAATATTACCGAGAAGAGCCGGTACCGGTAATATTCGCGACATATACCTTTCTTTGTTATAAATTTAACGGGGGGTGAAATCGCGTGACACAGTTAGTGTCTATACATATTACCAACGGTTCCTAGGTTTGGCCAAATATAATTTTTAATTTTTCTATGTTCTAAACTAAGAAAATCCCATAAGGGATGAATCCTTAGTTAATACTAGTCCCTATACTTTAGTTAGGGGGTTAGATTAGACTCTATGTACTTTAGGTGCCAAGCTAGTTCCATACAAATTTTCATTTAAATTGGTTCAACGGTAAAGGCGCGAAAACATAACAAAGACAGCCAGACAATGTTACTTTCGCATTTATAGTATGGATCGTAGGCATTGTTACGTATATTGATGTAACTGATGAGACAATGACAATGCTCCGCTGCTCTTCACTGGCGATCTAATTGCAAACATTAATTAATATGAGTCATGCATTTACACTTAGTTAATGCATACAATGTAAAAAAAACTGTTGGTCAAAAAAGTAATAGTTACACAAGAGATTTACACTACTTTATAGAGCGAACTTTGTATTTACTTGAAAACTTATTTTATTATTTGAAAGGTACATTATTCTAAATGGATGTGGGCTATTATACAGGGTGACCCAAGAAGTAGTGATATAAAAAATCTAGGAGGTAGAGGACCTCGAGGGGTATCCGAATCACCCCCATGTATGTTCTGCGATTTTTCGTATTTTCCGAGTTATGATTTTTTTTTAAATTTTTTACCTAACGCTGAGTACCACGAGGTTTTTAATTATTGTGACATGAATTATTGTGATAGATGCCTGATTTTTTTATTTATAGTAAGCTGATGGACAGGCTAATACGGCTCAGTAACATTTACTATCATTAGATCTTGGCAAAGGGTCAAAAAAATTGAAATAACAAAAAAAATAAAAATTAACGCAATATTTTGCTCAACTTTAAAGACTTTTTAAAAAAAAAGTGTACATAAAAAAAATTGTCGTACAGATTTCAAAAACTTCCTCTATCTGTGAAGTAGCTATCCTGCAAATTTCATTGGGCTACTCATAAGGCTTCATAAAAAAAAATGAATCTAAATGTAGTAGGGTCAATGTTCCTATTGGCAAACACTTTCAAAAAATCACCCGTCTTAGTTGAATAAAAAAATTACTACAGACTATGATTTTATTTATAATCTCGCCACTCTTACTGAACGAACTTATCGATAATTAATATACATTATAACTAATTCTAAAAGATTAAATCATGTATTGCTTTGAAATTTAGGGCATGTTTTCCATTACCACATGACATTTCTTAAAATTTCATGTTTTGGGACTAATGGCAAACATGTTATTCAGTAAATAAAGGCATTACCTCAGTTTTTTTAATGGGTACTTATGCCTATGCCATTTTTACAATTCTGTTATTAAGATCATAGACCTCGGAATAAAGAAAACTAATTTTCAGAACAATAGCAAACATAAATATTTTGCAGTACAAATGACTGTGGGGTAATGGTAAACAAAATTATGCAATTGTAGGTTAATGGAAAACGGGTACATACATTGCAAGGCAAATTATTAAGAATAAATGTAAACAACAATACCTTATGTTTCAAAATGTATTTTTCTAGAACAAACAAAATTTAGGCACAAAATTTGTAGGATTTAAGAATTATTCAAAACTAAAATAATCAAAATTTAAAAATCAAAAAGTCTGGTCGTACAGGTGTATGTATGACCAATGTCATACATACTTCATGTGGATTGTGCAGGTGTAATAACACCATTAGATTAAAACTTATAAACTAAGCTCTCTCAAAAATTGGTAAGGGTTTTTCAAATGTATATAAAACACGCAATCCTTTCATACATAATTTTGGTTCAGGCACTATTCCTTCGATATCACTTAATTTTATAGAGGCGACATCGTTATCCTGCATTTGGAATTTTTTACCCGACTCATCAATACATTTCAATGAAGTAATCCTTATGTTATCGTCTTCTTCATCGTCAATATCAATGTTATCAATAACACATAAGTATTTATATGTTGTTGCAAGTCTTTTGCCACCTTTGAATTTTGCTATTATAAAAGTACCATTTTTAAGATTTTTATAATTGGCTTCAGTTATGTAACAGGTCTCCTTATCATCCTTGTTATACTCTTCTTGTGGGTTATATACAGACTCATCACTTTCAACATATTCCACAATATCATCACCCGAAGAAGATGAAATGGACCTTTTCCTTTTCTTCTTTTTAGCATCACCTGTAGCACGTCCCTTGTCTGTTTGTTTTCTTTTTTTCGGCACACTTTTCATTTTTCTACTTTCCTCAATTTCTTTCAGTCTGTTTAAAACGTCATCATTTGTCAAAACTTCCCCATAAGCTTCACGCTTCAGCCTTACTCCTGTTTGAAACTTTTTGACTGGTTTTTTAGGTTTAGTATTTATTTTAACACCAAAAATCTCTGATAATTGATTCTTTGTTGGCGAAATGATTTCTGGGTTAATTCGTGGCAATTTACACAATTTCGGCAAAATATGGGTTACTATTGCGTCTTTCACCGGAGTGGAAATTTGAGAATTGTTAACTACTTTAACTAGCTCTTTGACAAAAAACAATCCTGAACTTCTATCTTCGGCTGATAATTCAGAACATTTTTCTTTCTCCTCATGTTGCAAACATAAATCAATAGAATTTCTTTGTGGAATGTCTTGTATTGATTCTGATTGTGCTATATTTTGCAAAACTGTTGAACTATTAGAGGGAACATTAGCGGGCTGCAATGAAAGCTCACTTACTTTTTCTGCTCCTGAACTCTTTGATAGGATTGGACCCGACGATCGCGGTGGTGAATTTTCCACACAACCCTGGTCTATGGGAGTATCAACATGATCCGTAAGAATTGGTATATCATTAACATGATTCGAAGATATGGATGTTTGGTCATAATTTGGATATATTCTCATTTCGTCAACGTGATGAGAAGACATTGCTATTCCATTAACTGGATTTGTTGGTATTTCATTTGTGTTAGAATCTATTGCCAAATTGCTTGCTCTTTTATACTCTTTATAGGCTTGTAGTTCAGTTGCGTCAAATTCGGTCTCTGGTATTTTAGAGGGGTCCCATGGAAATATTCCAGTATTTTGAAAACCAGATCTAATATTAGACGCTAACATAGTAGTTTGCCATACATTTGACAATATTTCAACAAACTTATCTTTTGTTAATCGTCCACTACCTTGACCCATTTGCTCCTTTCCATATTCAACTAGCTTTTTGTCCCAAGCATATTTAATTGGTTTGAATACGCATCTATCTAGGGGCTGTATTCGATCGGTCAAATGACTCGGAAACTTTATAAGGACAATGTCGTTCTCTCTAGAAGCTTCTATGAGTCTAATACTAATGTGACTCTTATGCCCATCATATAATAAAATTGCTTTTTGGTTAGGCAGCCCTTGTTCAGTTCTAATTTTATTAACGTGGTTAATAAAGCCCTTTGTAAACCATTCATAAAATTGTGGCTCCTCCATCCAGCCATTTTTACTAGTAGGTACCATACAGTTCCACACATGGCTAATGGACTTACCCAGCGTGGTTGAACAGCAGCCCCTTTAAAAACTATCAATGGAGGTAAGTAATTGCCATCGGCTGATACGCAAGCAAGCACAGTTGTAGATGCACGCCCTGAACCTCCAGAAACTCTGACAAGCTGCTTACCCCTTTGACCAATGCCTCTTACTCTACTAGGATCGTGGTTAAATCCAGTTTCATCTGCATTAAAAATAAATGCTGGTTTGTCCATAACTTTGCATTCATCCATAGCTTTTTTTAATTTATCAAAAAAGTCATAAATTATAAATGGTTTTCGGGCATCCATTCTTACCTTTTGCAGGTGTTCAGGTTTCTTTAAAGATAGCTCCAGATGTCTAGCCATAAAATTTCTGTACCAATGTTCCCCTGGTATATTGTTTTTAAATCTTGTTTTTATGTTATGCGCAGATACAAATTTGCCAATTAGTTCTAGTAATTCGGTTTTACTGCATGGATACCCGGCCTCTGATCTTATTCTTATGATATCAGCTATGTAATTTTCCATCTCAGAAGTAAATGTTTTTGGTGCACCTTGTTTACCCTCTATTGGAACAATTTTACCCCGCTTTCCCTTGATCCTATGAAATATGACACCAACGGGAACTTTATGGTAGTCGGACGAATCGCGATACGTTCTTTTCTTATTTAAAACATCTTCTACGGCTCTTCTAATATCAGCTGGAGTGCATTCCGGGTCATCTTTTTTGCGTATATACTTTTTCGGCATAATTAGTCTGAAAGTCAAGATGTACCAACATAAAATAATTATTACCCAAAAAGAATAAGTAAATAAATGTCTTCACCTAACAGAAATACTTCATAAAATATCCACAGACTTAAAATCTATATCCACTTAATTATCATAACCATAAAATAAGAACAAAATAAAATGTTTGCCTTTAACCTTCACCTGAACCATAAGAGCAAATTCACTTGTTTACCAATAGTCTATGTGTTTGCTTTTACTCCAATCTTGTTTGCCATTAAGCTCTTTGTTATAAAATTACTCCAATTATGGCAGCCATTTTTTCATTGAAAAAGTTATCAATTACAAATTATAAGCAGCAAAAAACAAAGATGGACTCTTTATCTACTAAAAATAAAATAAATGAGATGTTTCTTACCTTAAAAATTGGTGATTAACTCACTTTAATAACAACTGTAATTTGAAATTACTTGGAAAAAACTGGATTTTTTATAAGACGTAAATACACCGCAACGACTCCCTATTTTCTTTCACTTCAAAATGGCGTCGCTTGCCAATGAACTATAGAGTTCGGAGGCGATAAGAACGCGTTCATATTAAGCAGAAATTTTATACCACAAACCTTGTTTGCCATTTGTCCTGTTTGCCATTAGGTACATTGACCCTAAGTGAAAAATTCAAATTTCTTAATTAAAATTGAAAAGTAATTAAAACAATGCAAAACAAATCAAAAAGTGTTTATAACGTAATATTATTATAAAAAGTTTTCAAAATGGCCGCCCTGTTGCTCAATACACAAACGACATCGCCGGAAGAAGCTACTTTTCAATCGCCTGAACGCCATCCTATTATTTTTAACAGTTTCTTCTGCTACTCTCAATTTTCTTCTTAACTCCTCCAAATTGCGGCATTCTCTTGCGTAAACAATACTTTTGTAGTCAGGGACTGATCAAGAGTTCTGACTGCCCTAGGCTAATTATGAGGACGCGCCCCCGCCAGGTGTGTTACGGTCGGCCTAAAAATTAGTATATTAGTTTTGACTTTGTTTGCTAGTGTGAAAATTTTAACATGGTTCATACTACCTATAAAAATTTTCAGATCGATCTGCAAGCGAAACTAACGTTGTCCTTTAATCTGCACGACATTTAACCTTAGGGTGGCAAACCCTAAGGTTAAATGTAATATTATTGCAATAGCATATTGAAGTTATTAAAAAGAGTTTATTTAACTTTTGTTACTCATAAGGTGTCGTGGCTGAGTGGGCTGTTACGTGAAGTGTTAAGCCGGCGTGCGTTAGGGTCTTAGATTCGAATTTTCGCTAGGGTTTAATTATATATTTATTTAAGTGAAAAATGTTAAGATACATAAGTGTCGAGACAAAATCTAAAACAAATCCGAATAACATAAAAAACGGAGTGTTGAGTAAAATTTTTATTTTTATTTTTTAAAAACGTTCGAGTCAATAAATAGCTTTCACTGAAATTATTTGTAGCAGTTATACTATCCATTTTATAATAAAAACATTTCTTTATTTTGAAATAATATTTAATTACATATTCATAATAACTCATTTTCTAAGGCTAAATAATATATTTTATAGTTACTACGATATGATTTCATGCTCGCCAGTGAACGCACAATTATCTACTATATATTTTTTAATCTCTAATAATTAATTCGTTAGGAAGTTACAAAATATTTATTTAAAAGTATTAAATATTTTATTGGCAATGGGCTATCAAATCATTTTGTTGGCGTAAATAAAATTTAGTTGTCAGAAGAGTTTTTTTTTCTCAGTGTAGGGTAGATGCAATGATGCTAGATAAATAGCGCATGCGAAGACACGATTAAGGTTCGTTCAGATCTACAGACATTGAGCGTGCCAGACACGTGGCGTGGCAGACAAAATAATATTCTTTTATACACTTTATAAATATATATTCACATCTAGCGAACGCGAGCGGAGTGTGTCCGCGCAGACACGGGCCGGGGCCGGCACCGGCCAGCATTCTCAACAAGAATGTTTTGTCTGTGCCGGCGCGTCTGTGCGTGTCTGTGGCAGTCGCGCGGCTAGTATGAATGTGATCACCGACACGGACAGACGTTTGGTTATTTTTCATTCAACGGCTTGGTGGAGAAACATGAAAAACGAAAAATTAACATTTTTGTATGATATGTGCGATCGCAGGTACAGTGACAATACAAAAAAAGATGACGCATGGAAAGAAATAGCAACAAAACTTCAACTTTCATGTAAGAAGGAATTTATTTACTTATGAAAAATCTTGTTATTTTAGATTGCTCCTGCAGGCGAATTAAAAAAATGAGTAAGTTTGTCTGACATCAAAAGCGGTAGACTGACTACTCCCGCCTTGCCTTGGTAAATTTCTTAAATTACTAACAGTTGTATTTTCGCTTGCATGGGCATTGTTATATTTTATAAAATTGTGGAGAATGCAGGTAGTCATTATTACCTTGTCTGCATTTTCGGGTTTGAGTTGGATTCTCCTATTATACAAACGAAACTTTTGGGCTAACTGTCCAAATGCATTTTCTACTACCTTTCTTGCACGTGACAATCTGTCATTAAAATATCTTTTGCATGGTACATGTGTTTGAGGCTGTGGGTAGGGCCGCATAAGATACGTTTTTAGAGGAAATGCTTCATCACCTATAATAACATGCGGTATCAGCACTTCAGTACCGGGTAGGCATTTTTCTTCAGGTACATTTAAAATATTTTCCGCCATAGCTTTTCCAATAGTTGAATTAGAGAATATTCCCCCGTCACTATTTTTGCCATATGCACCTATATCCACACATATGAATTTATAATCGGCATCAACGATCGCCATTAAAACTACCGAAAAAGTTTTTTTATAGTTAAAATACAGAGAACCACTGTTGGCTGGAGCTGTTATAACGACGTGTTTGCCATCTATGGCACCAAGGCAGTTAGGAAAGTTCCATACATTCCAAAATCGTTCTGATACTTTTAACCAATTTTCTTTAGTAGGTAGTGGCATGAATTCTTCTGTCATTTCTTGTATGATAGCAGTACAAACTTCTTCAATTATTTTATGCACAGTGCTCACACCAAGTCGATAGCTGTATGCTATGGTTAGGTAAGAGTCTCCGGTTGCCAAAAACCTACAATAAAATTAAATAGATTATTTTTTATTTTAGATGGCGAGTGCAAGAAAGCTTGGGCTTTATTACGTGATGCTTCAGGCGTGCCATAAAGAAACAAAAAGACACGAAAAGTGGACAAGCTAGCGTATCTAAGAAAAAATGGAAATATGAGGACGAGATGTCTTTTTTATTGCCGTATTTTATGGAGAGACCAACTATTAACAATATTCCAGCTAACCATAAAGACGTAGACAGTGATACTGAAAAAAAATGCTCTTATGCAAATGATCAAGAAAGGTCAGCTTCTCCTGAAGTACAAAAAACTCCACTTCCAAAGCGGGCAAAAAACATCGAAGCAAATTTGACCCAGCCATCTACTTCCAATAATACTTCTAAGTCATCTTTCCGTCATCGCAAAGCAATGACACAACATATTCCTACTAATGAAACTCCATCAAACACGCTAATGAAATTTATATTAGAAAATAAAAAAAAAACTAATGATATCCAACAATTTTTTGATAGTATCTCTACCACAGTACAATCTTTCCCTCCTCGAGATAGAGCAATTGCAAAGGCTAAAGTATTTACAGTGATATCACAAATGGAGATTGAAATTCTAGAAAGACATTCAAGTACCCATTCCGAATATGTAAGTTCACCTGCATCGTATGAAACGCAGATGCCAGAAACACCAAACAACTTTTATATCACACAAATGGCAGATCCGCAATCACCAAGATTACTAGAATTGAACAACAATTCTGAATCGGTATTACAAGGATTTAACAATGTCCAAGAACCAGTAACTACACGAAGACTGGATAACGTCCAAGAAACAACATATACAGTTCAAAACTATTTAACAAACTATGACCCAAATTAAAACAATTTGCTAATAGTGATAAGTTTATCAGAACCAGTTTTTTTGCCAACGACGTTAAAAGGTTAAAATAAGTGAGCTTAAGTAACTTTTGTATTTTTTATTAAATAAAGGTCTTACCTCAAACAAACTGCTACTTTTTCTCGTGGTGTTAAAGCCTCTTTAAACTTCGTGTCTTGCTTAGTTATCACTGGTTTAATTCTACTTACAATGGTCTCAAACTCATATTTACTCATCCTAAAATATTTAAAGAATCTGTCCTCATCATCCACAAGCTCCTTGTATAATGTGTAGAATTCTCCTTCTTTTTTTCGTTTTAAATTCATGGGATGCACTGCAAACTTTCTTTTTCTTTGTTGTTCTTCTACACGACCCGTTTCTTCCTGTTCTAGTAAAATTGCCATCACGGCTAGTTCTTCTATCGAAAAATTGCGGAACATGGTAAGCACGTGCACTTTTTAGTTTGTCTGATAGCGTTTGTACATGCCGGATGCGCAGATGTGAAAACTTTTGTCTGTGCGGTGTCTGCCACGTTACGTGCTGGGAACGCTCAATGTCTGTAGATCTGAACGAACCTTTAAGCGCGCCCCTCCGATTCTCGCGCCCTAGGCTGCAGCCTAATTAGCCTAAGGGTTAATCAGGCCCTGTTTGTAGTATCCCCACACGAAAAAGTGTATTGGGTTCAGGTCGGGTGACCTTGGAGGCCAGGCTATCAGGCAGGCGTCACGGCAGCGGGCGCAACGACCAATCCATTTTTGATTGAATTTTCGATTCAAATGGTTTCTTACTTCTAAAGCATAATGGCATAGTGCACCATCACACTGCAGTACCATGTTTCTGCGCGTCTCTAGGTCAATATCTTCAAGCAGCAGAGGCAGATCATTGCGTAAAAAATTTAAAAATTGATTACCGTTCAAGCGGTCTGGCAACTGAAAGGGTCCGATTAGCTGACCGTTAAGTATGCCAGACCAAAGGTTTACACTAAATTGCTCTTGAAACGTGGATTCTCTTTTTAAATTTGGGTTTTCAATTGACCATGAATGAGAATTGTGCATATTAAAAATCCTAAAATGAGATTCATCCGTCCACAAAATTTGGTTAAAGAAATTTTCATTCTCGGCTTGTCTCCTTAGCATTTCTTCACAGAATTTAATTCGTCGGTTGTAATCTTCTGGTTTCAATTGTTGCACTTTTCTTATGTGGAACGGATGATATCCTACGCTCCGTAGTGTGCGATGTACCCGCGATTTAGAAATTCCGGTACGTTGTTCCACAAGTCTTACACTAGTCGACGGTTCTCTGTCTACGTCTTCGACAACCGCATCTACTACATAAGGATCCGGCATCATAAACGTACGGCCAGGTTTGGTTCCTGGTGAACGACCTTCCATATACGCATTACGTACTCTTAAGATCATTCGGTAGTCAGGAAACCGCTCGGGTTGAGGTCCTCCTCTTTGTTCCACGTGTTCCTGGTAAAGTCTTGCAGCTTCTGCCGCGTCCCCCCTCGCATAACCATAATAGTAATGCATTTCTGCGTAGTCACGTGAAGTAAACATGATCCAAAGTCAAGTCCAAGTAAGCCAAGTCGTCGAGTCCAGAGTACAACACTAATACAAATCGTAAAGCACGTCGAAGTCCGAGAGAAAAGCCAAAATTATAAGAGAAATGAACAGTGAACAGATTCAAGACAAACGTAGGCACAGGTTGCAAGCAAACAAGTAACTAATTTGAAAGCATACACAATCGCATCCCATTTTTCGGTCTTTAGTCTCCTATCCCTGTCTCTCTAACGATGACTTAAGTACTTTTATTTGTCATCTCTTTTCGGCATTTAACGGACGGTCATACAACAAAGGGCCTATTGCATTGTTTAATAAACGGTCCGAGCAGGTAAGAATATCGGTACCCCTTACTTGCCCTTACCTCCTGTCGACAAAAATAATTCCAAAATAATGATTATTCTGACTCAAGGTTAGAGACCTGTGCTCCAGCATGAAAAACATTAATAGGTTGTTGAAAGATTAAATTATCGACCAGTTTACTAACATTTTGTCAATTTCTGAAAATTTGAATTTTTCACTTACTACATTTAGATTCATTTTTTTTTATGAAGCCTTATGAGTAGCCCAATGAAATTTGCAGGATAGCTACTTCACAGATAGAGGAAGTTTTTGAAATCTGTACGACAATTTTTTTTTATGTACACTTTTTTTTTATGTACACTTTTTTTTTAAAAAGTCTTTAAAGTTGAGAAAAATATTGCGTTAATTTTTATTTTTTTTGTTATTTCAATTTTTTTGACCCTTTGCCAAGATCTAATAATAGTAAATGTTACTGAGCCGGATTAGCCTGTCCATCAGCTTACTATAAAAAAAAATCAGGCATCTATCACAATAATTCATGTCACAATAATTAAAAACCTCGTGGTACTCAGCGTTAGGTAAAAAATTTAAAAAAAAATCATAACTCGGAAAATACGAAAAATCGCAGAACATACATGGGGGTGATTCGGATACCCCTCGAGGTCCTCTACCTCCTAGATTTTTTATATCACTACTTCTTGGGACACCCTGTATACTACAGACTTACAATTGCTGGAAATTTCTAATTTCCAATTATTTTCAAAAAAATCGCAAAATTAGTTTAGTTCGTCTATTTTATTATCATGAAGAGCGGTAGGAGGGGTAGACTGAGAGTCCACTTGGTATTTCTTGATGTTAAGATCGACAGACAGACAGACGGTCCACTGGATGGTAAGTGGCTATCGTCGCCACAACAAGCAACGCCACAGGTGCTGCAAGTGCGATGCCGAACCATAGTAGGATTAAGGACGAGGGATTGGGATGGGATAGGAAAAAGGCCTCTGACAATTCTCTGCATTCTGGTTATCGCTGGCTAACCACGGATATAAACAAAATAAACAGGTGGACAAAAATATTGTGCTGAGTCCGTTAGGATCAAGAAAATGGAAAAGGGAAAAGAAGAAGGGAATGGGCAATAGGACATTCCTTACTCAGATACCTACGATAACACTATAAGAGAATGCCATTTCTTTCTACGAAGTAGACAATGTGTCACTACATTTTGTAAACAGTAAAAGATTATATTGGTCCGTAAAAACATACCTACTTTTTGATCTTGTTCGAAACTCAATCGAACAAGAGTTTCCCCAGTTGAACTTAATTCCTTTTCCGGTATAGCGTTAGGATTATAGCAAGCTATATTAAGGCTACGGGAGTCATAAAGATTTTACGGCGCCACTTTGTAAAGAATTGCCGGGTTGACTTATAGTTTTATGCTTTACAAGTAAAACATCGATCGTTTTTAGACTTTACCATCTTTTAAATTCTTCAAACTACCTACATATTATTTATTAATGTTAAGGGCAAGCCACAACAACAATAATGACTGATAAAATAAGCTAGTTTTATCCGACATTACGGAAGTAACTAAATAATGTACATTACCCCAGTTACAAAGGTTCCCAAACTGTTAAAATTACCTAAATTACGGCAGAATAATTAAAAATTACCACTAAAATCCAACAGTGTTACCACATCGGGTTACATTTACACAATTTAAATTACACGTGTAAATTGTTTCAACTTTATCAAATAATTAATGTACATTAGATAGGTACATAAAAATCTATTTTATGTCCGCGACTGCGTCTGCGAATCTTTATAAATTATAGCCCATGTGTTATTAAGCTTAACGTCTCATATAAATGTTTAGATAATTGTTTTTTAAACATTGATGCCACACTGTTATTTGTGTTTTAATATTTCAGCTTATCCAATTGCTACTTGTCGAAGTTGGCATGAATTATCTTTATAATCTTCCCATAACTCGTTTAGCGCCATCTAAACTATCAGTGAAAGAAACTGTTTTCGCGTTTAAGTTGAAGGACGATTGTTTATAAAACGTGTTTAAATAACAGTACCAACATTAGATCCACGCACATTTTACGAGATCAACGAGCCCAACTACATACGCTTCTTTGCTCTTTTGCCCTCGATAGTCTATATGTGCCGGTATGGCAGTAACTGGCAACTACAGTGATCGCTTGGCAGTCGGACGAGTGTTGGACAGTGAGTAGAGTTGGTAGAGTGCGTTTGTAAACGGCTCACGTCACGATGGTCTTGACCTCGTCGGTTCAACGAACGCCCCCGTCACAGCTTGCGCGCACTGCTCGATGCGTCAACCGTACCTATCTCCGGTGCATCACTTGTGTGCGCCCGCTTAATTAAAATCCTTATCACTACATTATAACTTTATATATTTTTTTCAAAGTGCGGATCGCTGGGCACTACTGCAAAGTGGGTCGAGATTGCTCTAGCTACGTGTAGCTAGAGGCGTTGCATAATACCTATAACTACTATAATCGTCGGGCCATAACAAATGACCACAGAAAATTTCGAAAATTCAATTGGTTGCTAAATCTCGACTGAAAGGTAGGTATTAAACATTTAATTTTCTCCGTATTGTACATACTATTATAAAGAGAGAAGATTTGTATGTTTCTAATGAACAAACTCAAACTACTGGACCGATTTTAAAATGCTACATTATCAGCGAGTAACAGGCTATATTTTATAAAGTTACGCGGGCGAAGTCGCGTGCAACAGCTAGCGAAGTCGCGTTCAATAATTTATAAAATATTGAAAATTGAAAATATAATATTTTCATGCTGATATTTGTTATCCTTAGTTTACATGATATGGTAAAAATGAAAATTTGTTATTAGGTAAATGTGTTAATAGCTATATTTATGTACAATTGTAATTTACCTGTTAATTTCTCTAACAATAGATAAAAAAGTAGTCATTTTGAAAATATTTAGTTATTTCGGAAATACATAAAATTTATGTTTGCAGTTTTTTAACAAAATAAAACCTATATTTAAACATTTTTTTTTATACTGGCTTAATCGATAGTTTATGCATTATAATATTGCAATCAGGTTAAACAATGTGGACTTGCTCACAATTACAATAAGATTAACTCGATTGAGTAATAAGCGTCTAGAACCGTTAACCTCAGTTGAAATCATAATAGGCTTTTAATTGATAGTTATTGCAGTCAAGGCCTCAAATTTTACGTCGCAATGATAAAAATTATGTACACAATGTGACTGTTTCACACTGAGTTTGGTTCGTTTTGTCAAAATGAAACATAACTAATGCAATCTGTATTGTAATTTTTTTAACAAGTCTAAAAAATTGATCTTCAAACTACATCAATAACTACTTACAATAAATTGCCAAGAACCTTTTCACTTTTTAATAAAAGCACACTTTTGACCTACTTTTGAGTGCCCATCAGATCATCTTTGTGTCAAAATAATATTTTATTATGAAACAAAAGATCACTTTAAAAATTTCAAATCATTGTAGTTAACGTAAATATGAATAATTCTTTTTTCTGCCGACCTTAGTAGGATTTATAAGGGATTACTTTAAAAAATTGAAAAATATTTTAAAAATATCTATTTTTAAAGTATTATAGTTACTTACATTTTTAAAGTAGGTAATCAGGTGATTAATACCCGTAACATTACCGGCAATTTAAATTGATCGCACATGTAGTTTCAACAGAGGATTCTTTTTGTACTGAATCTGCGATGAAATATGTGCGATATTCATTTGATCACAGTGAATCCGTGAAATAAATAAATACACTAAAAGAGCAGTACCTATGCTTAATTTTAATTTTTAACATCTATAGATACGAACGACAAATAATCGCGACGAATGCCGATGACCGATCGCAATAATTAAATTCGTGGTAGGTATTACCCACATCACCGAACACGTAAGCTTGTTTAAGGCGATACTATGAGCCAATCGGTTTCCAAACCGGATGTTAAGAGGCTATCTCCTCTTTCATAAGTCAACATAAATTTCCGAAAAAAATATATGTTTTTTATTGATATTTTATCTATATAAGGTACAAATAATATTGTTCAAACTGTTTAACTACTATGTGAAAAAAAAATCTAAATTGAAGTCGTTTTCGGCTGAAAATTTGCATCTGCTTTTAAACGACAAGGAATATTTATATGATTCTTTTTTTAAAATGTTCGTATGGATTAGACCTATATTCTGTACAAATAATGATTTAAAATAATATTTTTTTCAAGCCACTATCCATATTTATCTTATTTTGCGGGTCGTACGGGGGAAACATCTTAGCTCCGCTTACTCGCGCAAGGCCATCGGCTCTTAGAAGGGCCTTAAGCGTAATAATTAGAATCGCATAATGTGACCGCAAATTTCCACGTACTTCTTTCTAGTTCGCAATTTTAATAAATACATAATTTGGCGAATTTTTAGTGTTAAATAAGATTAGTCTAAATTGAATGGACGAAGACTTAAAAGAGAGATAAATATAGCGGGGCTCAATTTTCATCAACACCTTGAAGCATATTAAACCAATAATGTTGGCCAGAATATATCTAACTAGCTGTTGCACGCGACTTCGTCCGTTATAAAATATAGACCTAAACACACCGGCATATTTAGCGGAACACAAAAAAAAGGTCCATAATTAAAAAAATATGGTTTTATTTTCAAATCTACTTACTACACTTCTTTTGTTATTTAAAGTTTCATTTGTTTTACTTAAAATGAGATCACATTAAGAACAGATTTTGCGAGTAAAGGCTATTTGTGAAAAATGGTACATTTTTGAACTTTTCATGTAACCGGGAAAAGTGAAAATTAATATTAAAATAACAATTAATTAATTTAGAAAAATGGTGATTAATATCGCGTATTTCCTCCACGTGCTCTTATTAAAGTTTCTACCCGTCTAGGCATACTGAGAATGATGTTATCGATGGTCTCCTGGGATAGTCTCCGCCATTCCTCAACTACGGCGATTCGCAGTTCACCCACGTTGGCAGGAGCTGGAATTCTGGACTTAACTTTTCTTTTCAGCAAGTCCCAAACGTGCTCTATTGGGTTCATATCCGGTGATCTCGCCGGCCACTCCATAACAGTGATATTCATATCATTAAGATAAGCTTGAGTTACCCGAGCGGTATGCGGCCGAGCATTATCCTGCATAAAAACAAAATCGTCACCGATATATGGGGCAAACGGTACGACATTTTCTTCTAAAACTTCTCTGATATAGCGGTCTGTTTCTACGATGATTTACCTCGAGCCTTGGAGCCTTGGAGCCTTGGCGGGCACAAATGAACCCAAACCAGCTTCTTCGAACCTTCTTCGTACCGTACGCTCACTTACGGTTACACCCCGCACTGCTTCTAACTCATGTCGGGCTTGGACGGCCGTCAAACGGGGGTTCCTACGTACACGAAGCCGAATGAAACGATCATCCCTACTCGAAGTGCGTCTTTTTCTGCCTTGTCCTGCTCTTCTCACATAAGTACCGGTCTCCCTGAACCGTTGGATACTGCGATGGATCGTTGAAACTGGTCGACGAAGATCTCTGGATATCACTCTGTAGGTTTGACCATTTCTTCGCATTTCGAGTGCCCTGGCAATCTCCGTTGGGGCTAAGTCAGGCATAATTCAGTCCTCAACTCCAGAAAGATACGCGATTAAAAAAAACTAACAAAAAACAGTATTTCAATGAAATTTTAATTCAAACTCAGAAGGAAGAAATACTCGAAGTTCGCTCCAGATAAGGTGTATTTGAATAAAATTAAAACAATTGCATAAAATGTGATGTTCAGTTGTTTTCTTAATTTGAAAATATTTCTTTTTAAATTAAATGACGTATAAACCAGCCAGCAACCTTATATGATACTGATATCAAACCTTTATTTTATGTTCCGCTAAATATGCCGGTGTGTGTATGTTTATCGCTGGTAATCTATAAATCTATACTTAGGTGAAAGAATTTTTAAAATCGGCCCAGTAGTTTTTGAGTTTATTCATTACAAACATAAAAATCTTCTCTATTTATAATAATATATTAGTAGACATAGATAAGAATAAGAATAAATTTTATTTTTAGCAAAGGACATTAAAACATACATAGATAACATAACTATAGAAACTTTCTATTAGAAAGACAAACACAAACGTCCCCACAAACCGGCTCTAACCCAGACTGGATAATATTGTAGTTTTACCAATAAGAAAACGTTGCGAGAAAAATAACAGAATTGTTTTTAAACTGTATTAATTATTAAAAAGATTACTCTCAATGCCAAACACTTAATCATTAGTCCACATTTAGAAAAACCTTCGACACGCAAGTTAACACTGGCCAAGTGTTCATTTGCGTGCGTAACTTAAGTACGTATAACCACTTAATTAAAATGCAAATACACGCAATATTGTGTTGCAATTTAACTTCTAGGGCAGGGTCCCGTACATTATTATGAAAAAGGGAATCTTTGCAGGATAACTACATACAACTAGCAATTAACTTGCAAACACAAACCAATCACTGGTCGAAATCCATTTTCTCAGCAACTGGTTGATGTATTGAAGATTGATAACAATAAAATTTATGCTTCTCGAGTATAAACGCAATCACCGGATACGTGACATTGTTGATACCTACAAAGTCATTCGTAAAAATTTGTACCTACTTCCTGTCGACCTAGAAGACGCAATGCCATAGTAAGTACTAATTAATAATTGTGACTGGTGGAATGTATGGTTGAACATTTTTTTAAACTATTACTTTCCACTTTATTGTAACATCGCGAAGAACAAGCAAAAATCAATGCGAAAATTAAGTCGGATTTAGTTAAATAAAATTTAAATTTAGTCGGAATAGGTACTTCCAGAAAATTTAAGGCCAGGCTCTATGAAACTAAGGGAACTTTAAATAAATGTGCTGAGTCAACCACATATCTGATCAATGTGGAATTTACATATATATATTTTGAGACCTTTATCTGTAGATTATCAAGTCAGAAACATAATTAGGTGATTTTCATTCGATACATTTTTTTATCGAAATCGACGCCTTTTCCGGAGAATATTACATTTTTCTACTAAACGGCTTGAGTTATATCGCCAAAAAACTTCTCGTAGCAAGGAAACATTGTTTACCAGTGATTGTCAAAATAAAATAAACTTAGGTTTATTTTTACTCCTATAATTAACGAAAACAATTTTGAGACTTACGTTGTTTAGTTCCGAGCTAGTGCATACCAAATCATGCTTCAAATAATGTACGCAATATTCAACCTTACGTAAGCTGTATCTTGCGATATATTAAAAAAAATCCTAGAGAGCCGCCGAGCAACTTGTAACTCTCGGGTGGCGGGACGTGGGCGGAGCGAGCGTAGGAATTTTATTCGTGGAGCCTGCTCTTAATTAATGAAATTAAATTTCATCTATCCCGGGAAATTTCCCGGCGTTAGATGAATCTACGCGCTTTTATAAATTTTTTAATAATACATTCTATTTTTTTTAAATAGTTATAATTTAATAATTTGTGAATAATTCGAGAGGGATGCGAGTGCGCTCCTGACTCTAACTAATGTGATAAAGTATAAAGATATTAGGAGCTTGTATAACTATTTTTACAAATTCAATAGTAATAGCGACTCGACACTTTTGAAGACAAAACAGTGAATCTACTAAAGTTATTTTAGGATATTTACAAAAGAAACAGAAATACATTTGGAATGTATGTTTTTTACTAATGTGGTCGACGCCACGCGCAGTGCACGACTTTGCTATAATAGTCCGAATAGTATCAAACTTATCGTCGTTGGTAAAATTTGACTTTTAAACTATTCAAATTCGATTAAAGTTATGGACTGTGATTAATTTTATTGCATTAAATAGTTCAGAAGAAAAACCACAAAAAAGAAGTTACTGGCCAATAAGATAAAATATCTTTTATACTGTCACAAGTCTTTGTGTTACCGACTAGTGGTTAAGTAGAGCGGACGGATGGTCGACTCTCATTAATTTGTTCCTAGACAAGACGAACAAACGGCGGATTTACGCAATCAGCCAAAACAACAATACCCTTGCAATTACAGACTTCTAAAAGGAACATCATCTTGACGACAAAACACTATACGCCATACGGACCTTTGAAATCACCTCTCTAATTAGATGTGGTTTAATCAATGCCACATGTTTTAAGTGTGACCTCGTGCACAACTAGACATTCAGTTAATCAAGAAAATCTCCCTAGAACTTAAAGTTAATGACGTATTTACAGTTAAGTTAATGTTCTTACATGGGGAGTGTAACTATATTAAGCAATATACCTACCTAGAAATTATACACATTTCCGTTGTGGAGGTTGGCCGTTTCCTTTCCTCCGTTTATTGACTGTTCACGACAATTAAGAAAAGTAGATCTTATTTTTGCATTAACACACTCATTGAAGTATCACTGTAGGTATTGATAGGTTACATGGGTTAAATCCATAGCACAAAGAAAAATATTTTTGATGAAAAATTAGAAAAGCGTGTATTACCCTTATCAAAGTCGCTAAAGTCAATAATCAAATAAGGGTTTATAAAGGTAAAATTGTACCATCAGTATAGATTATTTTGAAATTTGTTTAACACAGTTCAATGCAGTGTTTTAATAGCATTTTTCTTTTTTATAATCACAGATTTTTATAATTACAGAAAGTGAAAGTCTCACTGAGTTGGAGCAGAAACGACCTACAGACTGCTGGAGAATCCAGACAGACGACGCGTCGTCGTGCCCCATCTGTCGGTTTTATGTTTTATTAGTATAAAAATTATATTCTACATTCAACACACATATGTACTTCATTGTATGTTTTTTTTGTGTTAAGGTCGGCACACGTCACAGGTTGACGTCCACTTGTTCGTCCGTCGCCTATAACACAACAGCACACGTGCTGTTATTTCACGGTGGTCTTCTCTAATGGGGTGGTTACTGCCACCAAATGGGCTGCCTACATGACTGCGTCGAAACGTAGTGTGCCTTGCCACTTCTAAATAAAATGGAAATAATCTAGGTATACCAATCTTATGAAAAGAACAGATTTCTATTTTTGTTTTAATGAATAAACTAAAACTACTGCACCGATTTTAAAAATTCTTTCACCTATAGAAAGCTACATTATCAGCCAGTAACATAGGATATACATATTTTATAAAGTTAAACGGAAATTTATAATAAAACATAATATAGGTTGTTCACACATCTAAATTAGGTCTGAGTAATATTTGTTAAGAATTACTAAGCATGATGGATGACTCACAACTTTGAAACTGGTTATTCAAGCAGTAAAATAAGTCGACCACTAGATTGTGAGGGCGAATGAGACAGGCGAAAGTAGCACAGATTATTTGTCTATAGACATAATTAAGATCATCTACCTAATTCATTTCACGTTTGATTAAAATTAGTCTGAATAGTTAATAATTTTCATACAAGAGACCTTGAACTAAATAACTTACTAAGATTTAGTTCCTGGATTGAAAAAATTAATACACTTAAAAAGCAAGGTACAGTCAGGGTACGAAAATCATCATCATTTTTCAAATTCCTTTAACAAGTCGTAGACTCTTAGTACTTTTTGAAACTAAAGCACTAAGCAGACAACTGAAAGGCGTTTAAAATGAAATGCGTTTCGCATGACTAGGTATTAACTGGCAAGCAAATGTCGACTTTAAGGTGATGAACCTTTTCTTACCCCGACACGTGGGACGTTCTTCTTTTTTGCCGACAAATACGTGTCCCCTCCGCAAAAAAAAATATTATTCCTCCAAAATATTCATTTTTGACTCTTTTGACCCTTTTGACAATGTAATCCAGTCATTACGTCGAAATAAACGAGTTAGTAAAGAATGTGAACTGGGAAAACTAAATTTTACATTATGGATATTACGTGGGGGAGGCCTAGAAAAGCTTAACTCGTTAACCAAGAAATCTTGCTTAACGAGCAAGATTTCTTGGTTGCATGAGGATCTTTGAAAAATTCGAGCACCTGCAGATACGTCCTGAAAAACATTTGCACCTGCAGATACGTCCTGAAAATGCTGGCGGACAGCGCTTTTCGTTGGTGGGATTAATGAGAGGTGATTTATCGCGAAGCGGTGGAATCGCAAAATATTTTCGACTTCTCCTGCTTATTACCGCCATATAGGGCGATGAGGAACTGCTCTCCCGCGTCACCTAGCTTTACCTCGCATTTCTGACTGAAACTGACTTGAATGCTACGAAAAAGAGCAGATGTTCCGACAAAAATGCTACAAAAAAGGCTCTGTTTATACCTGATCCCTCAAACTCTTAACGGACGCTCTATAGACGCGCTCTAGACGCACATGTATCTTCAGTTCAGACACACATTGTACTGTCGGGCGCGCTGCGCTCAACTTTGCGGCCCGCTAGAGGTCGTAATTTCTGTCTAAATTGTAGGTCTGAACACACTACAAGTTTGATAAGACATCACCAAAAAAAAAAAACAATTGCAAAAAACAAATTTCACTACCTGACTTTAATTTTACCTTAATTTTTGACTATCGATCGATATCTCGATAACGATGAACGGTAGGTGAAAAATGTACAAGACCTAAATTATAGAGCACAAAAAAAGCAACAAAAAAGTATTTCATCACAATTTTCGTATCTCGATGAAGAGCCGAGTTATTGTAAAAAAAACTGAATGAAACGCTTTTTTCAAGATGCGGAAAATGTAACCAAGAAATCTTGTCGAGTTTTTCCAAGTTAAGCTTTTCTAGGCCTCACACACGTAATATCCAAAATTTAGCTTTCCCGGTTCACATTCTTTTCCAAATATATATAGTGACTGGAATAATGCATCAATTACTATAAACTTAAAATTGGATTCATATTATTAATATCATTTTAATAAAATGATTGACATAGCATACAAAAACGGTGACGGAGGTGTTTTACATACAAATAAAGTGTATCCCTCTGTGACGCCTAATATTACAAAATGCTCTCGAAAAAAAAAATTCGATCCTTTTAATACAAAAGCTTTATTGAACTACTTAAATATCATTATTAAATTTATGAGAAGAAAATAAACATAAAAGTTCATATTATTAAACAAAAAAATGTTTATTAGCTGTCCCCTGATGTAGTTACCTAGTTATATGATTTTTGTTGCTATCTTCTGTCACACATTTTATGAAACAAATAATGCGCTTTAGCAATTTGACCTGCATGCTTGCTAGGCAACGTCATGGTTCCTTCTACCCCTTGGATCCACGCCATGCAACCCTACACCATGGCGTGCCAAGTCATTCGCCCAAAGATAGTAAAAGAAGGTGCGTGTGTTTATTAGGCGACGGCTCTGTCACGTACTACCTCTAAATGTTATTGTAATTTTTAACAAATCTTATTTACCAGTCAAATTGTCGGTAAAAAAGAAGAACGTCCCATATACAGTTCATGGTGTATAATAAAGTTTTAATTTCGTTAATTTGCTGTAATATGATGCACATTTCATGTGTAAATAAATAAATGATATAAAATAATAACTAATATAACGTAAATATTCACATATCACTCATAAGGTTTGACTTGCTGTGGCTATTTACAATGGATAGAAATACAATATGTGAATGTCAATGGAAACCGCCACTGAACATGAGATGAGAGGACACTTATCATGAATCGAGAACAGTAGGACAAAACATTTGGCTGCCGTGCAGCAGTTCACAGTGTATACAAATGGAAAGGAACCTTTTTTATAGAGAATCAGTCTCAAGTTCAAGGTCCTGCAACAAATGCAATGGGTGTTGGTGTAGGCTAGTTTTGGAGTGAAGACACGGTTAAAATGTCCTGTGAGATGACCACCTTATCTAGTGGACTGGTTAGTTAGTGGTGGTAACCTCAAGAAAGTGGCTAGCAGTAGATGGATGTGTAGGGTGGTAGACAGTGTGGTGGTGCTCAATAAAAAGCCCTACATTCAACAGTGGATGCTTGTGGGTTAAAAGCAATTCTTAATTAAGTTTAATTTTCCTATAGGTTTAGGCACGCGGCTTTAGGCGAGCATCCCACCCGCATTGACTAGAATGAATGACAATGAATGCAAGAAATTTCTAACAATGAATAGAAGTATGATTAGTATCAATATGAGAACTAGAAGAGGAACGTAAAAACAGGCTGAAGCTTCATGCTGGAGATTAGAAGAAAATATATATATATACTAGTGGCCCGCTCCCGGCTTCGCCCGGGGTGTATTTTTGAAATCCAGCCGATAAATTACCTTACACCGCCATCTGTGAGAATCCTATGGAACTCACAGATAACTTTTAAAATAAGTTCCATAACATTCTCACAGATGGCGGTGTAAGGTAATTTATAAGTCGCATATAATAAACAAATAATTTGCAATAAAAAAATACTATAAATTGAGATAAAAACTATCCTATCTCTCAAGTTGGATCAAACTGCACACAATGTGCAAAATTTGATTAAAATCGGTTCAGTAGTTTCAGAGTTTATCGCGAACATACATCGTGACACGAGATTTTTATATATATAGATTAATTTAAAAAAAATCAGTGTCTAACTTGTCTGTTAGCCTCACTTTGGCTCTTGTTGATATTCTACTAATAAGGGCAGCCTGTGTATCCATCACAAACTCATAAAGGAAGAAGTATGTTTAAAGGATTCCATTAGATAGTTTCAAATGCATAAAAGCTGCAACACAGTTAGTTACAGTGCAGTATGTTGCAAAAAGACTGGTTTTTTTATTCCATATTTAGTATATTTTGATAAAAAAAATTATATTCAAAAGTAGCTTATATCTCCTCTAGTATTCGGTTTATTATAAAAGTACTTAAAACATTTAATGCTACTTAAAAAATACGCTTCTAACAATGTATAATATGCATATGTTTGATATATAGGTTTCTAATAAGAAAAAAATAGACAAAAAATAATTTAATTTTTTCGATTAGGCCTTCCTGTAAAAAAAGTGTAACTGATTTGTGGTACTTTTGAATTTAAGCAGCGAAATGGCAATATTATCATACTTTACTTCAGTTATTGATGAGACTGTGCTGTAGCAACACCAGCATAGCTTAGCGTGCTGTAGCATAATATAGTGTGATCTGACTAAATGTGTATTTAGTATAAATAATTTACACATTAGTAACAATAGTAGTTAACAACAATTTGTATATGTGCATTGTCTCTAACAGCATATCAACTCATACTAAACTGAATATCTAGCTGGTAAATTCAAAAGAAAATGGATAAATCAGTCTGACCTCAGTTTGTTTATTGTAGTGTGTCAGCCATGATTGAAAACTCTTGGTATGCACGAGTACCACAATACCACTTACAAACTAAGCAGAGTAATTACTACTATTTGTCTTACTAATTAGTAGAAGGAAAAAATAGTAATAATATATATCAAATAAAAATCCTTTCAAACAGTAAAAAGCCAAGAGTTATAAACAACATAATAAATTTTGTCCTTTAGTCAATTGGCTCCAAAACTCCAAAACTTGTGATAATTTAAAAATGGGAAAATCATTATTAAATTGCATAAATTAGCATTAACTAAATTAATGACAAAGATTTCATATTGCGGATGCATACTTAATTGAGATTAGTTATATATTTTCCTTAAGGAAAACTCAAACAGTAATGATAATGATGTTTTTTTTTTCTAAAGAAATTAGACACAGTTGTAGAATAAAATATTGCATTAAAGTACCTAACTAATTTTGCTTCAATTTTTTTTTTCATTCTTTATTTATTAAATACAATTTAGAAGAATTCATTTGGTAAATAAACTGTATTTAATAATTAGTAACATTTAAGTTTTGAATAGAAAAGAAATGTTTAACAAATTAAGTCTCAATGAATGAGTAATTTAAGTAAGTGAAATTTCATTGAGGGTACTTGCATGTTTAAATTGTCTATTATGTTTGAAGGTATTCAAAATATGAATAAATAATTTTAAATAGAATTTTACCTCTTGCTAATAGAAGGTAAATATTGTAATTAATGTGGTGGGTATCTAAATGGATTTTCTTAATATTTAGCATTTGGAGAAGTGGTATTTAAAAATATTATTTGGTTACATGGAACACAGTTGATCAGTTCATTGGATGAGTGGTTAAAGTGCTTGACTTAACACTATTTCTCAGGGTTCGGTTCAACTGGGTCGACTTTGGAAATGATTTTTTCAATGTTAGCTCTGGTCTGAATTTGGAAAGTAGTGGTGGGGCATACTTTGGGTATGAGTTTTGCAGTAATTCGGGTAGTCCCTCTAGCGGAACTAACCATACCCTTACAGAAAACCACAGTGAAATAACAGCATGTGCACTTTTGTTTTTGTGAGTGAGTAAGGGATACCAGACCCTATTTCCCTATCCTTAATCTTACTATGGTCGGCAGAACACTTGCAGCACCTGTGGCATTGCTTGTTATAATCGACGGTAGCCACCTACCATAAAGTGGACAGTCATCTTGACATTAAAAAAAAAACAATCTTTTTGGTATGTACTTTATCTATTCAAATATTATAAAGAAAGAAGATTTGTATGTTTGTAATGAATAAACTCAAAAACTGCTGGACTAATTTTAAAAATTCTTTTACCTATAGAAAGCTATATTACCAGCAAGTAACATAGGCTATATTTTATAAAGTTACGCGGGTGAAGTCGCGTTAAAAAGCTAGTCTTTAAATAAATAGGTAGCTAGTTAAATATACTAAAAATCAAATTAGGTAATCATTATGAAAAACAAGTTACACAAGAAGAATAAGAAAAAGAACCAATAATTCATTATCTTGTTGAAATATACGTGACATATAATTTATAGTATAGTGTAATTACATGGGATGTATATAGGTATGAATCAGAGGACCAATGGTACTTACTGCTCTCAATGTATGGCAAGGCGAGTATTAAAAACACTATATATCTAATTTCACTAAACATTGTCGCTTCGAACACACTTTTATATCACTAAGTCATCACTCATCACATTAAATACAGCTGATTTTTCAAACCACACAAAACCTTTGTCTGTTTTCGATCGAAACGCATGCGCGCACAAACAATATTTTTTTATTTACATTACAAAAATAAAATAATACCACATCACTATTTCAACCGACGCTATTAACCCCTGAGCTACTTACTTATTGAACTGTCGTCGAAACAATTCACAACAAAAATTGTTTCTGTATAAGTAAACGGACCAACCCAAATCCATCAACATTTACAACACAATACATAAATTAGTGATCACAAAAAGACACACTGATTCATATTTATAATATTTACAGGACTAATTAGATAGATTCATAAAAGAATAAAATCTAAAGCCGTTTACCCTACAAAATGACATACTTTAAAAACTATTTCATTTCATATCATATCGTCAATTTTCGACACCAATTCGACACACAAGTCAAGCAAGTCAAGTCACAATCACAAACTGTATTTTTTTTTTCAATGTTAGTGTTACCAACACAAAATTCATTTGTGCGTTTCTTCTTGGAAAATTATTTGCTATCTATGGAGTGCTATGGATAGATGAGATCAAGGAACATATATACGATGAGATGGATATTCCGATATTCCAGTCAATGTAAACGAAGAGTTCTTCACACGTTCGTGTACATTGGATGAATCGAGACGAACAAGAACGAGCGTTCGTGTTGTCATTTTAGAATATATTCGAATACAAACGACATCATTAAACAAAAGAACAGAGAATACAATGAAAAAAAAAAAAAACAAATAACGTGGGTGGAGCTATACCTATGTTATTCATATAAAAGCGGCAAGCTAAAGAGCAACTTGCCAATGAATCCGCGATTTGAGCATTTAATAAATAGGTATATTAGAAAAAGAACCAATTTGGGATCATGTTAAAGGTAAGAATACGAATGTATACATAGCTAGTGTCTGGGGCGATCTTTATACATTTACGATGTATTTCAGATATTTATTTTAGAGTATCCATTACTCTTACTTCACAAGTCGTATTTTTATTACGAAGGAAACGCCCGGTCGTAATAAAATATGTTAGTAAGATGGTAAGATTTTGTGGCTAATGTAGTTAGTAGTTACGTTCTGTGTACTTTTTGCGGACACAGAATAAGCCAGACATAGAATAAGCAATTAAGCCCTTGCGATTACTAAGCGTACTAGTTAGTCTGTGCTTGTAACCAAGGAACATATGTATTCTCTTGTAACGAAATATAGGATACTTCATCTTCAGGATCTAGGATCATCTAGGACTATCATTTATCAGTTTATCCAAAGAGTATATAATCACTACGTTTTAAGAGACGGGACTCCCATACAATGTAGAGGTGGGCGATTATGAGATATACTAATGAAATCATTCGATTATGAAGATATCTCGAGATATCTCGATTATAAAGGTTAGTAGTTACTAATTTAGTTAGTAGCTCCGCTAGGAGTAGTAGTGTTCTGTGGTTAGTAGTCGCGATCGCGAGTCGACGCAAGGCGAGAGGCGAGCGCTGTGCGCTGTCTCGGTCGCATGGATATCATCACAGCAGTGTACTACGCCGCCGCCGCGCGCCGTCCTGAATAATATTGTATCAGACTTTTTTTTAATTTCTTACTTGTCTTTACAAAACAAGATGACTTCTCATCAAAGCAAAATAAAATTGTTACTTTTGTATTTTATAAAATATAAATATACACAATGGCACATTTTCAGCCTTTAAGAGTAAAAATATGCTTAAAAATTATAAAAAAACTTATAATAGTAAGAATAAATCACTCTCATTGAGACGTCTGATAAACTAAAAAAAAAAAGCGAGAGTGACTCGCCGCTCAACTTTTTATAACAGGATTAGTAGTACAAATTAGTAACGTCTTTCGATTATGAAAATATATTAGTTACTAATTTCATAATCGATAATCAACATTAGTATTACAAAGTAATTCGATTATACCAATCATTCATAATCGCCCACCTCTAATACAATGAAAATGAAATCCACTGTTCTATGACAAAGATGGACTGTTTCAATACCAACCTAACCAAAATTAACAAGTACGATGCTGCCAACATAACGAACATAAAAATAAGGATGTGCTATTGTTACGATAAATAAGGTCGATAGTATAATTGACTCTATAGTCTATGGTTTTATGAAAATCCCAAAAAAGGCCTTACATAATTTTAAATATTATTTATTGACAAATAAAAAAACAAATAATTACAATCATCGCTTTATTACTATCATACAGTTTACGGTTATCGCCGACTGACGGAGTAGCAGAGAAGCAGTGAACGAAAAAAACAATGGTTAGCTGGGTGCCATTTTGGTATATGATTTGTTCCGCCTGGTATCAGTAGTACGGTTGTACACCTCACCCGGACTGTTGAGCCCCCTTTTGTATCAGTAGTTCGGCGCTGGTGAAAAACTTTTGTTTTCTAAAGTA
This sequence comes from Synanthedon andrenaeformis, assembly GCA_936446665.2. Taxonomy (NCBI): domain Eukaryota; kingdom Metazoa; phylum Arthropoda; class Insecta; order Lepidoptera; family Sesiidae; genus Synanthedon; species Synanthedon andrenaeformis. Next base: position 9,959,815 of record OW387783.2, on the reverse strand, counting down.
CTGATGTATGTACACACATGACGATTGTTTTACATTTCGAAGTAAGATAAGAGGAATAAATATGTATATTAATAATAACTTTAAAAATATAAAAAAGATATATCAAATTGTAAATCAAATGCTAGGAAGAGTTACACTGTCAATCGATATGGCCATACTTAGAGCATTTGATGCACAAGGAATCTATACAAAATACATTGATAACAAGTGGCTAATTAAATAAAGAGGTTGAATAATGGACACTTATTGAAGTTCCTTGATATTATTATAAGAGCCTTATGTGTACATACAGTACCTTAGAAAACAAAGCACCAGCGCCGAACTACTGATACAAGAGGAGGCTCAACAGTTCGAGTGACGTGAACAACCGGATTACTGATACCAGGAGATTAGTTCGTCGTTCAATTGACAACGCAGGGCTGTCATGGTGGCAGACGCGGTCCTTAATGTTTTTTTATGGTACATCATCCTAACACGAACAAATCATATAGAAATTTTGGCACCCAAAATTTCTATATGATTTGTTCGTGTTACACAAGTGTTATCACAAGAGTAACTTGTGTGTACACAAGTTACTCTTGTGACCCTAGCCACAAGAGTAACTTCACATAAAATCTTTGAGGACTGCAGGATCTATTTATTTTTTAAGTTAATTACGGCAGTATCCAAGGTCGACGTTGAAGGTTCTGTAACACACATAAAAATTGGATTATGTCATGTATAACGTAATAATAATTTCATAAAGTAATTCAATGGATTGGAACGATACATGGAACAGCATTTCATTTGTTGTTTGTACAGGATTTTTAGCAATATGGAGAGGGAGTTCACTGAAAACTTCATCGTTCAATGGATTGGCAGAGATTCCGATACATGGAACAGCATTTCATTTGTTGTATGTACAGCTGTTTTTTTTTCTTTTCAGTCTTGCCTGCACCTAGAAAGTAAATGAATATTGAGTGTTATTTTTAGTTAAATATATAAATAAAAAAATAAAGGCAAAATAAAACTAAAACAAACCAAATGGTACATTGGGGTGTATGCATGAGTTCATCTCTTACAGCATTTTTAGCAATATGGAGAGGGAGTTCACTGAAAACTTCATCGTTCAATGGATTGGCAGAGATTCCGATACATGGAACAGCATTTCATTTGTTGTTTTTTTCTTTTCAGTCTTGCCTGCACCTAGAAAGTAAATGAATAATAAATGTTATTTTTTAGTTAAATATACATATAAATAAAAAAGAAAGGCAAAATAAAACTAAAACAAACCAATTGGTACATTGGGGTGTATGCATGTGTTCATTTCTTATCATTCAGTGCAATAAAATCAAAAAGAAATTTTTGCCGATTGTCGATAAAAAATGGCACTGCACTATTGTTTACATTTTACATGCAACACATATGCAACACAATTTTATTCGAAAATTTGAACTAAACTCCCAATAAACTATATTATACATGGTTTTAGAACAGCAGCAAGATATAATATGTACTAACCTATCTTCATCCAGCGGGAATTGGGCCAAAAATATTCGTTTTTTATTATCAATACGACTCGTTCTTAGGCCACATATTTCGCAGCTTACTTTCGGCATCTAGAACACTAAACACGATACACCAAATATAACACTACGAAGAAAGAGTATTTAAACACTAAAATTTTGGCAAGTTTTATAAAAATCAATACTCTGCTTGCCGAAAAATCCGAAAATAAACAACAAACAAACAAAGCAGTTGAAATGAAAGACGCCATATTGCAACACATCAATATGGCCGCCGATGGTTTATTGCATAGAGTAACTTATACATACAGGTTTATTGTGGTTTTGATGTATAATACGGCCAAATTAGAGAATCGGTGATGTCTAATAACTTAATGGGTTTCGCAATCGCCTTGACTTAGTCGGGTTATTCCGGCATTACCCAATCCACCTGTTTCATACATCATTTTCTTTCCTTTGAGTTGCGCCAGCCTGAGTTTATCAGTAGGATTATTTTTAGATTACTTAGATTTGAACATAATCATCTTAAAGTAAATTGCGCGCCTGCAATCTACATCGAGGCTAAGCACTATAATATAGCTATACTATAATCGAGCTATAGCACTATAATATAGCTATACTATAATCGAGCTATAGCACTATTATAGCAGTATCGCCTTAGGGCCGCCTTAAATGTTGCACTTGCCTTACGATTTTCAACGTTTACGAACCTTACGATTTCGTAAACAGGAAAACACTAATTTTTATAGCAGTTCTATTATTAATCCATGAAAACGATATTCTTTTCATGGTTTTATACGCCATAATTAGCTGCTTTTCTTTTGTCTATATTCGCACGTTGTCTTGGGAGAGGTGCTAGTTTCAACTAGCTCTACTTTTTGTGGTATAATAAAATATTGCACTTGCTTCATAGAATTATGAGCGGCAATTTTTTATATAGGATGTCAAGACTGCGGCCAAAGACGTCGCGCTTCTTACGTATGCAGTGACTAGGGTGTTATGTTATTGTTCTCAGCGAGACTCACTATAACTGGCAGGGTACACTACGTCTGGCGGCGATTCAGTACACATTTGTCAGTTTCCGCTTTCGTCAGATCATTTTATTTTTCCGTATTGGTCAGAATTTTAATACTGATGACGAAACGGCAGTTACAATAATTCCACATTCGACGATAACTAGTTGGATAAACCTTTCATAATATCTAATCTAGAATTTGACAGCCTTCATACCTATCCTATATCGTTTTGTTGTAAACACCTACTTGAATAATAAGTAAACATTTTACATTTTGAAAAACAACTATAAATTTATTTTTGTGAAAATGGATGACGATAGTAGGTATTTATTGTCTTTGTTAAAAGCAAAAGATTTATTTAATTTAACTAGCTCAAATTTAAAAACGGACATGTGGTCCGTTCTGTTACACTATTTGGTAGAAACTGACGAAAGTGTCATTATTGGTTTTCCACATTCGTCATTCAAGACCAAAGCGAACTAAATTTTCATAAATTTCGATTTATGACGAAAATGGAATCTGACGTATGTGTACTAAATCCTGGCGGCAGTAACCACCGCCTTATAGAAGACCATCATTAAATATTTCCTTATCCTCTCCTAATCCATTACCTACCAAATCTGGCATCATTTGTGGCGTTGCTTGTGTTAATTAAATAGTTGAAAAGTGACTATTCTATTTTCAAATGGACCAGCCGATATTTACATTAAAAAATAAATAAATAAAACATGGTATATAATCTTATTCAAATAAAGTGAAAATTACTTTTTATTTTATTTGTAAATCCAATAACAAACTTTACAATTTAACAAGTTCAACATTATATCGTACATAACAGCCTTAATGATATTTGAGCAATATACATACACACACATACATACATACAAGAATATATTAATAAAATATAGGCATTAACTAGAATTGATTCATAATCATGATATATCTATACAATACAATATAATCACTAAAGTTCTGGAAAGGCTTCCTTTAAATTATTTGGTGCAAATACCCCTTTTTCTGTTATTATTCCAGTAATGAGACTAGCTGGTGTTACATCGAAAGATGGATTCCAACAATTTATTCCTGTAAAAAAAAAACAAAGTTAATTTTGTTTTTTTTTTCTGGTGATTTCTGTCTTTAATAGCTAAATTAAAAAATATAAATTAAATTTGTCCATTATTCTATAATTTAAATACTTGTTGAGGCCACCTGATTATGAACTAACTTTCATAGTCAAGTATTTTCTAGAAGAAGTAATATTAAAAATAGCTATTGTCAGAGTATGTTTGTAGATTTTAGATGAGATCCTATGAAGTATGAAATTAAGTACTACTATTTACTTGTTATTTGACACAATAAAACAACATAAAATAATAAGAATAATAAAAAAATACGAATTATTAGTAGTATTTTTAAGTAATCTATTTAATTAATGTCATTTAATCAAAAATAATTTTATATAATAGTATTTTCGTCACCGATTGAATTATGATAAACTAAAACTTAAAATGTATGTAGAATTGTGAACTTGACAATTTATGTACGAATCAAAACCTCATGTGACTCCAAATGACTTAAGTCGTGTACATGTTCATTTTCGTCTGTAAATATTCAATAATTTTGGATACATATCGTAAAGGATATTATGTTTAGTGAGTGTAAATGAAAACGTGTATACCTATATATGAATGTGTAATTAAGGTTAAAACTGGAAAATTCTGTCGTGAATTGTTTGTTTACCTTTTTGATCAATAGAAAAAGAACAGAGTAGATGATACGTAAAGGCTGATGGAGAAATAAATACATATAAATATCTTCCCACATTCCACACAGCACCATCTAGTTCCACACTAAGCAACTAATGCTTGTATCTATTATGGATACCAGACAGTTGACATACTACATAACTTTTTTTTTTGTAAATACAAACATCCATGACTCAGGTACAAAAGTTTAACACATAAACATTTGCCCCTAGCGGGATTCGAACTAGCGACAGTTTGGTTAACAGCTAGGGTTACTAGCTTGTCAAGTAAAGACATAATATCTGAGATGAGAGCTGACCTGGAGCTGCAATCCTGTGTTCTCCGATGTGTGTCATCTCCCTGTCGGGTCGTTCCTCTATCTTTATTCTCTCACCGGACGTAAGAGACATATCGATCGAGGTGAGGGGCGCTGCTACATAGAAAGGCACTTCATGGTATTTAGCCACTATGGCTATTTGATATGTTCCAATTTTGTTCGCTGTATCACCGTTCGCAGCAACCTGATAAACAATAAAAGGTTATAATAATTAAATCGGTTATTGTATTTCTCAAGACAAACACTAGTCCAATATTAAAAGCTAAATTCAGACAACTTTGCCGCCTTGTACAAAGTAAGAAAGTTTTATTTTATTCTCGTCATTCTTATTTAAGATGAATTTGAAGTCACTCAAGAACCAACATGTTAAAATTCATACATGTTAAAATTTTGGAATTTTTATTTTTGGATGATCCCTTGTGACCAGTCGTTTTTTTCCAGATGAAAGTTACCCTATCTCCTTTTCCGTATTCCTGACAACATGTATTCAAAAATTACATGGTGATCGAATGAGTAGATTAAACATGAAAGTGTATCAAACAATCTCTTCGGCTTTATTACATTAGTAATATTTTCACTACTATTTTGTGTTACTTAAGAATATTATTATTTTTAATATTTCGGAAACTATTGATTGAAAATAGCCATATATAATTTATATTACAAAATTTATTATTACATTTGATCTATTTTACAGTTAAGAAAATCTCAACCGTCTTTTACGTAGGATAAAAGTACCTTTAGATCATTTTCGGGCTTCTTTATCAATTATAGTTGTTGTCAAGAATTAATTAAAAGTACAAATAATTATTAGAATATTAAAAAAAAATACCCTGTCGGCACCGACGACGACTGCAGATATCCTACGGGCTCGCATAAGTGCCGCCACCATGCTGTCAACTATGAGGGTAGATGGAATTTTTTCATGTACTAGTTCATACGCTGTCAATCGGGCCCCTTGGTTGTAAGGTCTAGTTTCCGTGCAATAAACGTGTTCTGTAAAATAAATATAAGTCCACTATAATATATTTCTTATTTTAGATTAAAGTTATACTTATAGAGATGCATTTCTCCATACAAAATACAAGCAAAAAAAATCCTCCCTAATATAAAAGTTTGTCTATATAAACGTACAATCTCTAGCTGCTAAAAAAATATGTGAAAAGTTTAATGCAGTTCGTTTATAAATTTAAGTCGCTGTCCGCATCTGTCAGTTTTTCCGCTAACTTCTTCCACCCAAAGGATTTTGATTAGGTTTTCACTACAATCAAGTGGACCGTCAGCCTGTCTGTCGACTTGGGCATAAAACAGAACTCTAAGGGCGCTACCACACCAGGACGCCATGGCCACGTCGCCGGCGACGTAGGTGTGGCTACCTTCGGTTGCTAAAATGAGTAGCCAGTGGCTACCTGGCTACCATCTGTCAGTCAGTTCTCTCGTTTCTTGTATCGAGAATGGATGCTTCATACATAAGAGAAATCACACTTATTTATTATGTGCGTCGCAAAATGTTAAAAAAGAAGAAACCTAAGAAATTATGGGTTATCCTTTTGTATTAGATTAAGCCAAATATGGGATCCGGTTGGACACTGAGTGAGTGTACAAATTTACTGGCGACGTCGTCGGCTCGCCAGTCACCAGACTCCACACAGTGAGCCGACAGTCGTGGCTACGCTTCCAAACTGCCAAGTCGCCAAGTGCGTTAACTGCCATACATTTTTATATTAATTGTTGGCCTACGTGTTGTGGCCATTGTGTCCCGGTGAGGTAGGGCGCTAATTAAGGAATAATTATTATTACTAAATTAACCTTTTTACTCACCTAACCTCTTAGTGGCGTACAAAGACCTTACAACCCCGAGAGCCGTTCCGTATCCGGCTGTGGCCAAAGAGCCGGTGTTGCAATGTGTAAGTATCCGCACCTGGCCGTCACCAGCGAGTCGGCCAAGTATCGCTTGGCAACCAAATTTCCCAATCGCCTTATTGTCTTCTATATCCTTCACTAGCATGCTCTCAATGCTACTGATGAACCTGTCGAAACACATTTATTATGCCGCAACAACGGCTTAACTGATTTAGATGAAATTTGGTTACACATATACACAGATAGTTTATTATCTGGATATAGGAAGGATACTTTTTATTGTGGAAAAATGTTAGGTTCTCCAGGGATCGTCTAAAAATATAAAAATTATATAGGCAAAAAAAAAATATAAATATAATATGGAGGCGTTATATTTTTCATTTTTCAACGCAGATGAAGTCGGGGGCACCAGCTGGTGAATACATATTTTATTAGAGGTATAAAAGTAACATGTTTCCAAATAGCGTCTACTGTACACAAGTCTAGGTACATATAACAATACTAGTAACAATAAATAAAAAGTGACAATCTCAGTTATTACAAATATCTGTATACCGGAGGTATACTATCACTTTTTTTAAATTACTTTTTGATGCTATCGGAATAAGTAGTTTACGCTCTATTTACTTGAATATTTTTTTTTGTCTTATCAAAGAAAACAAATAAGTTTCGCTTTTATTATATGTTACAAGTCCAACTCTTTACCAGTTTTTCCCAAAGTGGGCCCCCTTGTGGGCGCTGCAGGCCTAAAGGGGGGCGGTAAGAGGCCCCAGAAAAAAAATGGGGGCGTTGTGTAGAGGCTTGGGAGGTGATTGATTTTAAGTAGGTGAAAAAATGGGGGCGCTAAAAAATAATTTACTCTCAAAGTGGGCAGTAGACAAAATAAGTTTGGGAACCCCTGTTACATGCTTACACTCAAGACGTTTATCGTGCTTACTGAATAATTTTCTAAACGTAATTTGCTTCCGATAAACAGATATAATAATCTCTAAATAATAATGAAGCCATACTTCTCTTTGAAATCATCATCTGTTAATGTTTCGTCGGCGCTCAAACTATTTGCCAAATGTATAAGTTCATCAGCGGCCAACTTTATGTTCACAGCTGTTGGCCGCGCCGAAACCAAATAATTCAGTTTACCTTCGATCTGTAATTAATAATCAAATGACAAATGAAATATTATACACACTGTACTGTACTACACTATAAATAACTTGTATGACCAATAACAACATTCAAGTGATATAAATATTACGTATTATAATTTTTGTATGTTAAGGGTAATATTGATTCATTTGGAAAATAGAAATTTTTGCCAAAAGTTTTAGGTGAAAAAGAAAACTTTTTTTTTTTACACATAAAAAGGGCTGAATGAATTCAAATATACCGTTTTATTTCAACACTCGCTGTTGCGCGCGACTTCTTCCGCGCCTCTTTATAAAATATAGTATTATAGAGTAATAGACTTTTCACTCACACGGCGGCATTTCTTTTAACATCTAGCATTTTTATACTAGCATAACTTCTAAACGAAAGGTCAGATTCGAATAACTTAAGTTGGTTTCTTGCGGTTCATAAAAACTGCAACGCGTATAGAAGACGTTGATTTCCTAAATTGACGTATATACACAACGCCAAATGTACCAAAATTTTTTTTTATATTAAAATTTTAAGTAGTGGCAACTAATTTTGTGTCTCGGTGAGTGAGTAAGCAATGCAAGAACCCATTACCCTATCCCTTGAGGATAAGGGATAGTCCTACTATACTAGGCAGCGCCCATGCAGCATCTATTATTATTGGACAGGAAGTTTTAATATTAGATTTATTAGTCTATTTGGTAGGACACTCACCTCTTGCCTCATAATTTTTTTATCTGATGTATCCTTTAATAATTCTATAGCCAATGATAGACAACCCACTATAGCTATCGCGGGTGCACCCCTAACCTGAAATGTTTCATTACTTTTTATAGATTTATATTTTTGTGCCACTAAAGTACATTTGGTCATAAATAATATAAAAAGCAGTGTAGAGATAAGATAATCAATATTAAAATAACATGAGGAATAATTTACATATACTTAATTAACATAGAAAAATAGTTGAACTGTCAATAAAATAACTTCCCAATTTCAATGAAATACTTACAATATGCTCTCTTACATGTAAGGAAAAAAAAATTTTTTGCAGACATTTACAAAAAATTTAACAAAAAGCTGTGCATAATCTTATATGTACGTTTCGTACTGATCAGCGTTGAAACGGTATTCAGGCTCTTAAGACGAATTGTACGGTATATGGCAGTGTGGTCATTGCCGTACGCTAAAATACGGCAATCAGGCATAGCATAAGGATGATGGCGAAAATAAAAATAAACCGTCTAATTATGAAAAGAATGCCAGTGAAAATGTCTTATTAGGTGATGTTGTGGATTTGATGGGAGGAGAGGAGTAATCTGTGGTGCCTTTTTCCATTAAATCTGCAGATTCAGTGGCATCTTTTTTATAAACAGAAGGTTTTTTTTATTTGTTTGACTTGTGTTTCATGTCTATTAGATATTTTTCTTTTTCATGTAAATAATAAAATAAAAAAATGTATGGCAATTTTTGATTCCCAAGATTTAACTTGGTACTGTTTAAAGTATGAACATAACTAGATAGCTTAAGAAATTAGGTAACAAACTTAATATTTTTCATATTTTCTAGGTTCATCTAATTACTTATTTAATTCATATTTTATTAATTACTTTCCAGATTAAAAAACAGTTTCAGTGTCATTTATTTAAAATACATTCTTAACATACCTCAAACATATAAGATAAGGAAACAAGTGTCAACAATTGATGTTATCAAGTCACCTTATCTCGTAATTTATTACATTAGGCAAAACATCTAATAATAATATAAGACTGACAACGTATGAACACACAATCTTATATATTGTTCTATAAAAATTATGTACATATTACTCGTAGAATATTATCATTCATAACTTTTGTTTTGTTGATAAGTCATTTAACATTGCCTGCTCAAAGTTCTTTTGTTCTTTATATATTATTAAAACACAACTGGCCCATTGGATGAAATATGCATTACAGATAATTCACATTAAGCCTAAATTGTGCCATCATTATCAAAATGTTTTCTTTGCAGTATAAGGGTTTAATGATTTCATACCAATACTTCATACTGCCTCAGAATAAAAACCTGTTCCATACAAAATGTATGAGAAAATTTTCTTCATCTTTTTCCAATGTTTTAATAGTTATTCTGCTATTCGGGTCGAAGACAAATTCAACAAAACAAAGATCATAAAAGTCTGTACAGACGATTTATAAATTGAATAACTAACACAACTTTCTTTTATGTATATAAGATTACATTTCAAAATAGTTGATTTGATTAATTAGTCTGCTTAGTCTAAACACCTATTTAAAATTATAAAGCATAACATAATTTAGACACTGCATTTTTGGTACAGAAAAAAAAGATAATTCAATACAGTCATCATATCTAAAGGAAATATATAAGCAGATGTGATTAAGGAGAAGAATTCCAATTGAATATGCCCTCCAACAAGAATCCCCTCTTCATTTATTTTATTCTTAGAATTTCTTTTCTTTTTAATCTCTTCTAATTGGGTGTTGTCACCAACTAAACCTGACAACAGTACATGCACTGGATTCTTTCCTGATACACTTTTTTAGCTGTTTTTGAATTTTTGCATTTGTAATGAACCATGGTAGATTACAGTTAGTGTCTTAGTATCTCTGTCTCTCTCTTAGTCTTACAATTTGCATTCTCTGTACGATAGGAATATTGGATTGGCACTACCTCACAATGCTGGACAATCAATTTAACCAAATTATAACATACCTGCATTTTATTGATAACCTTCCAACCATCCTCGACACCCTGTACTTTTACATATCTTGTCTGTAGGGGCAGTAATAACTGATCAAGAACTTCCAAGCATCCTCTTCTGTATTTTATAGACTCCAAACTCATTTTTACCTCTTCAAAACGTAGCAACTTAAATTAATATTTTCGTTAAGATTAACATTTAAGTTACATATTTAGGGTTGGGTTTTGAATTTGGGAGCACATGCACTTGGAATACTGGTTTTGATAAAAAGACAGTCTCCTTATTACAAAATGTGTTACAAGACTTATTTGAACTGGAAATAAATAGGTTAGGTTATGGAATCTTAATAAAATTAAATGCGAGCGAAGCGCAGCCGAGGGAGCGCACCCAAATTCAAAATTCTACTTCCAGGTTTAAACAAGTAGACCCATAGCTTGCGTTTATTAACCTCTAATTGTCTTGGACATTAATTATGCCTTTTATAGTTAATTGCACAAGGGATGGGTCTAGTCAAGTTACAAAATAAAAGTAAAATAACCTAAGTAGCAGACTTGATGTTTTTTATTACAAAAAATTATTAGTAATGTATCATCAGATTATACTCACCAAGAAAACAAAATTGAGAGTTAAAATTCCATAAATTATTTCATACTCCTTTAATAAAATCAAAAAAAACGACAAGAAAAATAACTATACTTGATACAGTACACAACTGTCACTTGACTGTCACTCACCAGACTCACTACTAGCGATGGGCGAGTCGAGTTATTTGACTCGAGTTACTCGAGTCAGATCGTAAACGAGTCAACTCGAGTCAAGATTATTGCAAACCGAGTTGACTCGGTGTGTACGCGGCAAGCGAAACAGCTTCGGCCGACGAGTCCGACGACGCGCGATGAACTACTAGTCGGTGTCAGTCGACTAGTAGTTACTCGTATGTCGGTGTCGGTCGACTCGACTCGCGCTCTTGAGTCGCGCCAACTCGGTCGTTGTTTCGCGGGTCGCGGTTCGCGGACCATTAGCCTAAAAGAAAATCCTTAGAACACGAAAAGTATTTTTAAAGAAAGTTTTTGAAAAGAGTCTTTACCTGTTCAAAATTATCTGATGATTATGTTATTTTCATGACGATCATGAAAAATATTTTTCTTACTAATATTATAACCCCGAAACTTTCTGTTTGCATGTGTGTCTGTTTGTCACACGGTAAAACAAAACGGCTGTACGGATTTGGAACATAGATAGCTTATACCCTGGAACATAACACTTTTTTTTACAATGGAATAATACCTATAACAGAAATTCTCGCAAACAAAGTCGCGGGGAGAAGCTAGTATTGTTATATACGGAATCTTTTTACCATAAAATATTATTAATTAAACAAAACAAACTATTTTAAGCTATTTTTAAATCCCTACTGTTTTTTTTTATATTGATCTCATTTAGGTATAGCCTGCCCCAGTGTGTGTGCACGATGCGCCGAGTTGACTATTGATTGATTGATAGTCGATTACTATCGATTTAACCAACTCGGTCCGAAACACGAGTCAACGGAGTCAATAATTAGCCAACTCGGAGCATCGACGTTCCACACCATTGGCTGCATCACACGATTCAGCGGATTGAGACCGAGTCGAGGCAACTCGAGTTGCAACTCGAGTTAGTATCCATTTCAACTCGAGTTACTCGAGTTGCGAAATCGTCAACTCGGCGCATCGCTACTCACTACACAGTAAAGTCATTTTAATAGGTAACATTTGACAATTCATCAAAATTCAACAACGTAACCTTGTAACGGCGGGCATAAAATAATATATTTGAAGGCGCGGTGAAAACCCCTAAAGGGGTTGACGAAATCTAAATTTCGTTGCGGCGGGATTGCGACAGAATCACGCCATGAATCCCTATTAGCGATTTAGTGGACTGTATCTGGTTGCGGCTATAAGCGAACAGTATGACCGTCTGAAGGACAGGATAGGTAGCAGAAGGAAATGCACGTACCTTATACCGGTGCTCTGGTGCGCTCTCCTGCAGGATCTTCTAAATGTCCAACTGGCAGACACTGTTCACATATAGTATTTCAAATGTTCAGCGATAAGGCGCGGATGAATTCACTTCACTTCCGAAAACGAGTTAAGGCGCGGATAAACTCCTTGTAGGCGCGGAAACACAGCTCAAACGCGGGCGCGTGTCTTTTCTTACTTCTTCTCGCGGCGCGGTCATCGGTAGCAATGCATTATTTTTTGGTAAGCGGGTAAAGGAGAAAATGTGAGGGCCACAATTATTGGGAAGGTGGGTAATAGGTGAAAGAAAGAAAGGACTTGACAGCCAACTATTCGATCACGGCGCAACCATCTCCCCTGGCCTTAAAGGGTCACCTTTAAATATCTCACAATGCGAATGCGAAAGAAATGCGGTTTATAATGCCAAACGAAATGCGGTTATTTTAACGATATGCGTTAATCTATTTTTTTTTTTTTTATTTAATAAGGTACACAAAACAGGACACTGACATTAAATACATTGAATAGATATAATTACATTGAAGTGAACTAGACAGAGGCCCAAAACACGTGTACACAGCATGTCCAAACAAAACAGTGTTGCTTACACACATAAGAACAAAACAAATGAAGAAAACAGAAAAGTGACGCACTTTCATCCGCAATCAAGCTTAGCCACATTCTAAAAGAAGTCAATTTGAGATGAAAGTACGTCTCCACAAAGCCACAACAAAACAAATGTTATAATATTAATGTATAATATATAAAATATGTAAGTGCAATAAAATGTTATCTATTAAGATATAATATGGGTTTTTATTTTTTATTTATTTATATACACATATTTTATTAATTTTATTTAATGACGCTCGCAGTTACAATGGCCGTGATATGCTCTTTGAATTTAGTTAAGCTATTTTCGAATATGTCAACTTTACCGCTATGTTTAAGCAGGAGATCGTTATATTGTCGACACATCCTGACAAGGGGGTTATAAAAGGAGGTATTATTGGTGTGTACTTGTAAGGCAAAGGTATTTACAAAAGGATTTCGATTTCTAAGTTTTATATTAAAATTAATAAGCGACAAAAGATATGGTGAGTCAATGCGGGAATGAATTATTTTAAAGAGACACAAGAGGTTATGATAATTACGGCGGTCCTCGAGTGTAACCATATTAAATTTTGTAAGTCTATTTCGATACAAGGGAAAACTCCGGTGAAAGCCATATCTATAACTAAGAATGCTCAAACATTTTTTCTGCACATTTTCAATACGCCCACAGTGAATAGCGTAGTAAGGGGACCAAACACAGGAATTATATTCAAGAACACTGCGGACTAACGTATTATATAGATACAAAAATGTTTTAGGGTTCCTAAAATCTTTAGTAGCTCTTGTCAAAAAACCTAATGTCCTAGTGCTTCTATTGATAATACTATCATAGTGGTCACGGAAAGTTAATTTATCATCGAAAAGAACTCCTAGGTCCCTTACTACTGCCTTTTTTTCTAAATTCTGTCCTTTAAGTTTATAATTATATAGGATTTTTTGGGTTTTCCTTGAAAAAGATATAGTCTATTACGAAAAAGATGCGGTTATTCAAAAGAAAGAATGCGGTAATTTACGCGAAAATAAATGCGGTTCCTAATAACTAATCCTAACAACTAGATGATAATAAATGCGGTTACATAAACTAATAACTATCTACTACTAAACTATACTAAACTATATGAGCAGAAATGTTACTCTGCCTACTATTAAACGCGGTTATTGACTTGGCAAAGGACAAAGTCTAACTACTGGGCGCACGAAGCTTCCCTTACTTGTCCTAACAGTAACTACTCGCGATGTTCCGTCCTTCGAAGGGTGAACAGCCTCCACCACACCTAGCGGCCATGCAAGCGGTGGCACATTGTCCATAATAATGACCACAACTGACCCTAACGGAATGGGAGTGGAAGGCGTAGTCCACTTGAAGCGAGCTTGCAATTTATGCAAATATTCTATTCTCCAACGTTTCCAGAAGGACTGGACCATTTTATCTAGCAGCCAATGTCTCTCGCGTAAGCTAGAGGAGTCTAATTGAGGTGCGGGTAGCGACAATAGCGGTGCGGTATGCAATGGACCTGCATAATAATGCGTTTTGTGATAATAATCGATTATCAGATCTATAACGTGGTCGCGTCGCGGGAGTACAGACGGATATCTTTGCGAATAACTAACGTCAACGTTTGATAGCCGACCGCCAACATGTATAATACCATTTTCGTCAAAAAATGGGTGTAATTTTTGCAAAGCATTCGAACAGCTTTGGTTACATTTTAACTTAATTATGTCAACTGCAAAATAGATATTCTGAATTACGAGTATTATTTTATTTTCTGCGAAATTTAAATCTGAACTCGTTATATGCGTTCTGCGCGGTAACAATTTCAAAAAACGATAAATATAAACAATTATGCGTAGTAACTTCGACCACGATGAGGTACGAGCCGCGAGCACATAAATTAAAGAGTCAGTTGAAGTAGCGGTCACTGTGTGTATAAGCGGCTTTAGATCAGGCGTACCCAATATTTTTTGGGGTGTGGAACCCTTATCTATCTCAAATTCCGAGGAGGCGCGATGTGATGCGGGAATAGCGCGCAGTACGGCGGAAGAGTTACTGGTCCACTTGACGAGGTCAAATTGGCCACACTTGAAGAGTTCGATGAGCTGCGCACACGCGGCTATAGCCTCGGCTTCGTCATTTCTCTTTACGTCCTTGGACATTATGCTGAAGCACACGTCGTCCATATATGTCGAGCTGGATGCTATCGCGGTAGCTATGGGGAATCTATCTCCCTCATTTTCAATTAGCTGACGCACAACGCGAACAGCATGAAATACGCTCGACTTCATGCCAAAACAAACCCTATTAAATTCATAAACTGATATTGGGTCTTGTGGATGGAACCTGTATAGGATCCGTTGAAATTTGCGATCAGCTTCGCGCATGCCAATCTGCAGGAACATCTGACGACAGTCTGCAGCAATCGCGATATTAAAAAGTCGAAAATTCAAAATAATATTATTTAAATCAGCCTGTATATTTTGGCCGGAATGCAATAATTCGTTGAGTGACAACCCTGTGGTTGTTTTGCTACTTGCATCTAAAACCATACGAACCTTCGTGGTTATTTTATCATCGCGTAATACACAGTGGTGCGGTACAAAATAGGATACGGCGGGTACTGTTAAATCAATAAATCCTAATTTTGATAAATAACCCTTATCAACATATTCACGAATGATGTCGTTATAGGCGGAGCGTAGCATACTCGAACATTCTAACCTGCGTTCCAAGCATAGAAATCGTCTGCGGGCAGCGGAGTAAGAACCTCCTAATTTATATATGTCGTCTTTAAACGGCAACGCCACGATGTATCTTCCGTCATCCTCGCGCGTAGTGGTAGTACGAAAATGCATCTCACATTCAAGATCGTCTTGACTGTGGGCGGGCGGAGCAGAGACCTCCTCTAACTCCCAAAACCTTTTAAGGAGGTTGTCCAATGAAGACTGTTGCATGACGGTACAACAAGCGGATGCGGGATTTAACAAAGACCTATTTCGAGGCAATATGACCGGAGCTGCTCCCATAATTATGTATCCTAGAACAGTTTCTACGGCTCGCGGCATTCCACTAATATTACCCTGTACCGTGCCCGGTAATAATAGGTGTGGGAAAATATTAGCTCCAATTAGGACTTGTACTTCCGAAGGAGTTGCGAAAGTACTATCCGCAAGCGGTAATCCCCTTATGTGCACGAGTGTGGATTGATCGACCGGAATAGAAGGCAGCTTGTCTGTGATCCGATCGACAATAAGCGCCGATACGTCATAATGAACGTTATCCGAATAACGGGAAAATATTTTAAAGTCCGTTGCGCCTCTAATAGACTTCTCTGTATCACCGAAACCGCGAACAATCGTTTGTATATCTTTATTGCCATTCAAACCCAAGCGTGCACAACATTCGCTAGTTATAAAATTACTTTGTGATCCCGAATCAAGCAAACATTTTACAATATGCGATCGTCCCTTACTATCATAAATAATTACTTGAGCGGTTGATAGTAATACAGTAGTGTGTTGCATACATTGCGCGTTCAGACCGCTACTATATGCGGCACTCTCAACCGGCGCAGCGATGAATGTGTGCATCGACGAGACATTCATATCACGCGCATCAGTAGGCGATCTAGCTCGAGGCGTCTGTCTCGAGTTAAATGTCGGCGGGGGGCGAGTCGGCTCGTCCACTTGCGATGCGGTTTGAACCTTCAAATTATGATTTTCGAAATGTAACGCGGAGTGATGTTTTTGATGACAACTACGACATTTCACACTTGAACTACACTCGCGAGATTTATGTTTTAAACTAAGACAATTTATGCACGCGTTACGTTCCTTAACTAATTTAAAACGTAAAGAAGGTGTTAAATCATTAAACTTCGGACATTTGTAAAGGTGATCGTGCACAATGTCTTCACAGAGACATTTTTTACGCGCAGGTAACACTGCTACATAAGTGTGCGGATTTGGTACACGATTTCGCGGTTTATATGTACTATTATTGTATGTAGTCGGGCTCTGTACGCTATGGAATATTTTATGCTGACCCCTAATAAAGTCAGTTAGTTGAATGAAAGTAGGTATCTTATATTCGCGACACTGTGATTCAAAGGCGCGGACGGTATCTAAATCAAACTTCTTTAATGCCATGTGTAACATAATAAAATCTGACAGATCTTCGAGTTTCAAATTCTTCAATGCGTTCGCGGCAGTTACAAATTGATCCATAAATAATTGGAACTTAGACTCAGAGGCGGGACCGTTTAACTTGACATTCATCATCTGTTCCAAGTAGGTATTTGCAATAGTACGAATGTCCTGATATCTATCAATGAGACATTTTAATATTGTATCATAATTATCTGCGCATGGTGTAATACCCGAAAATACAGCTTGCGCCTTACTGGAAAGCTTGCCCATCAGATAATATAATTTTTCCGATTTATTTAAATGCGGATTGTCATGTACCATGGACTTAAAACTTGCATAGAACAAAGGCCAGGTACGTATGTCACCATCAAATGACATAATTTCTATAGGCGGCAGGGCAGGCATCCTACATCTCATATCTACGCGGTCCGTTGAACCCTGGTCGTGGTCAGCGCTGTCCACCCTCGACGGTACGGACTCGATACGCTTCAATACGCGTTTAATTCGACAGTAAAGGTCTTCGAAGGCATTCAAACACTTATAACTCGGTGTGCTTTCCGGGTCTACCATAAGTGATGTTTTATTTAAACGATCAACAATTTCCTTAAATTCAGAACGCGTATCTTCTATCGTTTCTACGGAACACAAAAAATTTTCTTTATGTTCATCGTTAATATGAACCCCCTTTGATAAATCATACACTCGTTGTATATTTTCAAAAAGTGCATCGCGTTTCGACTGTAATAGTACAATTTCAGAATTCTGTTTAGCGTCGATTCCCTTTGTCTTAGACATTTTGTACGAAGAAGCGTTATAATAATATTACAGTAGGTGGGTAAGAAATAACGTTCGGTGCAAGCGCACCGAACAGAGCGCGCGCGATTCAAAATACTAAACGAATGTAGGTATATGAATATGAATGCGTATACTAATAATTCAAACGCGTTTATATACTAAATAAATCTAGCGGGAATGCGGATTAATTATACTAATTATATTAACTAAATTATATCCAATATGAATTTTTATTAATAGGTATGAATAAACACGATATTTCTTCGTGATAACGTTTAATAACGCATTTCGCGGGAAAATAACCTATGGTTCGAAGAAATAATAAAGATCCGGCTCGAAGGACCAACAAATGAAGGCGCGGTGAAAACCCCTAAAGGGGTTGACGAAATCTAAATTTCGTTGCGGCGGGATTGCGACAGAATCACGCCATGAATCCCTATTAGCGATTTAGTGGACTGTATCTGGTTGCGGCTATAAGCGAACAGTATGACCGTCTGAAGGACAGGATAGGTAGCAGAAGGAAATGCACGTACCTTATACCGGTGCTCTGGTGCGCTCTCCTGCAGGATCTTCTAAATGTCCAACTGGCAGACACTGTTCACATATAGTATTTCAAATGTTCAGCGATAAGGCGCGGATGAATTCACTTCACTTCCGAAAACGAGTTAAGGCGCGGATAAACTCCTTGTAGGCGCGGAAACACAGCTCAAACGCGGGCGCGTGTCTTTTCTTACTTCTTCTCGCGGCGCGGTCATCGGTAGCAATGCATTATTTTTTGGTAAGCGGGTAAAGGAGAAAATGTGAGGGCCACAATTATTGGGAAGGTGGGTAATAGGTGAAAGAAAGAAAGGACTTGACAGCCAACTATTCGATCACGGCGCAACCAATATTTTTTCGTTTTGTTAGAACTGCACAATTGCTTAACTTTTTTCAATTACAATTACATATTTATTGTAATAATGACCGATACGAGTAATTTTACGATTTGCTTTCACTAATAAACCATTCTAAACATAAACAATTTCTGATCTAAAGAACTGAACGTCGTTACAATGTTGCGTCAGTTAACCCTTTTTCTTTTTAAACACTAGGGATGTTACTCTAAAAATCGAAAGCTGATAAGTAGAATCGAATGCAATGAGTACTGGTGAAGAAATATCACCATAAATTAACAACCACGTTGTGATTATAATAAAACATAATTATATTCATTATTCTTTTAACTAACTATAAAAATACAAAAAATAACTAATAAGAAAAATCATTGATGTTAGGTACAATTTAGGTGGGATGTTGCTGGCAACACCAGTGCCTGTCGATGATGCCATGTCATGTCGCCATTACATGACGCAGTCTTTTGTCGTTGTGCGTTGGTTGTGCTTGTGCAAAGTGACTGTGCGTTTTAGTGTGCTCTCTGTTATTTTCTTCTGACCCGGCTTTTTTATTGGACTGATCTTACTGACTACGTTTACCTGGCTATAAATTGGACTCCGATTGCTTAAAGATTAGTAAACAAGAACAACATTACAGTCTTACCATGTCGAAACGGGGGAAAACACTAAACAGTCAATCTCGCGAACTAGTGGTGAAATTGTACAATTATTTTGAACGTGAATCAGTTAACGATGGGCCTCTTTTACCATTGACACAACCGAGAGCACATTGCTGAAGCATTGGGAATAGGGAAGAGGACAGTAACTCAAATTCTGAAAGAGAAATACGGACCATCAGGCTCAGAAGATAATACTTTACGTACACCGAAAAAAAGAAAGAGGGACAAGAAAATTGTTGGCGTTGATAATTTTGATGCTGCTGCAATTCGCAACCACTTTTATGGATATTACTTGAGAAAAGAATATCCTACACGGGAAAAGCTAATGAGTTCGTTAAAAAACGCAGGCTTATTTTTTGGCGGCAAATCGTCTCTATCAAAGGTTTTGAAATCGATTGGCTTTAGATTTAAAAAATCTGACAAGCGGAAAATCCTGATAGAATGCTACGATATTATTTTGAAGAGAGTAACATTCTTACGTCAAGTAAATAAAATTACAGATTGGGACAATGTCGTGTTTATTGACGAAACATGGTTGAATGCGAACCATACGGTTTCGCGGACATGGACCGATGATACAGCGGCCTCCACCTCAAAAGTTCCATCGGGAAAAGGAGCCCGACTTAACACATCGTTCAATAAGTACCGGGACTAACTATGAAAACAACATTTTATCCGCAAAATTCTTTATTATTCATCAACATAATCTCCTTCAAGTGTAATACAATCATTCCAACGCTTCTCTAACTTTTCAATGCCATGTTTGTAGAACGATTTGTCTTTTGACTCAAAATGAGCCTCAGTAGCAGCGATCACCTCCTCATTCGAGCCAAATCTTTTTGAGATCCGCAAAGAGTCAGTAGTCGCTGGGGGCCAGATCCGGTGAGTACGGAGGATGGGGAAGCAGTTGGAAGCCCAATTCGTTGAATTTGGTCATCGTTTTGATTGACTTGTGGCACGGTGCGTTGTCTTGATGAAAGATGACTTTCTTCTTCTTCATGTGTGGGTGTTTTTTCGCTATTTCGGCCTTCAAACGATCCAATAACACCATGTAGTAGTCGCTATTGATGGTTTTTCCTTTTTCGAGGTAGTCAATGAAAATTATACCGTTCGCATCCCAGAATACGGACGCCATCACTTTGCCGGCCGACTGTTGTGTTTTTGGACGCTTCGGGCGGCTTTCACCGGTCGTACGCCATTCAGCTGACTGCCGACTTGACTCCGGAGTGAAATGGTGAATCCATGTTTCGTCCACTCACATATCGACAGTCGAAGTTGCTACAGAAGACTGGAGAAAAGTCGTAGAGAAAACAAAGAAAATAATTTTACAAGATTTTTGAACGAGATGTCAGAATAGACAATATTATTGAAAATGAATTAATAATATCTCTTGAGTGCTGACAGCAGTGATGAAGATGATAATACTAATAACAGTTCTGATAGTTCAACTGAATAAATGCAATTTTTTTGTTAAATTATTTACTTGTCTTATTTTGCTCCTTAAATTTACGAAAGAAAAAATAATAATGGGACAAGGATTCGCCTGATGATTTTTAAAATTCACATATGTTTGAAGTCCGTATCGATTCATTCACTTTAATCGATGTTTTTAAGCAGGTCACCTCACTATGAAGATAGAACTGACAGACTTCAAATGTTACCTATTAAAATGACTCCACTTTAACTCACTTTATATTGTAATACTGTGCTTGAACTCACTAACTAACACTCACTAATTGTTAAGATATGCAACCTCATATCTTATGTCAGTGACCTAATCTCAGATCTGCTCTACGAACCGTTGCTTAGGAACGGTTTACTTATTGATATATTATTATTGTGTCAAGTGTGAATAAGAGTATCAGGTTTTTACTAGTTTGTTGTACATATTAAACTATCGTAATATTTATCGTTTTCCATCTGATCTTTCCTTAAAACATCCTCGGACAACACGAACGGAAACACAAACGTTCACACTAATCAAACTATAATAATCAAATAATAATCTAACCAAAGAATTAAAGGTAAGGAGGCCCAACTCTATACATGAGAAAGTGTCCGTCGGATGGATACGCTCAATTAGGCGGCGCTGTAGTAGCATTGGGACGTGACGCACTAATAGCATTTTATCATGGTAGTATTATGTACTACCAACATCTACTGCTACTACGTACACATAATACTCCCATGCATTTTATTTACAGTTATTTCATGAACTAGCAACTCATTTCAAACACCCATGCTACACTAGCGCCATTCTGGTCAATTTGTGAACCACTATTTAATGCTTTTAGCATGTCACTTTTTCAGTTTATTTTAAGGTTTGCGAATTTTTATTCCATAGATATGTATAATATTTGTTTTATTCTATTTACTTGTGTCCGCTTGAGTTTTGAAAAGGATTCTAAACATGAGGAAATGCGTACTCTGTAAATGTTCCATGGATAATTTTAATTATTGCATGACTAATTTTAGTTCCGGGTACTTCTGATCCATAGCCTACAGCGCCAAAATGGCCTTTTTTCAAATAGGCAAAAAAATAATTTGACAGCAGCCTGTCCAGTGGTATATATTACAGGTCAGTGGGCGTTACTGTCCCTGACCCTGTGGCGGCGCCACCGTCAGTCAGGCAGGTCGGTCTTACCTACATAACTACATTTTTATTTAATTTTTCAACGCGGACGAAGTCGCGAGCACCAGCTAGTCTCCGTCTTTATTCAGAGACCAAAAGGAAAACAAAGACGATAGTTAAAGAGTTGAAAGTTTAAAATATAATAGACGATTTATTAAAAGAAAACATAACTATTGAAACTTGTCTTGAAAAACTGTCTGGGGCATAAAGTTAACTGTGTTAAAGTAAATTCTGTTTATCTGTACATAATGAATATCTGACTAATGCAGTAAAAACGAAAGTAGTATCCGACGAAAAAGGATCTAACCAAAAACGGATAGACGAAATAAGAATATGACCAATGTCGTGAGAACGCGTTGGATCAGGCTATGGCTATGGCTGCATCTTCGGTGTGCCACCCGCCACCGCCACCCGGTGAATTAGTTACATCGTCTGAACTGCTGAAGGACTTCATCCTTCTTATAATATATGCCTTCTTCAAATGCTCTCATTAAAAATTAACTTTTTGACGGGATATATTTTTATGTGTAAACAATGGGCGTTTTCGTTTCGTTTGTTATACTTTTTTAAATTTGTCAGTGTCAAGTGAATTTGTGAAGTGCAACAATGCTGTCAAAGCTGTCATCTAGAAAGTTCTACCGGAAACGGATTTTAAGCAAAGCAATAGCACTGATAATATTGAAGACGTTTTGAAACTGTACCTAAATTTATTTTTCATTTATTATTATATTTTATTTAATAGTTTTACCTTATTTTTATTGTTTACTAAATACTATGTAAGATTCAATTTTTTTTACTGTGGAGAATATATAATAGGATTTTCTTTAATTTCTTTTCTTTGAAATATCACTATCTTAAAAAAAACCATTAATTTGGAATGTTAACGGAAATGTAGTGAAACTAAATTTGTCTATGGTCTATTTCTTTTCCGCCCGCCTTCGACGAGAGACGCGTCGCCAATCGCCATTGTGGTTGTTTCATTGTGATATTCTACAACTTGATTCTTCAAAAACGCGAATATGGCTTTACCACGTGTATATTTTGATGTTGCCTGTGAGGGATCACCTATGGGAAGAATTGTCGTCGAGGTGAGTTGACCACTGGACGAATAATCTTTCTTTTAAATCTTCCGGCCGGTGCGGCATGCAGTCAGGCCACATTATTTAGCCAAAGTTATTCGGATGGGTCAATATACATAATTCTCATATCGTGGTTATCTAAAACATTTTGTTTTATTTCCCTTATTAAGTTATAATTCTTTTCCTCCAGTGTCTATAAATAGACTTAGGTATGTAGTCATAATTAATTCTTGGGCTAGTCATTACACCACTTACACCCATGTGAATGTGAAGGTCAAATCTTGAGGTAGATAAAAAATTAACGGAAGATTCCGTTGATTTAATTATGCATCTGATTTCGAATCTAAGTTTTCTAAAGAATTGGTATTTATTAGTTGTTTCTAAAGAATTAAATTTTCGTAGCGTAAAAATTAATTTCTCCTGTCATTTTCTCTTCTTGTATTTTCAGAACTTCAAACGTAATTAAGTTAAGCCTTGGCTTTTATTATCATCGTGACATTGCAAGCAGGGTTTTTTTAAAGTAAAAACGTATAAAATCGTTGAATAGAAAAAATAAATAATTTTGATGAAAAAAAAAGTATTTTTATGTTATTTTTTTATTTCCAAAATATAGTTTTGATTGCTTTGATTACATGCTCATAATTTTTTGTTGTCTGAAAATATTAAAACTTGTTTTACAATCGAAATTTAGATTTAAATAAATATAAATAGATTAATTTTTATTAAATTCATGGCAATCTTTTCCTCTTGCTTTTTCACATTCATTTCCGAAAAAATCTGTGAAAGCTGAAGTGGCGGCAACAGAAAGTAAATAAGTTTTTTATTTCACATTGATAAGCTATCAGATGCATTTTTAGGTATATATTGCCATTTGTATTGTATTCTGAGATCTAGCATTTCGTTTAACTCTTTACAGTACAGATAAGTAATATTTTTGCATACTTTATTTTTAAGCAAAAGTGGTATACCTAGTATATTTATCGAAAATAAAGTAGGATAATATACTTACTATAAAGTATGGTTGGTAAGCCCTACAAATGTGGTTTAATTTGTCTATTGATTCACTTATTTTGTTTGTTATAGTTGAGAACAGACGTAACCCCCAAGACCTGTGAGAACTTCCGTGCTCTATGCACTGGAGAAAAGGGCTTTGGTTACAAAAACTCCACCTTCCATCGCGTCATCCCCAATTTCATGTTGCAAGGGGGTGACTTCACTCAGCACAACGGCACCGGTGGCAAGTCCATCTATGGTGACAAATTCGGAGATGAAAACTTCGTCCTGAAGCACACTGGACCTGGCGTCCTGTCCATGGCTAATGCTGGACCCAACACTAACGGCTCTCAATTCTTCATCACCACCGTGAAGACTGCGTGGCTTGATGGCAGGCATGTTGTCTTTGGTAATGTCGTCGAAGGCATGGATGTGGTCAAGAAGGTGGAAGCCCTAGGCTCTCAATCCGGCAAGCCATCGAAGAAGGTTATCATCAGTGACTGTGGACAACTATCTTAAATATACTTCTCATTACAGAAATGTAATACGATATTTTAAGTTTAACGTAATGTCCTCCTAATTATAATACCTAAAAACCTTCCCCAATCATAAAGCAAAAAGTTAACTATGGGTCATTCCAAACTATGTTAAGAATTTATAGCTGTTTGTAGGTTGCAATTAGGAATTGCATTTCTGTGCATTGTTTACTCATAATAAATTAATTTTTACGATTATACCTTTTCATTTCATTGCATTTTGTAACTAATAAAGGTAATAATTTTAATTTCAAATGTTGTTTGCATTTATTTAATATTTACTGCTAATAGACATTAACATTAGGTTCGTTGTTTCTGTATTAGTGAAATTAATTTTTGGACAGATTCGTAATTTATCAAAATTTTGATTTGGTGTCATTAGTGGGACTGTCAATTTGGTGGGTTGCAAACACAACATAAAATCTAAATGCAAAATCTACATAATATTGCAACCTAATATTTAATAGATAATTATGTTACATATTCTTATACAATTTAATAATTTGACTTCTATGTTTTTAATAGCCACTTGAAATCATTATTATATTCTTTAACACAATATGTCTAATATTGAAACTGTATGTAGGTAGTGCTATAATAAAAGTAATAAACGTGTGCTATAGAAACAAAATTTCTTTTATGTTGCACAGAAGCTGACAAATAATATGTGAAGTAATTTCCTTTGTTTTTTGAAAAGTAGAAAAGGGCATGGCAGCGCAGACTGATTATTTCAATGTCTTGTAGTTTCGGTGGTTTGGTCCCATAAAGTCATATTAACAAAAACTATGCTATTAATGTCTAGAAATTATTACACACTATGTCTCGTCATAGTGATTGTTAATTATTAACCCCCAGACGCCCTACGCAAAAGGGGGGTGTTATTAGTTTAATCTGTGTGTCTGTCTGTCTGTGGCACTGTAGCTTCCAAACGGAAGGACCGATTTTGATCCAGTTTATATAGCTATAATTTATGAAGATTTATTCAGGCGTTTGAGGATCATCGGCACATTTCCTAGTTGACGAAGGGATCTCACTAATTTCCTCAGGTTCGATCGATAGAAAACATGAGTAAGTATAAGTAAATATAAAACATCTACAATACAGCAGATATTTTCGTCTGATTTTTAGTGGTTTTATCATTACTCAGGTGTAGGATGTCGACTGCTGGACAGAACTAAGTACTCAATAATTTTCCAAAAGGACCGGTCAGAAGCAAACTGGATCCATAGTCGCCCCACAGCTCTTATTAGGGCGAAGGTGTAAGTGCCTACTGGTTGGTTTTTAGTAAATCTATATAACCGTGAAATATCCGTCAAAATTATTTCTACAAGTCATGAGTCAAGACAAGCAGACAGATTGACAAACATTTCTTATAAAACGAATGTTTTGGTAAAACCTGCAAATGCACTTGTACCACTAATTAATAAATTCTAGGTATTTATTTTTATTTAAATGTAGGGTACACGTAGACCAAGTACATATGGTTCTATTTCTTTATTCACTTCCTTTCTACTACTCGTCGTTTTTGCATTGCATACAATACAATGTGACCTCTCGTACCGATTACACTGTATTTAAATTTGTGCGACAGAATAATTTATTATGCCGTGTATGTTATTTGTTGTATAAAGAAAAATAACTGAAAAGTCGGTTTAAACAAAGACCCCGGCTAGTAACTATTAATCTGAGCCCCGGCCTAAGCTTACCTACATGTGAAGGTCTTTAAAAAAAATTGTGTGTGTCAGCTCCGACACAAGACTGAAGTTTACTCCTTACGAACGTTTATAAAATTTGAATTTTCACAATTCGAACACGCCGAAAGAACAGCATTGTTCTTTTTTTAAAAATAATATTGTGTAGATGGCGCAAAATCTGAAACTTCAGATATTCTGACCACGGCTCTGGCCACTTTTTTTTAGTGAAAAATCAAGTGAATTAATCTATATAAATAAAAATGAATCGCTAAATATGCTCATAAGCCGAAAACTCCAGAACAGCATTCGTGCGAATCCGAAGGCGGGTCTCTAGTTAGAAAATACCTAGTCACTAATGTAATAATTAAAATATATTACCTACATAATCGATGGTTAGTTTTTGTACAAAGTTAAAGGTATTTATTTAGTTTATAATAACACATAGGAGATAAATAGTATCACAATAAAAAAACAGCATTAATTCTCATATCAATATTTATTTACTCATTTTCTTGGGAACCAATGTTATAAATTGTGATAAAAAAGGGTTGGGTTGGGTGATAAAGAGAACCGAATTGCTTCGATAATATTTGATTAAATTTGTATGGGGCCAAATGCAATTTTAAAAACTTTCCATCCAAATGATTTTATTATTGGTATTGATAAATACTCCAATGTATAAAAATCCTCTGTTTGTGTTGTGTAGTAGTCGCAGGGTATAGCTATAGGTAAAGCGTTTCGCAGTCATAAGGACAACCCGTCTGGCGGCAGTAACCACCCCCTCACAGAAGTCCACCATGAAATAACAGCAAATGTGCTGTTGTGTTTCTGTGAGTGGTAAGCTATGCCAGAGCCCATCACCTTGTCCCTTCGTACTCCCTTATCTTTTATTCTATCGGCAGCGCTTTTGCAGCAGCGGTGACGTTGCTTGTGGCGACGGTCGTACTTAAAGCAAAAAAAAAAATTGAAGAAACTGAAAAGAAAAGAAAAAATTGAAAAAACTTGTCTTAAATAAGTAAGCTAAATACATGTAGAGAAATTAGTTAAATAAGCTAAATATCTGATAGCAGGTTTTGCCCACGACTTCGTCTGCGTCTGAAGATTGTCTGAAAATTTCATCAAAATCGGTTCAGTGGTTTTGGAGTACATAGGGAACATACATATATGCACACATTGCCTTATATATATATACCGCTGAATATGGCACTAAAATTAAAAAAAAGCTGTCGGTAAATTTTTACCGATTTTTACTTTGATTTAAAATTTTACATTTTAAGTAACAAGCAGAGTGGCCGAGTTTATATCCAAAACCCTATTAGTTAGTTGGGTACAATATGGATAAGGGTTTTAAGAAAATACATAGATAAACAAACATTTTTGTTTTTTTTCCACATATTATTAACAAGAGCATAACAAAAAGTCTTAATTTAAAAATAAAAGAAATAAGATGAGATCCTTAAATTCATTTAATCCATTGCAATACATTTTCAAGAATATTACAATGTTAATTTCGAAAAAATTCTAACGTGCATAATTATTGTGTTTTAGATGTGTCCAAGCAGATAATTTTGATACCTACTAATAAACGTAGTGCGAGAAAGTTATTACGTTTTTAACTGGAATTAGTTAATTGGTAACTAATTCAATAATTAATAATTTAATATAATTGGTAATTAGTTATTTGGTTATTTTTATTCAAATTTAAATTTAATACTTTGTTTTAATTGTTTTAACTTTGATTTGTTTTAATAACCCTTTTCTTGTAATTTTTTAATATATCTATTTAAATTTTGGTCTACTTATTTTCTAAGGTAATTAATTATTTACATCACGAGCTTAATTCTAAAAATTAACATATTTAAAAAAATAAAGAGGAATTTTCGTCTACTTATTGTAGATAAGAAAAAGAAATCAGCGTAAAATTTTGAAAAAATTTCATTATATACCTACCTAAACGGTTATATAATAGGTAATTATTTATTTTACGATTAGATATATTTATCTAACTTTGTGACAACGTAAGTATAGGTGGTACCTACTATTATTATTGGAATATTAGTAAGCGTTGAAGTTTTGGACTACCTACAATCTACATATAAAATGTTATGTCACTAAAATTTAAAAAAACTCCCAGCAGACTTTATATATTAATGCTTACTAATATTTGAATTCAAAAAGTAAATGTACCTTTTCGTATGATACGTTTTCGTGTTAAATCATTGATTTAAAAGCTTGAACAGCTTGAACTACTCTTGTACTACTTACTTATAACGAAGTCGCAGTCAAAAGCTAGTGGATTTATTATGTGTAAAGATGTTTAACAATCAGTTTTGAATGCTAATTTTATCACATTTTTACAATTTTAGCAGTATTTTCATTTCATCGTATATCAGTTTTTACACATGTTTGATTTCATCTTTCTTCTTTCTTCATTATACAAAATTAACATTTTTTCAAAACTTTTAATTTTTATTGACATATTCTACAAATATTGTAATTTTTAAGTTGCCAGAGTAGATAATATATCAAAACATGTACTTTTAAATTATGAAAATTGACTAAAAAGTCATCAACATCATCTAAGAAGCATATTTAATAGTGACAAAAGGTAAAGTCATCATGAAAGACGACAAAAACTTTAAAATGATTTGGAAGCTATATATTATTTCCTTGAATTTGAGCAGTGAGTAAAGAGTAAAATACTTGAATTGTATTAATTTTTTCTCTGTCTGTACCTACATTATATTTTCCCATTTGACGCTAATAATTTTCATAAATCAAATTTCGAATTTGGAGGTACAATATCAAGCGTCTTCGTTAACTGAACTTGATTATAAGGGTCGATTCATACTGTGTAACATAAATTAATGTTTTTAAAACATAGTTATTCAAATGTGTTTTTGTATTTCAACATTGAGACCAAAAGTAATAAAATGTCACATTATTAGGTCTCACATCAAGATAATTAGTACACTGATCCATTAAAATTGTAAGTCCATTACTTTTTCTTGAATAAGTAAGTATTGTTTATATTATGTCAAATAGAGAACTATATGCGAGACAGAGTTACAATGAAAAATTTAAAAAGATCATAACAAAATAGATGCTATCATAAGAATTGTAGTAATTTTTACGATATCGATTTCTTTTCTATTGGCCATAGAGCCGTAATTGCACAGAGAAGAGGTGCAGCAAGATGTGCAGGCGTACAGCTTAGTTCTTTCGCCGATGACGATGCAACCAGGCTCGCAATGTTTGGTGCAGTTCCTCTCGAGAGCCCACATTTTAAGCGCCGTCGTGGAGTTCTCAGTAGACGTTGTGTACGAGAATCGCTTCACCTGCAAATGTAATAAGGAAATTTTTACGTAAAGGTGGCTTACGTTCGAAAGAAATAAAAAATATCGCAAACGTATTTGTAAAAAGATTTGTGATGTACAGTATAAATCAAAAATATAATTTGTCATTCATTTATTAAACAAAGAATAAAGAAATAGCTAATATAAGTATAAGATAGCGTTATGTTCGCCACTTTTTTATTAACTGCAATACTTTACTTAGTGTTTTTGTTAAATCTAGACATAAAATAATTTTAATGTAATAGTGTTTATGCAGACTTTATAGTGTATAATCTATCACAGTAGAAACCGGTTATAACGATTTCGGTTATAATGACTAAATGGCAAGTTCTCTGCTGAATCCCTATAACTAATTAATATATTTATATACTATTCGTTTATTATGACCATTCGCTATAACCGATTTCCACTGTATATGTATTAAAAATGAATATTTTGATTTTACCATACACATTCTTCGGTCGTTATTGCATTTGTGTATGAGTGTCGAGTTGTTGTGGCGTAAATCTGCACATTTGTCTTCGGGTACTTCTGCCAAACATTTGTAACACCACAGGTCATTGTTGGGTCTTGCAGCTGCTGACGTCACATGAACGCTGTCCCGAAGTAAATCGCATTCGCCATCTGAAAGTGAAAAGAGATCAATCAGTTTTGTTGGACATCAGTTTATTTACATTTTAACGTTAACTATTAATTATTTATCAGTTTATTTACATTAGGTAAGAAGCTAAGAATTTATAGATTTTACTAGGAAAATATTGTGTAATTTGGTAATGGGGTTTCATAGATATTTAAGTTTTATATTAGATATTTAAGGGGTTGAATCGAATTTTCATTTACCTATAAATAAATTTATCGTAATGTGCCAATTGTATTTTTAAAACGTGGGCATAATTAGCATTCAGGTAATGGGTACATTGAACCTATTAAATGAAATATGTTCCTAACACGTCTATAAAAAGAAAATAGCATATATTTAGATTTTAGACATTTTATAACCTAAAATAAAATTCTGTTAATATTATCTACATCCACATAAACTTTATGGTCACACATCGAACATATGAAAGTACACAAAACATCTGACATTGAATGGGATGCCATAGACAAACGAGATATGAAATCCACTTTTTCATTCGCTATTAAAGGTTTTAAAGAAAACCTTCTTGTCCACTGTGAACTACATAAATGAAAATAGAAATGGGAATAGAATTGTGTTATTTAGAAGATTGTTTTCACATACCTGGAGTTAAGATTGACAGCGAGAGAAGTAGCAGAGAGCGCATGGTTTGTATTGATATGTGCGCATGTCCCAGCTTCCAGTATCGATTTTGGCTGGACCGCGACCTGTTGCTGATCCAGGCTCCGCCTTCGGCCCCTTACCTCGCCTCGCCCCTGGGAGCACAGCCGAAACACTTTGATCGAGAAAACCTTCTTAACTTTACGCATTCTTTAACAAATTAAGGAACTTCTATAAGCAATTTAATTAACATTTAAACATGGAATATACATATTTATTGTACAACTATTGAAGTTCAAAAGAAAACAATAGGGAAATGAAACGTGGAAAGAGTTTAAGATATGTAGAGTATGAATAAATAATATCCTTAGTAGAATTCTCTAATATTTTCTTAGATACTATATTAAATGGTAATTCTAAGAGGGAGGTTACAGCCGCCAGAAGACATTTTTTTTACTTAGGTACACTTTGGAGAATTTGATAATAAAAGTGCCTCCTTCCACTTGGAACCACAGCTTCGCTCCACAAGTGGATCCGCGGATACCTTTATCTCCTCTTAAATCCACGTGTGGATCCATGGATACCTTTATCTCCTCTTAAATGTCTTTCTTAATTTCAGTGATATGCTGTGAATATTTCAGATTTATAAAATTCAGATAAGATAAATTTTACAGATTTAATAAATAAATATAAAAACGATGACTTGTATTTGGGAAATGTACCGTATTTTAATACTTAAATATCATAATCAAACTTAAATAATTAATGATTATTAATATAATCAAACTTAAATAAACCCCATTACTGAATTACACGATATTTTCTTCTTACTTATTGTTAATGGTACAAGTTTCAACCGTTAAAACGAAAATAAACTCATCGCCTGATCTCCATTCAAAACTGATATCTCAAATTAAGACTTCAAGGATCAATAGTTACTTTGTTTTATTCTATTTATTTATTGATGATGTTTAACTTTATACCTCATAAAATTTAATTATTACTTAAACTTTAAAAGATGTCTTTAATTATGGGACATGACATTGAAATTTGAACAACCTTGTAGGAGTTTGAGTAGGAGCAGAGAAGGCTAATATAGATAGTTAGATAGATTAGGACATAGAAAAATTCTCAATCCACATAATATCGCTAAATTTAAACCGTTATGGATAAGTTGACCCATGGAGTCGTGATAACTGTTAGCATTAATAATATTATATTACTTAATAATTATTATTAAAATAACTTCTAAACACTAATATACCCATATTATTGTATTTCGTATTTTATACTGAAGATTGAGTAATTGACAACTTTAAAAATTTAAGAATGAAACTAAATATTAACTGTTGTTTACCTAGTTTTTGTTGTAGTTTTTTTACATAAAGAAATAAAAATAAAATAAAATAGCATTTATAAACAAAGAAATCACATACACTCTTGCGACATAATAATAATTACAATAAATTATAACAATAACATTATGTTAATTGATTCTTATTAAAATTTCCCCGTTGTTTGAAATAAATTATTAACGACTCATTCAAAAGAAATATAAAACCATATTAAAAAATCTTTCAAATTAAGTTGATTTTCAGATCTTGAAAAATACTTGTACAATTGAAAAATAAATTGTACAAGATCTAAATAAGTTGTAACTGATTTAAATCGGATAAGGAGGTCAATTTATTTATTGATGAGTGAATAAGCATATTATTTAATTAGTCATCTCACTTTAAATAGCCATCTGCCTGTTGAGAAAGTCAATTCAAAATCAGTTCAGCCGTTTCATTTTGGAGATTAACAGACAGAGAGACAGACAAGACATTAAAATACGATGTTTGGCTTTTTTAACGTGCAAATAACAATATGAGTTAATTTACATTATAAAAAGCCTTAATTTGACTGTCACAGATATATACACTTTTTAAGTTATATTCATCAAGGGCGATAATTTATTTATTTAATCGGTATTGCTCATATATCAACGTCTGGTTGAATTCATGTATAATATTTTGATATGATCCCAAAAGTATTTTTATAGTAATTTTTCTGGATGATAGGTATCCCTATGCCTGTATCCTTCCTTTATCCTTGACAACGAGTATGCAACAATGCATGATGAACGGTTGAGTAGATAAGGAGTGAAAGCGTAACAAACAAACAAACTCACCTTCGCTTTATAATATCAGTTAGAATTTGTATTTGTATAGAAAGATTGAAATGCACATATTTTTGCAACACATTTTCTTAAGAAACTTAAGCTAAAAGTGAGTTTAGCGTTATGTTACGCTTAAGCGGTTATCACACTTTACAATTTGAAGGATTCCAATTTAGGAAATAGGAAAGTGTAATCGCAGAACAGATTGGATACAATTTAGATTTTATTTGTTTTCAATTCTATGTCTTCGATTTAGAAATCAATTTAGTGTAGTGTGATCACTGGGTTCACTACTTAGGTACCTAAATTGGATTCCTTCAAATTGTAAAGTGTGATAACCGCTTTAGAAAGAGTTGAGTTTAGTAGCAGACGTATGTATAACCCTAGATATAGAGGTAGTAGCCGCAGGCACTGACGTTCGCATCGAACGCCAACTAGCTAGTAATAAGATTTGGTCCCTCACAATTGCGCCATTACCTACGCTCCGGGGAATCCAATTCACTACATTGTCTGAACTTTTCTTTATTTTCACTGATTCACTTTGAGCAACCATCCCCTTTTACCTTGCCAGTATTTATGGCGAAGGAGTGCTACTTTCATCTGCGTAAAATTTATGATGATCCCTGAGACTGAAGCCACAGCGAATGTGATATTAAGTTCAACGTAATAGAGTTTTTATTTTTTATATACGAGTATTATAAGTAGATATAATGGTTACAGTAAATAAAATATGTAACTATCTTTTAAAGTTAAAAGTTAAAGTTTTTTATATTATTATCATTTAAAGGTTTGTATTAAAATTTGCAAACTTATTCTTTAAAAACCTATTCTAATGGTTCTGATTCTAATCATTACAACTTCATTATGAATTTATTTTTATTTATGCATATTATATACATAAACCTTCCTCGTCTATCGCTCTATCCATTAGTGAAAACCGTATCAAAAATTGTTAGGTGGTTTAGAAGAAGTTAGCGGAAAACAGACAGACTTTATTTTATGATACATATGTGCATCTTAATATATTTAGATTTGATATTATTATCACTGCCATAATACCTAGTATACCTATAATGTAGTAATTGCTACGCCTATATATACACTATTCGAATGGAAGTAAAATCCCTAAGATACGACAGAAGGCAGTTGAGAATACAAAAAAAATCGTAACCGCGTAAAATAGAAAGAAATTAGCAAAATGCTTAAATTAAATGATTTAAGCATTTAGTATGTTGTTTATTATGTTTTAGACACCTTTAGTATGTTGTTGTAGAAGTAATAAATGAACATTAAATATGTAATTGTAAGTACTACATATGTAGCTTTTAAAAATTGTAATTACTTGAATCAAATAAATATATTATTTCTGTCTAAAAGGAATGTTTGAAACTTGATTTCTTGATTGAAGTTGATGTTATTAAACTATATCGTTTATGAATTTAAATCAACTTAATTAGTTGCTCTTTCATATGTTTGCTCTTGAAGGATTACTGTGTTTTCCTTTACTTATTAATCAAATTAATTATTGAATTTCAGAAATATATTTCTTGCCAATACTTCTCCGTGGTGTTGCGAAGGCCTATAGGCGGTCTACCTCGTAGCATTAACATAAAAAATGTCCCTTAATCCTTCTATGGTCGGCAGCACACTTGCAACACCTGTGGCGTTGCTCGGCGACGGTAGCCACCTACCATCAAGTGAACCGTCAGTCTGTCTGTCGACCTTAACATAAAAAAAAAACTTAGCAACGTTTAGTGACTTTTATGGAAGCTGTAATATTGTTAAGTAACTAACGTAATTGTTTTGTGAAAACTCGGAGACAGTAGACCACTTATCGAAATTGTGGCTTCAAAATAAAGTTACCGAAAAGTAACGTTAAGTGGAATGAACGATCCATTTACTTATCAAGATTGGTGGATGCCACACGAACCGAGACGTGGTAAACTCGGTCAGGTATTTGCGGCGTTGGCTTAATGGGCAATAAACGAAATCTCGGAGAGTAAATTTCATTGTGCTCTATTGTTGTTGAAAACAAATTGCCCTAAAGACAAATACTGAGTTCGTACAAAGTGAGTTCGTAGGACACTGCCTATATAAAACTGACATGGCTACTGTCAATCATTGCTGTTCCATAGCTGTGATGTCTTTTAACCTGTTGGAAGCCCTGGACAGTTCAAGGCAATAATATGACGTAAGACTATTAAAAAAAAAACGATAAAAGAGTAGACAAGACGTTTTGAATTCTTCTTGATATCTTTATTGACTATATTTAGAAAATACTGTGATGGTACATGGGAAATGGTGTCATATAACTTACCATTGTCGGCAAAGAGTATATAAT
The DNA here is from genome assembly GCA_936446665.2 of Synanthedon andrenaeformis. Classification (NCBI taxonomy): domain Eukaryota; kingdom Metazoa; phylum Arthropoda; class Insecta; order Lepidoptera; family Sesiidae; genus Synanthedon; species Synanthedon andrenaeformis. The sequence goes on along the minus strand of OW387783.2, from coordinate 9,924,344 downwards.
CACTACGTTTTAAGAGACGGGACTCCCATACAATGAAAATGAAATCCACTGTTCTATGACAAAGATGGACTGCTCCAATACCAACCTAACCAAAATTAACATGTACGATGCTGCCAACATAACGAACACAAAAATAAGGATGTGCTATTGTTACGATAAATAAGGTCGATAGTATAATTGACTCTATAGTCTATGGTTTTATGAAAATCCCAAAAAAAGGCCTTACATAATTTTAAATATTATTTATTGACAAATAAAAAAAACAAATAATTACAATCATCGCTTTATTACTATCATACAGTTTACGGTTATCGCCGACTGACGGAGTAGCAGAGAAGCAGTGAACGAAAAAAACAATGGTTAGCTGGGTGCCATTTTGGTATATGATTTGTTCCGCCTGGTATCAGTAGTACGGTTGTACACCTCACCCGGACTGTTGAGCCCCCTTTTGTATCAGTAGTTCGGCGCTGGTGAAAAACTTTTGTTTTCTAAAGTACTGATGTATGTACACACATGACGATTGTTTTACATTTCGAAGTAAGATAAGAGGAATAAATATGTATATTAATAATAACTTTAAAAATATAAAAAAGATATATCAAATTGTAAATCAAATGCTAGGAAGAGTTACACTGTCAATCGATATGGCCATACTTAGAGCATTTGATGCACAAGGAATCTCTACAAAATACATTGATAACAAGTGGCTAATTAAATAAAGAGGTTGAATAATGGACACTTATTGAAGTTCCTTGATATTATTATAAGAGCCTTATGTGTACATACAGTACCTTAGAAAACAAAGCACCAGCGCCGAACTACTGATACAAGAGGAGGCTCAACAGTTCGAGTGACGTGAACAACCGGATTACTGATACCAGGAGATTAGTTCGTCGTTCAATTGACAACGCAGGGCTGTCATGGTGGCAGACGCGGTCCTTAATGTTTTTTTATGGTACATCATCCTAACACGAACAAATCATATAGAAATTTTGGCACCCAGCTCCCTAGCCACAAGAGTAACTTCACATAAAATCTTTGAGGACTGCAGGATCTATTTATTTTTTAAGTTAATTACGGCAGTATCCAAGGTCGACGTTGAAGGTTCTGTAACACACATAAAAATTGGATTATGTCATGTATAACGTAATAATAATTTCATAAAGTAATTCAATGGATTGGAACGATACATGGAACAGCATTTCATTTGTTGTTTGTAGGATTTTTAGCAATATGGAGAGGGAGTTCACTGAAAACTTCATCGTTCAATGGATTGGCAGAGATTCCGATACATGGAGCAGCATTTCATTTGTTGTGTGTACAGCTGTTTTTCTTTTTCTTTTCAGTCTTGCCTGCACCTAGAAAGTAAATGAATAATAAATGTTATTTTTAGTTAAATATATAAATAAAAAAATAAAGGCAAAATAAAACTAAAACAAACCAAATGGTACATTGGGGTGTATGCATGAGTTCATCTCTTACAGCATTTTTAGCAATATGGAGAGGGAGTTCACTGAAAACTTCATCGTTCAATGGATTGGCAGAGATTCCGATACATGGAACAGCATTTCATTTGTTGTTTTTTTATTTTCAAAGTCTTGCCTGCACCTAGAAAGTAAATGAATAGTAAATGTTATTTTTTAGTTAAATATACATATAAATAAAAAAGAAAGGCAAAATAAAACTAAAACAAACCAATTGGTACAATGGGGTGTATGCATGTGTTCATTTCTTATCATTCAGTGCAATAAAATCAAAAAGAAATTTTTGCCGATTGTCGATAAAAAATGGCACTGCACTATTGTTTACATTTTACATGCAACACATATGCAACACAATTTTATTCGAAAATTTGAACTAAACTCCCAATAAACTATATTATACATGGTTTTAGAACAGCAGCAAGATATAATATGTACTAACCTATCTTCATCCAGCGGGAATTGGGCCAAAAATATTCGTTTTTTATTATCAATGCGACTCGTTCTTAGGCCACATATTTCGCAGCTTACTTTCGGCATCTAGAACACTAAACACGATACACCAAATATAACACTACGAAGAAAGAGTATTTAAACACTAAAATTTTGGCAAGTTTTATAAAAATCAATACTCTGCTTGCCGAAAAATCCGAAAATAAACAACAAACAAACAAAGCAGTTGAAATGAAAGACGCCATATTGCAACACATCAATATGGCCGCCGATGGTTTATTGCATAGAGTAACTTATACATACAGGTTTATTGTGGTTTTGATGTATAATACGGCCAAATTAGAGAATCGGTGATGTCTAATAACTTAATGGGTTTCGCAATCGCCTTGACTTAGTCGGGTTATTCCGGCATTACCCAATCCACCTGTTTCATACATCATTTTCTTTCCTTTGAGTTGCGCCAGCCTGATTGTCGGTATGTAATAAAATATTTATGTCTATGTCATCATGTTAAAAATAGTCGTAATATATTATGCAGTAGTAAGTATTTAATTGTAAATGTGATTTTTCTGCATTTTATAGTGATGAATCATTAATTAATGAAATTATCATGTTTTTAAGTGGATTATTACTAGCTTTTGCCCTAGACTTCGTCCACGCCCCCTTTTCTTAGATGTTCAATCTTTGTTACTCATATATTTTTGTCAGGCGTTTAATTTTTTTTAGTTGATCTCTCGGTAACAGTACTTTTTTTGAATGAATAGTACCTACTCTATCTTGCAAGTATATATTATTTCAAAATTTCAACTCGCTTTCGCATTTATAACACTTTTTTTCCCATTGCAGAGCCAATTTATCTATCCCTTTCCAAACCTCAATCCTCAATTCCACTATCATAGTGGCACTATGGTCGGCAGCACCTACCACTAAGTGGACCGTCAGCCTGTCTATCGAGCTTAACATAAAAAAAAGGTTAGGTTAAGATTTAAACTATGATAGAACAGTTGATTTGTTTACTTAGAACCAATTACTTAGAATACTGTACGAAGACTGTGTGCTTATTACGAAGTGTCATTATTACGATGCTATAACAGGTAGTTTTATTTTAATTGTTTTAGTTGACTTGAATAATCAATAACTACTTTTGAGACATCACAATAAAAATAAACGGTTATTTGTTTCCTTATTTCATTTAAAACTTATTTTATTTTAACATTTATAAGCTTTAACAAAGAAATTTATTTCTTTTAATAATATTAACTATGCAATTTATTTAATCATATAACATTATTTATATATTTTATAACCTAAGTATTATAAATGTGAAAGTTTGAGGATGGATGGCTAGCTATCGTCTATATCACGCAAAATCTTATAAACGGATTTTGATCAAACTTAGTAATATATAGTATACTAGCTGTTGCACGCGACTTCGCCCGCGTATTTTTTAAATATAGCCTATGTTACTCGCTGATCATGTAGCTTTCTATAGGTGAAAGAATTTTAAAAATCGGTCCAGTAGTTTTTGAGTTTATTCATTACAAACATACAAATCTTTCTCTCTTTATATTATGAGTATAGATTATACATCAAAATAACACATGATTATAATGAGTTGCTTTTATATTTAGAATTTGAAGTACATGTGTTTATTTAGCTATTTCTGTCACATTGACGCTATTTCCGGATATTCTTTTTAGATGTTTTCCATGGAAAGCCATTTTCATTTAAAATGTGTCTTACAAGTACAAGACGAATGGAAAAAGTGTACCGGGCGAATACAAATAAGTGTACATAGGTACGTACTGTTGTACATTCACGCTGATGGAGTTATTTGCGAAGGTCCTCGTTTCGACGCGTTTATTGCAATTTTCATTGTACACAAACCCATTCTGTTTTCCAAGATACGTCGGTCAACAGCTACCGCTGTTTGTAGCCGAACACAAAGGCAATGAGGTTTTTTCTAAATATTTCATATAATATTTAAAAGGTGTTCACAATTTTCTTTTGTATAATACTTAAGTTTTCCAAAAAAGAAATTGCAATAAAAACTTACTGGAAAAACGGCTGCTTTGAATTTCACTAGTTTTATTCAGTAGTGTGTACAATCATTATAAAATAGATATTTTTAATTAAACAGTTATTATATGGAAGTATAACATTACTAGCGACCCGCCGCCCGGTGTAACATATTTTTACGTATACATAGAAACTCCTAGTTTAACGCTCTTTCTATTAGTGAAAACCCTATCTAAATCCGTTGGTTAGTTTAGAAAAAAGTTAAAAGTTAGAAACAGACAGAGTCCAGCAACTTTAGCATTTCACTTCGGAAAAATTCCAACCAAGCTGAAAATTTGTGTACACCTTTTAGCTTCCTGAATAACCTCTCAAAAGTCCCAAGAGTCCAGGGGTGTGCATAACATTTGAATAAAAAACGGTGGGAAAAATGATACTTTTCCAGTTTTTTTGCCAATATCTTCGTTCCTGTTGATCTTACCGCAATGAGGATACTAATGAAAAAGAAAGAATGGAAAATTCTCTACAAAAACCGTGATATAAAGTTTATTGATAACACTATACAAATTTTCAGCTTGCTTGGAATTTTTCCGAAGTTATGCCCATTTTTCATCTGAACTACTTCGTTTCTGAAGCCTAACGTGAAATAACAGCAATGTGTTCCAATTAGTGAGAGATGCGAAATAAACATTAATCTTTTCCTGAATTGAATTTGTTCTTTCTAGCATCGTCTACGCTCTGACGATAACAATACTAAGAATTGTTCGAAGAAGGTTCTAATTCTCAATTTTCAATTTCATATATTTTGAAATTCTGGATTTTTTGCTTTCACATTATATGTACATTAATTATTAGTGTACGCTATCCTAACGAAGTTAAACTATCAGAACCATGCACCGACTTGGTGAAATAGGTTATTTAACCTATCTTAGAGAGTCGCAATTTTATTTGTCTTTAGATTCGAGTTGAAAACATTTAAGCACGTAATAAAAGGCCGTCGCAATATTAAATATTTTATGGCGACACGAAAATGAAACCGTTACTTTTACAGACACAGATATTTTACAATGTTGTGTACGACTAATGTTTAATTAAATTTTCAATGGAAGTCATACTAGTAGTGGTTTAAAATGCGGGATAACTCAGTCATCATGTAGTGAAGAGGTCAAAAGTAATTTTCTTCTCAGCGTGCCACCTCTACGAAGGTTGGCGACCATCATGGCTATTCTGACCTGTGAAGCTGCTGGGCGAAAGAGGCGCTCAATCCGAACCACTAATAACTAAAATCAAAAGTAATAATCAAAATTATAATAACGTAATTTCTTGAAGCTGTAAATGATAGAAAATTGGTATATAATTCTAGTGTGTACTTTTCTTCCGAAATACTGTACTGCGTCTACTTTTTGGAAAAATAATTATTCGGAAATTATATTGATTACATATATAATTTAAAAATTAACATGCCGACAAATTTCAGATTTCAAATATACCTATTTTTAGTATTGCGAAAATATTAAATTTTGATCTATACGTAGCCACGTATATCACGTATACCACGTGACATAGCGTGGTGTCGTAGCAATGACGTGATGGATTTAAATTTGTAACGGGTGAGCGACTGCCATTTGCCTTCTGGCTACGATGAACGCTACGAAGTGAAACCGTGCTACGACCACCGTAGGCTTTCGTAAGCTATTGGCTACAGTTACAAAATCTAATACTGCCTATAAATAACCTGGCAATCTCATATAAATTGTCAAATTATTCGACTATAGGCTATGTCATTTTTTGTTCACTTATTTTTTAAGAACACTGACAAGTTATAATGAACTATGAAAAATCATTCATCGAGATAAAGCAAGAAAAGAAATATATAAAATATATATATGTTCACAAAGATATACAACAAAACCAAACGATTCACATACAGTATACGTAATTAAAAGAAACACTGCAAAAAAGTCAATACGGCTTGCACAAAAAACTAGTCGCAATATGAATATTTAAACTTTCTTCTATATCTATTTTATATTTATAAATATATTATAAAATAAAATTTCTGTCCGCAAACTACACAGCGATAAAAAAAGGAAGTTTAGGTGATAAACAAAGCTGGGGACGGGTCGCTAGCTATATTTAAAGGCATAAAATAAATCAATATACTCATTTAACTCGTTAATTCATTTAAGAATGTTAGAAAAATGAATTATTATTTTCTTTTCTATATTATTCTATATTGTTTATGTTAAAGGGCGACAGACAAGTTGATGGTAAACTTGATGGTAGGATCAACCGTCGATCTTATTGATGGTAATTGGCAATTTAATTGCAAAGATTTATGCGTAGTTTATGATAAATCATCTACTTTATTTTCTTGGTAGAATATTCTTTCATCACTTTCATTATTTTCATTGTCATTGTGTCAGTGTATAAAGAGAAGAGACATAAAAAAGTGAAGAAATAAAACGAATGAAGTTATCTTTTCGAACGATCTGACTATATTTTGTTAAGAATCATTTGAGGGTAGAACGGGTGTCCGTCTTTTGTCTGTTTGTTAGAAAAAACATTATGATTATCATTATTTATGTCCTTTTACCTTTGTCCGCGACTTCGTAAGCGCTGTTTTTCTTTTTTCGAAAATCTCACCGAAACCCTACGAATCCGAAACCTAACATTTTTCCAGGATAAAGAGTATCTTACATGTTAATCCAGGTAATACCTAATCCAGGCTCAACGCATTTGGTTATGATTTTAATATTAATTAGGATTAGATTTTTACATACTGCTTGCACCATTTGTTGATAAATTTTATTATATGCTATTTATAGAAATGTTGATATAATTTAAAACTATTACAACACGGAAATGGATCACCAGAATGAAAACAATGGTTCTATTGATTAGATATACATGATATAAAATAAATTGCTGTCCGCCTCTGTCTGTTTTACAACTAAGTTCTTCTAAACGTCCCAACGGATTTTGATACGGTTTTCACTAATAAAAAGAGCGATAATGAGGGAGTTTTGTGTCAATAGTTTGCAGCAAAAAAATGCATTCGCTTAAGGAGATGGTCCACTTGTTGCTAAGTTGGAATGAAATCGTTTAAAAAGTAACAAATGTCTAAACACGCACGCAATGTTTCTATGAATAAAGTGCACATTGTTTTAAAATTAACATCTCCATTATGGTCGTAGCAAACCATAACATCAATTTATGGCTTACTACGACAATGTTACTGAGGCAGCCTTCGATTATGAGGCAATCTACTTGCATCGTATGCGCTCACTTCATATGCATTATGATGATGTATCATACACAATGTATGATGTAAGCATGAATCACTTAATAATGCATTACTATGTAACGTGGTTACACAAAGCTTCCGAGATTGGTCAATGTTAATGAGCCAATATAATGGCAGAGATGCAAAAATATCGCTGGTAAATTAAAGGTCATTTGCACCACTGCAACATCATTGGTGTAAATGAAACTACTTTTTAGTATTAAGTTTTATTTTTTGCACTAAAAAAAACGCGGTCGAGTTTTGCGCTTAGCAACATATTTAGCAATTAATTTTTATTTAAATAGATTAATATGAATTTTCATATTAATAAATACGACAGTGGGCATATTTAATTTTTATATATTTATAACTAGCTGTTGCACGCAACTTCATTCGCGTAACTTTATAAGATATAGCTAATGTTACTTGCTGATAGCTTTCTATATGTGAAAGAATTTTTAAATTCGGTCCTGTAGTTTTTGAGTTTATTCATTATAAAGAAAAACAAATCTTCTCCATTTATAGTATGAGTATAGATAGTTTTATATATGTAGTTTGATATTGTTAGTCCGATAAAATAGCTATTTTTTATCGTGCCCAATCAAGTGAGAGTAGAGGGCCTTCAAAGAGATGGTATTTTTAATAACAAACTCATCAAAATAACCTTTCAAAGTGGCTTGATATTTATTAAACATGTAGATCATTGTGCAGTCATCTGATAATTCCTTGATTAATTACATTAACAGTTCGTTTAATATTCATGTTTCAGTTGCAAATTATCGTCGTGTATATCCCTCATAAATCCAAATATGAGATATGAGGTTACTGCTCATTTTATCTAGTTTTAGCAAGAGTGACTTCTTCTTTATCGTAAGCAAAAATTCCTTTTATCCTAATTTCTTTGTTTTTATTGCTACTCAAAACTAGTATTGAGCAGTTAATATTATGTTGTTATGGTAGCCAATAGTATTTCAATGACCTTGTAGACACACTATACTGTAAAACAAAAAGCTACACGTGACTGACGTGACGACCGTGTTACTTTTTGGTTACAAATATTGCTGCAACGTTTTGTTTCAGTTTGATAGGTTTATTGATGTAGATTTTTGACTTGTTTTACTTAGCACATAGGTAATCGAACTATTTGGACGTTCAGTCATGTGAACAGCTACGTCCCGGAAGGGATAGAACAGTTAAAGTTATCGAGGAAAAACTGTTTAGTAACTCTTATAGTTTGTAACATTTTAAAAGTAACAAAAATATTTGAGATCGTTCTCAAGATCAAAATCGTTCCTAGAATCTCCACAACCATTACGATAACTATTATATTAATTAACATCATGCCATTCAGGTAGGAAATCACCTGACCTTTTGTTTGTTTATAGCACCTCGTTGAAGTATTTTCCTTACTTTTAAAATGTTTCAAACAATATATTTAAAGTTATTAAACACATTTAAATTGAAATAAAACCAAATATATACTTAAACAGGTTTCCATTAAAAATTTTTTTACTTCATTTATACTAGCGACCGTATATATATATATATATATATATATACACTTTTTTTCTACAAATTATATATATATATATGAAGCTTCCTCGTTTATCATTCTTTCCATTCATGTAAATCGAAATAACTACAAAATAATGGTTCTGTAAATAAAAATGCCACGTAACATCGATATAAACTTTTATTGATAAAAGGCGACTGGAAGCCGCCTCCGTCTATTAAGCGTACATTTCTCCCGACGTCTCCTCCAAAAGTTTTCTGCTAACATGATTAAGTTTTGTTTTAATGTTACAATTTCGCAATGGAATATTACATCATTATAAGATACAAACGTTACCGAACGAGACTGGGCAGGGACGGGCGCGCACCGGGAGGCCGCGTAGTGCGGCGTGGAAAACACGCGCCCGCTGATCACGAATATAATTCTCTATCTAACTAACAATAAGTCAATATTTTGATTGCTAATATTAAAAAATTTACAATGAAAATAGAATTCATTCTAAAAATAATTTTGTGCTGCGCGGGCTTCGGTCGCGAGTCGGGACGACCGCCGTCCGCACGCACTCTATCACATTGAAAGATTCTTAAACTGTACGAGTAACACACAATAGGTATAAGTGTCGCAACGGTTTATGAGCGCTCGGCAAAACTGGCGGGGATGTCTGCGCAGGTGTACACTCTACTCCCGCCAAACAGATCCAAAAAATGAATACTGCGCATTCAAGGTCAGCGCTCATAAACCACTGCGACACTTATACATCGAGCGCACGCATCCATTCTACGAGCACATTATACCTATCACATACTCGACACCCGACAAACGAATCCGTACTTGACAACTAGTAATTTACAAAATTGATAAACTCACTCGGAGCTAGTTTATACGAAGAGGTCCTTAAGTGTAGTGCAAAGAGTTGCGTCGCATCCATCCCCTGTTTCTTCTTCTTCGGGCCTGTTCGCAGTCCAACGATCTTTCTCGCTACGTGCCGGCGGCGGCGGTCGACTTGATGACGAAGATGGTACCGCCGGCTCTCCGCCCGTCCCCTTCCTAAGAAACACTTCAATAGCACTTCCTAATGCGCTCGCGTCTACCACCGATCCAGTTGGCTTGTCCCAAACTACAGCCGCTGCGTCTCCCGGCTTTGAGTCTGGTGCGAATGTAACTTTAGCCTTTTTAGGCTCGTTTTCTTTCTTTTTGGCTAGAGTTTGATGTCGTCGAGTAAACCACGTAGTACCCGAGTCTAAGGGATTGTCTCGTAATGTGGATGCGTCGAAACTACTGGAACGTGTGGCTGAGAGTTTTCTGGTCCGCTCAGGTTTTCCGCAACGGTCTATTTCTGTTGCTGAAGAAGTGAGCGCGTTTAGCATATGATGGAGGTCGGTGTCGGTACAGACGACTCCAGCGCCGATACGTGGCGGTATAGGAGGTGGTGGAGGCATCTCTGACGCCCGCCGGCGAGCAGGGATAGGGGGTAACGGAGAGCCTATGTAATCGGAATGCCTGCGACCACGATTCGTATACCTGACCAAACCGCTCATAGGTGAACGTTCATCGAGTGGTTGCACTTCACACACTCGCTCGTTGGACGTGTTCCACAGACGCATACGCACTTTACGAGCCTGGACAATGTCATCCATTATGTCTAACTGCAGATTATGAGTGCTACCCAAAGTGTCGGTTGCGGGTGGGCCTGTAAAGAAGTTAGTTGTTAGAGTTGAACATGTCATTGAAGAATTTCCTACAATTTAATTAATTATTACATTTTGTCGAACCAGAATCACGGCGTCTTCCTAGAGCAGGAAACGCTGCAATCGACTCGCGACGTCCACGTCCAAACAGTGCTTGTGGTACTCGAGATATTGTGACTACGGAATGTCTATAAGAAAAAAAAAAACATTTATAAGCCGGTTGATCAGATTTTTGTAATTTCTATATAGATATCATCTGCTAAGATTACTTACCTTCTGCCGCCAGCTGTTTGTGGCGGTGCTTGGCTTAATGTGGCCAAAAACGCAGCTTCACGAGCTTCGCGAGCGGCTCCTTCACCTCTTTCTGACAACCGTCGAACCTGTATGTAGAAAATAATTATTGTATTTTTTACGTTCCATAGTGCCTTAAAACAAAAATGATTCCAGGAGGTCAGAGTCAGGAGGTTATAGAGAAGTGTGTCTCGGTAACGAAGTTTTGTAGCAATCAAAAAGTTGTAGAGAATAAATAACAAAAAAGTTACGAGGCAAGTGCATAAATATGTATCCAAAGAATGGTTTCACAAATATACATATGTATATTTATAAAAAATATAAAAATATGTTATAATAAAAAACGTATATAATAAATGTACACATTTTAAACTGTCATTAATTTTTCCCTGATTTTTTCATTTGATATATTTGAGATAGGTTTTGATGTAATTTGTAATTGGAATATTAATATAGTGAAGTCTATACTTTATACTCATTCAATTAAAAGGATTTAATCAACTTATTGTCTATTTTTCAGACACATTATTGTTTGTGTGGTAAATTGTGAAACATTTGCGAAATCATATTAACGATGAGAAAAATATTATAAATATTTCATGATTCTTTCAGTACATACACATGTTATTTTAATGGTTTATTAAATACATATTTTCACACTTGACTGTACTAATTCACATACATAATCACAATAGCATAAATACAATTGATTTCACGGCGATGTTCTACAAGGTTTCTAGTTAATTACTTAGAAGAAATGTGCCTTACAAAGTGTTCGAGTACCTGGCTAGCAGTAGGCCCAGATGTACAAGGAGGCGTAGGCAAAGAGTGCTTGCGTGTATCTCGCCATGGGGATAAATGGTATGGATCAGGCGGCGACTCCTGGTCCATAGAGAAGCCTCGGGAAGGTACAGGCGAGCGTGAACAGCCATCTGTCTCCTCTGCGCCACTCTCTTCCACCACTATTAGTGGCTCGCCCCCACCAAGGATTGCCATTGAACCGCGCCGCATCATTGCTGGAGGAATAAAATTATTTCCATCAACTTGTGCAGTTAAAATTATACTTAAATTAAGTATTTTAGATTAGAATACACAAACGTGTTATTTAAATACGACCATAATACTATGTAGTTAAGACATTTAATCAGAACATATTAATTGAAAAGTACATGTATTTGTCGTCCAGTTTTTTATTAAAACTTTTTAGGCCTCCCGTTAATAAGCCTAGAAATACTAGCATATTTAGATATAACTTAATATTCATTTTTACTTTACTTTATTATTACGTTGAAAAATATTTTAAAAAATGTATAGTTTCTCTGTATTATTTTAATGATGATAATTACTTTTGATTTTACTGTTAATTTTATTTCGTAACTAGCGGTCCGCTCCCGGCTTCGCCCGAGGTGCATTTTTTTAACGTAAAAACCTTCCCTGATTATCCCTCTGTCTATGAGTGAAGACAGAATTAAAATCGGTCCACCCGTTCTCGAGTTTTGCGCTTAGCAATACATTTAGCGGCCCGCTCCCGGCTTCGTCCGGGGTGTATTTTTTCTAAAATAAACGTAGCCTAAGTTACTCCTTATTACATCAGCTACCTGCCAATAAAATTCCCGTCAAAATCGGTCCAGCTATTTCAGAGATTATCCGGAACAAACAGACAGACAGACAAAAATTGTAAAAAATGTTATTTTGGTGTATGTACCGCAATTTACATAAACAAAAAGTAGCCTATGTTACTCCTGACGACCCCCTCTTCATGTCTGCAAAGTTTCATCGAAATCGCTTCAGCCGTTTCTGAGATTACCCCGAACAGACAGACAGACAGACAGACAGACAGACAGACAGACAGACAACAATTCTAAAAAAAGTTATTTACGTTTTAACAGCATGCGAATGACTCTCTAAGCTTAGTTTGAGGCAGTTTTTCGCAAATCACAGACAGACACTCTGATTTTATTTATATAGATTAGATACAACCTGTATATACGTCCAAACACTGGGATAAGACTTTCTGTGTTCACCTTTCTGTGTTTCCTAAACATAATATAAACATTATAAAAAATTGACAATTAAGAAGTTTTAAACAAGAATCTGAATTACTTATGTTGGTTAAAATATAAATTGTAAAAAATTTGATGTGGTATAGTCAAAATTATCCTGCAATTGCAATTTCATTATGTCTTATAGTATTTGTCAGCGACTTTTTCTTGAAACATTAATTTTTATTGCTCATATATTTTTGTCGGGAGTTGATTTTTTTATTTTTATTTCATGGTGTTCGATAAAGTACTTTCGTAGATAAATTTGCGGTTTTGAAATATCGAAATAATAGATACAAAACCAAAACGGTAATGAACAACCGAATTTATAAATGTTTTAGCAAAGTTAATTTGTTTATTTACTCCATTCGTTATTCAATTCTTGTTACAAAGTTTCCTCGCCAAAACATTCAACAAAATTTAAGTATCATTAAAGACGCTTATTAAATTGGGTCGTGTACATAAAAATCAGTATTTTTATTATGTTTACGCCTGTACGCGGTGTATACAGCTGTTTTCTTGTACAAATATATTGTCGATCAGAGGATCTCTATTTTGGGAACGACGAGGAGCATTGTAGCTGGAGATTAACGTTTTGTTTACTGCCGGCCGACGCATTCACACGAGGTCTCTTTTTAACACCTACACCTACACCGTCATCTTACTTTTAATGTTACACAACAATAAAAACATGGAAGATCCTTTGTAGTTTTATAGAGTAGAATTTATGTGAGAGGATTGAAAAGTGCGAAATTTATTACGGAACTCCGAATAATCGAACGCTGGTGTTACTTAATGAAATTTTGATGCGGTGAGACCTCCTTATGAGTATATAGTGTTCTGTGGGTGAGACTCTGTTATTATCTATTAACGAATATAGTGAAATCCCTTCGTTAACTAGTAAATGGCCAGACGGGCTTCAAACGCCTTAACAGATCTTAAATTATAGTTAATAACAATCCCTATTACTTCAGCTTTCAAACAAAAAAACCGGATCAAAATGGATCAAAATCAAAAAGTGAAAATAACTGTCTGTCACGCCTTTTCACGCCTTTACTACTCAACCGATCATCATGAAATTTTGCATACACGTTATCAGGGATACAAGAAAGGACATGGAGTATCTTTCATCCAGAATAAAGTACTGTTCCTAAGGGATCATCTAAAATAAAATAAAAAACTAATGCCTGGACAATGTGTTATAGCAACAAGAAGTCAAGCGTTATATTGCTAATTAATTTTTTAATTTTGATCGCGGACGAAGTCGCGGGCATCAGCTAGTGAGATGTAAACAAGCATTGTCTGAGCGCATAAAATACGCCATGTGCATAAATAATAGATGCACTTAAAATAATTTCATATATTTAATTATATCCGCGCTGTCTAAATACACTAGTCTGTGAATGTTACAACCCCGACGAAAACTCGATAAGTAATGAAAATTGTTTCGTATATAGATAGGTATTTCATCCAATACATATTAGGTTCATTCAACAATTATAGATTTAATTGCAACGTTAAAATGCCATCGTTTTACCAGTAGCATGAATGGTGAAAGCATGAGCGGTGAAATCGAAACATATTGGTAAAATTATACCTGTTGGAAGAGCGCTTTACCGTTACAAGTCTGTAACACGAGCTCCTACGCGTTGCTTGATGTGTAATTAGCTGAATTTGCTGTGTAACCCTCCAGGTGCGGTTAATAAAATATTACAGAACCAACGTAGGCATTACAACATAGACACTTCAAGGTTGTGGTAAGTGTTATTCGTCGAAAACAACACTTGTTAAGTATAGGTTTATTTCTGTTTAACAAGATTTATGGAACGGATTTCATTTAGATACCTAAAATATAATGAAATAAATCTACAGTTTTCAGTTCAAGGCTACAAACTTTTAATTAATTGGAAACAATGAAAATGCTCAATTATAAAAACTTAAGTCTTTATAATAAAAGGAACTACTCAAACTCCAACACAGTTGCTGTCACTAACATAGAAGTTTTTTAAAAATTTGAAACCCCACTTCAAACCATTAGCGTCAAGATCAGTGTTTTTTCGCGAATACGTCTTTAAATTTACTTCCATGGTGGGATGTAATTCAGAAAAGTGATAACAAAATCGGGGGATACCTACAGTTTGTTGCTGTAGCTATATATCTATCATTACATTCAATATTTAATTGAAACACTCGATAGCTAAAGGATTTAAGATATAAACACGTAAGGTCAGGTGGGGTAAGAGGAACATACTTTATTTAAAGTAAAATATTTTGAGAGCTAGGAAGAAAAGCTTACAACGTCTTACAAGATGCAAAACTTGCCTATGTGTATTAGCTTCCCATGGACTAAGTCGTCATACGCTAATAAGAGTTCTTAAGACAATATTTGCGTAAACGTCCAGATTGTATGAACGTTTCTCTTCCCCCATAACCATGGGGTAGGTAAGAGGGACAGTCATGTTTAAATTTAAATGTTTGTCTATAATGATGATTAACGTTCTCGGTAGAAGAGCTTCTGTCAATTTTAGACCTTTGCTTTCCGTGTGTTTTTGCATTAAAATTATTCTCAGCTCTCTTTTTTATGAAATTATTGGTTTGCAAAATAACGCGTCTACTTTGTACTGGTCGAATTCACAACTGCCGAACACTTCTTCATTTTTCTCTGGCTCAGAGTGTCGTAGCAACATCTATTGAAAACTGTTTAAACTAATTCATCTTGCCTGTTTTACTAAGGAAAAACTCGTAGTGATAAATGCTTTAGTTTAGTAGTTACGGTCCCTAGACCCTCTTCCCCCGGTGACCCACTTAACCCACTTGACTATATATGATGAAAAACATTACATTTTTTATTTAATGACGTAAACATATTTTAAAATAAATTAATAATATTATTTATAAATGATTTGATATTGATTTCATATTGATTTTGTTTCCTTTTCTTCTTGTTATAACCTGATTGGTTATCATAATTTTAATCCAATTGAATTCTCCAAGTTTTGGTAAATAATACATTACGTAATCTGCGCACAATGAAATGTAAATTTCGGCAAAGCAAGCCATCAAAGAAACTTAAAATTGTTTTGTTTTGAGAAAACATTAAATTTTCACTACTATTTACATGTTAATACACAGAGTAAATGTACACGTTCTACCAACACGTTCTACTCGTTTATTTTGCATAGTATGTATACATTGTATACAACTCAGAAGTAATTCCCTTCAACCACATCAAAGCTCTTGTGTAATTAAGTATAACTGTAGAACTGTCTAATAAAGAACCTCTGTATGACATACCTATTCTATAGACGCTGTGAAATTCAAATTCAAAAATATTTTATTAGAAATAAGAATCATTTTTCGACGTCGAAGAATGGCACGTTCACTACTAAAGTGTGCGTTCCATCTTTTGTATTTTCTTTTATATTAAAGAAATTATATTATATTCTCCGATAAGATCATCCACTTCTAAGTTTTTACGAACCTGTATTAATTGAAGAGCGTACGGCGTTATCAACTTCTCACAGAAGATCATTATGAGATTATAGTGTTTTTGTTTTATGGTGAGTGAGTAAGTAAAGGGTTCTCTCTCTCTTACCCGTTGCTTGGGTTTATAGGCGAAGGGCGCTGTCAAGTTCATATGTCATAAGCTCATAGCTATGTTTATCTATACATGATTTATACATATAATAAAATCGTAAACAAGCTATGTCTATATATTAAATTGTAATTTTCTGGGGTAACTCAACGGATAATCAAAGAGTATTTAAAGCTCAGAAAAAGTGTATAAGGGCCATTTGCAATTTAAAACAAAGAGATTCATGTAAGATGCATTTCAAAAAGTTGAAAATATTGACCGTGCCTTCGGTGTTTATATTTGAATGTATAGTGTTCATAAAAGAAAATTCCCAAATTTTTAAGTTCATGGAGCGTCCACGTCATAATGATAAACTTTGTATGGTCCCTGCCAAATTTAGAATGAAAAAAATAAGTGTCTTCTGTATGGCACCACACTTATATAATAAAATACCAAAAAATATAAGATATATCAGGAATCTGGCAACATTCAAAAATAACTTACGCAATTTTTTGGTGGAATAGGCATATTATTCACTGAATCAATTCCTAAATGATGACACTATATAGTGCAAGCGATGCAAACTATGTCCTAAATAAATATAGCATAAACAATATATAAAAATACAATAATTATTAAATTATCTTGGAGGAATTACGTATTATTAATTTTGAGATACTTTTAAATTTGCACACCGCTTGTCGGTTGAATATGTGGACAATATCAATTTAAATTTACAACAACTTATGTATGTAACTGTATTCAGCAAATAAATTATTTTGAATTTGAATTTGAATAAATGTTAAAAGAAAAAAAAAACAATTTATACACATGTTAGCGACACTTTTTTTTTTTGTTTGTCTATGCGTTTGTGCACGCTGATCTCAGATGTTAGATACTTAACGGACCTGGATTAAACTATAGAATACTTTTTATACTGGAAAAATACTAGTTTCCTGTGGGATTTAAAAAAATAAACGAACTGCAGCGCATACGACACGTTGCGGACACAGCAATTCATCTTTAATATCCAGTATTTTTTTTGCAATATTCAACATATCTTTTGCAGACTTATGCAAAGTATAGCTTTGTACTTAAACATTTCATTTACAAAAATTTGCAAATGGTTGTCTTAAATGTAGGTAAGTATATAAACTTTTCAACTACTCATAAGTCCGACTTATCTGCTCTTATAATAACAGCTCTATCTGATTTGTAACAGATCTATTGTTTTCCATATCAACAGGCCGCATCAGTCGACAATGACCCGGTTTCGAGACCTCTCCCACCCACCGCTGGCTCCGGGGAGCTTTACCGATTCATTGCTACTGCAGCTTAGGAAATGTATATTTTAACGAAATTAATCAAGCGCGATTAGTATTAATTGTTAATTAATGAAATTCAGATGATATGTAGACAATATTTTTGTTTGAATACACATTATATTCAAACAAAAACGACTTAATTTTATACTAGCTGTGCCTGCGAAATAGTTCGTTTCTTGAAAATCCCTCGGAAACATAACATTTTTCTAGGATAAATAGTAGTATCCTATATGTTAATCTAGGTAATAAACTATGTGTGTGCCAAATTTCATCCAATGCCGTTCAGCAGTTTTTAAGTGATTGAGTAACAAACATCTAAATGTTCAAACATACAAACTATCGCATTTATATATATTTTTTTAATAGGAGTATATCTATATATAATACTACGTGTTGCACGCGACATCGCCCGCGTAACTTTGTAGCTTTCTTTAGGGGAAAGAATTTTCAAAATCGTTTCAGTAGTTTTCGAGTTTATTCATTACAAACATACATAATCGTCTCTCTTTATAAAATTAGTATAGATAAAACAAAGTCGCTGTTTCCGTTTCCCCGCTAGCTTCCTTTAAACCAAACAAAGATTTTTGATTTTTAATTTTTAATTTGATTTTTGAAAGAGCTATGAAGAAGGTTTGTGTATATATTATGTAGAAAAAAATGCATAATGGCTCATGGGTCATTGTTAAATATAAGTGATGACTTAAATCCAAGATATAGATAATATAGATTAAACACAGTACACTTGGAGATTGTGTAAATATGTGAGTTAATGTCTGAGTGCTGTTTACGTTTCTGGGAATGAGACTGTGAATCATATTTAAATGTAAAATCGATAACACATTGTGTGGTTGAATACATACCTACTAATTGAAAATAATGGCAGTCCTCTAGGCAAAGTCCCTAGCATGCTGTCTGCATTACTTCATTGTATTGCAAGGCTAAATCCTTGCACAAAATCATGTAAACAAAAACATGTATTTACACAAAAACATGTCTACAGGATCTTAATTATTATACAGAAGTTATAGAACAAAGTATATATATTCTACCCGATAAGAGCATGTTTTTTTTTTCTTATAAAAATAAAATATTTTATTGTAATAAATAACGAACTATTGTTTTTTATTATAAAATTCTTTAGTCATAATCGCAACAGACCAATAATAATTAACCACTCTATCAAAGTTCTTGTTAATTTAGGATCCGGCAATTCATTTATATACCCTTTATAATCGAATTTAATTATATAAAATCAGTTCATCTATTAGACAGAACTTCGACAAATAATAAGCACCTAGCAATTTTTTCATACGATAGTTGAACTATTCCCTAAGTTGAAAATGTTAGAATCTCAAACAAGTGCACATAATAGAGTTTGGTTTGATAACGATTATTACCTATACCGAGTTGGGTGCCCATTTGAAGCGAGACTGGTAAATGCACCGGCAAGTACTTGTATTCCCATTAAAAATTTGGAAACGTATTGGAAACTTGCTTTGTGTGTGTATTTTTTAATAAAATTTTCCTCTTTCTTTCTTTTTATTTGGCATTTTCTTGTTGACTCACGAAAAATACACGAGCTGATAACAAGAGATTTGTTGATTCACGAAAAATATAATCCACGAAAATCTTCCAAAAGAGCTCAGTGACAACACGAGATAATTCATCGATTTCCTAAATGCCACACGATATGGAAAGGGACATTAAAACAAGCGGATAAAAGACTTTGAAGGTTAGGATAACCTATTCATGTGAATTCAGTGGAATCGATGATATGGTCAGAACGGGTTTTAAATGTCAGAATATAGGGATAATAGATAATAGGGACGATTGATTTACATTAACTCACACATAGATATGTAATATGACCAGTTGAACACTTTTTATGTTATATTTACCTAAGTGTCGACAAATTTATAACTTTCCTTTTGGGTTAATGCATAGTTCTCTAACTAAAGGTTTGGAAACAACATCTATCTGTATATAATCTATACGTATAATAAAATCGTTGTTTGTGCGTTTATGCACGCTAACCTCAGTAACGACTTAACCGATTTAATGTGGTTTTAAATGATGTATTGGAGGATGTTTCCTATAACATTTAGTGTTTGTTTCATTCCAATTGGTTTACAAACAAAACAGTTACCCGCTATTCCGAATACCATGCGGACAAAGTCGCGGACACAGCTAGTTATAAAATAAAGTCGCTATTAGTTTCTGTTTCTTCGCTAACTTCTTCTAAACCTACGAATATTACTAGTGGCAGCGATAGGCGAGGATGGTTTGTATATGTCGCTAACGTTGGGAAATCCTCTTGGATACCCAGCAGTGTAGTAGAAGGGGAGTCCAAGAGGGGATTTTGGGATTTACTCGACCGCGTCATATATTCCCAATATATACACCCCACGTGTCTGCGATAAAGGATATGTGTTAATTTGCCGGTTTGGATGGTGGGTTTGGTTAAAATTAAATTAAAAATTAAAAAAGGTTGGGGTAAAAATTTAAATACTACTCGAGTGAGTCAGATTTTCAGAGGGGATGTTAAGTGAACCCAAATAAAGCTCACATTTAAAATACAGACGATTCGGATGTAACGCAAGCTCGTAGCAGCTTTTTGAAAATGCCAAAAAGATTTTTGGCGTCAGATTTTCATACAGACGGTTCAGCCTGAATTCTTAATCTGATGAATATTTAAAGGATTTTTCTTAATAGAGCGTCTACAAAGTTTTGAAAGCCTGTAGACGCTTACCCCACCATTAAAAAGGAAAACATCATATAACTTTTTTTCTTCCTACCATCTAATCTTCAAAATCCAATAGGTCCCCACGACAGTGACTCCACATTTAGCATAGTGGGCTCCCCTACCATAGGGGACACTGCCGTAGATAGGCGTTCTGACACCACATCGGTGCCTCACCATGGCTTTCTAGCGCAGGGAGAGCTACGCTCGGAAAGTGGAGGCACGTCGGCAATCTCGAGGGACCTACATGTATCTAATTTGCATAAGAAAGCATCCGTGCGAAGCCAGGGGCAAGTCATTAGTCTATCTTTAAAACGTTAACCTTGTCTATTTATACAGATTTCGTCCGCAGTCCGTATGGTTTAATTTATCAATAGCATATTAATTTCTCAATAGCATATTAATTTCCAGAGCCGCAAATATTGTAACTTAATTTGAAGGCATACGATTGTTGTGATTGTTATATTTATATTATATTTGCTTCCAGATAAAGTATCTTTCAATTTTCTCTCCATTCATATGTCGGCCTTGTTGAAACGATTATTATGGGCAAGGCTTTTTCTCTTTCATTGTTCTTATAAATAGGTATTCAAACTAATGCCAAATGGATTGAAAATTATTAAAATTGTGCATAAATACGTACTATATGTGTAATGCTGTTATTATTCCTATTATTATTCTGATGGTGTCAGCGGATTCAGTAAATTCAGCCTTTATCTCGGCAAAATCCGAAACTTTATCCATCTTGTTATGCATCATAAAATCATATTGGAAAATAGATTATTATTTGAGCTGTACATGGAAGTTCATTCAGGTGTAGTGCGCAGCAATATCGACTTCAAAAAAGAAGTGTGTATTTTTATTTTTAATGCTTATTTGGATTTTAATCGTCCACTTGATGGTAGGTGGCTACCGTTGCCTATAACACAAGCAACATTAGAGGTGTAGCAAGTGCGCTGCCGACCATAGCAGGATTAGGAAGGGATATATCTACTGGTAGAGAATATTCAGATGATTAGTTTCGCTGTTTGTTGCAATATATATATAAATATATAAATACTAGCGACGCGCTCCCGGTTTCGCACGGGGTATAATTTTTTTATAGACACAAACCTTCCTTGTTTATCGCTCTTTTCCTAAGTGAAATTTGAATTAAAATCCGTTGGGTGGTTCAGAAGTAGTTAGAGGAGAAAAAGACAAACGCGGACAGCTTCGGCGAGTTAGTTGCTTAATATTGTTTTTTTTTTCTACTTACATAAAAAAACTTAATTTGGTTTTATTATACACATAAACCTGCCTTAACCTTAAAAACGTTAACCTTACACATTAACCTTAAAAATTATGTAACTGATGTTAAAAACCGACAAAATCAGTTGCATGGCTTAGGAGGAGTTAGCGGATATACAGAGAGACAGAAAAGCGACTTCAAATTATACTATGTAACGATGATAGAGCTAATAATTACAAATTTCTATAACATTGTTAAGAACGTGATCACGGACTGACTGTTCTGTTTCACTTTACGAAGCAAATAAATCATTAACAGCACTAAACGTGCTAAACTTTCGGAACACAACGTAAACAACGAATAGTGTTGTTTGTTTGTTTGGGTTGCCTTCTCTATTTGTTTCTGGGTTCCACGACACTGCTGTTGACCGGTCGAGATAATTAAGGTAGGTTGATACACGTACGTTTTGAGATCATTTAAGTATGGAATCATTTAATACTTTTTTCATAATTTCGAGTTAACGTTATCTATTTCAATGACTTTAGATCTATTGTATTAGATCCAGCTAATGCAAGGACGCGCGGGACTAAGGAGGAACTCGTTATTACAAAACATCTGCGAGTTGACTGGAATTGTCTCAGTCGAGCAACTGTTTCTGTTGGCTTTTGACAGATAGGTTCAGGGAATTGACGGCCAACCTTCTGGACTGAAGGGGTACTGATAGCGAGAGAGATAGAGAGAGAGAGATAGATAGAGATGGGGGAAAGGGGAGAGAGAGAGAGAGAGAGAGAGAGAGAGAGAGAGAGATAGAGAGAGATGTCACTTACATGCGTTACTGACCCTGTTAAAGTTGAAGCTTAAAAGGTTGTAGAGTAACGTTTAACCTCTTACTCTTAAGATAAAAGTAAGGTAAAAAGTAAGTGCAAAGGATAGAGGGCAGGTGAATAGGTATTGGCATTTCTTCTCCTGTAAGTACCAAAAAAAAACCAATGCAGCTGCTGTTAATTTAGGTCTTCACTAAAATCTAGTCATTGCCGCCAGACGGGCTGTCTCATTTATGACGGTTGAACGTTGACCCAGTTTTGATCAAATGAAAGGAATTTTTATTTGCATGTTCAAATGTCTAGAATAGAAGGCGTCTATGTTTTAAGCCCAGTATTACTTTTATTATACCCCGAAAGTGCATTGAAAATATTATGGAGAAGATATAAAAAAAGAACTTCCTTTTTTTACAATTAGATTGGAGACAAGACGACGACACGTTTGGTCTAGTGGCTAGCTTTTGCTGTTAACCAAACGGTCGCGGGTTCGAATCCTGCTAAGGACAAATATTTATGTGTTAACATTTTACCTTTGCACCTGAGTCATGGACGTTTGTATAATAATAATAAATCTGTAAGTGTAGGTATGTATGTTCCTCCATAACTCTGAAACGAATTAACTGATTTTCATGAAACTTGGCAGATAAACATTTGGACGTACGGGACACAGGATAGGCTACTTAATATTTTTCAACGCGGACGAAGTCGCGGGCACCAGCTAGTTTATAATATGTATGTATTTACAAAAAAAAAGTAATCTATGTAGTATATCAACTGTGGTATCCATAATACAAGCATTAGTTGCTTACTGTGGTATTAGACAGTGCTGTCTGGATGTGTAAACATATTTATTTATTTTTAAGTGCAATTTGGATTGGTTTCTTATATTTTAATTCATCATTTTGCGCGCATTAAAAGTAAAACTTGGGTTTAGTTACTTTTAATGCGCGCAAAGACGCAGACAAAAGCCAGTATGGTAATAAAAGTATTTTCGTACTGTCTGCTTCTGGATCTTCGCCACTGTTGGATGTACATTATTCACAATTCTTTAGACACGTTTTAATATGTTGTCGGCATTAGAGATTTATTTAGAACTAGCTGTGCTCGCAAATTCGTACGCGCTTTAGTTCGTTTTTTGAAAAATTCCACAGGAATCTGACATTTTTCCAGAATAAAAAGTATTATATATGTTAATCCAAACTATCTGTGTATTAAATTTCATCCCCATCAAAGTTCATAAACATCGGTCCAATCGTTCTCGAGTTATAAATAGTGTAACTAACACGAGTTCAGGTTTTATTTGATTTTTGAAAAATAACTAACATTTGTAGGTAGTTGAAGAATTAGTAGGTTATAAGAAAAGCGGGTAAATCTAAAGGTTTAATTTTAAGGTATTAATTATTTATGCAGCGAAAAAGCCTTTTTTGCATTTTTACATTGTGCTTGGATTACTTTTCAAGAGAAGTGTTCGACCTTTTGAGGACCTTTTAATTCTATAAGCATATATAGTATAGATAATCATTAAAAGTTGAATGAAATGGCTGAGTACTTTCATTACTAAGACCACTGAAAATATTTGGTCTAACTAAATAACAAAGAATACAAGTAGAATATTTGTAAGTAACCTTGGTACACCGTTGTTACTTTTTAAAATGGAGAAAAAACAGAAGAGTAATATTTTATTGTTTGCTCGTAAACAGTAAGTAGACAAGTAAAAGCCAGTGTACGGCTATTCGGGTGGCACGTTTAATGGTATAATTAAGGGCAGAGTTAAGGTCGAAATTCGCTGAGCCCCTCCATCGGCTATGTTTAACGTTTGCGACACAATTTTTCTTTTCATTATTACGTCCGTACTTTTTCTTATTGTTCTGATTTTGCTTCAGTTTTTATTTTTCTCTTATTTACGTAACCTTTGTAATGAAAGCTTGATTAATTGGCGTGAATTCTGATGCTCGAGAGAATATTAGGAAATGTCAACGGGATCCGGTACAAAGTGTTTTGCGTCGCGTCGTTTTAATCTTCTTCAGCGAGTTTTTTTAGCAATCCTTTTAAATTCGAAAACGTGAGGCGTTCTTGTTAGGAGAACGCTTTAAAGTTTGTGTGATGTAACTAAATAGAAATAAATTGGTATTTGCTCTATATGGCGTAGGGTTGGGCGCCAAGTTGAAATTGAAATTGAGGATTTTGATAGTAAGGAATCTAATTTATATAAATTTTAAAAACGGAATTTTCATTTAGTCATTATTTGGAACACGTATCATTTGGAACACATAATATCCATTTATTCAAAACAATATTAAAATATAACAATTATGCGAAAGAGAGAAAATTAGAGAAAATGTTATTTATTTCCCAATATCCTAATTTAATATTATAAATGCGAAGGAGAGTTTGTTTGCTACTTTTTGATGCCTTAGCTACTCATCTGACCATCACAAATTTTTGTATAGATGTATTAAAAAAAACACTGTTCCCGAGGAAAGCAGACGGAGTTGCAGTAAAAAGCGGCATTGTCATATTAGTTCATAGTACAGAGTAAAGAACGTTTAATATTACGTCGACTCCAAAGATGAGCAGATAATTTGAAATGCGCATGAGCACTTTGTAAAATAGAGGCAAATGGCAGGAATAGGAAAATCTTTGAAGATATTTTTCAATACATTTCTTGTGCGTAATTCTTATATTTATTTTCTGTATCGAAACCGTGTTTCCTAGTAACAGAGCATCAGGAAAGCCTCTGGCCCCTTTCTAATCTGTTGTTACAGGTGGATCTACGTTTGCATAGCCCATTGAATTCCACAGAAGGTCCGTCAACAACAAACAAGCATCACATTTATAAAGTGATTTAAGTGGCAGTTTACAAAGACAGCTTACAAGGGAATGCTTGGGGCATGTAATCAGTCCCTAAATAATCCAAACTGGTCCCTACTTCGGTATTACTAATAGTATAAATTTGAAAGTAACTCTGTGAGTCTGTTTGTGACCTTTTCACGACTTAACTGCTCAATTAACTATAATGAAATTTTGCTAATATGTTTTCAGGGATACAGAAAAGGACATGGGATACTTTCAATCCAGAATAAAAGTAATGTTCCCGTGGGATCAACTCAAAAATAAAATGAATAACTGCTAACGCCTGACAAAAATATATGAGCAATCAAGATTGAATAACGGTGAATAACGAACACCTAAGAAAAAACGGACGTAGACAAAGTCGCGGGAAAAAAACAAGTGAATTAAATCACAGAGAACTATCTGTTTCATTAAGTAGAGTATCATAAATAGTAAAAAAACACTGTTAATAATTCTTGCATACATTTCAATTTGATATGTCACACAAATCTCACGAGGGAAGCTTATTGTGCCGCATTTCCCTGTCATTAACAACTTGGAGACATACTTTAGTATAATATTGGCTGTTTAGATATCTTAATCTCTTCTATTTTAGTTTAAAATAGAAGATTAAGATATTTGAACAGTTATTTTTAGGTTTTAAAAGGTTTATTGAATTTTGATGCGGTTCTCAATAATGGGAAAAGCGACAGACGAGGAAGGTTGATGTTTTGTGTATTGTTAGCGCGCGAGTTGAATGCAGTCGGGGCCTGAGGTGAAGGGCGGGAGCATCTCCCCTCGCCGTGTCTCGCACGCCTGTAGTGTAGTGTTGTGCGTGCTGTCCTCGACAACTATCATAGGCTTACTGTGTTATCGCGTTAATATTCAAGTTGCAGCCGCGTGTTATTTTTGTTTTTAATAATGTCTGATCCGAGTCAATCAAGTTACAAAAAAACGAGTTTTTATTCATCGCCAAGCATGGGAAATGGCGAAAAATGTTTCCGAAAAAATGAATGCCAAAAAAAATGGGGCCATGAAGGGTTTTTTACGAGTGGCGCGCAACGTGAGGCATCGAAGACCTTTTACATTGTTTTATTTCATATTGTTATCTTTAATTCTAATTAGGTCACAGCACTATCGCATTCCTCAGCTCTGCATTCAACTCGCGCGCTATCAGTATATAATTTGCAGAAAAAATTGCAACCGTGCTAAGCCTCAGCGAGTCGCATAAAAGTAAAAATTCAAGACAGTGTGTCGAGACCAAACATTCGTCACTTTTATCAAAATTTTTATTATTTTCAGTATTTATATTACAATTTTTAATGTTAACATCGACAGACAGGTTGACGGTCCACTTGATGGTGGGTGGCTACCGTCGCCTATAACACAAGCAACGCCACAG
The DNA here is from genome assembly GCA_936446665.2 of Synanthedon andrenaeformis. Lineage (NCBI taxonomy): Eukaryota > Metazoa > Arthropoda > Insecta > Lepidoptera > Sesiidae > Synanthedon > Synanthedon andrenaeformis. The sequence continues at coordinate 9,897,652 of OW387783.2, read as the reverse complement.
TTGCTGCAAGATTCTGTGGTGGTACAAGTATGAATATTGAAATGTTATTCTAACACGTACCTATGATTCAAACACACCAAGTCAATATATCATGCCAGAATACATATTAATTTAGTACGTCCGCCATCAGCATCGATCGATAATAGAGTCGTCTACTCCGATGTACTCATACGTATAATAGCTTAAGGTTAAATTCGTGTTTTCCCTGGAGTGTCAACGCTCAACATTCGTGAATTTACGGAGTAATGTGCGAGACGGTATGTACGTGCCTTGTAATATATACTCATAAATCAAACAGGTTAAAACTTTCTGAATATGTATTTTCTAATTTTAGTTTTGCTGGCAATTAGTTTTAGTTTAGTTAGGATTTAGGAGATTTAGTTAATTATTTTGACAGATAGCAGAAGAATTTTTAATAACTAAAAATATTTGTTACCAACTAGTAATAATAAAAAAAAAAAATTAAAATAAATATTTTCAGGCAACTGGGCCCATATGTTACATTATTATATTATACATTAATTATTAATTAATTAATAAATAATTAATATATGATTACAGAAATGATCAAACATTTAACATTACATCCTTACACATTTGTCATAGTAATGTTATAGGTACATTTGAAATTATAGAATTCATCATGTGTAATATTACTATGTTAATATATGCCAATGGCCATGTTTGCTCCGTTCTTGGCAATTTAAATATCATAAGGTACTGTGGTCTGGTCACCATAGCCCACAACACTCTTCATCCCTCACTTTTTCACCTCACTCTTCATCCCTCATTTTGTTTTATATCTGCTTGCTGTTTGTGTAGCTTAAAGCTTCTATTTATTTTGTATGCATGTATGTTCAATGAGTGAAATAAATATCAATAAAAACTGAGATAAAAAATTTAAAAATAAAATTCAACTAGCCTCGAATAAAATCTGACGAATAGTCAAAAATAAACGCCATATTTCCCAATAGAGGTGTAACTAAAAAACTGAGAAGGTGCTAATATTGTCGTTCCAAGATGTTTTCCATATTTGACTTGCTAAATTACTTTAACTGAAGATAAAAAGTATACAAATTTAAATTCCATGTTTATTCACAATTTACAATGTGCACAACATGTGTAACATTCATAGGAAATTTACTGAGAATTATTTTTCCATTTGTCACATTAAATGGTTTTACTATTTACCTAATTCAATATGAAATAATTTAAAGTTATTTTTCTTACCTACTTTAACAACTCAACATACTTTCAGTGTAATTGGCATATCTGCGTTTGATACGTTCCCGACGTTTTTTCTCATTATGTCATTGTTAAGAAAATAACATTTATTGTTTATAAAAAAATATGAAATGATTCAGTGTTGAAATCATTTAAGTATAATTGAAATTCGATTAATATCTGTATCTGTAACACATATTAGATATCAATACTAATAATAAATCTGTATGTATGTATTCCTCCATAACTCTGAAACGAATTAACTGATTTTCATGAAACTTGGTAGATAAACATTTGGACGTACGGGACACAGGATAGGCTACTTAATATTTTTCAACGCGGACGAAGTCGTGGGCAACAGCTAGTAATGAAATAAAGGCGCCGTCCGCCTCTGTCTACTTCTCTGCTAACTTCTTCTAAACCACCCAACGGATTTTGATACGACTATCACTATTCGAAAGAGCGATAAATGGGAAGAATTTGTGTATATCAATAAATAAAAAATGTATATATGTATAACATATTGTAAAATGTTTCCCTTTCTCTTCTAACGTCTTCTAAAACAACCAAACCAACGGATTTTGATACAATTTTAACTGATTGAAAAAGCAATAAACGAGGAAGGTTTCTATATATAATTCCCAGAAAAAGAAGCATCAGAGCGAAGCCGGGGAAGGTACCTACATTAGTTTTTTTTTAAGTCAACACTGTAAGGTATACGTATCGATTCGTTGTATCGGTGTACTATTTATTAACTAATATAGATTTTTCATCACAGTACCAACTAAGCGTACCGTAAAGTGTAGCCTATATGCTATCAGAGTTATCAACAGTACGATTATTTAGCTGTAACCTACATACACAGTCATGTAACAGCGATCACAGCCGTTAATGATTTATTGTTCTTGCAATCACATCACCGAATACATTAACACTGCGCTAATAATTTCGCTAATTCCGAAACAATTAAATATAAATTGAACAATTAAATTGATTTTCATAGGTAAGAAATAGCAAGTTGTTTGTTTTATTTTACTTAAACAGAATGTTCTAGAATGTTGGTACGTGAATCACTGCTGTATGATATAAGCAAGGGAGCGCAAGGTGAAATTATCATTCCTTATGACTTTTGAGTGTGGTTTCAGCAGAAAACTATCATACTCAATTACCCAAAACAGATACCGCCAGATCAATATTGTTATGTTTAAATTTATATTATATTATGTTAAATCATGATCACTCAGTATGTATATTAACTAGCTGTGCCCCGTGGATTTAACAGCCAATTAATTTAAAAGAAATCGCTTTCTCTTTCTCTTTACTCTCTCGGTAATGCTCGGTTTTCGTCGGGTCGGTCGTTGTATTGGCTAATTAGTTTTCTCCAAGTGTTATTTTTGACTTTTTTCTTTTTAATCTACTCCTAAGGGTCACAGCTCCTAAAGGTTTTTGAAGTTCTTTTTTGTTGTCATTGATATAATCTTCCTTAAGAATTGATATATTAAATGTAAAAAGATTTTTTCGAATCCGGCCATTAGTTCCAAAGGTTAGAGCATATAAACAAAATAAAAAAAAAACAAAAACACCCTTTTGAACAGGCTCTTGAACTTTGATGGACACCTTAATGTATCATAATAAAAATTGTGTGTATGTCAGCTCCGACACACGACTGGAGGTTACGAACGATTATAAAATTTAAATTTTCACAATTCGAACACGCCGAATGAACAACATTGTTCTTTATTTAAATAATATACTATATTTTGATTATACTAACAATTACAAAATACAAATTATAACTGATTCGATACTTCAAACTCGACGCGATCGTAAAACGTTTTCAAGAACCTTTCGTTCATTGAAAACTTTTGTTTTCCTCCTGTTTTTAAGTACACTTTTAAATTTGTTTAAGGAGGTTTGAATTTAAATAAATAAATTAAATGTTAATTTCAGAATAAAAATACACAAGCCTGCATTTAGAAAAGAAATCCTATTCCAGCAAAAGAGCTGAATCTGCTTTAAACATATTATCTTTTTTTTTTCATAACATCTTTGTTTCACGGAGTTAAGTCTTTTAATATTATTATCTGCACTAAGAACTTTTTATTACAGCGAGTATTAAGAATTTAATTAAGAATTAAGAATTAAGAATTAAGAATTTAAGAATTTAAGACGTTGGTTCTACAATGCAGATGTTTCTGCTTGATTTTACCTTTTAAATGTTAAGAAAGAATTTCTTAATAGAAATAAACATGCTTTTCACATGTATTAAAAAAGCTTTAGAAAAAAATAATGTTGTTATTCACTTGGTCGAGTCTCTTCGTGAATTCTTAAAAATTTAGGGATATAAGGTAGCCTAGTGAGATTCACAGCTTCTATAACGTTTCTTCCTGAAGAACTAAGCTTAAACTGCTATATAAGATTTCATTTTTATGTTTTAAAGAACAAAGTCAGAGGCACTAGCTATAGTGTTTAATATTCCAACTCAAATGACCTCGTTTGGTAGTCTGCCTTATATTAAATCATAAAGACTATCCATGATTCATGAAGAATATAATGAATATTATACTCGTAAGAGACAGACAAGAAATTTGTTATGAGCAACCATAAAGTCTACATTAAAGATAATAAACACACTAAAATACTACCTCTGTAAGGTTTTTTGATAAACGCGGGTAAAAGCAAAATTTTTAAAAATAAGGATGATATACAAAAATAAGAAAACTGTATGAAGTACACTTGAATAATATGCCTCAAATGTATTTTAAAAATCTTATCAATTTTATGTCTCAAATGTAATTTCTAAATCTTATCAATTTTATATCTCAAATGTAATTTCAAAATCTTATCAATTTTATGTCTCAAATGTTATTTCTAAATCTTATCAATTTTATGTCTCAAATGTAATTTTAAAATCTTATCAATTTTATGTCTCAAATGTAATTTCGAAATCTTTTCAATTTTGATAATGTTTTGTCTTGCATACAAAAACTAGTGAACGATTAAACTTTACAGTATTAGTAGGTATAGTTTATAAATCAAAGTAAGACATGTCATCGTTGTCAAACCAAAATCTGCTATTTTATTTGCAAAAAGTAAAATATACTTTTGATATATTGATAAAAAAGTTTTCCTGAATTTACACGATCGATTATTTAAAAAACAAAACTTTATTTGTAATTTAGGGTTAAATTTCAAATAAAGTTGTATTTTGAACATGAAATTTATTATTTTAAAATAGAGTAAATTTTGCACATAATAGTTTCTAGTTGTAACATATTTTATTAATAGGTCGTAGTTTGACATATATGGCGCTCATATAGCAGTGTTTTTAAACGATAGAAGAGGCAGTAAACTATTCACTAAGATTGGAAATTTTGGAATCTCAAAAAGTGCACAAAGCAGATTTTGGTTTGACAAGGTCGATATGGACAAAAGTAATGTAATATTATTATTAAACATTATTTATTATTTTACTAATTATTTAAGTACTTGTTTACGAATTACTTAAGTATACGATAGTAATTTAAAACAAATGTTTACTTAGTTGCCAGTGAACTATTCTTTAAGGTCCAAATGTTAGAATCTCATAAGAGTGCACATAGCAGATTTTGATGGTTAAAAGTATATATTAAACATTATGTTTATTATTTTTCTAATTACTTAAGTACTTGTTTACGAATTACTTAAGTATACGATAGTAATTTAAAACAAATGTTTACTTAGTTGCCAGTGAACTATTCTTTAAGGTCAAAATGTTAGAACTCATAAGAGTGCACATAGCAGATTTTGATGGTTAAAAGTATATATTAAACATTATGTTTATTATTTTTCTAATTACTTAAGTACTTGTTTACGAATTACTTAAGTATACGATAGTATTTTTACAATTTTTACGAGCTTTTACGACGCGATCGATAAAACACATTAAGGCTTTTGAGATGGTGATAATCCCTTGGCGGGGCTTTTACCCTGAAGGCTTGTGCATAATGTATTAACAACCTTCGGTGTGTAGATATTTCACGATCACTCACCATTAATATTTTATATTCCATTTCCTGTTAATAACACGTGTCCTGATCACACTCTATCCTAATCGTTAAATATTGTATTGGAAAGAAATGTCACATTTCTAGTAGTTGATTAAAGTAAATGGAGCAGTCATGTAATAAAATAATTGTAACGAAATGGAGAAACTAATGTATTTACATTAATTTATTTTTTATGTATTAATATTCATTTTTCATTCGCGTTTAAGGAAAAGATATGAAGATTTTTCATATAAATATTGACCTATACAGCGAATCGATGAATATACAAAAAATGTACGTAAAAATAGCATGTCCCTTAAATTCGCGTATTGGACTTATGTAACTGACATTTCTATTTTTTATTATTATGTTAAGGTCGACAGACAGGCTAGGTTTACTTGATGGTTGGCGGCCAGCGTCGCTTATAACACAAGCAAAGCCACAGGTGCTGCCGACCATAGAAGGATTAAGGATAATGGACAAGGAAGGGATTGGGAAGTGATAGGGAAATGAACTTTGGCATCCCTTTCCTACTCACTCATCGAAGCACAATAGCACACGTGCTGTTGTTTCACAGTAGTCTTCTGTAAGAGGGTGGTTACTGCAGCCAGACGGGGTGCTTAAATGAAACGCATTGTGTCCTGACACTATACTTCCCAAATATAAATTAATAATATAGTAGGGATGTTATAAACATTATTTTATAACATCTCTAATATTTGTAATAATGATAGTTCTACGAACAGTATGAAATATTGATTTGATTGAGAACTGTTATAGATTATTAGATTGTATAGTATTTACTGTATACATTTACTTTCAATAAATATACGACCGAGTTGATAACTATGTTGATAACATGTTCAATAGAGTTGATAACATGTCTAATAACTAATAAACATCAAATCATATGTTATCTATAGTTAACTATACCTAAAATCTATAGTTGAGTGTTTATAAAGATAAAAAAAAGCATTTCATAATATATTATATACTCTATATCGATTTTGGTGTAATTTTTACAATATCTCATATATTTAGGTATTTAATTCGTTGTGTGTTTCTTTGGAAAGAAATCCTTCACGTTTTTAACTTGTTTTTTTTTTTTTTTTAATTTTTTTATCTGTGTTATAATAATAGAAAAGCCACAATGTGTGGTGTTTAAATTATAAATGCTTATTACCTATACTAATTTATTTTTTTAGAATTATACGTTTTTATAACAACATTATAAAACTTATTTGTCTCTCCTTGAAAACTGGTTTTGATTTGTCACTGTAAACGAAAATTTGTTGTTTATATGGATTAAAAATTTGTTTTCTTCTGTATTTTTTTTTAATTATTTTTAGACGATAATGTTTGAAAACTTAATGACGCTGTGTTAAAATGAAAACATTATTAGGAGTTATAAAATTAATAATATATTCCACATCAATACACAGAGACTGAAATTTCTACATATTTCAAACATTTTTTTTAAAATGCATCAATCTGTTTGTTTGTCGGATTGAGGCAATAGAAAAGAAAATAATTAAAATGAAGGAACAGGGCATCACTGCTTCTTCATTTTAATTTTGCTGATAACATAGATAATCTGCATAAATCAGTAAGATGTTCACTGTAATTTAAGAAAATTGACAAAGTAATTTACACTAAAACAGAAATAAATCACATTACATTTATGTGTGCACTAAAATCTGTTCGGCTCTTTTACGGTAGGAAAACTCTCGCATAACTTGATTGACGAGGGTTTCCACTGTCAACGTTCACTTCGGTTAGTACTTATAGGTTAAATTGGGAACGCGGGGAGTTTCCGGAAAGTGTAATCACTATTAAAACGTAGCAATTCAATTAACGCATTTTCTAAGTTGGGAGAAATGCGACTCCTATATATTTAGAAAAAAAAAAGTAGAGTAAGAAAAAGATTTTCTCTAGAAACACAATGTAAATATGTAACAAAATAATCGTTATATCTTCCGTACTATATAATATTATAAATGCGAAAGTTTGTTTGGATGTATGGATGTTTGTTACTCTTTCACGCAAAAACTACTGAACCGATCAACATGAAATTTTGCATACACGTTGTCTGGGACACCAGAAAGGACATAAAGAAAGACCTTTCATCCAGAAAGAAAGGACTATTCCCGAGGGATCATCTAAAATTAAGGAAACTAACTGCTGGCTAAGTGTAATAGTAAATAACGATGTCAGGCGATATATTGCTTTTTCAACGCGGACGAAGTCGCGGGCACCATCTAGTATGCTATAAATTAACATATTACTATGTATTTATATTAATAAAGGATTTCTAGGAATAATTTTTTCTAGTAATTTAAACAATTTCCCGTTTAAAAAACATTTGGCCGTATGTCGATAATAATAATTAATACTTCAAAAAAATTGGATTTGTTTGGGTCAACATTACCTTCCTTTTCAATTTCAAATTGATTTGAATTTCAAATTGATTTCAAATTTGAAATTGAAATGTATATAATAAACCTATGCAATACATTTGCAATGTATTTGCAATTTGAATTGAGATGTATTATAAAATGCAATACATTTATAAAAAATCAATTTGAAATTGGGGACAAAAAAAAACACGTCTCATTTTATTTGTCTTGTTAATAACTCGAACTTACCACAACAACCTGTTAAAATAAATAGGTTTTTCACCTATTTATTTTAACTGTAAAAATTTGTTTTAATAAAATTTTAAAAATTCTGTTTTTTTTTTTCCACACAAAATGTTTTAAAACAATCCTACGCTTCCTAGATGTATGTGTTTCATTCAAAAGCTTTCTAATACCTATACGGACGTATTCCAAGTATAAGTTTTCTTCCAAGAACAAATTTAAATCATTACGCTAATATGATCAGACTATACTTGGAAATGAAGTTTGAGAAATTTAAGTTTAAATTGGTAGGTTAAACAAATACCAATCTATGTATTTGTTTAGACATTACGACTGTCTAAATCTTACGAGAATCTATCGGAAAAGAAGAGTGTATATAAGGTGTAGGTATATATATCGTAGTATTAGAAAACAAGGCTCGGAGGCGAGGCGCGGTGCACGATGAAAGCTGATTCGTTTTATTATCATTTCGTAGCGTAAAAGCCACATCTCTCGGCAACATACTTCAAAAGGGCAGAGTATCTAGCATCAAACCTACTATCACTGAACACTATTTCTACTTTTGAAGTGAATATACCTTTAAATTTGCTTCACACAATGGGAGGCAATTCAGAAAAATAATGATAACAAAATCGGGGTATAAAGTTTGAAGCTGAAGCTACATATCTATCATTACATCCAACATTTAATTACACTACTCGATAACTAAAGGGTCAAAGATTTTTTTAGAAATATAGTAGGTATATTCGAATTCGTTAGATAAATACATAATAATATGCCACACCTAGGCCACACCCAATCTTTTATTTTGATTTTCAACATCAAGTAAAATTTTAATTCATTGACTTATAATGAGATTCATAATCAATAATTGTCTGTCAACGCACAGAAAAACTGCAAGTCTAGAAAACTGAAACTTAGGACAGTTTTTTTTATAACATAAGCAAGAAAGGATTTTTGAAAATTTTAACATGCGAAGCCGGGTTGCTAGTACATACATATCCATGTAGACATAGAATACAATAATTCGTGTTTTCACGAAAATACCCTATTTTCACAAGATGTTTTAGGGAAAACCGTGGTAACGAAACAAACAATAAGAGGATTAACTTACTTTGACATACTTATAAATTTTTCATGAAGACGTAAAAACAGGAATGAAGATTTAAAAACAGGGGATTCTAAAACGCCATATAAAAGAAATTTCTTGTGTTATGTTAAATATTTATTGCTTGTTGTTAATTGTTGTAATTACACGCAAATGATGATCTTGTAAATATTTTTCTAAATAATTTTAGCCAGAGACAACAATAGATTTTAAAATATACGTTACCTTTTCTAAAGAAACAATGCCACAGCTGATACTCAGTTTTCCAGGAGAACAATCACGTTTTCAATACGTGACAGTTTGTTAATCGCCGCTACCTTGTTTCTGTACGGGGTTGCGAAATCCGTGAATCCCCGGAACAAATGTGTTATTTCAACGTTAACAATCGCTTGTTATCGCTCTATTTATTCACATCAAGTCCTTCGTGGACACTGGACAATTTTGGGTGTGTGCCATCGCTATGTTGCGCCCTTACATTAACATATGTTTCATATAAAACTTAATGTCGCTCGAAGGAAACCGCGCGACGTAGAAAGGCAGAGTTAATTTAATTAAATTACGTATCCACTGGTTTACTGTTCTTGAAACATGTGTGTATTTAATAAAAATAAAAGGGTTCTTAAAGTACGCTGGCACCGGTTTAAGTTTTGAATGTGCAAAGTTTTTATTTAGCGTTTAATGATAAGTTTTCCCGCAGACGTTGTAGTCATTTTCACACAAAACTTTAATATAATCAGCTAATTGTTAGCTAGTTATTTGATTCTATCACTAGAACAGCGCATATAAACTACAAATTAATACAATCATACACAGAAGATAATAAGAATACTAATAATGTTTTAAAAAATAACAGGAAATAACAGCTGGTATGTTAGAAGAGATATAAAAGTTTGTAGTGTAAATGAAAATCTGAAGCAAAATTGGTGATGACAAGAACATGAAAGGAGAGAACATTACTTTACTGTTAATGGAATCAAAGTAAGGTTCAGACAAATGTATTTGTAGGAACATATTGTATTTTATATTAACTTTTTTGACCGTAACCTGTGACAACATTGGCTAAGGAGATACTTTACTAAATATATTAATTCGCCATTCTCTTTTGAACCTACATAATGCTTGAATGTGTAAATATATATAAGCACTATTCTTCTTTAAAAATTTTTAGGCATAATCTGAAATTTGTGTTCTTTCACTATTTTTCATTCAAATACGTGAATCACACAATCTAACTATCGGTGAATTATCTTTAGATCTATAGTCATTACATATTTATTTTAGATATAGGTATGTATTTTTTACCTTTAGATGGTAGAACTGTTTTCTTAACACACGGTAAGTAAATGTTTTGAAATTCAAATTCGCGTGGTACTGAATGTTAGATTAGACTGTCTTTATTTTTCTAACGCACGAATGTTTGCTACTATTTCATTTCATATTGCTTTACTTCTTTGACCAATTTGCAAAGAGTTACTTAGATTTTGTTTTTGAAGTATGGAATCAAAAAATGGATACAAAATACACATAATAAGAGACTGATACGAACAAATTTTGATACCACAATTTTTTTTTTGTTAAGATCGACAGACTCGCTGACAATCCACTTGACGGTAGGTGGCTACCGTCGCCTATAACACAAGCAACGTCACGGGTGTTTCAAGTGCATTGCAAGTAAGTATAAGGGATTAGGAAGGGATAGGGACATGGGTTCTGGAATCCCTTACTCACTCACCGAAACACAAGAGTATACACGATGATCTTCTGTTAGGGGATGGTTACTACCTAGACAGGTTGCCCAAATGACTACGAAACGCAATGTGTCCTGCCACTTTTTTAATTTTTACTTTAATTTCAGAATGAAGTAACACATTTCACTTATACAGTCAAATGGGGTTACTTTGACTTCCAGGGGAACATTGACAGTGGGGCTAAATTGACAGTGGATTAGAACAGGTCTGTTGGTGTCTTTATAAGTTCCATTGATTGAGTTGGCAAAGAAGGATAACTCGAACTTATGTTCTATATGCAAATGCGACTATCGTTTCTATCGGCTTCGCAAGGAATGGATCCAATGTGTCACTTGCAAGAAAAGAGTGTGCGGAATCTGTAACAGATCTAAAAATCCGATGTTTGAGTGTGAAGTTTGTGAGAAATCTGACTGATTTAGATGACTAAGTTATTATTTTATCGCTGTAATTGTAATACTCGTGATAATAATTATTGCATAGAAGACAAATATTATTGAAGTTTAGCGGATTTTTTTTTTGGATCATCTCTGTGATTCGTTTACTTTGTGATTCTTTACTTTTAATAATTAAAAAATGTTTAAGCAACCTTAATTGTTTGTACCTTTAATTGTTCGTTATTACTGTAAGAATCTCTATTCCTAAGTTAATTTCTTAAAGTTCCTATTGTTACGAAAAAATAGGGTTCCTAATAAAGAAATGTTGATTATTTTGGCCTTATTTATTGAATTTTCATAAAATTTTCATTCAAAATGATGAATATTGCTTCTCATTTTCGTAGAAAGCTTATCAATGTAAGATTTTAAGCGATTACTTTGATTTGCAGTGCATTTCAATGCTATGTAAAAATAGCCCCTCACTCTGGGCAACTCTGACGCCTACAAAAAAAAATATAGAAGAAATAATTTTTTTCCCCATTTGAGCATTGGACTATATAGCCAAAGGACTACTTTAGAGATAAAAAAGATCAAATATCGCAGAAACGCGTCGTAGGAACAAAAGAAACCCTCAAAAACCTGTCAAATTAACCCCGTTTGACGGTAAAATTCGATAAAATGTACTAGATGGGTAAAATAGGTTAGAATTAGTCTTTCTTCCCTTCGAAATAGACCTTATAAGATTGACCTTTCAAATGTTAACGGTAGAGCAAGCACGTAAGTCATCATGAGTGAAGCATTGATTTAATAATAGCTAAGCGGTCGTTCGAAGATTTTATTATCTAAATAAACCCTGCACTAGTGGAAGGTATAACAGAAAATCATTATCTTAATGCGAGGTCACGGCCGAGACGTCCGGGCCTCTCTGTCTTACTAGACAGAGTAAATACTAGAGTTATTAACAAATTATTACAGTAAGAAAAGAAAACTAGATAAAATGAGTAAAAGATATATATGCAAATGAAGTTTGAAATTTAAACCTGTAAATGGCTACAGTTACAGCTGCCGAAACAATAAAGAAAAAGTGTATAAAATATTCAAATTTATGTAAAAATTCAATGACTTTTCGACAAATACTTTCCAGGGAACTTGAAAGAGAATCTCGGCGGCTGGCTGCCTGATTAATCCGCGCCCACAGAACACTCTTAAGTCAATTACGGACGTGAAACGCGATTATTGCATTAATTAATCAATAACTTTTATAAAGCCACTGTTTTTTTTAATACGCTTTAAACTATCACATTGTTTTTATTAAAAAGAAGCATCCATTTAATTAACATAATATTAATTAAGACATTTATTTTAAACTAGTGAACCGACCCCGGCTTAGCACGGATGATCAATGTTTAAAAATTTTCTCTTCATAATAACCTTCCTCGGAATTCAACGAATATTTGAAAAAAAAAAAAATACATATTGGTTCGGCCGTTCTCGAGTTTGCGGTTAGCAACAAGTTTAGCTATTCATTTTTATTTATACATATATATAGATAGATTACTATTGTTAGGTACCGTAATTAAACCTAACTAAATTTAAACTATAGAAAATAACAATAATTTATTCATAACCTGTACAAACAATAAAACTATACAAACGTTCCGATATAACTGCTAATAAGTAATAATAACAAGGTTATATGTATACAAATTATACACTGAAACTATTTTTAATGTAGGTACTGTCAGTCTGTTGTTCAACTTTCAAAATTTGGACTGTTTTGTTATAATTATAATAACAAATACACAAATTGTCATAGTTTGTAATCAAATTTGAGATTGAGTTTGACTAAGACCGAAGATTACAATGTTATGCCCAATCAAAGTGGGCCTCCGCAAATAAAGCTCCTCACCGAGAAAGCTTCCATTTATCCTCTCTCCCGCAACAAAGTAAATATTTGAACGCGAGAACTTTGTAAATCTTAATTAGAATAGTTTCTTTGAAGGAGAATATCTTAGGAGGGGAATGTAACGATTACTTGTAACGTGGATTATTATAAATTGAAATCGCTGTCCGCGTCTGTCTGTTTCTCCGCTAACTTCTAAACCATCCAACGATATATATTTTTATATAGTTTTCACTAATAGAAAGAGCGATCAACGAGGAAGGTTTGTGTGTGTTTGAAGCCGGGGGCGGGTTGCTTATTAAGCGATGATGAAGTGAATAAATTAATTAAGAAAAGTGGAAAGGACATACATGCAAACTAACACAGATTCGGTTGGCATTAGTGGATAGGTATGGCGCGCTCGTACAAAGTTTGTTAGGTGTTTGATGGTGGGGCATTGTGCAGCGCGCAATAGATATCCAGCTGGAGGGGTGACAGTGGGGGAGGGGGTCAGGGTGGAGGGGTGTAGGGAGGAGGTAGTGCATGCGTGTGTGTATGTCGCGTACCGGCGGGTGCGTGGTGTGCGTGTCACGGAACGACGTGCACTCGTAACGGCGGTCCGGCAGCCACTGGGCGGGACGCAGCCTCGCGCCAGCCGCCGCAACCTCTCCCGGTACGCCCGCCCGCCCAATCTCCAGCTTCCGCTGTACTTGCCTCACGGTCAAAACTTTCTGCATCTATTCTCGCTGACATCGCTTGCTCGGCTATTGTTCGATATTCTGCCAACAAGCGTTTTGTTTATTTAAAAAATAAATAAATGAAAAATTACTCAAATAAATATAATGATGACAAAAAGAATGGTATCCTGAGTTTCTTCTCAGGATCGTCATCATCTTGGCTTTTTATTTCACGAAACCCTCGTAAAATCTGAATTTATAATGACAATCGAAAGTTTATTGGAAACCTATTTTATGAATAAATAGTTTGATTTTGATTTTTACATGAGATGCTTTCAAAAATATGCACAGTAAAATAATATCTAATTGAATCGGTCCTGTTAATCTCTTGATTTGGTAAAAATTAAATTGTACACAATGTTTATACCGAAGATATAATTGTAATAACACACTGAAATGCGAAAAAATCCTTAGTTTCCTCTCAATATCCATTTTATCCTTAAAGTCACCGGTTAGATAATGACCCAGATATTTAAAATGATTTACTCGTTTCAATACTCTACTTAGTTTTAATGTTAGTTCACCATTTCCACCGGCGGGGTGCTATATTTCCACTCTTCTTGATGTTAGAACATCAAGCCGTGCGGTAGAGAGTATCTCTCACATTAACCTAACAACTCTCTAATGCTAACGTCATCGAAGCTGAATCCGATAAGAAATGAAGCGTTATATTATTATTTTTTACAACTTAATTGAGACAAATAGAGTGAACAGTGAATAAATAATAAAATTATTCGCAATTTACAAAAAAGCTCACCAAAGAAGAAACTAAATTCAATTTTCATTCAATTAAAAACAGACAATAAATATTTTTGAAGTGAAAACACCCGCGCCTAGCGTTGGGCATTTTTGAGATGGGAAAAAATCATTGAACTCACGACACTGTCATGTAATGTAACCGTAAATGACATCTCTGTATATTTTCAGATATAGCGCTGATATTAATTTAAAAAAAAGAACAATTTTTGAGATGGGAAAAATCCATTGAACTCGCGATACTGTCATGTAATGTAATTTTGCGAAGCTTAGTTTTCACTTCTGACGTGCAGTCCAACGAGTGACATGTTTATTTTTATAACTGGCCACTGGAAACGATAAATAAAGAAAATTATATTTAGGAAATAGAAACAAAATCTATCAAATCGAATATTGATCTATGTTTGTTATTCAAAACTTTTTCAATTGCTGACAAAGATTAGTAAACTCCGCTTTCAAAAAGAGTTTTTACGCTGAATTGTGATAAGTGGGTTATATTTCCTCGGATTTTTTCTCATAGCAACCCCATTTTCCTCGTATACATAACATTTATATACTAATCTGAGTATAGAGAGCGACAAGGGTGACAGGAATTTAAGGGGAACTATTACGTTGAATCGAGTGCTGAGCCTAGCCTCACGTCGCGTATAATAACTTATTTCCAATTGTTGTCGATGCTTTGTGTAGCTTTATTCCATATGAAGAATGGATTTCTTATTGTACAGTTGTGCTAATACGTTTGTATTGGACCATAATGTCATTACTTATGTTTTATTCAGTTTAAAATGACAAAAATATAGTTATCATGGTAAATTTATTACCATAGTAACTTATTATTTATTATAGGTGCGCCGAGTCCTCATGTATTTCATAGTTTTTGTATGATCTTATATAATACTAGTGGCCCGCTCCCGGCTTCGCACGGGTGCAATTATTTATTCAATCCAGCAGATAAATCACCTTACACCGCCATCGTTTAGATTCTTACGGAACTCACAAATAAATAATTGCTGGATTGAATAGGTATCAACAGATGGCGCTATGTTAATAATATTATATAATTTGCAAAATAAATATTAAACAAAATGAGATACAAACTATCCTATCTTTTAAGTTGGACCAAATTACATATAGTTACGAAATTTTATCAAAATTGGTTCAGTAGTTTGGGAGTTCATCGCGGACAAACAACGTGACACGAAATTTTTATATATATAAGGATTTAAAGTAAAGCATTAGACTAAGGTTAAAGACACAATGAAAACAAAAATATATTGATGTTAAAATAACCTAAAATCAGACGAAACCGTGTGTTTCATTACAATACGGAGATATCATCTTCCTTCAGAAACTGTTTAAGCGACTTTGTTATATACTACGTGAAGAAGTCTCTCTGTGTCATTCACGTCAGATCTATCCTATATATATTGCATGTAAGAAAAATGTAACTTTTCTTTCCGTAACTTTTCTTCTCACTATGTCGTTAATAAAGCCTCAAACAAAAGGACTTGTTGCTTCGTGCTCTATCCGGAAAAATCCGAGTATATGGCATCGAATCACGGTTGCCGGCACGTGGTCCTTCACAAAGATTTTTTTATTATCTACATCACCGAAAGGAAGTAATCTCTTCGTTATTTTTTACGTCTTTTCTCTTCTTATAACGAGACAAAATATATTTTGTACGTGGCGCATACTGAATCTGATACCACTTATGATATCTATATAACAAATTTTTTTTCCGCGACTGACATATGTACTACTTTTTCTGGATGAAAAGTTAACTACGTCTTTTTCTGTACCCGTGACAACGTATAAGCAAAATTACACGATGATCACGTGAAAGAGTAACAAATAAACAAACTCACTTTCGCATGTATAATATTAGTTAGAATTCATTATTTTTGGAAGTATATGCACTCGTTTTATACACTTTTTCATTTTTTGGAAACTACTGGGAAAAACGGTTGACTCAGTTTTTTGAAAAACTTTTTCTATGACCCAGATCGCAGTCACTGTTGTTAATCTTAACTAATTATATCTTTGATTTTTCACTAGGCTGTGTCGAGATCTCACTCAGCAGCTGTTTCGCGGCAGATGGCCTCCGACATTTGTCACTCAGACAACCTATTAGGCTGTACAACAGGTTGTCCCCCCTTTTTGACGTCCTTTGGTTTTTTCTATTTCTCCATTGGCGTCCCATGAGTATGGCGGAAATACTTTGTCCGTCCGAGCAGTGCCCCCTGTGCCCGGATAAGCCTAGGCGTGACACGTTATGGTAGCGGCAGGTACAAAAACGGGGGTTAGCACTAACGACCGCTTCGTCCAGCGGCCATCCATCCCCTCGCGGTGCGCCTCCGCTTGGGATTGGGGTAATTTTTTATAGAGGTTTTGCTAGAGGACACCCGAAGGGAATTACGATTTGGCAGTGGTGCAGACAGAACTGCGTCCGGCTGTGCAGTGAAGCACCCACCGGACCCGCTGTAGTGAGCTCCGCCACGAGCTCCGCGGAGGCCACGAGGCCTTTACCCGAGCGGGTAATGGCCGGTGGGACAGAACCACCGACCCCCTGCGACCCCTCGGATTGTCGAGGGTAAGGCCCCCCCTCCACCACGACAAAGTCATGCACACTTGCGTATTTTGTTTACTCTACTCTCTTAAGAAATGCATGCACGTACACTGTCCATAGTTTCACGTTGCCCCTTTTTTATAGGTATCGTAAACAAAGATCCCCTAACATAGTTTGATAATAACCCATAAGAATTCCGAAAGCGTATGAGCAGTTTAAAAATAATTATTACTAACATAGAAGCCCGGAGCGGATCACTAGTATAATAAATATTTCTCTTAGTTTTTAAAGATTTAGTAGAAGAAATTTCTTCCCAAAAATGAGTCGGCTTTTATGTATATGTATATGTCGCATTTATAGAATAAGTTTTTATATTCAGCTGTATTTACGCATTAGAATAAAGCAAATATAAAAAATATTATAGTCGGCTTATATAATATAATACGACTTTACTACATGAGATAAAGACATATATGGTTTAACTTTTTGAGTATAAAGAGGATGGCAATAAGTCGATAATGTATAAAATGTACTTGAAAATCAAGTCGCTCAAGGCATTGTTGTAATTGCTTTGAAACTTTCCGATGAGTTTTCTTAGGAGCAAATTTGTTTGCTTAAGTTGCTACCTATCACGAAACACTTTGCCCTCTCGCTCGAGTCAGGCCCCCGTCACTCGCGCCAAGGACAGTTTTAAATACCTACCGCTAAGCATAACGACAGTAGGTTGCCGACCGCGAGAGCGCACGTGCATGTTTCCCGCTCAAAACCCCGCGATACTTACATATTTTATCATTAAATTCTTCACTAACGGTTCGATGGTTAACTATTGTGAAGTTGTTGGATGTCGTAGTCAAAAGATAAATAAAAATTTGTCTTTTTTTCATTGCTAACGTTACGTTATTTGAATTATAAGTACTTAATTTTAAGTATTTAGATCTTAAAACCTAGATCGTAGGAGGGTGGGTGTTTTAGATCATGTGAATCGTTTTTTCTATTAATGTGCTAGATATCTGTATCCGTATCCCCGGATATCCAAAGAAGTAAAAGGTCTGTACCCGTGTTACCTTTTGTCGGATCTTTTGCATTATTAAGTTTCATTACGTAAATAAATTATTTACCTATACGTAGAGGTAGTAATAAAATGCAATGAATATGTTGGACTATGTTAATTTATGTTCTTTGTAGATTTTGTACAACCCTAACGTTTTCGCTCGATGACGTAATCGTGCTGTGTACGCGGGAATCTCGATTCTCGGCGCGCGTCCGTAGAGTACGTTTCTTCTTGCAGCGTCTTTTGTAGCCTAATATAGCGTAGGTATTTTAGCTTTTGTATGGGAGTGACGCATCTGTTACGATAGTAACTCTTATTTCATCTGTGCTCGAGTTTTACGATGATATAAAACCATAGCTTGAGTGAGACTTTCAAAATATTATGTAACAGATGTTCACTAGTGAAAATAATATTTTAGCTAATTAAAATAATCAACATGTAAATCTTCAAAAATAAAATTAAAAAGATAAACAAAAAAGATAAAAGACTTTGTAAATGAGATAGCGAACCATTCAATACTTTAATCAATTTTCAAACAGCTCGTATTTTTAACGCCCGACGCAAAAACAGGGTGTTATAAGATTGACGTATATGTCTCTGTGTGGAATCGTAGCTCCCAAAGGGACGGACCGATTTTGATCCGTTTTTTTTTGTTTTAATACTGACGTGATCTGGTTCTTACTTGGCTATACTTTAAGACCATCAGCCCATTTCCCAGTCGACGAAGGGATTTCACTAACTTCCACATGTTAGATTGATGTGAAATTGATCTGATGCTGCAGCATCAATTAGTCTGGGCGACACCCAACTCCTAGTAACTTACAGCAGATATAGCGTGTTTGGGCTCAACAGAAAGTCGGGGCTTAGTTTGTAATTTTTTATTATAGCTTGTTTAATTAGGAAAGTATCTAATAGAAAGTATATTTTAAATAGCACTGACTGAACTTAAAAAAAACTTTCAAGGGTATTGTATATTTAATGTACTTAAAGACTTATTAAGTGGACATAGTTGGGTAAAAATAAAACGGCCACACGTTGAAAAAAGCGCTGTAAGCTCGTATAAACTTTACCCTTTTCACAGCGGTCGGACCATTTCTTACTAAGGGTGCGTACATACTATGTAACATGTTATATAACTTGTGTTTTATAACACGTCCACATTATGTAACTTTGTTATTCAACATAAAACAATACTGAACACATTAGAATAACAATGCAATATAACAATGTTATATAACCATTGTTGTTTCTCGTTCTCCAGTGCTATCCACAATGTCGCTAAGTTACATAACATTGTTGTACATATTAATAACATGTTATTATAACATGCTTGATAACATTCAGTGTCCACATTATCTGAAACATGTTACATAACAATGTTTTATAACATGTTATGTTGGTCTGTACGCACCGTAACAGCCATTCGATCGGCACGTAACCAGATTAGGAGTGATTTGTTCCGTCCTCGCACTTGGTATATGTTTATTCGTTTTAGTTTTTTACATTTAGATATTCTAAATATCTATATAAGTAAAGATGAATCTAAGCGTAAAAATCTTAAAAGGTTAGACCAATTCAGCTATTTTTTATTCAAATATTTGTTTGCCAAAGAAGGTTCTTATGAAGAGGAATATTCTAAAAAATACATAGGTGTGAAGCCGGCGCGGGTCGCTAGTTTATAAAACATATAGTTGCTGATAGTAATTGATTGCTAGTAATTGCTGATGCTGGTAGACATTGAATTAAATTAGAATATTTGGAACAGCTAATTATAACAGTTTAGTTTTATCATTTAAAAATTAAATATTTTTTGGCAATTTATTAAGTTGTTGCACGCGGCTTATAAAATATAGCCTATGTTACTCGCTGATAATATAGCTGCCCATGAGTTAAAGAATTTTTCAAATCGGTCCAGTAGTTTCGGAGCCTATTTAATGCAAACAAACAAATAATCAAATCTTTCCTCTTTATAATATTAGTATAGAAAAGCATCCATGAACTTTAGTCTCTGAAGAAACAATATCTCAAACGCCCTGTGCGTTACACCTATACACTTTTCTATTATCTAAACCAGGGGTTCCCAAACTTATTTTGTCTACTGCCCACTTTGAGAGTAAATTATTTTTTAGCGCCCCCATCCTAGCTAAATGAAATTACAAATCACCCCCCAAGCCTCTACACAACGCCCCCATTTTTTTTTCTGGGTCTCTTACCGCCCCCCTTTAGGCCTGCAGCGCCCACGAGGGGGCGTTATCGCCCACTTTGGGAAAGACTGATCTAAACTAAACATTCATTCCAGTAAGTAAGCAGTGTGGTTTGTATAAATGCTTTTTCCGATATTTCCTTGTTTCACTGGGAAAATAATAATTCAGCGAGTCTGGTTGCAATCCTCTCAATGTAATGCTGAAGCGAAATGGAACGTCAATTGAAATACTCGGATATATATATATAATTATATATATAGTGCTAATAGGAGCCTTTCAAGAAACGAAGCCTCTTGTGTTATACTTTTTAATACCTATAGAAAATAAATTAAATACAAATTGTTATAACACGCTAATGGTATTTTCATAAAAATATTTTCACCGATCACTGCTGAAGCGGTTAGGTTATTGATTATGCCCCAGCGCTTCGACTTCGTAAGTTTAAGGGTATTTTCGAGAAATTTTCTCTTATCAATCTTTATTATAGTTTTCTTTCACTACCCTGAAGTGAGTATTTCAGCTTATGAAGTAAATAGATTCTACTTTATAGATTACGATGTTAATATAGCTAAATGTCTATTTAATAGATTATGAAAATGCATTGAAAGTTTCATAACAGTTATTACATAACAGCAAGATTAATGTAAAAATGCTTTTTAAATACTTTTCAAAATTTCGAAAAAGTTAGTAAATTCATACAGTCTTTTAGCTAAACATTCACTGCAATAAGTTAGTAGTAGGTAAATATGTTTACTTAATCGGTTAATTTAAATTTATATAATATTTTCTAATAATATTTAAAAAATAAATGTTCTAAAATTTTTTTTTTTCATAATTAAAAATAAAATCAAATCAAAAAGTAAGATCAGCAGCGAACTTGCAGCACTTGTGACCTGTCTGTTGCTTGTTATAGGCGACATTAGCCACTTACTTTCAAGTGGACCGTAAGCCTGTGGCGACTCTTACATAAAAAAAAAGTAGCAATATGTACTTTTATATTTAGCACTTCTAATCTAGTAATTGGTCAGCTGATATCTAAGCATTTTCATTAGGATAAAAGCGTGCGGTACACTATCGCTCATACAAACCTCTCAGGTTAATTTCAATCCACCAGTTGAAAGCCATCTCAAGATTCATAGTAATGAAACATAACCAATAGTGAAGACTTAATTACAATTAAAAATAACATCCATTTTATATCCATTTCGTCCACATCACAGTCAAAATATCATGAGTAAGGCTTGTATTGCACTCGTATAGCTGATGTAAGTTTCGCTATTTATGCAGTGGAGCAGCGCCTCCAGCTACAGGGGAGTCTCGCTGGTCTGTGGACGGCAGAATGAAGCCGGTAAAACTACGCCTTCGCCGTATACGGTAACACGCACACAAATGCAATGAAATTACGCCTCGCCTTTTTAAAATATTTACCAGTGAAAATGCCAAATTGCGTAGCCATTGAATTGAACACCAGGTTTCAAAAAATAAAAAGTAGGATAGAATCACATTTGCTGCTGGACTCAAGTGTGGGTCATCGCACGATAGCAGCAATCGCGCCTGTTCTCAAAGAGGGGACGAGCAGGCGGGCCGGCTCGCTCTTCTTCCGGCTTGTGCAGGTGCTTACGGGGTATGGATGGCTTCGGACGGTATCTGTGCAACATCGTGAGGAGGGAGCGAACCACCGTCTGCCACGAATGTGGGGCGTCGACTCGGCCCAACACACGTTTGCGGAGTGCCCAGGATGGGACACTGATATAGCTGCTCTGACGGAAGCCGTTGGGCAGGACTTGTCCTTACCCGCTGTCGTCAAGAATGCCGTCAAGACGTATTGTGAAGCGGCCATCAGCGGCAAAGAGGCCAGGGAGCGGTCCCGTGAGGTTAACCCCCAGGCCGATCCAATCAGGCGCCGAAGAGTCGGCCGACGTGCCCGGGCATACGCCGCGGCGCACGTTGCGTAAATTATGCCAGGGCGTCAGAGAGGGACATCTGACGTCCTGATTTACCCAACAAAGATGCGTGGCGGTTCACGGCATTCCAGTGGACCGCCACAAACAAATGAAGCGAGGCGAAAATGTTAGCTCTGAGCTGGGTCCGCAGAGGTGCGTCCGGTGTGTAGTGTGTAGTGATCAGAGGACAAGGCCTCGCTGTGATCTCGGACCCACACATCACCGCTGATGGTGGAATGCGGGGGGGGGGTTTAGTGGGTATTTCTGGCGATGTCACTACGCCGGGTGAGACCCACATTCCCCTCGTGACTGTCCCTGTCGACGAGGGGCTAATCGTCATTTCCCCTCCATAAAAAAAGGGATGGAATCACATTTCACATGTAAGATAAACTTGAGAACCAATATTTTCAAGAAAATAAACAAAAAATACTTAAATTCTGTCGTTCTTATTTTGGTCTGAGGTTGCGAATACAATTTCACGAATTTAGTACACTATTAGGCTGTCTCGAACAAAACACCTCATACATACCTTTCAATATCAATAGAAGTCAAGTCAAGGAAGTGTGCTTCTCAAAGATAAATCGGAGAAAATTGAAAAGGTTAATCTGTAATTGGCGAGTTCATTCGTATGTGTATTTTATTATGGGTTGAATGGATCACGTACGAAACAAAGCAAATCCTCATTACTACGTACAACAAAGGAGGTATTGACAAAAAGTTATGTTACTCACATTTTCATATTTACAATTCATTTATCATGCTGTTCTATATTTTTTTTTGTGAAATATATTTTTTATGATATTTTTATATAACTATATCATTATATGAATAGCAACAAAGGCTCTTTAATTATCTCGATATTAACTAAAACGTGACGACGTCTATTTATAATTTTACGCTTCTAAATTTTACAGTGGAATAGCCTTAGAATAATATTATTATTATATATGAAAATAGTTAAAAATCTTGCTTGTTGTCAAATAATTAGTTCAGTCATTAAGTATACATTTCAAAATAAAAAAAATGCAGGCCGCTGTTTTTTGGATCTTGTGTGATCCAAAAAACAGAAGTTAAGAAAAGCTTAACATTATATTATCGACCATGATTTCTTATGAGATGTCGCTGACATCTTGAAAAAGGACTATTTTTTGCGATAACTTGGCATTTATAAAGTTGATCGTTGTTGAGATATTAAAAAAATCCGAAAATAAAGATGTTTCCACTTCAAAAAATTCGACATCCGATTTCGCATGATATAACCCAAATAGCGACATGGTCTAACTGTAGAAGGACTTCTTCGCATTACCAAAATTAAATTAAATTAAATTACTATTAAAACGTAAATCATAACGAATTTATATCAGCGCCATCTCTGTTCGAATGATTACCAGTGTCATCTAGTTTTCGCAAGGATGTATTATTACGTAACATATTCTAGTTTCAGAGATATTCTAAATTTAAAACCAACGCGTAACGCATACCGTATCACAATTTTGATTTTGCTTCCATATATACCGGACTTATATATGAAAATCGATTCTTAAGGAGTAATCTTCAAAAAACGTGTGTTTTATTTTTTATAAAACTGTGAATTTCTATTCAACGCAATATCTCATCTCACAAATAACGGAATCGAATTAATTAAAAAAAAATTTTTTTTTCAATATTTTTTTCAACTACATATTGAAAAAAGTTACATATTAAGGTGAGAACATTTTAAAACTTTTTGAATACCATTCTGGATTGTTCTTTATTCCAAGAAGCCATCAGAAAAGCAATACACAGGGGATACGATGCAGCGGATATTTCTCCATTCCGTGAGAAAACACGAGCTGTCGTTTCTCCTCTATAATGTTTGTATGAAGAGAGGGCAAGTCCAACTTAGATTGAACTCGTTTATGGGAATAATCACAACCTGGGACGTCGCACTTCGCTCAGCTATCGTTACAAAACTAATAACTCCGAGTAGGTACACTAAATCGCAATCATATCTCGTTTAGCGAGTGAAGTTAGATAGAACGTTCATTATTTATTATTCGAACAAATGTGCAACGTTTATAACGAAACTTATTGCTTGAGTATTTTTAAAAATGGAACATCATTAAAACTAACGACGTTGTAATAAAAGTGCACGTATTTCTCATTGAAAAACTATATAACTGGCTGAACTGGTGAACTAGCTAATCTCCAAAACGGCTGGACCTATTTTGACGGGACTTTCACTGGCAGATATCTGATGTTATAAGTAGTAATTTAGGCTACTTTTATAATCCACACATGCACTTCGCACTCGCAGTGAAGCGTGGTCGGGTTTAGCTAGTTTCTTATAAGCATCAGTTATATTTATATAGGAATAAACTGTTTCTATTGTTTCTCTAATCATCAAAGCTTCAAAGCTCCCATTCAAGGGAATGTACGAACCGTAGAAGACACCGATCTCACTAAAATACTGTCAAGAGTGTTGCTAATAAATTCTTGCAAAATTCAAGTGTTACTTGTACTTAGCATACGATAGCATTTACCATGAAGCTGACCGCAAATTAGGAAGAAAAGAAGAGAAGGAATTTTATTTACGTGAAATTTCTATAACCTAAACAACTCAATATTAACAAAACCAAAACAACTTTTTATCCACTTTAATTTATTAGTATAAGTATGTTTAGTTTAGACACAAGTACTTATGGCACTTTATTTCTTACAAGAAGAGTTAAATTTTTTAGTCTACTTATAAATAACATTGAACAATTAATGTCGGCTACATTTGATAGTTCTATACGTTTCTAACATTGCACGACGACCGACTCCATTTTGAATCGCTTCTAATAACCGAAGCGCAGAAGTCACACATTTTAAATGCAAAAAATGCTTCGTAGTTTCACTGTAAAGTGCGATTGGTTTCTATCCGCCGGCAGCTCGACACGCGTTACAACAATATCTTCTGTAAAGGAAAGAGAAATTCATGATTTATTTTTGGCAGGTAGGCTGACGATCACTTCGACCGTCGCGTAGGATAACCACGGTCCAACTATGAAGGTCCCTCATAGGGTCGTTAGCCTCGCCAATCTTGCATATCGGCGCTTAGGGACACAACCAAAAGATGGAAGCAAATTTGCCGCAGTTCAAATTTTGAGATATTATCAAGGCTAAGAGAAAAAGTGCGATGGTCCAAGTGGACAGTTAGTCTTGCGTATAGGAATCGTTGGCGCCTCGCATCGTGCATATTCTCATAAATCCTTATGGGCACAGCAAAAAGATATAGGAAAAGCAAGTGTGCTGCAGTTCAAAGGTTGATATTGTTGAGGATAGAAGAGTGTTCTGACATCCTTTACTCACACACTCACTACAATAGTACAAGTACCGCTATTTCACGAAGACTTATGTGAAGGAGTGGTTTTTGCTGCTAAACGGGATGCACATGTGTCCCATTAACATCCTCATTACATAGATTTAATTTGAAGTGCTAGGACACATTGCGGTCCGTATTCATAAACTGAAGGGAAGCAAAGTATACACATCTATGTCACCTGCTCTTTACCTTTTAATTTAATGTCGATGTCGCACTGTATGCATCTCCACGAGTAGCAATAAGACTGTAAATACGAGTGAGGGCGTGATATGCCATACAAGTTTTATCGTCGCGTTTGCAGTGCGAAATTGATCATAAGGGTTCATAATAGAGCCTTTTCAACATTATTAAGTAGAAGGCTTAGGCTTATGTGCTTACTTGTATGTACCTGTAAAAGCCAGAGATACAATCCCTGGCTACAGTTGTACCTTTTAACCAATCAGGGTTGGCCAAGATTTTAACATGCCCTTGGTTTTGTTTGGATTATAGATAACGGTGGTATGCTACCGTCAAATAAACTGCTTAATTTTTATCATAAAAAAGTAAGTAATTTTTATCATAAAAAAGAAAGTAAGGCATCGAGGTGGAGCCCGCAAGTATGCGGGCCTCGTCTGGCGGAAGGAAAAGGTAGCGTGCCTTAATGTCCCCTACCCCCGCCCATAGACAGAGCGAAGAAACACCGTGGGGTTTAGTGGGTAGAAGTCCTACATACCCCAACGATCTCCCCATGGTCGGTGGGGATCAGTTTCGCAAAATTTTAAAACGTAAAAAAAGGGCACACTGGATTTCGCAATCTTTTGGGAGGCCCGTATAGCGGCAGTAACCACCTCTTTACAAATGATCACCTTCAAACAGCATGTGTGCTGTTGTGTTTCAGTGTAGTGTCCGTATTTCCCTATCCCTTCCCAATAACTTATCCTTAATCTTAGCACTTGCAGCACCTTGCACTTGCATTTGCATTTGCACTTGCGTTGCTTGTGTTATAGGCTATGGGTAGGTATATACCTACCATCAAGTGGACCGTCAGTAAGCTGAAGTCGACCTTATCTATAATATAAAAATGGATCCCTAAATGTGTTGCTTTTATGTAAAAAAAATGCACCCCGGGCGAAGCCGGGAGCGGACCGCTAGTTATTAAAAAAAATAACAATGAGTAGTGTAGATTTTCACTTTTCATTGTAGAGTATATTTACCTAAACGGTGGCACAGCACAATTGTTTTTCAGCTGTTCTCGGGTGAACAGTTCGCAGTATTGGGTGGCGTCTCTAGAAGAGCACGCCAGCGGACTTCTGCCAGTAGAAGGACACCTGCGCAAGCGGCACCGGCGACGACGCTCCCTCGGTTTCGGGCCGCACAACGAGTCGTTCTCAGCGGGACACATCAGTGGCCGCGTGGATACACCTCGACCACAGCTGGTTGAACACTAAGCGATGACCACACATTTAGTTAGTAATAAATTTTGCAAAGGTTTATTATTTATGATGCAATGTTTTTATTAACCCCAGAAGCCACACGCAAAAACGGATTGTTTATAAATTTGAAGTGTGTGTGACTGTGTATCTGTCTGTGGAATTGTAGCCCAGATGGACAGATTTTGATCCGGTTTTGTTTTGTTTGAATGCTGACATCGCCATCGGGATTGTTCTTAGCTATAATTTTTAGCTATATATAACATCTGCTCAGACTTTTGAAGACCATCAGCCCATTTCTTAGTTGACGAAGGGATTTCACTAACTTCGACAGGTTCGATTGATGTGAAGTTTGGTATACTGTTATTTGATGTGTTGTTTGGTAAGTTTGATATATATTTCCATGAAATGATAACCTAGATCTGATACTGCAGTATCAAGTAGTCTGCAGAACACCCTACCTCCTCAGAATTTACAGCAAATATAACATGTTTGGGCTCATTAGAAAGTCGGAGGTTAGTTTATAATTTACGGAAGCATTTTTATTAAGAAAACAGTGTGTATGGGAAAAAATTGTTACTATAAAAATAAGCACAAATCAAATGTTACGCAAACATATTGGGAGTCATTCATGTTAATCCAGATTGCATATTAAAAAATACATAAATTTCAAATCGAAGATTTTATATTCTGAAGATTTGTGGAATATTGTAATGAGATATTCATGATAACATTCCAAGGCAATATCTATGAATATACACGAGTTAGCGAAATCTTATGAATCCTTTGAGGAAATCTCAAACGACAACCCAGGACGCATATGTCGTATAATTTTATATTTAAAATACACTTTATATCAGAGTTCAGGTCACATAAATTACATTAGTTTTCACTTAATGTACTAGCTGTCTCACTGTTCCATGGGTTTGCCAACATGGTATTTAAATTTAGATTAAATTTCGGTTTTTGTAGTTCTTTTTTATATATAGACTTAAATAAATGAATCTACACAATACTACACACAATATACATTTCTATTTTGCATTATGGAAAACCTTTTACTACGTTTCAATTTCCTATTTCAAGCGACCACTTTACAGCAGTATAGTACAGAGAATAGAACAGTTGTTCACTTTTTGTTATCGTTTAAAAGGTTATTCTTGTTTATAAAAAAGGTTGAACATTAGACTAATTGTTTTAATTAAAAACTTACATGTAAACATTTCCGCTGCCACGATAAAATACTGGGAACTGGTGATCGGTACTAACCGATCATAGTTGACTTTATCATTTACTGTACCCATAGCCTTAAGGTCACAAAACATTAATTGCAAAGATGTCCTCGAAAAAGAAAGACTTGAAAAATAAATATGTATTATGAAACCGTATTACCGTGGTCCAAGGCATTTCCTGCCAGTAAACCGGACATTGTAGGTAGTTGCAAGCGCGTTGCTTCTCCGGTAAGATAGAGTCCACACACAACGCCGGTGACACACTCTCTTTAATCAATTCCCGTCTTGATGATGTGCTGTTAAAATAATTGTTTTAATTAACAAAAAATACATTTATTTAACTAAAGGTGTCTGAAAGAGTGACCATGTGATTGTAAAGTATTAACACAAAATTATTTGGTATCTTGCCATCATTAAATGTCATTGTTGTTTGAAAATTTATTATTTTTTAAAATGTTAATTTATAAATGTCGTCAGATAGGTTGACAGTCCATTTGATAGTAGGTAGCTACCGTCGTCTATAACTATAACACAAGCAACGCCACAGGTGCTGCAAGTGCAATGCCGATCATAGAAGAATAGGGAAACGGGCTCTTAGTATCCCTTATTTACTCACCTAAACACAGCACACCTGCTGTTTTTTCAAGGTGGTGTTCTGTAAGGGTTGTCTAAATAACTTCGAAACGAAGTGTGCTTTGCCACTACTGAATAATATTGAAATATATTTATTATTTCCATTTACTAATGTTAGTCGAATGGCCTCGGAAGTTGGTATGCATACATTGCATTGGGTCGATTCACATTTTCATATCGAAGGTCATGGAAAATTCGATTTCCGCGTTCGCTGAGGCATTTGAAATTCCATCAATATTCAATTGCATTGCATGTTTGTTGGTTTGTAGGCGGTGGAATGTGGAACGCTTTCTCGTTCCAAACCCCTGCGACCAAGGGATATAGAAATAATTTGTCACTATAATCCTACTAATATAATAAATGCGAAAGTTTGTGAGGATAGATATGTGGATGTTTGTAACTCATTCACGCAAATACGGCTTAAAGGATTTGGATGAAATTTAGCAAACATATTCCAGAATACTTTTTATCCTGGAAAAAAGTTAAGTTCCTGAGGGATCAACTAAAAACACGGCGATTAAGATCTGAAATTTTCTCCGGTGTAGTATAAGTGGGAGGGGCACATTTTTTTTTACAGTCATAAACTAGATGCCACGTTTGGTGGCATTAACCAACCAACTACAGAAGACCACCGTGAAATAACAGCAGTTATGTTGTGTACAGTGTGTGAGTATACTCACTATAAGGGTACCAATTCTTTACACTTTGCTCCTTATCTTTTATTCTATCAGGATTGGCAGCGCAATTGTATTCAGCCTTGGTATAGCTTGCGTAATATAGCGTATGTATATAATGCAATGAGAGATTCTCTTAGGATTTGTTAAAAGAGCTTACACTGTATATAACGATAAGAATAATATGTGAAGAATACCTTATGTTAGATGGCACGCAATACAACTGTCTCTCTTGAACTCCATGTGTACCGCAAGTTGAGCTGCATTCCTCCCATTCGGCTCCCACCCATACGAATTCACACCTATTAATCAATAAAAAGAGCAAGTTATAAATGTTAGTTATGTTCTCATTTCAGGGCAGCATACTGAAGATTTTTTGAATTCCGGTGCTTGATAAAGAGATGCTAGATCTAACTCCTATATGCCGATTTGTACCTTATTGTTAATTAATTTTATCAAGGTGGGCATTACCTAGGTATTTTTATGTACATTGAAATAGGTAGGTCACCTATGTTTCATTATTTATCAAGTGTCTTTCTATATAAATAAATATGATTAATTAAACAAGTCTTACTTATTAAAATTGTAAGCCCTTTAGTTTTTGAACGTCGATCACTAAGTAACATTTCCGGAATGTTTTTCAATTTGTTTCTTTCTCTTTTAAACTTTCTACTGGCTCGAAGTCGACATTGTTAGCAGTTTTAAATTGGTTCCTTGAAGACTTATTTCACATTATATACGTATACTTCGTATCCTGTTTCGTAAATCTTAGATTTGAGATTGCAAATGTTTTTATAAACTTTGTTTTGGCTCTTACATAACACTTAACGATGGATCTCGACATGTCGATCGATATTTACAAGACGAAGTAAATAATAAAATATTCAAGCAACTAGCTCAGTGTACTTTTCATGATTAATATCTTAGATCGATCGATTAAATCTATGTAACCACCAATTGAACCGTGAGGTATCGGCTTAGCATAGTATCCCCTCAACCCGTGGGTGCCGTAAAAATCGGCTAAGGGAAAAGCCACCAAAGGGTCGGCAGCACCGCCAAGCGTGGGGGGGACTGGCAAAACCCCACCATAAAATAAGGGAGGCCTATGTCCAACAGTGGACGTCCTGCGGCTAAGATGATGATAATGGTAACAGTCGGTTGTTGAGACAACAAAGCAAGTAATAAAACTAACAAGAGGATGGGTCTGGTAGCAACAGTTTATCAAAATATCTAATACGATACAATCGATCTGCTCCTGGCTTCGCACGGATACATTTGTTTTCTGAAAATTATATACACATATCTTCATCATTTATCGCTCTTTCCACTATGAAGACCGTGTTAAAATCCATTTAGAATAATTTAGCAGAGAAACAGCGATTTTATTTTATAATATTTTTTAACACAGATAGAAAAAAAAAAAGATTTTGTGTAAAGTACACTATGTATATAAAGAGTAAAGTATAAAGCTATGATTCTAAAGTAATTGAAACGCGAAATGAATGCGTATGCCCGGACAAGAATTTAAATGCTAATTTCTTTTATTTATTTATTATACTAGTTGTGCGGGGTTTCATCTGGCATTTTAATTTAAAAGAAATGGGATTCTTTCTCTTGGTAAAGCTTGGTATTCGTCGGGCGGTCGACCCATCGCATCGCATCGCATCGCATCGTCCGCCTGCACTATTAAGTTCTTCTGACTTAATTATATTATAGTTAAATATACAAATATTTTATATTATATGGGTGGTAGACAGGCTGACAATCCACTTGATGGTAGGTGGTTACCGTCGCCTAAGGAAACAAGTAACACCAGGGGTTTTTATTTTTAGATATAGAATTTTTCTCTTTGATTATCCTTTTCGCTCGGGTCCTAATCCTAATGGGTCTATGAAATGCAAAGAGAATTTTTAACTCCGACTATTAGTATAGGAGATTAGGGCCTTCAACTAATTTTATCAAAAGTGTTTAATATTTTTCTGTATTTATTTTGTGTAGGTATATGGAAATCTAAGTCTATATGTATATGTATATATATATATATGTTGGTTTGTGT
Organism: Synanthedon andrenaeformis; assembly: GCA_936446665.2. Taxonomy (NCBI): domain Eukaryota; kingdom Metazoa; phylum Arthropoda; class Insecta; order Lepidoptera; family Sesiidae; genus Synanthedon; species Synanthedon andrenaeformis. Next base: position 9,866,042 of record OW387783.2, on the reverse strand, counting down.
ATGCTTCAAAAACTCGAAAATTAACCGACGGATTGACTGGAAATTTTTACACAATATTGCATTTAAACAAAGGAATAATCTTATATACTTTTTTCTCTAAATTCCATCGGAAACAGTTTATAAAAAAACATAATTCATACGTTGACCGTTGTTATGGCACGTCGCTGACTGAGCCACAGCGAAGCGTGGCGGTACAGCTAGTATTGTAAAAAAATGTATTATGACTGTATGTTTTTTAAGTAAAGAGATAAAATATAATTCTCAAGTGAACATGCCTCCGTATATCTGCGTCTCTCATATCAATTCGCTTGGAAGTAATCATTTTACTAATTAGGTCACCACTGGGTCGCGTCTCGTACTAACATTTGCAATAATTATACTTAACTTAGTGCTTACCTGTAGTTTGGCAAACATTTTATGTTTTCGACGACTGTTACTACAAATACTACATATTTTGTGAGAGACAATTTATTATTAATATCATTTAATGATAAGTCTCCAATTATGTTAAGTTTAATTTATTTAAATTATTTTCTAAACCATCCAACGGCTTTTGAAACGTTTTCATTTATAGAAAGAGCAATATACGAGGAAGGTTTGGTTAAATAAAATGGCAGAAAAAATTGCACCTATGCGAAGCCGGCGTCGAGTCGCAATTATTTAGTATAGATAGTAGCATTCTAAAATATATAAAAGCGCCTTTATTACATCAGTATAAGTCGTTATAAAAAATATATTTTTTTACCAAATTATTATGGTAAATGTGGCATCCATCTTGTTTTTGAAAACAGTGCACGCCATGATATTTTGATTATTCCTTCCGGACACTCCTTATGGTTTTTTCTGAGTTCTGAAGCTTCCTATGAAGGATTAGCAATTGATTTCCCCTGAGGAAACGTCCTTTAGCCAGTCCAGTAGTTTTTAATGAGCATCATTAATGAGCATACTTATTGTAATATATTTTTGTATACTATACATTATTTGCCAAAATATATTTGTATAAAATTTATCAAAAATTTTTTACTTCCCCCATGCAGGCAAGTGTGGGAGACAGAAATATAGAAATATGATTTTCTTTTTCTGAAATAAATTTCTTTTTTCTTTCTTTCTTACTTATGGATGTTGCAAGATTCGTATCGCGGTGACGGGCAGCGTTGTCCACGTGCGCACCTTGTCCTAACCACTCGCATCCCGCCTCCACACGTGACCGAACACGGACCGCGTTCAGTCGACCATCTGCAAATAGATATTCAATATATTACTGCTAGCGTGGCAATGACGTCAATAAGGAGCTCACTTTCCAACTTGAGCAGCTTACCAATTCCATATTACGTAATCCCATGATTACTCATTAGGTATTGGTCGTAGTCGTGACACATCTGAGATATAATATGAAGGTTTGGATGGAACCATAAAATTCAAATTATTTTCATATAGAGTGTAATTAATTTCTAAAATGTGCAGAATTTGTGACATTTTCGCTGATTGAATAATTGTAATTACTAACTAAAAGCCAAAAATGTATTTCTATGAAAAAATAGGCATACATTCAAAGTTGCGTTGTATAAAGGTTTTTCTAAAATATTGGAATTGTTGGCGTTATTTTCGCAAGTTCAATAAGTTACGAATGTCATGGCTACCGTAACTCTCAAATGTTACGGTAGCCATGACAACAAGGAACATATATACTCTCTAGCTAGAGTATCATGACAAATTTCTTTTTCTTCCTTCTATCTTCGCCATCATTATTGTGTGTAGCAGCCCGAATACGTGACTCAAGTACGCAACTTTGCTCTTGTAAAGCTATACGCAACTTGTAAAGCTTCCTCATTCGAGACCTTACCTGTCCAGTTGATGCGGATCATACGGCGAACTTCCCACATTTCGAAGGCTTCTATTCTTTTCCAGAAGTCCTCCTTTTCTTAGGAATGTATTCCTAGGTTCTTAAGAAATTTAATTAATCCATATTACGCTTTTATGTATATACCTACTTAGATAGACAAGATTTACATAAATTAGCCAATCTACTGATCAATCTAATCTTTAAATAACGCATAAAATGTAAATGAAATTCGATGCAAAGTAGTATAGCGTCTAATAAAGTTTTTACATGAAAATGAAAATTAGCCTGGCTGCTAGAGGCTGCTGTAATAAACAAATAACCGACCCTCTCGGCTCTTTGTCGCGCGCAACGAGTCTCAATGAAGTAATTTCACTTTGTAAAAAGGAGAAATTTAAGAGCTTTATGATCTTTATAACGAAACCGTTTGCGGATTCAAAATTTATTTTTTTAAAGTAACTGTAAATTTATATATTGTAAAGTTTATATAATATGTAAAGTTTATATTTTATAAAGTCGTTTCCCGCCGATTGACCCTCTTTATGTACGTTTATATCTTTTAAACTACGCAACGGATTTTGATGCGGTTTTCACTATACAAGGAAGGTGACAACCCTCCCCTCCCCGGTTTCTCATCGATTTTTCTGCAAATTATATAAAAAACCTTCATTGTTTAACGCTTGTTCTATTAGTGAAAACTGCATTAAAATATGTTGCGTAGTTTAAAGATCTAAGCGTACGTACAGAGAGAGAGAGACGGCGGGAAGCGACTTTATTTTATACTATGTAAAGATGTCCATAGCTACCTTCTTGGCGTTCCACATAAGCTAAGTATTCACGTAGCAAAAAAACAGAGCTTGAAAAAAATTTTTTTTCATGGAGTTTTCACATACCGCTATGAAGTTATAATGATATAGAACGAGTAGGCCGAGATGAGATAACTGTATTATCTTTACGAAAGTAATGTATCAAATCTCTCCGTTCTGTGTTGTGATTCAATTTGGAAATAAAATTAAGAAATACGTATAGAGAGGTCTCGCGTTCTGTTCGTTTAATAGACTTGGTAGTACGAGAACGTATTTTGAGTAGTTATTTAAAACACATTGAAAATATGCTTTCTTTTTTACCTATACCTTACCTAATCTCTTATAGCGTTGCTTGTGTAGGCGACACTTACCTACTATTAAGTGGAACGTCAGGTGGTGTGACGAGCTTTACATTAAAGAGAAATTCATGTTCATTCAATTCAATTGAACTAAAAACGTATTTTAAGTCTTTAAGTATAAGTACGTTATTTGATTAAGACCTCGGCCTCTGATCGCTTTTAATATATATTTTTTCAAAATGGTCAAAAATTTATTTTCAAGATGCCTGGGTTAGAACTTCAGAATTTGCAAAGAATCCTAGAACACTGTGGGAGGCTGTACCATTTTCGCAAATGTACCTTAAGTTTAAGCAGTGACGGAACGTGACAGTCTAATAAATGAAAAACTAAATAAAATATCTCCCCTAAATAAATGGAAAATGTGAACGATAGATACCAGACACTGTACTTTCGTGAAACGTCAGCTGAACGAGCAAAACTTTTGTTTCTCACCTTCTATCGTCACAAAGTTCAGCTTGAACGAGTTGGGAAAGATATATTTGGAAAATAAACGATCAACTACGTCGAACCTGCGAAGCTATGACATCTTTTATGGATACAAGTTATTTTTATCTCTTGACTTCTTTTACTACTTTTCTTATCTACTAAGTATATCTTTTTAATTTCTTGGAAGCAGCGTGACACTTTAAAAATTCAACAGGTATAACGACAACATACTAGGTCTAACGCTCGGATGCCGCCATAGCAGTTGCAGTTTGAAATCTCGAAACAGTATCTATGAGTTCTTATTTTGATTGTGCAGTAAAATAATTATCAAGAGCAATTTAACATGTAACTTAACTATAATATTTGAGAAAAACATTGTGTAAAAAATAACTTTTTTATGTCAGGTCGGCAGACAGGTTGATGGTAGTAAAACTTACCGTCGGCTTGTTAATGAAGGCTTAACATATTCGAAAAGATGTCCTAGTAACCCACAATGGGCTACTAGACTAATAGCAGAATAACTATTCATATTAAAACAACGGAAATATTCACAAAAAAAAATTGTGAATAAAATTCGTTTTCTCATACATTTCGTATAGAAGGGGGCGGTATAAAATTCGCCGGGTCAGCTAGTAGGTATATTATATACAATTATACCTGTATTCCAAAGGTCTCGTTCGTCCAACCGGTGTGGTGTAGTTCACAGACAGCTCCACTGTTATCGTGTCTTCGTCAGATACGTCATGTTCCGGAACGGCCTGTCATTTGATGAAACTGCTCTTGTAAATTCAGTTTACTAAAGAATTTTTCTTTAGATACAAAATTATAAAATACCACCCTATCTTCTTGCCTGTCATATTTTACACGTACTTAGATTGCTTGTGTAATAAACAATGTGTATGCATGGACAAACAAATATACATACATATTATACTAAGGACTCCGGCGCTAACTATCGCTAACTCTCTCCAACGTTCGCTTAATTATACGGACTTAAAATTTTCAAAAATATTTTCTTAACGAATGCTTACGCAACGTTATAAAACAAACCTATTTCCAAATTTTAGCTTTCTAGACATAGTGGTTTTGTCTGTCCGTTGATATTCAGTCAGGAAAAATGGTTTTACATGTATAGAGAATCAGATAAAAACAACCAGAGGAAGTTTCCAAATGCAATTATCTTTAAAGCTTTTAATCTAAAGATCTCTAAAAGTCACGATAATTTTCTCCAAGGACAGTGCAATAGGCAAGATAATTTCACCCCGACAGGCATGAGTAACTCCAGATCTATGTAAGTAAGTACCCACATTCGGGAGATCCCACGCTCTCCCATTAAAGGAATTATTGTGTTGCACGAAAAAAATGGGAACCTTTCTGAATAAAATACGATAAAGGGAAATGAGATATAAAGTTGTTGGAGTGAGTTCCCAATTAACTTCAGTAGCTGAGTTGAAAGCGTTTGTGAATAATTAAAGTCGGCCGCGGACGGAGGCGGCCCTTATAATCAAATGTTTCGCTTTGTTACACTTTTCATAGTTTAGTCCCTTTTAGAAGCTACGAGTTCTCTGAACACGCATTTGCTCCTAAGTACAATAGTTACAAATACACGAGTGTACGGTGGCCTCAATTAAATTTACGTACAACAATATATGAAATATACAGTGTATACATACACCTATCCGATTTCGCTTACCTACACTCTACACGAGCAAATATTGTAGAATAATAACAATATAATGTCTTCAATATATGTAGATTTTAAGTACATACTAGCGCTGTTTAATGCATGTTTGAAGAACTGGCATTTTGTTTATTATAGTATGTTAAAAAAATTAATCCAGTTAACGGAAATACAACTTTAAAAAAATCAATAAAATTTAAAATTACTATACAATAAATAAATAAATAAAATATATTTATTTAAATGAAATGTCATTCCTACATAAATATGGGTAGACTGGGTACGGTTGAAACAATTTTCCTTTGAATGTACCTGTGTATTATTATTATTATTACAGCTATTATTATTACAGCTATAAGCACCGATTAAAGCGATTAAGATGAAAGCATAGTCTTTAAATAATATCAAACCCAGTGGGTCAGGCATAACAGTTTGGCAGGAATATTCCATTTTTATGAGTGTGTGCCATTGTTACAAGTGACCCCATACCAGGGGCGGTTGTAACACCAATGGGGGACAGTTGTAACACTCAAAAATAAAACATAAAACAGGTATTTAAATCACTTTTATTAATCATAAATACCGAAATGTACTTAAAACAAATGAACAATATTTAAGGAACGCTTAAGTGGTATTTTTAGATATTTATTAGAACTATACTAAAACATATCAACAGAAATATAAATTTTTTCATTCGAGTAGTTTTATAGTTAGACTTGTGAAATAAAAGTAGTCTCTGAATAATAATTGAACTAAATTAATCAATAAAATCTAGGTATAAATAAAATATTTTTTTTGTGTAATATTTTATCAGACTTACCGCAGTTATGGTATATATAATATCTACTCCCATCAGTACAAAGCTACGTGAGACCATTGATTGCAGCCTCCTTGACACTGAATCCAACTCTCTCCAGATCGACTGCCTGAATACGTCTATAGGCAAAGAAGGCAATAATATTCTTATCTTCATGTTTCGGGTGGCGTGTTAGTCATCTTTTTCTTTGCTTTCCCTTTCCCTTTGTTTACCGTTCTTATACACGTTTCCTAGGCATCTGCAATAAAAAAATATTATAAAATTACTGTTACAACCGTCCCCACCCTCTCTTTTTGTTAATAAGGCTGTCACAGATACGAGATAGCATAACCTATACAAAAACAAATCAGCGTATTATAATCTCTATAATATGATGATTACGTAAATACATTTTGAAATATAATAACTTTATTAAGATTTAAGCTACATGATAAATAATAAATATACTAAAAATACTTACTTTTGCTTGAAAAAATACAATAGGCCTCCTTGTAAGCCCACTTACAACAACACTTGAAAATGATACAACACTGGAATCGTGTCGGGACTTGTTGCCCGCTTGTCTCTCCTCTTGTACCCCTCATCTACTGTGCATAGTTTCGATAATATTCCAGTTGTTACAACTGTACCATGTTACAACCGTACACAGTCTACCCTATATAATATTACTGGCAGTTAGAATTCATTGTTTGAACGCAGAAATAGTAAAAAAAATAGAAGAATTTTCATTCATTCACTTTGGCTTAATGTGTCAGTTCAACTTTTCATGAAATTCAATTTGCTTCGAACATTTGAGAGCTTAAATTGTTGCCTTTTCAACAAAATAATTAAATTCTGCAATACGTACGATTGCTTTCATGTACGAAAGGTTGAAAATACTATTTTTATATTATACTATCGGTTAACAGGCAGGCTGACAGTCACTTATTGACTTTTCGTTCTTTTCGGAATTTTCAGTTTCGACTTTCCCTGAATAAGAACCTTCTTTTACTATGGGCGTCGTGACAGGATTGCAGTCTGCCATCCCAAAACGCGCCAGGACTTTTCTTGCGTAGGCTTCTTGATTTATGAAGACAGAGCCAATTCTCTCCTCTTACGATTTGTAATCCGAGATAATACGACGCGGCTTTCGTCGTAATGTTCAGTCTTTTACGTAAATCGTTAAGAAAAGAGTTTGCCAACTCTTCATCAGTTGCGGCTACTAATCCATCGTCTATGTATAATGTGATTAATAGCTTTCTGCCATTTATTTCTTTTGTGTATAGACAGCATTCTGCCTCGCATTGTTTAAAGCCCAACTCTAGTAAAATTCCTTCAAAAGAAGAGTTCCAACATCTTGGAGCTTGCTTTAAGCCGTATAAGTTTCGATTAAGTTTCCAGACTCTAGGCGTTCCATCACTAAAGCCTTCAGGCTGCTGCATATAAATTTCCTCTTCAAGTTTTCCGTTGAGAAACGCTGTAGCAACATCGCTAGGCTAGACAGTTGCTAGGCGTGTGACAGGACTAAAGGTCTGATCGTAATCGATTCCTTTTCTCTGTTTAAAACCCTTCACGACGAGCCGTGCTTTGTACTTGTCGATTGTGCCGTCTGGATTCCTTTTTGTTCGAAGAACTCATTTACAAGGAAGCGCTTTTCTTCCTTTCGGTAAATCACAAGCCGTCCCAACGTTGTGGTCTCTTAGTGATTTCATTTCGTTATGCATCGCTTTTCGCCATTCTTCACAATCATGCCGATTCATCGTATCAGCAAAATTCGCCGGGTATGTCTCGGTACAGTTCACATAATCGTTGAATCTTTCAGGCTTTCGAATTTCGTTGCGATTTCGTAAATTGTAACGCGGCGGTTCAGCGTCATAGAATTCGTCTTGTGGTTCGGGTTCATGAACGTGGTCTTCTTGGATTGGTTCGAGATCCAAATTCTCTCCCTCAAGGCCACGTTTAAGGTTAAGGTCTCCCTCGGGTTCTATAGGTAATGGCAATGTGTACTCTCTCGTATAAGCTGGGTGAACATCGCTGTTTGGAATCGGTTTCTCATCGAACGTTACATCACGCGAACGAACGAGGCTCTTATTTATTCCGTCAGTGATCCAAATACGGTAGCCATCTTCATCGTAACCGATAAGTCTCCCTTTTATGGCTTTTTTGTTCATCTTCTTCCGTTTTTGTTTTGGAACGTGGACGTAGGCATTGCATCCTATTATTCGGAGATGTTTGATTTCCGGTTTCTTTCCACTCCAAAGTTCATACGGTGACTTGTCTTTCTTGCTTGTGGGACCTGTTCTATTGAGAATGTATGCAGCAGTACTTATTAATTCTGCCCAGAGCTCTTGTGGCATTGTTTCTTGCGCATACATAATAGATCTTGCGGTTTCAACCAGAGTTCGATTTTCTCTCTCGCGCACACCATTTTGCTCTGGCGTGTAGGGCATTACCAGTCTTTGTTGAATTCCATGGGAGTCTAGTAGTGCTCGAATGGACTTGTTGTCAAACTCACCACCGTTGTCACTGAGCAGGCATTTTACGGTATGTCCTTCCGTCTTAGTCTGAGCTAGCATCAAGGCGAGTTTATCCTTGACCTCTGACTTGTGTCTCAAGAAGTATACCATACGGTAGCCTGTGTAGTCGTCTTTGAACAACACGTAATACTGGAACTTGGAGTAACTGGGTTGAAATGGTCCACAAACGTCCGTGTGTACAAGTTCTCCTGGCGCGGTAGCTCGTGTCCTCGTACCAAATTTAAGTCTGTGAGCTTTCCCATATATGCAGCCTTCACACAATTCCTTATCAAGAGGAAGATCTAAGTCCAGTTCGCGTTTAACTGTAGCTTTCACATGCCTCTTGTTTTGGTGTGCAAACCTCTCGTGGTATAGTTGCATAGTGTCGGATGTCGCATAGACTTGTGCGGGATTCTCAGGTTGTACGACTCTTAAGTCCAGTCTGTACAATCCACCTTCTTTCTGACGTTTTCCTATTAAGCACGCTTCTCCGTTGACATAGACGGTGCATTCTTTTGTCGTCGATGAAAATTTGCTGGTCGGAATCTTGTCGTGTACTGCTAATACCGAGAATAAATTTTTCGTTATGGTCGGAACATACCAAACGTCTTGTAGGGTCAGACGTTGTAGTTTCCCTTTTGTTCATGCTTCGATTATTACTGAACCTTTGCCTTTTGCACGAATCGAATTGCCATTAGCAGTCGTTACAGTACGGATCTCGTCAAAGCATTTGAAGTTTTGGAATAAATCAGCTCGGTTTGTCACGTGGCTCGTAGCGCCGTTATCTACGTACCAGTTTTCGGTATCAAGATTGATTGAAAATATTTCTGTGTTCTCTATAGACATAAGAATCATGTTCGCTGATTTTGAGGTCGTAGGTGTTGCTTGCGGATTACTGCTTTTCGGGGGTTTGCCGTCTTTGATCCACTTCTGACAGTTTCTCACTCGATGGCCGATAGCTTGGCAGTATAGTTGCATTTCAACTTTCTATCCTTAGTAGACGTCTTGCCGTAATTTAAAACTAGAGCTTCCTGTTTAAGTACGTTGTTACTCTGCAGTGCTCGTTCAAATGCACATAAGTGGCTTGTGAGGCTTTCGATAGTTCGTTCAGATTTCGGCAGCAGTAGCCAGCTGCTTCTGAAGGAGAAGTAGGCTTCATCGAGGGTATCGAGAATCTTGCAAAGAAGTAGCAGTTCTGGAAGCTCGCTAGTTTGGTCCTTACTTAACTCCTGATCAAGCTGCGTTCAAATGTTTTTCAATTTCGACATGTGTGTGGCTATGTCATCTGCCGGATCCTTTTTAAAACCAAAGAAACTCATGCATAGATTGTAAGACTTATCCTCGTCAGTACCGTCGAAAAGTCTATGCAGCTCAAGCCATACGTTTCTTGCATTTGTGTATCTCATGACCTTTCTCAATGTCTCTTCTTGCATATTGGTTGTAATAATGAGAAGAGCAGTCGCGTCAGATTTTACAAACCGTTCTAAATTGGTTTTGTACGTAGCAACTGCGGCATCTCCTGCTTGAGGAACGGGGTCTGCGGGTTTCAGGAACCAGCCTTCTACTACTTCCAGCGCGTGCGGGACGGTTCGTAGCAGACTTATAACTTTATATTTCCATGTATCCCAATTTGATTTTCCTTCTAATAAACCAATTTGTAATTTTGTAAAATTCTCCATTTCGATGGTGGGACCGATAACCTGTTGATGTTTCGTCACTTGTATTTAGCACAGTGGTGTCCAAGGTAATGAACCTTATAGACGTGGAGATTTATATTCTGATTAATTAAAGCACATATATTTTCAATTCGATCTTTTATTTTTTCAACTTGACAATACCTACTATATTTGACAACTCGTTTTTCTATATAACATCAAAACATACAGTATGGAATACAATACAATACAAGAGGTTGTAAGATTCCAACATACATACAAACGCGTTCGCGAAGAGAGGTCGTCGTCGTATGTACGCACATCTATTATAGTTACGTTTACATACAATTACGTAAATTGTAGTTCTGATGTATCGGTCGGACGATAAGAGTATTTGGACTAAACATAAAGTAGTTTAATTAATGTAGGTACCCGAAGTAGAGGGTGCTAACAATAGTAAATAGGGAAATGAAGCATTGGCGTACCTTACGAGCTCATTGAAACATCTTGGTGGTCTTTTGCAAGAGTCGAGGAAGATTGTTTCAACTGAATAAGTATTGTTAGGCTTGGCCATATACAGGGTGGAAAAATAAGTCGGGCTCTGGAGGGAAACTACCTTAAATATTTAAGTTGGCTCATTTTACATAAAGGAGACATCCCTTTATTTTTTAAAAGAAACAAAACTGCATTCAAAGATTTTCTAAAACTCGCTTGGCTCGCCCGGGACTCGAACCAACTAAAATTAAAAAAACAAACACTCGCTTATTTTATTTTGTTATCAACAAATTGATAACAAAATAAAGTTAATGTTAGATTTTTACGATCATTTTTATTTTTAAGACCAAATGTTTGTTAGAGAAATTTTATCCTGAATAATAATCCTATCGATTAGTATAATAAAACAGCGAGTGTCTGTTTTTTTTAATTTTAGTTGGTTCGAGTCCCGGGCGAGCCAAGCGAGTTTTAAAAAATCTTTGAATGCAGTTTTGTTTCTTTTTAAAAATAAAGGAATGTCTCCTTTATGTAAAATGAGCTAGCTTAAGGATTTAAGGTAGTTTCCCTTCAGGGCCCGACTTATTTTTCCACCCTGTATAAAATATGGCCATCTAAGTTATAAGGAACGATTTAAACTTTATTCAAAAATTCATAATGAAGAAAATGATGAGTTAAAAATATCCTTAGGTAGCTCTACCTAAATATTTTCTCAAGTAGTTTTGATATTCTTGATAATTTGACATGTATACACACTGCTATTTTACTTAATTTTAGCGTTTGACTATTTTCTTCTAGTATACTTTAATTTTAGATTAGATTGCTAGAAACTCACCATTAACATCAAATCTGTATGCAGCTGCGAAATAGATGATAAAGATATATCCGTATCAGTTTGTCTCCATACAATTACAGTTCCGGCCGCCACTACTCTCCCTTCGAAACCGTAATGCCCCTCTTTTATGTCAATAACATTACTGTCTACTTCGATTATTTGTAGGTTCTGTGGAACACTTGAGTCGTATTTCAAATACTTTCCCTGTGGTTCCTCAATATCGAATCGTCTAGTGACATGATTGCTCAGTTCGATGACAGTTTTATCTCTTTTCCTCTCTCTGATGGCAATGTGAAGTGGTGCAGGTGTTGTTATTTGAATGGATAATTGTTGAGCTCCATGAGGTATAACAGCCATGCGAGTCCAACCTGAGTGCGATATAAAGAATTAGACGCAAATATACATTTATAGACCTAAAATATGTTAGGGTTATTGCTATACATATAGTCGGGCCGGCACATTTCATTCGGCAATGTCTACCGCCCGACTTTGCCGACACTATTAACATAATGTTAATATTATATTATTTATTATTATAATGATATTTATAGATAAATAAGACATCACTCTGGTATCAATAGCTTCTTTCTTATATTAGATACTGGCTGTATTAAATAAACAATAAAAATAAAAACAAATAAATAAAAACAATAAAAACAAATAAAAACAATCTATAATATAAAAATGAATCCTTAAATGTGTTGCTAAGCGTAAAACTCGAGAACAGGGGGCCTACTATCAACTCTTAATACGATTTAATTTAGGACCTAAACTGCATTCTTCGTTTTACGATTCAATCAAAATCAAATCAAAATCAAAATATTTATTTATCAATTAGGTTTCTCACGAAACTCTTATGATCGTTATTATAAATTTAAATTTACTAGGGTTTCGGAAAAAAAGCCAAGATGACGATTCTGAGAAGAAACCCCGAAAGAAACTCAGGATACTATTCTTTTTGTCATCTTTAAAATATAAAATTACAATTAAGTACACTTAATACAAACATAAAGTAATACAATACTAAGCAAAACATAGTATGAGCTCCGGATCCAAGCTCTAAATCCAGGCTTCATTGTCACTTAAATAATCAGTGACCTTATAGTAGCCTTTCGAGAGGAGTTTGGCTTTAATGACACCTTTAAATTTATTTATAGATAAGGCTCTTATCATCTCAGGTAGTTTATTATAAAACCGTATACATTGACCCATAAAAGAATTACTTATCTTGTGGAGTCGCGTCTTATGTAAATCTAAATGTCTATCAATTTGGGTCGACACCTAAACAAAATCGCATTCCAATATCATTCACTCTTTTAAAGGTAAATTCGTACCATCACCTTACTTTCTTTCCCGCTTCGACCCTGGAATTTGTGATTCAGAGACAAATGTGTTTTTTTTTTACGATTTCATTCGTTCTTTTAAGTTCTTTAGCTATTCAAATGAGGCGCTGTTTTACTAAGGTGATGGTACGAATGTTAGCGATTTTGTTTAGGAACCTAAATAGAAATGAATCGTCTTTAAAAGTTGATAGTAGGCCCCCAGGTGGGCCGATTTTAATTCTGTCTTCACTCATGGATAGAGGGATAATCAGGGAAGGTTTTTATGTAAAAAAAATGCACCCCGGGCGAAGCCGGGAGCGGACCGCTAGTATTAAAATAAAAATTATTCAATAGATTTAATAAAATATGATTACTTAGTTTTTTCTTAGGCGTTAAAACATTTATTCAGTATTTGAATATAAAATAAATGTTGCTCATATAGATATGTCAGACGTTAAATTTTTATATTTTTATTTTTAGATGATCCCACAGAAGCTTTCATGTTCTGGATGAATGGTACCGTAAAACCTTTTCCGTATCCCTGAGAACGTATATGCAAAATGACATGATCATCGATTGAGTATTTTGTCCGCAAAATTCTGTCTATAGTTCTTATTTGGTCTGTGACTGTAAGACGTTCATATTATTTACCTCTGGACAGCTGCTTTGTGTATAAGTGAGTGTTGTTATTGCAGTAACCGTCTGGACACCAGTTGCACGTTGTATCTGACGAATTGCATTGACCTTTTACACAAGTACCCTGCGAAATGATAACAAAAATGCAACATACCTACTTAATACACAACAAAATATCATAATGTTTTATCAATTATGACATAAAATGAACTAATTGCGTTCGTACTAACTAACGCTTATCAACAATGTTGTCGGAATTTAATAAGTGCATTTTGTTCTTAAACAAAATGTGTTTCAATCTAAATATTTTATATATTCTAGTATTATATCGTCGTTGTCAAATCAAAATCTGCTATGTGCTCTTTTTTGACCTAAGTGAATAGTTCTTGCCTTATCTATCCTATAAAAGACTTGTGCCTATGTGCTCAGCTAGAAAATCTGTTATGTGCAACATTTACTCTTTTATTAAAATAATAAATAATCAATTAAAATTTTATCTTTAAAAGACAAATAAGTTTACGTATAAAAACCCCAAGTTTTAAATAAAATACTTTTTTAAAATAAGCCTTCATGTAAAATTTTCCAGCAAAACTTTTTTGTCAACATCAAAAGTATACTTTTTGCACATAGCAGATTTTGGTTTAAAAAAATATAATATATTAAACTAAAGCATTTTGATGTCCAATAAAAACTCCTAATCCTGTTACTTCTGCGCTCATACTCAAAATAATGCCTCTTTCGCTACAAACTTTTCAGACTTAAAAACATTTTGCTACACGATGCCCATAAATTATGTTGTCTAATATGAAAAGTTGTTATGGAGACAATTAAGTGACAATATCAAGTTATTGGAGTCCCAAGGCGGCTTTCTATTTTATAACATTTTTTTCCAGTAAGTGCCTCGTGTCTCTGAGAAGGTTATACAACTGAAAGGTGTTTAGGTTCAGCGATACCTACCTTGTCGTTTTAAAAGTGAAATAAAAGTTTGAAAAAGTCATGTAATAAAACAAGTATCAAGTTACAGTAATAAGTTTTTATATAAAACTTATTACTGGTAAAAATATTGATATGAAATATAAATAAAAAAATAAAATTTTCTTATCAAATATTGTTCAGTAAATAATTGAAAATTTTAAATTTAAGCTACATATTTAATATAATACATTTTTAATATAAGCAAAGAAATTGCTTTTCTTTTTTAATAAGAAAAGCAATTTCTTTGCAACTACAAACCTTATAATTTTGACCATTACTAACAATCAATGTCTTACAGACCCTTGTTTGATTGTTTTCTGTTGCTCCTATCAAGAAAACTGTCAGCCTGCCTGTCACCGTTTAAAGTAAAAAAAAAAAAAAAAAGAATCAACAATGCATTTATTCTGTGTGAGACTTTATTTACTAGTCTTACCTGATAACATAAATCGAATGGTCTGTCATAGCTGCACTGTGTACTATCAGGCAACGACCCATGCGTTATAGGATCGCCTCCTTTGTAGTTCACACACCAAATCTCGCAGTGTTTTGATTCTATTGCACAAATGTAATAAGTAAAAGAATTAATTATAATTAGATTAGCAGAACAATTTAGATTTGAACGTGGAATACTGACAGTAGACAAGCCAACATGCCACTCGATACAAAGATATTTTAATGGGGATATATGAAAAAATCTGTCATAGGTACTTTTTAGGTATTTAGCGCGCTAGTCACGGAACTTGGCGTAAAATATCACTGTAATAAGCATTTGTGCGACACTATGATCCATGCCACATCGCAATTACTCAACTTTTAACTTTCGTTTCAGTAGGAATTTAAGGAAATTAACTTAAGGATGCGAACAAAATTTGAAGAAAATTCTCCATTAAATTTTACCAATTTCGCGGTGACATTTAGATCAATCTCAAAGCGAAAAAAAGGTTTCGCAAGAATTAATAAATAATAAATAAAATAAGGTAGCGTACAGATACCTACACGTAATAAAGGAGATCAATCAGTTTTGTATGGCTTGTGTTTAAACGCCAACCAGAAAAGTACCTATTTTACTACCAAAAAATTCGAAACACCTGCCAGAATGGATAAATGCTCACCAAATTGTGTTTCATAAAGTATTGTAGAAATGAACCTATTTTCCTTTTTATTCTATGCAATAAAGATTTATAAACGCCTTTAAAGTTAATTTCAGACCAAATATTTTATATTATCGCTAAATAAATGTTACCAATATTTTATTTCACGACTTTCAATTTAGTCAGTGTTACTGAAGCAAAAAAGCTAACGGTCGATGGTACAATTTTTTTGAATATCAAATATAATATTCCGTATCCCACACATGTTACTTGTTTATTGTTTTATGAATTTAATTAAAATATGATAACATAGCCAAATAAATATTTCACTCTCAATATTACTGCAACAAATGACTAAGGTAAATAAAATGAATCACTGGTTGGAAAATGGTAGGATAATTTGATTTCACTAAAGGTATTTAGAACTGTCATTTTGGATATTAATGTTACTATTACAGGGAAACAAGATTTGGTGAGCATTTATCCATTTTGGTAGGCAAAAAGAATATAAATACAACACGTACAATTATTCTGATGAATGTATAATTATTTTGGAACTTAAAACGTTGTTCTTTAGGTGCTTAGTGTTAGGGTCTAAAAATTATTCTGGTGAGCAAACCCGTTTTGTATGGAGATCAGACTTCATACCAAAAAGTATGTTTTTCTAATAAATAAACAGTTTAAATTTATAAGTTTTTGTACTTTAAAACTGTGATGTAGACACAAATGTTTGAAAATCCAAGTTTTGAGTTTATAAATTTGTTTACACAAAATCCCTTGCAAATGTGGGTAATGCAATCAAATGTGGGTATAGTGTAATTTGCGTATTATGCAATAGTAGGTATTGTGGGTTTATTTGGTAATCACCGTTAGGATGTAGGTACGGTATCAGCAATGTCGAGTGTCTGCGACAGATGTCAGCGCGAATGTCACGTGTGGTCGGACAGGCGCCGCCCGCCCAACACGAAGCCACCTGAGAACCGGCCCCGTCGCAACCACTCGCCGATAGCGAACTAAAAAACAGATAAAAATGTATTCATATAACAAAATATTAGTTAAATTTTTGTAATCAACATTATATTTTGTTGATTGTTCCATTAATATCAAACAAAGCAAATCAATTTGGCGGTCGGCTGATATTGAAAGGCGAAACAAAGACGAGTTGCGAAATTAATCCAACTTAAGCCTTTTTAACTAAACGAGGCTGTTAATTATTATTTAGGACTTGTGTAGTACTTTTTTAAAATTGACCGAAACACACTGCTATTATTTCACACTTGTTCTCTCTTGTTCTTTTTAAAAGCACTCACCCCTTATACCAACATCGGCGCATGCGTGTGCGCAGTCCATAGCCGCAGTCTGTACCACATTCGCTCCATTCGTTCCATTCTTCCCACTGCGGCGTGCTCGGTATTTGGTTATCAACAGCCGTCATACTAGTAGTTCTGTTGCCGCTAAGGTGTCCAGGCATAGGTTCACACACTCGGTCCACACACCACTGCAACAAAATCAGTGTTTTTTTTATTAAACGAACCCATAATAATGTTACAAATGCGACAATAACTATATGACTTGTCTATTTGCTGGTTACATTATTATTATGTCTATAAATCAGTAATTTAGGCGATACATTGGTATATAGCTTGGTAGAGTAGAGGCTACTTAATTTTTTATTTTATTTTTAATTGATAGGGGTTGACAATAAGTAAGATAGGTTTTAGTTTTGGAAGATAGACTTATTTAGGCTTTTGAATAGAAATAACACAAGAAATGTCAAAATTTTGCTTAATAACTCTTTATGCGAATAAATTATGGGTTAAAAATGTTATGCAAGCTGATCTATATGCTCCAGAGTTTTCTACATCATGCTTTCATAATGTTATTAACAAATTTAAAGATAAAAATATAACAAGAAAAAATATAACAAGAAACAACTTTTTTTTGTAATAGGCAAACTCCGTAAAGCATGCCTATTTAAGTGGATTAAAAAAGTCCCAGGTTTAAGAGACAATTTTTACATCACTTCTTCTATTTAACGTTTTATCGTGTATCCTTGAGTATTACGAAACTTTATAAGCCCTTCTCTTTGAAAGGAGTTTCTGAAGCGCCAAGAAAGGTAATTCTTGCTCCTCGCCAAGAAAGGTAATCAACATGAAGAACAAGCCGTCTAATATTCATGAAATGATTTATGTAAAACTGAGGCTTCGTTTATGTTAGAGTAAATTTATTGTTTCAGTTGTCCTATTCCTATTCGGTGTTCATAAAGGATAATTTCTAGTATCCATTAAAATTTTTCAAGACACAAAGTTTCACCTAAATAAACCATATAGAAAAAAAAATGGATTAGGTAATAAATAATAAAGAAATATCAATTCTGAAGAATAAATTCAGTATTCTTGTAGAAGAACGAGAGTTTCTGCAACATAATTATTGACGATGCGAGTTATCAATAATAATCGCTGCGAATTCTCAATATGTCCAATGGGATATATAGAATTCCCTATTTTCAAAATGTTGAAAATAGGGAATTCTCCCAATTTGAAAAATGAATTATAAACAAGATTATATTGATAACAATTTTATTGATCCGACCCGGCTTCGCACGAATGCAAATTTTTCCTGCAAATTGTATTTTGATCGTAGCTTTCGAATACTGTATTAATGTTCCAATAATAATATTTAATACGACAGCTAATAAAAAAATATATTTATATACATAAATGTTCCTCATTTATAGCTTTTTCCATTAGTGAAAAACCACACGAAAATCCACTTATAAATTAAAATTATAACTTTTCGCAAATATAAACTGAGAAGCGCGTTTGACGGCAGTAACCTTAAGGAAGACTACTTCGTTTGCTGTTGATACGTTTGCCGATGAGCAAGGAATGCTAAGACCCTTCTCCTATTCAATACTTATCTTTTGACCTATAAAGCTCAGTAGCGCACTTGTAAACTCTATGACGTTACTTGTGTTTATAGTAAATGTAGCCAATGGATCACCAGCCTGCCTGCAGAAGTCAAGACTGCCACATAAGAAAGGTATAATCGACAATTTAAACTTTAAATTCAACGCGATACGATTACACATCCATTTGGAGTTTCAATTGTTTTAGTTTGTTATACAAAACGCGATGTGTTCGGATAACAACAATAGTACTGCTCTTATCCCGAGAGAGCCGACTCGCGATGTGCACAACTCGAAAAACGTATTCACAAAGGAATTTATCATACAATTTATGCGGCAACACGTATACCATCTACCTAGGAACAGTAATGGAATTCTGAATTCACTTATTTTATACTTTTCCCATGTGACGCACTGCGCCGATCTTTAAAAAGTATTCAAAATCCAACATCGTTATGCTAATAAAACTTAATTATTATTGAAATACGATACCTAAGGGTGTTAATTTTTGAAGTGAAAACTTTTTTAGATTTTGGGCATTTTTGAGATGGGAAAAAACTATTGAACTCACGACCTGTTACCGTTAAAGCGTAACCGTTTAATTTAAAAAAAGATCAATTTTTGAGATGAGAATAAACCATTGAACTTGCGACTGTTACCTTGTAACCGTGTAACCGACAAATCTGTATATTTTTAGATTGTAATATATTTTTTGTAGTAGTAGTTTATAATAATGAATAAAAGAACACTTCATTTAACTTTTAAAAGTATTTCCTGCACATTAAAATATTTCCCCACGATTCAAAAAATAAACACGTAATTGTTCAAGTTTTCACTTCTGTCAGCACACCCGAAGTGCCACTGTTTTTTTTAAAATAATTGCCTCAGATTAGTTTTTTAAAAACATTTCCAAAGTTTAAATACGATAAATTAACAATAACTGATGTTGAAAAAAAAAATTACCGAGTTCCATTCTGTAATAACAAACTGATCAGCTGTTACATCTCTTACAGAACTCTTACAGAACTAAACTAATCTCCTACTGACCTCTTCGAAATATCAGCACATATGCTTTTATGTTTCGGTGTTGAATAAGGACCAAAGTTAATTAGCTATCCCAAAATTGACCTTTATACAAGTTCTGAAATCTTCGTATGCGAAAATCATACTTGATTATCACAAACACAAAGCGGTTAATAGTATAATACTGCTTACCAACTGTTTGACAATTCGACGAGAAGGGTCGAGTTAGACCGCTACCAGACATACTTTATTTGCAAGAAACACTATAAAGTTTATCACCCAGACAGTTAGCGTTTTAAATATCGATTTGTCTGCGTTGAGAAGCCATGGATAAATCCTTCAGAATCGACTTTAGATAAAATGTCTGTCATCTACGTTTCTACTTATGTATATGTGATTAACTAACTTCGTATAGCAAATGTGTTAAATTGTCTGAATTCAAATGTTATTTTTTTGGAAAATAGTTGCCATTGAAGCGATATCAATACATGTATAGGTATACAACACACAACAGAATCTACTTCTGTACGAGTACATAGGGTTTTATTCGCTATACGTTTTCTCTCAAATAATATTTATTGATTAAACATTGGATTTACTTTATCCACACCGTATAAAAAGGGTGTTCGGTTTAAGTTGTCAGTTCTATTTTTTGTTACTTTTCCACTAGTAAATATTAATATATGTCGATCAAAACATTTATAAGAAGAAAATGCTAGGGTAAATATGGTATTTATACTACGAGGTGAAGTCAAGGTTACATATTATTTACTACCTATTTTGCCTAAGGTTAAACATTTAGATATCTTTTAAAATCAAGTGGGACCGAAGGTTGTTTATCAATCACGTAAAACTTATCGAATATGTCGTATTTATAACTATAAAATACCAGGAAGGCAAAACAAGCAATATACTTAGCTATAGTATAGGAGAAATTTACAAGTAGGCTTTTTGTCTTCTGGTTTATTTTGACTTCTATATCTCACTACAATTTCCTTTCTTAACTATGTATACAAGGGCATTGAATAGCAATTTTTTTAAAGTTATACGTACATGGTTATGTCCGCAAGGAGTGCCCTCCAGAGGTGGGCCTCTCTTCGAATGGCAAACGTGGACTGAAGAACGATGGGCGCACCATAATCTCGCGCAAGCTGATCGGACCTTTACCGACTTGCACACCGCAAACCTATGGGGTAATAAGTAATAAAATATATATGTTTTAAAAATTATATATTAAAAATATATTTCAACGAGCCAGGAGCCAGGTAATGTCAGGTTCGATTCCCGGCAGGGCTCACTTTGGATGCCGTGGAGGGTCACAGATGTTTTGTCACAACATTCGGACCACTCTCACCTGCGGCCGCGTTAGAAAGTCGTTGGATTTTAACCGGTAGGAGACCGGGATAACCCCAAAACGTCCCCTACGCTGAAGGGTATCCATGAAAATTTTCCAACATTAAACAGCACATTGTGTTTTGCAGTCGCAAGGACATTAGTAGAAAAAAAAAAATAGATGAATATTCAGTTATTCAACTCAGATTAGTAGGTATTAGTAATTTTAATCGCTAAGTCCTGACCCGATTATACGGACTACTATGAAAGTTTTACCAAGAGACCGTGAGAACCCATTTCTCTATCTATAACCAAATCATAATATCCTTCTACTAAATCCGCAGCGCACCTGAGTCAATAGGCGATGGTAGCCACCTTTCATCAAATGGAGCTCCGTCAGTCTGTCTGACGACCTTTACATTTATACCTTTACATATAAATGTATATAAATATTATATCCTAGTGAGAAACTCGGTAAATCTACCCGGTACAGCATTACTGAGTCTTTGCAATTTTATAAGTGTATTATAAAAAATATGTATTATAAAAATATGTCTCTTAGGCCAGTCATTTGGGACAATCAATTAACAATAATTCAAAAAGTTTTGAAACTCTTATACAAAGTCGGGAAGGGTATAAAAAGTAACTATAAAATTTTGCAACCTTTTCCGAAGTCCGGAACATTGTTAAAATTGCAATAAATGAAATTTACCAATATTGTTGCGAAGAAAATTCAAAAAGTTCTGCAAACTTGTGGTGGTGATGAACATGTTATTCTACATCACGTATCAAATTTGCAACCAGTTTAAAGGTACGGAACATTTGTTTTTTTTAAACATTAATATTTCACTCTAGTAAATTGGTCGAAAAAATTCCAAAAGTTTTGCAACCTTGATAGATACATCGGAAAAATATCCCGATCAATTGCATAAATTTGCAGCCTATTGTGTTGACCGGAACATGTTTATTTATAATTTCGTGTATCAGTGGCCACGTTTTCGAGGAAGGTGGTCACGGAATAATTAAAAAAGTTTTTATTTTTGGTTGCAAATGTTAAGATAATCTATTATGATGCGTATACACATTTGCAACTTCATACACGATCCGGAACCCGTAATTAACAACAATCGAATTTTTGGATATTATCATCCTCAAAAAAATTCCAAAAGTTTTGCAATTCAAACGGAACGCAGAGTGTACTGACGAATTCGGGTATTCTAATTTGCAACCAGATCCGATGTGCGGAAAATATATTAATCTCGAAAAGAAAAATATTATATTATTTCCGTACCAAAAAATTCGATGATTAAGATCAAACTCAAACAAAACTGACTCTGATCCAAAGGATTAGAGTCAGTTTTTTTAAGATGGAAAAAATCCAAAAAAATCGTTTTATGTAAGTCGCACAAGGTTCCGGGTCACGTGTCACAGACAAGTACTGACTTTAATCGCAAAATGGAACCATGCATCGCCCCGATTTGCAAAACTTTTGCAATTTTTTTGAGGATGGAAAAATCCAAAAATTCAATTGTAAATTGCGCAGGGTTCCGGATCATGGACAAGGTTGCAAATTTGTAAATCCATTACAATAGATTATCTGAACATTTGCAACCAAAATTGAAAACTTTTGAAATTATTGTGAGATCGCTTTGCTCGAAAAAATGGTTACCGATACATAAAATTATAAATAAACAATGTTCCGGTCAAAGTAAAAGGTTGCAAATTTATGGAACTGTTCAGAACATATTTCGACTAAACCTACTAAATTTGCAAAACATTTTGATTTTTTTCTCACTGTCTAATTAAATAAATAAAATTCATGTTTAATATAAACAAATGTTCCGTACCTTCCAACTGGTTGCAAATCTAATACATTGTATAAAATAACATATTTAACGTTGCATCAAGTTTGCAGAACTTTTTGAATTTTTGTCGAGATAATACAGAAAAATTTCATTTAATTGTCATTTTAACAATGTTCCGGACTTCGGAAAAGGTTGCAAATTGAGATTTAATGTTTTCCCGGCATACTAATGCGTTTACCGAAGTTTTGAAACTTTTTGAATTATTGTTAAATTTTTGATTTTTAATGTCTAGAATGACTGGCCTATCTGGCTTAATAAGAATGGTGTGTTTATTATAATTTATGCCTGTAATATTTAGAAGAAGTCAAATAAGAAGGTCAAGTTAGCACTAAAGATGCATGAAAAAGGTACACTCACTTTAGGCTTGCCTTTAGCTTTGAGAGTATAATGGATGTCGTCTAGGCGTAAAGTACTTTATTACTGCGTAAGTTCCATTAAAGGACCTTTGCTGAAATTCCCTCAAAAGCTTTATTTTATTAGGATAAAAGCAACGAATAGGGTCCGATATAAAGAATTAATTTACTTTGTATACATTCTCAATGTGTTATTAAAAGAATGTTGATTACATGATCAACATGATTAAAGGATTTTTGGAGTGTCCGACATACTTCATATAAAAAGTATGTAACATATATAGATAATTAAAAAGAGGACATTTTAGCTGATAATACTTATTAGTATTGTCATATTGATATATTATAAAAAATTGCAGCACTACTATCAAAACCCATAGTGGAAAAATGTAAGTTTATATTACGTTTATATATAATAAATAGCAGCCCGCTTTCCTCGTACGGATATCCTTCTCGAAGTTTGCGCTATGTTCTAACTGCGTACAGATAGCGCTGGTTGCCTTATATTATGCTAAATCTTAATGATAGGCATATCATGTATAACTACGACATGGCTCATTATAATATACTAACGACCTGTCCCCGGCTTAGCACGGATGTATATAAAAAAAAACTGTCTTTTATCGCTCTTTCCATTAGTGAAAACCGTATCAAAATCCGTCGAGTGGTTTAGAGGAAATTAGCAAAGAATCAGACAGAAACGCACAGCGACTCTATTTTATAATATATATAGATTTATTATTGAAAGACTAAATTGGTTATTAGGTACATTCATTACACAGAAACGATGACTGGATCGTTTAAACATCATAATTTAGTTGATGAGTCGACATATTCAGTTAAAGTAAGTGCTTCGCTTAACCTTGTCGGGCCAATCAACCGTGCGTCCTTTATAAGCAATAATGATCGGGATTGCTACTCCATTACCCCGCCACATATGTCTCAATAATTGACCAATTTTAAATTAGTTACGAAAAAACTGCTCGAAGGTAAATCACCAATTGAAAAAGATGAAATATTTGACGGTTATTGAATACTTTACTGAGTCTGACTTTCGTATGAGTTATTCTGAAAATTACAGTAACTAAAAGGAAAACTATTTTTTTTAATAAAATTATAAAGGCGTCAAGGATCAAAGATCTCTTTCTAAGTGTCGTAATCACATCACACACATATTTATGTACTTACACATATGTATACTTATTTAAAAAATCTTTAAAAGAATAATAAAAAAAATCTTACT
This sequence comes from Synanthedon andrenaeformis, assembly GCA_936446665.2. Taxonomy (NCBI): domain Eukaryota; kingdom Metazoa; phylum Arthropoda; class Insecta; order Lepidoptera; family Sesiidae; genus Synanthedon; species Synanthedon andrenaeformis. The sequence continues at coordinate 9,841,888 of OW387783.2, read as the reverse complement.
AATTGGTTTTTCTTATATGATCTTAATTCTTATATACATATTACGTATCTATACTATCTTTACTTCTATACTATTATCATAAAGAGAGAAGATTTGTATGTTTGTAATTAAACTCAAAAACTACTGGACCGATTTTGAAAATTCTTTCAACTATATAAAACTAGATTATCAGCGAGTAACATAGGCTTATCGAATAATATAAAACATATCTTTTCAGACTATATTTTATAAAGTCACGCGGGCGAAATCTGCAACAGCTAGTTGATGATGTTAAATGATTATATATTATGTTAAACGCTACAATAATTTTTTTATGTTATGTAATTTCTTATGTGAGATTAGTATTATTTAAATAAATAAAATAGAAAAATTAACACTATAGCAAAGCTTCGTTTGTCAATTTGTGCAAAAATTTTCCCATTCAAAGAGAGACTTCACATCATGGTCCTAACCGCATTTGGTATGAAATACTTCGGCGGTGGAAAGCTGTGAGGCTATATAGGCTAGTCGATAATTTTGATCATCAATTCGCTTTCGTTGTATGATTTCTGTGTATTAAATTTAGTAATAACTAGCTGTTGCACGCGACTTCGTCGGCATAACTTTGTGAAATATGTAGCTTTCTATAGGTTTTCTCTATGTTAAGCCTACACAGGCTGACGGTCCATTTGATAACAGGTGGCTGCAATCAAGCAGACATAGGAGCAGCAATGCATGTTTTTAGATGCAATTTATACACTTTTAACTCCAACTCTTAAAGCTTAAACTCGTAGACCGTTCGCTAAACTAAAAGTTTATAGATAAGCATATGATAAAAATTGGTAGCACAGTGGCAACTTTTGGAATCCACCATACAATAGACCGAACTATGTCAACTTTTTTTTTTTTCATATATAAAACACAGAACATAGTGATAAAAATACGTATTTGATAGTTTTATTCAATATTATAGTGGATATTAAAATCCTAAAATGTTATACCATTCAATAAAGTATAACCCTTAGGGAAATGTTTACGTCTTTCTATTTGGATAGAAAAGCCAAACATATTTTCTATTTCACGGTTTGCGGTCACTCGAGTACATTCATAATAGGAAATGCCTTAAATAACTGGGAACAAATATTACTTTGGCATGATCTTGATGATAAAGAAACAGTTTTATGAAAATATTTTCGCGCGGTCATATTGTTAAAGAAGATTTAAATTCCAAAATTTTAATATAGGAACATTAGGGCCAGTTTTATAAACGACATATCTTTTTCTCGTTCGTTACAGTGCTAGTAACCGAACGGTTAACGGTCTGTCAATAACGTTTACTGACGGTGGTTCTATAAAAGAAATTAAACATCCGGTAGCTGCCCGTAAAAATACGCCGAAGTTTATGAATATTGTCGATGGTTTCGTTGCAGTCTGTCAAGAACTGTCGAGTGTCGCGTCACAAACACATTTATTTACATAAATAACAAAATAAACGATACGTAAGATAAACCGACCTTATCATAGTCAGTAAAGAGGCAGTAAACGCTAGCTGTCAAATTATACTGTTGACTAACGAACAGTTGTTTATAATACACTATATTATACTATTAGATCTTTTTTTCGTCTATTTGATATAAAATTTAACTAACGGATCGTTATAAAACTGGCCCTCGTAAAAATATTGTATAAAAAACATTATATTACCAAATTTTAAGTAGTCACTTTTTAAGAAAAATCAACAATCACACCTTTACTTAAGGTGCAAATTTGTTTGCACACTTCGGTCTTTATTACCTTTTAGTTTAAGAATCTGTATCTACGAATTCACCGCTACTATTTGATTATTCATAAAGAGATTATTGGAAAAGATTTCTTCTATCGTTAACGGAGGTTATGGAATAGATAGACGAATATTCTGAGAAACGAGAACTTAGTCAAGTCTAAGTGCTTTAGTAGTTTCATTCTGGCACGGACATTTTTTTATGATTTTTTTTCAAATATTTTTATTATAACCTCAATTATAATATAATTCTTTAATTTTTTTATGCAGTAATTTTTCGATGATTTCCAATTTTTCAAATTTTTCTCATAAGAACCTTCCTCGGTCTTCAACAAATATTTGAAAACACACTCAGGGATTCATTTTGATTTATACTTAAAAATAACAATATGTGCAATTTATACCTCTTCATCACGTTTAGGCAAAGAGGCCTAAACGAATTTAGATACGCTTGAGTCTGAAAAGTACTTTTTTAAAATTTTATGTAAAATTAGGCTATGTCTTAAGAACTCGTCGGAATGAAAAACGTATTAAGTATGTGTGGTAGGTATGATGTGTTCACCTAAGCGCCTTTTATAGAAAATTATTGTGAATTCGTCACAAAGTAAATTTGCCACACTTTTGAAAATCCGAAACATTAAAAGTAAATACCTACATTATTTTTAGCTGGTATCCGCGTCTTTGCACGCGCTGTAATTCGTTTCTTAAAAATCCACAGGAACCTTACATTTTTCCAGGATAAAAAGTATCCTATAGTTTAATCTAGGTAATCATCAATATATAAGTGAAAACTGAATTCAAATCGGTTGAGCCTGAGTTTTTGAGATTAGCGTGCACAAACGCACAGACAAACAGACAGAAATTGTAAAACTATTTTTTTTACCTCGGTGACATAAGTATAACGTGTACAAATTGTTTTTTTTTTTTGAAAAATATTTAATAACGCCTCGTTTAAGATACTTTATTTATATGTATGTATAGATGTAAAATTATATAACAACAGACGTAATCTTGAAAAACAGTCCACGTATTTCAAGTTAAAAGTGAAATCGTAAATCAAACCAACCTGAAATACCATTTGAGAGCTTGTTGCTTCCGAACAGATAAGCGCTATAAATCATGGATGACTCGTGCTCTCTGTGAGCAAATACAACTCGCTTGAGTATAATATACATTTAATAAGGGATTTAATATTTTCTCTTACAATATATGACGTCATACTAGTCAAACGGATCTTCCGTTATTTAAAAGGAACCATAGACAAAGGCCTAGTTTATCGTCACACTAAGGAGTCACCCACAAAATTACTATGCTACCATATTAAGTTTTTGATGTGAAATCAAATAAAGGATTAACAAGTAAAGACATATATTCTTTTCTTTTATCTGTCAACGAATGTATTCTAATTTACTTTAACTAAAATAATATATGTCTTTACTTGTTAATCCTTTATTTGATTTCACATCAAAAACTTAATAGTGCGTGTGCGTGTGCGTGTGTTTTATATATATATATATATATATATTATAAAGGTGGCAGACAGGCTGGCGGCCCACTTGATGGTAGGTGGTTACCGCTGCCTAAGGACACAAGCAACACCAAGAGGAGTGCTAGTGCGCTGCCTACCCTGTAAGTATTTGTTTACCCCTCGCTTGAAGTAGCCCATATTGTAGCTAGGTGGAAACACCTCAGAAGGGAGATTGTTCCAAAGTACGCGCGTCCGCGGGATAAAGTTCCCAGAGATGAGAGCAGTATTCCATATGGGGCCTAATCTGGGCCTTCACTGAGAAATCTATGATACATGCGCAGAGTTTGTAAGAATTTATTTGTAATTTCAATCTAGGCCTAAAATAAAGCAGTATCTAACAACTATTATGTTTTTATTATTATTATGACTTCATATAATTTGTATACAGATGTAACACACACTTGTATAATTAGCTAAAGATCGCGTTGAGGACGTTTTACGTTCGCGAGATATATAATTTCCAGGATACAAAGTATCCTATATATTAATCCAGGTAATAAACTATGTGTACGCCAAATTTCATCTAAATCCGTTCAGTAGTTTTTTACTTAAAAGAGTAACAAACTCCATGTATACATTCCTCCATCCTTACAAACTTTCGCATTTTTAATAAACATTGTAATTTTTTAATATAGTAGAATAGAATTTTACTTCGAATTGTATATATGGAAGGTTATTGGAAGTTATTGGCACAATAAAAAACAAACAATGTTTGCTGAGTAAACTACAGTTGTGGAAGAAAGTAATGATTCAGCCGAAACAACCCTTCGAATCCCTTATTAAGGAGAAGGGACGACGAGCTTAGCAGATCCACTCGAAATTGTCCTTTGGCTTTCGGTTTTCGGTTTGGTTAATCTCCCATTTCCTATTAACTAAAAGTGGGGAATATTTTTTACATGGTTCAAATGAATTAAGCATCTCAAGTTCAATGAAATTAGGTTAATCTTAATTACCTATATACACAATAAAAATTGTAACGTATCCGTGTTTTTACATTAAACTTTTTTTTTCAAAATAAAAATTTGTACACGTTGTACTGTTTACCGAGGACTCAATATTATCATAACAATATCTTAATATCAATACTGATAATAAATCTGTAAGGGTCGGTCATGGAGTAAGTTACTTTGTTTTCAGAGATATCGTGTTTATAGGCTCTATACATGATACTGAAACTAAATTGACGATTTTTAGATTTTTTTTCTGTATGTATGTATGTTCCTCCATAACTCTGAAACGAATTCACTGATTTTCATGAAACTTGGTAGATAAACATTTGGACGTACGGGACACAGGATAGGCTACTTAATATTTTTCAACGCGAACGAAGTCGTGGGCACCAGCTAGTAGTGGTAATAAATATTAAGTTAGTGACAATTTACGCTGTTGTTATATTTATTTTTATTAAAAATCTAACGATAATATTTTCACCTATAAATTGGCAGAGTTAAAATGAATTTATATTCTCGAAGAGTGCTCCATGAATTAATTTTCTACCGTGACTTACGTAATATTGGAACCGTGATTCCTCCGTAATATCACACGATATAATAGCATCACTGATCTGCTTATTGGTCTGATAAATTGTTAATATTCGTATACCTTAAATTTACTAAATTTTGACTTGTGAATCTTTTTAATAAAAACTATCTTTACTCGGGTAGGTCTTACCCATTCTGAAAAAAAAATTGCAGGAATATTGATAACTATATAGTACTACTAGTTAACCCGGCAAACGTTGTTTTGCCAAAAAAAAATTGGGGTGGACCTTAACATTTAGGGGTATGGAAAATAGATGTTGGCCCATTCTCAGACCTACCCGATAAGCACACAAAATTTCATAAAAAAAGGGTCCAGCCGTTACGGAGGAGTTTAGCAACAAACACCGTGACACAAGAATTTTATATATTAGATGTAATACTTTAACTATGTAGTTCGCAAAACTACTATTATTTGCAATAGTTTTTTCACTGGCCAGTATGTGGTAGTGACTTAAGCCACCTGCCGCCAAGAGAATCTGCCTGACACAGTTTTTTAATTAAAAAAGTAGCAATGTTTCAGACCAATATGAAATCTAAGTTATTGCTCATCATAAGTAGGTAAGTGCATAAAAATGCCGCAAGAAAACAAGATGAGATTTTATTTCATGTAGAGAGAAGAGTTGTATGTTTGCAATAAATAACTCAAAAATTACTTTACCGATTATGGAAATTCTTTCACCTATAGAAACCTACGAGTACATTATCAGCGAGTAACATAGGCTATATTTTATAAAGAAATGCGGGCGAAATCGCGTGCAACAGCTAGTTTATTTATAAAGTAATAATGGCATAAGCTAGATTATTGCTCAGTGCCCACGCTCGTAGTCGAATATTATTATTATTATTATTGGAAAATTAATTACCCAAAACTACAATTGATTGATGAAATCTGATATTAATTATTTTAGTACTAACCCTTCTCCAAATTCTGTCCGACATTGTTCGTCCATAGTAAACACATAGTTTGGCAACATTTTAGCGCCCCCCAATTCCACACCATCTTCTCCGCTCCGCTCGTGAAGGCACCACCAGTTTCTGCAGATGACAAAACAAATTGTAAATTACTACTTCGTTCAAAATATTTTAAGATTCAAAATATTTTTATAATGGGAGGGGTCCTTTTTTAATATAAATCTATTGTTATCTTATCGCTGCGACGACGGTGGTGGCGCCGCCACGACTTCATGAAATTTTGCATTCACGTTGACAGGGAAACCGGAAAGGACATAGGGTGGTACCTTTTATGCAGAAAAAAGTACTGTTCCCGAGGGATCATTTAAAATTAAGAAAACTACCGCCTGGAAAAAGTGTAATAGCAATGCAGAAGTCGGGCTTTATATCTCTATATAATCTCTATAAATATAAAAATTTCGTGTCACATGTTTGTCGCCGATGAACTCCTAAACTACTGAACCAATTTTGATCAAATTTCGTAACTATATGTAATTTGGCCCAACTTAAAAGATAGGATAGTTTTAATTTTGAAACCGGGCGAAGCCGGGGGCCACTAGTTGCTTACATATATTTAATTTTTTCTACGCGGACGAAGTCGCGGGCACCAGCTAGTACTTATATATTTACTTTGCACATAAAACGTGTATAGGGGCTTCCCCTATAAACTTTATTTTTGCTGAAAGCCGTGAAGCTCTTTGTGAACATAGTCCGCATGCCATGAGTAAGAACAAAAGGAGTGTTATGTTCAGAGGCAATATGTTGAATGGGTAATGCACGAGTAAGTACAATGTTGTACAGCAGTTTATTAGAACAATGCGCAGTTAAATGTATTCAGGTATACGGCGAATTCTGTCGTTGCCAGAATGGATTCTGTGTGTGCGTTGTAATTATTGGCGTTATTGGAAACCGTTCCAAATATAAAAATCATCAAATTTAGCAAGTCGAGCCGCGAGTTATGAATAAAATATGTGGCTAATAAAACATAAGAACAGAAACAGTTATTCTGACGATATATTACTAATTGTCGTAACATCCATACTAACATTATAAAATTATCTCACGCCTTAACTGATCATCATAAAATTTTACATACATATTGAGAGGGATACAGAGAAGGACATTTACATATAAAGAGGGATACAGAGAGTGTTGAAAGGTCGTGATGCTGTCCATGTTTGTCTATGTCATTTTCTTTTATATTGCTTTATAAATTTTAAAAAATTCTAACTGATTGATGTACAAGTGTCATAAAAGATATATTTTAGATTTTCTCATGTACAAATTATAAAACCAATGATTACATTCTTACGTTTTAATTAATGTAGTCACCAATTCCACTCTATCAGAGCTTACATATTAAGAGGGATACAGTTCAGAGAAGATACATTTTACACAGAAAAAGAAACTGTTACCGGTTCATACAAAAATAAATATTCAACGCCTGCACTAAACGTCGAATAAACTATTGCTCATTAATTTTGTCACCCTTTTGACGCTGACGAAGTCGCGGGCAAAAGCTAGTATATAATAATTACCTCGACTTTTCGTGGAATTGTTGTTTAGAGCAAGAGGACCACGCGAAGTTGTGCAGTGTTGCAAGAACTGTCGGCGCCATCACGGAGCCCCGATGTGCCTCTGCTTCGCACTGTTCATCGCCGTCGTGAGTCAACCCAAGTCTACAAAAACATCGAATAAAATTTAAAGCAACAGACCTGATTGCTGGACAAGAAACCTCAAGAAATCAGTTGCTAAGGATAGATGCGATGGGCAAAGAATTGAGTCTTATGGTGGTTTATTAAATATACATCAGTGGACGCTTATGGCAGAGAACAAGTTTAGTGATAGTACTACAAGTAGTACTTATAGGCAGATGCCATTACTCCTTGGCCACGAAATCAACGCTCGAGCGAATTCACTTTGCATTGCAAGTTTCAGCGTCGAGCGTCAAAAATTTCTATGTCAATGTATTTATAAAATTTATAAAATTTTAAGTCATGATATTACTAATGATATATTGTAAAAAAAAAACAAAAAAAGAACAGAACTCGTTTGGGGATTTTCAAATATTCAAATTTTTCAAAAAGTTATTTTCAATAAGTTAAATTTTTTTTATAAACTGAATAACATATAGCTAATATTTAGCTAATTTTATTTTCAATAAGTTAAAAAATTTTTATAAACTGAATAACATATAGCTCTAATATTTAGGTAATTTTTTTTTTGTCACTACAGGAAAGCTTTATTTTAAGTAACAATTTATAAAAAAAAAACTTACAGAGTTAAGACGAGTTTGACTAATAGAGAAATATATATTTAGTAAATGTTAATCTCCTTCTAAATTCAATAGTAACTTAAAATTATTGTTATTTTCTTTTACATTATTATATGAAGCGCTTTAGGACATTGGTGATTTTTTAATAATTTCGGTATTTTCACGTTTTTACTATGTAGATAAAAGTGAAGTTGTCCTAGTGGGTACTCCCCTTTTCAATAATTTGATTTTCTTAAATTTTATACTTAGCATACTTTATCTTACTGTTTTCTGAGAATTTTGTAAGTGAAAACGGCAGTTTTGACGCTTGAAGTGGGTTCAAAATTATTTACAAAGCAACGCGACGTCGTGATATTCAGAGAAGGATATTCATTTGCAATTGTAAAAAGGTTTTATACCTAAAGTATCTCAACATCTTCCAAATTAACTGTTGACTGAATTTTCAGTAGAATGTTAATATTAAAATTCATAACGTGATAATATTGTATTTTTTATTATACCTTACTTATAGTAATACATATAGAAAAATACCATGATAAAATTTATCAGATTTTTGCTATTTTTATATTTAATTAGTTTATATTTATTAAGTAAGTAAGTATAATTAAGTAGTTTTATATTTATATTCAGTTTTAGTTTTATTGCTAGTTTAGTTTTAGTAGTTTTATTGTATATAGATTTTATATTGTAATTGTATACAACTGTCTTTAAGGTGAGGGAAAAAACTTTTCAGTTAGCAAGGGTTGTAGTTTAAATTACTGTAAAGTACCTTGTTTCTGTTTATAATATAAAAATCCTTTTCTGAATAGAATGTTTATTTCTATATAGTCTTAACTTTAAAAAATAAATAAGGCAATTCTTTCCACTTTTCTTTGTACACAATGGCGCGTGGCGGCTTGTTTGAGGATAACTCGCTTACAGTTTCAGGGCCCCCGCTGAAACTCAATATTTCTTAATTTGAATCGGTGGCTTGACGTACTAGGGTCATTGTACGTTACACTTTACATAGTGAAGGTTATGATAAAGTTGCGTGAGTTGGGTACCTACGCTTGTCGAGTCGGTGCCGCTTTGAACTCGACTTTAATCAATTCACATCGTGTCTGTACTGTAATTAATCTCCGCTGTATCGGCCACAGACTTAAAAATGTAAGCGAACCTTCAAACTTTTAAGATTATTTACTTACTTCTTACTAAGACACTGTAAAATTTTCTTAGATGGTTTAGCAATCCTTTTTATTAAAATTATAATGTAGAGATACAGTTCTATTAATTTTAACTATTGAAACAAAACTATTATTCGATTTACGAGTTTTTTCTTTCCATAGATATAATGTTGTTATTTTATTTAATTTAGTAAGTCACGTTGGAGCAATCTATGACTTTAAGTTTTAAAACATCTTAGGGAGCAATCAAAAATTTTATCTGATATCAAACCACGGTATAGATAATAGTACAAGTACTATAACTGTTTACAATATATTGATATAAACAAAAATTTTGCTTTTGTTTTTAATGCCTATCTTAGTAATTGTAGTAATTAATTTTTTAATAGTATAATCTTTACAATAAAACAGATATAAATTCTCTTCTGTTTTCTTATCTCTTTTAATGATTTGAACATACATATTATAATTACAATATTGCTAATTAATTGTCTTGTTGTGTATTTTTTTTTACCATTTTTTAAATGTGGTTATATTTTATTTAAAAAAAACTGTAGCAATTTGTTCCATTTAAGCCTAAAAAAGCCCCACGAAGACTATAGACATAAAGAGACATTTCACTGATAACAAAAAATAAACATAATGTCAGGATTATCACTGTTGTTTGTTGATAATTTATTATCACTGTCACCGTAATTTACAATTAATTATATTGTGTTTAATGATGGTATGCGAGTGTAAATAGTGATTATTATTCTCACATGTTTATTTAAGCACCCTCAAGCGAATTAATTAATTCAAGCAAATGAAACTAATTACGCTATGAACACGTGCTGCCCGTCGAGAATATTTATAGCATTACCTACGTTAAATATATAGTTTTGGTCCAATTTAATTTGTATATTTATCAGATTTTATATACCTACGAGTATATTATGTTTATCATATTATTATTTCTTAATCTAAATGAATGTGTGTAAATATATTATACAGGTATGGTCTGTAATAAGAGCAATAAATTTAAACGATGATTCTACAGAGTATACGCAGTTACATTAACCTAATTATAATGCTCCAAAGTGCTTATACTTAGTTATAACAATCCAAAGTTACAATAGATAATCAATGAATTTAATGATCGCTAAATTGTCGGTTATCAGTCCTTAGATGTCTTGGTACAGGGTACTGGGGCGAGAACGATCGTAAATGTCAATGTCAAGTACTTCTACTGGATTCATTATGCTGGCTCGATTAATTTTGTTAGAAAATAACAGTAAATTTGTTTTTAATTTTAATTAAGTGAAACTATTTGGGTCTATATTTTAATTTATTGCTCTTATTACAGGCCACACAGGCAAATGCACATGGCCGAATGCAGCCATACACACTGCATTGCATTCGCTTGGAATTCACACATGCTAGTCTGCGTTCAACGCTGTTCAGAAACTACCAATTTCAAAATACATATGTGAATTCCAGATAACACAGTAATAGAGTGTGAAAACGATGTTGATACATACTCTAAATAAAGACTCGATATATCAAGCCAGTCGGTATGTACATATAATTTTACATTAGTTTTTGTATTAATGTAGTTTTTATATATGTCACAGGGTTAATGTAAAAGCCATGATAATACAAACTTACTAGTGAAATTATAATTACTGGGACTTTTGTCAATAGCGACCAATTCGCACGATTTAGCGGGTTCTTTTTGGTGGACTCACTGGATGTGCAAGGTCGTTTAGATTGTGAGACGGTCCCTATTTGTTTAAATGAAGGCTTTCCGTCACTTTAATTTTACTAAGGCAGTCACGATGTCACTGATTATTACCCTCCAGGAAGATCATAATGTAACTAAGATTTTTATTGTAATATTGTATGAAATTCAGACAATTGACTAAAGTCCGTGTAATATAATATTGATTGATGCAAATAATATCAACTCACTACTTGAAATCTACAAACCAAAAATAAGCTTATTTAAAATAAAATTTAATCTTAAGTTATATAATATATGCCTAAACATTATATAATATAAAGCATCGGTCCCTTTGGCAGGGTCCCAATCATGCTGGCTGCATTACCTCGTTGTATGGCAATACTAATCTGTTGACCGAGGTAATAGCCAGCTTTAGAATCGCTGATTATGTCGACCAAACGTTTTGATAAGATGTTAAAAAAATTAAGAAGCTTGAGACCCCACGGACCCTTGACGTGATATTATATCACTAGTAAAATTATAAAATTATAGCTTTCACAATAACCGTACAATATATATATATATTAGAACCGACATATAATTCTGTAATATTTCAGTGTTCTGTGTTATGTAACACATGTTGGGTAAGTACGATATGGGCGCGGTGTAAACATACATATGCCCAACCTTTATTCCAATGTTATTTCAATGAGATATTTTGTTACTCCTTACCGCACCTTCCCTATTCATTCAAGATACAAGGTGTGCCTAAAAAGCGGATTTTTACATAACAATTGTATTTTCACGACCTTCCTTTCTGTCTACCGTGAAGCTTACATCAATGAAAAATCAATGTATACATACATGGCTTACGTAGGCTAAATCTTAGATGATGTGTTAAGAAATTGTAGTTGTAAAATCCTAAAGAAAACTCGGGAATAGCATATCATTATCTGTTACGGTTCACGCGTCTGACTGTTTCTCCGCTAACTACTGCTAACGGTGTTTTTTTCTTGTTTTTTTTTTTAGTAATGGGTTTGCTCTTGGCCCACATCTAGTCGTGTAGCAAAGATGAGGCCTATGATGGAGCAATCCAATAATTTGGGTTTTATGAGCTCGAAAACACAGACGCCGATAGGGAGTTCCAAACCTTGGCAGTGCGCATTATATTATCACTTATGAAAAGAGGGATAAACGAGAAAGTTTTGTCAAAGGTTTGAAGAAGGTATACAAAAAATGCATCCCGAGTGAAGCCGGGATCGGGTCGCTAGTTTTAAATAATTTATTTTAAGTGAGCGCCGTGTTATCTGTTCGTAAGCTATTGTTAACCCAAATATGTAGGCTAGATAAGCTTTCCGTTTAAATCGTATATCAGTCAGAGCGTATGTACCTTGTTCTACACATGTTTAGGTAAACATCGCCGTATGAAGAAGTAGTTATCTAGTACGCGTGCATACCTCGCCTTATATGTCCAACATGAATATTCATAGTGTCGTGTACCTACGTACGAGTACTTCGCGTTAGTGTATTTTTGTATCAAGACAATAGAATAAGGATTGAGGACAGATTTAGTTAGCGTTTGCATCTAACGTAGCCATCATGTCTATTTTTGTTAAAAGTGAGCCATTGCCAAACAAGCGATTACTTTATTTACCTTTCAACACAAGGTACTTTGTACAGTCGTCATTAATTATAACCGTTAATGTGGTGTTTGGTACCCATACATGAACATTTCATAAGTGTAACATAGTACTTACTGCATATAATCTATATAAATAAAATCAGAGTGTCTGTCTGTGATTTGCGAAAAACTGCCTCAAACTAAGCTTAGAGAGTCATTCGCATGCTGTTAAAACGTAAATAACTTTTTTTAGAATTTTTGTCTGTCTGTCTGTCTGTCTGTCTGTCTGTCTGTCTGTCTGTCTGTCTGTCTTTCTGTCTGTCTGTCCGGGGTAATCTCAGAAACGGCTGAAGCGATTTCGATGAAACTTTGCAGACATGAAGAGGAGGTCGTCAGGAGTAACATAGGCTACTTTTTGTTTATGTAAATTGCGGTACATACACCAAAATAACATTTTTTACAATTTTTGTCTGTCTGTCTGTTTGTTCCGGCTAATCTCTGAAATAGCTGGACCGATTTTGACGGGACTTTTATTGGCAGGTAGCTGATGTAATAAGGAGTAACTTAGGCTACGTTTATTTTAGAAAAAATACACCCCGGACGAAGCCGGGAGCGGGCCGCTATAAACAATAAAAAACGGGATCTATGCAATATATTCGAGTTTTTCAAACGCGATATTTTTTCTTTTACTGAAAAAAGTTACTAACCCTGTGACAATAAAAAAAAAAGAATTTTTTCGTTCATAACAATTGCATTTGTTGTTAACAACTGAAACGAAGGTTCATGCAATACGATGAGTTCTCCTTGCGGCATGCATATCTTTTCTTTGGCTGAGTCGCTCATTATGTATTATTATTAGGAACGGATTTTTTTTCGCTAACATTCTAGAAAATTCTAGATGTTTATAGAAAATTCTAGAAGTTTCTCGAAAATTCTAGAAGTTTCTCGAAAATTTCAGAAGTTTCTAGAAAATTCCAGAAGTTTCTAGAAAATTCTATGAAAACTTTCTTCACTTTTTCAGATAATTTAATAAGATTTTTTGAAATTTCAGAACATCGTCAAAATTTTTAGAAATTTAAAAATTTGTTAAACCTGATGGGTGATTTTTTATATTTATTTCGAAGGAAGTAGAGTGAGGCTATCTTAATGCATAAGCATCATTCTCATTAAACTCGAAAGTCTATGTACACGTGTTAAAAAAGGTGTTCTAGAATTTGCTCGCACAGATTGTTTGTTTGCTTCCATTCTTCGCCCTTCCTTTAGTTTCCAGAGGGTTCTCCAAGCGTCATAAACAATAAAAAACGGGATCTATGCAATATATTCGAGTTTTTCAAACGCGATATTTTTTCTTTTACTGAAAAAAAGTTACTAACCCTGTGACAATAAAAAAAAAAGATTTTTTTCGTTCAAACAATTGCATTTGTTGTTAACAACTGAAACGAAGGTTCATGCAATACGATGAGTTCTCCTTGCGGCATATCTTTTCTTTGGCTGAGTCGCTCATTATGTATTATTAATAGGAACGGATTTTTTTTCGCTAACATTCTAGAAAATTCTAGATGTTTATAGAAAATTCTAGAAGTTTTTAGAAAATTCTAGAAGTTTCTAGAAAATTCTATGAAAACTTTCTTCACTTTTTCAGATAATTTAATAAGATTTTTTGAAATTTCAGAACATCGTCAAAATTTTTAGAAATTTAAAAATTTATTAAACCTGATGGGTGATTTGTTATATTTATTTCGAAGGAAGTAGAGTGAGGCTATCTTAATGCATAAGCATCATTCTCATTAAACTCGAAAAGTCTATGTACACGAATAAGTTGAAACATTTATCTTTTCTGCCTAACGATCATCACTCAGCTTGATATACAGCTTTAGTATTCATCATCGAAGTTTTGAGATAGAATATACCCATATTTTGCCGAACTGCGTTCTCTTATCTCAGTTGAACTAATATACACAGGAAAAAGACAAAGTTACGCACAATTAAACAAAAATCAATTCGCTCACGCAAACAACATTATTAAATTTACGTTTTTTAATATTATAAAACAAAGTCCCCCCGCCGCATCTGTCTGTCTGTATGTTTGCGATTCTCAAAAACTACCGAACGGATTTTTATACTGTTTTCATTAATGGTAAGAGCGTTAAACGAGGAAGATTTCTACGTTTTATTTGCAGAAAAAAATTGCACCCGTGCAAAGCCGGGAACGGATCGCTAGTCTATATTAAAAATGAATAGCTAAATGTGTTGCTAAGCGCAACACTCGAGAACTACTGGACCAATAATAACTCTCTTATAAGTTATCTATCTGTTGACACGCTTGTGGAATATGTGCTAATTTTTATTGTCTTTTTTTCTATATATTTTTTATTTCTGTTTATGTCTTAAAAAAATAAAACATTATAATTTTTCAGTCAATTATTTGTGTAAATTGTAAATGCATTTTATTTTATTCTCATCTAAATACTATTGAAAACCAACGACAAGAGTATATGAAATTATTACATGTGAAGGGCTTATCATGTTAGAATCCTAACAAATATAAAAAACGCGAAAGTTGGTCTGTTCGTTTTATTTTGTTACGATTTCACGCCTTGAATACTCAAGCGATCATTTACTCAACGATCTTACCGATTAAGATGAATTGGTAACATTTTCTCTAAAGTTAGCTCTACTGCAAATAAAGAAATAAATCAATATGAAAACAGCATATGTGTTGTTGTGTTTCGATGAGTAAGAAATGCAAGTCGACAGCGCGCTTACAACACTTACAAGTGCTCTGTCGACTTGCATCTCTAGGTGCTGTAGCACCTAGAGCCATGGGTGCTATAGCACCTATGGCGTTGCGTTGCAGCACCTACCATCAAGTGGACCGTCCACCTGTCGACCTTAACATAAAAAACAGTCCTATTAATTTTCAATTTCATTGTAATTACAAAAACAGGATTACGAAAAGTTGAACCGTGTTAAATGTAATTAAATTACACAGACACGTATTTTCTGATGTCGACTGTATGCGTACAGATTACACAATAAATAATTTATTCCTCGATTGCTTTTAACGTTTTCCGTAACGATTTACCTAAATATAAACAAGTTGCAGACACCAAATTGGATTTCCTTTAATTAAATTTATGTTTTATTTACATTACAAGAAACGAAAAAAAATATATCGCTCACCGAAACACGACTAATGAAGTTTTCCTATAATCTTTTGGATGATGAAAAATTGAATAGAAATAAAAATAATCCATACGTCATCGTCTGTCTGTCTGTATATCCACTAACTCCTCCTAAACCATGCAGCGGATTTTGATTCGGTTTTTACTATCAGTTAAATAATTTCTCACGGAGGGTTTATATATATTAATATAATAAAATCATTTAAGCAGAGAACGCAATATTTTGCAACCAAGTCGCTGAAACTGTCCGCATCTGTTTATTTCTCCTTTGACTACTTATAAAACACCCAATAAATTTTTATTCGGTTTTCACTTAGGGAAAGAGGGATAAATAACGAAAGTTTGTGTATATAAAAAAATTGCAACCCAGGCGAAGCAGGAAGTGGCTCGTTAGTATTTAATAAATTTAAATGGAAATAAATAAATCCCTCCAGTACCAAACATTTTTCAGGATAAATAGTACGTACCTATTCTATATATTAATCCAAGTATTAAACTATCTGTGTGCTAAATGTCATCAGTTTTTAATTGAAAGAGTAACAAACATTCATACATCCATTCTCAGAAACTTTCGCATTTATAATATTACTAGTTAAGGCAAGAAAGGGATAAAGTTAAAAATAATTAGCCACAATGACCTTGGACATTAAATGACTAAAAATACAGTGAATAATGAACACGATTAAAACTTAACACGCTCTGCTTTTGCCTTTGGCTACCCTCGTTTAATCCGGTGACAGACGACCGAAACGGAAATATTTTTTTCTTTTTACTCACGACCCATGTGTGTTGCTAGCTGGTGTAAAGTGGATTAAGGATATTCTCATATAGAGACTCATACTTATGGCCGACGAGAAAAGTTGTCGTTTTTTACATGTGAAACTTCAAGTTACAGAAAGATCTTTTTTACATATATACCTGAAATATGTTAGTGTATTATACACATATACACACACCGGCATATTTAGCGGAACATAAAATAAAGGTTTGATATCAGTATCATATAAGGTTGCTGGCTGGTTTATACGTCATTTAATTTAAAAAGAAATATTTTCAAATTAAGAAAACAACTGAACATCACATTTTATGCAATTGTTTTAATTTTATTCAAATACACCTTATCTGGAGCGAACGTCGAGTATTTCTTCCTTCTGAGTTTGATTTAAAATTTCATTGAAATACTGTTTTTTGTTAGTTTTTTTTAATCGTGTATCTTTCTGGAGTTGAGGACTGAATTATGCCTGACTTAGCCTCAACGGAGATTGCCAGGGCACTCGAAATGCGAAGAAATGGTCAAACCTACAGAGTGATATCCAGAGATCTTCGTCGACCAGTTTCAACGATCCATCGCAGTATCCAACGGTTCAGAGAGACCGGTACTTATGTGAGAAGAGCAGGACAAGGCAGAAAAAGACGCACTTCGAGTAGGGATGATCGTTTCATTCGGCTTCGTGTACGTAGGAACCCCCGTTTGCAGCCGTCCAAGCCCGACATGAGTTAGAAGCAGTGCGGGGTGTAGCCGTAAGTGAGCGTACGGTACGAAGAAGGTTCGAAGAAGCTGGTTTGGGTTCATTTGTGCCCGCCAAGGCTCCAAGGCTCGAGGTAAATCATCGTAGAAACAGGTTAACTTTTGCTCAGGAATATCGACTTTGGAACGCGGACCAATGGAGTAAGGTATTGTTTAGTGATGAGTGCAGAATTCTCTTAAATCAAATTGACGGCAGGCAAAGAATATACAGACGCAAAGGAGAACGATACATTCAGTCAAATTTTGAAACTACAGTTGCATACGGTGGTGGATCAATAATGGTTTGGGCGGGTATTTGTTTGGGAGCTCGCACAGACTTGGTAGTGATTGACAGAGGGAGTCTGACTGCAGACCGCTATATCAGAGAAGTTTTAGAAGAAAATGTCGTACCGTTTGCCCCATATATCGGTGACGATTTTGTTTTTATGCAGGATAATGCTCGGCCGCATACCGCTCGGGTAACTCAAGCTTATCTTAATGATATGAATATCACTGTTATGGAGTGGCCGGCGAGATCACCGGATATGAACCCAATAGAGCACGTTTGGGACTTGCTGAAAAGAAAAGTTAAGTCCAGAATTCCAGCTCCTGCCAACGTGGGTGAACTGCGAATCGCCGTAGTTGAGGAATGGCGGAGACTATCCCAGGAGACCATCGATAACATCATTCTCAGTATGCCTAGACGGGTAGAAACTTTAATAAGAGCACGTGGAGGAAATACGCGATATTAATCACCATTTTTCTAATTTAATTAATTGTTATTTTAATATTAATTTTCACTTTTCCCGGTTACATGAAAAGTTTAAAAATGTACCATTTTTCACAAATAGCCTTTACTCGCAAAATCTGTTCTTAATGTGATCTCATTTTAAGTAAAACAAATGAAACTTTAAATAACAAAAGAAGTGTAGTAAGTAGATTTTAAAATAAAACCATATTTTTTTAATTATGGACCTTTTTTTTGTGTTCCGCTAAATATGCCGGTGTGTTTATTATGTGGACTCCTTTGAGTCTCTGTAAATCATTAAGATTTGTAATAAAAAGATAAATTTGTAATTTTTATATGAATTTAAATAATATAAATGTCTATTACATTAACATGAAAATTTAAATATATTTTATTTCGTCTCATTTTATCATTGCAAACATACATTCAACAGGTACTTATTCCGTTTATCCCCACCTTATCCCTACTTTATCCCTCCAGTCAAATTAATAAAGTCAGGGGAAATGATTCGTGTAGTTTTGTAAATTATTACAGCGGTATCTAGATGAACATACTAAAAGTCCTCAAGGGTTGGGGGCTGTGCTGAGGGTGTGTGTGTGGGGGGGGGTTTTGAAGGTACCTTTTTTCAGGTTTTTCTCATATCGCCAATATATGTAAGTTGTTTCTTTTTTTATTTCCCTTGATTGCCCATATTCGGCTTAATTTGACTGTACTATAAACAAGTCAACGATTTTGAAGAATTTTTATATGAAAATAGCTCTAAATCTAAGAAAAGACAAAGCAGCAGACAAAACCTAGTACAGTAACTAATTCTCATATTCAAATATTAAAATCTATTATATTGAATGTGGTGCATCGTCGAAACACAGAATATAAAAGACTCAATTACGGTTCTATTATATTGTATATGATATGCTACATTACATTATGCATAATTTGCATGTACAGACATTCTTGCTGACCGTTTCAATCTAGAAATAACTTCGCGTGGTGAGAATATTTTATCTACAAGACAGTTTTAAGGCTTATCCTTCCAAAAAATTAAATTTTTGCTACATTTTGTAACAGTATTATTCATTATATATACGCCTTTTCTTCAGCGAAAAAAATATATGTTTATCTACAAGATATGAGGAATGATTTGTTGGGATTAAAATTTTTATTTTATTGAAATTGATTCAGGAAAAAAATTCTAAACTCACCCCTTTTATTTTCAGTTATAACAATCTCACTTCTACAATATTTATCAAAAGATTATGAAATTTTGTACACTTATGAAGATAACAATGTAGCATGATTTGTTGAAAGCG
This sequence comes from Synanthedon andrenaeformis, assembly GCA_936446665.2. NCBI lineage: Eukaryota > Metazoa > Arthropoda > Insecta > Lepidoptera > Sesiidae > Synanthedon > Synanthedon andrenaeformis. The sequence continues at coordinate 9,822,598 of OW387783.2, read as the reverse complement.
CTTTTTGAAAATTCGTAAAATTGAATTTTATATATTTTTATCAAAAATATTTCCCCACTTACACAGCGCTAGCCCGTTCTCGTCCATAAAATCAGTGCGGGGCGAGTCGTGATGCTAGACGGACCTGTGCCGCGTTGCGCTTCATCAAATTATTAATTTTTACGTAATAAACAAAGAATAAACATTTTAGTGGCAGAACAGACAGTGTATATAATACTTTAATAGGTTTTCTTTTTTGTCTTTTTAATTAAATCTTTAAAAAACTAAATATAAATTATGTTGTAATATAATATTCAATTTATTAATAATCTGAAATATTCAATTTGAATATTCAATTAATAATTCATCTGTATATATACTTGTTATCTAAATTTAATAAAGATAGGAAGTAAGCAAAGGAGGCAAAAGCGTAATAAGATATCAAAAATAAACCAAACGAGGAAGGAAAGTTTTCATGAATTTTAATTAATTAAATTAATTAATATTAATAATTATTAATTATTAATTAATACATATAAATTAATAAGCCTAATAAATAAATAATAAAGCCACTATAATGCCGGATTCCCACTCACGTATCTAGTGACTCATCGAATTGTTCTCCTAGAAGGAGCGGTGGGGGGTTTCCCTATTGTAGGTGGTCGCGTAGGGGACGCCCCCGTGACCTCCAGAAAAATCCGATATCCTCGGTACACCGTTCTGGTAAAAAGTTGGTGAGCGGTTCTCGGAAACTATGAGGGATAGAAGGGTGGCGTTTGCAGAAGGTCATAGAGGGTGATCGGTAGTCACCAAGGAAAGTGTCATCCGGTCTACCGGGGCACCAAAAAAAAGCCCCCTCCCTGGACCCCTCCGACCATAACTCGGAAACGGCGCGTCACAGCCGTGTCGTGTTTGGGCTCATCGGGAACGTCTCGACGAGATAAAAAATTTGACGCCCCCCTCGGACCCCCCCGACCGTAACTCGGAAACGGCGCGTCACAGCCGTGTCGTGTTTGGGCTCATCGGGGACGTCTCGACGAGATAAAAAATTTGACACCCCCTCGGACCCCCCGACCGTAACTCGGAAACGGCGCGTCACAGCCGGGTCGTGTTTGGGTTCATCGGGGACGTCTCGACGAGATAAAAAATTTGACGCCCCCCTCGGACCCCCCCCCGGCCGATACTCGGAAACGGCGCGTCACAGCCGGATCGTATTTGGGCTCATCGGGGACGTTTCGACGAGATAAAAAATTTGACGTAACCATGGTCAACGGTTACAAATAGACCCCCCATGTTAGGTATCATTTGAAAGGATGAGGGTAATCTATCAACACCATCCTCCCAGCCCCCCTCCGCTCCCCCCTTACTCCCCCCCTTTTTTAAAATTACACAATTAATAATAATAAGACCCAAAACCAAACCAAAACAATTAGACATGGCAAAAGACAAGACAAAATGAAAACGTGAATAAATTTTCTACAAGCATTTGTTTTTTTTTTTTTTAATTCTATTGACATGAATTTTAAAAATTATAAAAAAGGGCTTTTGATAGCTTTTAGAAAAATCAAGCGCTGAATCAAAAATATGGAGAAAATAATAAATGTTAAGTGTGCCTTTTACAGTTCAATATACCCTAAAAAGCCCCACAGAGTTTCCATTTAATCCACTCAGCCGCTTTTTTGTCCCACTCGATAGATTTTTTGAAAAAATTGAAGAAGCAAGATTCTCGCTCTAAAAAGTTCGTAATCTTTATCAAAATGAAAAAAAAAAACACTTTTTGTCTCAATTTATTGTCACTTCACTCACTTGGTGAATTTGAAAAAAAATATCAAAATTAAAAAAAAAATTATTACCGCCGGCATTAGCGTTACCCAAACAAAACGTACCACGCGAAGTTTGCACGGTTGGTGCAAAAACTCAATTGTTTTTACTGAAAATTAAAAAATTTGTTAGTTTTGATAAAAACTTTTGTTTGGCTCTTTTACCATATATTTTATATTCGTATAAAGAAATATACATACATCTATACATATAAATAAAATTGGAGTGTCTGTTTGTAATATTGAAATAACCGTTTTTTACTACATGAATATGAATATATATACGTACATACACCATATATGAGTACATACACCAAAATAAACCAACCACATAACCAAACCAAATTTTTGTCTGTCTGGGTGTCTGTTTGTTCCGGCTAATCTCTGAAATGGCTGGACCGATTTTGACGGGACTTTTATTGGCAGGTAGCTGATTTAATAACGAGTAACTTAGGCTACGTTTATTTTAGAAAAAATCCAAAATAACATCCAAAATAACATTTTTTACAATTTTTGTCTGTCTGTCTGTTTGTTTGTTCCGGCTAATCTCTGAAATGGCTAGACCGATTTTGAAGGGACTTTTATTGACAGGTAGTTGATGTAATAAGGAGTAACTTAGGCTACGTTTATTTTAGAAAAAATACACCCCGGGCCAAGCCGGGAGCGCGCCGCTATACACTCTAAAAACATAACCCTCGTTGTGGCGCAGACGGGTAAAAAATTTTACTAGGTAACATAATTTACTACCTAAATAACAAAACACGCTTCATTGTTACTGAATTATCCCTCTACATTGTAAATAATTATAAATTTGTAGTATGTATTTGCAGTAAAGTAGGCTCAGTCGACTATGTCGTGCCTTTGTCGTCTAGTCTCCATACTACTCTTTGCCATCTCTGTGCGGTCGATCTCTTGTAGAGGGTGGCGCGGGGAAATTAGCCTAATAATTCAAGGCCAAATCGGCGTTATACACCTTAATCAAGCGTAATAGGAATAATTAAATATGTGTATATATTTATATAATCTGTCTGTATATATTTATATATATTTGAATGCATATTTGAATGTAAAAAAACATGATGAAATTTTGCATACACGTGATCAGGGATACAGAAAAGGACATAGGATACCTTTTATCCATTGTTCCCGAAGGATTACATAAAACTTAAAATAAAAAATTCAATGCTTGACAAAAATGTTTGAGCGATAATAATTGAATAATGTTGAATAGTACCTATAAAAATACCCATTATTATCTAATTATATAATTTTAGAATAATTTTGGGTTAAAAAAGATGTAAAAAGATGTGACCCAAATGACCTAAATACCTACTTGATACAACAAGAGCAGCGACTTAGTAAAAAAACCCAATTGTTAATAATTAATCAAATAATGTTAAGGTTCACTAGGTTGTTCACATGGTAAAGAAAAAATCGTTTTATCTAAACCTACTGATATCAAAAAGAGAGAAGATTTGTACAGTAGTACCCAACTCATGTACCCGTACAAAAGACGAATTTTTAAAGCGTGGGAAATCGACCAATCCACACACTTCGCGGCTTTTTCCAGTACCGATATTGGTCGCCACCTGCCGCCATGTTAGCATGCGCCGCTTGACATCTTAACTTCGTGCGAGTGCGACAGCACTAACAGTTGCATTGTATTATGAACCTTATAGATATTGTATCTAAGGTTAATTGTAAGTTTTAAGTTTTTCTTCGTTAATCGTCGGAGCCCACTTTCTTTTCTGCGTGAACGAAGATTCACGACGCGCTTAATCAAGTTACTGTATTTTGTAGTGAATAAACTCAAAAACTATTAGACCTATTTTAGTTCACCTATAGAAAGCTACATTATCAGCAAATAACATAGGCTGTAGCTAGTTTTTAATTAATTAAAACGTAGCAAAATTTAGAACTGTAGATATACTCCTCTTCAATAGCACAGCACTTTAGTGTTATACGCATTATAAAATTGGGATGTGTATTTTCCTTTGACCTTGGAAACCAATCGAATATAGATCAATCAAACGCTAACTAAAATAGATTGAGATTACGAGTAAATCGTATGTTTAGTTGTGGATTTAATAACATTACAATTTCGTTTAAGGTTTCCGTGGAAATTGGAAGTTTCCAGAAATTTTTTGAGATTAGCGTGCACAGAGAAACAAACAAAAATTCTAAAAACTACTTTTTTGACCTCAGTAACATAAAAGTACAACGTCTACAAATGGTTTTTTTTATAATTTATTATATTTTTATTTTATTACATGTAGAGTTGTAAAATAATAGTACATTTATTACATACGAGACTTTCTATCTACTCGTATGTATCGAGTAGATAGATTGATCCATTTAAATATGAGTGTATTTATTTCTCTACTATAAATTTACAGATATTGTTGAGTCAGCAAATAGTTATTCTAAAATTCACTTATTGTCTATCTCAAAGTTTGCATATATGTATTTAAATGTGTTTAAGTTTATCTTCAATTACTCACGGAGCGATAACGATTAAACTGTCAAGAAACTTGATGAATATATGGCCAGACATATGAATTGAATTTGATGTTGAGAGATGATTTCCAATTGTAACTTAATAACTTCAATACAATTAAATGAAAAGGTCACTTATTGAGAAAAAGTTTGTCCTTAAATTGTTATCGTCTTAAATCAATGACCATAAATTTCAAATTCGCAACTTTTCCCTAAACTTGTACTTGCACATTATCTGCTCAAAGGATTTTGTTCAGATTTAGGATACGACTCACGACCCTGCAGTTTCCGGTTAAACTTCCGGAAAGCTGCTAAAGTGTTTATGTCATTTCCGCTTTATATAAAGCTTGAAGGATTTAATACGTTTTGTCGCCGGAATGTAATTTAATGGTTTAGAAATAAATCTCTCACTTTCACTCATTCTGGCAATGGAGAGGTATGGTGGATTATATTTAACCAATATCCTCTCCCACATAGAGAAGAAAATTCAAACAATGGTATTTGTTATATTATATATTCAAACTGTGAACGAATTTTCAAGAGATTCCAATCATCACAACCTTAGAAAATGAAGCTTATACGTAAATTGATTTAAAAGTCTGTGAGAGCTCGCAAAGAATAACCTATACGAGAAATGAATAAAGGTAAATTGAAGTCTAAGGACCAGTGCAGACGACGGACTATTTTGTCAGCCTGACAGCCTGCTCTTAAATAAATATTTCTGAGAATTCAACATAGCAAAAATTTGATCCACGAATTGCTAGTGAAGAACACTGAATAATTCCATTTCTTGTCGGGCAGAATTTTATACCTTATCTGCGTCAGCGAGTATAAACCAGGTTATATCACAACTAGCTGTTGCACGCGACTTTGTCCGCGTAACTTTATAAAATATAGCCCATGTTAGTCGCTAATAATGTACCTAGCTATCTATATTTTCAAAATCGTTGCAGTAGTTTTTGAGTTTATTCATTAAAAAATACAAATCTTCTCTCTTTATAATATTAGTATAGAAGTATAAGATTATGATGGACTGATCTGCTCGAACAGAGTATATTCGTTATGGCATGTAATTCTATATAACTGTGAAGTTATATTATACATTACACATTCATGCAAAGTTTTTTTCGAGGACAAAAAGTCTGCCATTGGCAAGACCTCCTTTGCATATGAAGAAGGTTTTAATGACAAAATGTAAAAAAAAATTCGAAGTTTATTTACTTATTGTCATGTATTTACTTTCATAACTCGTTATTTAGCAAATTTGCTCAATGCTAATTAAAGGCCGACAAAAGGGTTCTTTGTTGGGTTCACTCCACTTTGAACTCGCCTTCTGATTCACTATCCAAACAATTCCCGTTCCACTTAAATACTTATTGCTAAGATTTCTTTGTAATTCAATATTTTAATAGATATTTCAAACTTTATAAATGTACAAGAGATTTCGCTTGGTTATTTTTGGCTAGTAATAGTCAGTTAACATGGTAACAAGCGGCAGTTAAAGAACCCAAGCTAAGTCGAACGGAAACTGGTGAGGACGTGAACTATATTTGTTTGAAGTGGACTTGAAATATAGTCCTGCTATATTTGTTAGAAAATGTTAGATTTATCAGCGAATTTACTCAATAAAGAAGCGAGGCTCAATAATGCTCTATCGTAATAAAGTAGCGAAGCTCAATTATAAAATTTAAAAGTTTCGAATGGAAACTTAAATTTAAACCATATTCAAACTGTAATTTTTTAAGATCTTATTTAAAATTTGAAAAATTCAGGGAAGTATTGTTAAATAATTGTTTTTTTTTACATAATTAATTAGCGCAAAACATTAGATATGTATATTTTTCAGGGTAAAAAAATTCTATGGTAACCCACAGAATCTAGGATAAGCTTTATTTAATTTCGTTCTACGATTCATGCCTGACTTCGCATTCATTACATTACTAGAGATTTAGATTTCATTTAATATTTCCGTTGGTTCAAAAGGAAAACATTTTATAAATACCTTTATACTTAACCGCGGTCACTACAAGCTCTCGTAAATTAAAGTGAACGTACAATTACCCACGTTAAACATCAAGATTTTCCCTCGAGTGTTTCTCTAGAATTTAGCAAATCCTGCTAATATTATAAATGCGAAAATTTGTGAAGAAGTATGGATGTTTGTTACTCTTTTACGCAAAAACGGCTTAACGGATTTGGATGAAATTTGGCACACAGATAGTTTATTATCTGGATTAACATATAGAATAAAGTTCCCGAGGGATCGTCTAAAAATGTAAAAAAAATGGGCGCCACTATTGTCGCAGGTAAAAAGATGTCAGACGTTGTAATACTCATATATTTTTTCAGGTGTATTTTTTATTTTTCAACGCGGACGCAACTACACTATACACCAACTAGTATTATAATAAAATTTTGTTCAAACATAAAACCATACAACTTTTACATATACGAGTAAAACAGCAGTCTTGTCAAAAGTATTCCCGCTTTGCAAGAATATAAAAAAAGACGTAGACGAAGTGGAAACACAAAGAGTTGTGAATAATTAAGACATGTTTATATGGCGTCACTTGGCAGCCGAACTTTTTGGACAAAGGGTTCGGAACTTCTCGTCTGAATAGCCAGGAAATACTTTAATGAAACCAAGGTCGTCTGTTGCACTCTTAACAACTGAGTACCTCTTAATGGAGTTTGTGTCTCACGACAATTTAATTGACATCGTCACCCGAAACCATTTGGATCTTGAATTAAAAAAAAAAAATGCGTGTATTTAAGAAAATGGCGCAAAAATTGGTTGATAATGCAGTTTTAACCGTGTGCATTGACTAAGTTGCTTAATAAGAAAAAAGTAGGTTTAAAATAAAAAAAAATATGAAATACGATATTTTCGCTCGATCCACCTATCCCTACTAAGATATCCCCACTGGTATGGATGTGAAATTTTTTTGCACTTATCCCTAGAAATAGTTTTTAGATATGTATTTCGTAATGAAAGTAAATTGTACATTAAACAATGAAGAATCCTCTCATAGCAAACAAAGTCGCAGGAAAGTTATAGATTTGCATAATAATTTAAAATGTAAAATTATGTTACTTTATTTCATTAGTGTTAAATTAGAATCATCTCGTTTAGAATTCAGGCGACATGTGAGTGACATTTTCTGAGAAGGATTCGTTTCCATGAGCGATTCTAAATTTACACTTTTTTAATTACGCGACACATAAAAAAAGTTTATGAAACTATATGAATCACGTATAAAATGCTATAAATAATATAAAATTAAAAAAAAAAACAAATGAACTTTTTTTCCGACTGTTTGTTATTTTTAAACAAATCGCCCATACAATCCAGCCATCTTATATCCACATTTAAAGGAATATTAATTAATTATATATCTATCTGTACATATTATATGTATAATAATCATAACGTCTTTCTGCGCCTCTATTTGTCTCTCAGCTAACTTTTTATAAACCACCCAACGGATTTTGATACGGTTTTCACTAATGAAAAGAGCGATAAACGAGGAATATTTGTGTATATATTATCAGAAAAAATTTTCATTGGGATTTTTTTTTCAGTATTGTTCAGCCCTATCAAGGTTGGTAACTCGTTTGCAACTCATATGTTGCTTGTGTTAATAGATGACCTTAACCACATGCCATCAAGTGGACCGTCAGCCTGCTTGTCGAAAAAATATACATCATTACTGGTTATTCTACGAAAAAACTGTAATGATAATATGACACTAGTTAAATGACAGCCAGATGTCAGAAATATAATACTTTCTGAGAAAGATTAGTTTTCAAGAACGAATAAACTTTTTACAATTCCAAACTACGAAAATATCTTTGAAATCATATTATTAAAATATAATTTTCATTTACAAAAAAAAAATTAGGTTCGCTGATTCAGATTCAGAATTTATTGAAAAAATAAAATGTATGTCGAAATTTTATTTTACCAATGAAATATCATTGATATGAAAGTTTGACATGGATATTTCAAAGGCTAAACTAATTGTTATTTTATTTGAAAATGTATTTCTTTTGTACACTTAATATGTCTGCTTGTTAATAAATAAAATTCATTTGATGTCTGTACTGATTTGTCATCTGTACTTAATGTGGGTCAAATAAGTTTTCTTTTACAAATATCTTTGGTTTGTCTTTATATTTTGTTCTTCATAATTAATTATTCAATGTACTAGGTACATACAACAGCAAAGTTTTATTAGGACAAGGGGCTATAATATACGAATAGAAATATATTAGAAAAAAAGGGGTAAACTTTTCCCAATCTATTTCTACTCTTTTGACTATTTGACTAATTGTATCCCATCAATTGTAATTATTACGAAGCCTTGCGTATAAACTCTATAAGCAATTTTTGGATTTCTATCTATTCACTTAAGCAAGGGTTTTTGTGTAAACAAATCTAAAACCTCAAAATATGGATTTTCACTTTTATAGCTACATCGCAATGTTAAAATACAAAAACTTATAAATTTTAACTGTTTATTTGTTAGAAAAATATACTTTTGGGTATAACGTTTAAACGATAATAGTAAGTTTAATGTGAATTTTTTGTTAATTTTTCACGTAAGTATCTTTGTTTACATAAAATCTCTTACCCAAATGAATAGAGTAGGTATAAAAATACTTTGAAATATTGGATGTTGAAATAAATTTAAAATGTGAAGCTTTATAACTCACAGATGCGCTAGTTCGTGTGCTATGACAAAAGCGCTGGTAAGTCCCTCGTCTCTGTCGACGGCTGCAGACCGAGTTTTAGAGCACACACCTCCCACAGACGCGAATCCCGAAGGTCCGCCGAGATGTGACCGCGTCAACCACACGGTCGCATCCCATCCACTTTTCTCTGAAATCATTGTGTTTGCTTAAAAACCACGTCCGCGTTTCCCGATTATTACGAGTGACTTTCCCACTGCTAAAAGGTATTTTATTTTAGTTTAAATTAATAAGACTTAATTTATAAACATTAAAAAAACAAATATATAAAATTCTCGTGTCGCGGTGTTTGTTGCCAAATTCCTCCGAAACGGCTGGACCGATTTTGATGAAATTTTGTGTGCTTATCGGGTAGGTCTGAGAATCGGCCAACATCTATTTTCCATACCCCTAAATGTTAAGGGTGGTCCACCCCAAAAATTTTTTTTGGCAAAACAACGTTTGCCGGTAGTATATTATAATATAATAGGTAATATTTTAAAAAAAATCTGATTGTGCTCGTCTGATTTTTTTCAAGTTGCTGTTTTCACTGTTATTTAGAAACTGAGTATAATATTACTAAATAAATTTATAAAATACTAGAGAACCGTCACAGGCTTCACATGGGTGTCCAATTTTTCAATTTTTTACAATGTTTCTCTTCATAATAACCTTCCTCGGACTTCAATGAATACTAAAAAAAGGCTGAATTTGGTCCATCCGTGTCGAGTTTTGCGCTTAGCAACACATTTAGCGAATCATTTTTATTTATTATACTATATACACAGATAAACTAAAAGTCTAAGTTATACAATCAAGAGTTAAAACAAATGTTTTTCACAGTTTTAGTATATTAATATATTTAATGTAAGTTATAATTTATAACCTGTGAAAAGCCAGTCCAGCAAGTAAATAATCAAATAATTTAAAACAGCATTACATAAAACATGTTTTTTTATAGCTATGAACAAATTAAATTTGTTATACCTATGACATATTATTTATTAATTAGAGATAACAGTTATATTTATAACAAGGAAATATTCAGTGTACAATACTGAATCGCAGGATCCAAAAATAATATTTTTTTTACTAAAAACTTACTTTTTACATAACTTCTTATTGTAATCATATAATAAAGAATTTGTTACCTGGAGGTATCCTCATTAGATGTCTATAATTCCATTTATTTGCAGCCTCTAATGATTTCTTAACATTCCCATATTTAATAACTGTATCCTTTTCTTCGTGAAGAAACAGTTTGTTGATCACAAGGGTCATATTCGAGCCAAGCGATGGATCGTTGAAGATGGCACTGACCTTAAACGTTACATAAAGATAGAGAGTAGCTAATAATAACACACTGCACTTGAAATGTATCTTGAATTATAACATTTTAGGTACGTACTGGCTATTACGTGTTTATACTGTACCGGTACTTACTATATTCATTAAGGCTAGTATGTAATGTTTGACTCGCTCCCGACCGTGGAACCTCAGCATTGTGTGATCCGCCACTATAGCCATTTCCAGCCAGAGACTCTTCACGCCTGGAACATTGTTTACGAAGCAATATACCGACATTCCAATTATATAACATCTCTGAGATAACACAAGTTTATTGACTCGCACACACCTGAAACCGGTCTGGTAATTGGCAACGCGTCGTGATAGTATTGAACGTCGGGACGCTCGTGTCGTGTCCGCACGTGCGGCATCTGGACCGGGTCGTCATCGTCATCTAACTCAAGTTCAAGGTCGGCGACCGTGTCCCCTGTGAGGTTATATGCCGTCATCTCCGGCAGTAACACTTCGCGCCGACGCAAAACATGCTCACCGGCCGGCTTTCTAGTCGGTTGCAGAATAAATTCCTCCTTGCCGACCTGAACCAAGCCGTACAATTGTCCCTCGCAATCTGTCACTGTTGCCGTAGATTCTTCTTCGTAGAGCACGCGTCCCTTGTAAAACTGACATTGGTCATAGAAGGGTGACCGTATTGCTTGGTTCTCTTGGAGATGTAGATGCCAGCCGTGTAGATGCAGATGATGTATTGCGGTTTCTGTGGCGTGCCGTCTAGAGCGCGTGCGTTGAATTCGCGGATTGAGCAAGAGTGGTTGGACCGGTGGTTTCCAAGCGCCCGCGAGCTCCGTGATAAGCATGGCCGTCCACAACAGACGGGCCATCGTCCGCGCGCAGCCGCAGGCTTCGCTTCTCTGCCGGCCGACTGTGCGCTTACGCATCTACTACACGCACATGGCGGTGGCGACCGTCTCGTCACTCGGAAGGTAAACGACTCCGCAGTTTATAGATTGCATGGGCTTCGCCCGCGTCATTAATAAACAAAGGGCGAGCTTCTGTTTTTGTTTTGTAATCGCCTAACGCTGTAATTTATGCATCGCGCGCTCTACTCGTGTATACATCTAAATCAAGATTACTCGGTAAACCAACATAATATGTACGTATAATCAACTAGCTTACCCGGCGAAATTCGTACCGCATCAAAAAGTTGCTCCATACAAAATGTATGTAAAATTTAATGTACTTCATAATTTTTGGTCGTGAATATTTTCGTTGTTTTAATAGTTATTCTGCTATTGTTGAGGAGAGAAATTCAACAAATCAAAGAACATGAATTCGGTGTAACTAACACAATTGTTTTAATTATTGTTTATAAATTATTATATAACATTACATATAATACAATTGTAAACGAGCCGTGTCTGTACATTAATATTAAAAAAAATTAGTTTGTATATTTAGGTTATATATTGTATTGTTATTGAGGTAAAAAAAGTTTTTAGAATTTTTATCTGTTTGTCTGTTTATGCACGCTAATCTCAGAAACGACTGAATCGGTTTGAATGCGTTTTCACCTTTATATTGTAGCAAGCTTCTAGTAACATTTAGTGTATGTTTTATTCCAATCGGTTTACAAACTAAAAAGTTATTAACTGAAATAATACGTGCTACTCTAGAAACGCTATTATTCCGGTCGAATAGATGTTTTTCTGAATACAACAGCTAGTTAAACATTTACATATAGATACATACATATGTATACGCACCGGAACGAAAGGTTAAATCATAACAAGGTTCTCGTAATAAGCTCGTGTTACCATTCTTGAAAATAAAAGGTTTTTGTGGTAAAAAAATAAAAGGCACGAAAACATGTAAACACATATGTTGATGACAGACGCCTGTAGGCTTATATATAAGCATGTAATGTATAAGTAAATGTAAGCTACCTGTATGTATATGTAAATGTACCTGTTTCTGTTCTGTTGTTTACCGTCAATTCCGTTTTATTATTTTTTATTGTTATTTTTATTTATAAATAAATGAGGGTGGACCGAGATTGCGGGCGGCAAATCGTTTTAACTTTTTGAGTGAGTTACCCACGTGCTGCCACACAAAAAACATATGCATCGAAACCCGAGCCGCTCGCATCTCGGACATCGGCTAACTAAATTTTAAAGTCTTTTTCTTTCGCAAACCGCGGCCACACAATCGTGTCAACAACAAAAGTGGTTCTTCGAGCCGAATCTGCGAAAGAAGAAACAAAACCTGTGCCGCAGGGATGTCTTTGTTCCGAACACCCCGCTCGGTTTCGACCCGCAGTCAGCACAGACGGGAACAGCTGGCGCATGATGAGATCATGCACGATGTGAAATCAGATACTCCAGCAGAAGAAAAAGTGCAAGCAACGAGAGGATTAAAAGAGGATGCGGGTAGTGAAAAAGCCAGCACGCACGCGTCTTCCACTGCTGCACGCCAGTTGCAGCTGGAGTATGAAGCTGCTCAAGCTAAAGCAAAAATCAATTTAGATATGGCAGAAATAAAAGCGCGCGTAGAAACGGAGCTACTTGATATGAAGCTAGCTGCTGAAAAAGCTAAACTTGGTTCGCTTAATTCTAGATCTAGAAAGTCATCTGTATCCTGCACAAGTAAAGTTGTTAACTGGTTGGAAAAGTCAGTTGCCGCACCCGGCTCTTCACTGAACAATTGTGATAATAAATTAGTGAGTGGCAACGGCGGAGGTGACCATCATCACCACCGCACCATTGATAACGGCAACAGCACGCGAAACAGCCCCAGCAGTCTTGAACTTGCCCAAGAGCATAAGCAGATGACACCTGAGCCGCAAAGCGATATTCAATTATTAGCAAGCACCCTCCGTGACGTCGTAGCCCAATTATCGACGTCAAAAACGCACAATCAAGAATTATTAACTAGATTAGCCACATCTAAAGACCTTCCATTATTTTTTGGGGATCCGATGGAGTGGTTGCAATTTAAGGAAGCATTTAGTGAATCAACACGCCTTTGTAATTACAGCGACACAGAGAACATGTGGCGATTACGCAAATGCTTACGAGGTGAAGCAAGAGAAGCGACATCTTCTTTACTTATCAGTGCCACTTCACCTAGTGATGTCATGAGTACCCTGGAACTAAGATTCGGAAGACCCGAAAATATTATGCGAAAAATATCGTTACAACTGAGGAAGCTGCAGCCGCTGCCACAAGCGTATCACGGCGAGATAGTAAATTTTTCGATTAAAATAAAAAACTGTGTCGCTGCTGTCCGTGCTATAAATCAAAATGATTATTTAAGAAGCCCCGAACTTGTGAGTACAACGGTGACTAAGTTACCGACGGCATTGATCACCAAGTGGGCAGATTACATACATGAGAAGCGCAGCGATGACGTCACACCTAGATTTGAGCTATTGTCTAATTTCCTATACGAGGAAGCTACTAAAATCGCCAACTCGGGAGTGAGCTACGTGCAAAACACTGGCGAAGTTAAGAAAAAATACGATCACTACAAAAGTAATCAACAGAGTCAGTCAGTGTTATTGTGTGAGAGTGTAAACAGCACCACCTCAAAATGTAAGTTCTGTCGCATAGAAAAACACGAGTTGATAAACTGCACGAAATTTAAACGCGCCCTGCGGAAAGACAGATGGAGATTTGCGCGTGTAAATAAGCTGTGTTACAAGTGCTTACAAGAACGTCACAAAGATATGACGATGTGTTCCGCCGACGAATGTGATGTCGAGGGATGTGGAGCTCCACATCACCGTCTCTTACACTGGACGAAGCCTACCAGTCGCCAGTATACACCCGAGCAACGACCGGATGAGACTGTGAATCATGTGACCGCGCAACAGTGTCCAAAAGTGTTGCTAAAAATAGTTCCGGTTACTATCCACGGACCTAAGGATAGCGTTCATACACACGCGCTGCTGGATGACGGTGCGACGGTCACCCTCATCGCGGCCGACATCGCTGATAAGGCCGGACTACACGGTAAAAACATTACGTTGCGCGCCCGCGGCGCATGGGACTCCGGTGAGTTAATTTGCAAAACAGAAATCGTTAATTTCGATATAAGTAATGCTAATGGTGTTCGATATAACTTAAGTGCTCGTAAAATGAAAGAACTGAATTTACCTATGCAATTGTGTTCTAATATAGATTTCAGTAGATATAATAATTTAAATAATCTTGAATTTTGTAAATGTGATACTGTACCTAAAATATTAATCGGCCAAGATAATTATAATTTGATTTCTCCTATTGTATGTATAAAAAACACAGGTGGACTGTACATCACTGAAACCCCACTAGGTTGGTGTGTGCACGGAGCCTTATGTCCGGTAAGTTACGTAAACAATGCACGCTTAGTTCCTTATCAGTGTTATCAGTCGAACGTAGCACGGGAGGAGGAGTGTACAAACAGCCCCTCTTCACCCGCGCCCGCGTCGCCTCGTCGGGACACAGCCGCCGCCAGTAGCTGCGCAGACGCCGTCGCCGCACACTCTGATGGCTACGAGAGCCATAGTGTTACAGGTAATCACGATAATAATAATGATTTACAATTGCAGGAAATTATACGTCGTTCATTTTTGCTTGATGCGATAGGTATATGTTCAAAGCCACGCCAAAATTTAGACGAATTGCGAGCAATTAATATTTTGAATAATACTTCACAATTAATTAACGGTAAATGGACCGTAGGTCTCCCTTGGAAGTATGATAATTTTAGCATGCCTAATTCTTATTCGAACGCATTGACTAGATTAAAATCGGTTGAAAAGAAGATGTTTGTTAACCCAGAGTATGCGACACGTTACCGTGAACGGGTGCAACATCTTTTTATAAATGATTATGCCCGGGAGTTAAGTGTTTCTGAGCTTAGTAAACAAAGCGGACATACATGGTATTTACCCCACTTTGGAGTAGATAATCCTAATAAAGGAAAATTGCGTTTGGTTTTTGATGCTGCCGCCAAATGCAACGGTTTTTCGTTAAATGACTATTTGCTTCAGGGACCCGATTTATTACAATCGCTTTTCGGAATTATGTTTAGATTTCGTGAGAATCGCATAGGCATAGTAGGTGATATAAAGGATATGTTTTTGAGAATAAAAATTCGCGATGAAGATCAACATGCTTTGCGTTTTTTATGGAGGGAACCTAGTAAGAAATCTATTAAGGAGTACTCTATGACCTCGTTGATTTTTGGCGCCAATTGCTCCCCCTTTATAGCACAATTTATAAACCAAAACAAAAATGCATCTCGTTTTGAGCAAGAGATGCCAGCGGCAGTTAATGCTATTCAGAACAATCAATATATGGATGATTATATCGATAGTTTTGAGGATACAAATTTAACGACTAAAATTATAAAAGATATAGCCTATATTAACCAACAGGGCGGGTTTGAAATGCGTAATTGGGTTAGTAATAAACCGTCTGTTTTAGTTGGTGTGCCAAAAGAAACCTTAAACGACAAGGCAATAAAGTTCAATATCGATAACCAGCCAGAGCGAACACTCGGGCTGCTTTGGTTTCCATCAGATGACACATTAGCATTGGATTTGTCTTTAAAACGCATTCCCGAAGATATTTTAAATTGTAAAAGAAAACCTACCAAGCGCGAAATGTTACGTATTATTATGTCTATATTGGATGTACATGGATTTTTAGCGCCATTTATAATAAATGCGAAAATTATAATGCGAGAAACTTGGAAGTTAAATTTAAAATGGGACGAACAAATAAATAATAAGTTAAACGATTCATTTAGGCTATGGTTATTGCAGTTACAAAATATTAAAAATATAAAAATACCACGCTGGTATTTTCGCACGAACGGAGACGGCATAGGTACTACGGGTGTGAGCGAGACATCACTAGAGTTGCATTTGTTTTGTGATGCATCGCCGAGCGCATACGCTGCCGTCGCATACTGGCGCAAGGAATGGACTGATGGTCTTGATGGACGCGTGACTGTGTCATTCATTGCGAGTAAGTGCAGGGTCGCCCCGCTAAAACCGGTTTCTATGCCGAGACTCGAACTACAGGGCGCCTTGTTAGCATGTCGATTATCAAATAGTATAAGAAAGGAACATCGTTTAAAACCTACCGCAATATACTATTGGACAGATTCTACAACAGTTTTACATTGGATTAAAAATCAGTATAGAAATTATAAAGTTTTTATTGCGAATAGACTCGGCGAAATCGACGAGTTAAGTAGTATTTCACAATGGCATTATGTCCCTACTGACTTAAATATAGCGGATGTCGCGACTAAAATAAATAACTACAAATTGTTTAGCGACTCAGAATGGTTCACCGGTCCGTCGTTCCTTCGTGAGCCACGCTGCAACTGGCCGCAACCACCTGAAATGAAAGAAAATATTAACGAAGAAATTTTAGAAAAGATTAATACTATAATTATAAATGATAATAACGACTTACCTGTACCCGATGCCGGTCGTTTCTCCAGTTGGTTGCGATTGTTGCGCGCAGCTGCCACGGTTTTATTATTTATTGAGAAGTGCAAAAAGCGAAAAATTAATTCAATTAATGATGAATTAATGAGCAGAGCCGAAACGTTATTGCTTCGTCACTCCCAGTCGCAGTCGTTTCAAGCTGAAATATCAGCCTTGAAACGAAATAAAGAAATAAAGGCAGATAGTCGGCTGCGTGCCCTGACACCTGTAGTAGATGAAAATGGCCTGCTAAGAGTGGAAGGGCGTATAGGTGCCGCTAAAGGTGTAGACACACTTACCAAGTGCCCCATCATATTAGATGGAAAAAATATTACATCACGGCTTATTGTGATGGACTATCACGTACGCGCCGCGCACTCCTGCAATGAGATGGTTATAAATGAATTACGGCAGAAATACTGGGTGATTAATTTAAGGCCCACAGTACGTACTGTCTCTTCGAGATGCCTCGTTTGTCGCTTTAGGAAAGCCACTCCAAAACCACCGCGCCTTGGTGACCTGCCTGCAGGTAGACTGACTCACCACCAGAGACCATTCACGGTGTGTGGATTGGACTTATTTGGACCAGTAGAGGTGTCAATCGGCAGAAGTAGGGCTCGCAGGTACGGAGTACTCTTCACCTGCATGACAGTGCGCTCTGTACATATCGAAGTTGTTTCATCGCTCACAGCCGATTCAATGATTATGGCATTGCGCCGAATGGCAGCGCGCAGAGGATGGCCACATACCATTTTTTCGGACAATGGCACAAATTTGAGAGGTGCCGCAAAAGAATTAAATAAAGCTTACAAGGAAGTAGATAAACAGCTGGTGCAGTCTCAGGCTCTCAATAAAGGCGTAAATTGGCATTTCATACCACCTGGCAGTCCCCACATGGGAGGAGCATGGGAGCGTCTTATTAGAAGGGTGAAGACTGCTCTGAAAGTTGTGCTCAAAGAACGAGCCCCTAAAGAAGAGGTTCTACTAACTCTGCTTGCCGAGGTAGAAAATATTGTAAACAGTAGGCCTTTGTCACACGTCTCGGTAGACCCCCATAGTCAGGAGGCTTTGACGCCTAACCATTTTCTGATAGGTTCTTCTTCCAATTTACCTGTACCCGGAGTTTTTGATGATAGCGATTTGTACCTACGAAAACAATGGCGTAACGCTCAACAATTGGCTAATCTATTTTGGTCTAGGTGGATGAAGGAGGTCCTGCCTACCCTGATTCCACGAAGCAAGTGGCGCAGGGAAGGAGTTCAGCTGAAAACAGGTGACCTAGTTATTATTGTTGACCCATCATCCCCACGGAATTTCTGGCCTAAGGGAGTAGTGCAGGCAGTCTATCCTGGAACGGACGGTCGGGTAAGAGTCCTAGATATAAGAACTAAGTCAGGTGTGATGAAGCGGCCCGCTTCACGGGTCGCTCTTTTGCTTAGTAATGAGTGTCGTGCCGACACTGGTGGGGAGGATGTTGATGACAGACGCCTGTAGGCTTATATATAAGCATGTAATGTATAAGTAAATGTAAGCTACCTGTATGTATATGTAAATGTACCTGTTTCTGTTCTGTTGTTTACCGTCAATTCCGTTTTATTATTTTTTATTGTTATTTTTATTTATAAATAAATGAGGGTGGACCGAGATTGCGGGCGGCAAATCGTTTTAACTTTTTGAGTGAGTTACCCACGTGCTGCCACACAAAAAACATATGCATCGAAACCCGAGCCGCTCGCATCTCGGACATCGGCTAACTAAATTTTAAAGTCTTTTTCTTTCGCAAACCGCGGCCACACAATCGTGTCAACAACAACATATAATATTATGTCACATCCACTGAGACTTTATTAAACACAAAAAAACACAAACAATTATTTCCCGTCCGCCTCAGCTGACCCTGCCTTGATATTTATTATTTTTATCTAACCTTTCTGTAGAAAATAATTTATATTTGGTGAATCTAGTGAAAATGTTTCAACTAACTAATACAAAATTATATAGTATGTTATACACGCTGTCGTTAGATTTTTGAAAACCTATTTTTCCAGGATAAAAAGTATTCTATATGTTAATCCAGGTAATAAGCTATCTGTATGCAAAAGTTCATCCAAATCCGATAAGCAGTTTCTGAGATTAGCGTACACAAATGTACAAACAAATAAAAAATTACTAATTTTTTTTCACTTTTGCAACATAAGTGCAACATGTACATACAAATTGTTTATTTGAAAAAATATTTAATGTACAGACACGACTCGTTTACGATTTTATACATGTATAGATTTCAAAATCATCGAATTTTACACGACTCATTATTTTGCAAACAAAACGCAGTGTATACACTAATGTCGTGTAACTGCTTAATTACACAATGTTGATTCATTATTAACATTATTAACACTATGTGTTTTATATGAATCACTGCAGATAACGTTCGTTAGCTTTGTATTGTTATGTATAATGCTATCGCTTCTAAAACAATCTCCGCTCCATCAATAAATCACACTAAGCTTACTACATTTTTGTTAGCACATAATTTTATTATTTAAATATATATTTTTATTTTTATTTTTATCTATATTTTTATTTATAATATTACAATATAAATTCGCTGATCGCTTTTTTCCGTTTCTCAACTTCTTCTAAACCACGCAACGGGTTTTTTGCGGTTTTCTCCATCAGTTAGATAATTTTTCACGGAATTTATATATGTATAATAAAACCAGCGAACTTGAATACAAAAGATGTTATTTCGATGAATAAAACCTAGCTAGGTTTTTTCCTGGGCGAAGTCGGCGAAGTCCTGGCGAATACTGGTTTACTGAACCAGTACTTACTGGTTAAGTACTATTTAGTCTATGCTAGTATATAATAAAACAACATGTATAATATTAATAACGTTAAGTAAAAGCTCAAATCTTTATGTGATGCGGATGCTAACAATTCAAAACTTATTTGATCAAGTAGGTGTGGGTATATTACATTCAATTTTTAGAACAATGACCTCTATTTAACTATGATAAAATTAGATTAAAAAAAAACATCATCATTGTAATATGTTCATTTTATTTTATTGAATAAGCCATTTCTACTACTTTCAGAAATGTAATTCACCTTTGTTGGTGGCTGTGGTACAATGTAAGGAAGAAACGTGCGACTGCCTTTTTGTCTTTCTTGAAAATTGATAGCACAAAAACCTTCTCCAAAGGGAAATACAAAATAACCTGTCACCTTCTTTATATAGAGGTTGTCAGATAGGCTGACGGTTCACTTGATGGTAGGTGACTACATTCGCCTATTAAAATAAGCAACGCCACAAGTGCTGCAAAAACGCTGCCAGGGATTAGAAAGGGATAAGGAAATGGGCTCTCTTGAAAAATCGTTTTAAAGTAATATTTACTTTCATGGTAATTGGTAATCGGTCAGTTCATGTTGCCGCTTTTTTGTGTTTAAGAAGTTGAAGTTAAATCTAAAAAAGTCTAACTAAAAAGTTGATAATGTAATTGTTACAATAATAATTAGGTATTCTTTTTTTTCATCTACATCTTTCTTTTTTTCGATAATATCTTTATATTCATGAAAATCTTGAACATCATTTTTAACAATATCATCACACTCGTCTTTATCATTTGCTACATTATTTTCACTCTTTACTAGAGTATTTCCTTCAATGGGCTCAGGAATTTTAGGTATATCCTTATATTCTGTTACATTGCGTGATTGCGAATTCTCATAATATAAAGTAAGTACAACAGCTTCGTCCTTAGGATTCCCTTTGCCTTCAAATATGTATTCCTTCAATCTATTTGATATGTATTTGCCAACATTATTGTACTCAAAGTATCCAGTTTCTTTGAAGCCCTCTAAAACAAAACCTTGTTGCGCCTGCATTCATCGACTAGAATTTGGCATTCACTTATTCTCACACTTAAATCCTTTATTGTTCCACTATTATTTTGGAAACTCTGTAAAGACATAATGTCACCTTTAAACACATACTCAAAGAATTTATTGAACAAACAGTATTACTCTAATCAAATGTAAGCATCGTTTGCATTGAAATTATGTGTTTGAAAACGTCGAGTAAAAAAAATTTAGACATCAAATAATCACATACACGCTAAAATTTGAGTGAATAAATTATATCGATATATAATATCCGATTATATTACATGAAACAAAAAAGAAGGTTCTTTTGAGTTAACGTTAAGAACGGTGTGTAATAACGATATTTATATTAAATCTGCGTCTTAATATTCTAACACATTTTCATATCCCTTCCAACTATTATTATTGCCGCAATTTATTATTGCAGCATCTGTGACGTTGCTGTGGGTTATAGGCGATGGTAGTAAGCTACCAACAAGTATCCCGTCAGCCTGAATGTTGACTAACATAAAATATGTTTTTATATCATATAAGTAGTTTCTATGTATTACAATCAACTGAACTGATCAATCTGTGTCTAAACATTAATAACATAAAGTCACTGTCCGCTTCTAATTGTTTCTCCGCTAACTTCTTTTAAACAATGCAACGGATTTCGATACGGTTTTCATTGATGGAAAGAATGATAAACGAGGAAGATTTGTGTATATAAATTACTAGGTAAGTGTTACTATAGTGCTTAATAAAAAATAATTTCTACTACCTGACTATTAGCAAGCGTTATTCAATATCCAACAATGTTCATCTTGAAATCGGATCTTTTTTCTCGTGTGCACAGTTCAGTGGCTTCCTCAAATTTGCGAACGGCATCAACTTCTCAGTATTTATAATTAATATTCGCAGATGACAACGTTAACTAATTCATGGTGGTACTCAGATCCCCTGTTTGAATGCTAATAAGTGAACATAATTGTCATTAAGATAATAATGTGTGTAATTTTTCCAAGTTTCGACCATCACAGTGTTGTATTTCCTTTTTTATATCAAAGAATTAATTTGTAACGTTTGTCACTGTAATGCTATTAAAGGCTTCTGTTAATTCATGAGCGAAAAAAATAGCATGTGTACGTACGAGTATGTGATGTGTATATATATATATTTAAACATAATTTCTACGTTTTATATTTTTTAACTTCTCATTTAAACCTAAGTAGAACTGTTAGGGCACTATACGATGTCTTCACCAGCTGCAAAATAAAAAGGATATTGAGTAGGTAATTAAGTTTCCATGCGCTACCTATGAATCTAATAAAAATTCAACAGACGGATCACCGTCGTAATATTGTCATCTTTAAAATACAGATGATCCTATTTAGCGGCAGATAAGTAAATACTTAACAGGTTTTAATACATTACAGTTGTATAGGATGAGAACGAGAGATCGTATAGGCCTCCGGCAGTAAGCACAATGGGTTTGCTGGCGCGAGCTATTACGAGCAGTAGCCTAGCTCTTACTCCAGGGATTGTGCTCAGGCCACACTCCCAACCCGAAAAGTATGCTGCTTGTCGAATATTTTCACTCTAAAATGGAATAAAATTAAAATACATTTTTATTCCTTGCAAATGTTCAACTAACTAAAGACAAGAAGAGTACGCCGGGCCGCCACAATTTTATTTCTCGACAAGTTTCTTTGGCTCGAGGCGAAGCTACGAATGCAAATTTTATACTGAAGCGACTTTGAAGTGTTTACGGACCACTGCACAAAACTAGATAGTTTTCAGAAAAAGCTGCAAAGTGAGTCCCTCAAAAAATAGTTTTTAACTTAAGAATATAATTACTGACCGTGAAAGGGGACTTATTTACTCAAATGGTAAATAATTTTTTATCAATTACATTCCTTATATATATGCGAATATAGAATCGTAAGTGGTTATTTTAAATTCTTGGTTGAATTCTCGAAAAATCTTTCAAGGTCTACAGAGTATTTGCGAACTCTTTGTTGTTGCTTGTTTTTTAATATAGATGACGATACATAAACGTAGTTTAGATTTATTATATCGTTATGAAAATTAAGTGTAAAAAAATTATTAAAAAATATGGCTACTTATGGTAGGTGGTTATCATTAGACTGTGATATTGTTAAATTTCTGGCCAGTGATATTTTTAAATATTTTTCTATAAAAGTATATCAATTATAGTATAATCGCATTTTTTTTTTCTTTTCGTGTAGATATTTTCCCATTTAAAATATGACATTAATATGAATAAAATATAATATAAACAATTGGGCAGAATAAAATTTTCCTTTTCCCATTTAGCTAGACGAGTAAAATGAAAAAAAAAGTGGAAAGGCTTTGTTCGGTTTTTAATTTCACTTACATCCCTTAGGGCTATAAATCGAGTTAACATCTCGCATTCAATTTAAATACGACATATTTTCAGAGCATGAATTATAAAAAAAATATTCCGCAATAGGTTCAAAAGATACTATAAAGTAATAATACTACTACTGATATTACAAATGAGAGAGTTTGTTTGTTATGATTTCATAATAACTAACCTTAACTCTCAACCATGAAATTTTGCATACACATTGTCAGGTGTATACACACTTTTCACCCAAAAAGTGCTGTATTCCAAAAATCAAGAGCAATAAAGGAATAAATTATTATTGCTCACATTTTCTTGTCTGGGGTTGTTTTTTTTTATTTTTCAACGCATAAGAAAAAGGGGCGCGAAGCCGCGGGCAAAAGTAATATTATGATATAAAGCAAATATCATCAAAGCTGTGGAAATATTAGTACCGTTAACTAATAATGCATATGAGTAGTTAAATAAAGAGAGTTTCCTTAGAAGTTATAAATATAACAACTTTGTTTATTGGAAACGATGTTTTTCATATTATTAAAAGTTTATCAACCTTACTGTGAAAATATTTAAAAGTACCTAACTCATATATTTTCTAGGGTTCAGGACTTTAGGTTCTAGCTCCATGCTGATTTTCGATAAAAATCTGATCTCTGGTTTGTTCATTTTCACTAAAAAAGATATATTTAAGACAAATCTGTTTTTACATCTATACTATACTAATAAAAGAGAGAAAGAGAGAAGATTAGTTTTTTTTGTTTGTAATTGAATAACCCAAAAACTAACTTTATTTTATTTTATTTTATTTAATCGAAATACCAACAGCACATCAAAATTAGCCAAGTCACACACATAAGTTATAAAAACACGTTTATATTTGTGTATCAATTACTGGTATATACAGCTACCAAATTTACTAGTAAAATTTAGAAAAAAAAATTATAATCAATATTACATATATCTACTTGAAACTTAAGCATTCAATTAATTATATAAAATTCAATTAATTATACAAGTCAAAGTAATATCTAACAATATAAAATCAATCCTATCAACAACAATCCAATCAGCAATATCAATTCGTCAGACCATAAATTCACACCGACATCATTATTATTTGAATAAAATATTGTCAAAATGAAAGCAATTAATCAATATTTTTAAACCTTGAGAGTTTCCTTTTAACTAGACCGATTTGAAAAATTCTTTCACTATAGAAAGCTACATTATCAGCAAGTAACATAGTAACATTTATAAAGTTACGCGGACGAAGTCGTGTGCAACAGCTAGTTTGTATTATAGAATTGTGAATTATATGAGTTTGTGACGCTCTCTCTTATATGAGCGTCATTTTGTGACGCTCTGTTGCTAAGAATTACAGTAAACCTCTGGCATGATGAAATGTATAATAGGAATCTTATATATTTATCAATTAATATAATCTGTATGCATATACGTAAATAATCCAAGAAAATCATTAAATTTTTCGTTCAAATATAAATTACTAAAATGTATTCTCTATTTTGCAAAAAGTACCTACTGTTACCGAGGGACGCGTACGAAATAGCGGGAAAAATGTAGTTACTTAATACATTTAAAGTACGTGAATCGTGAATCGTGAAATTAGATATTGTTTAATTGAAAATTCAAATAATAAAACAGATTACACACATATTTCTAAGTAAACATTCCTTCCTAATAAAGGCGTGCGGTTATTTGGCGCTAAGCGAAATGCGATTCCGCAAATGGTTCGTATGTCTACAAGCTCGTGTTGGTAATGCGAAGCTACTCGTACTGCCGATGCCGCTGCGGAAATCGGGAATTTATTTTTGTCGTATTTTATACGACGCGTCCGACACCCCTTTCGCAATAATAACTTCCACGATTGCGACATATGGGAGCGATCGATTTTCGCCACAATTTGTTATTCGAATTAGGTATTTCACTTAAAATTGCTGTCATAAATATCTCGTTACACATTTTATGGAGCGAACAGATGGTAGCGAAATGTAAATCCATGTTACATATTTGGCAAGTATTTGTTTTTTTGTTTGTTATATTTGTTAGTTTAAATAATGTGCTTTGTATCGTCACGTCAAACCTAATAAATACAAAAGTGTGTATGTTTGTTACTAAATCACGCAAAAACGGCTGAACGGATTTGGATTAGGAGGGGACAGAGAAATGGACCCTTTTTTTTACAAGAGGAATCCATCATGGATACCCACCGGCCTGGGGACAGACCGATGGGCTATGTCGGACTCCTGTCCCGAGATGGTATTGGGGAAGACCTACCGACTAAACCTCTTGGCGTCCTTCACGTCCGCTACAAGGTGAAGTTGCGAGGTCGGACGAACACTCTTCCGCAACTCCGCCGCGGGGGTCCGTAACCGGACATTGCTCATTGGGACGGCGCACCCGAACTGCCAAAGAGTGAAATGGACTCCGGCACCCTTTACTCATTTACCGAACTCATTCATGCCCGATTCGTGATTGTGCCTTGCCACAAACGCAGTGGTGCCCTGCTACTAGTTAGGGAACGTACCCATACTACATGACCCTTCAAGAGGGGGTCCTCAAAATACCACGCTTGGTCACAGGGGGGATCTTAGGTTTTTGTCACGTAGTCTGTTTTTACATAACTTTTTTCCTGATCATATATTTTTCACATGCAATTATTTATTACCAATTGTAAAAAATGGGTCACGTAATATGGGTACGTTCCCGTAGCACTAAATTTTGAAAAAAAAAAAAATACGGAAAATTTACTAAACTTTGAAAGTTTTTAAATTGAGACTTATTACCTTTTTATTTGACCTGGTAAGTATCTTTTTTAAACAAAAAGTATATATATACAGTTTAATACAATATAAGGACTCCCATAAATTAAACAGGGCCCATGGCTTCTCGTAATCAATAGTGAGATGTAATACCTATATCAAAAGTTACACAAAGGCTAACCTGAATCTTGATTTCCTCACACCAACGACAAAATATGAAGAGTTCAAACATATTATATCCTAAATAGAGGAGACTCATTAGGAACTTCGTAACACTGACGGCTACCGTCTGCAAGTAATAAATGTTATTACATCACACGAGCGCAATATACGGAAATTAATTAAATTATAAACATGTGTATACTCGCCGCTGTTACTTGATATCCAGCGAAACATATGAGGATACTGCTGGCTGCTAACTGACCCAACATCGGTGCGCTTAATGTCTTCCGCAATTCTATCGTGCGACTGGAATTCAACCAAATAATAAAATTATTTACCCACTACTAAATTAATTTATTGTATTAATTTAATTTATCGGGTACAGAATTAAAAACTTTCATTACGCCCAGAAATATTAATCCACCACAACTATAGTCCATGGAAATCGTATTAAACAAGAGGTGCTGCCATCAAATCAGGTATTTTTGATTTTATATGTTGGTAGTGATTAAATTGTAATGACAAATCCAAGTTTTCCACCTCGAAAGTCTTTCGGGTCATTGTTAAATTCATTAAAATTGAGGTTTTTTTTTTTAGTTTTTGTCTATTTTTACTACCAAGGACCTGTGTTACGGCAAAAGTCAATATGCAGACTTTTTAATTAGATTAAATTTGCAATTGAATGACAATAATTTAGTCTTGCTAGGCCAAATAGTTTTAAAGATACGGCTATTCAAAGCTTTAAAAAATTTCAAAAAAAAATGAAATATACATTTCAATACGTTTATAGTATCTTTTTATCGTCACCTTTATCGTCTTCCAAAATAATATTTCTGAATGTATCTCACAGACCTCAACAGGAATAAATCAGTAGGTAAATAAGAATTGAGAGCTAATGAATTTAAATTGGCCGATTTTATATTCAATGCTTCATGTTTCCGATATCCATTTAACATAGAGCCTGCCCATTGCTAAATATTTCAACTTGCTAAATCTACAGGTTGGGTCTATGACAGTAATTTTACGATTGTTAGCGAGGAATTTTAGAATGTTTAGGGCTTTATTGGATCAAGTTTCAAAGGTCTCATTCCTCACGAAGACTTACCATCTATTATATTTATTAAGTAGGTAGTAATACTATAGGACTCCCCCCCCCATTAGGTGTTACGAAATATATTCAATCTTTATTTCGCATATGTTTTCATTTTTATTTTTTAACTATCCTTCGAGAACAATCCTTTTGTGCTCGATGAAATGTTTTTCTGTATTAGTGATTTTTTGTATTACCTTTTCTGTATTACGGACAACGTGCATGCAAAATTCCATGATGATCGATTGAGTAGTTAAGGCGTGAAAGCGTAACGAACTTTGCATTTATAATATTAGTTGGGATAGAGAAAATAAAACAACACCGATATAACACGCTATTAAGCTCCGTTTAGTTAAAACAGTAAATGAAAATCGTTTAAAAATTTAGTTCGTTTAACAATTTCAAAATTTAAGTTAAAAACTTACTTCAAAATAAACTTGTGTTGTTCAACTAAATCTCCCAATCTTTTGATATAACGCTTCCTGAATTGCGGATCCGAAAGCAAATAATCCAGACCGAAACCTAAAAAAAGTTTTTTTTTAATGGTTGTTTCTCAAATATAATTTTTTATTACTAAATAATAATAATTGACATATATATATGTATATATTTTTATTTGAAATAATAAAATAACCCAGCATTTTAATTTTTAATTTCATAACTATTACTTTCTTTATAAATTACTAGCTGTTGCACGCAACTTCGTCCGGCTATACTTTATAAAAATATAGCCTATGTAACTCGCTGATTCTATAGGTGAAAGAATTTTTAAAATCGGTCCCGTAGTTTTTGAGTTTATTCATTACAAACATACAAATCTTTCTTTATAACATTGGTTTAAATAATTACTTTATAAACTTTTTTCACAAGTCTATGTGAAAATGAGCATATAGCCTTTTAAAGAAAATCACAATGAAACATGATGTATGTTGTTGTGTTTTGGTAAATGAGGGTGGATCTAGGCTATGGCAGGGCACCGAAGTCGTGTTATAACGTCCATCAAAAAGATGGTCTAACTACAAATAAAAAATATAAAAAAAGTAAATTTACCTTCAAATCCAACACAACATTCATCAACAATGTTAACGAAGCAGTCACCCAGCACTTCGAACTGACAAATCAAGTGCATTAAATGCGCCTGCATAATGACGTCATTCACCATTACGAAATAGGACGTATATTGGAATACAATTAAGACGACTATGTACGTGATCGGGTATAGAGTGCGGTTGCGATAATCAAATGGCACGGTGAGGGCAACCGTTAAATTAAACTCTATATCGTCAACTAATGGGTACACGTACCTGGAAAGTTAGCAAATCGAATAATAAGTATTAAAAAAGCTTAGAAAACCGAATTGGAAAAAATCTATACTAATATTATAAAGCAGAAGTTTGTTTGTTTGGTCGGATGCGCTAATCTCAGGAACTACTGGTTCGAATTGAAAAATTATTATTGTGTTAAATAGTACATTTATCGAGGACGGCTTTAGGCTATATTACATCACGCTACGACCAATAGGATCGGAGCGTCAATGGAAATTGTTGCAAAAACGGGAAAAATGGTTCTTTTTGAGAGTTTTTAAAAAAATAGAGAAAGCGATACAGAGACGTTCCTGATTTGTATTAGGTTAACAAATGCATGCAAGATTTAAATTGAACTTGATTTACTAAAATTAACAACTTTAACAATTCATGTTCTTTATTTTTTATACAATTTTGTACAAACGTCAGAATGCGTATTTTGCCCCAATAACTGCGTATTTTTACCCAGTACCCCAGGGTAATAGTACGCAACTCAAATTTTTTGTGTTTTTAACTTATTTCTTTTAAAATATTACAAATGAACGGAAAAATTGTTTGCGATTTAATAGCCCAATAAGTGTTCTACAAATAACATATAAATGCTTTTTCAATATCGTCGAGCTTCCCGAGTTATGAAAGAAAGAAAGGCAAAGTGCGTCCTTTTGCCCCAGGTGACCATATATGTTTAAATATTTACCAAGCCGCAAGTGTGCAAGTTCCCAGACCAAGAACTAACTTGAGATACCTCTCGTTCATCTTCGACCAAAATTCCACCAACTTTCGTCTTGTAAATGTTGAAATGTCGAAGTAAGGAGACTCCATAGACCTCGCAAGTGATTTGAATATGTGCTTGTTATCAATCTGTTTTAAAGTTTACATGCTTGTTGAGATTAACGGTTACAATGGTAGTCACTATACATAATAAAGGGTGACGGAGAAATAATTTTTAAATTTAAAGTTAAATATTAAAAATAAAAATAAGTTTTTCGTTTTATCCAAAAGAATAATTTTAATACAAAAACTTTTTTATTTTTAAAATTATTTATAAAAATTTAAGATGAAAGGAAATGTATGCATACATATACACACTTTAAGGCGTAATTAGAACTTGTTGCCCGAATCATTAAAAAATTGAGATAATTATTTTACAAAAGATTTTATTTAAATTTTATTTTGATTTTATTAACAGAACTTTGTTAAGTTTTTAATAGGTCTTAAAACCGACATAATTACGATTATACCTTATTAGCGACTCGCCTCCGGCTTTGTACGGATGCATTTTTTTCTGCAAATGATCGCTCTTTCCATTCGTGAAAACCATATCAACACCCGTTGGGTTATTTTGAAGAAGTTAGCGGTAAAATTGACAGAAGCATACAGCGACATCATTGTATAATATGTATTGATATAGAGATACCAGATAAAAGACATCGATTTTAAAAACGTTTTAAATAAATCCTTGTGGTTTTTCTTACAAAAAAAAAAAAAATTAAGCTGTAACATATGATAACTAGTCTTTTTTTTAAATTCAGTTTTTTTAAATAGATATCTGTACGTGTTGTCGGGAGCGCTCTGCCAAGATATTATTTACCATATTCTTGTATCTGTATAAAGTGATGAGATGTATTAGTGTTACGCCAATGTTTTCTATTACTGTATCCAGGTTCGAGCACTCGATGAACAAGAACCACAACTCGCTAGACACGAACAGAATAATAGATAACTTGACTGTGTTGCTGTACAGGAGGTAAAGGACATTGCGATCAGATGAGGACAGTCCTGCGAACAAGTTTTAAGTACTTATTTTCTTTATTTTTTATTAATGACAAGCTATAAATAAAATTATAAACTAACTCCCGACTTTCAATTGAACCCAAACATGCTATATCTGCTGTAAGTTACTGAGGAGTTGTCTCCGCAGACTACTTGATGCTGCATCAATCAGGTCAAGGTTTGCATGTCATGGAAATACCACCGAAGTAACAGTATACCAAATTTCGCATCAATCAAACATGTAGAATCGATTTTCAAATGTGGTAAATTGATGGCTATACCACATAGCTTCAAAGTAATAAATCTCTAGATTATAATAAGAACTGATACTACTTTCAGACGCCAGTCGGAAGGTGCGGCGCTTGAGGAATAAATTCCGGAGAGAATTACTTTAAAAGATGATTCATAATTCGGGATTTACAAGAAAATTGTATGGAAATGAAAGTGTTAAAGTACCTATTAGCTGTTGCACGTGACTTCGCCCGAGTAATTTTTTTTTAAATATAGCCTATGTTACTCGCAGATAATGTAGCTTATCATGCAAAAATACATCATCACTTTATAATATTAGTTTAAAAATAAAAAAATATAGTATATAAGCAATATAACGCTCGACCTCTTGTTGCTATACCGCTTTAGCCAGGCGTTAGTTTTTTTATTTTATTTCAGATGATCCCTTGGGAACAGTACTTTTTTTTTCTTTTCTTGTGTCCCTGACGACGTGATTTCATGATGATCGGTAACAGACAGACTGACAGAGTTACTTTCACATTTATAATATTAGTATAAAAGTATAGAAGTATTTATAAAAAGTATGGATTCTATCAGAAGCAAATATACAACTTAAAAACTGTAAGGACTTTTACCTTCCAAGTAAGTAACTCTATAGACGGATTCGAAGAAAGCAGTTTCCAAGTTGCCACTAGATTCCTCCAAGGCTTTAGTATGAGTTAATTTTCTCCATATAGTGTTGAGAGTGTCCATTGTTCGTAGCCTTGTCTATGACTCAAAGTTTCTGAAAGCACTCCACGCGATGCTTCCTTCGCATCTACGAATAGAGGTGATATGAGTACAAGCTTTATATTTATATCATAGTGTGTGGCAATTATTTGTTGAAGCAAAGGCTGTTTTCACTACACAAAGTGATTATGGTTATTAAAATATTAATTACAGCGTGGACTTTTCTTAACTAGTCATGTTTTGTTGCGTTGTGTCGAACGAATTTCTGATATTGTGACTGCACACATTTTGATTAAACCAAACCAAATCCTTACATATTATAAAACAGTCCCCCACCGCGTCTGTCTGTATGTATGTCTGTATTTTCACGTTAATCTCAAAAACTACTAAACAGATTTTCATGCGGTTTTCACTAATGAAAAGAGCGTTAAACTAGGAAGATTTCTATATATAATTTGCAGAAATAAGCGCAGATCTCGAGCACCGAATGGATCCATTCAGATATTTTTTTTTAACAAAAAGTCCAAAATCAAAAAGTCCAATACCATTTGACAGAACGTATGTCGGGACAGCAATTATTTAGGGTTATTTTATTTTTTTATTTTTATTTTATGTCGGATCAGCTAATACAAAAAAAAAATAGATCTACGACTATACGATTCCGATAGATAAATAATTATATAATAAAAATTACCTTTTATTTCTTTCTGTAACAACAGTAAACAAACAAGATTGGTAAATTTTGGTACCATAGCCAATTTTTATCTGCAAGAACCCCTTTACAGGTGAAGGCCTCCTCCCAAGGATAACAAGTCCTCTCAATTGAACTGTTTGAACCCAGTTGTTTTTATTATTTTATCTATGTTATTTTTCGTCACCTTTATTTCTCAAACCTTCAGATGTTTGCCAAGTGTTAGACTTTATTTTTAGATAGCTGGTGCCCGCAACTTCGCTCACTTGAAATATATTGGTAAAAGCATTTTTTAAATCGCATGAGTCGTTTTGAAGATTACTTCCTACAAAAAAACAAACAAACATAAATTTTTATCTCCTTATAATATTAGTATACGATAGATTTGGAAAAAAAGTCTATTCCTAGTAAACATTTTACTAATAACAAGTAAAATGGCGGCATTTTCTTTTCATTAAAAATTCCCTGTATACTTTAGTGGATCTGCGTTAAGAAACATACAAAAGAAAATTGTTTTCAATTGATGAAAGATTATTTCTGTATTTAATTTTTAGCGGAATCCTTAACGAAAATCCCTTTTCACAGAGATTTGATTTGAGGATAGGGATTAATTAATTAATTTGGTATATTTATAGGCGTGTCGCGGTGTTTGAAAAGTTTGGGAGAGGCTTACATCTAGCAGTGAAAAGACACAGACTGGTGATATTTTTTAAAACACTTTTTTGTACTTAGTTGACAAATTTTACTGACTTTTTTGTGTGTATATTTACTGCCATAAAATTTACAGGTAATTAATAAAAACTTATTAATTATTAATTTGAATGCTTATTTATATTTCAACCACAACATTTTCTAGAATTTTTTTAATGGTTTGTACCGTAAAAGTAGAGTTTATTGAGTAAGACAATATTTAGGCGTATCAAACATATTTTCATATAAATTGACAAGTATTTCTCCACAATAAGAGATGAAATCATATTGATGGAAACCCACTGACACGAATCAGCTTTATCAAATTTTCATTATTTAATAAAAAGAATAAGTACTTAAACGGAAATGAAGATTTGCGATGAGATATAATTTTTTTTGAAGATCTGTATAGGCATGTTTATTATTAACAACAGTTTATTAATCTATTTCAAAGGAAGACCACTAATTATATTGACATTACTATATTCCACATTCATTAAAGCAGTAAAGTAAATTTTCGATGTGCCTAAGCGTTATTTGACAGCCACTTATAATTCCATTAAAATGTTATAGATTTTTTCCATCATATGGATTTTTTTTTATTTTAGGTTGTGTTCTGTTTTTGTAAGCCGAATAAATAAATTTAAAAAAAATCAAATATACAATTTCCTTATCCCTTCCTAATCCCTATTCTTAATCTTATATCTTATTTATTCTTATATGTTATAGTGGTGCTGCAAGTGCGCTATACATATATAATACTAGTGGCCCGCTCCCGGCTTCGCACGGGTGCAATCTGTTAGATTGTCTTACACCGCCATCTGTTAGATTGTCATGGAACTCACAGATAATTTTAACAAATAATTGCTGGATTGAATAGGTATCAACAGATGGCGCTATGTTAATAATATTATATAATTTGCAAAAAAATTATAAACAAAATGAGATATAAACTATCCTATCTTTTAAGTTGGACCAAATAACAGATACTTATGAAGTTTGATCAAAGTCGGTTCAGTAGTTTCAGAGTTTATCGCGAACATACATATATGGTCGGCAGACGGGGTGTTATAGTTTCACAGAATAAAACACGAATAGAGGCATGACGTATATTTTTAAACATTTAATTAAATAAATATCACATAACATTGAGATTCACGATATACAGTCTTATTGTACTATTAAAAATATATACATAACAAGATACACACGATAGCTAAAGACTTCACCGTAAATAAGTTGCAAATGTATTTGCAACTATGTATTAATTAACATTAATATATTACATTTATTTATGAATTGATTCATAAATAAATATAATGCTGTCGAACTAAATAATTTAAACCTAAAAACATCCTCTTACCATCGACGCTCTAAGTATTCTTGCGATTTCTACATTTTCTAAACAAGTTAAAGTAGATTTTTACGATTAAAATAATTAAATAATAATATTAAAATACACTAAACTTAAATACTAACCTAATATATAATTTAAAAAATATACTATTTTTTTAAATTATATTTTGAATTTACTGTACTTATAAATTATTAATGCAATAAAGTTTAGGTCCAGGTGGCAAGGTGTTCAACAATAGTAACATATTTTTTAATATTAATTCTTCTGTTGTAATTATATTGAGTTTAAACTTACAGTGAATATCAAATTTATTTTATAATTTATAAAAAAATTACTGTATACATGGCCAAGTAAGTTGCTTTATGTGCTTTTATAGTAAAATTCACTTTTAATAATTTTATTATTTTTCGATTTCGATTTAAAAAATTATGCTATAATATAATTTTACATTTCATCAAGAAAAAAGGACTGTTCCCGAGTGATCTAAAGTAAAATGAAAAACTAACTCCTGGCCAAAGTGATATAGCAACAAGAGGTCAAGCGTTATATTGCTTATATTTTTTTTTCAACGCGGACGAAGTCACGGGCACTTATATAGATGCTAGTTACATAGATGTTCATTAATAACAGAATTAAAGGTCCAAATACGTTATTTTGGTGGCAGTAAAAGCAGCGCACGAGGCTAGGAACGCAGCGACAGCAACAACTGCAGCCGTGGATCCCATAGCTTTGACAGCGATGCCCATAATAAACGACACCATCAGTTGAGCAATGAACACACAGCTACTGACAACGGCTACGTCAGTGCCAATACCTCTCTCTTGTTCACATCCACCTCCGGTACTATCCCACTGTATCAACAATAAATTCAAGCATGATAATTTTACGAAAATACCTATTTCATTTATATCCTAATAGCATCGATTCTACATGCCTAATAGTCTATTATTATCTTTAATAGTATATACTAATATTATACTTAAAGAGAGAAGATTTATATTTTTGTATGTTTGTAATGAATAAATTCAAAAACAAATGTACATATTTTAAAAATTCTTTCACATATAGAAAGCTATATTATCAGCGAGTAACATAGGCTATAATTTATAGTTACGCAGACGAACTCGCGTGCATTATATTCTTACTACTTCGTTTTAAATGCAAAAGTCGTAAGAATATAAGGTTTGTTACATTTTTATGCAAAAACTACTGAATCGATTTTGATGAAACTTTAAAATAGCATAGTATAGCTGTGCTATACACAAATAAAGATGCGCATATGTAGTAGGGAAGAAGTGGTAAATAAATAATTGTAAAAGTATTAATTGCTTTTCGTGGTGATTTACCCTTGAATAAACGTATCATTAATAGGTCATTTACAAACAAGTTTATCCTTAACTTAACAAGGCCTATTAATTTAAATAAGTTTTTTTTATATAGGTAAATCACAGAGCGCTAGTATTTATTACTTTGTAAGTATATTTTTTCAATTGCGGCCATTGTTCTTTTGCAATTTTTAAAAGCAAAAAAAAAGTAGAATTTTCATATCGAATGGACACTGTCCCGTAAAATTCATTAAAATTTAGTCGATATGTATACGATATTTAATCATCGATGCATATAATTGAAGGAGTGATGTCTGAACGCGAAAGCCTTTGATCCTATCCATTTATTATGTATTGTATTGACAGGCGATCACAAAGCTTCACTATGAACCTGAATATTTCATAAAGTAACTACTAGTTTCACGGTTCGAATAGATAATTATTTATGGTTGAATCGTTTAATGGAAGGATTTTATCGTACGGATTTTAATTTAAGAATTTTATTAGCGCTGTACCTATAGTCATTTGATAGTTTTACCTGTGAAGTATACCAGGAGTTTTGAAAATTGGTGGTTTTATAGATTTCGATGTGCTCTTTCCGAATTTCCACTTTCTCACCTCGTATTTTTGATGCTAGTGCCGCTATATAGGATTTTTTTTGCCTAAAACAGTTTTTTGACACATCGAAATCTATAAAATTACCAATTTTCAATCCAACCTCTTTTTTTAGCACCAATGAACTATTAGGAAGCACTTTAAATATATTTTTAAATTTATGTACAGGAAAGCGATTGACCTCAATCTCACCTGATGGAAAGTGAAGATGTAATTGAATATGGAGTTCGCTTGCCCATTAAAACCTATTCACTCTGTTGTCCCAAGTTGTATATTTCAGGAAACACTGAAGAGGGAAGAGAATCCTAGTCCTTTTCCCTGTGCGCATAATAAAAGACGCAAAGCGCTTCGTTGAATAAATGAATGAATGAATTCTGCAGGCAGGCAATTCTGCGCCGGTGTTCTAGATTTTCTGGAGCTTGGTTTCAACCAGAGATTTGTCACCGATGATCTTCTTGGTCTCTACCTAGTCGAGTGCTGCTAGTTGATATTTATCTGAGCCGTGGCAGAGATGACTGCAGTACTCCATATACGAAGGGACCTGAGCTTTGTATAGATTTAGAAGCTTTCCAGTTGTGAAGTACCGCCTGACCTTGATTAGACTCCAAGCTTTTTTGGAGCGGTCTTTGCCTTGTACTCAATAGAACAAGTTAAGGTTTGAATCCAGATACAGACCAAGGATCGTTCTGGAAGGTAGGAATTAGATTGAAGGGATTCCGTTTTGCAGACACACCGAGTTTTAGTAGTGTTAAACTCAACCAGGTTGGCACTACCCTAATGGGATATCGGCTTCAAGATCGAATGAATTCTATCCACCATGTGGACTATTACTTTGGAAATAACTTCGGAATGTTCCGGAGTGTTTTATATTGCTTTGATCTTTTAATTTTCCATTACTTACCATCCCAGTGGCGTGGTAATGAGCAACAAGCAGGTAAGGCATTGTGAAGAGGGTTGAGTACATGACACCCGCTGTCCAGCTGAATAGGATGACGGCAGCTTTTGCGCGTATGGCGCACAACATAAACATTCCGCAGCTGTACGTGCATAAACCACCAACGTACACCTTCTTGGCACTATGATAGACAAAATAATACACACTTTATAAAAAATACTATAAAAGACAAAATAAGTTTTGGATTTGTAAACACGCTTAAAGCGATATCATTCTCTAAGTACGAGCTAAATGCGATACCCGTAATAAACATATCTTTCACGAGCCCTTTGGTGGAGTGGTAAAGGTGTTTTCCGTAGCACTTGACTCAGAGGTCCCGGATTCGATTTCTGACAGTCAACTAGGTAAATGAACTATTCAAAGTCGGTTTTGGTCTGAGATCTGAGGTCTGAGGTGTAGTGGCAGGTTACACTGCGTTTTGCGTAATTTATGACTATAAATATCTTGTTTATGACATATTGATCTTAATAAAATTATTTATGACAATAAAATGTTACCTAGTTGTGCTAGTTGATTTTACCGGGATGCTGTCCTCAGAGCATAAAATAATAGCAATTTTCACTTGAAAGTACTTTATAGTGACAGGGCACACTGCGCTCCGTAGACATAAATAAGGAGTCAGTCTAGCGGCAGTAACCACATACTGTGGAACTCACAAACAGCAAAATGTGGATGTTCGGTTTCCGTTGGTGTTTGTGTGTGTATGTGTTTTGTTTCGTAAATTATGTAACCCCTATTTATTATATATATTTATATAGGGGTTGATATAGGGGTTGATAGTGACCAATTTAGTTGAATAAATAAATTTAAAAGTGTAATTAATTATTTATTTCAATTATGACAAAAAGAATGGGCTTCTTTCGGGGTTTCAAGTCGGGATCGTCATCATCCGGCATTTTTTTTCCAAAACCCTCCTCAAATATATAATGATCATTAAATATGCATGGCATTAAATCATTGTTAATATTTTTGTTTAGCACATTTTAAATTTCATATTAAAATTAATTTTATATTGCTGGAGAGTTTCTTTCGTCGTTTCTTGTCTTCTGGGACACCATTTAGTTTCCGAAACGGTAGTAATTTTGCGACTTAAAAAAGTTTGATTTGATTTGATTTAATTGTCAGCCCTTCTAATTATTAAAAAATGAAAACCTTTTTCATCTAGGCGATTCATAGTTTACCAATGAATGCATGCGGACACGTGTTAACGCATTATTTCACGGCAACGTCTGTCAGTTGGTAACTATTGATTTATTTGTATGCATCGTTGAAGCCTTACAGATGTTCGTACATCAATGTCAAGGGTCATCCGATCTTATTATGCACCAGGAAATGTGTTAGAAGGCATACTTTTTTCTGAAGGGTAAATTCTTACATAACAGACATATAAACTGTTACTTAAACACTGTATTTACCTTGACATTGAATAAAACTTTTCTTCCATCGCCTTGATTTTAAAATTTAATTGTTTGTACATTTTACATTATTTTTCTTGAGTTGTTATGATGTTGAGGTAAAACGAATTGAAAGAATTAATCCCAGAAGTTTTGATTGATCAGTGTGATGAATGGTAGACCGCAGACATGGCCGATGTAGATTATGTGGATAAGAAATAATGATCATGATCATTTTCTGTAATTGTGTGGAGAGGAAGATATTGTGACGTCAATTCACAGCATCAGCAAGTAGCAGCAGCGTGTGGATGAGCTTATTGTATAAAAATAATAATATCCTATAGCGCCTGATTAAATTTAAATGCATTATCTTTCACGACACTCACCCGATTCGTTTGATGAGTTTCTCTATAATAGTGGAATAACAGGCGCAGGATAAAGAGTACATCGCCATGCCCCAACATCCAAATCGAACACCAGCTTCATAGTTAATTCGACTTGGTGAACCGACTGGCGCCTGAAAGTTTTTAAAAAGCAAATATTTGAATAAAACTGTATTTTAATTTTAAGGCACTTTTGGTTTGAGAATAATCCGGAAAGTTGGTGCATATAAATCAAAATTAGTAATTTAAACCATTTTGATGATCAGAACTGATAATGAACGTGTATTGTTTCACTTCTAACTCAGCTTAGTTAGTCGACGAAGAGGTAGTCTATATAAATACATGACAAAAAGGAAGACAACATAAAATTTAAATGTTAGACTTACAGCAGGGTCTCCGCCAAATACAGCTTCTCCAACAAAATCGGTGAAGTAAAGCGAGTAACAGACATGGGCCATCCAGCAGAAGAGATTAGTAAGGCATACTATTCGTAAACTGTTGGGCATTAGCAAAATGGACTTGAGATAATGTTGTAGAGTCTGCGGTTGTCCGTGACCCTCAGATATTATGGGCAATTCTGGTCCACCATTCTGTAAATATTATTAGATTTCGTATTAAGTAACAACTCCTTGGTGAGTAGAGAAAGATACAACTCAAGGCCTTGTTGGTAGTGACCACAGCTTTACAGAAGCACAGCAGTGTTCTTTTGTGTTTACAGTCATAGCAGCGCACATTCTCATATACCAAACTAATTGCTCCTACTCCTTTTTAATTAATGTGTAATGGACAATGCCTCTGCGTGTTTTTTTGGTATCGGACAGTTCTACAGGCGACTTATTTTTATTATATTTCTGTCCATTCTAGAACGTCGAGGTTAATCAAATGAATCTGAAAAGTCTCTGATAATGTTTAGGTTTAATAGAATACATCTCGTATACTCGTAACCGTCGCACATAAAAAAAGTAATAAGAAAATAATATGATCAAACTCATGCCTTTTAATTACGTAACTCACCAGTTGAGGGTGATCCATAGAGCCATAGGTGACATTTTCTTTCTTTAAATTATCACACTCCATCTCTTGTCCTTCTTCGTCGATAACATCAACTGGCTCCTCTTCTTCAGTAAGTTTATTAAATTCACCCTTATCGGGAACAATGGCGTCGCCTTGAAGAGACATTTCTTTGAAGCTGGTCACCGTCGCCGAAACGCATACTATGAATATTATTGTAATGAGCGAAAATACAGCTCTCACGTGACCACCAAACAATTCACCTGTGAAATTAATGCGAGTTTTTGGTAAATTGAAATTAATGTTATTCAATTATTATTTAAATAATTTATAACTCAAGAAAGTCAGATAAGTCCCGTTATTATTAATATATTAATGATATTCTTGCCTTCGTGCGATATTAATACTGTCAATGTTATATAGCGATTATCGCGTAGCCTGTATTATAAGTAAATATTTTGAGAGATATATTATGGCATAACGAAAAAAAATTACCTTAGGGTCTAAGAACATTCTTTAAGTGCTTCGAGTTAATCCTAATACCTACAATTCACAAAATACCCGCGCTTTACATAGTAAGAAAATTTTTTTTCTGAACATTTTTTTTCCTCAATGCAATGTTGAGAACAATGAGGTAGTGTTAAGCACATTTCACACAATTTTTCCTTTAAAATAACTTCATTATGAATAATAAGTATTCATGCCTTGAATACTAATGCTTTTAACGATATGTAATTACGCATGTATTGGATGAAAAAATTGCCATGATTTTGCTCAAGATAACACTTTGAACACCTTGCAGTTAAAGTGTGACGAAACATTGTAGTACTATCAAAGTATTAAAATTATTCACGACTGTGTAGTTTCACAATTTGATTGCTATATAAACTTTTTTGCGATTTACCAAGAAAGATAAATAAGCTATTGTTATTCTCGTAAAAGATAACAAATGGTTGGTTTGAGAATTGGTGTCAAACAAAACAGAAGTAAGAAATAGGAAAAATAAGGAAAAATAATGTGTTGCAATCATTGCTGTAAATCCTCTTGTTTATTTGCACAAAAGTGTTCAAGGAGTCACGCATGTTGTTGTTTTGGATACTCTCGACCCACAGACAGTGTGTTTTATCAAAGAAAAACAATTTTCAGATAATTTGTTGAGGCCACATCCGAAAATATTGTGTAGTATCTACAATTAATATATATATATTTACTTTTAGTATCGATTGAAGATTTTTTCTAAGGACTTCTGACTTAAATGAAGATTTCTGTCCCGCATCCACAATGTCCGAATTGTTTAATTTCGAGAAAATTGTCGATTAAGTTATGTACTTCATTTGTGAAGTTATTGAAAGTGAGCCCTTGTGATCAACGGCTTTCACTACTCCATTATAGTTCTGTGAGATATGGTTTTAATATTTTTTATCTCCATACATGCTTTTTCGCGTAATCAATAAATATGTATAAGGTACAAAAGCCAATAAACATACCCAATGAAGTTTCGTCCCAATTGATGCCACCGAGAGCATATCCCATGAATCCCCCTAAACCAGCCATAACTGTAAATGTGCTTAATCCTTTTGCATGATCCTCTGAAAAAAAAATACAAATACATGAAATAAATAAAAACATTTTTATTTGTTTTTTTTTTATTTTTCCTAAAAACTTAAAAGAAACTACATATAAAAAAGATTATTGAAAATTATTCGTATATTGTAAAATTCTACCCATAGAAGATAAAACAAAATTTATATTATTAAAAGAATAATATTTCAATGAAAACCTAAAAATCTCCAAAATTAACTTATTTAACTAGATTATTTGATGAAATAAAATTTAATTTACCCAACTGTGACAACCTTAACGAAAAAAGCGTCGGGCTTATGTCATACCGAACTTAATTAATCAACTACCTAAAAACATCACATATAAGCTAAAATAATACTATTTACCAATACAAAATCGTTATAAACAAGCAATATCAATTATTATTGTAGATATTTTAATTCCGAACATGAGACAATAATAGGAAAGTAATTGAAGTTATTGAAGTAAAGTAAGTAATTGAATTTAGACAAATTCAACATTTTTCCAGGATAAAAGTATGTTAATTGAGGTAATAAACTATCTGTGTGCGAAATTTCAACTCAATCTGTTCAGCTGTTTTTCAAAAATATCAAAAAATCCAAACATCCAAACATTCACATTTATAATATTATATTAGGAATTAGCAATTAGGATATATAGAAGATACGTAAATAACGTTACTAAGCTTATAAGCAATGTTATTATTTTAAGTTTAAGTTTACTGAATTATACAGGATAAGGGACAAAGACAAAGACTCACGATGAGGTGTACAAAATAGGGAGATATTTCAATATTTTGAGAGAAAAATATTTCTAGTTAAAACATTTTAAAAAATCATTTGTAGTACCTATAAAAATATTTTTTATAAAATAATAATTACATAACCTCATATACATGTCTTCATCAAACACGTAAGTGGCTAAAGTAAACTAGAAATACCCAAATAAGTGTTACTCTCACAGATAAATCAATCACAGGCCGACAGATTTGATAAGAAACTTAAAAAAAAATGATACAAACAGAATCCGTCGGGCGCCAAGTCACGAGTCACGTTGAAACGAACAAATATTGAATTTAATTAAGTGTATCTGTACCTGGTGTTTTACATATCAATCAAAGTAGGTTAAGGATAATTAAATATTTTTAAAAACAGAACCGAATAAATATTATTCATCTAACTAAAGATAACTTACATGAATAATTTGAACACGTACAAATTCAGTTGAAGAAAGATGAAGAGCTTAATTAGTTTAGAGACAGCAATGACTAGTGGTTTAGTGCTCGGTGAGAGACAGCAACGTATGTCAAGCAACTAAATTGATCAAAATATGTTCCTACTCTAGTCTTCCTACTAAAATTGACTGCCCACTTGAAACATCTAAAGCGTTGCTTATTTTAAGGGTCGAAGGTGGACCCCGTCTCTCTATAGCCGATCATAAATAAATCTAAAAATCTCTATGTTTTATACTATTCAATACAGTTATAGATAATAGGTATTTATAGAATTCAGTTGATTCTTTGAGTGCTTCCATTGTCACCTAAAAGACGATAAAGTTATATAGACTTGGCCACTTGAATTAGTTCGTTTACAAGTAAACACAAACGAATAAGTAGGCATTTATGTATCATCTTATTAAATTAAAACTAAAAGAAACTTACCTGGAACAGTAACATCAAGAAGATAAGCCCTGGCGGGACTCTGACAAGCGTCAGCGTCGAAATCCAAAAACACAGTTCCAAGTACTGTAAAAAACACACCCCATGGGTGGTGATGTGTTTGAGTGGTTTCCAATGCAGAACTCCTCGGTCCCAATGCCGAGGGCACCGCTGTTTTATTAACAGTGCCTTCATCGCCGAATGCATAACCTAATGCTTCACCATTAGGGACCAATATTAATCCTGAGGAATAAACGAACGGAGAATAAAATATATTTTTTTATTAATGCATATACTGCGTTGCTCAGTTATAAGCTAGACAACCGGTCTAGTAGCAGAAATAATGCTTTACGACCATCATGACATAGCAGCTTGTATTGTTGTGTTTCGGTGAGTGAAAAAGGGAAGATACAGCTCATTCCCTATTCCGATAGCAATACATGCTTGTGTTCATAGGTGATGGAAAGACCTTAATATCAAATGGACCAAAAGCCTTTATAATTGAAAATTTCAAGAAAGATATTATTTATAGATGTGGCAAATTATTCTCTAAACCTTAAGTATAAAATGTAATTTATTTAAGTCTAATCAATTGACCCAGTGGGGTTGAGGCTGGTCTTTAGCGGATTATTAGATCGAATGAAGAAAGTTAGCTTCAGTTGCAAAATAAAAAATATTAAAAACCTTACCTAAAAAAACTCCTATAGACAGTAAAACGATGAAAGGTCGTCTTCTTCCATATTTCGATTTACATCTGTCACTTAACGATCCTAAGAGAGGTGTCATGAAGAAACCGATTAAAGGAGACAAGGCCCAGACTAGAGTCATCTGTTGATGTGGTACTCCAATTTGCAGTAATGTTGGAGACACGAAGGCGGTTTCCCCAGCGTACGAGAATTCTATTCCCATTACAGCTGCTGATATCCGCATTAATTCAAGTCTACTTTTTCTCCTGTAAAATAAGTAGAAGTTTGAATCACAAATCAAATACTTGCTTTGCGGATTAAAACTCGCTAGATTTAGAAAGTATTTGGTAAAAATTGCTCTGATGAACATAGTAAAAGTTAATCTGTAAGTATCTATTTATTTTTTTGTACTTGACTTACGAATATCAATTTCCACAGCTGTGTAAAGACTTCTTATCTGTGTAAGATGAAGGCTATTACTCTAGCCAACAGTTATTTTTATTTTTTTATTCTTCTCAAAACATTACTCCTTGCAATATTTTGCTTCGCCAATAAAAATATTATTTAATTTTTTTATGTTAATAAAAAAAATAGTTTGTTATTATTATATTATCAGATAATATAACTGTTTACATTTTAAACAAACTATATGAATACAACTCGTGCCTTGCATTTGTACAGGCGTTAAATATAATATTTAATTACTGTAGTCATATGAGGCTTTATATACATACTAATATTAAAAAATCTATTAACACAATTAAAGTTTCAGTAGACAAATATTTATATTTTCCTTTATTCGTAACTAACTAAAGGCTCTTTGAATAGTTGAGAAAGTGAATTGAATCGTT
This sequence comes from Synanthedon andrenaeformis, assembly GCA_936446665.2. Lineage (NCBI taxonomy): Eukaryota > Metazoa > Arthropoda > Insecta > Lepidoptera > Sesiidae > Synanthedon > Synanthedon andrenaeformis. The sequence goes on along the minus strand of OW387783.2, from coordinate 9,778,262 downwards.
GACTTCTTAAGGGTGTCACAATCAATCTCCATCAGTTTTTATAAATAAAAAAAAGAGGTTTATAAAGGTTTTCTGTGAACACAAAAAATGGGAAAAGCGTTAGTATAAAGGCGTACGTAGTACATACGTATAAACGGTTATAAATAATCTTCACTTTAATCCAATTACTATTTAGGGCTTCTTTCACGTTTGAATTAATTATACAACATTGCATTAAAGTGTAGGGTAGGTAATGTTGTTCATGTTTTAATTTATCTAAAGCGTTATAATTTTTGATGATATCCTGTAACGAGATTTCGACTGAACAAAATAATAACTTGCATTATGAAAGAATTATATTTCAAACTCTACAATGAACTATTGGATTCACTAAATAAAAATAAGTTTACTTTAAGATCTCAACTGATCCGTTTCAAATTTAGAAGATTCGAAAAAGAAAATGATAGAAGTTATGGACCTTAATCCCGTTCTATTGTTTATTAAAGGTTATAACGGGTAACGTGATTTAACATTATTAATTATGTTATATTTAATAATTGTTAAGTTAACAATATAAAATTTATCTTAACAATCCTAAACGTAATAATATTATAAATACAATCGTTTGTGTAACCATAAGTCATAGTGTTTAAGTATGTTACAATTGTTAATTTTCACAAAGGTACGTAAGAAATAAAGTACATTCACTCGATAAGTGTTCTTCAAAGTAAATAGGGTTAGGAAACTCTAATGTATTTATAAGTTAAGGAAAGGACGAAGCAATCTTCCAGAGATGGTTGACGTGACTTCTTTTTGATTCGATTAAAAAAATCCCAGCTTTTAAATTAGAAATTTGCTCTTGGGCAATCTCTTGGGCCGGTAAATTTATGCAGGTACATTTCTAGTTTTTTGTATAGCTGTGCATATGTAATAGACTATATTTTTTCCGCTACTTAGTCAATGTATCTATTAGCTTGTGAATACATAGCTTTATAGCCTTCCTCAATATTAGAACATCAAATGCAAAAGATTTTTCTTCACTTTTCTTTCAAAAATAGTTTTTAGAATTCTTGTCTGTTTATCTGTGCACGTTAATTTTAGAAACGGCTTAATCGACTCAAATGCGGTTTTCATTTATATGTATATTAATGATTACCTGGACACAATACAAGTATCCATACTAATATTATAAACTAGCGGCCCGCCCCCGGCTTTGCACAGATTTTTTTCTACAAATTATATATATTATAAAACCTTCTCCGTTTAACTGTCTTTCTATTAGTGAAAGCCGCATAAATATTCAGTAGTTTTTGAGATTATCGTAAACATGCATAAATACAGACACATGCGGGCAGCGGTTTCAATTTATATAATTTATATAGAACTAGCTGGTGCCCACGACTTCGTCCGCGTTGAAAAATATTAAGTAGCCTATCCTGTGTCCCGTACGTCCAAATGTTTATCTACCAAGTTTCATGAAAATCAGTTAATTCGTTTCAGAGTTATGGAGGAACATACATACATACATACAATACCTACACTTACAGATTTATTATTAGTATTGACTATGAATTACCTAAACAAATCGCTGTATTCCCCACCGTGTGTTTCCTGTTCAGGAACCTCATCGCCACTAGGAATAGCAAATAGAAATTCGCGAAGAGCTTCTTTCACACCTCTTGGATTCTCCTCTTTCCATCTATTCAATTTCTCACGACAACTGTCCCTAACACCATGCAACCGACCGGTCACACCTTGGTATTCGTTCAACTTTTCTGTCATGTTCAGTTTTAAAAACCACACACGACTTTTGAGGTTAGTAAGTGAAGTTTAAAAATATCACTAAGTTTAATTACGACGACATAGTAATGAAATTTATTCTTTGGTAACTTTTACTTGTACAAACGAAACATGTTTTATTCGAATGTGACTTAACACAAGCACACTTGAAGTGAATTAAGTTGAAATATTTCAAGTTACAGCTGGACAGTCGTTAGTTATCGCGAGTTCGGTTGACGGATGTAGACTGTAGCGCCCGCCCAGAACTCGCTAACCGCCCGCCCAGTACACGTCCAACAGAAAATTACATTTACTGGAAGCGTCAACTTTTATTTTTTATTTTGGTAGATTAAAAATATTAATCACTAGCATTTCGCATTATAATTATCTTTTACTAGCAACCTTTTTTCTACAAATTATATATAGAAATCTTCCTCGTTTAACGCTCTTTTCATTAGTAAAAACCGCATGAGAATCCGTTCAGTAATTTTATGAGTACAGACAGAGAGACGCGACGGGGGACTTTGTTTTATAATATGTAAGGATGTAATAAGCAAACGAAAATGTATACATCCTAACTAATATTAACAAAATTTAAAATGAATTTGTTTGTTACATTTTTACGCCTTAAAACCTTTTTTAACGAGCCCATTGGAGTGGTTAAGCTTAAGCTTTATTTAACGCTCTGTCCCTGAGCTCCCAGGCTGCATTCCTGGCTGGGCCAATTTTGGAAATAAATTTTTTATAGTTTATTCTGATCTGTCATTTAGGCAGCCCGTCTCACGGCAGTCCCTTTACAGAAGACCACCATGAAATAACAGCATGTGTGATGTTATGTTTCGGTGAATGAGTAAGGATTTATTTTAGGTGTAAAACAAGAGACCATAAGCATTTAAAAATGGAATAAATGTTATAAAAATATTTTTAAAATCAAAAACTAATTTAAAAATTGATTTTAAATAAAATAGCCAAGTCACTTCTAACATTACTTAGTGTCGCTTGCGAACGAGGTTGCGCTTATTGCGCCCCAGGGGGTCCGCCAAGTAATTGTTTCCTCCGTAGCCCGTATATAAACAAACGGATCTGTTGATCTTATTGCTTTTACGAAGACTCCATCACACGATTTGTGATCTAATCAACTAACGCGATTTGGATTTATGGTATCATCCCGGATTGTATCGGATATTTTTAGACACACATTCTATTGGAATTTAGATATGTACATTTCTTGTGTAAATTTTCTTTTTCGAGAGATAAGCTGATGATCCACTTATGTCAACATGTTAGTTGTGTTTTTAGGTCGGTGGCCTTTTACAAAGCAAATTCAGAAGGGTGCAGGGGCACTCCTGGTGCTAATTGAGTAAAAGATGCCGTCCAAGAAAGAACTTTGGTGTCCCTTAGTCACGCATCGAAATGATGTTCTATAAGGGGGTTAGTTACAATTATCATTAATCAACATCATCATCTCAGCCATAGGACGGCAACTGCTCCAACGAGATGGCCGGCGTACCTCCACTTTCGGGTACGCCGAGGTTCTGACATCCCTGTCGTAGCCCTCCCCGCGCTGGATAGCCGTCGCGGGGCACCGATGTCGTGTCATTACGTCCCCGCGACCCCTCTCATCAACCGCATTGCCCCCTGTACTGCCGGGTATCCAAGAAGACTTGCCAACGTTAAAAAAAGACGTCCACTGCTGCACATGGGCCTCCCCCATAATTTAACAATTGGAACATATATCATCATTCATCAATATCCCTAAATAAATTACACCAAATTTATTTTGATTTACTGCTTTTACACCGATGTTTCCCATCTCTACCTACTTCGTATAGACAATGCTTCAAGTGTCTTCGAATAATGCTTAGCCTTCCAGACCAATTTAGAGTAGAAGATACAAGCTTGACCGCATATCAAACCCACATACGTGGGTTGTAGGTGTACGCTTTGTATTTTTTTTTTTTTACTAAGTACATGTTACATTATTTCAAGTTCACAGACGAATCTTATCAATTTCACAAGATCAGATAAATATTTTAAGATATCTATATAGTATGCACTTGAATGATAAGACATCTTAGTGTAATAGCTGGCACACACGATCAGTCCATCGTGTCAAATGGACTGACGTGAAGCCAAAATTTGATCGTGAATGTTAAAATCCTTTGGCTTGATGTAAAACACTGGGTTTTCAATCGCGCCGTGGCGTCACGCCCGTTCATCGCGCCCACCGATCGTGAGTGTAGAAACACTAGGCCATGGCATCATGCCGCGCTACCGAATCAGAACTCATGTCAAATGCATAAATAAATGCATAAACGCATAAATGTCTCTCAATCCGGTCGAACGCATAAATGAAAGAAGATTGGACTGACCGCGAATGGGCACAATGTTTGGCGTCCCTCCATTTGACTTAAGTCGTTTGGAGTTAAGTAATAAAGTTAACCGAGTAATGAATAAACTCAAAAACTACTGGATCGATTTTGAAAATTCTTTCACCTATAGAAAGCTACATTATCAGCGACATTGTCAGTTATAACATAGGCTTTATTTTATAAAAGTTTCGCGTGCGAAGTCGCGTGCAACAACTAGTAATGTATAAAAATGTATCCATGAGGAAAAAAAACCGTCTTATTATAATTTCGAAATAAAGGCTGTCACACTAAATAATATTAAATTATAAATGATTTTGTTTGTTTGTTAAGCTTTCATGTGTTACTTATCAATCGATCATCACAAAATGTTGCATATATAAAGGGTCATACGTTCCGTTAATTTAGAAAAAAAAATGTTCAAGTTAAGTCAAGATGCGGTCAAACTCGTGGCAAAAACCTAGTAAAACTAACCTAAGTCAAACTAACCTTCGAAACGGCTGTCATTATTCTGACTGAGCATTATTCAGAGATTTGTAGTGAGTAAAATCTAAAAAAAGGGTAAGTAAAAACATACGACTTTATCGAAACAGTTTCATCAAGGGCCTGTTTAATCAGCGACAAAACAAGAAGCAAATGCATACAAACCGTATCAAATAATCACTGTCTTATATATGCATTTTCATTGACATAGAGTATCTAACTAAATATTACTATTAATAAATAATACCGCAGTTAAATATTAACTTTCCATTGTTAGAATGTCCACAAGACATTTCTACGTCATGCGAAACGAAGGTTGGCTCTTGCATGAACGGCGTGTCTCAACCCTCGTGACTCGACAAGAATAAAACTACTACAGTCTCATTTGAATACCTTTGTATGTGGAACCGATGAAAATTCCTCACTATAGTTAATTGACAAGGAAATTGAAGAGGCTCCTTTTGATTTATATACGCGCATTAATTTTATATTCGCCTCCATTTTGTTTGTCTTTGTGATAAATGTACCATTATCAATTCTTGTTTGCTCACAAGAAAAACAATTATGCAAATATATTTATTTTTATCTCGACATAAAGAGATTTTTCTAAATTCTCGATCGTATTATGGCAACTGAAATAAATGACTGGAATATGTTTCTCAAAACGATGTCCAAGAATGTCTTCACTACGTCTGGAGGTTTTTTGAGTTGTATCGTCTTCTTATTTTGGTCTTCTTATTCTTATATCTTCTTATTCTTATATCGCCGTATATACTCGTATCTCCTATAAATCCTACAGAAGCTGGCGTCAAACTTCATGGTAAATGGATAATGTAGATGATAGATGGATAATCTGGACATGTTAAGACAAGCAACACGAGAAAGCATGTATGTGCGAACAGTCCTAGTAATGCAAAGAGTAAATAGAAGCTTACGTATATATAACTGTCCTCGTCTTGATAAAAAAAAATCAACGCCTAACAAAAATATATGAGCGATAATTTATTCAATCTTTTTTCACATTTATTGATGATCTTTCCGGAACAGTACATACTGCCCCCTATGTCCTGTTCTGTATCCATGACGTGTCCTATGCGAAATTTCATTATAATCATTTAAGTACCTAGTTTAGGGGTGAAAACGTAACAAATATACTTATACAAATAAACAAACTCATTTTCGCATTAATAATATTATTGAGAGTTAGGATATAATATCGTAGGTCAACTATGTATGACTTAAAGAGTGAAAACATACAAAGGGCATTCAGTAGATCGACCTTGGCAACATCTAATATATAACGTATATTTCCACAATTTAGCTAACAACCTTGCGTATCAATCAAACAAGACAGGTGACACTTAAATATCTTATGAAAACATATCACTGATAAGATCTCGGTGAGAGCAGCGACATCCGACTTGGATCGTTTGCAAAGAGAGGCTTTTCATATGTCAATTCTAAGACCATGTATAATACTAAATCATAAAATTTAATTTTCTATATTAGTAGGTGACTTATAGTTAAATCTCAAGTAATACAAATGACTAAGTGGTAGGTAATCTTGCACAAACATATTTGATACAAAAAAAAAACTAATGTTTAAAGTAATTAATTCACTCCACTTAAAATGCTATTGAAACTTAGCTTAATTGTTAACGTAATCTTTTATATATAAAAGTTTAGCTTCCGAATGTTTGTGTCCACAAAACTCAAAAACTAGCCGGTGGATTGATTTAAAATTTTTACACAACATTTCGTTTTAACTAGAAAAATGTTTTATATACTTCATATTCCGTATTAGACTGGGCCACAGTAAAGCGTGGCCGGGTATAGCTAGTTTGATAGAAAAATTATCAAGAGTTCTACGTTTGCCGTATGAAAATGTAAAAGGGTGATTAGTGATTAACTAATTATGACGGATTGCATTCTCTGGATTAACCACATATCTAGAATAAAATGAATACAAAAAATATGAGAGATTAAAACACGGAAGATTTAAAGACCTTGATTCATGGTGTATTTGATATAGATGCCGCGAATAGTTGTTATAGCGAATAGTCGAATAATTCGCTATTATTATTCGACATAAAAATGAAACGCTTGTAGAATCATTTATTTGTTACCCACTGAAATCTAAAATTTTTCTATGGTTATGAGAAAAGAAAACTAAGTTAAAGAAATCAGTAAATCAGTAGATATATAAGTAATTAAGTACTGATTTAACCCAGCAGTTAATATAATACTATAGGGGAATTCTCGCCCAATTGATTTCGTTTCTGTTTAGGCTAGGCGGCACGCATTTGTTTGTCATTTGTTATGAGTTTGCTTGATGTGACGTCGGTCGATGTTTTAATTTTAATTATCGTAACGAGAAAGTTAACTTATTCTTGACTAAAAATTGACTATAGTTTTTTTTCATTAAAAGTTTTTTTTTGACAATTATTCGCCGAATGTCGAATAATAGACACTATCATTCGGTATTCGACGAATAACAAAATAATGTCGAGTAATGCCGGATACCGAATACCGAATAATAGCGAGTATTCGCGGCATCTCTAGTATTTGATGCAGGTGACAAATATGAAAGATTTGATTGTTGTAAATGGAATTTCAGATATTTCGTAATTGCTAAAAGGCCTATCCAAACTATTTTATCTGTAACAAACAGGATACGTTATGATATTATCAAAAATGAAACATCCGTTGTAAACGCTCATAAAACAAAACTATTGTTTGAATTATATAATACGATACAATTTAGAATGAATGATTTTTGGTATTTACTAAAAAATCATTAAGTATATCTTCAAGTTTATTTTCTCTATTTCTTTTTTATGCACCTTGTCTCCTTCTCGTTATCCTGTCAGGAATAACAGCACACTTGATTTCGTTAATAAGTGTCAGCAATATCCCTCCGTCTTTTTGTTTTTTACTCGTTTCTTGAAATCATATGAGAATTGTCAATTATGTTAGAAAATAAAAAGAGGCTTTGTTACCAAAAATTCTATCGATCCATATTCATGCAATACTAACCCGTATATAACCTGTGGATTCCTCTTAATTTTAATTAAATTTAAAACTCAGTAATTTTCTAGTGCCATTACATTCCGGTCATAAAATTGCAAAAGATAACTGAAATTAATGTCCTTGTGCTTTATTTCATAAATAAAGTAAGAGATCCCATTTGCTTATCTACATTTATCCGTTAATTTTATCCTGTCAAGTTGGACAACGTATATGCATTTGTTATTATTAATTGTAGCTACCTACTGCCAAGTGGATTATCAGCCTGTCGTTTATATTCACATAAAAAATAATAATGTATAAATATCATTTTTACCCAGCTAAGAGAATTAGCAAGTTGAAGTGGCAATGAGCCGGTCACATGTCGCAGAGCAGATAACCGATGGGGTAGAATTCTCGAATGGAGGCAACGAATTGGAAAGCGTAGCGTGGGACTCCCTGTGGCCAGGTGGACAAACTACCTGAAAGGGTTCGCAGGAAGCAGCTGGATACGAAGAAGACCGGGCGTGGTCGCGAGCCTTGAGAGAGGCGTACGCAGTAGTGGAGAGACACAGGCTGATGATGATGATGATTTATACCCAAAAATTAGGTAGCATAAAGCAGTATTAAATGGTAAAATCGTATGTAAAATACAAAAAAGTATTAAATAGTAATGTATCATAAAATAGCAAAATTGTATGCACTTCTTGTACGTCATCAGATTAAATACGCACTTCAATGAATTCTGTCATCAGTTTTATGTTCCAGTCGTTGTTAGATAAAAATGAAGATGACGCGAGTAGTTTTACTGTAAAATCAGATATGATTCAGTTGTTTGAACAATCATTTACGTTTATTTCTTGTAAATCTTACTTATTTAATTTATTAAGTATACATAAACACGTCTCTTATAGTAGGTACGTGAGAATTTCACCGTGTGTCTAAGATCTAGAGCTTTATTAGCTTATAATAAGCCTGTACGAACAACGTTTGCTAATTTTAAATAAGACACTAAATTTCGTTTAATGACACAATAAAATTGTTGTTTGATTAATAAAAATTAAATTGTTAAGCTATCGAGTCGGTGACCTACGGAATACAATGTATCTGTTATATTTTCGTCTTAAATTATTTCATTTTAAACTGGACCCGGATTTAAGCGATTCTGAGCTCATACTATGAATAATATTGTGTATACTTTATTTTGTGTATAACTAAGTGTAATAATTGTAATTGTTGTTATTTTAAAGATGACAAAAAGAATGGTATCCTGAGTTTCTTTCGGGGTTTTATCTCAGGATCGTCATCATCTTGCCTTTTTTTCCAAAACCCTGGTATATTTAAATTTATATTGACCATCATAAGAGTTTCCTGAAGAAACCTATTTGATGAATAAATGTTTAGTTTTTTAATTTTGATTTTTTTAATTTATTCTTTATCGCTTATCTATTTTGTCAAGTGTTTATTTTATTTTTAGATGATCCCTCAGGAGCAGTACTTTTTTTTGGACCAAGAAACGGGTTCAAACTAGTGCTTATATTTCATGGAAACACGATGTACATTCTTGAAAATCAGACATAATTATCACGTAAAATGACGGGTTATCTTTAACGCGATACACCGATTTTTCGCGAAATCTCTCGTATTTTTGTCAAAACACTTACAGGAGAAACATATCATATGATACATTTTTTGTTACACTAGGTAAGATAACTGCCAGGCTAGGAGTCTAATGCCCGTTTTCACCAACAGACACCTAGAGTTAGGGAACACCTAACTACTACTTAGGCCGACCATTCACGGCAGTCCGCCTTGCAGTTCGGCACTTCATGCAGGATAGTGAATGTGACTGCCGTGAATAAGCCGGCTTTATGTGTTCCCTAACTCTAGGTGAGTGTTGGTGAAAACGGGGATAAGTCTCGCAGCTCCACTCTAAATTCTACGTTGGCTTTCGGTATGGTTAATCTCCCAATTCCTACCTAAAAGTGTTTTTTTTTTCTAAAATGAAAAAGGTTTAAAAGAATTAAAGGATAGATTGATAGGATAGATATCTTATCAATGAAATTAGGTCAATCTTTATATATTTTTTAGTAAATTTTGTACACTGTTTAAAATAAAATATAGCCGCTGTCCGCCTCTGTCTGTTTCTCCTCTAACTTCTTCTAAACCACCCACTGGATTCTGATACAGTTTTCACTAACGGAAAAAGTGATAAACGATGAAGGTTTGTTTATACAATTTGCAGATAAAAATTTTATCAGAGCGAAGTCAGAACAGGTCGCTAGTTTCTTAAAAGATATAAGATAGTTTATAATGCTTTATTGTCACTGAAATAGTCTATAAAGAGCTATTTTAATAATACTCGTATCTCATCCCTTTTATCAAGTCGATGTATACTTTATATAAAGAGTCCAATAAATTTTATAGGTCAAAGTTGAATAAAGCAACGTTTACATTGATAGAATTTCAACCACTGTAAGTGATGATTATTAATTTTAAAGTTGATATATTATTTACAATTTTTTTTGTGAACAATCACAAATGGTTATCGACATACACTACATATCTTTTTAGTTACAGTGCAAGGCATACAATTTTGCTTGAATGTTTCTTCTTTTATGTTCTGTGGACTGAGTCAAAGGTTTATTATGAACGTAGGTATTTTATATTTCATTCTGAAAGAGCTTCGCAACAACTAAATATAATACTTTCGTCGATTGTGCAAGTGCAAGTCCTTAAGATGTTTGGACATATCAACAGAAAAGAGAGCAAAGAAATCTGTGAACCTAAGAGAATTTGGGGGAGAATATAATTCCTATGAAATCTAGACGCAAAAGAATGAAGGGGGAAGAAAAAGAAGACCCAAAAAAATTTGTATGAAGAAAAAATTTTATTATTATTATTATTTACGGGTTAACTGTAGGACGAGAATCCAAGTAAAACGCCATAAAGTCGTCTAACACAAGGAAGTAGTTTATACGTAATTTAGATTTAATACTAATACATAATGTGAAGGGATCTTAATGGACGATGAGTTAATAGGATTGATCAATGTCGGGCTTCATCAGACGTGGCTAAACTTGGCTTACAAGGTACGTCACTCGAGTACACAACCAATCAACTTACAGTATAAACTGCGGATTGGTAATTCCTGAAGAGAGTTTCACAGTTTCTACTTATCAATATACTTCTGAAAAATTCAAAAATGAAAATGGAAATCGCACTAAAAAAACAAAACAGATAAATTTTAATGTGGATTTTTTATGAATTATTATTATTAACTAATTTAGTAGATAAATACATAGAATTAAAAAGAAAGAATATGATTTCTCCCGCTGTAATTCCAAAATTAACGATGATCGGTTGAGTAGTTAAAGCGTGAATGGGTAGCAGACAGACAGACAGAGTTACTTTCACATTTATAATATAATATTATAGTATGGATTTTCTAACGCGGACGCTAGATCTTAATAATTTTTTGAAATTTACTCTTGTTATTTTCTTACATTTTGTAAATTGTTCAATACTTTCCATTTTGTAAATAATATTTAAATTTACAAAATGTAAGTCAATTTGACATTAAACAAAATTATTTTATTAATATTTTTAGTTTTTATTTTATTAATATTAAATACCGTATTTAAATAAAAATAAAAACATTTGCGAGGTCTTAGTGAAAAGAGATGCAGCACATTGTTGTTAACGTTTTATGACCACTTTTATTCTAATACATAAAGGTATGCAATAAATAATGTAATTAAATTGGACATGATGGTCCTTGACACGAGACGCGTAACAGCAATGCTGAGGACGCTAACAGCGAATGGCATGCAATAATTCGTGCACCGATTCAACAATAAACACTCGTCGATCAATTGACTATGTACGCTCAAATTATACATCTTTTACCAAATTCTACATGAAACAAAGTAGCTGTCCACCTCGGTCTGTTTCTCCGCTAACTCCTTCTAAACCACTTAACGGATTTTGATACGATTTTCACTAATTGAAAGAACGATGAACGAGGAAGGTTTTTGTAAACAATTTACAGAAAAAATTGCATTCTTTCGAGGTTGCTAGAAATATAGAATAAATAGAAATTTTAAATATTTTGAAGTTACGAGTATTTCATACACTTACGCGTACGCAAGAAATTAGTATTTTTTCAGTCTAAGTAACTAACGCGTTTGTGTTATATAAAAAAAAATTGAATTTGCTTTGGTCATTCTTAGAAAAATCCTAACATTAGATAAATACCTCTTAAGCATTGAAAATTTTAAGATCCAAGTAGGCAATAGTATCCTTCGGAATCTTTGAACGATTTATTACAATAATCTGGTTTATTTTAGAAAAACACGCCACTATCAGATATGCAAACGTTTGATGACAGGTTATAATAATATGATGATAGATTGTCGGAAATCTGAAATGATATTTTGATTTCTAAAAATAAAGTCGTATCGTAAAATAAACCTACTAGACCTATCGCAACAGCCTTGAGTATTACTTTGAAAATTCATTTTCAAAGTTGATCCGCCGGGAATCGAACCCAGGACCCCTGAGACGTTAGGCAAGCACCCATATCACTCATCCAACAAGTAATCAATATGCATATTTATGTTTAATAACATAAATTATGCATAGTTTTGATAATGTAAACCAAACCAAGAGATTTTGTATTTAGTATATAATGTTTGTGTATTTAATTTGCAGAAAAAAAATACATCTGTGCGAAGCCGGGAGTGGGTTGACAGTATAGTATAAACAGAAATGTTATACAGATATATTTTTTAAGTTACTTTCATATATTTCCGCGTATCCAAGAAATTTTATACGAAAAAAAAGCAATAACGTAAAATTATTTAACGCATAGCTATGCTATAATGTTGTTTATATTAAATACAACATTTGAGTAAGTATGCGCATTGAATCATTTTGGTATTGGGGCCAAAATTAAAATTCTTGGAAAATATAACAGAATTATTAATAACTCCGATCACATTTTATTTTGGTTTCGATTATTTACTCTGGATTTTATAATATTTTACTCTGGATGGTCCAAGCGGGAGTAGCGACTTGACTGTAATAATTATGTCAATAAAAAGCGTTTCAAATCATATTATAACTATGTAACATAAACTTCCGCATACAATTTTCTGTGAAATGTGCATACTTTAGCGAGATGTGTACTTCCTCAGTTACATGTTAAGCTTGTCACTGTCTCATCGAATCAGTTTCAAAACAGGAAATAACACACTATAACAGGAAATTCCGGAAGTAAATATATAAAGTGACTTTTTTATACAATACTGTCAACCATTTTCATATACATATACGGATACTGTCTTGTGTTAGTAGCACTCAAGTCTTAGTATCACTTTTGCAAATAAATGATTCCTATATTTAAAACACACAATAATAATACAATTAAAATTAAAAACAAAAAATAAAGAACATTTTTTCATGAAGTTAAACACCCGTGAGAGAAATACAAAATTAAAAACAAAAAATAAAGAACATTTTTTCATGAAGTTAAACACCCGTGAGAGAAATACAAAATTAAAAACAAAAAATAAAGAACATTTTTTCATGAAGTTAAACACCCGTGAGAGAAATACAAAATTAAAAACAAAAAATAAAGAACATTTTTTCATGAAGTTAAACACCCGCGAGAGAAATACAATGTCATGGTAGTTTAACAGATTGAGTTTAAAAGTTTACCTAATCTAATGCTTGGATAATCTAATGCTTCGATATAGCAAATCATCATCATCAGCGTGTGTCCTCCACTGCTGGATGTAGGCTTTTCCCAAAGCTCGCCACCACGCCCGGTCTTCCCGCGAAGCCTTTTAGGTCGTCTGTCCACCTGGCCGCAGGGTGTCCTATGCGCTTTCCAGTTCGTGGCCTTCATTCGAAAGCTCTCTACCCCATCGGTTATGGATGGAGGCGACCCATTGCCACTTCAACTTGCTAATTTTCTTGGCTATATCGACATCCTTGGCTCTTCGGCAATTTTAGAATTTCTGCTCGGCTCGCTTAATAGTCCGATAAGCGACCCTAAACATACTAAGCTACATATATTATAGCAAATACTAAGATTAATTCGACTAAAATATTATAATCCATTTATGGTCAATTCCATTTAAGGTTTGTAAAAAATAAAGACAACTTTGAACAGGGTCTTGCAAAATTAATAAAACAAACATTTTAATTGTTATGAACGCGAAGAATTCGAAATTAGCGCGTCGAGCGAGAAAATTGTTTATAACACTTTGAAAAACATGTAAGGGGGTCGAGGTCTGTTTCTGCGTTTATTTTTTTCCTTTAATCTTTTTTTAAATATTCCATTCGCGAACAACCGCACCGGCCCTCCTCGATCATGTTACGTGTTTGTTTTTATTTTCTAATTTCATTGTTTACCAACTTTTAGAGGTGCTCAGCGAGGTATACAAATATTTTTATACGAGCGTGCGTTTGCTCTTCCGTAAGGAAGAAATAGTATCACCATATTTATTTATTTTTTATATCGTTTATACAAACTAGTATATACAGCCTACGTTCATCTGAAATTATATTATTTTCACAATAGTTTTTTATTTAAGGTAAAGTTGACAGACAGGCTGATGGTCCAATTGTTGGCAGACATTACAAGTGGGCATATTTGTTCTGGATATTGAAACCCACATATAAAATTCAAAATGGAGCTCTGCTGGTTTTAACAGGCTTCTATGTTTCAAAGGTATGCAATACATTGTGAAAAACGAAACAATGAATAACAAAAACGCTTTTCTCTTGAAAGATACATATTAATATTTTTTTTCGTTAAGGGGCTATTTCAAGTAGGGAACTGTTGTGAAGGATTCCCTAGAGAATATATTGTAATACCGGGATAAAAGTTATATGTTTTAATCTGATATGGTATATTTGTGGGACATGATACATATTAATCTTTCATAATCTTTAACTACTACAAATATTTTAGGTGTTATATTTTTCATTTTTCAACGCGGATGAAGTCGTGTGCACCAACTAGTGGAAAATATTTGGCCTAGCGTAATCTACTGATTGAACTCAGTCGGATTGGATTTTCCGCTGTGTTGAAATATGCAAGCTTGTTTCGCGTACAGCTCAGTTGAATACAAAAAACGCTTCAATGATTTTATTGTTTTACAAAAAATTATAGTAATATATGAAATGTTAAAAATATACTTAGTTAAAAATAATAAATATCATTGATAATAACAGACAGAAGGACAAAGAGACAAAATGAGTACTTATTCTAACAGTTTTGACTACATTTTACGAAGTAAATACTTGAGTTTTCTAAATTTAAAAACTGTAATAAGGATGGTAAACATGAATGGGAGGTTTAATTGTGATGTAGTTTGCTACAGTATAGTTCATTTTGCGATTAGCGCGTTCAATCTTACCGACGACGTCTAAACATGGCATGTAGACGCACTTGACCGACGCAATAAGACCTTGCGCGACCTTCTAGCGACGTAGACGCCGCCTTAACAATGTTTTAAATATTTTTCTCTAAAAACTACCTTTTAATTTATGTCTTAAATGTAATGTCTTAATGTAACATATAATGAAGAGAACGCATTTTGTAAGTTTGTTTATATGTGGAGGATAATCTTTGGAATCTATGAATTTATTTTAGTTATGAAAATCTTTTAGTTATAGTATTATATATGTACATAGGCCACTTATTGTGTATGTATACTTACTCCCCGGAGAAAGCCGGGGAATAAGTATATTATATGTCAAGTATATATCTATTTAGGTATTTTTCGCTAGCTACTTAAAGTGCGTATTGGATTTTGATTTATTTTCACTAATGGAAAAAGTAATAAACGACGAGGGTTATTACTTTTTTTTTAGTAATAATTTTGATAAAAAAAAGTATCTGGAAATAAAATATAAACGTCCAAGTATTTTACTTCATTTTCAGTTTATATAGAGTTCTTTACCTATAGAAAAAATAAGCGTTAACAAGAATATCAAAAATGTGTTGCTAAGCGCACAACTAGAGAACGGCAGAACCGATTTGGCAATTTTTTTTTTAAATAATCGTTTAACTCCGAAGAAGGTTCTTATAAACAGAAAAACAATTTAAAAAATTGAACTTCCGTGCGATTCCACTAAAAATCTTGTAAAAATCGAGTAAGTATTGGGCAGACAATGGAAATGTGACATTAATAAAATCAATGCTAATTAGGTAACAGCTGTTTAGTCACTTTCACTATTTCTTTATACGACTTGCAAATTTATAGCAAAAAGTTTGCCCTCTTTAACGGTGAGGCCTTGTGATTGTTCAACATTTCAAGAACAAAGTGCTGCAATGTTTTAAAAACAATCAATTAATTAAATACCAAAACCTTTTATAACTATCAACCTTTTATATTAAGAAGATATTGGATTTTGTACGCAACTATGGTATTGGTAACTTGGTAATTGAGCATTATGTTTCACTGAAATAGTACAATAGCGGTAAAAAATTATGTACTATTAGCTGGTGCCCGCGACTTCGTCCACGTTGAAAAATAAAAATATATAACGCGTGGAAAAATATATCAGCAATAAAGATATTTATTGCAAATACAGCATATTAGTAGTTATGACATAGCTGAATAGCTAGACGTTGACCACAAAACATTTTTGACACACTTGAAAAAGTCTCGATGTACAAAAAAGCTCGATAATTGAGTGCCACACGAGTTCATTGAAAGAGACCATTGACTCGTGTACTCATTTGAGATTCTCTATTGAAAAGTAATGAAACCGAAACGTTTTTGAAAAAAATTGATTACTGGTGATGTAAAGTGGATTACCTACGACAAGAACGTGCAAAAAAATCATGGTCAAAGATCAGTCAAGCTCCACAGACAATAGCGACACTCGAATTAATTCGCAATATGTGTATGGTGGAATTGGATGGGTGTCGTTCGTTATGAGCTTTTACCACCAAGTAAAACCATCGATTCGGAGCTGCCAACAGCTGATGAGACTTGAGCAAGAAATAGGAATTTATCAAGAGAAAGAGTGTGGTTTTTTATCATGATAACGCCAGACCACTCACATCTTTAGCCACTCAGCAAATATTGAGAGAGGTCGAATGGGAAGTGTCAATGAATGTCCCATATAGTCTTTTTTTTCAACTGTTTACATGTCAATATATTAAGAGTTAATATCAAGAGAGAACTGTCAAATCTACTTGTAGCAGTTTTTTGATCACTCCCAAAATCTCACTATCTACAAAATGGCAAAAAGTAATCGAAGAAAATGGCACACACATGTATATATTATAATATAAAATGTAAATAAACTACGATAAAAAGTATCTTTGTATAAATTGTATAAAATACGAAAAAAAAAAATCTCGAATTATTTATTATACACACAGAGGTTAATATAAATATTTTCATATATTTAAAAAAATATTGAAATAGATAGCACGTAAGCAGTCAACAACAACGACAACACAATATCTCCTTGAGGAGTTCATTAGTCGGAATTAAGATCAGTACCATGTTCCCGACAGGCATAAAGCTACTCAAATTGAAGACAATCCGCTTTATTATAATTGCGAAGGAAATATACGTATATAAATCTAATAACTTGGTATGGAAGAATATTATGCGCATAAATATTTATTACGCAGACAAAAAAATTACAATTTTTCCAAGATTTTTTTAGACTTTTTAGCCATCTATGAGATATAAGTAAGTAAACACAACTCTATTCTTAATTATATCAACAATATATAGAAGACATCTATTTAGGACTAACAGTCCAACTAGGTAGAGCCAACTACGAGGAAGAGGTCAATCGTCGAATCCAGCTCGGGTAGTCAGCGTTCGAGAAGCTCCGAGATATCTTCTTGTCCAAAATTCCTCAGCGCCATAAAACGATTTTCGACTAATGTGTGTTGCCAGTGGTGACATATGGAGCTAAAACGTGATCTCTAACTATGGGACTCGAAAAAAAGCTTAACGGCCCTCAACGAATCATGGAATAAGGCGCTCAACGAGCTCGGGGTTACACTTCGATGTCAAATTAGGAATGAGGAGATACGTAGACGAACGAAAGTTACCAACAAAACCCAGCGGATTGTAAGTTGAAGTGGCAGCGGGCAGGACAACATAGTACGGAGAGCCGACGGACGCTGAGACCGAAAGGTTCTCGAGTGCCATAATTAAAATATAACTGAAAGTTTCAAAGCAGAAGGTCACCATCCAAAAATACCTGAAAAAGGGATTTATTAATTATTAATAATAGTAATAATAGTATCTTTCGAAAATAGGTAGTCCTTAATATGACTATGGTCGATAGACAATCTGACATTCCTCTTGATTTTAAATCCCTATTAACACAAGCTGCCTCAAGAGAGGATGCAAAGGCAATGCTATCCTTGATAGAATAGATTAGTCGCTGATTAGTGCCGCCAGAGCAGACAGTCTTCCAAGTTTATGAATACAGAACGCAGTATTAAACAATACGATTAAACAACGCTACGATTAAACAATCTTGTTCAAATTCTATATTGCCGTACTGTAATACTTAGTAAAAATAATAATAATGAGGTTGTATCTTATTATGATAGTAACTATAACGAAAAGTAATTCCGATAATATACCCCATATAAAGAAAAAACCAAGGTTCAATATTTGAACAAAGAATCATTAGAAACAGGGTTTTCTCATTCACAATTGATCGGTATTTATAAATAACGGCTGTATTAAAGCCTTGCAGATATATTATTTCGATGTTTAAAGCGAATTAAGAATGAATGTCAGTCAGACAATGTTCTTGTAATGCTTCCGGTCCATTACAACCAAATCCCAAATAGACTGAATTTTAAATCGACTGAATCCTAAATCGACTGAATCTGAAATCAACTAAATCCCAAATAGACTAAATCCCAATTAGACTAAATGCCAAATTGACTTAATTTATAATTACTAATGAAGCCGCACATTTCTTTAATTTTTATGTTAAGGTCGACAGACAGGCAGACGGTCAACTCGATGATAGGTGGCTTTTTTATTGTAGGTCGCATCATAGCCCCCGGTTCTTGTACGTAGGACCGAGGCATGGGTCTCGGTTCTGCGTACGAAGAACCCTCTGCAGTCGTCCGGAAGAGAGAACACCCTGTTAGTGTAGGTATACGAATTGTATCGTCTCTATTTTACGATGGAAATTTGAATAAAAAGAAAAATATCAAAGCTGTATTGATTGTTACTGTGTTTAGATATAATCTCTTTGATTTGTGTTCTTACTTTAGGTTTTATTCCGGTAGAAAGGTTGAGTTTTGGAAAATCGCCCCACAGGAAAATGACAATTTTGCTCACATTCAGTCATTTTCTCCAAAAAGATATTTTCTGACCTCGCTGAATTTCAGTGCTTTAATAGAAGGCAATTAGTTCTTCATTCCAGATTTACAATTCATCTGAAATATTAAAAAACTAAGGAGCTATGAGTTGAGTCAACCAAAATTCCTTTACTGTAAGAACTAACCATATAGGGTGCAAAGTTAACTGCCTAAGGTTTTGTAATTAAATTGTAATTAATTTTGTAACAGCTATTAATAATCCTGCTACAATATTATGTAATCCTATATTGTTTTAAAAGAAATAAAATAATTAAAATTACTGTTCAATCTCGATACGTCACAGTTATGTAAGTGTCTAAAAAGTGCGTGAATTCAGCTATACTGTCGTATCAAGAGCGGTTAAGATCGATTGTGTTCAAAACGATGATAACGCGAGATGAGTGATGGTGGCATTATCGGTATCACGTGTGGAAGGAATCTTCGGCGAGGGCTGGCAACTAGTGACATTCGCACAGAAGCCTCTGCGGGCGACACCGGGCTGCCCACGCGCACCCTATAGCACTGTGATCATGTACATACGGTAATAGTGGTATCATATATCTCGTTGACGTGATCTCATACCAGACTTTTATTATTTGTGTGACAGTGAAAATCTTTTAAAGCGAAATGGGTGAGTAAATTTATTATTTTATACAAATATTTTATGCGCTTCTAAGAAATGTAAGATATATCACGTATTTTAGAGATAATAATTTTGTTAACAGTTAATTAATTGGAGAGTAATTTAAAGTTTTACATAAAAAACGTGATAGATTAATACAAAATAAGAAACCATTTTTCACCGAACAAAAAATTTATTTTTGTGTTTTTTATAAGTACCTTGATATTATGTGGATATATTTCAAACATGTGATGTTGAATTGCGTATAATCTGCATTTTGTACCATTGATAACACAATAACAGGATTAATATACAACTTTTTTAATAAAAGTTTTTGTTAAAACACGTGACATTTTTTTAAATTTGAATCTGTATATAAAAAATCATCTACATAATAAATTCGAAAAATACATTTTATGTTACATCTGGCTAAAACTGGAAGATTTACAAGAAAGCAATCATTCGAATAAAGGAGCAGGCCATTGCTTGCAATATATCTATGGAATATCACATTTCTATATAACCCCTTATTTAATTTGCGATATATTATTTGCGACCCCTTATTTTATAGGCGATTATATATTTTATCATTATCTAACTAGCAATGCATTTTTTCCTGCATTTCCTGTCGCTCTCTTACCATTAGTGAAAACTTTATTCGAAATTTACTTTTTCATTAGTGAAATCCGAAGTAATCCCAATAGAGGTTAGCGCAGAAACATACAGAAGCGGATAGCAATTTTATTTTACAATTTGTATATATAGGTAGATACATAACATAGACCGACGTATCCCGATGAATAAATTTGAGCATTCAAATTTGTATTAAAAAAAACTAATAAACTGTAATAGTAATTATCATTTTAGTATTAACTTATAACTCACAACTAATTTTAATCTACCTATTAAATTATAGTGAAATATTTAACGATCAGTTAATGTACTTATGTACTTATGTACGGGGTCAAGACAACCCTGTACATAAGTATCCCTACCAATACGAGTTTTGTAACTACTAGTATAGTACAGTCGTGTAGAAATTAATGAGTTGCATTGGACTTGGAATAAGATTTTTAGTTTCTTTGAAGAATAATGATAATTAATTTAGTAATTTAGTAATTTTAGTAATAGCACAAAATGTAGTTTTCGTTCAAAAATTAAAAAAATATGTTAAACATTGAGATTTCATAATGCTACTAAGTTAAAGCCTAAACGTTTGTTGAGTAATAGTTCATAGATTCATAGTTAATAATAAATTTCATATCTACGGATAACAAAATCGTTAAAAATATATCCAATGATGAATCCTTACCATTTTTGCATTACAAAATTTGTAAGCAAAATTTGTTTTTGCATTTCTGATATTGTCTGAGTATTTATTTGTAGCTTGATTTTATGGCACACAATACAGTTTATTAACTGGATTAACATAATATAGGATAAATTTATCCAGAAAAACTCACGTTTCCTGTGGGATTTTTAAAAAAACTAACTGCAGTTCGAACGAAGTCGCGGGCATATGCTTATATAACTCTTTTCAAATTAATTTCATATTGAGTTAGCTACTATTATCACTAAAAATTTTCATTAATATTTACAAAATATCACAAATTAAAAACCTTGGTGGTATGAAACCAAGAAACAAGTCATTGCCATTGAAAAAAAAACTAATTACAGACCTTCATAAGAGTTTTCATGAACGTTTTAAAAATGAAATATTTATCAGTCTTGTAATTACGAGCCCGCATATGGTAACATTAGTATAGGTCGTCTCCAAGGCTTGTGATAAGAATTTCTCATTCTATATTGAAAAATATTAAAAAATTACTATTATTGCTTTCAAATAAATAATAATATCGGTGTTTGTTGACACAATAGTTCTTAATGATTTTAGTAACATTTGAAAAACTGAAACCGTTTAATGGAGATTTTGTTAGATCCATCTAATGGATTATCTGACTATTCGTCGCATGTATTTTTGTATGT
This sequence comes from Synanthedon andrenaeformis, assembly GCA_936446665.2. Lineage (NCBI taxonomy): Eukaryota > Metazoa > Arthropoda > Insecta > Lepidoptera > Sesiidae > Synanthedon > Synanthedon andrenaeformis. Next base: position 9,756,661 of record OW387783.2, on the reverse strand, counting down.
GATGTATTTTTTACATAATAATTGCTATGAAAATAAAACTTAATGTGTAAGATAATTTAATAAATTTATTTTATTTTATTTTATTGTAACTAATCCTACAGTAGAACAACTACGATGTCTTGAAAACTCTTTCATCTTAGTTTAATCCCTAAACTTTTGCTTAGTTACCTAATAAGATAGTTTAATATTTTAAATAAACTTTTTTATCTCTCTTAAAGGAGAGTTTATATCAATAAATTTAAGTGCACATTTAGAATTTTACATTTAGAACAAACTAAATACAGAAAGACGTATAATATGCTTATTATCATAAAAAATAGATAGGTACACGTGAAATGAGATTCCTAATTATGAATGGAAATTGTGTGGTTTAATAAGAGTCAGATAACGTCTATACCACTGTTGGTCAATACAACGGTGTGAACTTACAAAAGTGAGTAACTTAGCGAATAGATTCCATTATTATTAGCATTCTTTAAAGAGTTAAAGACTGACAATAATAATGGAATATCTCTTGATTTCTACTATATTCAATTTTATTAATTAATTCTACATTAATACTTTTATATTTTTCAATTTAATTATAGTTATTTTAATAAACTATTCTTATCTAACTTTTCGCTAAAATAAGCTAATGTAAGTCTCCCTTTTGGGTTCTTGTAGTAATGTAAGTCACACACACACATACACACAAACACACACTTCTTAATAAGAAAAGTAAAATGTATCTAAAAATAAAAAATCCAACGTTTAGCAAAATAATAACAGAAATAAAAATGTTAGGCATTATATATTTTATTTTAATGCATAAGAAATAGCGGACACCAGCTAGTGTTAAAAATATAAAATTAAAATAAAAACGTTTTTTCGCTAACGTGGTTCACTAAAACTTTTCAGACACAAGCTTGTTCGTAATCTTTAAAAAAATATACACAATCCACTAAGATTCATTAATACTGTTATAGTAATAATAAATGTCAGTTTTAATAAAAATCTATAGTTTAGTTACAAATGGATCCTTCATATGTTTGTCAGACAGGTGAATAGTCTTTTTTATGATGAAATTGTATGTAGATTTTCCCAATATGAGTTTTTAAACTTGTATGGAAAAATGTTTTACTAAACAACATACTTCGTTACATATATGGAAAACACTGACTATCTGCAATAACCTGAAAATAGATTTATGTATTTGACGTATTAAAATAAACAATGCATAATTTACGATTATATTATGTCACAGAGATCAATAGTCGCACAGATGTGACATAGGAAATCTTTTAAGGCCGGAATGGCGAACCAATGGCACGCGACACAATATTTTAAGCATACCACAAAATTTTAAAATTGCTTGAGTTATAGGCGACGGTAGCCACCTACCATCAAGTGGACCGTCACCCTGTCCGTTGACCTTAAAATATTTAAAAAAATCGACTATTCTCCCAATAATCACTAAGACAAAATTATTTGAAGGCACATTTATTGGCCTCTTTAAACATCTCTTTAGAAAAAGTCGCACGTTAATCGGTAAAGGTTCGTCACCCTGTTATTTATAGAGAGTCGCAAGGAAACCTTGCTACTATCACAACCTTAACCTCCTCTAGGCTCTATTGGAGGAAAAGTCAGTGATAGTTGCTACCATAGGACTGCTACAACCAAAGAAACACATACTATTATATGTGTATGCTACACGATATGCATTTCGAAATAACAACCTTGATGGCTGCTTCTATAAGATGACCGTGTTAATGTCACGCTTCTAGTTCGGTATTTGTCTCCCAACTCTGTGTACACATGACGCGTTGATAAAAGGCTTTCAATGTTTAGACATGTCACCTAGATGATTTGTTTACAATTATAAAGCCCATGTTGGTCTCTGAATTGATTAATCACGCCACTGCATTATAATGCCAATGTACATTTTCATTACAATGATAAGATAAAACAATGAACAAAATCGTAATCTTTTATTTAACTTGAACGGTAGTCTATAGACTGAACGACAATAAACAACTAATAAATAAAAGATATTTTTTCGAATTAAAACTATTTACAAGACTAGTTTTTAAATTAAAATAAGATATAAAATATTCTATTTTGGTATTCTGGATCGCAAAAGCTCACTTGGACAGATTCTCAACTAGACAGAATCTCAAGTATTCTCAGGTGGACAGATATAGTACAGCCTATGTATGCCTATGTATTGTGTATGCAGCCCTGGATCTACGAATTTTTCGAACAGGGGCAGAAAAGTGATTGTGGCGCCCCCTCTCACCAGCTTTTAACATAAATTGTAAAAAGAATCACAAATCAGTGAATTTTTTACACTTTTTTTAGCTAATAGCTAATATTTGTTTTATTTGTGTGACATAAAATTAAATACATAGGAAATTTAACCAGGAAATACAACAGACATTAATTTCTTCAATCTTTAGTGTAGTTCACATATTCCAATTGATGTTATATTTTGAAGAAGCTTTTATCATAAACATATTTTATGAATGTATAAATGAAATTATTAAAAATCTCTAATATAGAGATTTTGCAGAGATTCAAATCGAAAGTCCTGAGAACTATTACTGATGTCCCTTGGTTTGTGACAAATCGCCAATTGCATCATGATTTACAAATCAGAACTGTACATGAAGAATTAAACACAATCATTATGTGTAGTTACAAGAACCCGAACTTGTTGGCGATTCAACTAATGCAGAGACACCAAATTCACTCGTCTCAAGAGAAAAACCCCTGGAGACCTATAGGGTAGTGAAATAGAATTTAGGGCATTTATGTTAATGGCCCTTCATGGCCAGCTCACTTTGCCTAAACATTTGCTGAATGTTTACCAGAACAGATTGCAAATAAAGAGAGAGAGAAAAAAAGAAGTTAAATTTTGTTGCATTATTACTAAGATAATAACTCCTTACGTAGAAAAGTATTGAGGAAGTATTAAGAGAGATTTTCTTATCATCACTTTGGCGGCATTGTCAAGTACTTTGAGACGGAATGACCACTGTTGGTTGAACCACACCTCTTGCTCAAAGAAACTTCAAATGTGTCGGGTAATTCCTTCTTGAGATAATAAGACAGCAAATACTCAAACGTAATATCTAGTTGATAAACTAACCGACTTAATATTATCAAAAAGATTAGACATGTCTGAAACAATATCTGTTTATTTTAAGGTTTGTATTATTAGAACTTTTCATTACTTGTTTACTTACTATTGAACTATTTTATATCTACCTAGGTATTGTTCTGATATACAATTGGCATCTCGGAGTTGGTGATATAAAAATATTAGTATGATTTATATTATGACCCTGAATCTGGCGGACATACGACAAAAAAAAAGTTTGCCTAGATATCTAGAAAAAAATAAATAAAGTTACTGCAAATGTTAAAAATCGATGTTGTTCGTTGACTCGACATCTTCATGTGGTTAATTTCAATTTTTTTTTATAAATAATTTTTTATAATCAAATATAATTTCGTATTAGCTGTCTAAGATTATTGACTTATTAAAAATTAGTTTCGACTTACTTATAGTAATTATAAATCGACTTTTTAAACGTGGTTTTTTTTTAAATTTTTTAAAATTTATTTTAGATTTTTTTATCAGAAATATCTACGTGAAAAATCACTTAAAAATAAATGTAAAAAAAATAAATTGGAAGATTTTTTCAAAATCTGTGGGTTTTTTTTTCAGATATTCAAAAAACAAAATTTTTTAATTTTTTTTAATTACGGAATTCAAAAAAACGAAAAAAAAATTCAAAAAAATCAAAATTCCACTTTTTACATTTTTTACTTTGTCGTCCTTTTCCATGGCCAATATGATGTAGACTTCCATCAATTATTGGCTACCTTTATCAGATTTGTGCTGCCTTTATCCAGTTTGACCCTGCCGCCAGTTTTTTTGCCGTTTTTGGGATTCCTCTCATTTTTTATTTGGAATTTTCACTAGGATACTTTTTTCAAGTACACCATATGTAGGTGTGGCAGTATGGCACCTCTTTACTATTTTTCCATTAGACCAATTCGAATTAAATTATATCCATATTTAAAGGATAAAATTTATGAACACTTTCCACAAAGCAGGGATTAATTAATGTCATATACCTATTTTAATCAAACAGAAAAAAAATGGTTGATGATAAAATCAATAAAATCAATAAATGATACAAATACAACAAAAAAATTACAACGGAAATATTTTATACAACACATAAAAATGGCCCTTCATCTCAATAACGCACAAGCATTGGTTCTCTATTATAATTAATTAATTTAATCTTATTTTTTTAAATAACAATTTGTTATTTCTTCAAGCCTTTGTTATACTTTATTAAATGAAGGAAATAATGGCAACTTTAAACCATAGAGTAAAGTAATATTTATTAATCTTAATATTGAGGGTAGTCTAAAAAATATTTGACAAAATCGACCCAACCATTTCACAATTATTACTTGTCATACACGCGTGCATTTAAATAGTTAATTATTCGTATAATTTAAACACGCAATTATGAATCTAATAAAACTATGAGTAGAGTTTATATTGCTTCACATAATTAAAAGTAATAAGATCGCTAATCATTCAATTGTGTATAGATAGATAAATGCCAACGAAGTTCGTGCCAATTTTATTCAGTTATTTACGGAATAAGTGGCATAAGCAGTCTGAAACAAAACGGGATTTTAGTGTTCATATACTATGTTCAATATAATGTTAGTTTATATATATATTTTTAATCCGATTTAACTTTGTGATATAAAAAAATATATTCAATATTGTATTCGTCAAACAATGTACACTCAGTTCCCGAATAATAGAAATGGAACAAAACGTAGAAGCCGCGAACGACGATGAATGGCGGCCTGCCTTAACAGTTAAGTAGAAAAATAAGTGATTCTTAATTAACTAGCGACCCTGGCTTAGCCCAGGATGCAATTTTTTTTTATATACGTAAACCTTCCTCCCTCTTTCCTTAAGTGAAAACCGAATTAAAATCCGTTGAGTGGTTTAGAAGTAGTTAGCGGAAAAACAGACAGACGCCGACAGTTTCGGCCACTTGATTGCAAATTGTTTTTATTTTTCTACTTACATAAAAACTCCATTAGGTTTACTATCGGTGCGATGTGCGATGTAGTCCAATCATCGACTAGTGATATTCTAGGTACAACTATTTTCAATACATAAATACAGCTCAAAATCTGTCGATCTAGTAAAAAAATAACAAGGGTCAGGGGAAGTTTTTGCAATAATTTATATAATTATATCTCCAGTAATTTTAGTACATTTTTTATTAATTACGAAAATGTGTACCCATTGTTTCGTAAAGTATAAACGATAGACAATATTGTTGCCCTCCTAATGAGCCTATTTTTATCTCAGTTATGACAAAAGCTTTGAGATATGATATTTTTGTATGTACACGTTAAGAATATCTGCCACATAGAGGGGAGTGAATTGGACCTCAGTATGTAGTATTTTTGTGTATTATAATTGATGTCATTTATATACCTAGAATATCGTTTCGCTAACTAATAGTGAAAACCGCATCAAAATGCGTCGCGTGGATGTACAGACAGACAGACGCGGAAAGTTATTTTGTTTTATACTATGTAAAGATTATGTAGTCACAAGTTATTTGAAATAAAGTTAACAGAAATTCATTTTAATTAAAAGACAAAATTAATTTCGCTTGGCTCGCGACTTGATTGTTCCAATTAAACCTTATAAACAAGCCAATGATAGCGTATTTTCTAACCAATTGTTACATGATACTCGTGTGATCGCAAAATCTTTATTATACATTAAGCTCCGTTTAGATCCTAAGATCATTAAGATCCTTTTGTTATATTGTTTGTGATATTAGCAGATTTGATTTTTTTTATAATGATTTTGCACCGTTTTGTAATTAATTGTGTATAGTGTCATTAGCCCAGGAAAATTTACTAACGAATCAAAATTTAAAATCTTTAGGGTTTACAGAGTTAGGGTGGTTACAAGATATAGAAATGCTAGGTAATTTTTTAAAAATTCACAGCTAGCCAAAGAGAATCAACCCTTATGTTCTAACCTCCCTAACTCTGTTATTTATAATTTTAGTAAAAAAAGTTATATATTTTTTTTTATGTAAAACTAAATTATCTACAATTTTTGTATAATTTGAGGATTTTTTAAAAAAAATTTTCACCCCTTTTAAAAGTTGTAATGATTAATTGAAATAAATTATTAGAAATATAAATTTATTTTGTCTTCTCAATATTGGAAAAAACACATAAGGAACATTTAAATATTTAGTTTATTTTTTGGCTTATTTCCTTTGAACATTTTCTTGGCATTTAATTTAGTTAAATTTAAAAACCTTATTTATATTTGAACAAATTTTCAATCAGGGTGAGCTTTAAAAATCTAACCTTATTATTTTCTCTTGCAGGTTTAGATTTCTTAGAACATGGAGCGGACTTCGAGGCTGCCATATCGGCCACCGGTATGTAAAATTGCTTACTCGAATCCTAACTAATATTATAATTGCAAAAGTGAGTTTGTTTGTTTAAATTTTTACGCTTTCACACCTTAAATACTCAACCAATCATCACGAAATTTTGCATACACGATGTCAGGGTTACAGAAAAGGACACAGGATAGATATAAACTGAGTCGTAAGCCTACCTGCCGTGCTTTATCACTAAAAAAATTGTATTTTTTTACAGGTTTCGGCCGCTTTCACTTCTGCCTGCTCGCTATCTCGGGCCTAATTTACGCGAACACAGCAGTCGGTATCACCATCGTGTCATTCGTACTACCGGCGGCGACATGTGACTTTCGGATGACATCCTCAGATAAGGGCTGGTTGACAGCAGCTCCTATGTTAGGTAAATACCAACACTTTCTTAGCATTTCTAAATCCACTTAGACTAAGAAATGCTAAGTTTAGTAATCAATTTTTTAAAAGTACCTACTTTATTAATCTATACAGGATTAAGATATATATTAAGACGCTCAACCAGCGTCTTAAGATACCTAGTACCTAATCACATACCTAGACTAAGTTAATTATGAAACAAGTTAATTCAGAAATTTAACAATGAATTTTTAAAGTACTTTATTAATTTATACAGTGTAATAAAACTAAGTACTAAATGCAAGTAGTTCTCTTCCCTTTTTTAGTAATAAGTCCCCAATTATTTCCAATGAATGAATAATTACACTCGCGCACTCCTAAATCCTAATTATACATTTACCATATTTTTTCAGGAATGGTCATCGGCTCTTATTTCTGGGGTTGTTTAGCTGATACAAAGGGTCGTAAAATTGTCCTTGTATCGACACTTCTGATTGATGGATTCATCGGCATCGTGTCGTCTTTCGTGCAGATTCTTCCGGTCTTCATGGCGTGTCGATTCGTCAACGGATTCTCGTGAGTTATCCACAATATATAAAGATCTATACAACACATAGATTAATGAATGATTGGAGACTACTAGTCATTAATCTATGAATCTATAAGTATTTAAGAACAAAAGACCTTTGCTCAAAATGTTAAAGCTCCGAAAGTTTAATTTTTTAATTAAGTTTTTAATTATTGACCAAGGCTTGCATTCAAGGGTTTTATAACATACTAGCAACCCGCTAGCAAACATACTAGCACATATACAAACCTTTCATTGTGTGGAAACCGAATTAAAATCGGTCTACCCATTCTCGAGTCTTAGAAGCGTACATAAATCAACAACATTTTTATATGTATAAAGTTCTTGTTTATACCAGTTGAGTAGTCAACCGTTACGAGCAGTAAATTAGGAAGTGAACTTTCAATGTTAGCCATATTTTAGGTGCCCTAAGACACTAGTCCCAAGGAAAGTAGTACCTTGAGACTAGATGTGAATTAATAGAATAGTGCTAGGTATATTTTAAAATTACAATTTTTGTGGTTACTCATATTTAAGATTAATTTAAGAAAATTATTTATAATTATTGTTTATGTACGATTTCAGTGTTGCCGGAGCAATGGGTATTTGTTTCCCCTACCTGGGCGAATTCCAACAAACCAAGTACAGAGAGAAAATCCTCTGCTGGATGGAAATGTTCTGGACACTCGGTGTCATTGTACTACCGTGTAAGTAATATATTTAAATTGTTTCTTACCATTTTTTTGTTTTATGGTCATGATACGCCATGTTGTTAAGAGTGCCTATGTTAAACTTTGGAGTTTAGCGTACGGCTTAAAAATTTAAGTGTGATTGAGGACATTTTATGAAACACGTTGAGGCCCCTGTAGTGTTGATACGGGTCATACGGCGACAGCTATACGCCCCTTCTTTATTCATAACTGCTTTTAAAAGTGTCGAAATGCTCTTAAAATATCAAGTACCTACACAATAATACTACAGTTTTAATTAAAAGAAACAAGATGATCAGGTATTTAATAAAGAACAAAAGTAATTTATAGTTGGTTTTTCTATAACAGTGATCGCTTGGGGTATAATTCCCATTGAGGGCATCCGCATTGAGCGTGGCAGTTTCTCGTACGATTCATGGAATTGGTTCGTGGCTGCTTGCGGCGTGCCTTCCCTTTTACTTGGCTTCTGGCTGCTGACCTTCCCCGAGAGCCCCAAGTTCATGATGGAGTGCGGTGACTACGATGACGCTCTCGCTTGTCTCAAGGGAATCTACAAACAGAATACCGGCGATAATCCCGACAATTATCCGGTAAACCTCTTCTTGTATTTATGTAAAAGTTTGCGAAGACGTTCAGGTATTTGTTACCCGATCACCGTAACTGCTACAGATTTGGATGGAATTTGACATATATAAAAACCATTCCTCAATTAAGGATTCTTGTATCCGTTTAGTGTGTTCCCATGAGATATTAGCCAATAGTCAGTTCTGAGTTGATATATATGGTGCCTAATATACACTTCAAACGTCCACATAAGCGAATCGGATTCACAAAATTATTAATTGGCTTGGCTTTTATTTTTATTTTTTGAATTACGATGCTATACAGGTCATTCATGGAAATTTAGTTTAGGGATGAGTTTGGCGGCGATTTGCCGACTATTATTATTCAGGTAATCATGAATGTGAAATGTATTAAGGAATGCACGTTGTGTTCTATATTTCATTGCTTTTAAAATATATAAAATATACCTACTTACACATAAAATGTAGCTATAGTTATACAATACACAGTTAGCACTTCGAGTAGGTAAAGTTTTTCACAGACGTACTTTGTTACGACTACTTAAGAATAAGTCTGTGTAAAAACTTATTACGACCACCTGCAACTGTTTTCTAAATATAGTTGTTAACTTGTACTTATGGTCTTTCTTCCAGATTAAAAGTCTCAAAGAAAAAGTACGTACGGTCTCCGTCGCTTCTAAAAATTCCCAAAAATCCGTCCGCAGCTTGAGTATGCGCAAACCCAAGGATTTAAGAAGGTTATTCAGCGAAATCTGGGTACAGACAAAGGCCCTCTGCAGACCGCCTTACCTCAAATACACTATTCTAACGTGCATCATTCAGTTTGGCTTAACTACAAGGTACTTTTTTGATTAATTTAATAAATTAAATGGCGTATTTAAGTTTAATAATAATTAAACATAAATCTGGCTTACTTAGACGCTGATGTAGGTACCTACTATTGTATTAACAGTATAATTTGATAGTGCCCTTTACGAGCTTAATGATACACCAGCATATTATTAAATCGATGCAGATCAAGACCTAAAAGCTGATTGTGTTCAGTTGTAAAGTTGTCACATAGTGACAGAGCAACTTAAAATATCAACGTGTGTGTGCCATTTTATTTATGTACTACTAGAGTAATAAAGGGATACAAAGTCGAATACCGTATCCTCGCCATGTTTCATATCATGTAGCTATTTAATTATACTAGCATAATTGAAATGGCCTTTGTGCCACTTTTTCTGATAAAAAAGTTATCAATTTAGAGGACATACCTAATATCCAAGTTATCTACTTACTTGAATTTCATGGCATTGTTTGAAATACTTGTATTCGTTTAATGTAAAATTCGGTGACTTATCTAATGTAATTTCAGCTACTACACTTTGATGATCTGGTTCCCTGAGCTGTTCAACCGATACGAGGAGTTCGAGCACAATTTCCCGAATACGTCTGCATCGGTGTGCGACGTGTCTGGTATCGTGTTGGGCGACGACAGCGACCCATTCGACTGCTTGAAGACCATCGACCGGGAAGTGTACATGCACACACTCATTGTCGGCCTCGCCTGCATACCCACCTCGCTCTGGCTGCCGCTCTGTGTGCATAAGCTTGGTGCTAAGTTCTTCCTTAGTAAGTACTGTTGAGTTTTTAAACGCTAAAGCAATAAGAAGACACTTACTTTACTAACTTCATACTCAAAACTATTGTAGTAAGAAGCACTCTTGAGTCTTTACTCTCAAAAGTAAACAATTGAGTCTTCACACTCAAAACTAGTAAATAGGCACTCCTGGGTCTTCACATTCAAAACTAATAAAGTAAGTAGGTACAATTGTGTCTTCATGCTCAGAACTAGTAAGTAGGAACTTTTGAGCCTTGACACTCAAAACTAGTAAAGTGGGCACTATTGAGTCTTCATACTGACTTCAAATTCTTAGCCACTACAATAAAAAAAGTTATCACTCTCTCTAAGTCAAAAGAGAATTTATCAACAAGAAGGAGATATAAAGTTCCACATAGTACAAGGGTCATTACTCGATATGGAAATGATTGAGAGAAACCATAATAGACAATAAGCTGGCATGACTTATGGTCCCCCGATATGGCCGGCGTACCTCCACTTTCGGGTACGCCGAGGTTCTGACAGGGAGCACAGGCCTCCCCGGGCTGGATAGCCGTGGCGGGACATCGGAGTCGGGTCATCACGTCCCCGCGATCCCCGCCCATCAACGGCCGCCTTGATAGAAAGTCGCTGGGTTTTAGCCGGTAGGAATCCGGCATAATCCGGCAGTGTAGGGGACATTGCCGGGTATCCAAAAAGATTTCCCAACGTTAAACAAATTGGGATGACTTATGGGAGGCGTTCAAGATGTATGAAGATGCCAATCATTGTACGACAGTATATTCCTGCTGCATTCAAAACTTTAAACTTAGTTGACGTTTTTAAATAACTGTGTAAGTTTATGAACGTAATATTTCCTGTTAATAAAAGCCTCCTGAGAAGTAATATGTGTTAGATTATAAAGATAATGTTTGCACGAGAACCAAAAAATCAATTTTAACCGTTGTTCACACCATTTCATAGGAATTATCGTAAGCTCCGTTTAAATATGATGTCGTCGTACAGTTTTCAGTTTGGGTATCGCTGGCATCGTGACAGTGGGCCTCTACTTCGTGCAGAACTCTACACAGAACTTGGTATTGTCGTGTATCTTCGAGGCGTTAACCTCTCTCGCCATCAGTCTCGTCTTTTGCGTACTCGTCGACCTTTTCCCAACGAATCTTAGGTAAGTGTTCTATCTATATAGATATAGGCGAATTCTATCTAGATATAGACGAGACTTCAGAAAAAAACAAGAAACTTTTTAACCCATTTGCTGCGGCGGACGCCAATCGGCGTTTTTTAATTTAATATTCAGGTGCGAAATACGCCCATCGGCGTTTTTTTTAAATTGCTTATATCTTGGCAAAAACAAGTCACAAAAAATTATACTTGCAATATATGCACATTTTTTTTAAATACAGCAAGGTACTGCTCGCCGTTTCCGAAATTTTAACTTTTTGAAAAAATGCGAATTCCTTCCAAGGTGCGGAAGACGCCTAACGGCGTTTTCCAGGATTTAACAACCTTTGATTAGTCCATGTAGTCACAAGGAAACATTTGTTCCAGAACAAATTTTAACGTGTTTGGAAACAAATAAATAAATTGGTATGAATTATCTACTCATTTTTATATAAATAGTAAACATATTTACAAAGTTGTAATTTTTACAAGTTAAAACTTGTCTGTTCTCTATAGTGTCCACTAATTGCATCAATTCTTTGAACAAAAGTTCATTTTCATACTAATTTTCAGGTTAACAAAGATGTCTATAAAAATAAAGTCTGTAAATAAATAGTTTATAAAATTATTTATAAAATTATATTTATAGTATTATAAAATGGAAAAGGTTTGCTACCTCTGATATAAATTTATACTGATAATTTAGCCATCCTTATCATTTGAAACTAAAATATATGAGACTGTAGTTTAAAAGTAAAGAAATGTTATTTTATTAAAATAATTTACTTACCATTTTTCGCCATATTCTCCAAATTTTCACGTTCCAACTATTAAACAACAAAAAATACACAAAAAAGAGTTCTAAATGACGTTAATTTATTTTTCACATCAAAAACGTACAGGAACGTATCACACGTTTGGCGTACTGGTAGTTTTTCTCAGATTTTTAGCGTAAGAATGATCAATTTCTCTAAACAGTGCTGAAAACGCCGATCGGCGTCTTATATTATCCTTATGAGGTGCGGAAGACGCCGATCGGCGTTCGAGATGAACGCCGTCCCGCACTTGGCTAATAAGCGTAATTTTTATCGCCGCAGCGAATGGGTTAAAAAGTTGACATAAGTAAACAACATTAATATACACAAAAATATGTATATTCTCGTTAGCCACCGTTTGCCCAACATAGGTAATAAGTACAACATATTAATCCGTCCATGGGAACGGTATACAAAAATTTGTAATACATTTTTAATTTCCTCATAAATTTATCCAGTTATTTTGTTATGCACAGGCTTAATGCTATTTATATGAAAGCAATTGTATGTACTGCAAATGAAATGTACAATATTCACGTATGATACAGGGTGATGGCAGCTGCGCTCTCACTTACGGCGGGTCGAGGCGGAGGTCTTATCGGCAACCTTTCCTTTGGATACCTCATAGATATTAACTGTGTCATACCAATCGTCGTCTTCTCAGCATTCCTCTTCAGTAAGTTGAACCAATACTTTTATTGCAGTTTGGAACTGCGACTATAATTTGAGACATTTCCTTTCATTTGAGTATGCATATATATTTACAGTGTGCTCTTTCATTTTTGGCATACCTTTATTTAGTTATATTACGTAAAACGAAGGTGGGCTCGTAAAACGAAAATCTTAAAATGAAGTCAAATTATTTTCTAAACCTAATCAAACTAATCTATATTCTTCCTAGATTATATTACATAGTCCATTTTCTGTATTTTGGTGTTTTTGGTGGTAGGTGGATATACCATCGCCTATAACACAAGCAACGTCACAGGTGCTGCAAGAGCGCTGCAGACCATAGTACGATTAAAAACAAGGTATTAAGAACGTTTAGTGAAATGGGCTCTGGCATCCTTTACTCACTGACTGAAACACAACAGCACACATGCTGTTATTTCACAGTGGTCTTCTGTAAGGAGATGGTTACTGCCGCCGGACGGGCAGCCTAAATGACTGCGAAATGCGGTGTGCTCTGACACTACAAATTGCTCAAGAGCATAGGTCTGTCACTAAGATGCTGCCCAAACTTAAAGACAATTTTATGTTTTGTGTTGAATACAATACAAGATACCAGTGAATATTTTAATTTACATATAATAATCAATATTAAATCAATGTACGTGGTGGCGACCCTTGAGATGCCTACATCCAGCAGTGGCGAGACACAGGCTGATGATGATGATGATGATGAAATCAACCACTCCCTGCGCACACGCAGACATTATTTCTGACATTTGATTTTACTTTACATATACGCATTGCCAATAAAAAAATATTCGATTTAATGACGCGTCGGTGAAAAAGTTTACGTTTGCGCTGTGCCTTAAACATTTTTTTATAAGTTTCTATATTAATTTTATTAAACATCATCAACTTCTAAACTTAATTCTTTAAGCCTATCGATCGCTATACAGCACAAATTGTATTAACACATTTATTTTATTTCATTCCAGTTGCTGCCTTCCTGTGCTTCTTCTTGCCAAAGACTGGACAGGAAGCTCTAGACTAAGTTACGAACCAGTTAGTGAAAATAAAACTGTCCGCCACATATATATCACAAAGTGTTCCGAGTGAATGTACATATCATTATGATGTAAATATTGAAGACTAAGTGTTTTTTTAAAAAAACTCCAATAGAGAACTCAACAAACTGCATCTCGGAGAAGTCTATGTACTATTTATAATTTATAAATAATTGAAGCTTTTAAAGCGTAGGTTGTGTATGGAATAAAATAATGTAAATTGTGCGGGTCCTATCCCAAAGTATTGTATAGAAAGTGTTAGTTTTAAATACAGTAATTTTACTGAAATTTTTAGCAGTATTCAAGCCCTATATTGTATACATGTATGAAATAATTAAACAACAGTATTTTAGAATCGACTGTTAATATAAAGCTATTAATTTATTTATTAAATGTAATTTCGAATTACTTTTTAAATTGTTTTATTTAATCGAAAGCCAATAATAACCAAGGTGACATATGGCGCTGAAATGTAGTCTCTAACTTTGGACCTCTTAAGAAAGCTATGCTATGCTGGGGGTTATATCATTCCTGATCAAATCAGGAATGAGATTCATAGACGTACTAGTTACCGACATAAGCCGACACCGACCGACACAGCAGGTATACGTGCTGTTATTTCACGGTAGTCTCCGTAAAGGGGCGGTTACCGCTGCCAGACGGGCTGCCCAAATGACTGCGAAACGCAGTGTGCTCTGCCACTACTAAATCCTTAATATGTACTCGTAACTTAAATAGGTGTTCGAGTGGTAATAAATTTAATATTAGCAAAATTTTTGCTTATATGAAGTCCACGTGATCAATATCGTGATCAATATTATTATATAGACAAATAAAATAACATTTTAACATCAATAGACACATTTTTATTATAAAAGTTATATATTGTTTTTAATAATTATCATACAATGTAGCAACATAACATTATCGTGTAATAAATACACAAAAGTTTCATCAAATTTTAGTAACCTACATTAAAACTTTATTTGTTAACCCAAACATCAATTTATTAAGCTTACAATGTTTTAATAAAAAAATTATTAACTTTTTACCCCATTAAATAACGGCGAAAAGAAGTACGAGAATTAAGTGCGAATATATTGTATAAACTCTTTCAAGTGTTAATTTAAGCGCCAAGTTGCCATATTTATTTAAACTTATAGTATATATCTACATTTTATATTAAAAGAAAATGTTCAAAACAAGATTTTTATGCATTATAAAGAAATCTGTATAAACGATAAATTAAAATGGAATAATAACATAAAAATGACCTCTCATATGTGCCACTCATCGCAATAAAAGTAGGTTTGTAGTTTGTAGTCAACATTGTAAACCTACACGACTGTATCATATGGGTTTATGTCCTGACAGGAACCTAAATACAACGAATACAGAAATTTCTTTGTATGTAGGTACAACTTTTCAGACAACTTCGCGTATTAGTGAACTTTATGAGAGGTCAGGTCAGCTTATGAAATTTTTAAGGCGGTGGATTGTTTTAACGAGTTGTTTGGGCTGCACTGGGCACCTGTGGCAAACCAAACTCATCCACTGGCACACCGTCTTTATTACGAACACTGTCAACACCTGGCTCCTTGTCGGGTGCTGCAGGCGCTTTGTGCACCTCATCCAGAAATGACGTGTCATCGTCGAGAGCAATTTCGTCACCTTTAAATGAAAATATCTTATTGAAAAAAAATTAATAAATAAATAAATAATTAGACAAGCTGTGTTTATAATTATTGTTTAAATTTATCATCGATACAGATATTTTTAAAAGTTCAATTTTAATACACCAAATTCCGATTATATTCTTGTGTATTAAACTTCTATAACATGGTCTCAAAACATTATCAAGTTTACCATTTTATAATATAAAACCGTGGCGAGACAATAAATTCTAGAATTAAGTTCATTACTCATAAGTAATAAGTATATTTTCATTAAGTGTCAATAAAAAATTGTAAAATTTATTGATTAAATGTTATTGCTTTACACAAATTAATTACGAATAGCTTACCAAGAGCGTCAAGTTCAGCCGCTAACTCATCATCATCAATATCGGGCACACCATATTGACGACCAAGAGCCTCCTGAACCTCATCGGCCTGCTCCAACATGTCCGCCAGATCATCATTCACATCCTGAAAAACGCATCAGATATTATTGTAAGATTAACACATACAAATTGTGATTTTGTTTTAATATGTAATTCAAACAAAATTATACCATTTAAAAAATTCTTCAAATCAAACATCAAAAAAGAGATATCCAGTTGAGCAAAAGAAACAACCATTTCATCATGTTTCAGCCAACTTGGTTTTGGTCAATCAAATTATAAGAATAATACATACTTGCTAAACAAGCACTTAGCACAAGTGCGTGATTGTGCTCTTGTAGGATAAACAATGACCCTTTACAGTATAACAACTACATCAATATTATTGTTTACAAATGTGCAGAATTAATAACGTTATGAACTGAACTATATGTAAAACCTAATGGTTACATTGAGATTACTGCTATGATAGTATAACTTTGAATATAGGTATAGGTACTGACATTTGATCGTAGTCTTAATACTAACATGTATTCTATTGAAAAATCTCCCTTTCTCTAGAAAAACACTCCATTCTCCTTTGTATTAGCAATTAACAATGCTTATCATTAAAAGAACTTTTCCTAGCGGTAGAGGCAAGTGTAATAAAAAGGAAATATGAAATTACACAGAAGTGTTTGCTATATTTTCCACAATGTCAATATGTCTATACAAATAATTGCAAGAACATTAGTAGCAGTAAAGTATTTTGCAGTTATAAACTTCTATAGGGTGTAACCAGCTCCTTATAGAAAACAAAGTGTATTAACAGCATATGTGACATTATTTCAATGCTAGACCCCATTCACCTATCCCTTGTCGAGTGATAGGTGAGTGTGACTAACTCAAATGGTGTTACTTAAGAATAATATTCAAATCATACTACACTGTGTCTGCTGACTTTTATCATAAAGAAAATTGGTTAAGTACCTCAATGGCATCAATATTAATTTTCTTAAATTCTTTCTTCATTTGGGTAACACCATCTTTCATAGCCGAAATTGTAGTATGTGTATCTTTAAGAGTTTGAGTGGCATAATTTGCTTGTTCCATATTAAAAGATTGCGCTCGAAGATTTTCAAGTTGGTTTTCGTACCTTTAAAAAAGAATTAAGCCAAATGAACATGTAGAAATTTAAATAAAAATTCCACATAACTACTCTCTATCCGTTTCTTTGTGGACTTATAACTCGAGAACCACTAGTCAAACTTAGATGTGTTTATAGTATGAAAACACATTATTTGGACATCACTGACTTTCTGAGACAAGATGTATGTCAAAGAGATAAAAATTAAACATGTAAACGTCAACTGCAAATGGAATTTCAGTTTTTAGTGAAATTGTTTTAATGAATATATTTTCTTGTGATTGAGTTAAGAATGATAAGAAAGTCAATACTTTATTAAGGAAATCAAATTTGATTGTCTAGTGTTATAGTGAATAGAGAAATAAGGACTAGTGTTTGTTTACATTGTCGACAAGTTCTTAAAAAATTCAATATACATACATTTTCTTTTGTTTTAATACCCTCATTGCTTTTTGTTTAACTGAATTTTTAGCAGGTCCTTCCCTCATCTTAGCCATTTGGTCTTTATATTTCCTCAATTCAGTTTCCAACTTCTGCACTTTTTGCTCAATGTTATCTGCTCTTCCATCAACCTAAAACGTAATTTTAATGTTGATGTGAAGAAATATGTAAGCCTAAATTAAAATTTCAATACAATGTAAATATTACGTTAGACTTACATTACTTATACAATCAGAAATATTAGGCCCTGGGGTCTTGGGCTTCCCTCTACCAAATAAACGATTCATGATTAATACTTTTCAAATTGAATTTAGCAATATGATTCAAATAATAATGTTTTTCACAATGCAATACAAACAAATCAGATGACAATTTGACTAATAACCATAATCAAATCTGACTCATTCCCAAACCATAGAGTAAGTAAAGTAAAGTAATTTTCAAACCTCAAATCACACAGAATATCCATAAAAGAAATAAATCACAAACAAAGAATATTTTTAACTTAAAATTACCGCCACATGGCTACTTTACTTTTAACTAGTATTAGCTAAAAAATAAGATTATGCATTGCGCCTGCGATGCGGAATTTAGTTTTTGGCGCGAACTCTAAACTGCGAAACAACTTTTGCAACACGAGTAGTGTGTGTTGCAGAATAACATCTGTTGTAATAACCATACTATAGTTGTAGAAACAATAGCAACTTTAGATTGTTTTGTATGTCGTATAATTTGAATTACAATTAAAATTAAGTTATTTTATTATTTTTATGTTTTATTACTTGCAACACTGGCGGCCAAAGCCACAGATAACCAATGTTAATTTACCCTTTACATTTAAAAAGAGTTTCGGTTTTTCTAAATTTTCTTTCTTCTATCGCATTGCATTTTATCGTCAGTAATCTTATAGTTATTTTATTCGATCGAATACAAAAAAAGGAAATACAATGTCGACTAATTCATATAGAAAGTGCTCCAAATGCGGAATTACTCCAATTACGGACAAATCAGTCTCCTATCATAGATTTCCGAATCCTGGAAAAACTAATCTCTTGAAGTTAGTATTAAACAAGTTATGTTTGCTGTTTTTGTACTTTTATATTAAATCCAATTCTTTCCCCATCGGAAGTCATCGTATATAAGTACATTTATATTAACAACAGCACGTTTATTTGTATAAAAACGATCGTCCCTTCAATTTATTATATCTGGCACATAACTATAAGTTGCTAGTAATTTATATTTAAATTTCTTTTAATGCAAACGTTTTGTTTAAGGGCTAAAGCATGGGCTAAATATTGTTGGCCAGACCAGGAATCTTGGTCTATAGAGTCCCTAAGGCAGCTATATACTAGCAACAAAGTCTTGTGTAACAGACACTTTGAAGACTCATGTTTCATGGACAGCTCTAGACAAAGATTAAGCATTTTTTCAATTCCGGGAGACAAACAATATGTCACAGATTTAATGGCCTCATTACGAAAAGAGGAAAGTAACACAAGTGAACAAACGAGTGAAGAGGTATGTCATAATTTTACATAAAAGTAAGACAATAATGAGCATAATCTTTTTATATATAAAAATGTTGTTGATTTGTGTAGGAGTTGGGAATTGCATTTTTACTTTGTTGACCTTTCAATATGTTTGCGTAGCAGGGCCCGTAGCCAATATGCAAACGCTTTGTTGCATACTTCGGAAACAAAGAGAGAAAGTTTGGTGATTGGTTGTTGTAACGCCCAAATAAAATTTTGACCAATCACAAAGTTTTCTCTTAGCATAGTGTAACATTTACAACTGCAGAAAGCACTGCGTTTTCATCTTGGCTAGGGCCCCTGGTAGCTTCTCTCATAGTCTTCGTCATAGTCTTCGTCTAGCTAGGGTCTGAATTTTTTTTTTTCCTCCTTTGTTGTTGAACAGTCAATAGAGAATCCGTTTTTCATTTAGTGCTTCTCTGGTATCTTCGTTGAAGGATTTCCTTACATACTTCACAACCATTGTAGTTAGCTTAAATACAAAGAGCCCAAAACTATATGCTAAAACAGATTTCCTGCACAGCCTGGTTCACTAGAAACTTTGAGCTTCATGAGTGCCTTAGTATACGCACGGTCAAATAGGAATTCTCATCTCGCGGCAAGAAATAACACACCACCCAAATGAGCTAGCTGTACAGCTGACATTATCAGATACTGCCTCAAAAGGCGCAAAATACCCAGATTCAACATGGCCTCTTCTCAATGGAGACCTGGCTCCTCATGTACAGTCTTAACGTCGGTTTTTGTTTTTATTTATATATATATATATATATTAATTTTTTTCATAATTGGAGGAATAATCGCGTAACAAGAAATTTAAAAAATAATAATATTTATTTGAAAAAAATAATAACAATAATGTATATTTGTTACCCAGTTATTCCGCCCTTTATGAAGAAATATTAATAAAAAATTAATTTTTCATTCTATAAGTTTTGTATAAAGAAATAAAGTTTAAATACACACACCGGCATATTTAGCGGAACATAAAATAAAGGTTTGATATCAGTATCATATAAGGTTGCTGGCTGGTTTATACGTCATTTAATTTAAAAAGAAATATTTTCAAATTAAGAAAACAACTGAACATCACATTTTATGCAATTGTTTTAATTTTATTCAAATACACCTTATCTGGAGCGAACTTCGAGTATTTCTTCCTTCTGAGTTTGATTTAAAATTTCATTGAAATACTGGTTTTTGTTAGTTTTTTTTAATCGCGTATCTTTCTGGAGTTGAGGACTGAATTATGCCTGACTTAGCCCCAACGGAGATTGCCAGGGCACTCGAAATGCGAAGAAATGGTCAAACCTACAGAGTGATATCCAGAGATCTTCGTCGACCAGTTTCAACGATCCATCGCAGTATCCAACGGTTCAGGGAGACCGGTACTTATGTGAGAAGAGCAGGACAAGGCAGAAAAAGACGCACTTCGAGTAGGGGTGATTGTTTCATTCGGCTTCGTGTACGTAGGAACCCCCGTTTGACGGCCGTCCAAGCCCGACATGAGTTAGAAGCAGTGCGGGGTGTAACCGTAAGTGAGCGTACGGTACGAAGAAGGTTCGAAGAAGCTGGTTTGGGTTCATTTGTGCCCGCCAAGGCTCCAAGGCTCGAGGTATATCATCGTAGAAAAAGGTTAACTTTTGCTCAGGAACATCGACTTTGGAACGCGGACCAATGGAGTAAGGTATTGTTTAGTGATGAGTGCAGAATTCTCTTAAATCAAATTGACGGCAGGCAAAGAATATACAGACGCAAAGGAGAATGATACATTCAGACAAATTTTGAAACTACAGTTGCATACGGTGGTGGATCAATAGTGGTTTGGGCGGGCATTTGTTTGGGAGCTCGCACAGACTTGGTAGTGATTGACAGAGGGAGTCTGACTGCAGACTGCTATATCAGAGAAGTTTTAGAAGAAAATGTCGTACCGTTTGCCCCATATATCAGTGACGATTTTGTTTTTATGCAGGATAATGCTCGGCCGCATACCGCTCGGGTAACTCAAGCTTATCTTAATGATATGAATATCACTGTTATGGAGTGGCCGGCGAGATCACCGGATATGAACCCAATAGAGCATGTTTGGGACTTGCTGAAAAGAAAAGTTAAGTCCAGAATTCCAGCTCCTGCCAACGTGGGTGAACTGCGAATCGCCGTAGTTGAGGAATGGCGGAGACTATCCCAGGAGACCATCGATAACATCATTCTCAGTATGCCTAGACGGGTAGAAACTTTAATAAGAGCACGTGGAGGAAATACGCGATATTAATCACCATTTTTCTAATTTAATTAATTGTTATTTTAATATTAATTTTCACTTTTCCCGGTTACATGAAAAGTTCAAAAATGTACCATTTTTCACAAATAGCCTTTACTCGCAAAATCTGTTCTTAATGTGATCTCATTTTAAGTAAAACAAATGAAACTTTAAATAACAAAAGAAGTGTAGTAAGTAGATTTTAAAATAAAACCATATTTTTTTAATTATGGACCTTTTTTTTGTGTTCCGCTAAATATGCCGGTGTGTTTAAATCATCGTTAAAAATCTTTTGCAACCAATTTGACATTTTGTGTTTTTAAAACAGGTTAATATACCTCCCCCTGGTGAGTTATTTGAAAAATTGGCCTACTTAATCAAGATTTCAAAATGGTGCAACACATGCTAAGACTTATCTCCAATTTTTTATTTAAAGAATAATTTCAACTATGTTGAACTCAAAAAATCGAAAGTAGAATTATTTTTCCTTTAAAATTCCGGTCACATATTTACTTTAAATTGATAGATATCGGGAGTGTTCCTAACGTACTAAATGTGTTTTCTTGTGCCAACCATGTACATTATGTAAATTTAAATAACCGTCTTTATTTAAAAGTGGTTTCGTATTTTTTGCCAACTGTTTTTCAAAAAAGCGAATGTAGGTGCGTAGGCACGAGTGACCTTAACCTACTCCTACTATCTTTGCTGTTAGCTGTCACTCTGTGTGTCACTGTCACGCACTGTGACACTTGATGTCTGTCTGTTCTGCTTGATAGATGTAGAACGGGTACATAATTATGAATCTTATGATTTTTTAAATTATTTCGTCTTATTTATATAACATTTAATTTTTATATTACAATTAAAGTGGTTTTTAATTATACCTTAAACATGGCCGCTAATGGTATTTGTAAAATGGTTAGTATTAATGTATTTGTATGTGAAATAATATGTGTCTAAACATCTTTTTTACTATTAATATCAATTATTGAAATAAAAATATAGATAATTATTCAGTAATTTATCAGATTCTTCCTTGACCTCCATGGAGATAAGTTTAACATTGAAATTTAAACCAAACTGTTCTTTATAATTAGTTTTGCAAAGCTATTAATCATGTAGATAATTTCCAAGGTTAGGTATCCTCTTATTTATAATCTTATTTTATTTTATTCAATCGAAACACCAACAGCACATCAAAATTAGCTTAGTCACATACATAAGTTATAAAAACCCATTTACATTTGTGTAGGTACCAATTACTGGTATCTACAGCTACATGTTACATGTTGTCCAGTTAAAAACTTAGAAAAAGAAAAAATAATCAATAATACTTTAATCATCAATTATATCCAGTTAAATCTTAAGCATTTACGATAATAAAAAAAATTGAGTACAATAACATATAAAGACAAGAAGCAGAGCGCTCATTCAAAACTCAATCAATTATACAAGTCAAAGCAATATCTAACAATATAAATTCAATCCCATCAACAACAATCCAATCAGCAATATCAATTCGTCAGACCATAGATTCACACTGATATTATTACTATTTGAACAAAATATTCTCCTTTGTGCATCATCTATTCCTCTCTATTTTCTTTATTTATTTTCATTTTTTATAAATATTTAATTCCATGATATTTTAAAATTATAACCTTCAAACACCTTGATTTTTATTAATCTACTAGCTGACCCGGTAAACGTTGTTTTGCCATACAAAAAAATATCACTTAGGGGTATGGAAAATAGATGTTGGCCGATTCTCAGACCTACCCAATAAGCACACAAAATTTCATCAACATCGGTCCAGCCATTTCGGAGGAGTTTGGCAACAAACACCGCAAAATGAGAATTATATATATTAGATATTTTCATAATCAAAATATTATTTGTAAATTAATTATTTGTTTGTATGAATTCTTAGTGATTAATTATATTTGCAGCGCAATCATTGCGGATCATCATGTAATGTTATAAAATGTTTGAAATGGGATGTACCAAAAATTATAAAACGATATAATAACAACAAATATGGATTGATTGTCTTAAACAAACCCATAACTCAAAAACAAGATTTTATTAAGGATTTTTGGAACAGTGGTAAGTATTTAAAAAAATTTCATTTTCATTTAACAATAGGTAAAATGTTCTTCTAATAATTACTAATAGCAACTCATATTCCTTTTGCTAACATTTCTTGAGTAATCTTTATCCACATAGAGATTGCAATCCAGCGTCATGGTGTCTGTTATAAATTAACAGACACCATCATGATTTGATGAATCTGTCTAATGAATTGTACAATTATCACAATAATGAGCTTGTATTATAATTATAACTCTTTAGTTTAATTAACTTACGATAAATAATTATTTTAAGTATTATTTATTTTAGTATACAAATAATAATGAGTTTAAGTTGTATCACCGTTTCGGTGTTTTACAACACTACAACTTCCAAATTCCCCTACAGGGCGAGATGCTGTAGTCTTCCACTCTTTTTCTCCTCATAAAATCTGAATAGTCACATGGAGTCTCTACCGTGCGAGCGTCGAATGACTTACATGCACACCACGCATAACGCATTTAAAGTACCTACTCATGCAACAGCGCAATTTTAAAAAGAAATAATTTGCTATTCCGCTCAACGTTTAATCGTGCCGGATCCGCCGGTTTAGCGGATTCGTTTTTCCGGATTGCAATCCCTATATCCACATGATTACGACAACTTTATTTCAACATTTACCTACTAAAAATCACAAAATATTATTTAGGGATAGGCGTGTGTTTCTATTGTGTAAATGTACAAATATAATGAGTAATAATTCTGTAAAGATTTTTTTAGAAAACAAGACAAGTACTTATAGAAAACAGTCTGTTGTATTGTAATTCTAATAATATAAGTTTTTTTGTAGCTACAGTCAGAGTGACAGTTGACGGTGGAACATACTATTGGGATATGTTTTTAAAGAGGTTCTCCGAAGAAGCTCAGAAATCTATAGAAATTCCAAGCTTAATTACAGGCGACTTTGATTCAGTCCCACAGGATATTCTACAAAAATATAAAACGAAAGGTTGTAAGGTGAAATTGTAGTATTAAATTTTAACATTATATTTAATTTCATCTCATTAACAATTTGCGATTGCTTATTATAATAATAAAAGTAGCAACTATCTGGAATCAACTAAATGAACTAATACAAATTTATAATAAGTTTATGTGCAATTTAGCTTCAGAGTCCCAAACAAATTTTATTGCCCTTTTTAATAAAATCAACAATAACTTAATTAACTTGTTAATAAAAAATATCAAATTTTGTTAACAAAATTTGTAGTTGGTGATTTTATTTTTATTTGTCACTAATGCCTTAGGAATGGCATAATTATATGATAATATATTTTTTGATTGAACAGTTTTTTTATCATGTTATATTTTTTTCTGATTTCAGATAATTCACACTCCAGATCAGAGTTACACAGATTTCACTAAAGCATTAATGGTGTTAAAAATACATTGCCAAGAAAACAATATAGAAGTAAGTTGAACATTTTAATATAAGCAAAACATTTTAAATTATTTCCAATTAGGGAATTTATTCAATCAATCCAACCAAAATTATAATTTTACATATTTGATCGCAATGATCATTTTTCATCACTTTTGCACCTGACATTTTTATCGAAGTGGCGCCACCACAGCGACAGTGGCGCCGAATCTATACTAATATAAAGAGAAACGACTTGTATGTTTGTTTTTATTGAATAAACTCAAAAAAACTACTGGACTGATTTTAAAAATTCTTTTACCTATAGAATGCTACATAGGCTATATTTTATAAAGTTACCCGGACGAAGTCGCGTGCAAAAGATCTTTTTTTTTTTTAATTTAATTTTAGATGATTTTTTGGGAACATCAACAATTTTCCAGTATAAAAAGTATCCTATATATTAAAAGATATAATAAACTACTTGTATGTGTCAAATTTCATCATACACCATTAGTCGTTTTCGCGTTATTGAGGAACAAACATATAAACATACAAATATGCAAACTTTCGCATTTACAATATTAATATATATACCATTACATTTTTCATCAATTGTTCACAGTTGGATGACGTCATAGCAATATGTCAGAACTCGGGTAGAATTGATCAGATTATGGGGAATGTACAAACATTATTTCTCAATATGACGAAGTGTTTGTTGAATCCAAACACTAGATTGTTTGTGATGGCGGACGACTCTTTGTCGTGGCTACTCTATCCAGGAGATCACCTGATACACATTCCCGAGGAATCGATAAAACACGAGGGAGCGTGGTGCTCTTTGGTGCCCGTTGGAGAAACTTGTACAGAGATCACTACACACGGACTTAAATGGGATCTGGGTAAGTAATTTACCTGATTGACATTTCTGTAAAAAAAAACACCGCCAGATGCTAGTTTAACGAGTGTCTATCTAGTTAGCGACTTCTCTTCCTTAGACGTGTTCTGTCAAATTAGTAATCGTTTTGCATAATATTAAAGATTTCTTTTGATTTTTGAAATGACTATGGATATTTTAAATTTAATTCTATAATATCGAAGAAATGCTTAAAAACGAAACGCTATGAATTATGAAATTAATTAAAATATGCTTTACTTCTTTACGTATAATGGCATTTCGGCTCATTTCGAGAAAGGCCATTATCTGCCAGTGTCAAGTAAATGTCAACGTTACAACTGACTGTGTGCTCCGCCACGAGCTCCGCAAGCGGAGCCCGCTCGGAGCACACCGGTGTGGGCCTTATTGGCCCCCTCGCCAAGAACTGGCGAGGGTAAGCCACCCCACCACGACAAAATTAAAATATGAATACTAAATTAACAAATTAAACTTGACATATGACAATTACGCCAGTGTCAGTTACGTTCCATTATGCGCAATGTTTTTTGGTATTCCATTAACGTAATTGTTGTAATTTATGCCTTATTTCAATCTTATAAATTGCTTATATCATTAATATAGTCCGTAATATAATAGCTTGTGAAAACCAAAATTCATCTTTATACGCCTATCAGATCTGCGTAAAATGAAAACGAGACGAATGAATGAATGAATGCCAGTTTACGTACTTTAATACTGGCTTACAAAAACAAGCGCTAAATAAGATTTTGTGGTAGGGACATTTTAAACGCTCGCTAAACGATGTTTAAATAGTTTGACATTGTCTAAGTAAACACGTGATTAAACAGTGTTTATTTTTATTTTTTTGTAGTAAGACCGTTTAATTTTATTATCTCTATACAATTGTTAGCGTCTGCTATTTATGTTGGCTAAAGTTAATAAATTAGGGCAGAGTATAGAGTATATATACTCTGTGACGTTACAATGTAAAGTACTCTGTGGAATAATATTGAAAAGGTGTCAGCCGCGACCGACGGCCGGGTATCTGGATAGTACAAATACACTAAGCTGTGCAAACTATTGGACGTAAGTCACGGACGTGACTTTGGTCCGTGCTTGAGCGTTTGGACGTCCGATAG
This sequence comes from Synanthedon andrenaeformis, assembly GCA_936446665.2. Lineage (NCBI taxonomy): Eukaryota > Metazoa > Arthropoda > Insecta > Lepidoptera > Sesiidae > Synanthedon > Synanthedon andrenaeformis. The sequence goes on along the minus strand of OW387783.2, from coordinate 9,729,676 downwards.
AAATCTGTCGCACTGAATGGGAACGACCGTGCACATAGTCAGCCGCGTCTGTCATCCGATACTTTGTTTCCAGCTTGACTGTTTAACGAGCGCGTCCGCGAAAAGAGGTCGTTGTCGTATGTCCGCGCATCATATAGATGAAATTGTAGTTCTGATATATTGGTTGGACAATAAAAGTATTGGGACTAAAAATAAAGTGGTTTAATTAATTTACCCGAAGTAGAAAGTGATGATACAATGTTTCTACATGACAGTTCATATAAATATGAGTAATATTTAATTTTCGGGAAGCTCCGATACTTCTCGTTCAAAATTTCTCTTGTCTCAATGTCTTTTTCTTTTCTTTTTTTTTTTATAAGTAAAGAATTACAATCCGTGTTTCCTCTTTCTGAATTCCTCCAAGACCAGATTCTTTTGTTACCATAAGACAGCTGCATCTACGACGGAAAGCTATTAACATACAATTAAAGTTCATAAAGATAAAGTATTTTATTGTTTTTCATTGCAGATAAAGGGAGACTGAAGTTCGGTGAGTTAGTAAGCACGTCGAACGCCTTCAACGGTCAGACGACGGTCACCGTCAAATGCAGTCACCATGTACTCTGGTCTATGATTGTACCAAGTCTCACCAATAAGTCTTCTATTAAAAGTAATGTGGTTTTTTTGCTTCTTTTTCTACTGGGAATACAACCTTTTTGGGATATTTTTCAAAATATATTCGCATGTGTTTATTTACACTCTTTGTAAATTAAAAGTATCAACCACACAATGTTGAAAAGTTTTTAGACATTGAGCCATTTAAAACTCATGAAGTTGAAAATGTTTCATGTTAGACATTACACAATCGTTTCATTAAATAACGGCTATAGATGTCGCCAAACAAAATATTTCGTTCTTTGTTTGTTAATAAGTTAATAAATGCATTAATGTTACTAATTAATATTAAAAATAGGTATGGTTTGTATGTAAGAGGTAATATTCGAAACTACTCGACCGATCATCAACCTTTCAACCAAAAAAAAGTTATGTTCTTGAGGGATCATCTAAAAAAATGTGGCGGCGCCACCGTCGTCACAGCAAGATAGATGTCATATTTACTCATACACTCTCATTTTTTCATTTTTTTTTCATATTTTAACGCGAACGAACTCGCAGTCAACAGCAGTCAGTGTCCAATAGTGGAGAGACACAGGCTGATGATGATGATGGTGATGATGATAATATACTAGACTAGCTCCAACAAATATTGTGATGGCGATTTTGAAGAAAAATTTTGAGTTTAGCAAAAATGCGCTTGTTTTAGTATTTTTTTTAGAAGATTGACAAAAGGTTATGCTTTATTTAAAAAAAAATGGTTACATAATTTAACAATAAGAAAGATGTCTGAAAAAAAATTAACTTTTATAGGCCCCTGGTTAGCTTTAATTTGTTATATATAAAAAAAAAAAATTATAATATTTTTTTTTTCAGGTAAAGACAACCGACTATGATTAAAATCAACATTTTTAATCAATGAATAGCAATAATAGAATTTTTTTTATAAATAATCAAGTATAACTTGATTTTACTATAGATAAATTGTATTTTAAAAGTACACTGTTGACTTGGATTACTTAGAACTCAAGACTGTTATGAGTGCTAAGCAGTTCATTTAGTAAGTAGCACATTATTAAAAGTAAAAGTATGAAGTTTGTAGTGTGCCGTTAGATGGCGCTATTTATGTATGTTTTGTTTTTAATTTACCGATTCTTCACATAGAAACACAAAACAGAGTTAGATAAATTATAATATAATTGGTTGCAAAATTTTTGGTGTCTTAGAATCGTAGTTATAATGATCAATATTTAATTTATTTTATACGAGTCACGAAAATCAAAAAATTGTTTTGTTTAGAAAAAAAAAATAAAAAAAAAATAATTGGTTTTGCATGTAAAATAAGGTTGGGTTTTTGGTATAATTGATTTTTTTTTATGACAAAGGTTTTTAAAAAATTCATAAATCCATTTTCAATATAGAAGTTTAAAATTTGAAATCGATTATTTGTTTTATTTTCTATAATATTTCTGTTCACTTATAAACGTTTGGATTGTATAAAGTAATTAATACCTAAGTTTAGATCGTGCCAAGGAAGACGAAACTTCAGAAGTAATAATATTTATAATGTATTATGTATTTAAAAGCGGTGCAATTAGCGACAGAAATAAAAAAAAAATATGCCAGTCGTTGGACTGCACGTCAGAAATGAAAACTAAGCTTCACAAAATTACATTACATGACAGTGTCTCGAGTTCAATGGTTTTTTCCCATCTCAAAAATTGTTTTATTTTTAAATTAATATCAGCGCTATAATCTGAAAATATACATAGATGTCATTTACGGTTACATTACATGACAGTGTCGCGAGTTCAATGATTTTTTCCCATCTCAAAAATGCCCAACGCGCCTAAAGAAGTTTTCACTTCAAGAAAAAGTTTTCACTTCAATAGTTTGGCTATTGAAGAAGACTTTTTGTTTTTTTCTTTTATATAAATGAACTCTCAGTTTTTATAATTTGTTTACACAATGTTTTAACGATATATACATTTACGAGTAAAATAAAATGTACTTGATAAAGGCGATACTTATTTATCTGATGTACTATTTTGTGTTCACTAATTTAATACCAAGAAAATTGTTTCCAACACTAAATTCTCAAATATTATTTAAATGGTTAATTACGTAGTTGTAACAATGTTAATTTTGCTAATGCTTTTTTTGTTGAACTTACCTCGAGCCTAAGTTCCCAATCCAATACCTAAGTATACGTATTAAGATTGTCTTTTGTCAAACATAAGAATTGTAATTTATACATCAGCCATCTACCTCCTATTTTAAATAAATATTTTTTTTTTTTTTAAATGAAAGTGCATTATTATTTTACCGATTTTTATATTATTTAATTACATTTTACGTCTACCGTCGCCTTTTAACACAATCAAGTAAGTTCGCAACCCTATGATAGAATTATGGCTTTGATAGGGTAAGCGATAAGGGGAAAAGAGGAATAAGTGCTTTAATGAAATCACTTACCGAAACACGCAAAATACGGACTGCTATTTTACGGTGGTGTTCTGTAAAAGGGTCTGCCCAGGTTACTGCCGCCAGATGGACTGCCCAGTTTATGGCAGCGAAATGTAGTGTGCCCTAAGATTAATTGATTGGCCTGATATTAAATACCGCCATAAGATTAATTTGTTTAATGTTTCAAGACGCTATCAAGATTGAAGATTTTTAGATCTTGATATAGATCACTGGTGACCTATACCAACTAAACTGGTAATCGACACAGTCTCTTTAATTGCACTATTTAAAAGCAACCACTACTATAGCTCATTTTACCAGCTAAGAAGGATTTCAGACTTAAAAGGATTCAGCCATTAGGAATCTCACATGGATTCTAAATAATACAGACATGCTGGCCTGAGCGAGATTCGAAACTCCGTCTGCCTTGTCCAAACGTTCTTTTCCGATGTACTAAGTTGCTTATTTAAAAGCATCTATTTCAAAGTACGCGCTTGATTCACAATTGACAATGTCCACAGCAATGATTGTGCTTGTGTCAGTAGGCGACGCTACCATCAAGTGAACCGTCAGCCAGTCTAACCATATTTACATAAACAATAATTAGGTGGGTATTTTTTTATTAATTAATAATTTCAAATCAAAACACAAGAACTGCTTATTAAAAATAGTAACCGGTTTTTATACCTACATAAAAGTTCAAATCGTACGATGATTTACGAATTGGACTTATGATGATAAAACAAAACTGAGTTCTAATGAATTAAATCAAAGTTGGCTCTGGTCTGGATTTGGAAAGTTGTGGCAGAGGGTCCAGCGCGTTCCGCAGTCATTTAGGCACGTCCCCCTCTGGCGGCAGTAACCACACCCTTCGTTTCGGCGAGTAAAGGATGCCAGAGCCCATTTCCCTATCCCTTCCTAATTTTCCTTATCCTTATTCCTACTATGGTTGGCAGCGCACATGCAACACCTGTGGCGTTCCTTGTGTTATAGGCGACGTTAGCCACCTACCATCAAGTGGACCGTCAGCCCTTTTGTCGACCTTGACATAAAAAAGAATAAAAAGATAACGCGGTAAAGTTTATTTCAAAACAATTCAAATAGGTATTATTTTTTATTAAATAAAAATAATAAGGACCTAATGATGGTTAAAATTTAGGTCTATTATTTAAAGTTTCGATTTTTCGCCTTTCAAAATAAGTTTTTGGTTCTACAAAGTAAGTATTCACCAGTATTCATTTATCTACCTTATGTGAATAAGTTAAACGAGCTGTTTAATGATTCACATTATTTTATTTCAAAATTTAAATGACCACTAGTATCAATACAAATACCGAAAGAAATGTTGGTGTATTGTTTCGAAATAGTGTAATGATACGTTAACGAGAGGTTGATGACGCGCGCGTCCGGAGGCTGCGTCCGCGCAAGTCACGCAGTGTTGCCAACCGCACGGCTTAATCACGAGATAGCACTCATCTTCCTTATCAGCTGATGTGTGAAAATTTCGAAAATACGATCCGTCCGAGTCTACGCAAGACTTTCCACGCCGCGCAGACTTTTCAAAAAAGGTAAGTTTTTCTGGTTATTTTTTAAATTCCTCCGTTTTTTTTTTGTAGATTTTAACATTATTATTCCTGTGAATGTATAGATAAAAGTATTATCAGAATACAAAACTGCTATTAGGAACCTATATTTAGGTATGTCAAATAAATATCGAATATAACATTTTAGTCGAATTTAGGTAACTATCCAGTTAAATGAGAAATTCTTAAAAAAATCAAATCAAAGTAAGTACCTACATATATGTTTACCCTTTTCTAATTTAATCTATGAAAATTGTCATATTTTTATGTCTAGAACACAACACAATTACCATTGATAGTTGATTGATAGGTAATGCCATAGATGGGTAATGCAGATCCTGTAAAAAAACAAAAAGCAACCTAATAGAATAATTCCCTCATTGATATGTTTGGATCTTAATTTTAATGTTAACTAAATAAAATTATATAAACTATATAGTTAATTTATTAAAGTAGTTTACATTAATTACTGTTTGTGTTCGAACTGTTTATTTTTTTGTAAATTAATTCTTCATATTAAATCGAAATTAACTCGTGAATAAACTAACTAAACGGTCACATCATATAACGAAGTTAGCGGTCACATGATAGCAAGCCACCAACATAACATTACGAAACATCAGTTAGTATCCGCGCGTTCGACGCGCTATACGTGTGTTTTGTGGTAGACTACTCAGTGGAACACGATTATTGGTACGTTATTAATTAAAAACTAATTAACTAGACTATAAGAATTTACATTAAACAGCGGCCTAATGATATATTTCAACTTAATGAAGCTATTAACTTGTTCGACATCAAAATCACAGTGCAATCGAATCTTATTACTGCGTTAGTTTATTTCATTTTCAACGCATAATATGTATCGACAGTTCTTAGTAGGTATTATTTTTGAATGAACAATTTGTTGTTCTGTAATAAAAATTGTGATTAGTTATTGAAATATTAGAATGAGTAATTAATCCTTACAAATATAGTATTATTTCGTTGAATCACTTACGCGTCTCTCTGTATAATATACTTACGCTAACTTCTCCTAAACCACGCAACGGATTTTGATACGGTTTTCGCTAATGGAAAGAAGGATGAACGAGGAAGGTTTGTGTATCTAAGAAAAAATGCAATGTATCTAATAATTACCTATTAACATCCACCTATTTCGATTAAGTGGTTACGTTCAAATTAGTTAGTTATGTGTAACTGAATAATTTTATTTAACCAACTACACTCAGATATCAACGTATTACTCACAGAAAAGGTGTGTGTGTAATGACTTATTTTTTCAGAATTTATAATATAACTAGGTTTTGCCCGCGACTCCGTCCGCGTATTCCCTTATAAAATAGTAGCAAAAGTATGTGTTGTTCTGATGGACAAACTATATTACCTATTGGAAAGTTTCAAAGTTTTATCAAAATCCGTTCAGCAGTTTTTAAGCAACAAACATCTTTAAACTTTCGCATTTATGATTTTACTAGCGCCCTATCTTGGCATGGATGCATTTTTTAAATTATATAATATAAACCTTACTCGTCTATCGCTCTATCCACCTTATCAAAATCCGTTGAGTGGTTAAGAGGAAGCTAACGCAGAAACAAGCAGACAGATAGCGACTTTATTTTAAAATATTATATATACATATTTAGGTGCAGATAATTTATATAAATAATATTATATTTCTACCCCGTAGGATTATTAGAATATTATAAAAAGAATGAGCTAGGATCTAAATTCTTTTACTGGGTCTATGGCAAAGTATATCAATCATTCTTAGCATGGCTTTTCCAATATAATAGATATTGCCTTGTTACATAACGGAACAACGTACCTACTAGGCTTTTTTTAAATTGAAATTGGACATTGGTCTCGTGAAAATAGTAAAAGTATCTTAAATAAACAATTTCAAACCATTCTGATAAGATTATACAGAGCGGTCGCTTTGCAGAACTTAATATTTTTCTACTTAGGTACCTACATAGTTTATACTCGTAAAACGCTTACGTTATGCTTATTGAAGGAATTCTTCGCTTTTATTCTTGAAGTATATTTTTTATTATTATTTACAGTGGAATGATTCATAGATAGTCGACATTATTTACATTCTTCGATAGTCTTTTTAAGATTGTTAACCGTGTCACATGACGCAATTACGATTTGCTATATACCTATATATTTTATGTACAATTTTATGTAGAGCATGTTATGTTACCTACCTACTTATTTATTACTCTTAATTATTAATTAAATATTGTTAGATTTTATTAATTTGTTAACAGATATTGTTTGATTTTTAACTTTAGTTTAACAAAATTTTGTACTTACTATGTAAAAGTAGGTACATGATATTCCATTAAATAAAAAGAATTAAAAAAAATGAAAATTTCCAAAAAAATTATATTATATTTTTTTTTTCTAGAATGTTCTTATCCTCTATCCTAGAATCAATCTAGTCATTATCTATAATTCTATCTGCGGTTACCGAAGAGATTACGTAGGTATCTACCTACATCGTGTTACGGAAACGTTAGGTGCTTATTTATATACCTATCATGAACTTAGTTACACACACTGAGACAAAATTTAATTCTTTGAATAAAATTTCTATTTTATCAATGTTATTTATTTGCTGTGTAATTTTTCTAATTGAATTAATTCTTTTGTAATAATGTTAAATAAAAAAAAAACTTAACTGTAATAAAACAAATATTTATGATGGACTAAGATCCCAGGCATGCCAGATATAATATTTATTTACAAAAGGAAAAAATGTTCCCCATGTACTTTGAACGTATGGGTCTGCTATCTGCTAATTTTAATAGACGCCCAATTTGGAGCTATCAGGTGAGAAAGTGCATAATTCGTTCTAATTCATGTTAGAGAAAAGTCGACGTTTTTTAATGAAATCGTTAGGTAAATTGTTTTTCTGGACGCTTTCATGGCTGAATCTCAAGTAGATAAAACCTTAAAATATTGCATCCGAGCGTAGTCGGGGCGATAATTATCTAATGTGAAGTCACGCGTAAATCGTGATGTCTAAATTTGAATATCCAAGAATATAACGTGTCTCTTTTTCAAGGTTTGCTCTTATGTTATCAATTTCAAAGTGCTCGTATCTGTAAGATAATTTACGTAAGAATCTATACTTTTAAAAACTAAGTTTTATTTAATTTAATTTTAGACATTGTTTAAGACATTACATTTGTTGGTATAGATTCCTGAACGACATGGTTAAGAAAATGTATAAAATGAAATGGTCTGAATTTAAATTTGTCAGTCAATACGTCCTTGTTTTGAGTCCCCTACGACGCACTAAGCAAAAAAATCTGGTTTGATGGGACATTTAACCTTCAAAGTTTATATTCTTAAAGTATCTCTCTGTTTGGTCTGGTTTCATGTGATATTTAACCTTGAAAAGCTTAAGTTCTTATAGTATCTCTTTGTTCGGTCTGGTTTGATGCGATATTTAGGTAACCTTGAAAATCTTCTGTTCTTTTGGTATCTCTTTCTCCGGTTTGATTTGATGCGATATTACTTTGCAGAGCTTCTGTACTTGTAGCATCTCTCTTAACGGTCGGTCCGGACCAGTCGTAACGACAACTAAACCAGAAACTCAAACAGCTATTTTATTTTATAATATGTATCAATACTAATAATAAATCTATAAGGGTCGGTCATGGAGTTATAGTTACTTTGTTTTCAGAGATATATTATTATATTGTGTTTATAGGCTCTATACCTACATGATACTGAAACTAAATTGACGATTTTTTGAATTTTTTTCTGTATGTATGTATGTTCCTCCATAACTCTGAAACGAATTAACTGATTTTCATGAAACTTGGTAGATATACATTTGGACGTACAGGACACAGGATAGGCTACTTAATATTTTTCAACGCGGACGAAGTCGTGGGCACCAGCTAGTATGTATATATAGATAGGTATAGTTAGCTAGAGGTTTAATTGCAACCAATAGTTATATAAATATGGATATCCACACTAAATTAGAGTGGGTACGTAATAGACCAAGTAAACAATAATTTGCCTTGTTCAAAAATCCTCATCTGTAATTCGTTTCGATTTTATGTTTTTTGGCAATACTGTAAATTAAAATGAATAAGTTAATAAAACATTTGATGCCGCTGTAAAACTATTTGTTCTGTTAGTAGGTTTTACACCGGCTACAAGCTATTTTAATGTTCAACAAATAAATGTAATATATTATTTGAGTTGCGTTAGTTTTATTGCCTTAGTGTAACTCAGTAAATAGGTTTAGTAAAATATCGGAGCCTCAGTTTTGTGTGCAAGTCACGACATATTTTATTCATTTAATAAAGAACGAACTCTTCTTCGGTATTTCAATTACTTGAGTTAGAATTTATCCGTTTTAATAATTAAACTCGACCAAAAATCTTTATTCTGTATTGACGCATTCAAGGCGGATGTTCTCTGTCCGGTTAAATTTAGTCAGTTTATCTCATGTACCTAATTCAATTGTTTACGAATTAAACATGACCGCAGTCCGATACCAGGTTTTCAGGTAAAATTTAAAGCAACTATTTTTAGCATACTGTATGTGTTAGTGTAATAGTCATAGCCGAGTGAATAGTGACACTCGATTTCCGAAACCGCAGACACAGGTTCGAATTCCGCTTGGACTTCGCCCTTTGAAGTGTTTTTCAACTTCATGCTTGCATCAGAAATAAGAATATTTGCATTGCTAACAGTATGTTAAAGGCCTGAGTGTCCTACAAAATTAGCAAGCTTCTCTTACATAATGAACATGAAGCTCTGTCAATCCACAGTTTGCTAGAGTTGTGGATTTAAGCCTACATCTGTGCACATGCATTATTATAAAGCTATTATAAAGCTACCGCTAAACTTACCGCTAAAGCATCTTAATTTCAAAATGTTATTTCGAGGCTAGGCAGTCTATTTGGCAGCAGTAACCACCCCGTTACGTAATACCTACCACCGTGAAATAACTGGAGATGTTGGTGAGTAAGGCATCACTGAGCCCATTCCCCTATCCCTTATCTTATTCTACATCTTATCAGTCAACAATTATTTACATCCCATAGGCCATAGGGCATTCGCTTGTGGTAATATGCACTAGCCACCTTCCGTCATGTGGATTCGTCAGCCTGTTTGCCGACGTTCATATAAAAAAAAACAGTGGCACTCCAGGAGTGCCGACAGAAGTGAAAACTTGAACAATTACGTGTGTATTTTTTGAATCGTCAGGAAAGTATAATCCGCGCGCAATGAGAATGGGATGGAACCTTGTCAAAGTAAATCAAAAATGACAGTTCGCAAGTATCATTAGCAAAAAAGTTCTGAATATTAATTATAAATTAGTTATTTCTACGATCTATCATAGGTTCATGAAAATACACAAAAATGTTTCATGGTTGAAATCCTTTTAATAATAATGTTTAGGTATATTATTTTACAGTTATTCCAATTCTTCAACGCGACTTTGCCGACGCTACGGCTGGCCGGCGGACCGCGCGCACCTCAGTTCCAAAAGGTCGCATCCCATTCTCATCGCGCGCGGATTATACATACTTATATACAGAGGTTTCGGTTATTACATTACCTAACAGGTCGCGAGTTCAATGATTTTTTCCCATCTCAAAAATTGTTCTTTTTTAAAATTATTTTATATTAATATATCTCTGTTCTCATTGATGTATTATTTCATTTTAATTTATTTTTTAATAATATTATTTCGTAACATATTGTGCAGATGGCACAATATCTAAAAAATATACAGAGGTTACGTTACATTACATGACAGTGTCGCGAGTTCAATGGTTTTTTCCCATCTCAAAAATAAGTTAAAGAAGTTTTCACTTCAAAAATTCTATTACATAAAGAATCTTGTATGACTTTAATTTGAGCCAGTTTAACTTTCAAACACTAAGTAAGTGTCCAACGATTCGTCTTTCCTGCACGGCTAGATGCTGGCCAAGAGTAAATCTATTTCAATAAAAATAAAATCCTCCTAATATAGGTACTAATTTCTATTACTGTTTATTAATATTAGGAACTAATTTCTACTTCATCTTCCCGTGTCTGAAAAAAATGCCTGGACCGGTTGGACGTTCGAACTATTCCGTCTTTTTATAGATAGTTATTTAGATTTTTACCTGCTAGCGTTTTATATGTGACTTGTTTTTAATTTTTATACCTACCACCTGTTAAAATTAATTATATGGTGTATTACCTTGGGATCGAGGGTCCGATAGGAAGGGCATTTTTTTTTCTCCCTCACATTTAAGGTGTGTAAAAGAGATGACCAGATAAGCAAATAAATTGACCATTGAAATGGACTTGTAAAATGTTCCTCAAACAGAGCGTAACAATTCTAACTAATCAGTCATTGTGAATATTGTAAGGGGGGTTCACTACATTCTAGTATAGAATTATTCTGGTATTCAATTATAAAGCATATAAGTTCATATATATTTGTACGTAATATTTACTTTAGAAATTTCGTTCTTGTTGTCTGTTGAGTGAGGAGAGGGCTCTGGCATAATAACTGATTATTTAAATAATCAACTAGCGACCTTATATACAAACCTTATTATTTTATATTTTATACTGTTTATATCTATTTTCATATGTGAAAACCGAATTAATATCGGTCTACCTATTCTCGAGTTTTTGAAGCGTAAGTACCATAAACCAACTTGACATTTTTATGCATAAAGATTGTTCCTCAAATATAATAAACAAAACACATGAATTCAATGTAGGTACGAGTAGGTATATATTTTTCTTATAATATTTTGCATGCAAAACATTTATTCACAACATAGGTGTGCATTCTAATTTTTTTTTGTGAAAAATTAAATACCTACGGTTTACATTAAAATTTATTCATTCCACTCCTGATCCCGATCAGAATCTAATAGACGCATTTTGACTAAAGGACCCTTGTTTACATTATAAATAATAGACCTTGCTACTATTTTTTTTAAATGTTAAGGTTGACAGACAGGCTGTACTCCTGAAAACTTGTCAAGCAAATCGTAATGTTCGCAATGATTGGTTGAGAAGTTAAGGCGTGAACGCTTAACAAACAGAGGCACTTTCGCAATTATAATATTAGTTACGATATTCAAATGTTTAAAAAATATATTGAAATATTTGAAAAATCTCTTAAAAACATACCTACCTAAGCATAATGTATTAATAAATTACTAAAAATAAAAAACAGTGAAAACGACTATGTACCTATTAAGTTATATTTATTTTCTTGGGTGTAGAGAGTTGAATAGGTTTTCTGCATCAGTATAACCTCGCATATAAGGTGTCGCACGTATGCAAGTATAAGAAGGTCATAAAGTCGGAAATAAGATGGCAATGCTTACCGGATACATAGACTTGTGACCTTTTAAACGTGTATACCACTCGTGAGGGCGACCAACCTTCATTACCTACTCAATACAAATACAATGTCTTAGCATTTATCCTCTTACTATTGGAGTAACAGATTATTATTGTTTTCCCCTTTATAACCATCCATCACTCGTCCTTAAGTAGGTGTTATATATATATATATATATATATATATATATATATATATATATATATATATATATGACTTGACTTATTTTATTGTTCTTGAATTCAATATGGCGACAGTGATCATCTTATTACAGAAGACCAGGACCACCGTAATGTAATAGCATTTTTTTAAGTGTAAATATTAGCAGGCAGGCTGACAGTCCACTTGACGTAAATGACTTTCGCCAATTAACAAAAGCAATGTCATGGGGGTTTCAAATGTGTTACTGACTTTATACTTACTGAATAACGAATAACCCCCTAGCGAGGTCGGCAACGCGCCTACAACCCTAGAGTCGCTTGTGTTTATTAACGACGGTATTATATAGCTGCCTTTTAGTAAGGCATATTATATTACCCACACAATAATGTATTATAAACACTGTCCGCTATTGACTGTATCTCCGCTAACTTCTCCTAAACCACTCAACGTACGTTTTTCACTTAAATGGAAAGAGCAATAAACAAGGTAGATATATTTTGTAGAAAAAATAACATCCGTGCGAAGCCAGGGGTGGGTCACTAGTTAAATGTACTATAACACTTATCCATATAACATATAGTCTATATTATTGTAAAGTAAATATTTAAACATAACTCGTAGCATCTGCGAACCGAGTTGAGACGTTGACAGGCTAATATTTACGCTTCTTGTATAAACAATCAGTGTTTTATTTTCAGAAATATATTATCAATTAACAATTATTCAAATGAATGGTACGGTGACAACACGCGTTGACTAACCAATCTCAGATTTCTTTGTACCTATATTGTGTAGTGTAATTTTTACTAATTCCTGTATCTCGGTATATAATGTATATGACGTATACCGAAACAAGTTTCGTATTCGGATCAAGCATATCTAAGCGTATTTTAATGTAGAAAATTTTAAAGCTGTCTAGTTTAATCCAGCGAAAGCACTACACAGCTTATCAGCTTACACAGATAAGTATTATCTGAACATAAACTTTACATGTTCTCTCATTTATCATTAGATTTAATAAATGGTTCCTAATCACAAGTTTCCAAAGCACTCGGCGGTTTCTGCTTATAAGCCCAATGTTATTACTATACTGTAACAATAATCTATATCTTCCATATCTAGTATATATTTATAGAATAAATGTGTCTTAAAATAAAGTCGCTGTCTTCTTCTGAACAACCCAATAGATTATCTAATACTAGACAACTTGCGATCGCGTGTGCTGCCAATGCTGCCATACAGAAATAATGCTCTTTAATTTTAGTTATTGTCCGTTGAGGCCTTATCGCAAACCACACCTTTGTTATGAGTTACGTGATACCAAAAACACGATTTAGTGTGATATTGCACAAATTGATAGAAAATATAAACAAAAAAAAAACTAAATGCCTTATAAGAGTAAATAAGCAATAAAGATTGAATAAATGTTTTAACGCCTTAGAAAAAGGATCACGGACGAACTCGCGGGCAAAAGCTAGTTACAAATAACACTTTGATATTTATAGTAATTTCTAAACACTTAACTGTCATGAAACTTTTTTTGTTCTCAAATTATTCGCTTGAGCAAATATAGGTATTCGTTTCTACGATTGTCAGGGTTAGCTGGTTTCATTAAAAAGATGCTTTCATGGTCCTATTATATTCTTGACTAGTAAAGCGTGTTAGCGATTCAAGTCTACGTACGAAGCTGATTATAGCTCCGCCCCTCGTATTCTTCAGTTCTAAAGTTACACAGACTTTAATGTTAATGTGTGTATGTATATAATGTGTATACGAATATTCCTGCAAACGTATCTCCAAATTCAATTCTTTTTAGTTACAATACCCGTTTGCTCGCACACATCCACTCAATCAGAAAATCTTCACTGAATAAATTCTTTAACCTTGAATTGAATTGAAATTGAAACCACAACGTTTGTTTAGGAAATGGTTTTATTATCTAACAACTTTACTTATTGTTTTTGAACAATAGGCAATCGGAATCGGCGCAGGCGCAGTTCATAATAGTAACGTAACGTAATATTATGTAAAAAAAATCTGTAACGGAAGATTGAATTGGTACGCAAAAAAGTTGGCCTTGCGCTCGACCGCGAAACGTTCAATTCCTGCTTCACTGGAGGGGACTTTATAGCGTTTGACAAATTTATACCAATTTAGGATTATGTATTTGTTATTAAAAAAATATGCTTTTGAGAAAATTAACTTTAACTTAAATTACTGTCATAAAGTAACCGTTTTTAACGCCCAACCCAAAAACGGGGCGTTATAAGTTTGACGCGTGTGTGATCGTAGTGAATTTTAATTGTCACACATCAAGGAATCCTTCAGTGTCTTAAATTTTGCACTGAACACGCTTCAATGAAGATGCGTTTCGAATATTTGATACGGTTTGCGCCCACATCGTCGCAAAATGTTAATAATACAATAGTTTTTAAACAAGTTCTTTAATAACAATTTGAAAAATTCGTAGGTCATACGAGTATGGGTACAGACTTTTGTAACATAACTTAACTGAAACTTTAACTTAACTTACATATTCCTAATTTCTAGTAAAACATTTTCAGTACTTTAACTGGTATTTATTTGTGCCTCACTTACGTATCAGTTTTAAACATTTTCATGGCATCTGTCTGATTTAATTTTTGTTTATAGGAAATGCCGACCAGTCTTCTATATTAATATGTATTTATAAAGACCAATTAGATATCTAATCCTCCAGATTAGATAGTCTAAAAATAATTTTAAACTAATACCCTATAAGTTGTTCTGCATTAAACTATCATGTTTTATACATATTTAACCACTTGAAAACATGATTTGTAAATTGTTACAATCATATCGTCATATTCACATGAATCGAGATAAGTTAATGCCTTCCTAATGGCACTCGATTGATTGGTGTGGTTCACTAAAGTGGCAATCATAAGCCAACCTTGTACCTACATTCGTTGTAGGCCTAAACACTCAGCAGGCATTACGATAGCTCTCATGTAACTTCAAAAAGAAAACCAAAATCTATCAACCTCAAATCAAAACCAATATATTGCATCACTTATTCGGGATCACGCGTGGCCTGTTCTAGAAATATAATATAAATAATGGAATAAAAAAAAAAAAAAAAAATGCATTAATAATTAATAATTTTATAATTTTAATAATTTTATTTTAAAATAAATGCATAATTGTACGAAATTTACGAAATTTTTCTTTATAATATTTTCAAAAAAGAAAATAAATAAATAAAGTTCTTAATTGAAATAATTTATTGACTTTATGAGAAAGAAGGTTCTAGATTGCTTAGAGAGCTATGGAAAAAAGCTGTATGCTCGAGGTTTCCCAACTAGACTGAATCCGTTAAACATAAAGTAGGGGAATACTTATCTAAAAGAATTATCAAGCTGAAATGGCAATGTACGGGCCATACTGTTTGTAGTAGCCTCACTTTTGGGGTTGAATGGTTGATTCGCCACCCTCTAGGTCCGAGAGTCTTAGGGATTGCTATATACATATTTATATATTTTCAATATAGCATCGCTTACCGTGTGACTAAATGTTACGCGTAATTCATTGAAACTTGCCCCACTTGCGTTTCACGTTTCAATAAGACGTGGCCGCGAACGAAATTGTTATTTTAATTATTCGCATTGTTACTGCTGACATAATATGTAAGTAAGTACAGGTGTCAAAAAAGGTTTACTCAACAATATATGAGCCTGAATAATAAATGCGAACCGTGAATATTTACTTAGAAACAATTACATTTTTAATTTCAAATTAAGCGTTTACATATGCTTAAACTCTGTTTGTTATTAGTGTTTAACACTTAATATTTTCGTGGTATTTTTAATAGCTGAATTGCTATTTTTTATTTTCAATAAAATAATCAAATTCTCGAGAATGGACTCCCAGCCATTTTCGAGTTTTGGGCTTAGCAACAATTTTAGCTATTTATTTTTATAAATTTTTTTTTATATTAACAATAATGTAGTGATGCACAAATGCATCATGAGATCGAAATATATATACATATGAAATCGAAATACAACAGCATGCGTGTTGATATTTTTGTGGTAGGTATTCTGTAGGTGATCCTACTCAAGCAAGCATCCTACCCAGTCTATGTATACGGAGTGAAGTGACCCCTGCCTCTCAATGCTTGTTAAAAACTTGTGTCATAATATTAATGAAAACAAAATTATGTTTCAGAAACAAGAAGGGGAACATAACTGACCGCCATCATGGGGGCCATGTTCCGAAGCGAGGAAATGGCGCTATGCCAGCTCTTCATTCAACCAGAGGCAGCGTATACGTCGGTGTCAGAACTCGGCGAGGCTGGCACCGTCCAATTCAGAGACGTAAGCAAATTTCCTTTTCGTTCTTATTATATAAATTTATTACCCCGGCCTACATACGTATCTCTGAAATAAATCAATTAAAAGTATGAATAAATAAATAAAATATTTCTAGTTGCACAACGTGACACATACCTACTTTTTTTGAGACAACGTATGCTACTCGAATGTACTCTCGAACTACTCGAAATGTAGCAAAATGTAGCAAAAGTACATAGATGTTACAAATATTATAATTATTATCTTCATCTTCTCTCCGAATCGGTTTGATCAACAGCTGATCTAAATTAGCGAAGCAAGCAAGATCACATGATTTTTTTTTAAATGTTTTCGGTTTTTTAATCCGAGATGGATCTAATTTTCTGTATTTTAAAAATAAGTGTTTTTGGATTTCATTTAGGATTTAAATAATCACTTGCTTTAACCTCTTGACGTTTCCTACACGACGTTAAGAAGACCTGTTTTCAAGCTAACAAAATATGCGAGATATTATCTATTCTTCCGAAGTAAACCATCTCTAAACAATAAGACCATAAATCTGCCACTAAGATAACCACGAGTTATTTTTTATCGTAAACATTATGTAAAACTATTTATAACTTCTTAATAGATACTCGGTCGGTTTTTCAGTTTCAATAAGAAATTATCTATCTTTTATATATTTCGTTTGTCTCGCTAAAACTCGAGAACGGCTGAACCGATTTTAATTCTGTCTTCACTTATGGATAGAGGGATAATCAGGGAAGGTTTGTACGTAAAAAAAATTCTGCCCCGGGCGAAGCCGGGGGCGGTCACTAGTAAAGAATAAAAATATAGAGATGATTTTTTAAAGTTAGGTTTTCTTTCCGAAACTAATGAAACGATTTAGTTAGATTTTGGTATGGAGATAGAATGAATTCTGGGTAAAAGCAGTTGTATAATTTCTTTTACTTTACGTGCTTAAAAATCACATAAGATAATAATGTTTATTTGGTAAAGAAATATAACGTTACACTGAAGTTACTTAAGTTACTTACGAATGCATAATTCGTTAATGATAAATGATGCCAATTTAAAGGCCATCAAGGTATTTCGGGGGCTTTGGAGTCAGGACAAGGTTAACTTCTTCAACGAGACCGCCCAACCTCAAACCAATAAGTTATTGCAGTGGACTGACTTGACTGGTCGTAAATTTAAATCAATGCGACGACGTCGGGTGCAAAGTAAACTTACGTCCTAACTTGTAAGAAAACATTAACAAATATTTAATTTTGAACAAGTTAGTCATCGCACAAGTTTGACACTTCTGGCTAATGTACTTGGTCTTTACTTGTAATTATTAACTTAACATCTAAGTATGTATTAGAATGCTTATGCTTAAGTTTCTTACTTTATCTTAAAATACTCTAGATCTAGTCTAAATTACATACCTGAGTTATTAAAGTCTTAAATATTGTTTATTGTTATTCTTAGAATTTTGGTAACAGTTTTTCTTAATATAAAAGCCGGCAGACAGGCTGACGGTTTAATTGGCGATAGATAGTTCATGTATAATAAATACAATTAATGGATCAAGTAATCCAAGTAATGGATGTTTTATATATCACACAACATCCATTATTTGGATTAACATATATGATACTTTTTAGCCTGGAAAAAATGTTAGATTCCTGAGGGATCGTCAACAAAAATTAAAAAATTGAGCACCGCTTTCATCGTGGCGGCGCCACCGTTGTCACAGCGATAAAAATGTCGGATTTTTTCATGTCCGACCTACTAATTCGATTCGATTTGTTGTTATAGGGAACCGTGAATCAGATGGCTAATATTTACCAATCGACAAAAACGAGATACTGATTAGTGTTTAAACGGTTTTATTTTAAAAAAGTGATATTGGTTGTGTAATTAGAAATCATACAAAAGTAGATTGTAAGTATTGATTATGTCTGGAAGGTAAATATCAAGTTTGCTTACTGGTGGGGCTGTATTATGAATGGTCTCTTGTAGAGTAAATGCACAAGTCTAACCGGTTTTTCGAATGTTTTCTTCATTTCATGTTCAATTTATGTTGCATAGACTGACTGACTGTATTACTAATCTTTGTCGGTAACGTTTGCAACAAAAACTAGTGAAAATTTGAAAGTCATCCATTCTTTTTAATCAAAATCTTATGTATATTGTTGTAATGAAAATATGAACCAAGTATAGGCAGGTTTTGAACGTGTAGGTAATATATATATAAAAAAAATCGTTTATCTGCATCTATTACTATTTCTTTTTATAGCAGGTGGGCTGACGATCTACTTTGATTAGTAGGTACCTTCTAGGTGGCTACTGTCGCCTATAAACACAAGCAACGCCATAAGTCTTGCAAGTGCGGTGCCAGTTTTAGTAAAACAAATATAAGGAAATAGGGAAATGAGCTTTGAAATCCTAAATAACCGAAACACAAAAGCACACATGATGTCCGGTTTCGTACGCGACCGAAGGGGTTGTTTCACGGTGGTCTTCAATGATCTTCAATCACGTCCTTCAATATCTTCAAACAGGTTGATTATTGCCTCCAGTTGGTCTGTCCAATTTATGACTATGCCACTACTGAATAATTAATATTGAATAATTAACAATTAATGATAATTGTCGTAATAATGTTCTAAATGTGAACCGTAATTAATGTATTATACATTTGGTTGTTTGTTTATTACGCTTTCACGTCCTATAATTACTCAACCAATCATCATGAAATTTAGCACACACCTTCGGTACCTTTTATCCAAGGGACAGTACTTTGTTCGCGAAGGACGCGGACGAAGTCGCGGGCAAAAGCTAGTACTATAGCCTTTCCTCTAGCTAGCCCTATCCTCTAATATTGTAACCAAACAGCCACCGAATAAGTACCCTATTACTTAGTGTTGAAATAATCAAAATCAGCAATTTGTGTTACTGACTTAAATTGAAACTTGCTAGAAAAGTGGTTCCAATAAGATGGGTGGTTGAAAAACCAGATTACATACGTTTTACATTCTTGTTTAGTGTCTATGTAAACACTGTTTTGAAATTCTGAAAAAAGTCAATACTTATCATAAATATAATACACATTGTTTGTTATTTACTTACCTATATTGAACAAGCAGGAAAACATTTTATTCTAATAAATAATTCAGAATCAAAAAAACATTTACAACTCGAACTAGGTCTACCAATATGTAAATTGAATTTGTAATACGAGTAAGAGTTTAAAAAAGACTTGAAAAGTACACTCAAGTCACTGGCTCTCATTAATACCTCATTTTGTATCGTTATCGATGTTATTGCAATGATAAATGGGTTCTGTCTTGATGTTTGATTTATTGCAGTAAAAAAAAACATTGTGCCATGATTGATCCAATGTCTTTATCCTTGGCTCGAGTTTTTGCCATATCTCCTCAAAAATTGTGTATAGATATGGTATCGTTTTAGACTATATGAAAGAGATGCACTGTACCTACTTTTATACAAATTGGAGTTATTATAAAATTTGGAATCGATTTGCATATAATATATATATATAAAATGTTATTCTTCGCATCGTTCGCAAGGAGTGAACTCCAGTCGTGTGTCGCTGACACACACAATTTGTTATTTTAGTATCGCTAGTACTTTTAGTTTATTATAATATTTAATAGTTCACACCTGGTTAGGTATACTTATCCTTTGTCCTCTCAGCTTTTTATCAAAGCCTCTCAGGGACAATATGTATGTACTCAAGGGATTGTAGTCACTTTTAGCTTGCCTGACAAATTTATAATAAAAAACACAATTATTATGAAACACACGTTATAAAACAATTTCCTTTTAATAGTTATGTGTATTGAATGTAAATGGGTAGACGATTTTGTATCAAATGGTTACACATGATAGCACAAAACAAGAAAGGAACACGGTTGACCGCGGACCAAATTCCCTAAAATACTAAAATTGGAAAATAGCAAATCTATAGGTACTTAAATATACATAGAATTAAAGTCCAAGTATCTGTCTGTGATGTCGAAAGTTGATACCTAGTAGTCTTATGATCAAACGAAGCGCTAAATAAAATCGGTTTAGGTATGTCAACTCAAATTGAAGAAAGTTTATGTCGCAGCAGCACCTAACTGAATATTTAAGGACAACTAGAAATAACGAAGCTACATAAAACAAATAACAAACAGTCAAAGGATAAAAAAAAACAAATAAAAATTGGTTTAACTTTAAATCTCTTGTCGAAATTCGAAACCAAGCTCCAGAGTCTAGAACACCGACGCAGGATCTCGGTTTTTTATCGGATACATTTTGGAGGTGTGCACAAGAACTTCACCACGATATATTATGTAGTTGCGAGCACTATCTAGTATGTTAATATTGATATAATATATACATGCGAAGATCAAATGACAAACTTTCTACATGCGTCGGCAAAAAATAACACGACTCAATGTGGTCGCAGAAAAAGAAATTGCAATGGCATTGGCATCGCAAATATTACAGAAATCAACACACAGTTAAATGAACGAAACGAAGCTCTTACAACGCTCGCAAATTAGAATGAGGCCTTCGAGATAATACCTCGTTAAATAATGAATACCTTTAAAATATAAACAGAACTTAGTAAATGAATTGTAAATCACGGAGGTGGTCGTCAATGAGTAAAACATGAGTCACTTTACATATTGATGTCGTTGCGTTAAAAAACTGTCGTTGCGTTAGCAAGATTACCATATAAGTATAACTTGTGACTTAATTGAAAAGCTGGATGTTTTTGAATTGAAAAGCATTATGTTGAGTGTCACTTAAATTGAGTAAAAGTATAAACTTTATAATTAATGATTATTATAATATTATATTACCTATATAAAAGAGTAAAAACAATTCATTTTCAAAAGTAGGTAATTAATTATAAAATAAGGTATTAAATAAGTTACTATTATTAAATAATGTAACTTATTTCTCGAAATATATTACTACAACCGATTTTGATACGGTTTTCACTAATGAAATCCTTACTATCGAACATTACTATCTTTTGCATGCAGTGTAAAGTTTAATGTCCTTCTCCAAGTTTACAACATAAGTAACATATTTTTTTGTACATAAAGTCATAGGTGTTTTCAGCGACGTTGCCTGCCTTAGATTTGAATTTCCATGTATATTGTATATATTGCCCATAGACCGTTTCATACAACTTTCGACTCTATTTTATCCTCTAAAAATATAAATATTTAACCCACGACGTTGTAAATCTTTTTTAATTTCCTAAAAGTTCGAAAAAAAAATTAAAATTTGTGAATAATTAATTAGCTTTTTGAAATGGTTTTTATTTGACAATAATAATTTAATTAGAACAAGACTATTTCGAACAAGATAGTTTTTATGATTGTAATCCATTATTTCAATGGGTTTGTGTTCCGTTTTATCGTTGTCATTCTTGTAATTATATATTTATAATTTTGGTTTCTTCTCTAAATTTCTGATGTTCTTTTTACGACTTTTTCCACAGGACCCATTAGATAATTAAATACACTTTCTTATATATTTCCATATCAAATTTATTTAATTTATTTTACACAGCTATGTATAATTTTATCTCAAAACATTTATAAATACACACTTCTTAATATCTCTTAAAATCAACTTATTACATTTTATAATAAAAACCCCTTCGTTTGTTTTTCAAACTACATTCTAAATTATGTTTCTTAATTTTGTTAGAAATTAACTAACCAGTATTTAAAATTCAAACCTCTAACAGTCATGCCCACTGTAATAAAAGTATAGGTCAATTGGATACCTTATCCACTTGCACGGACCCGATTCGGCACGGATTCGAAGAAGCCGTGCCCGCGATATTTAATTTAATTAAATTAATATTAATTTAATATTCTTCTAATATTTCCGAACTTCGGTATAACTTTTTTGTTTGTAAACCGACTAGAATGAAACATCATTAAATGTCACGAAGCTTTTGCTAAGTGAAAATAGATTCTGAGATGGAAAACCGAAAACCAGTTTCTGAGATTAAATTCTAGACTAGAATATATATTTTTTGCCTCAATAAAATAAGTACAATGTGTACAATTTTTTTTTATAAAAAATATTTAATATACAGACTCAGCTAGTTTACAATTTTATCATATACCTGCGACTTAGTTCGTTTTTTGAAAATCCTACAGAAACAACATTTCTCCAGGATTAAATATGTTAATCTAGGTAATAAACCATCTGTGTGCCAAATTTTATCCAAATCCGTTCAGCCGTTTTTGTGTGATTGAGTAACAAACATACAAACTTTTGCATTTATAATATTATTAGGATATTGATATTTAATGTAAACGATTTTATTATTCCAGTTGAATCCGGACGTGAACGCCTTTCAGCGTAAATTTGTGAATGAAGTTCGCCGGTGCGATGAGATGGAACGCAAGCTTCGTTACATCGAGGCTGAGGTTCACAAGGACAGTGTTCATGTGCCAGAGGTTAGGGAGCCACCGCGTGCGCCCAACCCTCGAGAGATCATCGACCTGGAGGTGAGCGTTGGATTTTCAACCTAATGCTGTACGCATCTGAGATCAAAATCGCAAGCAAGAAGAATGTAATTTGTGGTCGGGTAACATACGAAGTCGAGCGTTGCCTTGCCTACTGATGCATGCACATCGTAATAGTGTTAAGAGTTGGATCTTTTATATCTACCAGACGAATACTTTTTTACCAACGCGTAGCTTTTGAAATTTTTAAGTTTTCTTAGCAAATCAGTCTATATGTACTCATAAATATTGTCGTTATACAATTTATTATATTTTATTATTTTTAAGTAAATACACCTTAAATAAGCTCAATTTGTTTTTTCAACAAAAAATCGAAAAAGGCATTAGTAAAGTAATGGAAAAACCGTTGCATTTACAATGCAATATAACACAAAAAGATAAAAAAAGGTTCATTAAAAGCTGTATCTGTAAAATATGAATGTATCTATATTTATTCTTTACATATCTATACTTTTTTCTTACTAATATTATAAAGAGAAGATTTGTATGTTTGTAATGAATAAACTCAAATGCTACTTTACGATTTTAAAAATTCTTTAACCTATAGAAAGCTACGTTATCAGCGAGTAACATAGGCTATATTTTATAAAGTTACGCGGGCGAAGTCACGTGCAACAGCTAGTTATAAAATAAAGTCGCTGTCCGCCTTTCTGTTTCTCCCCTAATTTCTTCTAAACGAAGCAATAGTTAAACGACCAAAGTTTGTTTATAATTGTAGAAAAAGTGCAACCGTGCGAAGACGGGGGCGAGCCGCTAGTTATGATATAAATATAACAGCTTAATTGTAATATAAATTTCAGGCCCACTTGGAGAAGACAGAAAATGAAATCCTTGAACTATCCCACAACGCTGTGAACCTGAAGCAAAACTATTTGGAACTGACAGAGCTAAGGCATGTCTTAGAAAAAACTGAAGCTTTCTTCCTTGCACAAGAAGAGAGCGGAATTGACTCTATGACCAAGTAAGAAATGAGAATTTGTTATATGCACCAACATTTGGCAAGTAGTGTCTAGAGTACACACCAAAGAACTAAAATTCTACTTAATTTTATGAGCGATATTTTTTTCCCATTTTTATCATTCGAGTATAACACAATATGACCATAGAGAGTAGAGATGTTTATTTAATATTCTTTTTGATATAACTGTATTTAAGAGTTTTGTCCCAAGAGAGTCTCAAGTCTCACTTAACAATTTTGACAAAACTGTGCTGTTTTGTCTCTCTTTTTAACAAACTTGGCCAAGAAATCTCACGGAGGCTAGCTTTTATTGAAGCCATTTAAGTAAATAATAACCAGACGATATTGTCTGACAAACGTCGTAATTATTGCATGCCCTCGAAAAAAAGAATGGCCAGTAGTAATGATGTCCTATGGCAGATCTCTGATGGCCGACGAGGCAGGTCAGCAGGCGGCTACGAGAGGTCGCCTGGGCTTCGTGGCAGGAGTTGTGCAGCGTGAACGCGTGCCGGCCTTCGAGAGAATGCTGTGGCGAATCTCTAGGGGCAACGTGTTCTTGCGTCGAGCTGACCTCGACAAACCCCTCGAGGACCCAAACACGGTAGAGATCTATGCATTTTTTTTATTGCTCTGCGATCGGTGGATCTTAAAAACTAAGATTTTAAAAGCTAAGCTAAGAGCCTTGTACATATGGCTGGTTACCATTATCTCGTCGAAATCCCTCTTTTTCGAACCAAGTGCTTTAAATATCCTTTATAATGCGCACTGCCAAGGTATGGAACTCCGTTTCTATTTTGGACGATTACTCAATGAACTGATCAAGCGAACCCTAAAATACGTCTTTGCGCGTCAAAAGCACGAGCTCTACTAAACGGTAGAACAATGATCTCAAAGCGCACGTTAACGCGCGTTGACAACAGTCTGGCGTTAGCGCAGCAATCAACCCACGTTTTGTAAAAACGCATAAATGTAGTTGTAAACGTGCGTTAGGCGCTTGTCATGTAAACTGTTTCTAAAACTACAGTATTTATAATATATTCTCGCAATACATCGTTAAGGGCAACGAGATCTACAAGACCGTGTTCGTGGCGTTCTTCCAAGGAGAGCAGTTGAAATCACGCATCAAGAAGGTGTGCACCGGCTTCCACGCGTCGCTGTACCCGTGTCCACCCTCCAACGTGGAAAGGCAGGATATGGTTAAAGGCGTGAGAACTAGGCTCGAGGACCTCAATATGGTGAGTGACTCTGGAACTTCAGAAATAGCTATCACCAATACCCAGTATGTTATAAAGAAAACATTGTCTATAAACAAAATGCTACTATGGCGGCTCCTATTTGATGGTGGCCGACGAACACTTTCTCTTGTATTGATTTAGTCTTCCTTACATCTATTCTCCATGATAGGATGTAATGTATATTTTTAGAAAATTAAATGATAGGATGTAATGTATATTTTTAGAAAATTAAATGATAGGATGTAATGTATATTTTTAGAAAATTAATGTGACAATATACCATTTCAGGTGTTGAATCAAACCCGCGATCATCGCCAACGCGTATTGGTGAGCGTGGCCAAGGAGTTGGCCAGCTGGTCCATAATGGTGCGCAAGATGAAGGCCATCTACCACACGCTCAACTTATTCAACATGGACGTTACCAAGAAGTGCCTTATTGGCGAATGCTGGGTGCCCACTGCTGATTTGCCCAACGTGCAAAAGGCTCTGGTCGATGGCTCGGTATGTTTTTTTTTGTTTGAACGCGATAATCTCGCGATTTAGTAATAGGATTCGAAAAAAATATTTTTGTATTTGACAACCCAATTCTTTAGGAATATTATAGACTAACATCACGACCCTTAGGAGCCGAGAGAAAGTAAGATACAGAAAAAACACTAAACGATGCCATAACATGGTTCATGGTTCATGCCTATGTCAAGGAGATACGTGTAACGGTTCAAACGCATAGTCGATTCCCTTCGCAACAATAGTGTCTTGTCTTATTATTTTAAAGTTAAACGGCCGAAACCGGTGCAGGTGCAGCTTATAACTTCTAAATAATTAATTTTTTAATACAGAACGCTTGTGGAAGCTCAATTCCATCGTTCCTGAACTGCATTGAGGTAGATGAGGAGCCGCCCACATTCAACCGCACCAACAGATTCACTAAAGGTTTCCAGAACCTCATCGATTCTTACGGAGTCGCTTCTTACAGGGAATGTAACCCAGGTACGTTAACGGCCTTAAAGGGTGGAAGATTCAAGTATTTTGTTTTATTAATCCCGAAAAAAAAATCCCATTAAATCAATATGTTAAATAATATTTTCAGCCCTGTACACTATCATCACATTCCCGTTCCTGTTCGCGGTGATGTTTGGCGATTTCGGCCACGGCATGATCATGGCCCTCTTCGGAGCATGGATGGTCATCAAAGAGGTTTCTCTCGCCGCCAAGAAGTCAAACAACGAAATTTGGAACATTTTCTTCGCCGGTCGCTACATCATTCTGCTCATGGGCTGCTTCTCCATGTACACGGGACTCGTTTATAACGATCTGTTTTCAAAGAGCATGAACATATTTGGCTCAACATGGAAGGTGCCTTACGACAATGATACTTTGGAACATAACGCCGCTCTGACACTGGACCCTAAGGATGCTTATATCGGCGAACCTTACTTTATTGGTATCGATCCAGTCTGGCAGGTAACAACATTGATTCTTATATATAATAACTTATATTCATATATAAGATACTTATATTCATATATAAGATACTTATATCCTTGAGTATCATTATTATTGTATCCTTATATGTTATACGTAAAACGAAAACTAGATCCCTTTTTGAGAAAATTGCGCCAGCAGAGGAGTGCAAAATTTGGTATACTTAAAATTTAGTCTGTACCTATGAGCAGTAATCCGAAAGTAACTTACTTTAAAATAAAATAAACAAAAACTGCTTCCTTTACAACTAATACTTCTTCTCAGACCGCTGACAACAAGATCATCTTCCTGAACTCTTACAAGATGAAGCTCTCCATTATCTTCGGCGTCGTACACATGATCTTCGGTGTTTGCATGAGTGTCGTCAACTACAAGTTCGTATATACATATTTTTATTATATTTGTATATTTGTTTCTCTTGAGTATTGAATGAGGTGACATATATGTAAATGAAGTTGGTTTCACTTCATTTAATTTGAATTTCCCGCGTTGTAAACTTCTTAGTAGGTACATAGGTAATTGTTTATAATTTTAAAAGCGGCTACTTACAACGCGGGAATAACACGGAGGTATAATATTATATGATAGTAAAACGAGACGTGTGAATAATAAATAATTTAAAGCATTAAGAACATAGAAATAATAGCTTTAAATGTTGTTTCTCTTTCAGGTAAGATTAGTATTTAGTATGGTGAAATTGTATAGAACAGAAAATGTAAAATTATTTTGTTTAATATAAAAATACTGTAGAAATAATATATATCACCACTATATATATATGGAAAAATATAGTTATCCTATCTATATTTTTACCTTGTTACTGGTTGGTACTTATCAGGCTGTTTTTGTAATAAAAAAAAATATTTTTATTTTTACGCAAAATAAAAATAAAAATATTGAACAATGACAACAGTATTTGGTTTGATGAATAAAAGATAATACATAATAAATTGAAAAATATAAGTACTCAAATATATATATTTTTTGTGTAGTTTCTTCAAGCGTCGCTACTCAATAATCCTGGAGTTCCTGCCCCAAGTTGTGTTCCTGTGCCTGCTGTTCTTATACATGGTTTTCATGATGTTCTTCAAGTGGACTGCGTACAGCACCACCTCAGAGGGTAATGTTTTCACCATCATAGTAAATATATTATGCTAAACATCAATAGAAATCGCACTGAGGGTAAATTTAAAATATCGCACAATTCACACAGAATACATTAGAGCTGTACTTTAACATATCTTGTTGGACTTATTGTTAAGAAATATGCGATCGTTTAAACGATTTTTAATTAATAAATGTAAACCAGACAAACGTCAGCGGTACAGAAAAGGCCATAGGCTACATTACACAGAAAGAAGTACTGAAAAAAAAATCATGCATGATTATCGGACGTCAAAAGATAACAGACGAACAGACAGACAGTTACTTTCAAATTTATAATTAAGTTAAACAGTACAAAATTTCAAACAAGACGCATTTTCTATCAATCTGATGACAAAAGTAAATAAAAAATGTATCAGTCGTTGGACTGCTTAAATAGTATATTTTTTCGACGATAGACGTCGCTGCGCCGGCAGGTTTAAACGCGCTATTGTTTCGATCCTCAACGTGAACAACACTTTTCATACAAGATTTCTATCTGAGCATACAAGATATCTATCTTACCAAGCGTGTAGCGTGTCATATGTTGGTCCAAATTTACTATTTTACCCCATACAAACAACAACAATTCATTTAATACAAAAATTAATAATTAATCTGGTTGCTCATTACAGTGGAAGCGTACCGTCAAGGGTGCGCACCGTCCGTGCTGATCCTGTTCATCAACATGATGCTTTTCTCGAGCAACGAACCGGAAGCCGGCTGCAAGGAGTTCATGTTCGAGGGCCAAGGTCTTCTGCAACGCGTTTTCGTGCTAGTGGCACTTTGCTGTATACCGGTCATGCTGTTGGGCAAGCCCCTCTATCTGCTCGCTACCCAGAAGAAACAACATGCTAAGGTAGATGAAAACACTCATGGTTAAGGCTATCCAGGGCTTAGTAGTGGCACTGCGTTTCGCAATTATTTGGGCAGCCCATCTATCGGTAGTAACCACTACCTTACAGAACTTATACCTAAACCTTACGTATGGGATATATTATCACCTAAGTGTGGATATCCCAAACTTGTCAATATTTTATCCTGTTCAAGGTTGCATCAGCACACCATGGTATCTATACGTATCTGACTGAACTAGATAGTTTTTACCAGTTTTTACCAGTCACTAGAGCACTTGCAGCACCTGTGACGTTGCTTGTGTTATAGGCGTTTACCGTCGCCTATAACTACACTTATACTGATTCGAAATATGTGCGTAAAAATGGCAAATCTTCACATATTTCAAGTCACTTTACGCACATATAATTACAAGTTATTTACGCAAATATTTTAAGTCTAAATAATTAATAGACAATCTCTGAACTTGGGGCAATTTGTACACATTAGTCGGAGAATTCAAACGGCAGCGTGAACCAGGGCATAGAGATGCAAGAGCAGACGGAAATAGGCGACGACGCCCCAAAGCCGTCAGCGAAGCCCGACAAACCGGCCGCACACGACCACGAGGAGGAGCCCTTCAGCGAGATCATGATCCATCAGGCCATTCACACCATTGAGTACGTGCTCAGCACCATCTCCCACACCGCCTCCTACCTTCGGCTTTGGGCTCTCTCGCTAGCTCATGCAGGTAAACATTTTTTTGTTGTCTCCTTACGTTGACAGAAGTCCTAATCTAATAAGTATATTATACTTATATTGATCTATTACAATATTCCTTCAAGTATCTGATTGTTCCTACAGTAAAATTTTCTAACTTCGTTTTGTGTTTTATACTAACATAAACTGTTAACATTAGAGTCGTCGCTTTAAATGATAATTTATTATTACTTACCTACTACAACTTTGGTTAGCCGGATATAAATAGTTGATTTGGTTTAGAACTGTCGGAGGTGTTGTGGAGCATGGTGCTGACCTTCGGGCTGAAGGATCACGACTACATCGGCGCCATTAAGCTGTACGTGGCATTCTGCTTCTGGGCACTCTTCACTCTGGCCATCCTCGTCATGATGGAGGGGCTCTCGGCCTTCCTTCACACCTTGCGTTTGCATTGGTAAGTCAAAATAAAAACTGTACTTTCTTTTGATGTCACCAAAACTAAAATCATAGAGAATGAGAGCGGATTTTGTATGTTTGTTTCTTGCAATCGGAACTACTGAAATTTGAAAAAGACTGATTATTTGAAAGTCAAATTAATTCAAGACGTGCCTACATAAATGATATATATTGTTTATACTAACCCACGTTTTATCCGCACCAAGCCGAGCTGCGATAGTCTAGTTATTTATATCATGAGTTAGATAATGCATTTAGCATACAATGTGTTAAAAAAGGCAATAATCCCTGTGACATATAGTATTTAGTCCGGCTCTTTTCCGATTAGTTTTCGAATACAAAATTACCAATGTTAAAGCTTTACAAACATTTTTTTTGCATTAAAAAGTGCACAATGCTTCATTATACTTTATTTAGACTTTCTTTTCTATTTGGAAGGTATGTTTTATAATGAAGGCATTGTAAAATAATCTTAATTCATAGACAAGTTAAAACAGATTCTGTTTATAAGCGCAGTTTTGCCAAGGTTTTATATTCATTGTTTGTTTACAGGGTGGAGTTCATGAGTAAATTCTACTCGGGTCTGGGATACATCTTCCAGCCATTCTGCTTCAAAACAATCCTCGAACAAGACGAGAAAGAAGAATAGATTTTAAAAAAATAGTGCCTCATTTATCAGTATTTTTTGACTATTTTAAATTCAACGAATGAGTAATTAGGTCTCGCAATGGTCACAAGAATTGTTTATTAAATAAAACTTATTTATGCATGTTTCCAATTTGTTTTATTTACATTTGTCTTGGCATATTATGTAATAATTATTATATTATGATACATATTTAAAATACATTAGTAGGAATATTATAGTCGTTACAGAAATCTGCTATGTGCAAAAAGTTATTGCAAAAGTGCAATATTAAAGATATTGACCAAAAAAAGTTTTTTTTTTGTTAATAACAATTGCAATTTTTATTGGCAGAAAAAATCCTGAAAACGCCTTTCTCAGAATTGCATTCCGCGCGCGACTTTATCTTATAGAAATATGACTTAATCAAGGTACAAATGTTGATCGATAATTGTTGATAAGTGAATTTTAAAAAAAATAGTGAGGCTGTAAAAATTTGTTAATCAGGTCCTGAGGTTTGCCTTGGCCTTTTCGAGGATGTCCTTGCGGATCTTGGGGTAGTCGGGGTGTTGGGCCAAAACACGGCGACAGGCCACCACACACTCCGGGTACTTGCGGAGCTTGAGCTGGGCGTGGGCCAGTTTGTAGCCCACCGCCAGCTCCGCGTACGCTCCGTGGCGCCAAGCGCTCGCGTAGTTCGCGGCCGCGCTCTTGTAGTTCTGCTCCTTCTCTGCCAGATAACCTTCGACCCAACAAGCACTTCATTACACTTTGAGGTGACATGTTGGTGTTGTGATATTTGTGGTTGTTGAAAAAACATTAGGCATTAATTAGGCATTGAGGTGACATGTTGGCTCATAAATTTTCAACAAACACCTCACTGCCGACTACAGTGGGATTAAAGATAAGGAATTGGAATTGGACTTCGGACTTCGAAACACAGCACACATGCTGATATTTTACGGTGATCTTTTGTAAGGGGCCACCCCCTTACAAAAGATCACCGTAAAATTACTGCCGCCAGACGGGCTGCCCAAATGACTGCGAAACGCAGTGTGCCCTGCCACTACCTACTTTCCAGATACAGACCAGAGCCAACTTTGAAAAGTTCATTTCCAAAGTGGACCCTGTCGTGAATCGAACCCCCCTCCCCCAATTATTTTATAAATTAAATGTAATCAAATCAACAGCTATCAACAGCTAGTATGTTATTCTTCAATAATTATATTACCTAAGTACTGATAAGCAGTTGCGCAGGAGTTGTTGTGGTTCAATATTTTCGTGAGCAGCTCCTTAGCGGCGTCTACTCTTCCTGAACTCACTTGACCATCGGCAACTTCCAACCAACACCTGAAAAATATTAAAACTATTATTCACTATTTAAACTATTTTACTAAGTAGATATTAAGTTATGATAAAGATATTTTTAACATTTTTTTTTAACCATCTATAAGATCTTGTCTGATTCTGCCTCATACATAAAATCTGCATTAATAGTCCAGAAAAATTTACTTTCTTTTCCCGGATTATAATCCGAAGCGACAGTAATTATAAAAAACAAACGATTTGGTTCTGCACAGAAATAAGAAATTTAAAACGAAAAACGTGAAAAATGACAAAAAAAATCAATTGTAAAGTTGCTTATAAAAAAATACTAAAAATGTAAAAATGCTGTAATTATAGGTAGTGTTAATTAATTATAACCTAAACAAAAAGAATTGTAAGTAAAATTATGTTTACCTTTCCAAACCGTCCGCATTTTCAGGCGTCCAAGGTATTGATGAGATTGTTCGTTTGAGTATATTTTTAGCTCGAGTTGGTTGTTTCAATATGTTGTAACTGAAAAAGAAGTTTTGTTTATGCAAACCAAAGAAAAATACTAGGAAATACATCGCGGACGCGATAAAAAATATGCATTTAGGTACCGCGCCAATTATTTCATTAAATTCAGTTCTGAAGCATGTCAATGAAAAAGAAAACATTGTCTAGTACAACCAGAAAACTTGATATGAACCTGATAACAACCTGATATGAAAATCACTGAAATCACTGCAGCACCATCGCACGCTAAGTCGGTTAACTTTTGCGACAGACTCTAGGCTAAATGCTATGGGGCTCTCTGACAATACAAAGGTTCTTACGCGTTAGCAACGGCGAGTATGAGATAGGGGTCGTCGCGGTACTGGTCTTCGGCAATCAGCGGCTGCAGCTCTTGCAGCACTCGGTCCGCCTGCGCCTTCTGCTTGCCGGCCAGCGAAAGAAGCGCTTGAAGCGCTCGCCTCTCACCCGCCGCTACCTCCACCACCAGCTTCTCAGCTGTACGCAGCGCTAGCAGTCGCGTGTCGCTGTATAAAGACATTCGATACTAAAGACTGACGAGCCCATTGGATGAATGGTTAGATTCCCGCGACCTCGCCCATCTACGGCCGCGTTAGAAAGTCGTTGGGTTTTAGCCGGTAGGAGTCCGACATAACTCCGCAACGTATCCTGCACGAGGATTTACCAACGTTAAAAAGGGGATTCTTGTCTTAACGCTCTGCCTCATGGGTACCGGGTTCGTTTGCCGGCAGGGTCAACTTTGGAAATAAACTTTTCAACTTGGCTCTGGTGTGAATTTGGCAAGTAGTGTCAGGGCACGTTGCATTTTAGCAGTCATTTGGGCAACCTGTTTGGCAGCAGTAACCACCCCCTTACAGAAGACCACTGTGAAATAAAAGCATGTGTGCTGTTGTATTTCAGTGAGTGAGTAAGGGATATTAGAGCCCATTTCCCTATCTCTTCCTATTAATATTTTGTTACAAGATGAAACTTTTAAAGATTTGGGTGATAAAATTGTAGCATTAATTAGGTATACAACTGACGCACAGCGCTCTAGACAACACTGAATGCAACGGTGTGAATTAGCTCCGTTTGAATTATTCAAGATTTGATACCTCAGTTATGATAGGAGTCTTTGTAATAAATTATGAATACTTGGAAAGAGTTCGTACGTCTCTTCGCCGTGAGTGACGAATGCGTCGGCGAGCGCGGAGAGGTCAGGAGCGTGGTGCGACAGACATAGCAACACCATGCGCCGAGCCGCAGCCGGGCCCCGAGTCGAGCAGCGCCGAGCCGCGTTTAGCTGCCGGAGCGCGGCGTTCGCCTTCCCACCGTACATCGAGCACAGACCCAGGCAGTACATGTACCCTAATACAATAATTTAGTAGTGGCAAGGCACACTGTGTTTCGTACAATTTGGGTAGCCAGTCTAGCGGCAGTAACCGCCCCCTTACAGAAGACCACCCTGAAATAACAGCACAGTATAACGTCGGTAAGCTTTCTCTACCCCGTATAGCGAGCGTACCGGTGCCGCGCCTTTGTTGGAAAGACAAGTCAAGAAATGGCCTTAGAATTACTATTTCTAAAAGTCAGAAGTTCTGCACCTGTGGTATCGGTATAAAGACATTCGACATAAAAACATTCATAACGCATAATGACATTCGGTTAAGCTTACCTGGGTCGTCTTGTTGCTGCAGATGTTGTGAAGCGTCCTCTAACGCCTGCTCGGCGTCGCTCAACTGTCCGCGCCGCCACTGCACTTCCACCAGCGTGGCCAGTGCTTCCCAACTGCAGGGCCGCACACTCAAGATCTGCTTCAGGTGGCGCTGAGCGCTCTCCAAGTCCACCTAGAATCGAACGATGGCCAGGTTAGGCTGAAGTCTGTCCTATACAGTGTGTAGGTCACTGACTATTTTATCGATGTGGTAGAATCTGAAGGCGCAATATATAATATTAAGAATAATGTTATATAATCAATATTTACATAATCCGTATTTAGTTTATAATTTAAAATCGTAATAACGAAAATCCATTTTTTTCATGCATTTAGCACAGGTTTCAATACGATCGCCATTTTTAAATTTTAGCATAGATTAGTCTATTACACTCGTAATACTCAAAACTATGTGTCTATGTATAAAAATATTAAATGATTATAAAAATAAAATTCTAAATTACCTTACGAAAAGCCAGATCGGCCATCATAACAGCAGCGGACTCGTTGTTTGGGTCGGCGTTGAGCAACACTGCGCAAGTTTGCTCGCATTTCTCGGAATTGTTCATCTGTCAATTGAAAATTTTAATTGGATTGTTGCTTCTTAAAAAAAAATACACCTTTAATAAAATGACTTAGTGATAAGACTGATTGTGAAAAAGCAAAAAAAAAAGACCTTCGTCAAGATTGCAGCTAACTCGGTCGAGTCGTTAAGACGCTGCTTTAAAACAAAGTAGGCTAGAATTTTATAAAAGTACTAAAACGAAGTTGCGAGTAAAAGCAAGATATTACAAATGAGATTAGAATCAGTATTACAATATTTTGACGAGCCCATTAGTCGAGTGGTTAAGGTGTTTGGTCTGTAACTCTTGTTCCCTTTCAAACCAAGTTAGGAATTAAATTGTAATATTAAAATAATGAACTAACTATTAAATTTTAATGCGTAAAAGACATATAACAACCCTAAATTTAAAATAAAATCTTTTTTTTTTAAATTATAAACCTTCATCTAAAAATTTTCAAGAAAACTTTTTTTTGGCAATATCTTTAAAAACGCAATTTTTTGGTTTGACAACGACGACATTTATAATAAGTACCTGCGCATATAATTTGGCCAAGGCCAACAAAGTGGTCGGATCCCTGGGTGTATGGATCAGAGCTTCAGAGTAGAGATTGGCTGCGACCACGGGCTCCTTGGTGGACTTCACTTTGGCCAATGCGCATAAAACAAGCGACAACCGCTGCTTCTCCTCCTGCAGATCTCCCCTCGAATCGATCTCCAGTCTTCTCACGAGAGCGGTCTGCAAGTCTTTAGCTTCCGCGAGAATTAGGGCTGTGTTGGTTGTGCTAGGGTTTTTAAGTTCCCGACTCTTGGCCTGAATGAGCAACAATCTAACGCGACGTTTCAACGTATTAACGTCCTTCTCTCTGTTGTACTGTTGATTGAGTTCTGCTGATATTGTTGTGTCCACTTTGTCATAGTATTTCAACTGTAATTCAAAAGACGACCCAAAGTTAGGCTCAACGGATTTGGATGTAATTTAGCATACAGATAGTTTACTGCGTGGATTAACATACATATAGGATCTTGGAAAATTTTTAGGTTCAAGAGGAATCGTCTAAAAATATTAAAAAGATGTTGGGAATTTTCTCGGGTTTTACATTTTTCATTTTACAACGAGGACGAAGTCGCCGGCACCAGCTAGTATAAAAATATTTATGGCGTAATAATAGGTAACTTATGAGTATCGACTTACTTTAATGAGTAACTCGTAATATTCATATCTGAGTTCATCATTGGATGAATGTTTAATTGAATTTTCGTAATGTTGCAATGCTCTGTCGTACTCGTGCATCTTGACTAAAGCCATTCCCAATTTCTTCACTAACTGAGTGTCTTTGGGGTTCCCTTTTAATGCCGATTCGTACGATTCAGCTGCTTCAATTGGTTCTGAAAGTATTAATGCTCCCACTTACAAGTGATAGTAGCAATACAACTATACTAAAGCTGAAGAATTTGTTTGTTTGGTTGTACGCGCTAAACTGGAACTACTGGTCGGATTAAAAAAAAACTTTTTGGAAATTGTTGAGGCAATTTATAGTCACACTATGACATAATATGACTATGAGATATGACATGACATATGACCAATCACATTTTAACACTCACGTAGCATGGGCTGTGTATTAAATTTTGTCGAAGGGCCCTTCGACCTGACTAAGGCAAAGCCCAAATAGAGGCTCAGAACTTTTTTTATAAAAGAAACAAGAAAGCTCCCATGTTTTTAGACACAATGCATTTAGACTTTAAGGGACATCACAGCCTACATATGGCTGATACGGCGGTAGCTACGCCCCTGCATTTGAAGTCGAGCAAAAAGAAAAAAAGAGAAAGAATGCTAATTGAAAACGAATTATCCAATTTTAACGCGGCAATAAGGTAATTCTATCTATACTAATATTTTATTGAGAGAAGATTTGTATTTTTGTATGTTTGTAATGAATAAACTCAAAAGCTAATAGACCGATTTTTAAAAAAAATTCACCTTTATAAAGCTATATTATCAGGGAGTAACATAGGCTATATTTTATAAAGTTACGCGAAGTCGCATGCAACAGCCAGTAATAAATAATCTCAAAACGTTCAACTCACCATTTATGGACATAAAAGCATCACCCATCATAGTATGTGCATCAGCCATCGGATGATTACTTACAATTTCCTTGAAACAATTTGTGAACATTGTGCGATCTTTCTTCTCTTTCAAGTAAATGTGGGCCATTTTGCTGTGAGCTTGGAAATAATACGGCTGTCCGGGTTTTATTTCGTTCAGAATATCTATAGCGCTGTCCACGTCACCTTTGTTTAGAGCCAGGTCAGCTCTGGCTATTAGCAAACGACTTTCCTCAGATGTGTATGAGAATTCTTGTATAGCTTCCTGTAAAATATTTCGTGAATAGATTTAATACCTATCCCCTAACAGCAACCAAATTGTATCTTTTTTATCCTAGTGGCACTGGACAAGAATAGTGGTACCATGAAAAATGTTAAACTGAAAAACTGTCAAGCTACAATTATTACCTAAATATTGGTTGCCCCAGTATTTAGGTATGTATGCCCCACGCAGTAGGGCATACTGCGTGTCACAGTCATTTGAGCAGCCCCTAGCTGGCGGCAGTAACCACCCTCTTACAGAAGACCACCATGGAATAACAGCATGTGTGCTATTGTGTTTCCGTGAGTGAGTAAGGGATGCCAGAGCCCATCTCCCTATCCCTTTCCAATCCCTTATCCTAGTTGGCAGGGCACTTGCAGAACTTTTTGCGTTGCTTGTGTTTTAGACGACCCTGTCTTTCGACCTCAAATAAAAAAAAGCAATGCCACCATGCTGTAATGTAAATGTTTCTCCCTAAAGTGGGTAGAAAATTACCTGCATAGTTTTCCCAGCTTCAGCAAACTGTTCCAAAACAGTTTGCATATCAATAATCTGTAGATACAGTGTAGCTTTGTCAATGATATTCAAATCTGCCTCGTATATCCTACTTGTGCTTGCTGTGCTCTTGTTTGTGGCCATTTGCAGGCTTGTTGTAAAACTGGTGAGAGCTTCATTCAATTTATTCTCATTTTTCAAGACAATTCCATTTAAAAAGTGGTACATTGCACTGTCTCTCACTTTGAAATTATAACTCAGACACATTTCTAAACATTGTGCAGCTTTGTTGAATGCTTCCTGTTGTATGTAGATCTCAGCTAACAATATCTGACTACCCACATGAGTGTTATCCAATTCATATATTTTTTGGACTAATTTTTGGGCCTCACTCGCATATCCATTTAGAAATTTAAGTTTTGCAAACTCGTACAAAGCTGTAATCAAGCCAGGACAAGCTTTGCAAACAGTATCAAGTATGTTCATACACTTGGCAACTGAAGGATTGTTATCTTCTTGAGTGTATGTTAAATAACCAATAATAATAAAAGGTTTTTTAGGCAATTGCTTTTTGTATTCCTTATACACTTCAAGAAGAAAATCTGGGTCCAAATCCTTTATATACGTTAAACTGTAAGGGTTGCAGTTAGCAATAGAAATCTGTGCTTCAAATGCACTGTTTAAAAACGAATTGACCTTAGGACTCTTAGGATTCAATTGAGCGGAAAGGAGATATAAAACTGGAAACTTTTTATTGCCTTGCATTTCAAATAATAACTCAATTTGCTGAGCAATTTGGTCTGTCGGACCATGTTCCAGCATCTGACAAAGTGTTAAACCGCAGAGAGCTGTTATCGAGTTGCTATCAATTTTACTAGCAGCCTTGAAGAAACTTAAAGCATCTTTGTGTTTGCCTTGAAGTAAACACTGATAGCCAACTTCACTCAAATAATTCACATTGCTAGGATACATTTCCGATGCATACTGAGCAAATCTATACACTTGAGATAAGACTGTGCTAGATCTACCGCACACTTTAGAGAAAATTTGTGTAGTATTGTAAAACAAGTATCCATTGTATGTTTCTTCATTTTCAAGAATCGTATAAAACTTGTTAAGTTGATCAGTGGCTTCAATATAATCTGAATTTTTACACAGAGCAAAAAATATTCTCAACTTTAATGCCTCAATGTTCAGTGGGTCAATAGAAAATATTCTTTCTATTGTATCGTAGACAGCTTCCCATTTCTGCAAAGCAAATTCACCCTTCATTTTCTCAATGAGTGGCACTACTTGTCCTGGGCTGCTCACTATTAACTTATCTAGTATTAGTATAGATGCCTCATAATCTTTTGTGTAGTACTTGAATTTAGCACTGCCTAACAATGCTTCAACATTTCTATCAATCTTACTAAGTGCTGATTCTAAACTATTCAAAATAGAAACAGGCATATCACCCTTATACATATTCATATCATTCCAGCCCTTCAGTATTATAGCATCCAAGTTATTAGGATCCTTTTTTAAACACTTATTGATGTAATCAGAAGCTTTCTCATGCTTGTCTGCCAAAGATAAAAATAACCCAGCATAAAAGTAAGACCCAGCAGTTGCTTGCTTCTTTTCTTCTTTAAGTTTTGATTCTAAATTATACAGAGTTTCCTTCTCAACAGATGTAGACATTTTGTGACCATAAATAAGTGCCATAATAACGGCAAGTTGAGTTTCTTTAGTAGATTGAAGTGGTGTCAATTCATCAATGCCTTTCAACACTTGCCCTTCTAGTATGTTAGCCAATCCATGGTAGAATAAAAATTCATTTAGATCAATACCATGTGCAGAAGCCTGTTTAGCAACAGTTTTTGCTTTACCATAATGCTTCTCCCTCAAATAATAATGAACATTACATCTATGCCAAGCAATATCCATTTTTTAATTAATCTAAATCAAGCTTAATATTCAATGATTTATATCTATTTTGATTATTCTTATAATAACTTGCAAGGAAATGACACTTGCAAGTCACATTCAGTTTTTGGTCACGAGCATGGTCAAATGCATACTGAAACAAATTTATAATTAACTTTGGAACAATCTCCCTCCTGAGGTGTTTCCACCTAGCTACAATATGGGCTACTTCAAGTGAGGGGTAAACAGATTCCTACAGGGTTGGCAGCACATTAGCACTCCCCTTGGTGTTGCTTGTGTCCTTAGGCGACAGTAACCACCTACCATCAAGTGAGCCGCCAGCCTGCCTGCCACCTTTATATTATAAAAAATAATAATAATAATAAAAATATCTCATCTCATCTGACATGTGAGATTTAGGTTGACTAAGTATTTAAATTGAAACATATTTGGAATTTACCTCTGCAAGTAACTTCCCTACACCTTTGCCTCTAAATTTTTCTGGGACCTCAGTATGGACTAGTTTTATATTCTTGCCATTTAACTCATACCCTATAACGGCGTCCACTATAATAAAACAAATACTTAATCAATTAATTCGAATGAACTGAATCAAATACATGGGTTTCTTCTACGCACCACCTTCTGTTGACACGGTAAATTGTTGCTTAGCAACATTATTTATGACTTTTAGAGCTTTTGTAGAAAAAGCCTTAGAACGCGTTATCATTCC
This sequence comes from Synanthedon andrenaeformis, assembly GCA_936446665.2. NCBI lineage: Eukaryota > Metazoa > Arthropoda > Insecta > Lepidoptera > Sesiidae > Synanthedon > Synanthedon andrenaeformis. The sequence goes on along the minus strand of OW387783.2, from coordinate 9,689,524 downwards.
AGACATGGAATTTAAAAAGTTCTATTTAAAATATTACTCAAATACACTATGTTATCTCCACTTTCGATAAAACTATTTCGTTATAAAAAAGCATAGATAAGTTAATTAACCGTGTACCGTATGTATGTACATATTTATGTACAAGCAGAGTATATAATCACTACGTGTGTACAAGGAACATATACATGTACTGCCTTGTTTTGTTTATGTATGATATGATATAAACACAAAGTACTATAATTATGATATAAATTAGTCAACAAAACTATTATTTATACTTGTTTTTTTCTCCTTTAATTGACATTGATAAATTTCACATTGGCACTTGACAGTCATATAACTTTGACGTTATCATTATATCTGAAAAATTTGCCTCAGCTTCGCCCGGTTGGAAAACTATAAACCTTTGGTGGTGTTACTATTTATAACTCCGATTATAAAACAGTCAGATTGATGTCTGACGTGACGAGTGTGAAGCCACCAAAATAAATACAAATTTTAAAGCGAATGCAAACTAATCTCGATTCTGTCCGAAGCGGGTACGTACCACAGGATACTATATACTTAGAGGCAAAGTAGATTTTTTTAAAGTCCATACTAGTCTATACGGAGGTACACAACTTGTCATCTTGTAGCGGGAATTTCGAATTACATATTATCGATTGTAATTGAGAACTTCGATCTTCTCAAATTCTAGGTACAGTCAGCATCAGATATATCGGATCTGTCTAGGTACTCAAATAACACTACACACTTTGAGGACCGATTATATCTGCACTCCAAAGTATTCTAATTAATGTGAACATTCAACGCGTCAAAAATATCTAAACAGTCGAATGTCATTATTTTCTGTACAACCATATTTTCATAATTAGGTATACTACTAAGCTGCCAGATGGATAACGCAGACACGTCAAATCTTTGATTTGTCAAATGAGGCGTATCTAAGTTTAAATATAGAGAAATTATGAGCGAATGATTTTTCGAATTTCGAATGGCCCCCGTGCTTTGTATTAGGGGTTAAAGTATGAAATTGCCGATTTGTACTGAAAAATAAAAATTCGTTTTTTTTTAAATTTAACATATTTATTTAATCAAAATAATTACCATTATTATCTATACATTGCTGCCATCTAATAGGAAGCTCATTTATGCCTTTGCGATAGAACTCTGGTGATCTAGATTCGACAAACTGTGTGAAAGCATTTTGCACTGCCTCCTGAGAAGAAAACTTTTATCACGCAGAAAATTGTCCAAATCACGAAAAAAATGGTAGTCCGTTGGAGCAAGGTCTGGCGAATACGGAGGGTGACGAATGGTTTCTAATTGCAGTTCCTGTAGAGTCTGCAGATCAGTCAAATCATGAGGCACCCATTTTTCATATATTTTTATTTTATTGATTTGACGCAAATGAGTCAATATTGTTGGTAAGGTAACGTTAAACCATGCCGCTAATTCCTGGGTAGTTTGGCTCGGATCGGCTTCCACCATCTCTTTCAAATCATTGTTATTCACCTGTGTGGGCGGTCTTCCACGTGGTTCGTTCTTCAAATCGAAGTTTCCATCACGAAAGCGTTTAAACCAAAATCGCACAGTGCGTTCATTAGCAGTCCCCTCTCCAAACGCAACATTAATATTGCGAGCTGTTTCTGCCGCGTTAGTTCCGCGTCGGAACTCGTATTCAAAAATCACACGAATTTTCGAAGTATCCATCTTTATTGTCTAAGCTGAATAAAAAAAACAACTGAAAGTTGATAATCGAATATTGCACATTTTTTAAAAGAAGAACTACATAGGTACCGTATGAAAAAAGTTTCACTCAAAAATCTCAAACCATGAAGGTTCTATGTCAATTCGAAGTACCTATTACAATAAAACGGCAATTTCATACTTTAACCCCTATTATTAGGACGTGTTTCTAAATAGGTTTACTGGTTTATTATTCTTAATTACTCAAGTAACAATAAGATTGATAATTCTTTACTTTTTTACGTTAAGGTCGGCAGACAGGCTGACGGTCCACTTGATGGTAGATGGCTATCGTCCCCTATTACACAAGTAACGCCACAGGTGCCGCAAGTGCGTTGCTGACTACACTAGGATAACGGATAGGGAAATGGCCTCTGGCATTCCTTATTCACTCCTTATAGTCTTAACGGTGATCTGTATGCCCTGCCACAACTTTCCAGACCAGAGCCAATTTTGAAAAGTTTATTTCCAAAGTTAACCCTGCCGGGAATCGAACCCGGATTCAAGCACCACTCATCCAATGGACTAGTCATAAAAACACAACACAATACAAAAATAAGTTCACAATATACAAAAATCAATAAGGTATTCATCTACAATTACAAAATATTGTATTTGTATTAATAAAACTTGAATAAGAATTTTTTAAAAAACGAAGGTGCCAGCCAAGAGGGACAGTTTTATTCTGCGGCTCCTCAGATTATAAAATTGTATACTATATTGTATACTATATATATATAAAATTTTATACTAGTACCTATTTACAATTTATAAAAGATTATATAAATTGTAAATAGGTAACTAGTATAAATAATTTCGTTGATTGTCCTTTAATGCTATGCTTTGAAGTAAAGTATTAATCATTAAAAATTAAGTAAGTGTATTATATAATATGGGTAGGCATACTAAACGCGCTGATCAAATGAGACAACGCTGTTTGTAAGAAAGTAGTGACGAGAGGGAAGATCGGTTAAAGTTTAAAGATACAGTCATATTGATAACGTCTTCCTTTTTTGAATTCGGTTGAAAATGATGTCATTCAAGCGTAATTATGAGACAATGTAAGTAGGTGATTATTGCGACCAACTAAACATGAACCTTAATACAAAGATATCAAAGTTTATTCCAAAAAGTGTTGAGATATAATTGAACATTTTAGTGCTTAGATACTTTTGGCGATCAGATTGTATAAGTACATAAGAAAAAAAATCCGTTTGTAATGAAATATATGACATATGTGTTTAGATATATTTGAATTCAAAGAAGCTCACATCAATTTGAAATCTGTTGTTGTGTAGATGTTACTGAAAAATTAAATGCTAACAATTATTTGCCTACTTCAGATGCTCATCTACTTCTGACGCTGACTGTACATTTTTCAGGAAGATCGAAATTTTCAATGGTACAACAGGAACATAAAACAAATAGGACAATAAAACTAATACAATTATTTAATCATGTATTTCAAACGAATATACAAATTTATTTATTAATTTAGACAGATTAAATTAAAATAAAATGCTTTACACTGATGGTTACAAAAAATAAAGGATACAAATACATTTTTATACAGTTGATCCGGAAATTGTTTCCACACACTGGTCAAAAAATTACTATCTGAGAAAATTGCGGTCATAATGTGATTGCTGTCATGATAGTTCTAATGTTCGTTATAATAACTGTAGTCTATATAGACTACAATACATCCCTGACATCAGGGTAATCTGACATAACTGTAATTTTCGTCCTGATTATATAGTCGGTTACAGTCGAGTAAGTCGTACATGTCATTATAATTTTATTTATTTATTTAGATTACATACAGCCATTAATTTTTAAAAATATATAATAAATTATTTACAATAAGCCTAAAGAATATTAAAAACAATATTTACATTTATCTATTAATTAAAAAAAAGTAGAAAATCGAAAAAAAGAGAATATTTTTTAATTATTTAATTTTTTAAAAGTAATTCGCCAATTTTCTTTTTGTAAGAATTTAAATTATTTGAAAATATGTCAATATCATTCAGAACTTTATTGTAGTGATACTTGGAACGATGAAGGAATGAATTTTTAGAATGATTAGTTCTAAAATAGGGAATGTGAAATGTATCTTTTGACCTTGTCCTGAGTTTTGGTATATTGAAGTGAATACATTCTAAAAGTGAAGAAGAATCGATGTGATTATTTATTATTTTATATAAGAAGACTGCGTCAATATAAGTTCGTCTATCCTTTAAAGAATGCAGTTTGTGTCTTGAAGCACTTGTTTTATAGTCAGTGAATATATTTCCTGTTTTATAATCTAATGATTTTAAGAATATATTTTGTATTTTTTCAATTCTAGATATATGCTTCTCGTATTGTGGGTTCCATATTAAACTTCCAAATTCATTTTCGCAATGGTTATAGTTCATTTCGCGTGTGCGAAAGTAGTTATTGGGCGATGGATTGGCAAGTTTCCTCCAATCAACAGTTTGAATGTTAAGAGGAAATTTAATAGTAGTGCATTTAGACACAAGGTTCCACATAGTTCCCCGGGAAGAGTCCAGTGACTCCGTCCATCACTCCCTCCCACCAACCGTCGTCATTCTTCTTGAGCACGTAAATGACGGAGCTCTCCTGGAACGATAGTTCGTCTTCTTTGTCCGCATAGTAATCGTAGATTGCAACCACTGAAACGAAAAAACGGTTCATTCAAGTTACAAACTATTCAAAGAGGCTTTGATTCACACCAGTTTATTAACAACGTCAATTCTATAATATTACATAAACCACCCGCAGTCTGTGTGACGAAGATCAGCAACAGATTGCGCTCACCAAATTATTTTGTAATATAAATAAAAATAAAAACCTAATCTAAAAGATGTACGCTTCGAAAACTTGTGAATGGGTAAACAGGGAAGCTTTTCACATATACAAAATTGGACTCCGGGCGAAGTCGGGAGTTTGCCGCTAGTTTTATATGTTATGTAACAAAATAGACCGCCAATTAATAATATAAATTAAGTTCACATCTTGTGATATTATTTGGAAAATACACTTTCTTTTCTTATTGATATACTTATATTTTATAACCGCCATTTTTATGTGCAATAAAAAAAACATACCTATGAAAACTTTAACCACGTAAATGTTAAATTTTATAACCGCCATTTTTACGTGCAATAAAAAAAACATACCTATGAAAACTTTAACCACGTAAATGTGTTTCTATACAAAGAATGTATTTTATTAATAAAAATACAAGTTCACAAACTTTACTAATACCTTTTTCTATGTAGTTCTTTGGCACCCAGCCTGGGAGGTCTTCCTCGTCGGGGACTATGGCCGGCATCGCGCTCGTATATTGGCTGCCGAGCTTGTTCTGACATTAAGTAAAAGGGAAACATTCATTGAAATTGACAACAACAATGAGACAATGAGACCAAAATTTTGGAAATTTAATAATATATAATTTATTTAAAATATTTCCGACCAACCAAATCCACGCCGACCAAGCAAATCTTGTTCGTCTAAGTGTTAACTTTTATTTTTTATTAAAAATTTTAGTATCCGTAATCACGGGGCTTTCAGGATTGGTGGCTCCCGGACTATTATTTTTAATCTTATTGCAATGATCTTACAACTCACTCCTGAATATTGAAATATGAATATAAAATCTTTGATTTACATCAAATTATGAGTTTTAGTACAATAGATCTGTTTCTAAAACCAGATAAAATCTTACGTACCCAAGAAAGGGGAGGGAGAGTCCGAGAAATCTTATGTCCTCTTATATGGGGGTAGGGAGGTCAAAAATGATCAAAATCGTCTTTAGGGTTGCTATATACATATAGTCGGGCCGGCACATTTCATTCGGCAATTTTTGTTGAACAACAAAGCCCAACCGAAGTACCTTCTACATACGTTCGACTTTCATTCGGCTTACCCGATCGGCAAAATCACCCGGGTTTTGTTTAGTATATACACTGCGCGGGTAGACCAAGAGGCCTTTCCGCCGAACATTCATCTACATATATTACCGCCCGGCTTTGCCGACACGGCTATAAGTATAGAGAAGTTTGTCGAACGTTCATCTACACATATTCGATTCTACCGCCCGGCTATACCGGCCTGACTATATGTATAGCAACCCTTACGTAATACAACTCACATGTACGAGGGGCGAGCGTCCAAAGCCGTCATGGACCAGCTCGTCGTCAGCGGGCGGCGGAGGCAGAGGAGGCGAAACGGATCCGCCGCGAACACTGCCCATGCCCGTACTGCCCATCGTCGCCGACGAACACGACATGCGCTGGAAGTACAAAAACACTAGTTCTATACATATAACAAAAAAAAGTAAACCGTGCCGTGTTTTTAAAAAAATTTTTTGTACACGTTACCCTTATGTTACCAAGTTAAAAAAAAATAGTTTTTAGAATTCTTATCTATTTGTCTGTGCGTTTGTGCACGCTAATCTCAGAAAGGGCATAACAGATTCGATTGCGGTTTTCAATTATGTATTGTAGCAAGCTTCCCGTAACATTAAATGTTTTTTTTTTTTCATTTTCAAAACGGAAATAGAATTCATACATATTTTTGATGTTAAGATCGACAGACAGGCTGACAATTCTATTGATACAATAGTCTATAACTCAAGCAACGCCACAATTGCTGCAAGTGCACTGGCGACTTAAGACTCACTAACTGAAATACTGAATAAGCACAAGTGCTGTTAATTCACAGTATTCTTCTGCAGGTAACTGCCGCCAGTTTGGCTGCCCAAATGACACAATATGAACTCCCACTACTTATTATATTATTATTTGTTTAAGAAAATATTTGTTTGAACAGGTTTCATTGTTCACTAAAGCAAACAAATGAATAAAACTAAATCTAAGTAAACTTAAATATTACCTGTCCTGGCAAACTCATGGAGTGTTGACTGGTCTCACCGTCAGAACCGATGAGTGGCGACGGAGGCGCTGCAATCACAATGAATTGACAATATTATATAACTCTTTACAGGTTTTCTAAAGACATCAATTAATTAAGACCAATTGAAACTCATTCTGAAGACATACCAATTAAGTTCATTAATACTCACGTGGCATACTGGAGTGCATGTCTTGCTGAGAATAGTTTGGAGATTGATGTTGGTTTGGATGTACCATGCCCACCTGTCGCAATAGCATTAAAAAGTTATGGCCATAATATAGTGTCGTGTCTATTTTGAACTTTTTTTTATAAACTAAAACTAAATTTGTTGTTATTGGAATAATTTTTAATTTTTTTTTTCAAATCAACATACTTATTCCAAAAACCGATAAGAAAGTTAAATGGACTAATACTTAAATGACTGTGTCCGACTACAGCTATTTCTTCGTTTAATGTATGTACGACCTGCCTTTAAAGACTGTCATCTATACTAATATTATAAAGAGGAAAGATTTGTATTTTTGTTTGTAATGAAAAAACTCAAAAACTAATGGACCGATTTTGAAAATTCTTTCACCTATATCAACGAGACGACAGCTACATTATCATCGAGTAACATAGGCTATATTTTATAAAGTTACGCGACCGAAATAGCGTGACAACAGCTAGTATACAATAAAATCTATAACACTGTTCAATATTAAATGGGACACTTTTTGATGTATTATTGTTATTCATAGAAATATTATCACACTACGCAACTATGGAGACTATAAAATATACTTTCTATTAAATTTAGAATTATTTCTATCTTACTTTTGAAATAATCTTTCTTAGAGATATAAAAGTTCAAAATATACCTGAGGCTGTGGTTGTGCGAGGGGTAGTGCGGAGTATCCGGGCGGTCGACGTGGGTAATTGGGAGCATAGTGAGACGGAACCTGTGGAGGGGCCACTGCAGGTGGTGTGCGGTACTCCCGAGACGACTTCCCTGACCAAGTTAAAATTGCATGAATGACGGACACCAGCCCAACTAACCTTTTTGTATTAGTTACAGTTTTAACATAAATTTAATTCAGCTAAGACATAAAAAATAAATTTAGCTCCAAAAGTGGTTCTAGAAATTTAATGAATGATGTTGGACAGCTTTTAGAGTTTGTAGCACCTAAATATATACAAAACAGTGCTCTTGGCTCTCGTTAACACTTATTGTTGTTTAGCTGTTGCTGTGAAGTGTCTTATTATGTCTTTTTTTATATGAGAAAATTTTAATTTGTACAAATTTAAATCTATTAAAAAAGTAATCTAATACTTTTTTTTCTATGAGGAGAGAAATCTTCAAAAGATACTCTATGACAAGTGCAACATGCAATGCAAATGGTTTATGCATTATGCCCTCGAGTTTATGGGCATGATTTTAGTCCTTAGGGGTCTTTAGTACTAGGTAAAAATCTAATATCAAAACACAATGCCAAATTTAATTCTAACACAGTCACTAATGTCAAAAATTTTACTCACCAAGTGTTCCTCGACCCAGAGTGCCAGTGTTAGCGGCAGCGGCTGCAGCTCTTACTGCTGCCGGTGGAGTAGGTGGTTTAGTTGTGGGCGCTGGCAATGGAACAGAGCTAGGAGCAGAGCCAGAACGACGCCCACGTGGGGTCCCCATGCTGCCACTCCAACAGGCACCATGCCCAATGTCATCTAGAGCTGTTGACAAGATCATATTATATTGTATAGAGCTGTCTTTACAGGCTTTATATTTTGTATTTTTGTGTGTTATTATTATATTAATTGTGCCCATTATTCACTCTTTAGGCATTTATTCACATTTCCTATCGAAATTTAAGAATAAAATATTAAAGTTATAAAATTAACAAAAGCAAATAATTATATTGAAACTAAAACAGTTTGAAGTATATTAAAAAATTTATATTAAACCTCAACACCCGCTTTAGGGGTATGCTGGCTATTGGTAATGGGTTTGAGTAAGGCATATGAGTTTGAAACCCTGGAGCCACTACATTAGCCATGTAGACTGTACTATATAACAGGGAAGCAATGGATATGAAATTTCAGATCTGGATATGGATATAGGAATAATATTATACCAATTTGAGATACAATTACGGATATGAAGTTATTTTAAATCATAATCATTTTTCATATTCAAGAATCTGTGTAAACTATCACATTGTATGGCGGGAGTGTGCCTACACATAGGTACATAAACAATCATAGTATTGTAAATAAATACTTTTAAACGTTGAACACATACCTGTGTAATCAATGCTTTTTCGTAAGTATTTGATTGGTTTTTCAGGATTCGCCGGAGCTATGATTTTGTACTGTCTGTTTGTGACTTTATTTGCAGTCAAAACTCCAATTTCTCGTCGAGCCACCTTCTCTTTGTGTATGGCAACAGTTTGCGCAATATGATTCATTTGTCCCTCCATTTCAGCTAATTGCATTGTCTGTAGTTCTAGCAGTTGAAGGAAATTGTACGCCAAAGTGTTGATCTGGTAAGCAACACTGGCTAAAGATTGTGTTGTATAGTTTTTGGTACTCTCTAATGCGAGTCTTTTGTTTTCTGACTGAAAGTAATTGGCTTCGCAATATTCAGCCACACGTTCAAGATTAGTGTGACTATCCGTGAGATGATTACGCCCTTCGGGGATTTCAGTTTGTAATAAGGCTGCCAATTCCGCCATGGTTGAACTAAGTGGAAATATAAGTAGGTAAGTTAATTATTGTTTGCAACTAATGCAACATGATAACAAATAAAAAATAATTTATGAAAATATAGGTACATAAACAAAACAGATAGGAATAATAAGGCATTGGTGGCATTGGTCAATCCCGTAGTACTTGAAAAAATGAAACAATACACACCTTTACTATTGAATAGTTAATATTAACAATTTGAAAATATAATCACTTCCTATAAAAGAACCAGAAATTTTATATTATAATCGAGAAAACTGATAATAAGTTAAGAGTAAGTTATAGGTAGTAAATATAGCTTGATCTCTGTGACACATGTCAGAGTGACATACCTAGTGCTGAGCAACATGTTATTATTTGTTCATATTTATCGTTATTTTTAGAACAATATTGTCATTGATAATAAATAGTAGTGTTTTTATAATTAACTGTACATAATAAATATAAATTAACTGTAGCTACATAATTTTAATAAAATAAAACAGGAGGATTAAGATGTTGGTAGGTGCCATTAATAATGGCTTACAACCGAAATCATCGTCGTCGCCATAATCGGATTCGGAGTCGCTGGGACAGTCCTGTAGATTGATGATTAATTCTTAGTCGTGAATTTTATCAAAGTAAACATCGCGTTCCCAATCGTTTTCCACAATTTTTCTCGACTTGTTAATTACTTTCTTCCAATGTTCTGCCGTAAAATGTTCACATGCACAATATACTTAACATTTTTATTAGCTGTAAAAGGCGGTTTTGTGTTGTGTTTGGCAACGTGACCTAGAAGAAATATTGACAAGAATATAATAAACATATTTACAGATTTCTATTAAGATTTCGAACTTAAAGAATAACAGAGACCAACCTTTGACATGAGCCCAATTGAGTTCTATTGCATTGTACTGGCATTAGTAATGTGGTAAACGAATGACCGTATGGCCCATTTCTTTCGCCATTTCATTTAAATGTATGTAGGAGTTCGAGGTTTGTGGATGCGAACCAATCTTAATAATTCGTTCTTCAGCATCGTTTCCTTCGCCTCTATACCCTTGCTTTGCAGCCATGATATTGATTCAATTTTGCGGTCACCAGGTATATGTCGGCGCTTTATCCTTTTGTACTGAGTGGTATGGAGTGTTGTCCACGACGATGACATGCGGTTCATTCAAATAATTAAGAAGGTTCGAAAACCACTCCTTAAAATTTTGAAAGTTCACTTCCTAGTGGTATTCATTTGTCTTTACAGACTTGAATGCCAGTAGACAATTAGGCAGGAAACTTAATACTAATTTTTCCAACGTATAGTTGGCAACCCCAACCGTGACGCTTATATGGCAGCCATAAAAATACATTTAGCTACCGATCAAATAAAGATGATAATCGTAAGTTGGTATAGAACGGATTTAAATTGTTATTTCAGTTCAAGCAACGACTTAAAACCACCAAAACAATAAATAACATATATATCGTATTAATTTAAATTTGTTTTATTCACATCATCGATCACGTGTACGTCACTAAGTGGGCGTTCCCGACAGTAAAGTATGACATTATTTTGCATACATTGTATTGTCATGAAACACAAAACTTCATAGGCGTGGTTTCAAGCTGTCACAGAGATATAACTTCGTTTGATGAAATATTTTTAATTTTAATAGGAATTATCCAATGCTTTTACCCTCAGCTTTTACCAGTTATAGGTAATCAACAAAATATAAAATACTTTCTTTTTATGCATATCTGAGGTAGACCCTATCTTTTTTTATATAGGCATCTAAAAGCAAACCCTAACTCATTTAGTAGAGTTTGCCATAATATAAGTGATCCAAATAATTGATGCATTCGCAAGGCACATTTAAAGCCTTATATGCCTGTTAATTTTGTTGATAGAATTATTATTTTTATGAATATTCCTAAAATATTTGCACTCTCCAAGGAATAGAACCATTGTAACCTACCTATATTCAGCGAATACATCATTATTTAATAAGTATTTCTAAGGTATTTTTAATGTAACCTATTTTAATTTTGGTAGGTATAACATGGGTATAACCAATAAAAACACAATAGGTACCATAGATACATATACTTTAATCGAATCCAATACTCCATTATCTTTTTTTAAAGATCTACACTCAACTAAGCTACAATTCATTATATTCTTACAAACTTTCTGATTAAACAAATGCTATAAAAATCATGCTTTTATAATCATAGCATATATAGAAGATTCCCTTTGATATTATTTAAAAAATCGTCAATTTTTATAGGGTTAAAATGCTATTTTATTATACAAATTTAGTCTAAAATTACACAGATCATATACAATTTTTACTTATACACTGTCAGCATTGTCAGAAACTCTAAATGTAATTTAAATTAACTTACAAAAATTTAAAATAAACATCTATTACATGCAACGTTAAATGTAATTTATAAGTTTATTTAGATAGAAAATTTATGAACTCGATAAATAGATTTTCCAAAGTAATATCACTCTTATGAATAGGTTTTTAGATATTTTTAATTATGAACTATAAACAAAGTTAATTTTTCAAGTGCTCAGTAGAATGTCCCAATTAATCTCATTGTTGTACACTTCTTGTTGTAACCACAATTCATAATTTTCTTTGAATTCATCATCTAATTCTATGTTGCATTCGAGAATACTATTGATATCAGTTTCCAGAGGTGTCAGATCTATTTCTTGTTCACCGCCTGTACCATATCTTCTATGATTAAAGCGGTCGACACTAACTCTTAATGCACATTCTTCATCTTGAAAATCCCAAGGGCGAGCATCAACATCATTACCAAATGCCCAATCATCGTTCAATCTGTGACGAACTTTGGAATATATTGCACTAATCGTCTTCATGTTCGTTTTTCTCCACTGACGTCCCAAATATTTAGTTTGCATTTTAAGCAGTTTTAACACATAAAACTGCATTAGAGCGTGTCTAACCTTCAAAGTGCGCTTTAAAATTGGCGCACTTTTAAATACTACAAGCATCATTATCCTCGCATTCTTCCATTTAGTCAACTTGTTTAGAATTCTCAATAAGTTGATACATGAGAAGACGTTTCGCCATGAATATGGTACAGTTGAATCGCCAATATCCAAACATTCCTTAGTCAGTTCGGGTTGTTCTCCAATAACACATGCAGGAAAATCAAAGATTGGTATAGTATTCTTTGCTCCAACATAAGATAAGATGTTTTGGTTGAAGAACTTGAGTACAAGGGGCATACAGTTAGCATAGACGAGGTGCTGTGACATAAATTCAAATTGATAAATGTGATTCAATTTAAAGTGTTTTAATAGTAAAAGTAGTATAGCAGTGACCGCCTTCACTATAATTTCTTTGTGTCTGTTTACATCAATACCCAGTTTTAATGATTGTAGCACTGTCATAGGCATTTCCTCAGGCAAAAGGTCTGCCATAATATTAATGGAATATGTTTTAGCAGTAGAAGTAGGTGCAGCTGCAAGTAATACTTTCAGTAAAGCTATCATATACTGCGGTAGATTTGGCAACATAGCCTTGTACAAGATTTCAGCTTCAGTCTCTTCTACTTCCTTCTCGCCTCGCGTAAGTGGACTTCGAGTGATTTCAATCTCTCTTTCTATCTGCAGTTCAGAAAGACTAGTGTACATATGTTTCTTTAATATCTCTATGCCTTCATGTATGGGTTGCGGTAGACCTGCTATTGTCAATCTATCACCAGGAAGCGAGTAGCCCACAAATTTAATTCTGACATTATCTAGGAACATATCAATGTCTTTTTGACGGACTTTAGATTGCCAAGGTAACATTCTTGGGAGTGGTGGCGGTGGTGGAGGACTATCGAACTGTTTGAAATACATGTAGTATGGACAATTCTGATTGTTTGAATTTTGAGCATTATCACTGGGCATAGATTGAAATTCCATTGAGTAATCTTCGGATCCGTTGCCTGTTTCCTCTTTTTCATAGAATTGATCATCAGATTCATCAAGAGAGGTCTGCTTCATAAATGTTTGTCTGCGAAGTGATCTCTCTCTTATTTTTCTTTGGTTAGGGTTAGCATTTTCTAACACATCACCTGCAATAGGAGGTGGTGAACTAGCTCTCATGCCCTTTATAATTTCAATTGTGTCTTCTGTTAAGGGTGACAAACCATTTGTTTCTCGGAGTCTTGCTTTCCTTTCCTTCAGTTCTTTCGAGCCTCCTAAATAAACCAATAATATTTTCCAAAGAAGGAGCAACACTTTTTTCATAGGAAAATGAGGTGTTGTACCAGCGCAAAGATGTGTAACCATAGTTAAAAGTTTTACAGGCAGTAAATCTTCACCAAAAGGTGTTCCGAGTTCTTCCTTAAAATTCTTTACCAAGTGAATGTACTCAGATTCAGGATTTTCTTTTTCTGTTCGCATATGTTCAGTCAGCAAATATAAAACAGACAAAATCACTCTCAAGTTTGTCGAGTCCGCTAAAGATTCTGCCAGTTTCCTTGAGGCTACAGAAGAGCTGCTTCTGACAATTTCAAGGTTTAACAATTCAACGAATGCGGAGAAAACACCCATGTCATAAAGAGTCATAATATTAACGCGAGCCCAGTGAGCTTGTTCAGTGTCTGATTGCATTTCGGCCCAACAGCCTTGCGCCAAATACAGTATACAGCGAGTAGCTCGCATACGCGTCTCACTTACCGCTACATCCAAGTGTTCCAGCAACTTCATAACAACAGTCCTTTGTTGTCTATTTGACAATCTTTGCCAACTGGGTGGATAGTTAAATTCTTCCATTATATCTTCAAACGCTTTCACATTATACTGAAACTCGGGATGTTCCGTGTAACTATACAACTCAGCAATTTCGTTGGATTGTGTATCGCAATCATCATAGATGAAATCCAATTCCGGACTCTCGATATCGTTGACACATTCTCCCTCTTCTAAAGGTCTTCGAACATCGGGCAATTTGGCACCACCGCGGTGACCATTCCCATTAGTCCCCATTTTTGGATGAATATATACTTGGCTGATGATAATTTATTACATCTCAAGACAGGAATTCATGTTTTTTGTATATTCAATAGAAATTAATTATACAATAAAAAGCCAACCTTCATCGAACGGTAGAAATGTATATGGTAAAATGCTGTTGCCATATTTCGAAAACTTTATTGGTACCAATAAAAATGAAGTTTTATAAAAATATATTTTTTCAATCTGTTTATTGTCTAACACTTGAGTTTTAATTCAATTATAGTTACTTTTAGAACATGTGTGGGATTTGAATACATTCTACATGTTTCAATATTAAAGTTATATCGTGGTAGACATCTTCTAGTAAGAATAATATTTTAATAGAGGCAACACTGCAAGTTACATTTTTTTAAATATTCCAAACTTGGTTTCAAAATTAATATATAATTAAAAAAATAACAAAAACATATGTACATATTTATTAATTTCACAATTATTTTCTTAATTATCGAATTATAGATTGTAATATGAAAACGCTGTGTTTATCTTACGTAAATATGGCGACATTATTTGAAATTATATTGAAGTCCATAAAATAAATATTATTTGTAATATAACAAGAAATCTTTCAATTGACGAAAATAGATGGATTTTACTTTTATTAATTTTATAAATATGTAAGTTTTCGTCGATAGGTAAAAGTAATTTATTAATTATATGTAATTTGGATTGTATGAATCTTGGTCGACACCACGAAAAATGATTTTTCTTTTCCTTGGCCGATACTATATAGGGATAAATAAAATATATACATACCAACTATATTAGTACTTGGAATATTTTTGGTGGTGGTAATGTGGAATAAAATTTAATTTCATAATTAGTTCTGAAATTGATCAATACTTAGGTTGCGCGTGTGGAACTGTGAATTCCAATTTCACTTTATACTTAGCCTAGGCCTAGGCGGTAGGTATGAATGAACAGCTCCAATAAGTCACATTTTTTGTTTTTTGTTTTGTTTTTTTTTTTTGTTTTTGTTTTTGTTGAAACAAAATCGTTAAACGTTGCTTGTGTTATAGGCGACCGTAGTCACCTACCATCAAGTGGACCGTCACAGCCTGTCTGCCAGCTCTTGATGATAAAATTATTTAGTACTAACTACCCGATTTCTACGGAAAGCCGTGGGCGCCCCATGGTACATCAGCAATTGTCAAGTGCATTGCCTTTGCTTTGCCCTAACCGAAAGTAGGTAGGTATTCTACGACAGTCGACAAGCTTCCTCACCATCTCAATCCACTAGTGGTTAGCTCTCTTATGTATACGCCTGAAATAATGTCGCGCTTTTACGGAAAGACCTCGACACA
Source organism: Synanthedon andrenaeformis (assembly GCA_936446665.2). NCBI lineage: Eukaryota > Metazoa > Arthropoda > Insecta > Lepidoptera > Sesiidae > Synanthedon > Synanthedon andrenaeformis. The sequence continues at coordinate 9,673,801 of OW387783.2, read as the reverse complement.
TCCTAATGGACCAGGGTTACCCCATTACAGCAGCAAACCCGGTATTTGCTGGTAAAGACCACGACGCAAAGCTCCCCCGCCACCGAGTAAGAAAAGGAACACCGCCGCGCCACTCCTCGCCTTCGAGGCGCGATCAGGGTACAGCGCCTGTGATGGACCTTCATGCCCGGGGACCACTTGTGAGGCTCACCCCGCCCCGTTGTTGTTAGCTGGTTCCTCAAAGAAGAATTTTTTTGTAAGGGTCGTGCGAGTCTCGCCTTACTTTTCTTAATAAATAAGAACTGAACTCTATTCATTTTTTTACCAAAGTTTTATTTATAGCTGAATATATGACTGGATTAAAAATATAAATATTTTTTTCTTACCATAATAATGTCAACTATACTCGATTAATAAACAAACAATAATGTAATTAGGTAACTTTTGTATAAAATTTCAAACTAAGAATATAAAAGAATAAATGTGTTTAATAGTACATTACTGCAGAGTCCGGGAAGTGACGGATTGCCGGACGAAGTGGTTTCAAGGCCGAGCTTTAGCGAGGCCTTGACAAAGAACTGAGTCCGGCAATCCTCATTCCGGTCGAGGCTGGTATAGTGCTTTTCTTAATAAATGTGAGGAAATAATCAAACACGTGATACAAAAAAAAAGTATAATATGAAAAAATTATTAAAAAATTAATTAACGTTAAATAAATATTTTTTAGGTAGGTACTGAAAAAAAGTTTGCTTTCCCACTTTTTTTATTTTAATGAGTGCAAAGAAAACAGCGCCATACAGCCCAGTCATCAAATGAGCGTGCGCTCGCCGCGGCCTACTAGATTTCATCGGGCTGAGCAGCGGCCAGTAATCAATTAGTGCAAAGAAAACAGTGCCATACAGCCCAGTAATCAAATGACCGTGCGCTCGCCGCGGCCTACTAGATTTCATCGGGCTGAGCAGCGGTCAGTAATGAATTTTCATACAACATTCTTGACCTAGGCCGAGAAAGAAATGCATGAGCCAAGAATTACAAACTTCGCGGCTTGTTTTTAGTACAAGAATGCGTACATTTCCGAGCATGTTTGAGAAATAATTATTTATTTATTTTATCTATATGGCAGGATATGGATAACATCTACCTATAATTTACATTACGATGTTTTTAAGTGTACCTACACAAACACTATTAGATTTTTCTCAACTGTTTTTAATGGTGTTCGGGCAATATGAGGGCAACATGGTTTGTTCTCACGTCAAACGTCGTCCGGATGACATCCGAACATTTGTAATACCACAATAGATCCTTTTACCACCCTCAACTGAGGCACTTAAGCACCGCAGGGGTTGGAATGGAGCTTGGCTACGGTGTACAAATAAATTATGATTTGAAGTACATACCTATAAATATGTATAGCGGTTTTTATTTTGAGTAGAAAATACTTAAGTAAGCAAGTATACATTCCTTCGCTTTTAAATCTGAAATATCTACAATAATTTGCATTAGAATGCGACGTGCCTAATCTAAAATAAGAAAAAGGTAAAATAAGAATAAGGTAAAAAGGCCTTACCTACACTAATTTAAATCAATATATTATTAAATATATAATATATAAGTTTAAAGGGTGGAACATTCCCTTTACTTAGTACTTGCATTGAAATAATATATCTTTATAAGCAAGTTCTTGTCTTTTCGACAAATTACACTACAAAAGTTACCTCTGTGAAATCAGTTTTTTTTTTAGTTTTTATTTAAATACAATCTTTACTTTTTATATCAGTCACAGATATTAGGCCTCCCTCTTAATTTACTAACTTACCTATATAAGTTTTTTATTATCTCATAATTTATTAAGTTTTTATATTAGTACCTAGATAATAGATAAGAGGTTCAGACTGGCAATTCTTTATTTTTTTACCCCGCAAGAATTTACTGACCTACTTTTAAAAATAGAATAACGCAATTTAAAAATATAATTGGGCTCATGTTTTTAATTCTTTGGTACTGTGTTGAAAACAAATGAGACGTAAAAATTTGTTAAATCTTTTTATTCAATAAATATTCCAGTTAGTACCTAAATAAAAATATTGTTAGGTAAATTTACAGTTATACCTGTGATGCCTACGCCATTATATCAAGTACAATACTCTTAAGAGATTTTCCGCTTTGTAACTCAAGTAATCTTTGCATTCAACATGCTTAGTTCACATGCGTAGTCAAGCCATCTTGCTGGCATCTTTATCACATAGTGGCCCTCTATGAAAATGTTACGTAAATTAATTTGTATATTTTTTATATATTTTGCGAGTGCTGTAACTGACGAACTTAATATAAATGATATTCTTAGCGCGGAATTAATGCCAACTACATTTATATTGAACGATTATATTCCAAGCCCAAATAAAAAAGGGAATGTTAAGCATACGATAACTACGATAAACGGATCTGTCGATGCTGCGTATTCTACGCTTTCATTTCACAGGTAAATAAAAAATATAAATTAAAATAATGTATTTTGTAATGCTATATTTTCGCATCCCTTCTGATTACTAACTGCATAAACGCAGGAGTTAAAAATTATTTTAGTAATAAATGTTAATAAAATATTAAGAAGATTTTGCGGTTAGATTATTGAGATTATGTAAACTTTTGCTTTATTATCTTAACCAGTAAAATTAATTTTAATAAGATAATGACGTATGGTAGTTCACATTAGGACTGGTCCACAAGTTTAAAGTTGCTTATTGGAGTTTCTTTGGTGGATAAGGTCAGAAATTTTGAAATTCGTCGAAGAGCCAAAGCTGTCGACATAGCCAAAGGAATCAGCAAGCTTAAGTGGCCACAGGCCTGTCACATAACCGATGAGCAAAGGATTTCTCCAATTAAAGTCAAGAAATGGACGCACTGCGGCCAGGTGGAAAGACGAGCTGATAGGTTTTGCGGAAAGCGAAGCGCAATAGGACCGTGAGTGATGGCGAGCCTTGAGACATTCCTATATCCAGTAGTGGAGAGACATGGGCTGATGATGATGAAGATAATACCTGACTGTTTATCATTCTAGAATGGTAAATAAATTTATTAAACTGCGTAATATATATGTATTGTCAATTTAGTTTTATTGAAATGTTATTCTAGGAAAATGATGAATGAATACCACTGTCGCAATTACCTTGCCGGGCAAATCATTGAAGAAATGGGCAAAACAGCGTTACAAAATCGTATTGGCAAACCTTTTGCAAAATCATATGACAACACGATAATAAAACCTAAATCTCAAGATTTAAGAAACAGTTACATCTATGACGTAGGTTCTGCTAATTACAAGGATTGGCTTGCTAAGTGAGTATAAAATTTTTATACAATAGATGTAGAAAATAGAAAGTAAAAGTAGATTTTGCTACTTTTTCGAAGATTACTCTTTAAAAAAAAAACAAAGTAATAAATAAAAATATACACACAAATACTTTCCTCGCTTGTCACTCTTTCTATCGGCAAAATTTCATCGACAAATCGATAACCGTGAAGGTTTGGAATAAGTTAAACAGACAGAAGTAGACAGCGAATTAATTTTTTAATCTATATTAATGAATTTCATTTTATACTAGTGATCCGCTAGTGACGATTGTTGAAGGAAAAACATGTAGTAGGTAAACAGTTTTCTATCTAGCGTGTCTGGGAAAATTGTGTAACAGTGAACGCAAATAAAATACTCCATGTTACAGAGTCACTGCACTCGGCGATGTTCACCGTCATTTCGATACGGTCATGAATAACTCGAACGCCACTATTGTTTTCCCAACAACTCCTTCTTACAATTCTCAACTAGAGGACAGATATGAGATATACGAGGCAGGTGAGGTTTCAGGATATGCTGAGGATATGTCGCATCGTGACCATTCTAAATATAGTAAGTAGTAGAATAGATAGTTCTAACATATAATGTTGAAGCGTATCCTGTGTTAAAGTAGTTTCATCCAAAAAATAATAGTTTCCCTACTAAATATATTTTAGTAGGAAAACTATTTATTCGACAATAGCGACCTTCACCCGGCTTCGCACGGATGCAATTCTGAGTAATTTCTCCAATTTTCCTCGGGCTTCAATATAACGTAAAAAAATTACCCGAATTGGTCCAGACATTTTTATTTATATAGAAGACGAGCTGGTTGGTATTTTATGACGCGTTGAGCAATGAAAAATATAACATATGAGAAAATATCTGCTATCTATCGGTGTAACGACGACAGTGGCGCCCTATTTTTAATATTTTTAGACGATCCCTCTGCCAAATTTCATCCAAATCCGAGGATTTTCAAATTCCTGAGGGATTTTCTATAAACTAACTACAGCGTACGAAGTCGCGGGCACAGCTAGTTAATAATAAATATATTTACACCATTAAATTATATTAACATTACAGGTGCAGGTTTCGGATATTCTGCGCCTCCGCCCCCACCACCTTTGTATCACTATCCCTCTCACAACTACGAAGAGCATCAGGAGTTGGAGAAGGATGGACACGGTCTCAGTCTGCCAGATCTGTTTGATATATCACTTACTGGAATCGCGTTTCTCTCCTTTGGAATGTTCGTTTTGCAAGTGTTAATGTGTATCTCAATGGTGAGTTTATTTATTTTATTTTTGTTTAACTTATTCTATAAATTACATTAGAATCCCCAGAAACAAATTTTTGGCTCTAGTGTAAGTTTATAATGCCCGCACTCGCTAGCTAGAGCGCATAATTTTTGTATAATTTTGAAAAATTTGAGATTGAAATTTTACAATGTGTAATGACATTATTGACATTAATTCACAATGAAACTATAAGTATCTATAAGTATTACATTACATACATTATATTACATAATATATTGGTAACAGCGGAACCATAAAATGTCATAGCTGACTCCCAAGCACAATAATTTCTAATGACAAGTTTCTTTAACAGAATCAACAACCGCCTCAAATAATGCAAATGGTAGATAACAGTGGCGACACAGTTAATGTAGACGAAGTATTTAGATTTAAACGTGATGCCAGACGAAACAAGGACACTACTTTGTCGGTTGCGAATAATTTAGCCAGATTCGCACTGATGGCGTGGAAGCCGCGATCCACTTCTTGTCTGTACAGATCCTTGTGCACCGGAAATAGGTACGCAAGAGAATTGAAAGGCGCAAACCAATATTGGTTACCTATGTGGCAGTAAGTTTTTTATTTTATTTTATTATAATTCGCTAACTAATTAGGTATAACTATTAGGGTAGATCTAACTTCAAGAATATCAATCCAGCTGGGATGGGCAGCGTTCGAGAAGCTCCGAGACCTCTTCTCGTCCAAAATTTTGTTGTGTGTTATGCCAGTGTTGTGTTGTGTTGTGTGTGAAACATGAAACATGTGTTGTGAAACATGGTCTCTAACTATGATCCTCGTAAGAAAGTTCAACGTCGCGTCGCTCCAAGAGCTATGGAGAGGGCTATGTATGGATCGGAATTAGGAATGAAGGAATCCGTAGAAATACGAAAGTTATCGACCTAACCCGGCGCATCAGTAAGTTGAAGTGGTTGTGGACAGGACACACACGGAGAGCCGACGGCCGCTAGGGCCGGAAGGTTCTCGAGTGGAGGCCACGGACCGGCAAGCGCAGCGTAGAAAGTCGACGGTGGATCCAGGCTGCTTCTGACCTGTCCTATTGGAAAATTATGGAGGGGAGACCTATGTCTAGCAGTGGACGTCCTACGGCTGAGATGTTGATTGATGATGATGATGAACTCATTGATTTAGTGTCAGAGTACAGAACAACACCGGAAACTTGCTAAGAATAATTTACTTTCAAGCAAACAGTCACACTGTCGACAAAGCGCTTTTTTCACGATATTTATATGACTTTGAATTCATATAAAAATAATAAAAGTAAAGAATATTTGACAGTTTAGAACAAAGAGCGATTGTTCTTTAAGAACAAGTTGAAATAACTTTAGAACTTATTAGGTAGAAAGAATAATTAATATATTATTATTATATTCTGTTACCAGAATATTTTTTTAGGTATGTCATTTACCACACGAATCTAACGACTAATTTAGCTATTTAACTATATTAATATGTTTAGTTTACTAAGTTAATTTAAATTAAATTATTAATTATATTAATTTAGTCTTCTGATATATCTAAATCTTCCGAATTCTTACATACTCACCTATTCTTTTGTATAATTAAATTTTTCAGTATGGGCATAGCGTGGTCTCGTGGGCGGACGCTCGGCGCATTGAAGGCGGCTGTTCTCGGCTTGGGCGGCGCTGATTGTGACACGCTTTATCCTATTACGGAATGTCGACACTGAATTGTTTACGGACGTAATAATAGTGAAAATTTTGTAATTGTATTTAATTTATATAATTTGTATTTTTGGTTGCTTACTCTTACTTTCTAGATCAAATCTTAAATCTATACCTACATATAATAAAATAGTAAACGAGCCGTGTCTGTACATTAAATATTTAAAAAAAAATACCAATTTGTACACGTTTTACTTATGTTGCCGAGGTCAAAAACATAGTTTTAGAATTTTTCTGTTTGTCTGCACGCTAATCTCCGAAACGGCTTAACCGATTTGAATGCAGTTCTTACTGATGTATTGGTGACTATGTGGATTAACATATAGGATACTTTTTATCCTGGAAAAAGGTTACGTGCCCGTGGGATCTAAAAATATTTAAAAAATCGGCACCACCATCGTCACAGCGATAAAGATGTCAGGCGTTACCTATATTATATGTTACATTTTCATTATCCAATGCGGACGAAGTTGCGGGAATCAGCTAGTAAATAAATAAAAGTAATAATCAGTTAGTACAATAAAAGAATTATTTCTTATATTGATTTTATTAATATTTTACCTTTTAACAAATGTTACATTAAGTTGTAGAAATTAATTTTCTACAGGCAGGCAGATTTAAAAGGTTTTAAAAGTACAATGATATGTTTGAATACTTTGCAGACCACACAATTTATTTACACATAAAGACACAAGTCCCGTTCTATTGCTAAATTATAACGTTTTTATAATAAATAGATACACTTAATATTTATTTTATTTCTTAGGAAACCATAATTATATATATTTTGACTTTTGTCTGGTTTTAACATGATATGTCTGATATAATATATACATATAATAATTGTTACGTTACTTATACACCTACCTATATGTGTATATATTTGAAACTCAGTATTGAAATATCGTCCAAAACTAGGAGTACCTTGACCAACATATTTAGTCAAAAGGGCTATTGTCTAGTTATGAGTTCGCTCTTTACTAAAAATAACATAGAAAGTTTCATTTTATTAAGATGTAAAGTCTGCTTCGTCCGACTGATGGGACGACGCGGACTTCAAACATTATCAACTAAAAGTGATTTTGATTTGATGCTTTATTCGAAGCCACTTAAATGATGTTTTCTATTTATAACTAATTTGTTTAAACCATCGCCTTTATTCAAATATATGTAGTTAGGAATTGTTTGCAGTAAATAAAAACTACCAGGAGTCTAATGTCATTTCAAAAGGATATATACGTATTTACTAATATTTTTTCAATGTATTTTTTTCTAAAATATTATACAATAAAGTCGCTGTCCGCCCTGCTCCTTTTAAACCACTTGACAGATTTGGTCACATTTTCACTAGCGGAAAGAACGAGGAATTTTATTTACTCAATAAAATTACATCCGTTACATCGCTACGTAACGTATCTAATGTGTTTACTTCTGCAAACGTCATCAAACCAACAGAGCGTTTCACACTTGAATAGATTTAGAACACGCCGGACGCGACAAAAGTAGCGAGTTAACAATAAATATGTGGATTTCGCACTGTAATTAAATTTGTTATCACGATTTAAATCCTTGTTCATACAATTGACATGTTGCAACATGAGTTGGGCGTGAATGCTTAATTATTAATCAGTTAATAATTAATTAAGTTAATAATTAAAACTATCTGTCACTGTGTCTAAATGTGCATAGTCAAAATTATTTTCCATATATATATATATACATAATATCGGTAATATATCGATATTGAAATAGGTTGGCAATAAGTCAGTTTTATTTAATACACATAAAAACAATATACTTACACAACGCGATAACACATAAAGAAGTTATACTTACACTAAATTTTTTTATGTATTTTTGACAGAAAAAAGATTTAGGTACCTTTTGGTAGGTATGTAATGAATCAATTTACGCTTGTCAAGATATAGGTAAGTATAAATATAATTCGCCGCGAGCTTCGAGGAATCGCGCGCTTATATTTCTGTTTTGACAACATTTTTTAATTTTTATTAATGGAGAAAGCATTTTAAAAAATTGATTAAGTACCTAATACCGATAACATACCTCTTTACTTCAACAATCTTAAAGATTCCTCGGAGCTCGCGCGCGGAGGATAATGTAATATATCGAATTGTATGAAAACTTAAGGCGGCGAAGACGGCAAAGTTACAGGCGTAAAAACACAACTGAGAGGTGCGTATGCGTACGGGTTCAGCAAAGAGTAAGCAGGTTGCGAATGACCAAAGATTTGCCCCGGAAATAGTCCTTGTCTCTGCGCAATTTTCAAACGCGAGGTCAATTGTTTTTTCCACTTTGTCCTCCTATTCTGGAACCACGTCTTTATTTGTACTTCTGTCAAACCGAGAGCCTTGGACAACTCCATACGCTTCGAGACGCTGAGGTACTTGTCGAGTTTAAACTCAGCTTCCAAACGTTCTAGTTGCTTAGCACTGTACGCTTGCCGAGGCTTTCTCTCTGGGCCGGCCCGTCGTGGTCTTCGATTGTTCTTGTCATCTGTCAAAAGAAGGTATATTTATTATAAGGTTAAAAGTATATCTCAAACGGTTGCTGGATACTTCCAGAGTAACTAAAATTACTAATAGCAAAGGGACAAATAATAAAGAGATAGTGAACATAAAATCGTTGATGATTTCAATTTATTTATCACAGAACTTACTATAAAAACAATAAAGCCAGTATGCTGTGCGTATAACCATGGACATTATTCTTATTATTTAGACCGCAGTTTACTTGAACAAAATGCTTCGTTTTTTTTAACAAACATACTAACATACTAATGACCATTCCTCTTGAATATAATTCCGTTTAGATAATTTAATTAAAATGAAAATAATCTTAGTCTTTGGACGATTGCATTTACTTATACCAATAGGTATAAATGTTTTTTTATTTTATTTTTTATTTTCACTACAAACGAAATCAGCTAGCTATATGAAGTAGTAGCAATTCAAAATATTTCAAAGTAATTTTCAATCGAAAACGCTATAGTTTATTAATTTAATTGTAATGTTTACAATTAAATTAAAGATATATACTATAGTTTAATTGTAATGTGATAAAATATTTATTTCATTACTTTAAGAATTTTTTTAATTATCTAAAGAATAAGAATTATTATAAAAAATAAAATATAAAACATATAGGTAGTGCTGATTATTTAATTATTGGTAAAAAGTTATATCGAAACAAACGTAAATATTCATAAGTAAAGTAGTTCATTTACTTAAAATGCGACAGCCGAATGAATACAACAGCTTATTTACAAAGTAGCTGCTCTCTAAACGCCAATACATGCCTCGTTTTTTCTGGGATACTAATCGGAATTATCGCGGACTCTTGTTAAGTGGCTATAAACACAATCAGGGTGTTTGCCTAACGCCTGCGCACTGTCACATCTCGTGTGTAAATACCACGCACTCAACATGTCCAATGGCCATCTTAACACGCTGTTTACCCAACTGATTCTGTAATTAATATACATAATATCATGTTGTTTTAAAGTTTGAGTTTAAGTATTTCATTGCGTTAAATAGTTAACCTAAATTTTTCTAGTATGTGTGTGTAAGTTAATTTGCACACATAGATACATTTTGACGATCCAGTTGGATGAGTGGTTAGAGTGCTTGCCTTAAGGCTCTGTTCCAGGGTTGCCGGGTTCCATTTCCGGCTGGGTCAACTTTGTAAATGAATTTTTCAAAGTTGGATCTGGAAAGTAGTTGCAGGGCACACTAAGTTTTGCAGTCATTTAGGCAGCCCGACCGCCGTGAAATAACAGCATAAGTGCTGTGGTGTTTCGGTGAGTGAGTAAATGATGCCCATTTCCCTATCCCTTCCCAATCCCTTATCCAGAATTTATATTAGCCGGCACCTGTGGCGTTGCTTGTGTTATAGGCGACGGTTGCCACCTACTATCTAGTGGACCGTCAGCCTGTTTGCCGACCTTAACATAAAAAAATATTAAAAATAATATTTTTCGACTCAATTATAACAGTCATCATTGCTAATGTGAATTACGATTGTGAATTATATTATGATTAGATAAATTGATTATTCAATTACGTATTAGATATTGTAGTAGGTATTAAGTAAATTTTATCCCCATAACATTTACATCTATCTATCTTTATCCATCTTCTTTTTTTTTTATATGAACAAAATCAATGTAAGTATGCTTGTCTTCTATGGATTTCAAAACCGCGCAACCGATTTTAATTCGGTTTTTATTTATGGATAGAGGGATGGATAAACGAAGGAGCGAGTCACTAGTACTCCTAAACCGCACAACCGATTTTAATTCCCTTTTTACTTATGGAAAGAGGGATAGACGGGGAAGGTTTGTATACTTATATAAAAATTGTATCCCGGGCGAAGCCGGGGGAGGCTCACTAGTTATAAAATAAAGTCACTGTCCGTTTGTGGTTTGTGGTGGAATGTTTGTGTATATTAGTACCTACTCGTACATAATTTGCAGAAAGAAAATTCATCCGTGCGAAGAAAAAATTGTAAGCGGTTTAAATTACGACAGGAAATCTTTGTGTAATGTTTCTAGGTATACGTATTTTTTAAATATACTTCTAAATTCTTGTAGTAATTAGCTGATGTGGCTTAGATCTATAGAATGGGTGAGTGCAGGATTCGTGTCAAGATGGTGGGCAAACAGGCAAGCTTTGTTAGCAATTATCGTTGCGGCAGCTGTTGACAGACACCTTGGTGCGAAGTCGCGACCACCGTCCGACCGACGTTGACAATTCGTCGAACGCATCCTCGGATATGTCACACGAATTTGAATACCGTGTGTGTCTTGTTGAACCTAAACATTAGAGATAAACTCGTGCATTTTTCACATTTACCCCTTTTTTAGTTGCGTTGCTAAGAATTGTTACTATAAAAAAAAAACTGTCAGGAATTACGGGACCCTTTGTACCGTTTTTCGTACATATCTCTAGATTTTGTTTTGTTTAAAAACTCTTTACTTATTTATTTAATTTTCCCTATTTCTAAAAAAAATTTATGCGGGTAAGTATATGAAAATAATTCACGAATACAAATTCCATCGTAGACCTACAAATATGTCATAATAAGTGGGTTCACGAGTCCGGCATCAAAAATTCTATTGTTCAATTAGACAGTCGTAACAGAATACTAATTAAACTGCAGTGCAAAACAGTTCCAGGGCACACTGTGTTTCGGTAAGTAAGGGATGCCAGAGCCCATTTAATTCTCAATCCCGTATCTTTAATCCTACTATTGTATCATTAGGTGAAGTGTCATCCTGTCTGACGATCTTTACAAAAAAAAAGTACACTAGTAGCATTTATAGTTGGGGTACGAAAACCTTCGTCAATTTTCAAATCTATTCCTTTATTAAGTAGTAGATTTATTTTATTTATAAGTTTGCAACTCGCTTAAATTTCCATGTAATCAGAGATTTTCATATAAGTATACTTTTTTTTATAAGTAAGTACATTCTTTCAGTCAGTCAATAATATTTCAGTTCTTGTATAGTGTGAAACTGCTAGATAAAATTGTTCTCCTCAGTCTGAGTAGTTATGTACTATGTATGCGGATATTTAGGATTTCTATTGTTCTAATATTGCTATCTAGCAGAAGTTAAGACTCTGATATACTAATTGACTAATACTATATAGTGAACCAGGATATTTAACTTAAATATTACTCAAGTTCTATTCGTACTACGAGCGCGTTCACTCTTAAGGCCGTTACAGAGTTAGAATCAGAAATTTATGATTCCCGGCGGATCATAATGCCATGATGTGTTTAGTTTGCAGATAAGATATTAACGTCATATTATTTGTAGTTTTATAATCTAGATAATAGTCGAAAAAAATTTTAAAATATTGGGATACTTTTCTCATTAGAACTGATTTCAAGCAACCCTTTTTTAAAATTAGCGGTCGACGGTCGACGCATAAGCGAGATATTAGTAAAATTATATGCGACAAATTATAAAAACATTGATTTTCCCAAAAATTCATATCATTTATTAGATAATAGTCAAAAAAAAAAACATACGATTTCTGTAAATTTTCATTCAAGAAAAGTATAATCAAAAGTGTCACTTTTAGTAATTTTTCGTGATATTAAACGTGTTATTTTAGGATCAAATTTGAGATATTTCTTGGACCTAGTATGTAAAGTCATTAATGTTGTAAAAGATTGTGTTATAATTTTTTTAATAACTTGTATATTTTTCTGCGTAGGCCGTCGACCGCTAGTTTAAAAAAAGGGCTGTTTAAAAATGTTCTAATGAAAATTCACTTTTAAATATTTTTCAGCTATTTACTAGATTATACAACTACAAATAATATGACGTTAACATCTTATCTGCAAACTAAAACAACTGAAACTACTGAAATCATAAATTTTGACTGCAGCGTGATTTTAATTGATGAACGCTCTTAAAACTCGTGTAAGTTATAAGCGAACAAAATATGAGCGAGCTGGAACCACTCGCTAATCATATTTTATATTGGTTAATGGTTTAAGCACGCAATCATCCCCTGCGCAGAGGTCGGTAGTTCGGGAATGGCGTGTGAAAAATCCCACCGGATAAACGCGTGGTCACGCGACCGAGAGATGTTAAGTTGTACTTAGATATCATTACGCTGTGTTATTGCTTGTCACGGTTATTGTTCTAGGGTGTGATTCAATAATTACTTTTGTGTTGAACAAAAAGAAACAGTAAGTGAGATACAATTTCACTATTAGTACAAAAATGAAATCTGGCAAGTAGGACAGGGCATTGGCCAGCCCGTACGTAGGCAGTAAAATAACAGCACGTGTGCTGATAGGCGACGGTAGCCACCTACCATTAAGTGGACCGTCAGCCCTTTTTTGGAGGGGAAATGACGTTTACGCACTATCCCTCGTCAACGATACGTTCTGATGACCCTGACCGCCATGACCCGCTGCGGTCTTCGCAGCAGGGCCAAATTATAGGCGGCGACCCATATGGGCCCTCCATACAGGGTCATCGAGCTTTTCATACCCGCGAAAAGGCGATGGCACCCTCCACTTGGCCAAGTGGAGGGTGCCGTCGCCACCCAGGTTGGGCATCAGCCCGCTCAGGGCAAATGCTGTCTTTGTCACTCTAGGAGCCAATCTCCTAAAGTGCTCTTTGAAGTTCTATCGGTATCGAGAACGAGGCCGAGATATTTCAGCGTCGACCCGATGCCGAGGGAAACACCGCTCACTATAATGTGGGCGTTTGGCGGTGGCGCCTTGCGAGGTCCGTGGAAGCAAATTGCTTCCAACTTTTCAAGGGCCACCGTCAGGCCCAGGCGTCGTATCACCACTTCTGCGACTCCAGCGGTTGCCAATATGGTCGTATTTCGAAGCGTGCTTCCGCGGGCGACCACTAGCGTGCCTCCGGGCAGGGTAGCGCCCCGCAGTACCCAGTCGTAGCCGATGTTCCACAGGAGCAGCCCGAGGACTGACCCCTGTGGGATGCCGCACGACACATCCCGTCGACATACTCCAACGCTCGTGAAGTACACCGACCGACCCGTGAGGTACGAGTCGATGAGTCGACGCAAGTACCTCGGGGCGGTTCGCATTACACGTTCGAATAGCTTCACGGCCTCACTCAACAACACTATTGGGCAGTAACCCGATGGGGAGTCCACCGGTCTCCCGGACTTCCGGATGAGGACCAACTTGCCTTCCTTCCACTGGATGGGAAATTGGCCGTTCCTGACACAAGTGGTGAGCAAAGCACGTAACCTCGTGTCCAAGGCGCCTTCCATCAGAGCCAAGACCCAGGCTTTCCCCGGGATGCCGTCGAGACCAGGCGCTGTGTTCTTCGCGTGAAGACGAAGAATCGCCCTGTCCAAATCTACCTCGTACACCTCCGGGGGGAAGTAGGCCGTCAGCCTGTCTGTCGACTTTAACATAAAAAAGAAAGATTCGCCGACGGCTTTGCACGGATGCAATTTCTTTACTCCATTAATGAATCCTCTTCCAACCGAGCAATTATACCTACTGGAAATATCATTGGGTGACTTTTAAATCTCTATGTATGAATTTATAATAAACAGTATATTAAGCAAATCGAATATAACTTCTAAAAAAGTTCTTACCAAAAAATGTGGCCGAAGGTTGATGGACAGCTAACCAATGCGCGTAGGCATGGCCAGCCAGAAAACCAGCATCGCTCAGTGCACTGAGATCAGGACATGTTGATGTCGACGAAACTGTACAATTGAATACATTATAAAACGTTAATATTATGATAATCTGATATATAATTTTTATTTGTTTTTTTAAAATATATTTATAAATACCTATCTAAGATGTATTTTTATATAGATATTAGTGGCAGGTTAATATTTAGCAGTTATTAACTGGTCAACCTACGGAGGGAGCGGCCTAGTAGTCCAATAGGTCAGCGAACTATATTATTTCGATGGTAAGGTATATTATTTCGATGCATACAGAAGATCACCATAATACAAACAGTCTAAGCTACTAACTACGAAGCTATCTAAGTCGGCAGAAAATTAACAACTCTGCCTTAATATAAAAAAAAAAACATATGAATTAACTAAATATTTTTAGGGTGGCTGGCATAGCGTTTTATTAATATTTTAAATTCGCGTTAACCTAATTCATATTTTAATTCAAATTAGAGTCACAATTATTTTTTTATTTATTTTAAATTTAGAAATTATTAAAAGGCTTGTGAATCGTATTTAATATAAAGCCTTAGCTAGAATTGAATTTTTAAATGACGTTTAAAAAAAATACTCCGTTGAAAGGAGGGTGGTGCTGGCAAATTCTAATATTAATTTAACTTTTAAGAAATATTCAAAATATTTTGCAAAAAATTACTTTATCACTCGTTTTTTTATCATAAAAATGTTGTTTACTTATTCGTGCAATTCGAAAAAATATATAACAGTTAAGTAACAAAATGAACAATTATCTAACCAACCATTGTGTTCATCTGCTGCTTCTTCAGAATTATCAGCTTTGTCCCTTGAAAACGAGTTATCACCTTGTACACGTATGTTTTTATTGTTACCTAAAATATTGTCTATAAGGAACGTTTTACTTCTGCCACTATTAACACCGTTTGCAATGTCCTTATGTATTTGTGTGGATTCATTAGAATCCTTATCTTTCATTAAAGCTGTTTTTGGTACTATTACTCTTGTCTGTTCAATCAAACACATTCTATCCGGATACGAATATAAACTAGGGAATGTAATGTTTGTATTGAATTTCTTGTATCTATCGTTCGTCTGTTCACTATTTTCACAGATTACATCAACAGTTTCGTTTTCACTGTCATAGTCTGTTTCAGTTTCACACTCGTAACCGACACCTTCTTTTTCCACATCACACACAACACTATTAGAACTTAAATTGTTAATTCTTGAACGCAATTCGTTTTCACTTGTACTAGAAATATCTTCCAATGTCTCCATTTTTTAAAAATTATATTTTTTATTTAAAAAGTCTTTGAACATGAGCTCATTTTTAACTGTTCATGGAAGGTTACCATAAAAAAATCTTTTTTTCCAACGTCTTCCAATTCCAATGTTTCCAATTTTTTATTATATTTTCATTTAAAACCTCCTTGATTATGAGCTCATTTTTAGCAATTCATGAATGATTTGCACAGAAAAATCTTGCTTGCAATGTCTTAAAATTCCAACGGTTCCAAATTTTTTATTACACATTCACTAATAACCTCACTGAACTTGAGCTCATTTTTAATTGTCCATGAAGGGTTAGCACAGAAAATCACTATTCACTCCTGCGCCAGTGAAAGCAATGGGCAGAGACTGAATTTTCCAAACATTCCGCCTAGAACTTGGCGGAGTGATAATTGCTTTCGAAAATAGGTGGTTCCCAGTGAACGGATGCTGCGGCTGTAGGTACGTCCGAGATGAGATCCTCAAACGCTACTGGTTGATTACCTTAAGGTGGGGATAACGCCATCTTAAGTAGGAGGGGCCATTCGCCAACCGCCTGTGAAAATTCACACCTTTCTTTTATTTGATAACACGTTATGTCAGGGCTCTTTACCTCACAAAGGAGGACTAAAAGCTTATGATGGGTTGCGGATCGAATATCTCCCGGTTATTGTTTGATTCATGTCGGTGATTTATATGATTTATTGTATCACCTGTTTAAACGTAATGCTCTTTATTCCCCTAAATTTTAAGATTTATCAGTTGATGAGCATTTGGGTTTTAATTTTTCATTGTATTAAAAAAATTAACATTTTATATTAGCAATCCACTTCCTACTTCGCATATATTTACTTTTTATGATTATATTTATATAGTATAGTTTGCCGATTATATGTACGATATATATGTTATTAGGCAACAAACATAATAGTCCCCAGTACAAGGAACTTAAATTTTTTTGACACATACAAATGTAAAACTTTGTGAGTGCCTTTTTTGCGATGAGTCCGACAAACTTTTCTAATGCGAAAGTTTCGGCGCTGCTGCGTTTTCGAATGCTCGATTCCTGGAATTGTCGATATGACGTCACTATGACTCTCCGTATATACAACTTTGATTTTTGGAATTTCTTTTAATAAAATTAACTTTACTAAACAAATTTCAAAAAATGAAACTTGTATGTACGAGGAGTCATAGTGACGTCATATCGACATTTTTGGGGTGGTGGACACCCCATACGCAACATGATTTTTGTCGGACAAGTTGACCACAATTTTTAAATTCATTTTATTAAAAAAAATTCCAAAAATCAAAGTTGTATATACGGAGAGTCATAGTGACGTCATATCGACAATTCCAGCAATCGAGCATTCGAAAACGCAGCAGCGCCGAAACTTTCGCATTAGAAAAGTTTGTCGGACTCATCGCAAAAAGGCACTCACAAAGTTTTACATTTGTATGTGTCAAAAAGAATTTAAGTTCCTTGTACTGGGGACTATAACAAAGCCAACAATGACCCGCTCCTGTCTTCGCACCGATTCATTTTTTTCTGCAAATGGTATACATTTATATTGTTTATCTGTTTATTTATATATTGTTTATCGCTCTTTCCATTAGTGATATAAAATAAAAATAGTGATAAAAGCCGTATCAAAATCCGTTTTGTGGTTCAGAATAAGCGGACGGATACTTTATTTTATAATATGTCCTATAGAATAAATAAAATACTTTTCTATTTCCGTATTGTGCTCAGATTTATAATTTCTGTAAATGACAATATGGAAATATTAAAAGATTTTACTTTTTCTTTTAGACACTAGTGACACATTGTATAAAATTAGTTTTATATTTTAACCAATTTATTACCTACAGTTAAATAATTATTACAATTCCAAAACTAATTCAATACGTAATTAACAATTTGTAGTTTGTGAAACGATTTTATGTAGATTACAGGAATGCGTATTTCCATAATTTAATTTTAATTTAAGTTTCTTTAATTTTTCGATATTTTCGATAATTAATCGTATATGAGGAGTTTTAATTTATTTTATATTTTTAAAGCTAAAAAATATATTTTTCATATGACAAATAGTAATGAAGTATGTAAATATTTCTAAAAAAGACTTTCCAAAATTCTATGAAAAATTGTTTTATATTTTTCAAAAGTTGTGGCGAGTTGTATGATTTTTAGGTATTATTATAATTTTCGAGAGTGGTCTGTTTTAATTTTTAGAAAAAGCTTAATACCGAGTAGAACATATTGTATGAAGAACTATGTTTTAAATGGCCTAATTTATAGATTTAGTTTTAGTATTTTTTTTTATAGCACCCTAATAGACAGTTCTCTATATTTTCGGGAATAGATATCCTATGTATATAATTATGTACATTCATATGTATTTCATTTGTTAAACAAATAATATTATAAATGCGAAAATGTATGTTGTTGTATACTTAAATGCGAAGTTTGTTTGTATATTAGGTAGGCTTCCATGCCTTAAGTATTAAACTGATCATTTTAATTTTATTTGATTAAAATAACTGTTAACTCTGCTGAATACCACACGTACGGAAGTCGCGGATACAGCAGCAGCTATTTAGAGGTGGCAGGTGAGAAAGGTAAGTAAAAGTAGGACTAACTTATTCACTTATTTTCTAAAGGCTGATTTTATATATAAGTACATACCTATATTATTTTGTAGAATATTGCAACATTACATACAATAAAATTATATTTAGCACTGCCAGACACTTCCCGTGGGCACAGATGAAATAAGAGTTTCCGTGGGCTTAAAGCTCCTAAAAAAATTATTGAACTTTACTTTTTTTCTAAAGCTTGATTTTTATACTTGGGGGATTATTTCAAACCTATATGTGATCAGCCTTGTGTGATGATCCTTCAGACGCATGCATGCGTTTCTATGTACCTAAACATAGCATTATTAAATGGAAATTGCAAATGATGTAAATGAAAATCTTCAATAAGCGATTGATGTTATGTAAGCGCTTGTCACATTTGTTTACCTAATTTTGTTATTTTATTCTTTTACTACGGAGACAAGGCCTTTTTTAAAGATCGGAGATCTTACAAGGAGTGCTAGAAGCGTTACTATATTATTATGTGCTACTCCAATAATAATAGTACCCTGCCCTGCTGTTTTTACTCACGACAGTATGAAATTCCTCGGTAGAACTTGTGTTATAATAATGCCATCTATTGGTAGTATGTAGAATACTAAAGGGGCGCTTTTACGAACCCCCTACATTTCTTCTCACCCTCGTCCGGGGCGAGTCAGTACAATGCCCTTCTTAATAGGTACCATACACAATGTTAGATGTCGCTTTTATATAGTTAGCACGATTTTCATTTCGGCTACTTTTTCGTGTTGTATTTTTCTTTTATTTCGATAGATAGCACCTCTGGTAGTACTATAGATACTCTTTAATGAAGTTTTAGTTATCTTTCGCAATAATAAGAATATCGATGTGTTTCTTAAAAAAAATAAGTGTAATTTATTGGTGGATAAATACTTTACATTAATTTAGTTTACAAGTCAACTGATTTATCATCACAATGATAACCGGAAGATGGTGAATCATATTTATATAGGATGTAGTAAAATCTGATTTATATTAAGACCAGACTATATTTTATTCGGATAAAAAATATTAGCGGTCACATAATCGCACTTATCTTTTTCAAAATTTCCTAAAATTACCATACCATGTATTAACAAAAATACATATGTATTAAGTTGAAGAATGAACCTAGTTTTTTTTAATATAGGTATGAAAAATTTTGCTTCAAACGGATGCAATTTTTTTCTGCAAATTATATACAAAAACTTTTCTCGTTTATCGGTTTTTACATTAGTGAAAACAGTATCAAAATCTGTTGGGTGTTTTAGAAGAAGTTTAGTTGGCTTTATACTAAGCTCCGCTCCGGCTTCGTCCAGGATGACATTTTATAATTTTATTACATAAACCTTCCTATTTTTCCTCCTTCTATTAGTGAAAACCGTATTAAAATTCATTCTGTGGTTTTTAGTAGTTAGCGGAGAAACAGACATGACGGATTCGTAATATTGTTTTTGTAAAATAGGTATTGATTTTTTTTTCTATTTACATAAAAACATATTTAATTAAGTTTTATTTATAATTTGTCTTTTATTTATAATAAAAATGTTACGTTGGTTTATGTATGCTTGTAATAAATAAACAAAATAATTTAAGTTATATTACAATAAGTTAAAAGCTGTTTTAAGTAATCAGAATTAACATTAATTTATTTATAGAAATAAATTACAAGGATTGTGAATCTCAAAATATATATATTATACTGTCAACGAATGATATATTTGAATGAATCGGGTTCACGTGTGACGCGAGTTCGGGATCAATTTTCTTCTTTGTCATTGATAACTTGTCAGATTGCATGAATCTTGCCGGGGAAATGTGAAGCGCCGTACATTCGACGTTGCTTTATGAGATCTATTGAAAAATAGCGCACCTCTCCCCTTTAGTACTCCGATCTTACAGCTTGATGTTCGGCATTGCAATATATGGCCCTATACTAGAAGAAATACGACTCGGCGTTCGTTTGACATTATCATGATATATTGTTGTAAAGTTTTAAACTTAGACCGGAACAATTTATCAAGTTGAAAGCGACAATTAATTCTAAGCAGGTGAGACGGACAACAGTAAATAGTAAACAAGCTGTTAGTATTCCTAACACACTATGGTGTTATTAATAGCAGAAAAAAGAATAATAATAGCAGAATAATATCAGTTTTTCACTTTTATTTTTATGCCAAGGTCGATAGACAGGCTGACGGTTCACTTGATGGCAGGTGGCTACCGTCGCCGTGTGCTGACGACCATAGTAGGATTAAGGATAAGGGATTCGGGAGGGATAGGAGAAATGAGTTACTCACTCACCGAAACACAACTGCACATGTGCTGTTATTTCACGGTGGTATACCGTAAGAGCTCCAAAACTCGCCATAAAATATATATAGAAGACAAAAAAATATTAAACACATCATTTAATTTCTTCCCGTATCTTGTTATACGGAACTTTGGACACGTGAATTGTGAACCATCGCAGACACGTACAATGGAACAATACCAATGATGAATTTTCTTAAGAATAGAATATTTTACGATTTGCCTTGAACAGGCTATATTTTTTGTAATTGTTTCAATTTGTTATAATTAGGTATTGTGTGAGAAAAATTGAAAACTTAGATCAGGCAATTTGGATCTTTCCACATTAATAATAAGGTTGAGAATAGATTTATTTTAGGTTATTCAAATCAAACCACTAATATTATAAATACGAAAGTGAGTTTGTTTGTTACGCATACACATTTACAGGGATACGGAAAAATATATGGGCAATAAATATTGAATAAATGTTAACACACAAGAAAAAGGGCGCGGATGAAATCAAGGGTAAAAGTTAGTTAATGATAAAAGTAGACTCTTTTATCATTATCTAATAGTAGTAATGGTAGGTAACTAATGGTAGTAATAATTATCATTAACTAATAGTTGATGTCCCACCTAATGGCAGTTAGTCCGGTTGCCTGTTAATACAAACTACAATAACAAGAGGGATGCTAAGTAATAGTGCCGACCCCAATAGGATAACGGATTTAGGATAGGTGGGACGAATGGGAACGTTAAGAGGATCACGCTTTTACAAAAACTTTGTGCATTTTAAAGCAAAAAATTTTTAAGCAAAGTCTACCTAGTTTCACCACCAACATCGTTAAGTCTCATTACCTTATCTGAACTTCACTAAACAATGGGAAAAACTTGTCATGTTCTTTAATGGTTTTTAAAATCAGGTTGGCCGCTAAAATGTCTAATTTAAAAAAAAACTAATCAGTTATAAGTATATATGAACTCGTATACCTAAATATCTAAGTATAATATGGTTAAAAGATGACGTGAGTAAACCGTGTAAACTACGGTCCATTGTTTATAACTTGTTTCATATGTTTATTTAATTTAAGTAGGCACCTATAAATATTTTCCTAAAGCTCAAACAAATATTTAAAAATTTCAACATTAGGTTTTATTAAATTAAACTTTATTATAAATGAAATGTTGAATGAACTTTATTATAAATGGCCCGCTCCCGGCTTCGCCCGGGGTGCTTTTTTGCAATCCAGCCGATAAATTACTTTAAACCGCCATCTGTGAGAACCTTATGGAACTCACAGATAAATAATTGCTGTATTGAATAAGTATCAACAGATGGCGCTATGTCAATAATATTATATAATTTAAAAAATAATAATAAACAAAATGAGATATAAACTATACTATCTTATAAGTTGGACCAAATAACAGATACTTATGAAGTTTGATCAAAGTCGGTTCAGTAGTTTCAGAGTTTATCGCGAACATACATCGTGACACGAGATTTTTATTTACATAGATAGATAAGGATGAGAGAATTTAAATCAATTCATATAACCACTAATTAAATTAACAATATAACACAATGCATTTAATGTCAGCCATTTTTAAAATTTTTTTTTTTATTATATGTTTATTTTTCTTTATAAACAGTAATTATTGTCAAGAAAACTTAATCGCGTATATGTGACTTGTGTTCATGTCACCTCTTAGTGTCATGTTACTCTGTATTTTCAGAAAAAAAAAACTGACTCTTCAGGAATAAAAATACGTCATTATTACAGCCGGGTCTGTCTGTCAAGGAATCAGATGGCAGAGTCTTGGCATTCGCGGCTTCAAAGGCCTCGTGCAAGATAGGATCGTAACGAGTCACGTGACGAGGGTACAGTCAAGATATGTCATCAATATTGAACGTACAAATGGAGACACTTCGTGACATTGTTGTGAATATGTGTATCTACTAAAACTATACTTGTGTTGCTTTAAAACCCAAGGGAAAAAATATATTTCTCCAGAAAATTCTTCCAATACAAGTCGAAAACTGTCAGTTGACAATGACAAGATGAGAATAACAGAAAATAAAAACCAGACGTTAAAAACCTTTTCAGGGAAAAAGACAATGGGTTTGGACGAAGAACACAAAATAATATTTACACTAGCTGTTACCCGCGACGTCTTCCGCGTTGAAAAATAAAAGATATAACGACTGACAAAATATGTAAAGCAATATACCAGTAACATAAGTACAAAGTGTACAATTTTTTTTTTGAAAAAATATTTAATGTACAGTGGGGGTACGAATACCTTCAAATTCATTCCTTTATTAAGTAGTAGACTCTTATAGTACCTTTTGAAACTAAAGCACTATAAGCAGACAACTGCATATGAAAGTAAACTTACTAGATATGATAATAAGGATTAATGTGGTATACACCTTTGACCAATAATTTAGTTTCATATCAATAGATATCAAACCTTTTTAATGGTATACTTACTCATTACGAAGTTCAAATGAATGCTCTATTTAATTGTCATATAAACAATATAAAATAATAAATATGGACACAAACACGTCAATAATTTAATATCATAATTGATTTCAGGATTAGTCGTAGTTTCCGATGGCAAAACACACTATATCTTATTAGTTATACATCCTTTTTAGTTGACCTGTCAATCAACTAGTCTATTGAAAACTTTTGAAAATGGCTTATGTTTTAGGCAATATTGAGATAATACTCGGCCTCAATTAAAGTGTTTCTATGTAATCACATCGCGACAAGCCTAAACATATGTTTAGGCTCCGTGTTAACTCATATAAACTTTTAATTGCCACCGTGTCAGATAGACGTCCCGAAATGAGTAATTTTACGAAAGGTTTCAACAATTAGCATCGGAAGTACGAGTAACAAAAATCAATGGAAATAGGGTTGTGCAAAGAAATAATTCTAAATTTGATTTTGTTTTTGTAGAAAAATGGCTTTTTACTAAATGTATATGAAAGTATATATATATATATATATAAAGTAAAATTTTGTGTCTGTTGTCCGTCTACCTATCTGTTTGTGCCTAATAATCTCCAAAACGGCTAGACCGATTTTGCCAAA
Source organism: Synanthedon andrenaeformis (assembly GCA_936446665.2). Lineage (NCBI taxonomy): Eukaryota > Metazoa > Arthropoda > Insecta > Lepidoptera > Sesiidae > Synanthedon > Synanthedon andrenaeformis. The sequence continues at coordinate 9,649,981 of OW387783.2, read as the reverse complement.
AAGCTTGGCCGGGATCAGCTAGTATGATAATATAACGAATACCGAAAAAATCTACAATTTGTGTTTAATTTATTAATTACCATTATATTGCGGATTTTAAATTCATATACATGTGGACTTATATTTTCTTTTTGGCAAAAGTCCGATCGTTTTTCTAATAAAGGGAATAACAAAAAGGTATTGGTCTTTTAACAGTAATTAAATCAATTATTCCTAAAAAACGAACAGGTTTATTTGATTTTCACGATGATAAATAAATTTTTAAAGTTCGACTAAAACATTCATTCGACTAGAACATTCACTTTACTAGAACATTATTAACACCAATTAAACCACTTATATGCTACGAATAAATAATACTCTTATATGTCCAGATACATACATTGGTTTAACAGTTAACGAATGGAATCTCCATGCAGAAAGCATTATTTGCCCGCATACTTCCACTTTCAGATTGTAAACATTTAAAACGGGGACAAACTGCGCCATATATGCATATTTGCATAAGACCATCTGCTTACTGCTTTTTCAATATTCTTTACTTATATAAGAGACATAGCTGTATGCAGTTATCTAGTTCTGCTTTTCAATTTCACCCGCATTTAATTTGAATTAAGCATATTTCTTAATTATTAATACAAGTATCTTAATACAAGTAAAAAGTACATAAAAAAGTATTAAATGTACAATCTACTGATTGTACAATCCACAAATGCTACTAAGCGCTTTTTTCGTCTGCGTCTTTTGGTTTGGTTAAAATGCTTTTCATGTTGAAAAAGCATCCACACTGTCATCATTTAATTTAATTTTAAGTATCTATACAACTTTAACTTAAATTAAAAACTAACTTTAAGTTAATAACATAAAATTTATATTAAAATAGTTTTATGACTAGTGCTCGCGTGTATGTAAAAGTTTCGCGCTAATATCCTCAAGGAAGTTTAATGGGTCGTGCTACTTCTTTGATGTCGCTAAAACTGCACTACAAGTGTATGATTCAATTTACCCCTACGCTAATATAATCATAGGTTCACTTACTATTAGCTAAGTATGAGGAGCGTTAGTTATAATTATAACTTGAAGCATCTTTACATCTATTATACATACATACATGTTTATATAGGTGACAGTAGAAGAATGGGGAGGACTCTAGTGTCATCATTTTAGTCTTAGCCGAAAGGACGTCCACTGCTAGACATAAGCCTTTCCTATAATTTTTGAGTAAGATCGTTCGGAAGCAGCTTGGATCCAAGGTCATCTGCCCTTTTGGTGGGTAGACGCAGCGATTGCCAGTCCATGGTTTAAGCTCGGGAATTTTCCGGTCTCAGCGGAACCAAGTATCGTAGCGATTAATTAAGAAATCTTGTCTATCAGTGTATATTTGTATGCTAAAAGATGATAATGATTATGATGATGTATACCCATGCATAAAATGTGTAAAACCAAATCACATAAAACTGAAAATGGATAAAGTATTTTACCAATCGACACATATACGCTGTTAGCGTTGTAGGCGTGAAACTGTCACATATGTTTACAAGGCAATATGTTTCGTAAATATTCAGCTAGGTTTTTTCCCAATAGCAACAGGAAACTCTTTTATTCAATATCAGAATGTGGGTTCCAGAATACCTACATTATACAAAAAATTCAAATGAAATAGAAAGTTTATACCAACTCATAAGATTTTTTTTCTAGATATATCTATCTATATTGACGCCGAACTTATTGGTCTCCAAAGAACTCTTGTATTCACTTTGAAAATGGAATCCTTTGTGTCAGATACTTTTGCGCTTATCTCAATGAAATCTACAGGAGTAAATCCAATGAATCTAATTTACACAAGTAAAGCTATAACTAGGTAAAAAGGTGTGTCAGCTCCGACGCACGACTGGAGTTTACTCCTTACGAACGATTATCAATACTAATAATAAATCTGTAAGGGTCGGTCATGGAGTAAGTTACTTTGTTTTCAGAGATATCGTGTTTATAGGCTCTATACATAATACTGAAACTAAATTGACGATTTTTAAAAAAAAATTCTGAATGTATGTATGTTCCTCCATAACTCTGAAACGAATTAACTGATTTTCATGAAACTTGGTAGATAAACATTTGGACGTACGGGACACAGGATAGGCTACTTAATATTTTTCAACGCGGACGAAGTCGTGGGCACCAGCTAGTAATACATAAATTAGTAAATGAGGGTAAACGAATGCATTTTGTTAGCTTTATTAGTTTGTTAATTTTCTCAATTCACAAATAAATATCAATGGATATAAATATAATTATATTACCTGTATTATATTATATTAATATGTATTAAAGCATATAGCCTGTAACGTGTAACGTTGAAAATCACCTAAAAATTTGGAATTTGAAAAATCGATTCTTAAGGAGTTAACTCTAAAAAGTATGACGAGTTCACGAGATTTGCAGGGACCTACGATTGTAGACATTTTGAGATAATAAGAAGTCGATGACAGGAATAACATAGCGTTGTAACAGTTTATTGCATACTAACCTAATCCCTTTTATGAGTGACGACCAGCAGGAAAACAACCAAGTTTAACTGTTCGTAAAAGGTATTTTTTGCACGGAAACACACTTACTTAAGAAACAAAATACGAAGTACATCCAAATATTCTAACCGTATATTATTTTGGTGTATATACCGAAACTATGTAAAATAATAATAATAATAAAAAAAACTGATTTTCATATCTCTTATATATATATAAAAATTACGTGTCACGTTGTTTGACGTCAATGAACTCCTACACTACTGAACCGATTTTGATAAAACTTTGTAACTATGTGTAATTTGGTCTAACTTAAAAGATAGGATAGTTTTTATTTTGAACCCGGGCGAAGCCGGGAGCGTGTAGCTAGTTGAATTTAAAATATTCTGGTTTCTCAAGTAGGTAATCTTTACTCGAAAAAATTCTGTATTTCACTGTAATACAGATTTTATCATATGCATAGTTATTAAAAACTACTAAAATATTATTAAAATAAAATAATTTCTACAGTATCAACCTTTATGCTGTTGTTTAGTAAATTATATAAATTATAACAAAAACTACACCACAATTCTACGCGTAGCTTAGAAAAACTAAGACGTTCAAACCGTCGGCACCGTGTGAATTTGAGGGCCTATCAGGATTTGCAATTCGGTTTTTCGGTCACCGGCTCTTACATAATGATTTTCTACGCGAAACTAATTTTGCTGAGAAGTTTCTCGCTATTTCATGTGACTCGTATAGGCATATACTTGTCCCGCGGGAGCAATGTGAACACGAATGTATCCGTCACAAGAAGCTCTACACGTGCGATATCGAACCCTGTTTTATGTGATACTATTTTTAAATTTACGCCCAATATGTGACGCTGTTATTGCAAATAACTTGCGACTTCACCTCAATACATTTACGAGTAGAAACACTTTATTAAACGATCATTTTATGGTTACGAATTACTTGTGTCAGACGTTTTACTGTTGGCGATATTTTAAAATATTGGAAACTTAGGGTGGGTTGCACCATCTAACTTTAACGGTAACCATATCAAAACCAGCCGTTAAATCTTCGGTTAAGCATAATATGCGTTGCACCATTTTTACAACGGTTAAAATGACGTCATAACTTAACGCTAACCGTAACCGCTCGATATTGGCCGGTCAATGTTATTGTTACGGTTAAGTCAACTTCAGTATTTTGTTATTGTGTGAAAATTTTGATATCATGCCTTTAGTCCGTGATATACTACGGGAATCTAGTTCTTCTGATGATGATGAGTGAATACAATATAGTGGCTGAAATGCGAAAGAAAAAGTTTATCAACCTCGAATTGATCGATTTCGAAAATGTATACATTTTTGTGTTTGTCCAATGTCCACAAGTATTTGAAGTCTATTAACTTCTTCCTTGCCTTCTCTAAAACCCAATAATGTAAAACAATGAGTAGAGTAGATGTACCGGATTATGAAGGTACGTAATATGTCTGTGTGCAATATAGTATATTAATGTATTTTATTGTAAATTAAATACAGCTGGTGTATTAAGATCAATTTATAATTAGGTATTTATTATAATAAACCTACAGCTTAGTACGCGTGGCGTTTATTGCACTCATATCTAAAGTAAGTAAATAAATCTAGTTAATCAAGGTCCAACACATTAGAAAAATGTAGGTAAACTTACTTTAAGCGGTAGTCTGCCATAATAATTTCATCGGTGCTCGATCCGGCACGGTCCATTATTTTGATGTACAAAATAAAATGCTTTATTTACTCCTTCAACACGTTAAAAACACAAAACCTCAAATATTCGAATTTGTTTTGTGACAGGTGACTGAATGTTGCCATAATAAAAAAATTATTACCACAACAACTTACGAAAATTATATGTTTTTATAATAGCAACCCCTTTAACTTTGACAGTGACGAACAATATTATGGTGCAACATGCGATTGTTAATTTCGACTGTCACCGTTAAAGTCACCGCTAAAGTTAACTTTGACCGAAACGATAACCAAGCCTACGGTGCAATCCACCCTTAAAGTAATTTGGTTAAAGTCAAGGCAGGCCTCTTTCACTTCATGTACTTGCGCGCGCTAAGTGCCTACGCGCCGCTGTACTTTCCAAGGTACACATTCACGCGGTTGCCACCGACGCGAGCGCGCGCATTCACATTTATTTTTTTCTTCTTTAATCTCCGCCAGGAGTAATTGTGTTCCGTGTCTTTGATTTACATTTCGGAAAGAATAATAGGTATTATGCCTCGTAATACGTGTGCAGTGGAAGGATGTAAATCCGTGAAAACTAAAAAATATAATACGGAGAATTTAAATTTTTTTCACTATAGAACAATAATGTATCGCCAAATAATATTATGTCGAGAACAATTTAGCAGCGAGCTCTCCGACTATTTCATCAAAACTCGATGTTTGGTCGACTTTGTGTTGTGTGGATTTGTGGACTAATGATATACACAATTTAAGCTTTTTTATTTGGTCTCGTCAGTGGAAATAGGAATAAGTACCTACCAATATGAAAACCTTTAGGTACCTACAAGGTTTTTTATCATTGCTCGTTACCTACTAGTACTTATTTACATCTTAAAAATCATGTTATTCTGATCAACTTGAACTGAGAAGTTGTAAGCTTCTAGTTACTAGTTAATAATTACTTAATAAATAGTTACTAGCGGCTTAATTAGCTTTGTATTTTGGGACGGCCTAGAAAAACTCAGTAGTAGTAGCCCTGACTTTATTACTATTACTTCAATGTCACGCGGGCGCGTGCGGCTGCAGAGCAATAACAACTCAATGTTTGAACTATAAGGTATATTTTTCCGCTAAGCAGTTGGCGAGGCAAAACGGTAGGCATTTAAAAAAGTTGTGATGGTCTTTTTGTTAGGGAGTGATTTATCTGTTACGGTAGTAACTACTTATTAATCTGTGGTCAAGGCGTAATATTCATAGTAACGCTGTCTAATATATAAGTGTATACTACTCGTACAAGCCGTCGATCGACTATTATACTAGATAAAACGTCGTCTCGTATAAAACAAAACACAATAAGTGGCATAACGCTTAACCTATATATAAGATATATCATGCATTCACATATATTTTTACAAAATGAACCTTAACACCGAGGTGCTCATTTGCTGAGGACGTTCTTTTTGTAGCTGATTGTGTATCTAGTATATAATTGATCGACGGTACAAGCGTATTTTTTAACTGTTGGCTTCTAGACTGCGGGATATTGCACTGTGCACTTTAGGAATCCTAACACGCTCACGCACAGCGTTGCATAAGTAATGTGTTCTGGGGATATTAAAGAACTGTATGAAAATGTTAGGTATTGTTGTACAACAAACAAAGGTCATATGAAAGTAGTTTTAATTATTTCACCTTTTTCAACACATTTTTCATTAACAAAAGTTGCTATTTTTTGTTGTTTTTTTGTAACTGTTACTTTCAGTTTGTCGACGATGTGTTTATCATCTACATTCTGTTAGAATTAAAAGAAAATATAATAGTAAATTGCTATCTATTTGTTTAAGTAATATATATTTTGGAATAAATAAAAAAAATCAAAAGAAATTTATCAAGACTCAATCAAATAAAAATCAATAGAAATTAAAAATAATGAAGGCCAAAAAAATTTATTACACTAGCTGTGTCCCTCGGATTTACCCGCCTCGCCTTTCAATTTTAGCCAACATGTTTAAGAATGGGGCTATAGATTTTTTAAAATCTGACCAGTGATTCCAGAGTTTAACGCATTCAACCAAACAAACTTTTCAGCTTTCTTATATTAGTATAAACATGACCGATTAAAGCCCAAAGTAAAGTAATTTAATTTTTAGGTTAAGTACCTAATAATCAAGTTGTTACTGTAGGTTACAATTTCTCTTAAGTTCTAAAGCCACCATAGAAAATCTACGATAAATACTGGTGAAGTTCTGGTGAATCTTACATGAATTACATGAATGAATCTTTACAATAATGAATACAATAATTCTAGTCAATACAATTAGTTCTGAAATTTTTTTTAAGAATTTTTCTGTCTTCAATAATAGGTTCTTGATCAGTAAGATACTTAAGGCCAGGCTCTATGAAACTAAGGGAACTTTAAATAAATGTGCTGAGTCAACCACATATCTGATCAATGTGGAATTTACATATATATATTTTGAGACCTTTATCTGTAGATTATCAAGTCAGAAACATAATTAGGTGATTTTCATTCGATACATTTTTTTATCGAAATCGACGCCTTTTCCGGAGAATATTACATTTTTCTACTAAACGGCTTGAGTTATATCGCCAAAAAACTTCTCGTAGCAAGGAAACATTGTTTACCAGTGATTGTCAAAATAAAATAAACTTAGGTTTATTTTTACTCCTATAATTAACGAAAACAATTTTGAGACTTACGTTGTTTAGTTCCGAGCTAGTGCACACCAAATCATGCTTCAAATAATGTACGCAATATTCAACCTTACGTAAGCTGTATCTTGCGATATATTAAAAAAAATCCTAGAGAGCAGCCGAGCAACTTGTAACTCTCGGGTGGCGGGACGTGGGCGGAGCGAGCGTAGGAATTTTATTCGTGGAGCCTGCTCTTAATAGACAAGTGGATATCGGAAAGTGGGTCGACGCGATTTTAAAACGAATTTTTGTATAGTTGTAAGATTTATTGCAACAATTTCAAGTTACATTTAAATGATTTATGACTTGGTTTTGTTACTATTACTATATAGGTTACGTATCTCATTAAACCTCTATATTTGTTTGGAAAAATACCAGTTAAGGCCAGGCTCTATGAAACTAAGGGAACTTTAAATAAATGTGCTGAGTCAACCACATATCTGATCAATGTGGAATTTACATATATATATATTGAGACCTTTATCTGTAGATTATCAAGTCAGAAACATAATTAGGTGATTTTCATTCGATACATTTTTTTATCGAAATCGACGCCTTTTCCGGAGAATATTACATTTTTCTACTAAACGGCTTGAGTTATATCGCCAAAAAACTTCTCGTAGCAAGGAAACATTGTTTACCAGTGATTGTCAAAATGAAATAAACTTAGGTTTATTTTTACTCCTATAATTAACGAAAACAATTTTGAGACTTACGTTGTTTAGTTCCGAGCTAGTGCATACCAAATCATGCTTCAAATAATGTACGCAATATTCAACCTTACGTAAGCTGTATCTTGCGATATATTAAAAAAAATCCTAGAGAGCCGCCGAGCAACTTGTAACTCTCGGGTGGCGGGACGTGGGCGGAGCGAGCGTAGGAATTTTACTCGTGGAGCCTGCTCTTAGAGCAGCCGTTTAGTAGAAAAATGTAATATTCTCCGGAAAAGGCGTCGATTTCGATAAAAAAATGTATCGAATGAAAATCACCTAATTATGTTTCTGACTTGATAATCTACAGATAAAGGTCTCAAAATATATATATGTAAATTCCACATTGATCAGATATGTGGTTGACTCAGCACATTTATTTAAAGTTCCCTTAGTTTCATAGAGCCTGGCCTTAATGAAAATGTTTACGTTAACTCTGCTTCGGTGCAACATAGTCAGCTTAATAAGAATTCATAAGACATTGCACAGGACCATTAATTAATGTTGATATCGGAAATGTTATATCCACATAATGTATTGACTTTTTTTATTGAATAGGTAAAGTAATATTACAATTTTATTACCTAAAATTACTCATAGGAACTTGAATTAAACCTATATATTTTTATAGCTAATATTTTTTTTATTATTTCTTGCAGATTATTCTTCTTGTTTTGATCTATTGATACTTAGCCATGATACGGTCCACTTATTTTTGAATCCTTTATTTCTCCTGTATCGCCCACAAACATTTCCCGTCTGATTTTGTTTTAACTTTTAACCACTCGTGGCGATACAGTTCTAAATAAGGTTTTTTTTTGTTGTTCAAAAATACAATATTATTCCTTATCTATTGTACGTATTTATCGACGTGCGAAATTACGGAATGTTAGTGTAGTATAAAGGAAGTCCACCAGACAGTGTACTCGACAATGGCATCTCGTTCCTGCTGGGAATTATGTTTATTTTTATTTTGGTCGGCTGCAAGGAACAAAAGCGACCGTAAGCTCCGCATTATTGTTTCAAAACAGCGTTTTGACGTGTTTACTCAATACCTACCCTTTTCTCTGGGTTCGAAAAAATAAGTAGGAAGTAGAAGTATTTTCAGACACTTTGTTGAGAGTCAATTGACCCGATTGAATTTTAAAAATAGTTTCATCTATGCAGTATTTACCTAAAGTTTTGATAATTTCAGTAAGTTCTTGCGATATTTCCACTATCTTACTTCTTCATTTTATTTATACCAAATGATTATTGTTATTAATTATTAGTTGCTAATTTATGCAAATATTGTATTTCATTATCGGCCTTAAAATCTTTGGTCGTCTACGTAGCTTAGGGTTTTTATTGTAAGTATATTCCGCCCTTAGCGGATCGTAAATCATAACGTTCTCGCGACTCCGTCAATTCCACGGCCAAGCTAGAAAGTCGTTGGGTTTTAGCCGGTAGAAGTCCGACATTACCCGCAACATACCCTTTGTTGCCGAGTATCTATGAGGACTTCCCAACGTTATAATAACCTTACAGAAATACGGGATACTAGAGCCCACTCCTGTACTCATCCTTACAGTCAAGGGCCATTGAGGTGATAATAAGTATAACTAAAATAATGTTAAAATGCCTTATTTAAATTAGATGTAAGGAGGACAAAGCAGAAGCGGAAATTGTCTGACAACGTAACGAGTAAGGTCCAGTTTAATTAACAATGAATTAGGGTAGTATAGTTAAAAAGAGAAAAGAGGTATTAAACAAAATTTGTTTGGCTGGAGAAGGGTGTTTCTTAATTATGAAATTGGAATACGTTTGGTACTATTTTGCATGTGATAATTAAGAAAGTTAAATTGCCTAAGACTCTCGGCTCTGATGAGATCGAGGATTGCGTCAATAAATTTGTCAACTCCCAATGAAATAATAGCGAAATATTGATCCGTTATTACTTGTACATCCGTACTCTTAGTTATTTAACAGTTTTCTAACTTCTTCTGTTCATTTTCATTATTATTGATCGAAGAAAAATTTCATTTCCTCAATTTTAATTTCCAATTTACTAATATCATCCTGCCAGTAATCGATGTCAGACGTATGGTACCGAAACGTGAGAGGTCACTCTAACGGCAGGAATGGTTCACAAGTTCACAGTCACTCAGCGTTCCATAGAGCGGGGTATACTCGGTTTTTCTTTGGTGGATAAGATCAGAATGAAAGTTGTCGACATAGAAGTATCAGCAAGCTGAAGTGGCAATGGGCTGGTCAAGTCTGTTGCAGAGCGGATAACCGATGGGCGTGGGATGCCCTGCAGAAAGGTGGAGAGACGACCTGAAAGGCTTCCCATGGTGGCAAACCTTAACCTATATCCAGCAGAGAGACACGGGCTGATGATGAAAATATCTACTAATATTATAACTCAAAGAGTTTGTGAGAATATAACCGTTTAACACCGTGTCCCAACTAGTAAAACTGTGTGGCTAGTAATAACTATGTTTCTCAGAAATAAATTGGACAGTCTTTCAGGCAGCAGTACGTTTCGGTAAGCGAGTAAGGGATGTTACTGCTCAAGTGTCAGCCGCACCCTCAAGGCTCAAGGACCGTCAGCCTGCCTGACGACCTTAAAAAAGTTTTATATTTTATTCTGGTTTTTTCCTGTAATACGTCCTTGAGATGAAAAGTTATTTCTGAACTTAATTAATAGTTGATTTAAGTTTCTCATTTAGAAATCGTAGTCATTAACCACAACATCATCACAGCATAACGTACGATTCATATAAATTATAAGCATATTAGAAGGACATTCGGTTAGATTTATGTAGGCGACATAAAATACCGAGACAAAAAGGATAATGTGAAATCCGTTGTTGTTTTTCCAACATATTGGTTTGATTTATTTCCTTTTGGGGTGGTCGAAATTTGTATTTACGTGCCGCTGATTACACGGTATACGTTTGCGGAAAGTGATTTTTTATTGGTTGAAATAAAATTATAAATTCAATCATTAATCATATTAATAAAAAAGAATCATTATTCATTCATATTTGTGTTTACATTAATATCTAGTCGCAGTGTAGTAATGAATGGAAACCAAAATATTTTAATCTTTAATCTTTCGACGTGAAGATAGTTACGATAATAAAATCTTCAAAGAATTAATATAAAAGGTCAATTTAAGGCACGAAAAGGTAACAGACAAACAGAGAGGCAGAGTTACTTTCACATTTATAATATTAGTATGGTTTAGGAATAATTTAGCGTTTATTTTTATTTAGAAATTAATTACGATTCTATACTATTCATGTAAGTAATTCGTTAATTCTGTTAATCTCTGAAAATTTATTTACGTTTAAATAGATAGAGTGAAATACAATTAGTTCTCTCCGAATGGATTCCCTAAAATATTGCTCTTTAATAATGGACATTTCGTTATTTCCTCACGCGTCCTATTTGTAAAAGTGTTTACTGAAGTCAACGTGCATATTGGTTTGCAACGAAGAGATTAAACATATATTTAGATTGCATGTTATTCTTATTCAACTCGACTGAATGTTGTCGGACTTCTCTTACAAGAACGCAATTTTTTTAAGTCTTGTTCAGAGTTCATACTGTAATGTCAAAGATTTTGAGGTGTCAAAATTGCGCTCCGTAAAAAGAAAATTTTTAAAATTAAATTAAATTGATTATATACATATAAAATTTTAAATTGTATATATTGTGTGGTGTTTAAGCGATATAAATATTAAAAAAGGTGTATTGAAACCCAGTAAATGGACTCTCCTGCTGTAGTGAGATCGTGCAACGCTTGACATTTGAATTCACATACGATTGAAATCTGAGGTACTGAAAACCGATAGTGTCTGTAAGTCGTATATGTGAAATGCGTGCAAGAGTTGAAAAACGCTTTTGAATTCAGACGGAAATATCAAAAGAATGATGCGAGAGCTCAACAACTGGATTTGTTCGAAGTGAAATCGGAAATATAATACAGTCAGCATTAATTATAACCAAGGAACATATATATATATTTTAGCAAGAGATTATAACATCAAATTGTAACATAGATTTGACAAGTGACAATGTGACAATTTATGACAATATTTTTCTATTTCCAATTTTATATTTTTGCAATTTTGTGTTTTCTAATTTAGTTTGATATTTATATAATTTTACTGTACAAAGATAATTCAAGATAAGTAAGGCTAGCAGTGTGTCGGATACAGGGGATATCACAGCACCCTCCCTTCATTTGTGCAATGAATGCAATAGATCTTTCAATAGTAGAAGAGGTCTTCACATTCATTGCACAAAGAAACATGTGCAAACCACGAACATACAAATCAACAATATATTAGTGCCTTCTACTTCGTCATACCCTATCCTCACATCTCCTCAAAACATTCATAATAGTTTAAGCGAGTTAAAACGTTGCGTACCCATTGTGAAAAGAATTCCACGCGGTGCTAGAATTATCGTCGCTGAAACACTTACAAAAATCATAAATAAAATCATTAAAAACAATTCAGAATCAGATTGGAAAGATCTATTCTATTTTTCTTATAATATCCTACATGCAAAATTAGACAATAATAAAGAAAGTTTAACAAAAAAAATCAAAACAAACTGTTCATATAATGCAGACAACAATTTTAAACCAACATTTAAAAATACTAGAAATGACAAACACAACAATATTTTCAAGCTCGTGGAAAATAAAGTTAGCGATGGTGATCTCAAAGGTGCCGCGCGTCTTCTTTTCACAAGTGATGTGATATCTCCTGATACCAATGATACCTTGGCAGCTCTCCTCTCAAAACATCCTCCAGCTCCAGCAACACTTTACAACGTAGACCCACCAACGACGCAAGAGGTCTGCCTCCAAATCAAATACGGAGATGTCATCACAGCCATCAAATCATTTAAAAATGGCTCAGCATCCGGACTAGACGGCATCTCCCCCCAACACTTAAAAGACCTTATTTCACACACTACAGGCGAATCTGGTAAAAAACTAATATCATCAATCACTGCACTCATCAACTTAATGCTTTCAGGCAAAGTTCACCCTGAAATATTACCAATCTTATACGGCGCAAACTTGATTTCATTGACCAAAAAAGATGGAGGGGTCAGACCGATTGCTGTTGGATCTACACTTCGACGTTTAGCATCAAAAATCTGCTCAAAACACATTTTGGAAAAATTAAAATCTAAATTTGAACCAATTCAATTAGGATTTGGCATTAAAGGTGGATGCGAAGCTGCAACACATGCTCTTCGTACTTTTATAGACAGTGAAGAATGTGAAGTGTTGCTTAAAGTTGACTTAAAAAATGCATTTAATTCGGTCAATCGGGACACTCTGTTGAAAGAAGTCTTCACAAACACCCCAGAAATTTATAACTATTTGGCCCAAAGTTATGGAAATCCAACAAAATTAATGTTTCGGGAACATGAAATCTGTTCAGCAACTGGTTGTCAACAGGGTGATCCTCTCGGTCCTGCCATATTCAGCTTAGCTATAAATTCTATAATTCATGAACTAAATTCTAAATTTAATGTGTGGTATCTTGATGACGGAACCCTAGGTGGTAAAGCTGAGTCTGTTCTGTCAGATTTTTCAAAATTACTATCAGCATTTCCAACTATTGGTTTACAATTAAATTTGGATAAATGTGAACTTTTTGTTCCTGAAAAAATTATAAGCAGTACTAAAATAGAAATTATAGAAAAATTTAAGGTTTTGGCAAAACACATTAAAGTAATAAACAAAGATTCGCTTTCTCTCCTAGGATCTCCAATTTTCGAAGAAGCCATGATACCTGTAATCGAAGAGAAAATTACTAAATTCAAAACTTATTCCAACAGACTAGTCTGCATTAACTCCCATTCGGCTATTTTTATTCTTAAATTTTGCCTTTTTATGCCTAAATTTACTTTTCTGCTCCGCTCATCCCCTATTTGGAAATGTCAAAATTTACTCAATAAAATAGATGATTTGGTAAAACAGAATTTAGAAATAATTTTAAATATAAATTTAAAGGAGCAGTCCTGGACTCAAGCATCCCTACCAGTCCGTTTTGGTGGGCTAGGGATACGAAAAATTTCTAGTGTCGCCTTACCGGCCTTCCTCTCTTCAGTGCATGCCACATGTAACCTCATTGGAAAAATCTTGGGACCTGTCCTTTTAAACAATGAGGTTGCATATCAGGAAGAGAGTCGAACCGCCTGGAATATGGCTTTTCCGAGTCAAAATTCCCCAAAAAATCCGGAAAGACAGAGGAGTTGGGATGACATACAATGTCAAACTATTTATGATAATTTATTGGAGAGCTTTTCGGGGCCCGATCTTGCTAGATTGAGAGCGTTAAAAAACCGAGAGTCGGGGTTCTGGCTCCACGCCGTGCCCTCACCTAACTTGGGCACCTTTCTGGACAACAACACTCTCCGTCTCGCGATCGGACTCCGACTAGGTACAGAGGTATGTATCCCCCACACTTGTCCCTGTGGTAGGGATGTCGACCGCTTGGGACATCACGGACTTTCCTGCATTAATAGCGCCGGCCGTATTTCAAGACACGCCAGCATAAATGACATCATACATCGGTCTCTAGCCACCATTAATATACCTTCCATTCTTGAACCAAATGGTATCGTGCGTGATGATGGCAAGAGACCTGATGGGATGTCCCTAGTTCCATGGAGGATGGGTCGTCCACTAGTGTGGGATGCCACCTGCGTCGACACTTTGGCACCGTCCCACCTTCATGGAACACTTACCACAGCTGGTGCTGCTGCGGAGGCGGCCGAAAAGCGGAAAATTCAAAAATACAGAGATATCGGCACCGGCTACATATTCATTCCCTTCGGTGTCGAATCTCTGGGTCCGTGGGGTCCCAACGCGCTAAAAATTTTTAACATCTTGTCGAAACGTTTGGTCGACATAACCGGCGATAATAGAGCTGGCCATTACCTCGGGCAACAAATTAGCATTGCCATACAACGAGGTAATGCAGCCAGCATGCTTGGGACCCTTCCAAAGGGACCGATGCTTTATATTATTTAATGTGTAAATATATTTAACTTAGGATTATAATATAATATGTTTTAATTATACTTTAATAAATGTTTGGTTTGCTCCAATGTAAATTTGGCGTGAAGCTTCTCTCGCAAAGGAAGTAACTCACTCCAGATTTGAAAAGTTTGCATCAGACAGACTCGAACTACAAACGTAAACAAGAGTTTGCGAGATTGTAAATCTCTAATCAAGTGAACTTATAACTCAATTTGCAAACACTTTGAACATTGATTCAAGAAGTGATTTTTATACTATAGTAGGTACGTAGATATTCAAAGTTTTTAATTTTATAAACTTGTTAATATTATACGATATTATATGCCTCTGTCTGTATATCGTCTACGTTTTCTGGATAAACTACTAATATATAGATATTATTTAGCCAGAAAAACTTATAAAATCGTTTGAGGTGTTGACTAATAAAGTACAGCTATCAAGTTTGAATCGTTGGTCATGTATAAAATAGGTTATAAAGTGAGAAGATAATTATGTATGTTTGTAATGAATAAACTCAAAAACTACTGGACCGATTTTAAAAATTCTTTCACCTATAGTAAGCTACTTTATCAGCGAGTAACATAGGCTATATTTTATAAAGTTACGCGGGCGAAATGGCGTGCAACAGTTAGTAATTAATAATTTAATAAATCTTTGAAACAAGTCGATTTCAATGGTTTTTAATGTAACTAGACTCGATGTACATACGTGAATACAGTAGTTACATGAATGTATTATGTTATGTGTAATAGCCACAATTTTAGATATAAATACGGAAATTCGGAATGTGGTCAAAATCTTTGAATTATTAAATGTATTGTCCATTGTGTATTCGCTACATTGCAGTGAAAATATTTATTGTATACTGGCTGAACCCGATTAGACTTCGCTGCAATGTGCGCATGGGGCATCCTAGTATCCTTCCTAGTCTCTTATCCTTAACCCTAGTGTTATAGGTGACGGTAGCCTACCATCAAGTGGACCGTCGGCCTGTCTGACGACCTTTACATAAACATAGTAGCTTAGATTTATAAGAAAATCGCAATTCATATTCATTTTGATACTAAATTAACATTTCAGTAAAATTATTATAATGATGGAGTACAAAAAGCATGTTGACATAATCGTGATGCGTAAATACTCATTAGGGAACGGATTCATTTAGCTGATTTTAGCTGATAATAAATAACATTAAACCAGCGGCGACAGAGATTCGCTACGCTCTAAGGAATGTGAGGGATTATTCAACATTAATAAACTTTATTGCTTTGTGCTTAGAGCGTGTAATTAATAATAATTAAATCCTGTGCCACCCTCTTTTCTGATGTTGGCACCGTTCAACGCGGCTAAATCCGTTTATCTCTGCGCGACCGAAATCCGTTACGACACTCTGATGTGTGACGCTTTAAAAGTTTCAAGTGAATGGTGTTACTTAAAAAAATAAGTTATGTTGTGTTGAAAGCGATAAAAAGCGTTAGATCAACTACGAGTTAATGTTTACTTACGAGTTATTATATATAATTTAGTGTAAACTACTCGTAGCTTTTTCCAACGACTTCGTACACGACCCTTTTTCTTAGGGGTCCTTTATTACTCATATATATTTGTCAGGCGTTGAATTTTTGTTTTATTTTTAGATGATACTTCGGGAACAGTATTTTTTTAAAATTAAAGTTATCCTATGTACTTTTCTATATCCTTGACAACGCGGATAAAAATATTTCTCGATAATTGGTTGAGTAGTTAAGGCGTGAAAGCGTAACAAACAAACCAAATCACTTTTTCATTTAAAGTGAGAATGTTCATTCACAAATTTTTATGTGACGTGTAACAGACATTGACAATATTAATTAGGAAACATTTTTTTTTCTTTATGATTGAAATTAACAGACACTATTGAAAATTCCTCTGGTTAAACAGTATAGAATTTTCACATTTTAATATATTATGTTATTATGCTATTGAAATAAGTTTTAACGTTCACTATGTGGGAAAGTGAAAACGCAAGGTAGGGCACGTGCAAGTGATCTATTTTTAGACCAATTACTATCTACCTCATGGATTATGCATGTCGCTGTTGTGTGAAGATGACATAATAGCTCTAATAGGAGTTTACGCCCTCGAAGCCAACACCTAGTTATAGGTACGTGCGTTCATTTTGTGTGGATATATTTTTCATCATCATCGTTTTTCATCTTTTTGTAATTATTTTCTTCTCATTATTTCTCTTCTCATTCGTATTGCGTATTCCTTTTTGTTTATTTAGTTCCTGTTTTAAAGCGGTTGTTATATTTAAATAATTTTATTTCACCTAAGTTGTTATTTTCTAGACGAAGAAAAATTCTAGGAGTAAACCTGCGTGATCTAGCAGAAGACTTTTTTTATGTTAACTTCGACAGACAGGCTGACGGTCCACTTAGTGGTAGGTGGTTACCGTCGTCTATAGCACATGCAACGCCATACGAGGTGCGTTGTCGTAACAGAGAAGTATTAAGGACAAGGTATAAGGAAGGAGGTGATGGGATCTGGTATCACTTACTCACTCACCGAAACACAACAGCACATAATCTTCGAACACTTGCAGTTCTGCCAATTGATGGTAATAAAATATATTAATATCTTCTCTCACATCATTATGAGAATATCATATAGGAGATCCTCATACTGAGTAGGTATATTTTGGACCTGTGCCCAGCAATGAAACGTAAACTGATTCCAATAACTCGTCCCAGTGGGTCGACTAGGTCGTGAGACCAATTTAAATTGGTTCAAACATTATTTTATATTTGAATAATATTTGAAACTAGCTGGTGCCCGCGACTTCTTCTGCGTCGTCGTCGTCTTAAAAAATGAGAAATATAATAAGTAGGTACCTAAATAACGCCTGATATCTTTATCGCTATGATGACGGTAGCGCCCAATTTATATATTTTTAGACGACTTTTTACCATGTTAAAAAGTATCTTATGTGTTAATCCAGGTAATAAACCATATATGTGCCAAATTTCATCCAAATCCGTTAAGCCGTTTCTGAGATTAGCAAACGAACAGGTTTTTATTAAGTTGGATATGATGTCTTTTTAATGAAACTTGCAACCGACAAGCTAATATTACTAATAAACTAAGACGGTCCGATAGATTGAATGCTGATATAATCTGTAGGTTACGATGTATGAATAGAAGCACAACAACACAAACTGTTTTTTCGTTACTGTCCTTTCTAATCTGACAGGCCCCTGCACAAAAAAAATTTTTTTGCAATTAATGACAAATGTTTATTTTAAAAAGGAATGTATTTGAATTTCATTTGAAAGGGAGTGTAAATATTCCCTCTGTTACATAGTTTGACCTTTACTTGCTTCAGACGTGTCCTCTGTCTTGTCTTCATGTTGTAAAGCATCGGCTAATAGATACTTAATCAATCTAGCGACGTTGATAGATAGCACCCATCTATAATTAATTAATCAGATCGGTTGATCTAGAGTCGGATGCCTATCATAACCACACTTTATGCTACATAATATGCAATTAACATGTTGACTGATAAATTTAAATTAATATTTTCAATAATAAATTTATACTATAAAGTCTGAAGGAGAAATATGTAACTAGAAATCTTTACATAGCATAAAATGAAGTCGCTTTTCGCGTCTGTCTGTATAGCCGCTAACTCCTCGAAACCACTCAACGAATTTAATTTTGATGCGGTTTTCACCATTAGCTAGTTGTGCCCACGACTTGTACGCGCATTTTTTGATAGTTCAATTTTTGATAATCCCACAGGAATCTAACATTTTTCCAGGATAAAAAGAATCCTGTATGTATTCAGGTAATCTCTGTGCCAAATTTTATCCAAATCAGATTAGCCCTTTTTGCATTATTGAGTAACTAACATCCAAACTTGCGCATTTATAACATTATTAGGATTAGAGTAAAACGTTTCAAATTAATTTAGGTTGAAGGTCTGTTCCCAGTAATTACACTGAAGTTATGTTGACGTACCTAGGACAATTTTAATCCAGTTTTTCATTTAATAGATGATTATGTTTAATCCAATAAGTTCCATTATATAGATAATTGTATTGTTTAATGTAACTAATATATGTAATCTAATGTAACTAATGGGATTTATTGTTCCACTATGTAGTGGAACAATAAATAAGAATAATAATAATAATTGACATTATAAAGACATCACAGTTGGGCATTTTCTAAACAAAATATTAGATTTTTTAAGATTGAAAAGAATTATTTAACAACAAGAAAAGAACAAGTGTATTTTTTCTCTTTTTCAGCTTCCCCATTTCCCATATTCCCCATCAATAAGTAGAAGCGACATGATTGTGTTCCACGGGAATTTTATTTCGTGCGTTATCGGACGATAATGAATTGACAAGTTAAACAGTCAGAAATAATTCCTTAAATTTAAGGGTCCCTTACGGCAATCGAGGGTCGGGATTGTAAAAGAATTATATAGTAAACGATGCTCCACAACCTTGAAAAAAATAACACAGCTAGCCAATGAATGTTACTTTTTGTTGAAACATTCGAATTTAAGATAATGCTTATGGATGTGTAAAAAAAATCCAGAAAATCACTAAAAACGTGTAAATCGCACTCCCGTTTTGTTACAATTGTGTCGGTAAGTATCAAGAATTATTAAATGAATTTTATCAAATAATAAAGTTAAAACTATAAAAAAATAGATGCAATCTTCATTTCTTAATAAACATATTCCTATTTTGTGTAAAAAAAATCACAAACTTGCCCAATTTTTTCGCTCAAAATCTTCATACAAATTACTATGAAGGCTATTATTATGAAATCACGCTCGGGCCACGGTTCAGTCTGGTTCAGTCGGCCATGCGCCTCCGAAGTGAGAGCACGTTGCTTTGCGCTGCACTGACAGTTCGTGATAAAACCGTGTACTTACACAAAAAATGTCAAATATGTCGTCTTTGATGTTAAAATTATAGCCCAAGAGCCCAAGGCCAAACCTTCGTTCAGTGTGACCATATATGGCAGGATTTCCACCCACATAAGAGACGACGGTAAAGGTCTACCGGGGCAACGAAAAAACAAAAATTTTGGAAAAACCCTTCCCCCCTCCCTTAAACCGCCCTGTCTGTCCGGCGCGACTCAGGCGGGTCGTGTTTGGGCTCATCGGAGACGTCTCGACGAGATAAAAAATTTGGAAAACCCCCCCCCCCCCCCCCTCTAACCCCCTCAGCCGTAACTCGGAAACGGCGCGACTCAGCCGGGTCGTGTTTGGGCTCATCGGAGACGTCTCGACGAGATAAAAAATTTGACGCCCCCCTCGGACCCCCTCAGCCGTAACTCAGAAACGACGCGCCGCAGTGGGGTCGTGTTTGGGCTCATCGGAGACGTCTCGACGAGATAAAAAATTTGAACCCCCCCTCGGACCCCCCGGCCGTAACTCGGAAACGACGCGACGCAGTGGGGTCGTGTTTGGGCTCATCGGAGACGTCTCGACGAGATAAAAAATTTGACGCCCCCCTCGGACCCCCTCAGCCGTAACTCGGAAACGACGCGAGGCAGTGGGGTCGTGTTTGGGCTCATCGGAGACGTCTCGACGAGATAAAAAATTTAACGCCCCCCTCGGACCCCCCCCCGGCCATAACTCGGAAACGACGCGACGCAGTGGGGTCCTGTTTGGGCTCATCGGAGACGTCTCGACGAGATAAAAAATTTGACGCCCCCCTCGGACCCCCTCAGCTGTAACTCCGAAACGACGCGACTCAGCCGGGCCGTGTTTGGGCTCATCGGAGACGTCTCGACGAGATAAAAAATTTGACGCCTCCCTCGGACCCGCTCAGCCGTAACTCGGAAACGACGCGACGCAGTGGGGTCGTGTTTGGGCTCATCGGAGACGTCTCGACGAGATAAAAAATTTGAACCCTCCCTCGGACCCCCCCGGCCGTAACTCGGAAACGACGCGACGCAGTGGGGTCGTGTTTGGGCTCATCGGAGACGTCTCTCCGAAATAAAAAATTTGACGCCCCCCTCTAACCCCCTCAGCTGTAACTCAGAAACGGCGCGACGCAGTGGGGTCCTGTTTGGGCTCATCGGAGACGTCTCGACGAGATAAAAAATTTGAACCCCCCCTCGGACCCCCCCGGCCGTAACTCGGAAACGACGCGACGCAGTGGGGTCGTGTTTGGGCTCATCGGAGACGTCTCGACGAGATAAAAAATTTAACGCCCCCCTCGGACCACCCCGGCCGTAACTCGGAAACGACGCGACGCAGTGGGGTCGTGTTTGGGCTCATCGGGGACGTCTCCACGAGATAAAATATTTGACACCCTCCCTCTTACCCCCTCAGCTGTAACTCAGAAACGGCGCGACGCAGTGGGGTCCTGTTTGGGCTCATCGGAGACGTCTCGACGAGATAAAAAAATTGACGCCCCCCTCGGACCCCCCGGCCGTAACTCGGAAACGACGCTACGCAGTGGGGTCGTGTTTGGGCTCATCGGAGACGTCTCGACGAGATAAAAAATTTGACGCCCCCCTCGGACCCCCTCAGCTGTAACTCGGAAACGACGCGACGCAGTGGGGTCCTGTTTGTGCTCATCGGGGACGTCTCTGCGAGATAAAAAATTTGACACTCCCTCCAACCTCTCCGGCCGTAACTTGGAAATAGCGCGACGCACCCGGGTCGTGTTTGGAATCATCTAAGACGGCTCTCGGGAAGGCCAATTTTTTAGAGTAGACCAAATTTCAAATTTTGGCAGTTGCGGTCTACTCGTAGGACCGTGGTCAACGGTTACAGGTAGACCCCCGTGTTGGGTATCATTTGAAAGGTCTCAACGAGGGTGATCAATTGAAACTAATCCCCTCTCCCTCCCCCTTTTAAGTAAAAGTCTCCTACCCCCAATTCTTTACGAATTACAAAACAAAGACCCTAAACCAAACCAAAACAATTAACTATAGCAAATGACAACACCCAACTCACAACCGCGCCCCCACGGACTACTTACAGACCGCAGCAGCACGCACGATCTAGTATTTAAATAGCGTAGAACTAAACAACATGCTCTTATTTATAAATTATGAGGAGACAAAGCACTAAATAGTATTTTGAACACTAAATAATAAAAATGACCAAATCCCATTTGCGTATAACGAAACGCATGATGGCGCATCTGTCAAACCTAATATCATTAGTGTCAAAAAATCACGCCAAATTTCAAATACCTATATTGTCTTTGATCTTGAAATTATGATGTAAACTGCGCAACTAAAAAATTACTCCTAGGAACTATTTATCTCCGCAGCTAGAAACTTTACAGAAAGATTTCTATCAGGCTAGAAACCCACGGCATTCTCGGTGCATGCAAATACGAGATCCGCCTTATATTATTAAATGAATGGAAGAGAGGAAAGCAAGGGTGCAAAGCGCGTCGAAAGATTTGGAACCGAATGCAACTGATGAATAGAAGGTTTGTAAGGAACAGTATGCCATAAGTTCTAAGTTTTCTAGGAGTCAGATTTTTTTACATAATCATCATGGTAAATTTACTACATATGGAACGTTCTCGAAAGCCCGAGCGTAGCTCTGGGCGCAAGGAAAGTTCCACACACGTCCGCACTTTGAAGACGCAAAGCGTATAATGATTTTACGGCAAATTATACAAGCGTCCAATTAGTGACGACTTTTGGCAAGTTTTACGGTTTTATTGGAAAGTAAATCGTATTCTTATAACCCTAAACGACATTTTAACTTACCCTGTGCATAACCATATCTATTCTGATTTATACAAACTCATGCTCAGGATCATATAATTGACTCCAGTTTGAAAATTAAAAATGCTTACAAACGTTTTCAGTACAATATATTATTTTTGTAATTGGGAATAACAATTTCATTTTGTATTGTGCAACTAAAATAATAATTATACACTAACTAGATCGTGCTTGCTACCGCGGTCTGCAAGCAGCCCGCGAGGGCGCGGTTGTGAGTTAGGTGTTGTCATTTGCCATAGTTAATTGTTTTGGTTTGGTTTTGGGTCTTTTTTTGTAATTCGTGAAGAATTAGGGGTAAGTAAAAAGGGGGAGGGAAATGGGTTTAGTTTCAATTGGTCACCCTCGTTGAGACCTTTCAAATGATACCCAACACGCAACCGTTTATCTAAAACCGTTGACCATGGTCTACTGAGTAGACCGCAACTGTCAAAATTTGAAATTTGGTCTACTCTAAAAAATTCGTTTCCGAGATGTCCCCGATGAGCCCAAACACGACTTGGCTGCGTTGCGCCGTTTCCGAATTACGGCCGGGGGGGTCCGAGGGAGGCGTCAAATTTTTTATGTCGGAGAGACGTCTCCGATGAGCACAAACACGACCCCATTGCGTCGCGTCGTTTCCGAGTTACGGCCGGGGGGGTCCGAGGGGGGCGTCAAATTTTTTATCTCGGAGAGACGTCTCCAATGAGCACAAGCACGACCCCATTGCGTCGCGTCGTTTCCGAGTTACGGCCGGGGTGGTCCGAGGGGGGCGTCAAATTTTTTATGTCGGAGAGACGTCTCCGATGAGCACAAACACGACCCCACTGCGTCGCGTCGTTTCCGAGTTACGGCCGGGGGGGTCCGAGGGGGGCGTCAAATTTTTTATGTCGGAGAGACGTCTCCAATGAGCACAAACACGACCCCACTGCGCCGCGTCATTTCCGAGTTACGGCCGGGGGGGTCCGAGGGGGGCGTCAAATTTTTTATCTCGGGGAGACGTCCCCGATGAGCCCACTACCCGGCTGAGTCTGCTGGTCCTCGCTGGTCGTTAATACCTGTGTTGGGGACATGCACCTAGAAACTTTTAGCTTTTATAAAATAACGAAGATCTGGCCGTCGTGGGCTCTTTCTCTATGCATACGTACGTGTGTGCGTGCGATGCGCGAGCCTCGATCGTTGTGAGAGTAACGCTAAAAACCTAAACTTCGCGCGGCGCGTCTCCGAAACCGGCCCTTAAGTATAAATTAAATTCCTTATATAAT
This sequence comes from Synanthedon andrenaeformis, assembly GCA_936446665.2. NCBI lineage: Eukaryota > Metazoa > Arthropoda > Insecta > Lepidoptera > Sesiidae > Synanthedon > Synanthedon andrenaeformis. The sequence continues at coordinate 9,626,260 of OW387783.2, read as the reverse complement.
TAAATAAATTCCTTATATAATTATAATTTAAATTCCTTATATTTAAGTATCGTTTTGATATTAACCAGTTTATTATTTATTTACTTCTACATAAGGAGTTTAAGTAAATATAAAAAAAATACAAAATGAAAAATATGATACCACAGTAACATTTCTCTCCGAAATTTAAATGGTAGAAAGCTCGTAAATAAACTATGTGTGTCTAGATGTCGGATTTTAGTCAATAGATAACCTAATTAACGCAATGATGACACCCTATCTATAAGTTTACGCTTATAATTAAGTTAATTTGCTCAATCTTAACCAATATAAAATTAATATTCTTGTTGAAATTACTGCACATTCTATTAAGGGGAGTTCTTCGACCTGAATTTATTAATTTCGGTAAGGGTATCTAAAAAAAAAACGAAAAAATAGTTTTAAGTGCGAATGGAACTGTATTATTATTTAACATCGTAGGCATCGTGATGATATCGAGGGTAGTTCACAGTCGACTGATAGATAAGTTCCGCTCCGCCGGCCACCCATTGTGGTCGGTGGTTGAGCCTGGCTGGTTATACGTCACCTTCGTACACACTTTACCTTCCCAAATCACGCTCTAATACATCCAAAAACATATGTTACAAGTGAATATTTATTTCCCTGTATCGGTTTCATCTTTTGCGTACTATGTTAAAATATATTATGTCCTTCGGGGAAAAGTTTAACTCTTTAACGTTTTGAATCACTATGTTTGAATGTTTTGATTCTTTATTTATTTACATAATTACTAGTTGGTGCCCGCGACTTCATTCTCGTAGAAAAATGACATAACTGTCGCTGTTACGATGGTGGCGCCGAATTTTATGTATTATTTCGATTCAATTAGTTTTCGCAAGTATGTAACATTACGTAACATATTCTAGTTTCAGTGGTATTGTGTAGATGGCGCAATATCTGAAAATATACAGAGGTGTCGATTACACGGTTACATTACGGTTACAGGTCGCGAGTTCAATAGTTTTTTTCCATCTCAAAAATGTCCAACGCGCCTATAGAAGTTTTCACTTCAAAATTCGCAATTAAATTAGTGAGTAGTTTAGTACATATAGTTAATATTTTTCTATATTTCTTAATAGTACAATGATTGTGACATATTACTAACATTTATTTGGAGCAAACATTAACTATCTAAAGGGAGGGCCTTTTCAAACTTTTTTCGTATATTTATGATGAAAATGACAGTGTGTTGTTTTATTAGTAGCAAAGCTGCGTTTTGCAATCATAAACTGGGCAGCCCATTTACAGGGACCGGCCTTTTACAGGAATCATGTGTGTTGTTAGGTTTTGGTGCATAAGTGAGGCTTATCAGAAGCAATTTGCAACTGCCCTTTTTTAACTTTAAAGCGGTGTACTTATAACGAAATCTTTAAAGTATACCTGAATTTTTATCCAAATAAGGACCGACTTTAAGGCCGTGTCTTATTCAGTTATAAGTACACCCCTGTAAAGTGAACATTATAATAACAAAACCTTGCACATTAATCTGCTATATGCATTATACAACAGGTGTTATAAAAAAATCTGAACGGAAAGAATAACATTTACTGTAAACACTGTTAAAAAACGTTAACGGTTTGTCGTCTGTGATACAACACTACGGGTCGGCATCAAATGCACTTACCATCACACGTAGACTATTAAAAGTAGCCATTAAAACAAACATCCACCGGCGACTACTTTACCAAATGGCTTTTACAAATAAATTAGTATCATAAACATTGGCTTCAACTAGAGTTGTGCTATTTTAATCATTTTATCGTTTCGTTGTTTGAAAAGTAAGACGAGATGTAATAACATTTTGTTATAATTGTATTGTTCTGTAATCTATTTACTAATTACTATTAGGTATGCATTGTGAAAAATTGGAGTTGATCAAATTAGTCTTTCTTTATTCATTTATTTGCCTAAAACATGGTACATAGTAGTTAAGGTGTTACAAAGAAGTTAAAAGGAACATAATGTTTCGCCTTTTTGTCGCAGGCATGCAAAAATTAATTTAACAAGAGTTCAACAACATTATGATTATGCAAGACATTAACAACGCGATTACAATATTGAATAGTAAGATGTCAATAATTATTTGTCACTATTAAATCAATTACATTACAATTACATTACTTGCTTACGTTACATTACATTACTTGTCAACTTAGATACTGTACACTGCCACACAGATAAAAAAAACAAGAAAACAAAAATAAAACTATTTCATTCTTTAAATAAGTGAATATTTTCGACATATCAGTGTTAAATTATGGGAAAAAATTCAATAAGCTCAAACTATGGAACTTTGAATGTTTGTTAATGTTTTAGTTAGCAATTTTACAAGTACTATTAGCAGGGACACAGCATTCCGCAGTTAATAACTACTTAACTGGGAGCGTCTATCGGCAGTTAAAACATTTTAAAGAAGAGCATCGTGAAAAGATGGCATGTGATCTATTGTGTTTTGGTGAATGGGTAAGACATGTCAGGACCCATTCTTCATTCCCCGTTATCATGTTAAGGTCAGCAAAGGACTCGTAACCTACTCTTTTGATTGAGTGGTTAGGATGATGCTCTGTTATAGGGGTTCGGTTCGATTCCCGGCAGGGCTAATTTGTAACTAGTGGCAGGGCACACTGCGTTTCGCAGTAAACGCCAGACGGGCAGTCCGTCTGTCAGTAGCGCCCTCTTACAGAAATAACAGCATGTGTGCTGTTGTGTTCCAGTGAGCGAGTAAGGTATGCCAGAGGCCATTTCCCTTATCCTGTCTTTTTGTTCTTTATTCTCGGCAGCACACTTGCAGCACTTGCTTGTGTTATAGGCGACGGTAGCCACCTACCATGAAAAGCCACCTACAATTTGACAACCTTTACATATTTTTTTTATACAGTTTCTATTTTTTGCTACATTTTTTTAAAGGCAGATAAATCTCAATTTTCGTTTGCACGAGTTTGAGTCGTTGCTATATGTGAACTGAATCTTAAATGAATTTAATCTTAATATTAATCTTAACTGAATAATAAATTACCTCAATCTTAATGAGTTGTTAAAGTAAAATCTTATGATATATAGCTATTGTATATCGCGTACATGTAAACTGAAATTACACCCTCTAGCTGTAAAAAAAAAAACTCTAATGGCGCTGTTGTGTTAGATAAAGTTATAAGAGAAAAGCTTGAGAAAAAATATTATTCCATTAAGATTATAACCTACGATATTTACTATGATAGATGTTTAGGATAATGAAACCCTAACAATCCTTTTTAGATAAAAAAAAATTAATGAAGAGGAATTTCAGTATCAACACCGCGGTTAAACTTCCTCCATTGTGTATAAGGCCTTTTTATTGACTTTTTTAAGCGACGAAAAAAAAAGCCACCTTACTATCATGTGAACCGTCAACTTGTCTGCCATTCTTTTACAGTTATCCTTAAAAAAAATCAAATTTTTGTTTGGTTGAGCCAGAATATAAATAAAAGAATGAAGTCATCTTTATTCATAGTTCGCAAAATTAGTTAAGTGATCGAGTCTATACATCTCGAGGAACGTTCATATAGAAGTTGAGGATGAAAGGTTTTTGAGTGGCCAGGCGCATATAGAGAGGCGTAACACTCGAACGTGTCTCCCTTGAGGTCAACAATGCGAGTCGTTCACTTTTTCTTACATCTTCTGGTTTATGTTCAAAAGAATGCTAAACTACTGGAAAGATTTTGATAAAACTTCGTAACTATATGTAATTTGGTCCAACTTAAAAGATAGGATATATAAATTGCACCCCGGGCGAAGCCGGGAGCGGGCCACTAGTAATATTCTGAATGCAAAAGTTTGTGAGGATGTATTGCTAAGTATTACATTGCTAAGTTTCGTGCTTAGGTTTTTATGTGAAGCTCGTCAGCGTCCTTTACTCACTCACCAAAACACAACAGCACACATTCTATTATTTCACTGTGGTCTTCTGTAAGGGGGCGGTCACTGACGCCAGACTCACTTCACAACTGATTATAAAACGCAGTGTGCCCTGCCACTACTTGCCAGATCCATATCAGAGTCATCTTTAAAAAGTTCATTTTCGAAATTGGCCTTGCCGGGAATCGTATCCTAGACGCCTAAGACAGAGCGCTAAGGCGAACAGCTTAACCAGTAGACCAATGGGCTCTTAAATCCAAAATCTTCTGTACTAATATTATAAATGTGAAAGTAACTATCTGTCTATCTGTTACCTTTTCACACCTTAACTACTCAACCGATCATCATGAAACTTTGCATGATAAGACGTCAGGCGTTATATTTTTTATTTTTCAAAGTAAACGAGGTCGTGGGCATCATCTAGAAAATAATATTTGCAAATGAATTATTTACGTAATATAGTTTAGCTATACTTATATGTATCTATATTTTAGGGAAAGATAGTGTCAATTCTTTATAAGTTCATGCTACATTTAACTTCAAAAAACTACATGAATATTTTATGGCAGTATTTGCAGTCTTTTCATGAGTAAAATAAAGCGATGACACACAGCGTTTTAGCTGTATACGATCATTTGTATACGGTAAGGTCAGCGCTGAAAATGAGACCCTATGTGCATAAAGACGTCGCCGTTCCTTCGAGTAAACGGTTTAAAAATGTAGATGGAAAAGTTATGAGAAATAATGATATTATTTAACTGAGTGTCGGAAGTTGGGTCGGACATTACGTAGTAACAAGGTTGTTGTTGGGGAATGCAGGAAAAATGAACGTAAATAACCTTTGTGATGTTTTAACATTTTAATTCTATTCTAGTGCAATTAAAATTACAATCTATACTTAATATTATAAAGAAGTTAAGTTGTATGTTTGTATGTAGGAGGTAATCTTTAAAACTATCCATCCGATTTAAAAAAAATTGTTCACCAATATTTAGAGTAGAATTTCAGAATGGGCATAGGTTGAACATTGCACGCAGGCGAAGCCGCAGGCACCAGCTGTAAATAACTATTTATACTAACAAATTAACAAAATTATCAAAAATAAACATTCTATTTTGGCTTAAACATCTCTTAAATTTATACTTAAATAGTTTTTAAATATTAATATTAAAAGAAAAAATATATTAAAATAGCAATTATAACCTCAAATGTTTTTTAGCAAAAAGTAAAAATACATATAAGTAAGCTGGAGTAAAGCGAAATCCTGGCATGTGCTGAATGCAGCTGAAGAAATGCAGACGAATGTTTTTAACTATTTCGTAGCAGCGTAGCAGTAACGTAGACAACTCGTAGAAACACAAACATTTCGTAGACCCCATCTAAAATGTTAGCGGGTTTGGAAACGGAGGAAATTAGGTACTTTCGAGACTTGTTTATAAGCCTTTCAATCCTTTGTGTTAATTTAATCAAAATCTTCCTTTTAAATTCGATGACCCTTTAAAGAAAATTAAGATCACTTATTCTTAAGCCATCTCGTGAAATCTGTAACAGACTTCCACTAGAAGCATGTCATTAATATGTTTCCTAATTAATTAATTAACTGTCATGGATTAAACTTACAACTAATGGGTTCGTCAAATATTTAACAATGCATATTTTTACTGTCTTCATTCAAAGTAAGAGAAACACCATAATAATTTATAAGTATAGATTAAATAGATACCATCGAAGTATGATGGATACAGATATCACAAACATTTTTGCTGCGAACCAACTTCGTAGTAGACCCCAGGTTTGTATTTTTAGATACGCTCTTTAACAAAAGTTTCTTGATAATATGTAGATTTTATAATATGCAGGAATTGTATACAGTTGAGAGGGGTTCGGGCTGCGCATCCCAACGTTTAGTCGCATAGTTGAAAGCGCGCCTCGCAAGGAATGCGGACTACCCGCGTTCACAACCCATGCCTTTCCTCAACCTTTGTAGCCACCTACCTGAACACGTTTAACCTCACAGATTTAACCCCTCAACAACCCCTAAACATGATCAATAACTAAACATTAACATAAATATTTTAAAGATATGCATTGTTTAATGAAGAATTTACAAGAAATAGACAACGCAATTGATTTGAAAAAAAAAATGTTACATGTGAAAGAAAAATTGCATTGTATAGAATTATCTTTAAATTAATAGCAAGTCATTTGCCCAAGTAAATCCCTTAAGAAATTAAACACAAAACTTCTTTATAAATATATTTTATTAAACATTTGTTTGTAAAATACATTAATTAAAACTGACATTTACAACAAACAACTATAAAATCTTTTTGTTCACCCTCTAACACTAATTACATTAGTAGGTCCTGTTCAATTGGAATAATTGATAGCTACGTAGCCAAATGAATGCGAGTTTACGCGCGTGGCGACTTAAAAGTACTTTCGAGTACATAATATTAAAAAACAATAACATTTTTTTTGAACACGTACCTTATCGTATCACACGAGGGAGGGGACGCGGATCGCATTTACACAATTTTACAAACATTTTAATACATAATATTTTTAGTTAACACATTGGGGCGTTGCGTGCTTCCAGTTTTTCGAAGTACTTTTATAAGATTATATATAAAAAAAATTAAGATTATAAAAAAAAAAACATATTACCGTTCAAAAACTTTAAGAAAATATATAGAAATTCTATTAAAACAACCATATGTACAAAAAGTTGAAGAAATGACGCAATTTTATACATTCAATAAAATTCAACATAAGTTTATGATTGAGATTTATAAGTAGCATTTGTGATAAAAAAAATTATATAAACTTATCAAATTGATTGTATGTTGTATAATATTAAAACAAAGGATAGAGTATTTTAACAAAAAATCAAGTACAGTTAATCCTACTACCAGGAATATATATGCTTTCAAGTCTGTAGTCTGGTAGTATGCACAATGCACATACTCGTAGCTTTTTCTTATTAAACTACCAGCTAACGCGAAAGACGTCATTCTGTCAAAAGCTGTGGTAAATTTGATATTTGTTCGACGTCAATATTTGATTGAAATGTTCGATTTGTAAGCTAAAGAGTCTTTTAGACAGGAAAGAGAAAAATACGTTTTTTACCATTTCCCGGACATTTTTTAAAAAATTTCTCTTCATAAATGTTTACCTTGTGCTTCGACGAATATTTGAAAGGAAAAAAAGACTGTCCTCGAGTTTTGCTCCTAGTAAGAAATTTAGTATTTCTTTTTTATATAGATAGGTTTATTACATCCATAAATTTGTCTTCTATTGTCGGTGTAAGAAAAGGTTCGTCCCTTTAAAGTCGACATTTGCTTGAATCAGGGCAATTATCAGTCATGTTAAAATTTCAATTCAGACGTATGTCAGTAAGTTGTCTGATTAGTGATTTAGTTTCAAAATGTACTAAGAGCCTACGACTTGATAAAGGAATGAATTTGGAAACTGACGAAGGTTTTCGTACCCCGACTGTACCTAGTAAAATTAAATGACATCATTTTTTATTACATATAACATTTATATGCCTCATGCCTGTAATAATTAAATTATATGATCGTATTATAAATTACAGAAAATATTAGCTATTTGACAGTTTATTAAAAGGAAATAACTATGCAAGTTATATATTATATATTTTTATTCACTTACTAAAATACCATAGAGGGTAGCAATCATACTTAAGTAAACACCTTTTTCTAAGTGTCAGTTAATTTTTACTCATCACAAAAAATGACATACATATATAATGTTTTACATAATGTTTTAGTTGTTTAATAAATGAAACAAAATTAATCAAACTACTTTTATTATTTAAAATTTTAATTTACAGCACTTATAGAAAATATTCGTTGGACTTGTACCGCTTTAATGAAAGCGACTAATACGAGTATATATTACCGTCCAACTGGGAGCACGTACGTAATGCGGGTTTTAAGTAAAGTAGCACTAGACATAAAGCCTCACATTAATTAATAATTCACAATAATACAGAGCAGCGATAAATAGCCGGCTGATTTCCTACCGCATGTGTAATAAGACCAAAATAATATCTAATAATTATATCGCATGTCTTATAAATTTTCAAAGATCAATTAGTTTTCTTTTTATTATTTTCGTTTTATAATTTTTGTAATGGGGTTTCATAGATATTTAAGTTTGAAAGTATTAAAAAAGTTTGAAAGTATAAAAAAGTCATTTCAATTTTCGAATGTTATCCCCATAGACAAATTCTGAAATATTCGCAGGAAATTGCTGAAATTAAGAAAGACTTTTATTATCAATTTTTCCAAAGTTAAAAAAAAGCAATAGCCTGGTTTTGAACGATGCTATTTAATTTTAAATCCTCTAAATACACAGGATAAAACATAAAATCCAATACCGAGTTTCATTAGTTATAACCTTTAAATTAGATTTAGAAAAAAAATTGAGAAAAATGACGTAGAAAAACAGCCTCTGTTTCACATCTGCCGGCCCGCAATCTTCTACTTGGATTTACCTGCGGTAGTCAGGTGGCCTTAACGATAAATACCCTTTGATATCCATCTAACAACAATTATACATGTAATATATATGGGCAATAAATAATTACACTTAATTAGCTAAATAGCGTTTTATTCCGTTTGTCTGTTTTAGTAACACATTAAGTGACTCATGTGTGGAAAAATGATAATCATAGCATGGCATATTCTGGCAGTATTTTAGCACATTACCGTAATTTGTTCTGGTGTTATATTATGAAGAGGTCACGTGTTAGTAACAGTTATCGAAGTGAGGTCTTATTATAATATCATAATTTAAGATATGAAATGATAAATCTTCTGTGCAACAAATATTTATTATTTATTTATCGCTTTAATTAGGTATTTATAACTAGCTGACCCGACAGACGTCGTTTTGTCAAAAGCTATTGGACTGAGGCAGCTGGTGAAATTGTAAGCTAGAAACTTTAGATGGGAAAAAGAAAAAAAAATGGCTTCTTCCTCAGTCTTAAAAACAATTAAAATTAAAATTGGTCCAGTCGAGTTTTATATTTCAGAAGTTACAAAGATAAAATGATAAAAGGCGCATGTTCAACATGATTTGTTATATATAAAATATCAATTAATCATGGTCAAATAAACAAGCGAAGGTTTATTTTTACAAATAAAAAGTTATACGGGTATTTATACGGGTAACTTGAAAAGATTTTTTTTTTGAGAAGTCTGGATACTTGAAAATGTTTGAAGAAAAAAGTCTGAAAATATTAGGTGTATTTGGGAGTGATTTGTATGTAAAATAATGAAAATATGCTTTTTATTGCTTCAAGTATTAAATGTTTAATTATTATTTCTGGTATACCTAGATAATTTTTGAACATTAAAAATCTATTACGAGACCTAGAATTGAGATTAGACCTCACCTTAAGAAAAATGGCGCTTAATGGTCTTGAGATTTCTATTAAAAGCAGTCTTCGTTTTGTTCACAGATGACCATTTTAAGCACAGTTAAAAGATTTTTACATTTCAAAAGACTGTAACGCAAAGAGGAAAGTTTGTATATTTTTACACGAGCGTGGCAATGCATTTTCGAATGAAGTTCTTCAAAAATCGTCCATAGACAATACAGACTTTTCATTTTTTTTTCTCGCAGCTTGCCATTATGCTTTGTATTGCTCGCATATAGAGCAATACAAGTGTGATACTTAATTTTGCTCTGACCAATTACGGGCGAGGTTAGAGTAGGTACTCTTTGCCCAAGTCTAGCGAATTTGTACTGAAATTGTCCCTGATACGTTAGTTTCAGTTCGTTAGTTTCATTAATCTACTATTCAGTTTCTGATACAGAGCATGATACAAGCCGAATCTCATTAAGTTTATCGTAGTATTAGGAGCTTTATTGTGATTATTTAAGTTAATGTATTTAGAGGTCACCTAAATATTCTTTTCCTTTTATTCATTTATGATACCTAGTTTACAATCTAAAAACTTTAGATTGAAAATAGGACCCGATAGGTGGTGTAGCAATCGGGTCTCAGATTTTTTTTCGGGTTCGGACAGGACGTCTTCTGGGTGCGTTAGTAAAATAAATGATAAATTCAACTTTTACTGAAATCTATGTATACTAATATTATAAAGTTGAAGAGTTTGTTTGTTTGGTTGAACGCGTTAATCTTAGGAACTAAAGGTTCGAATTGAAAAATTCTTTTTGTGTTGGATAGTCCATTTATCGAGGAAGGCTTATAACATTTTGAACGAAGTCGCGGGCACCAGCTAGTCTAACATAAGTATTAGAAACACGCTGATTCACTTTTCACCAACTAATCTGTAAAATGCCTCACATTACTGCCAGATTGCCATGATAAACTTTATTAGATTTAGTCTCATAAACAATTCTATGTTGTTTGAGCACGTCATAAATGTGAACTGTTTATCGCCAATCAATAATTTCCCAAAAATTACATAAAGGGGTGTGGTAGCTTCCCATACATCATTTTAGTTAATAACAATCTTTAGCCTCTTTAAATAAAAACTGCCTAAAAACTTTTAATCAAGCATGCGTTCCCGAGCTTCGTACTAAAAGAATTAATAGATAAGGCCAGTTTTTTGAATGATTTAGTTTTGAAGTTATAGGGAAAATTGTGAAGCATTACACACAGGAAATGAGATAATTAAGTAAGTTTGAAACCTGGCTTTATGTAAATGTGTCTATATTAAAAAAAAATGTTTTTTGGTTTTCACATAATAGACGCTTAAAATGATTTTTGGAATAAATTTCTGCCGTACCCCTTTCCTTACAATATCTAAGTAAATCATTAATCAATATCTAAGTAATATATATATTTCAGCGCAATCTATTGTATTTTGTATATAATATGGCAACGACTTGATTGCGAGAGTGACGTGTTTAAATAACATAACAGCGTAAACAACGTATATTTCTTGGGATTTGGTTTAATGAAATTTATATGGGAACTGTGGTAAGGTTGGGCTTTAATTTTCTGAAATGAGTTTACATACGTCGACTCATTTTTTACAGAAAAACATACGTAAAATCGTCACGCTAATAGTATTAAAAATTTCAAGTTAAAATATTAAAAAAAAAGTTTTGTTACAATCTTTCACAACTAGGTATTTTCAAAACAAATTAATATAATTAATATATCCTTTAAAAATTTAAAATTTAAAATCCGATTACAAGATTTTTAATGCAGCAATAAATTACAGGAATTAATCATTTTAATAAATTTTTATTAAGTAATCAAGATTTTAGTATTTAAATATTAAAAAAAAACTGAAACCATTACATTATTCAACCTAGGATAATAAGTCAGATAAAAGAGTCGCATTGATTTATTGCAGATGCGGATGTCTTAATCAACGCGGCAGTTCCGCATTTTCGGATGCGGAACTCTGATTGAAACTTGCATATTGTTAGGGTGTTTTGTATGTTTGTAATGAATAAACTCAAAAACCACTGGACAGATTTTAAAAATTCTTTCACTTATAGAATCAGCGAGTAACATATTTTATAAAGTTATGTGGGCGAAGTCGCGTGCGACAGCTAATAATAAATATAGGTAATAATAATTACACATTAATTTTTAAGTGGTTGAAAATTTGAAATGGTTATTTATTATTTATAGTTTTGGTCAATGCGGGCCCATTACGAACAAACAGCGTACTTACATAACACGTACAATATAAATTTCAACAATCGCATCAAGTTTAGCGAGTCGATGTTGAACGACAAACCTGTTGAAGCGAATTGTCGATTTCTCTATCTCACGACAAGTTACCGTTCTTACCACTTAGACTTAAGTAATTTCTACAGCACTACATCTCACAGTATTCTTACAAAAAGCTCTTATTATAACAGCTGATATTGAAGCACAGTTCTGAAAGCTCTTTTGACTAGATTCGGTACAGTAGGAATCTTAAGGCTAAGGCCACACTATACGTGCCAAGCTTTAAAGCTTAATCAAGAGCTACGCTTGTTACGGCTTGGCTACGGGAAAAAGCGGCGCAACCACGCGGCGCGGCACAATAAATAGGTCACGGGCAGAGGCTTTTACACAGACCAGTATACACACAGAGAGAAATGTCTTTATCAATTATGTCGATATAACTTACCTTGACAATTAGTAGTTTTTTTTTGTTCAAGACGTAAGATTTGCAAGAGATTGTGAATTTATTAGAATTAGATAGAAATTCTTTCACTGTAAACTGTAAAGTTACTGGGCGACTATACCAACGCGTTCGTTCGCTAAGCGACTCGCTTGATGACTAACTAGGCACCTACCTTGGAACGTCGCTTGCAGTGTGGTGTGTCCAATGCGATAGTATGCAATACGTCTGTTCCATATAAATAGCTTGACTTTAGCGCCAAGCGAGGCTCTTTGTAGTGTAGCCTTAGCCTAAAAGGGCAGTGTCCGGCAATAAAAGAGATACGAGTAAGACCGGGCCATAAAAATATGTCTTGTTTCTTTTGATATTAATATCAGGTGATGAAATCTTTTGGATATTCTTCAAAGAATATCAAGGATATAATTCAAGGATTTTGAATTTCTATTCTTTCAAAGGATTTTTAGTTCACGGATTGTCATCTCAATCGCCGTATTAAATTACCGAGTACTGTCCAATTAATTCCAAAAGTTTGTGCAATTTCGGCATCAGTTAAAAGTTACTAGTACGTTAATATTACGATAAGGTAATAATGATTTGATAATTCTCTGTTGCGGTGAGAAAAAATAACTCTACTTACTCTAGGGTGTAATATAAACATTAAATAATACGTTATAATTGTGTTCTTATTATAAAAACAGGCGATATAATTAATTATGTTTCATTCTAATTTGACATTTCATATTAATTTTAAACGTTTTAATTGTTTTCAATTCTTATTACAATTATTATTTAGAAAGGGTTTTGAAAAATTTAAAAGAAAAGGTCTTTTTATTTAGGCTAGAAGTGAGCTCAAAATGGGCGAACGTAGCTAAATAAGACAGCTTCTTGTGTATGTATGAACAATTGCGTTATATTTAAATAGGTGACCCATTTATCTTCACATTTTATATACTTTTTATCTTGTTTTGATAGAAATCTGATTTTAGTTGTAAATAGGTTGGTACGAGTTCACGTATGTTTGAGTTCGAAGATTGCTAATGTGTTTTCCTTCGCTGTTTGATATTATTTTTTTAAATTATTTGTGATCATTATATGAAACTCAAAAACTAAAACATTGACGCCCGACGGTAATCCAAACCATGCATCGTTTGCTTTGGTGGCTCTTTTATTTGACACAGTTTTACGCTGCAGTCATATTTATAATAATTTATTTTGAGTTATATTGATAAATAAAAATCAACAAAGCTCATATTGAAATAACATATTATATTTTAGTGTTAAAAAAATTACAGGAAATATATATTATTATTTTTATATTTTAATTAGTTACAATTGATTTTTAATATAATATCATTATGGCATGTTGGTATTTTGTATATCATACAAATTTGCGACAGTTTATGAATGTCTATCGAACATTCCGAAAATCCAATAACTGGAACCGACTGTTCCCGGAGGCATTGCTAACATTCGAACGTTTGATGAGGGTTAGTTTGCGTAATGTGCAAAGAAATTTTCATTGCGAAGTTTACGATAATCTTCATCAGAATTTGGCTGTCTTTATATTCTTTAATAGATTAAAGATGCACATTGCTTCACATCGTTTCCGCATACCAAATTACAAACCCGTATAAACATAGATAATAATTTTATTGTTTTACTTTTCTTATTATTTCGTGTCATATAGACATATTGTGACATTAACTTTAAACTTATTGTTACATTTAATTATTGACATATTTACCACGTCTCTCTAAACCGATACATTTTATAACAAACAACATTTCATTTCTTACTATTTATCCACTGTTTTCACATTATCTAACTAAACGTCTTCATTATCGTTTCTCAATTCGCGAACATTGAGACTTATTTAAAAAGTCTAGGTTAATTCTCTCGGTACACTTGTGTGTGTCACAGCTATACGTATTGGCTTTCACTGGCGGACTCACGTGGGGCCAGCATGGGTTACGCTCACCGCTGGTGCGAGAGCGCTGTGTGTGTCGCGCGGTGATTGAACGAGTTCCATGGCTGCACCGGGAACGTTGATGGGTTCCGGATCCGGATCAGAATGGCTAGGAGGGCTGGTCTCCTCGCTTGCAAGATCAGGCGGTTCTTCGGGAGGTGCAGCCGCGGGGCGGACGTTGTCAAGCCGCGGCCGCGGCGAGTAGCGCGGCGTCAGCGCAATACCGCCGACGACTGGGTGCGATTTAAGACTCCCGCCTGCAGGACGTCGTGCATCATGCGCTCGTTCTCCTGGCGAACTGGGAACAAACAATCCACAGCTTAACCATTATCCCAATTAACAAGAGGTGGGGAGTGCACAAAGTCGGAGATTACACTTATCAAGGATTCAGGTTCACTCGACTTTACCTACGAGAGGCCCGCATGTGCGTTAGGACTTATTATAGGTATGTCTAGTAGAATCGACATAATTGTCTAACATTATAGAATCATTCTATTTTCTTATAGTCCAAGAAAATTTACTAACAAATCAAAATTTGAGTTTCTCATGGTCATTTTTCATATAAGTACTTAATGGTTTCCATTTTGACGTTAAGAAAGATTACATTGATGTACGCAACCCTAGTAGACCTGTTCAGTATCAACTGGACATAAAAATAGTAAGAACTAAAGCACTTGAGGAACAAGGGGCCAATATTTGTAGGGCTTTCTATAAAATTGGTGAGGGTCCAGCTACTTTTCCTAGGGTTTCCAATAGGTCTCTTCATATACACATTTAACTTTAACAATGTCTTTTTGAGTAGGGACGTATTTATTTATTCTTTAGTTTATTGTATTTAAACAATAGTTTTAAGAATAAGAATATAAAATGTAAGAAATTAATCCAACTTACTGAAACATTTAGGTACATATCTTATCTAATGTAAGTTTTACACACACAAAGCGTTCGCATGAAAGTTAATACATATTGTCAAAACCTAGTTGTTATTTTAGTATTTATTACAAGTTAGATTGGATTTAAAGTTAACATACGAATACAACATATAACTTGTTATAACAAAAATGGAAATTAGAAACCTGAGATAATTGAACCGAACAACTTAAGTGGTTGGTATCTTAATTCATTTTTTCTACGTGATACAAATGATTACATTTTTATTTGTTATCTTTTTTATTAACGTTGGGAAATCCTCTTTTTTTGACGCTGGGAATATGATATGTGCACTGACGAAGTATACCAGTGCCAAAGACAAACTTAGACATTTCTTTGAAGGAAAATATCAGAAAGCCGAAGTGGGAATAGACAGGTTCAACATATAGTGGTTACGGCAGCCTTTCTGGTGGCAGTAACCTACCCCTTACAGAAGACCACCGTGAAATAACAGAATATGTGCTGTTGTTTTTCGGTGGGTGAGTAAAGGCTGCTATAGCCCATTACCCCATCCCTTCCTCATCCCTTATCCTTAATCCTTCTATGGTCTACCTATGGCGTTGCTTTTGTTATAGGCGACGGTAGCCACCTACCATCAAGTGGACCGTCAGCCTGTCTGTCGAGAATAACATAAAAAATACATGTTCCTTTATATTCCCACGTATGTTGCCGTCATTTATTATTGTAGTTCAGCAATACACTGTACACCAAAATTTTTATAAAAATAATTATAATAAAACATTTTGACAATAAAAATTCACTTGAAAATATTGAATTAACTTCAATCCTATAATATATTTTAAAGCTTTAAGAAGAGCTTAATCATCTTTTGAAAGTAAAATGACGTTCTCATCTCGAGTCGACCTGAAGAACTGTTGTTTGGCAGCTTTATTTAAAATAATTCAAAACTGGTAAAGCGACATTAATTGCCCTAAACAAATAAAGCGAAGTGAGCAAAGGGAGCGGGCGACAAGGCGCTAATGCGCCGAGGGTGAGAGCCGCTAAATTGGCCAGGGGACGCCTGGGATAACATTGTTAGAACGGGCGCTGCGAGAACGCTTAACAGAATTAAAGATTCTTTGAGTGTCGTTTTAGCGGGATCATGAAGACGCGCGAGGGAATACAGTTTGTAATGTTTCAATAAATAATAACTTTGCTTTACATTTTCAATTCCTTTTAGACCGCTTTTGGCTCAAATCTCAGTTTAAATTAAACGCGGCCCAAACATTTCGTAGCGAAACGCTCGCTGTCTTAAATTTAATTTACTTTTCACCGTTAGAATTGGTCGTTTGATTTCTTAATACTAGATCACAAATATGAACCATAAATATGAATGGAAAAACACCGATAGAGTAAATACTCCAGCACAATTTTCGAATAAATATGAAAGTGCTGTATCAACAAATTCAGAAAAAATATCAAAGGACATCAAACATATGTTTAGTGCAGGGGCCACTGAATATTTTTTCTGTAATGAATAAATAAATAAAAATAATAAAAAAGAAATATTGAAAGTTATTATATATTTGTTATCATTTTCTATACATATAATAATATAGGTATTATAGCATTTAGTAGATATTAGATATGATTTTTAATTTCATTTATTTATTTTTATAAACCGAATATTTAAAATTCTCTCAGAAAATACATTTTTCTCGCTTACTTTCAAAAGGTCAGATTTTCAAAAGGACATACTTTCAGATGGTCAGTTTTTTGTATGAATCTGTGCAATTCAAATTTTTTTAAATATAGTCTATTTTATGCACTGTATTTTTAAAAAATTTTAATTTTACTCTAAGAAGTAAAATTTAGGTAACGAAAATAAAGCTTTTCTGCTAAATCCTATTTTATTAAGAACTCACTATTTTACAGCTGCTAGAATTGTTGTGTTGATAATACAAGATTTAAAAAAAATATTTAAAAAAGAAATGAAACTTTTTTATAAATATCCTAAAAGTACTTTTTAAAACTTGGCCGCAAATGATCATTAATGCACCTGCCGCTACTTTGTTTCAGCCTGCATTATGTTCGTCCATCAATGCCAGGCTTACCGCATTATTTTACTATTTTTATTAATTAACTGCATAACCACAAAATATATATAATACGTATGAATTTTGCATCTGGATTCATACAATTTGACGTCATTCGCGTTTAAATTTTTACGGAAGCTGACTCGCAGATATTTCGTATACTTAAAAAGTATTTTACTACAGATAATATTTCTTTTATAAAAAAATATATATAAAAAAAAAACCAATTTGTTTTTTGTATTTACTTTTGTTTGTAATGAATAAACTCAAAAAGTACTGGACCGATCTTAAAAATTCTTTCACCTATAGAAAGCTATCTAATATAAAAAAATGTTGTGTTGGTTTATGTTTTACTCAAAAACTCGAAAACATATTTTTACACATTGCATTTAAACAGAGGAGTGATCTTATATCCTTTTTTCCCAAAATTCCAACGGATAACGATTAAAAAAAACATAATTTTCATACGTTGACCGTTGATATGGCAACTATGGAGCTTTGCTGACTGAGCCACAGCGAAGCATGGCTGGGTTCAACTAGTCTTTTTTATAGAATTTATTTATGTAGCTTTTAAGCTTTTAGGATCTTTCAAACAAGCTACAAAAAATTCCAACTCTAAGTTTTTATAAAATACAAATTTAAGTATACAGTATTAATTTTATTTAAATCTTCATGAACTGTATTGAGGGTAAGTTGCCAATCCTGGTAGGGTCAGATTATTTCTTCATTGTTCGTTGTTACCTGTAGCACTACCATGAGTTGCTATCGAAATTTAACGTTAGTTTACTTCTGTCGATAACGAATAAACTAGCTTCGAATTGTTTACAATATAAGTCGCACCATGAGTTTCGCTAATGTTTACATTACTCGCTAACGCTAAATCGATTGTGTCTAACTTCATGCTTAATAAAGCTATCTCTTTGTAAATGTACTTGAACGAAAGAGAAGGATATAGGATTCCCTACGTTCATACCATGGAGAATAAAGGTAAGGAGGCCCAACTCTATACTTGAGAAAGTGTCCGTCGAATACGCTCAATTAGGCGGCGCTGTAATAGAATTGGGATGTGACACACTAGTAGCATTTTATTTAAGGTTATTTCATGAACTACGCAACCAACCAATCATAAAACACCTAAAAATAATTAAGTAGGCATTTCAATGATAATAACAACAATATACAGGGCGTCCCACGACTGTGCCACATGGAGGGAAAGTACCTTGGATATTGTAGATGGAACATTTTACTGAAAGAAGACATTATTTTAATTTAAAAAACAATTTAAACTGCATTCATACATTTTTAAATAATTACATGGTTGAACTGGGAATCGAACTCGCTACATGAGAAAAAAAATTACCCTGTAGCTTTATCATACCGATCGAAAGGCTTCATCATAAGGATTATTTTTTGCTAAATAACATAGTGTCAGAAATAAAAGGAAGACCATGAATTTTAACATTTTTAATACAAAATTAATCATTTTATCAAATGCTCAAAATGAGTCCCATACTGTTGAATACAAAGTCGCACTCTTTTGATTATTTCACTCCCTGTCGATTTTTTAATCGTGTGGTGGATATTTAGAATAATACGTCTAAGTTCTGTTTGTAGCTCGTGGACACTTTCATACTGGTTCTTGTAAACTAAATTTTTACGCGTATAATTTACGCGTCTCGGCTCAGGATACGGCTCGATTTGTTGCATACAACCAGGTACCTACTAATTACATTTTATCATGCACTTAAATTATAATAGGGAAATGATGCGTACTTCTCAAGTGGGTACATTTATTAGTAATAGGTACTTATGATAATGCCGTTGTATGTACTTACGGCAGTGTCAGCTTTTCATTTTTCTGAACAAAATTTCACATCAAATGTTAAAATTCATGGTCTTCCTTTTATTTCTGACACTATGTTATTTAGCAAAAAATAATCTTTATGATGAAGCCTTTCGATCGGTATGATAAAGCTACAGGATAATTTTTTCTCTCGTGTAGCGGGTTCGATTCCCGGTTCAACCATGTAATTATTTAAAAATCTATGAATGCAGTTTAAATTGTTTTTTAAATTAAAATAAAGTCTTCTTTCAGTAAAATGTTCCATCTACAATATTCAAGGTACTTTCCCTCCATGTGGCATAGTCGTGGGACGCCCTGTAGAGTATATAAAAATATATTCACGACTTTTCACCCTTCAATTTGCTAGTGAAACATTTAACTACTAACGTTACGGTATTTCTCGAGACCATCAGTCAAGTTTGTAACTCATGGTACCGATTTTGTATAGAAATGTCAAGTTGACGTTAGTCGCTAGTGACTACATTCGATAGGTTTTTTACTTATGCAACTCATGGTACCGATTTTAGTTCTTTGAGTGACCGCTAGAGGCGCTGTACAATTTTCCATACAAATATTTTACGTTCTCGCTCATCTCTCGCTAGCGAGTTCAGTCGTCATAAACTCATGGTAGTGCTACTGATACACTCGAAGGAAATGACTTTCTATATATAATATTCTACCTTAATTACGTTCAAAATAAGCTATTCTATTTGCCCTGAGTATAATTAACGCAAATAACCCTGAATAGTCCAACCTAATTACCATGAATACACTCGGTCCTAATATACTCCTAATTTTATCAAAAAAAATCCTAGTAAGTAAGTAAAGGTTAATTTACTAATGAAAACAATTTTTACGGCTTAGTTTGACACGACGGTAATAACACACTACTCTTTCTAACTAGCGACCCACCCCCGGGCTTCGCATAGATGCAATTTGTTTTGAAAACTATATATACAAACCTTTCTCATGTATCGCTACTTCTATAAGTGAAAACCACATAAAAATCCGTTGCGTGGTTTAGAATAAGTTAGCGGTGAAACAGACAAGTGGACAACGATTTTATAGATCTATAGATCTCTAGATATATATTAAATTATGGTAAATAAAATTAAAATAAATAGACTCGCATCAAATGAAATAAAATGTCAGTTTGCATCATGTGATGATTTAAACTGTTTTACAATATTTGAAAATGCTGTTCATGTAATTATTGTGTCTTGTTCAGTTTTCGTGATACTGAAATTTTCATTTTAAAATCTAGATTTAAATAAAAATGTTTAGTACCTTTTTTCGTTTGTTTGTGTTATAAAAAATAAAATAGAAATTCCACTTTCAAAATGTAATTGTAAATATATATAACTTAGGATTAGATTTTATTTTAAATAAGATTGATTTGGATACTGAATTAAGTATATTGCAACTCTGCTTCAGTATTCCCAAAAAAACATCGCGTAAAAATCCAAACGAAATTCCCTCCTCGATATGATCTTGCTCTTTATTTATCAAGGTATTTCGAAAAGCCACACCTAAATTGCCTTCGGCATTGGTAGCGTGTTCATTCGTTTCTATACCACTTCCTCAGCAAAAGAAATATAAGTAATATGGCGGCATTTTTACTACATAATATTCACAACATCACTTGCTTTTCAAATATTGAATTTCGTCTTTTAAGAGCTCACTAAAATGGAAGCCACTTACCAATTCCATACTACGGTATCCCATTATTACTCATTAGTTATTGATCGTAGGAATACATAAAAAAACATGACATTTTTGAGATATCATAATATGAAGGTTTGGATGCAAATTAAATTATATTTTCACGCGTTAAATTTTTGTAATTACTTACAATTAATTGTATGTAATAAATGGCTTTAGTGATTTTAAAAATACCGATAATTATGAAGAATCACTACAATAAAATCGTTTTGATAATTCACAAAAGGACACACATCTAATGAGAATTGAGAATTCAAGCGCTTCTTCTCAAAACATAAAACGTCAAGGAAGTATTAGATCGTTCACAAGCAAAGTTTAATTTAAAAATGTACAATGTTTTATTTCCGAGGTTCTCTTTAGTTGATTAGTTCGCGGGCAGTCGTGTCACAAGTTGTCACAACTAAGCTAATCATAACAAACGACTTTACCCGATATCTCATTTAAGTTAGTGTGTTCATAATAAATGACGTAAAACAAAATGTATTAAGGTGAAATTAAGTTAATGTTATAACTAAAAAAATGTCCATTTTATATTATGTTTATTTTATTTGTTGTTTTTTAATGAAACTTAACATAAAACTTAATTTAAAATACGAGTTCATAAGTTATCATTACAAAACAGTCGCTTCCCGCCGTCTGTCCCTCTCTGTATGCGCGCATAAGAGATTTGAAATCTATCGGTTTCCAGGGGGCCATCCCGATCTCCAAAGTTGGTCGGAAAGTTGATGAGTGGTCCTCGGAAACTATGAGGGATAGAAGGGTGGCGTTTGCGGAAAGTTATAGAGGGTCATCGCGATCCCGTTCATACATTTTTTTTAACTCAATTTCTTTTTTATAATATAAAGGTGACAGACAGGCTGGCGGCTCACTTGATGGTAGGTGGCCGTCGCCTAAGGACACACAAAAGTGGGATTTTCGTTGATTCAAAACTCGACAACCCTCATTCTGGCCAAATTTTTTACAGGCAACCTTATATCATCGTGTTCGCAATTAAATAGCGCTCATTTTGATATAAGATTTATTTATTAAACAAATAGGTGAATATAACTATTATTGATTTACCTGTTTATACCTGCCAACCCAGTAGTTATGCCAGGAAAAAAATAGACAACCCAAAGTTT
This sequence comes from Synanthedon andrenaeformis, assembly GCA_936446665.2. Lineage (NCBI taxonomy): Eukaryota > Metazoa > Arthropoda > Insecta > Lepidoptera > Sesiidae > Synanthedon > Synanthedon andrenaeformis. The sequence goes on along the minus strand of OW387783.2, from coordinate 9,604,580 downwards.
GTAGAGTTATAGTTCCTCGTAGAAATTAAAGATATATTATTTCGATGTTTATAGGTCATATTGAACATTTTGATTATAGGTATTTATTTCTATATCTGCATGTATCAATAATATATTAAAATAATGTAAAATATATTGTATTCGTATATTTGTTAAATATTGAGGGTTGGCAAGAAAGTAATTTCGGTTTTTTAGTGTGAAAATAAACTCCATTTTTTCTATACAAAAAAAACTAAAATCAATTGTTGTGTTTTTTAGTTTTTCGTTATGTTAAGGTCAACAGACAGGCTGACGGTCCACTTGATGGTAGGTGGCTACCGTAGCCTATAACACATGCAACACCATAGGTACTGCAAGTGCGCTGCCGACCATAGAAGGATTAAGGATAAGGGCATTAGGAAGGGAAGGGATACGGTAATGGGCTCTGGCATACCTTACTCACTCACCGAAACACAACAGCACATAATATGCTGTTATTTTACGGTAGTTACGGGTGTGATAAGTTTAAATTTAACTGTTTTTCAATCTCTCGCAAGATTATGGCTTTCATTTTGTCATCATCAACTTCGGAATTCTAACACCTACATTCTGTTAAAAAATCATCAGCCTAAATTTCACATATCTCTTGACAAGCTTCAAGCGCTTTCTTGCCTTTATGAAAATAAAAGAGTAATTATAACATAATAGAGGCAACAAGTAGTTGACAAACGAGAATGTTACAAAAGATATACTGAAGGGCTCTTCAGTATATCTTTTGTAACATTCTCTTATAAAGTTTCCCATGTTGAACACAGTTAAATGTTTCGAACGTTCGTTTCGTATTTAATTCAGAGCCAATTTGATCAATCCTTCACACTTCAAAGAGCACGGCTCTCTCAGTGGCTGGCAAAAAACAAGCCCATAAATTTCATTTTGTTCGTTGCTCGAGACCTACCTTTATGAATTAAATATTTCTATGAAATTACTTCGGTTTTATACAGAGAGATCTGTTACTGTTACTCTTTATCCGTTGAAATATCAAAACTGTCTCAAAGAAACTAGGAAAAATTAGGTACCTACAAAAAACAAACAATACCTATTTTTTTATATTACTAAAGGTGGCAGGGCTGACGGTCCACTTGATTGTAGGTGGCTACTGTCGTCTAAGGACACAAGCAACATTAGGGTTAACAATTGCGCCGCCAACTCTGCAGAAATTTTAAGTTGATGCAGAATTTTAACCCTAAGTTGTCAAATGCTGTATAATAGGAGATTGAATATAACAAATACAAAACAAACGTTTTAGGTTATATAAATACATTTAGTAAGAATTAAATATAAAAGAAATATGAGAATTGGACACGCAAAAGGAAAGGACATCACCCAGCCTCCATACATTTTTGGGCTAATTTTGAAAGTGCCGGCCAACAAAATTAAACTTATTATTATAATAGAACACAATATTTTAAACATTTTTCAATATGACAACAAAGTTCTAACTATTATATTTATATGTAAAAAGTTAACTAAAAAAACATAATTACGTAGTTATACTTGAAGTAACACACAAGGATCTGCAGGTAAAAGAACGATTTTGCCGGTTGGTTTATGCCATTGTTTGTAGATAAAAGAGACTGAAAAAGCACCACGCTATCTCGCTCGCACCATTCGAAAAAAGAGGTTTTGGAAATGTGCGGGGGACGAGTGCCGATCACCATAAATGCGTCATTGGCGTTCAGTCGGTTCTCCGTGCAACGGCTACTTTACTGTGTTCTTAGTTTCTGGTTGTTATCATTTCTGTTTAATTTTGTTGTTACTGTTAATGTTGTTATTGTTATTGTTGTTTTTTACTTGTTATCATGGCATACATGTTGTGTATAAACTGTCGTGAACCGTGTGAAGGTCGCAGGAGATATACGTGGAATTCTCGTGAAGAATATCACATCGATGTAGCGCAGATCGTTATCGAAGAACTGATAGCGAGACAGGTATATATTTTAAAATATTTCTAATGTGGTTTTCAAGAATTACTTTTAATATTTTACTTAAGAGTTTGGTCGAGTAATCGAGAGGTCGATTTTTATTACTTTAAATATCAGAATACCTTTTTTGATTACGCACGTCTTTGATGTTAAACCTTAGCCTTAGAAATAGTTAGATGTTTGGTTAATATTGTTTTTAGGAAGAGTCTACAGACTTCATTTGCCGACCGTGTTGGCAGAGAGCTGAAAGGACCTTTCAACAACGCGTACGTGAAGTTCGTCAAGCAAACGACGTTTTAATGGACCAGCCTGTTGAAGTAGTTAATTATAACAATCCGACAATAACATTACCGGGATTTGTTCGTACACCAAATTCAACTGCGATTTGTGTTTTTCAAAATTGTCAAAATATAACCCGACTAAGAATACCCAATAATGTGATTATTCGTTTGATTGTGCGCTACAATTTATTGATACCAGAAAATGCTCGCGTGTGTCAAGAACATTTGGAACAAAACCTTTGGCATCTGCTTCCTCTACAAGATAATCTCATAGATCGTTTTTCGGCCTCTCAAATAGTGAGTGCTTTGACTATCATGAGAAATCATATTACAGACGATGTATTGAATTTTGAGGAATACGATCACATAAGCCCCAACGAATTCCACAACTGGACGGGACTTACGCACAATCAGTTTTCTGATTTACTGGAATCCACACCAAGTTTAGACAATAACCGCTATAAGAAAACTATACTGGCTGCAGTTCTAGTTAAACTCAGATCAGGCGACTCCAATAAGAGGCTAGCTTTGATTTTCCGAACGAGTGAGTCCCGTTTTCAACGGTTATTGACTTTGGGATGTGATGCACTGATAAATGATTTAGTTCCCTTGTATGTGGCATTTGATCATTTAAATCGTGAACAAGTGGCACAGAAAAACTTGATGCTTCCAGAGACATTGTTCGGAAATCCAGGAAGCCCTTTAGAAGAAAGGAACGCTATGCGATGGGACATACGTATATAATCAGAAAAGCTCTAATTACTTTTTCCAGAGACGTTCGTACAGCCACCACAAATACAGACATTTGACAAAACCTTTCTTGTTTGTATGCTGCGATGGGCATATTATTGAGGTTTCCGGCCCACATGCTGCAACTACTTCTGACGCGGAAATATTCAACGGAATTATTGACAACGAAGAAAACATATTTCATTGGTTTTTTAGACAGGGAAATGTATATGTATTCATACTTGACCGTGGTTTCAGAGATGCAACACTTAATTTACAATCTCATGGATATACGGTGCATATGCCTGAAATAAAACATCCCAATGAAACACAACTTACTACAGAACAAGCAAACAAATCGAGACTTGTAACCATATGTCGTTGGGTGGTGGAAGCCGTTAACGGACGATTTAAAAGAGATTTCCGATTACTGAGGATTGTCCATTCTAATCGCGCTTTGCCCCATATGATGGATTATTATAGAATTGGTGCAGCATTATTAAATGCTTATTGTCCAGTCATTGTAGACAATGTACGGGCCCCAACATTCTTAGCAATCATTCGAGAAAGATTGAACATACCAAACACATTGGGCGACCTAGTACAGAGATATAATTATAATAGAAGACGCGCAGATTTTCAAGCAGTTAATGCGAATATGCACGACATTCCATTCCCTAATATGACAGAGGAAGAGCTTGTTCTTTTTGCTCTTGGGGTGTATCAATTGAAACAGGCACGGAGCTATTATGCAGAGCACCTGTTGCCTCGTGGCATGTTTGTAATTGAACTCGGAGGTCTAATACCTGATGATCATGTACAGGAGTTGGAAGGTAACGATCTCTACTTGCTTCGGGGTCGCATCCAATCACGACATGTCCGGTCACGCACCTATTACGTGTATATTGCATTGGATAGAGCTCTCCGTGGGCGACAAGCTATTACACATTATTATTGCACTTGCCATATTGGCAGAAGAACCATTGGTTGCTGCTCACATGTCATGTGTATTGTGTGGTACATGGCATACGCAAGGCATGAGGCTGTGATAAACATTCCCGCAGAAGGTTTAGAAGACATTTTTGTGACGTTGGGAGAATTATAAGGAAATATAATACATAATATATCTTTTTGCCTTTTAATATTCCTTTTTAAATCATGATCAGCTTTAAATCATGATCATAATGATCATAGCTACTTTTAATGTGCCATAAGGACATTATTAATAAAACAATAAAGACCGTTAGTAATCTTTCTTGTAATCGTCCACTTGTCGAATGAGTAAGTGTTTTCATTATTTATACCAGAATATCATCTCGGAGAAAACGCTTAGAACCTTTGCGCCATAGTAAATAATGTTTGGATCGTTATACTAAATAATAATAATGTGTAAAATATAGCTGGCCGCCAAAAAAAAAATTAGCCCAGAATGGGTGATGTCCTTTAGAATGATTACATATTCGAAAAATATGTCGTTCTAGACCAACAAGGGCTAGAAAAGTGACTAGAAAACTGGACTGGAAACTTTTCTTAAAATGGTTGAGATACCACAGTTTAGTTTTTCTTTCTATTTTTTTTTTCATCCTATATTCTGTGTGAAATGCTCTTTAAGAAAGATGATTAAAATATGTAGTACTAACTACGCGGACTAGTATAGTCAAAAAATCCATAAAGACCAAGAAGGTTACAGAGGACCACCGTAAAACAGTAAAAATAACATCAAAAAATTCTTGTGTTTCTGTAAGTGAGTAAGGGATAGGATCACAATAAAGCAGCTTTTGTCTTAAGATATATCGTGATAGGATCGTCACAAGTTAAATATTAATAGAACACAATGGTAATGCTTATCTGATTTTTCGGTCTTATACAGAACCCATAGTCACTGACAAAAATAAGAAATTGTCGCCATTTTTTTCTCGCCTTTTCCTGTATGAGCTCACTTCTATATGTTTCGTGGGCTTTTGTTGTTGACATCTTGTCTGATCGCCCTTAGGCTCCATTTTAATTTCCCTAAGGCTATTCATACTCGTATTATTTCATATTATGAACATCAATATTGTTTGTGGCAACCGTAAAGAGTTGTTAAGATGTTATGTTATAATATTATTCCGGTTTAGTGTTATATTTCGTCCAAATAGATTTATATTATGTATTTACTATGTATCTAGATAGGTGATTGCATATGCTACCATGTTAATTTCGTGAACTGTATCTTCCGAGTAATTTATTACGAGTAAGTATCTCAGAATATCTCAAAGGATTTAAATGAGAGAAAGAATCTCATTGATAGTATCCACTGTTATTCCTAATAAATGTTTGTCAAAATTTTATGTCCTATGTATGTAGGTTTAAAAAAAACCTAAAGTTACACACAGGTATCTCTTTATGCAAGGGCAGCGCAAAAATTAATATATGTAAAGGGATTCAAAGTATGTATGTATTCAAAGGGATGTACGGGAACCCCCCTAGCTAAAGTACGTACAAGTCTAACAATCTAGTAACTTCTTAGAAAGTGTAACATTCAACTTGACTCGTGTAAATCTTGTTCATATGGACATATTATAAGTGACGTACAAAAGGGACCAGTTAGTAGCAAGTTGAATTAGCGTTAAAGTTATATGCATGCTCGCGTGTAGGTATTCCTTACAAACTTTTGTGATTGAGCAAAATGTACTGTTAATTTTCAATGCGGTTCTTTATGCCAAAATGCCAAGAATATGAACTTCATATAAACTTAGTGTTCGCGTCATTGTATTTCTGTTTGACTAATTATTTAAAATGTGAATTTGTAGCTTTATACTTGAAAAAGGTTATAGGCTAATTAACAACACGCTACGATCCTTAGAAGCCTAACCAAAAGAAGAAGAAAAAAATGGAGCAGAAAGATCGCTAAGCCAAAACGATGAATTAGCGTAGCGCACTTTCAGGAGACTGTTGTGGCTGCCGCGGTATTGTGTTTATCGTTTGCGTGGCAGCCGATTTTGGCGTTTTGCGAGCATGTCATGTCACGAGGCAGCGGAAAGGCAGCGGGAAGAGGATCCCTCTCCCCAGCCAATCCGCCGGAAGAGACTCGGGCACAGGCGGCTGGCCTATGTCCGCTACCTTCCTTCTTGACCGGTGCCTGGGCTGTAGTCTTAGGGGAGACTACCGCCCGTCGTGAGCTCCCCGTTATACCACCACTTTTGGATACGCCGAGGTTCCGTCGGGGAGCATAGCCTCCCCGCGCTGGACAGCCATGGCGGGTCGCTGATGTCGTGTAATAACAACTCCGTGACCACGCCTATCTACGGCCGCGCTAGAAAGTCATTGCGTTTTAGCCGGTAGGAGTCCAGCATTACCCCGCATCATCCCCTATGCTGCCGGGTATCTATGAGGATTTCCCAACGTTAATAAAATATGGAGGTTCATCGTTTTCTAATAACAGTAAAAAAGACCTTACTATGCTCCACAAACATTCCCATACATTTGAGAATTGATATAAAAAAAAAATTGGAGAATTAGTGTTTGTTGAATCCTAATATAATAAATGCGAAAGTAAGTTTGTTTGTTTGTTACGCTTTCACGCTACTCAACTGGATTAATCATGAGATTTTACATTCACGTTTTCTGGGATACAGAAAAGGGCACGGAGTACTTATCATTCAGAAAAATAATGCTTTTCCCAGAGATCATCTAAAAATATTATTATAAAAACAAGAAAAAATTAACGCCTGACAAAAATAAAATGAGCAATAAAGATTGAAATCGAGGGCAAAAGCTAGTTTATTAGTTACTTTTGTTATAAAGATTATTATAAGATTATTTTTGTTATAATATCCAACGCCTGTACTGTTACATACGAGATCAGCAAAATCTTTAAAATTTAATTATAGTTCGCTAAGTCAACAACACGTCTCTCGCGGGGAACTTTTCAAAGCTGCCTTTGTATGTGCGTGCCCATATATTGTTTGTTATATGGATTATTTTGATACAATTATCATGTAAAACAGAATCTTCTTATATTATAATTATAGTCCCCAGTACAAGGAACTTAAATTTTTTTGACACATACAAATGTAAAACTTTGTGAGTGCCTTTTTTGCGATGAGTCCGACAAACTTTTCTAATGCGAAAGTTTCGGCGCTGCTGCGTTTTCGAATGCTCGATTCCTGGAATTGTCGATATGACGTCACTATGACTCTCCGTATATACAACTTTGATTTTTGGAATTTTTTTTAATAAAATTAATTTAAAAATTGTGGTCAACTTGTCCGACAAAAATCATGTTGCGTATGGGGTGTCCACCACCCCAAAAATGTCGATATGACGTCACTATGACTCCTCGTACATACAAGTTTCATTTTTTGAAATTTGTTTAGTAAAGTTAATTTAAAAATTGTGGTCAACTTGTCCGACAAAAATCATGCTGCGTATGGAGTGCACCACCCCGAAAATGTCGATATGACGTCATTATGTCTCCCGTACATACATATCGGACGAAAATAACAATGATAGATAATAGTATTCTAAATGCAAATATCGACTTGTCCGACAAATATATTGAGTTAAATAGCCAGTGCGACCAAAAAAATGAAAAAAAAAATCATTACTAATGGTAAACTTCTTTTTGTCAATTTCTGACTGAATAAACCTAAATATTCACGTATATTATTTAAATATATTAAATTGACATAAAATTTGTCGTATAAAATTACAATTACCTATAAAATAATTTCAATCGGAAAATCTGAAAAATTAAAAATCTATTTTCTTTTATATTGATATTTTATTGTATTAAAAGGTAAAAAAATACGTATTTTATTCCTCTCTTTTTGACCTAAAACTTGGACTTTCACTCAAAACACTGCACAAAAACACTCCATTTTTTATGTGATAAATAATGTTATAAACATTGAAATAAACACTCCGAAAAGATTCAAAAATTTAATCAATGCGTGCACTTCTTGGGTATACAAACATGTGAGTGGGTGCTCCGACTACGAGACACGTGGCTCGTGTGAAACTTGGTCGCGTAAATTCAAATAAAATATGGGAATATTTTCAGATAATTTATTTTCAGTACTTAAATTTACAAATTATGAAAAATTTATTACTTTATAGTTTATAATAATATGTTATTTTTTTTAATATAGGTATCTGATTAGGATAGCCAGGATTAAGTTTTTTAAACTACTACAATTTCAGCGTGTATTTGTCGGACACATATTTGGTTACAATTAGTACTTTATTTTAAATCGAAAAATATTAAATTTAAAGTTGTATGTACGGGAAGACATAATGATGTCATATCGACATTTTCGGGGTGGTGGACACTCCATACGCAGCATGATTTTTGTCGGACAAGTTGACCACAATTTTTAAATTAACTTTACTAAACAAATTTCAAAAAATGAAACTTGTATGTACGAGGAGTCATAGTGACGTCATATCGACATTTTTGGGGTGGTGGACACCCCATACGCAACATGATTTTTGTCGGACAAGTTGACCACAATTTTTAAATTAATTTTATTAAAAAAAATTCCAAAAATCAAAGTTGTATATACGGAGAGTCATAGTGACGTCATATCGACAATTCCAGGAATCGAGCATTCGAAAACGCAGCAGCGCCGAAACTTTCGCATTAGAAAAGTTTGTCGGACTCATCGCAAAAAAGGCACTCACAAAGTTTTACATTTGTATGTGTCAAAAAAATTTAAGTTCCTTGTACTGGGGACTATTAAGTCTTCGTCGTCAAGTTGTGTAAACAAAGATTATGTTAGCACTGTAGAAACTTAGTTTACCGATTTTAGATAAAGTTATTAGTGAGGAGAGCACTAAAATTAATAAAATAACTTGATTCTGATATAGTGTTTATCTGTCACAACTATTTAACTAATTATGCTTTTTTTTTAAAATACGAGACAAATGTCAGGAAGTTAATAAATAGTTATATCTACGCATTTTAAACGCATGTTCGGTAAAATCACGTTATAAGACTTCCTTAATATTTTTTAGTGCTACAAAATCTTACAGAAGAATAAATTGATATTGGTCTACGAGAGAGTGGTGCAGTTATTCATTATAAATGCTTTCTTGGTAAATGAATAAAAAATGTTTTAGGAATCTAATTTTTAAATCCTATCCCCTTAGGCTATCAGAAATATGCTACACTATAGATTTCACGTTACTAAAACGTCTTAATATACCTACAAATTTAACATGGATGTGGCATTCGATGTTACATTAAAAATAATAAATGTGTCAGAAGTGAAATCTGTTTTAAACGTAATTAAACGAGTAGTTAACCCATTACTTGCCACTTTGAACAATTTTCAAGTAAAACTGCGCTAAAGCAAACAAGTTTGTTCTCAAAGTTTGAAACTTGTTTGGGACGAGCCCCCTCAAACTACTTTTGACAAGGATTCACGCTCACTTATTGAGTTCATCGTTTGAATAATGCCCAAATAAACATACAGTATCTAAAACGAAAATTTGTTTGACAATAATTCGCAGGACATTTTTTAATGGAACGATGATTCCATCGTTTCATTAAAAAATCGTTTAAAAGGTTCGTTTAAAAGGTCGCTCCAATGTTTAAAAGGTCTACGAACTCATTTTAAGTATTTGACTGGGTTTGAAGGGTTACATAAAAACACTGCCATGTGTTTATTTCATTGACTTATGATTATACATTTAGTCATCATCATCATCAGCCTGTGTCTTTCCACTGCTGGATGTAGGCATCTCACAGAGCTCGCCACGACGCATGGTCTTCTGTTTTCAGCATCCAGTCGCTTCCTGCTATCCTTTCAGGTCGTCTGTCTATGTGGCCGCAGGGTATCCCATACTGCGCTTTCCAATTATAGTATTATGGGTTAAAGTATGAAATTGCCGATTTGTACTGAAAAATAAAAATTCGTTTTTTTTTTAATTTAACACATTTATTTAATCAAAATAATTACCATTATTATCTATACATTGCTGCCATCTAATAGGAAGCTCATTTATGCCTTTGCGATAGAACTCTGGTGATCTAGATTCGACAAACTGTGTGAAAGCATTTTGCACTGCCTCCTGAGAAGTAAACTTTTTATCACGCAGAAAATTGTCCAAAGCACGAAAAAAATGGTAGTCCATTGGAGCAAGGTCTGGCGAATACGGAGGGTGACGAATGGTTTCTAATTGCAGTTCCTGTAAAGTTAAAACGGTTTCTCGTGCTGTATGAGGTCTCGCGTTATCATGGAGCAATAATGGTGAAGATCGATTCATAAGTCGGGGCTGTTTCACTGCTAGTTTCGCTATCATTGTTCGGAGTTCGGCGCAGTAGACATCTGCCGTTATTGCTTGACCAGATCGGAGAAAGCTATAGTGAATAACACCACGCTGAGACCACCAAACAGTTACCATTACCTTTTTATTGGTAAGCTTTGCTTTAGGACACTGTTGCGACACTGGGGTCAGCCATTGCATTTTCCGCTTACGATTATCGTAAAGAATCCATTTTTCATCACATGTCACAATTCGATCCAATATTCCTTCATTTCTGTATCGATTCAACAAGGCAACGCAAGTTTCAACACGCGTTTCTTTCTGCAGATCAGTCAAATCATGAGGCACCCATTTTTCATATATTTTTATTTTATTGATTTCACGCAAATGAGTCAATATTGTTGGTAAGGTAACGTTAAACCATGCCCCTAATTCCTGGGTAGTTTGGCTCGGATCGGCTTCCACCATCTCTTTCAAATCATTGTTATTCACCTGTGTGGGCGGTCTTCCACGTGGTTCGTTCTTCAAATCGAAGTTTCCATCACGAAAGCGTTTAAACCAAAATCGCACAGTGCGTTCATTAGCAGTCCCCTCTCCAAACGCAACATTAATATTGCGAGCTGTTTCTGCCGCGTTAGTTCCGCGTCGGAACTCGTATTCAAAAATCACACAAATTTTCGAAGTATCCATCTTTATTGTCTAAGCTGAATAAAAAAAACAACTGAAAGTTGATAATCGAATGTTGCACATTTTTTAAAAGAAGAACTACATAGGTACCGTATGAAAAAAGTTTCACTCAAAAATCTCAAACCATGAAGGTTCTATGTCAATTCGAAGTACCTATTACAATAAAACGGCAATTTCATACTTTAACCCCTATTATTTAGTGCCGTAATTTTGTTACATTTACATTGTGTCACTGTGGAGAGATCTGTGACACAATTGTTTGTGACAGTTTATTTAGTTAGTATATTCTCTCGGCTTTGTGGCTCTCTGGCATATATGAAGCAAAATTATTTTGTATTAAATAATTAAGTACAAAGCAAGTAAAGGACTATTTAAATACAATTGAATTTTGTTTGACAGGTTTTCTATACAAGACAGCCATCGAAATACATAAATCTTTGCAAGCGACAGCATTAATTACTTTTTTAACTTACTTATCTAACTTTGAATAATGGGTACTTAGGTACTGGTTACTTATTTGATATTGTATTTCAGGGAATATGTTCATAAAAATGTAAAAAGAAAAGTACCAAAAAAAGAAAACATGAAAAAAGAAATGTAGTTAATCTAGTTAATGCCTGAATTTGTCTCCAAATGTAGAGATCATTATATCTTAAAACTGAGGAAAAAAGTTAATCTCTTGACTACCTACTAATTAAGAAACCTTTGTACGAGTGGCCAATTTGAATAGTGAACCTCTTCACCCTCTTTAGTTTCCTTCCAGAAACTTTGTCATCATAGCAAATCAACAAACACATTGTGCGTCGTAATTATGATGTGGTATAATTATTATTTACTTTATGACCAAGTTATTCGAAACTTTGGTAGGGGTCAGGATTTAAGTTGAGAGGAATTCATGGAACATTATTCGGCCAATAACTTCACCCTGAAAATGTAAAAAATACTGTGACAATTTCATACTTATTCAGTGCGAACACTTTCATTTCAAAACTGTATTGTCAATATCGACTTTTATTATTTTTTATATCGACATCTTCATAATTATGTCGGATATTTTTTATCCAAACTTAAAAACGTTTTTAGATCAACTCATAGGATATTTTTATACATACTTAGACGCACTCGATAAAACAATATTAACAGTTTTTTTTAATGTAAAGATCGTCAGACAGGCAAATGGTCCACTTGAAGGTTGATGGCTGCCGTCGCCTATAACATAAGCAACGCCACTGGTGCTACCAAGTGCGTTGACGACCACAGTGATTAAGGATAAGGGATTAGGAAGGGGTAGAGAAATACGCTCTAGGATCCTTTACTCACACACCTAAACACAATAGAACACATGCTGTTATTTCACGGTGTTCTGTAAAGGGTTGGTTATTTCTTTTATTTTTTTTTACTCTTTAATTTTTGACTTTGGGCCACTGAATAACTCTATCTGTAATCTATTTTTACATTAGCACACATGATGTTCTTCATTAGCACACATCTTCTATAAGGAGGTGGAATATGTAGTTTCTTTTTAAAATTAACATGTAATTTATAAGGCACCATTTAATATGTAGCAAGAAACTTGAATTATTTTCCTAACGTGATAACTAGGCGATATTAAATAGTTTACATGCCACCGCTAGTTTCGCGAAAGCGACACAAGGTCGTCCAACCGTCCGCATCGATGAAGTACGAGTAGGTACTTATCTCACAACTTATTCCCGCAATATTGGAGGATAAACTCATTATCCCGAAAGCAGCACGACGTGGATTCCATACCACTAACTGAGTTGTAAACACAAATTATTTCCAAATTAGTTTATGAAGCAGTAAGATAAGGCATGGTCACAATTATATGCCAAGCTAACACAGTGGTTAAGGTCCATTGTGCTAAAAGGGATCTAATGCCATTGGCTCACTATGAGGCATCTTGTTTGTGAGACACGGTAATTAGATTTATTTAATAAAGTTCTTTTAATTTTAAATTTGCTTTTTATGTTATTTTTTTCTCATGTTTTAGGTAGAATTTTCATAAACTTTTTGTATGCTTGGCCGAGATATTTGATGTGACGTGTTTTGCTCATAGATACAAAGCAAAAATCAGCAGACAAACTAAAAGCGTAAATTTTAGTGATAAATAAAAATTAAAATACTGTTTCTTGGTATGCACATCAATAGAGAACGGCTGAAACGATTTCTTTTTAAAAGGAAAAAAATGCAAAAATTGTCCGGAAATTTGTCAATTTCTTTAAATACTGATATTTTTCCTCTGGGTTTCCTATGGGTTGTCTGAGATCCCACAACTAACGAAACGATATATAATCTTTATTACTTGAAAATAAAAAGATACTAAAGTCAAAATAAAAATTAAGTTTTATGGATTTTACCAATATGAATCTTGTAGAAAAAATATTTTTATTATTAAATAAAAAAATATTTTCCAAGAACTTAAGATCTTTTTGCCTGCATCAGAGGTCAATGTGATGTGTACAAACTTTAGGGTAATATTTTCGGATAACAAAAAAGGTTAGGTTACCAAACAGGCGAACAACCCACTAGGGACAAAGGGCAGACACAAAGGGTGAAAAGCTTCTATTACTTTTTTGAAGTGACGCAATTGAGTTTGTGCTCTAAGTGTAGATTCTGGTATACCTGCTTAATTGAATTCTCTAGATCCCATGGGCATAAAATGATTTATAGAATGTATAGTAGAATAGAGTAATATAGGTATTATATAGTACCTATTTTCTACATTCTATACTCTACAGTAATCCATTTGGAATACTAAGCACTGGGTTTGCAATCCCGCAGTCTTTTTTCCAGTTGGAAATTTGCGGTAAATTCGTCTTTACAGCGGGATCCCGCTGTTATTCCCCCAAGAGATTTAACTATTAAAAGTATTTTTTACTATCTTTTAATTTTTGACTTGGAAAAGGTATCTCTTATTAATGTTTTTGAATTATTCTTAAACTAGTATATACAGGGCGTCCCACGACTATGCCACATGGAGGGAAAGTACCTTGAATATTGTAGATGGAACATTTTACTGAAAGAAGACTTTATTTTAATTTAAAAAACAATTTAAACTGCATTCATAGATTTTTAAATAATTACATGGTTGAACCGGGAATCGAACCAGCTACACGAGAAAAAAAATTACCCTGTAGCTTTATCATACCGATCGAAAGGCTTCATCATAAAGATTATTTTTTGCTAAATAACATAGTGTCAGAAATAAAAGGAAGACCATGAATTTTAACATTTGATGTGAAATTTTGTTCAGAAAAATTAAAAGCTGACACTGCCGTAAGGACATACAACGGCATTATCATAAGTACCTATTACTATTACTAATAAATGTACCCACTTGAGAAGTACGCATCATTTCCCTATTATAATTTAAGTGCATGATAAAATGTAATTAGTAGGTAGGTACCTGGTTGTATGCAACAAATCGAGCTGTATCCTGACGCGTAAATTATACGCGTAAAAATTTAGTTTACAAGAACCAGTATGAAAGTGTCCACGAGCTACAAACAGAACTTAGACGTATTATTCTAAATATCCACCACAACAAGATCAAAAAATCGACAGGGAGTGAAATAATCAAAAGAGTGCGACTTTGTATTCAACAGTATGGGACTCATTTTGAGCATTTGATAAAATGATTAATTTTGTATTAAAAACGTTAAAATTCATGGTCTTCCTTTTATTTCTGACACTATGTTATTTAGCAAAAAATAATCCTTATGATGAAGCCTTTCGATCGGTATGATAAAGTTACAGGGTAATTTTTTTTCTCATGTAGCGAGTTCGATTCCCAGTTCAACCATGTAATTATTTAAAAATCTATGAATGCAGTTTAAATTGTTTTTTAAATTAAAATAATGTCTTCTTTCAGTAAAATGTTCCATCTACAATATTCAAGGTACTTTCCCTCCATGTGGCATAGTCGTGGGACGCCCTGTATAAATAAACATAAAAATTATATAAAAACTATAATACGAATTTTGCTCTGGTAGATAATGGTGTTAAAATTGGAATAGATGACGATTAAATAAAATTTATAACTTCTTTTAATCTCAGTTATATTCATTGCGTATCACACGCCTTCACGCTTTACATATTTGGAGGGAGTTTTTCTTTATGAGTGCACAGAATAGAATGACAGAACATTGACATTACTGCGTTCATAAATAACAAAGAATGATGCGTTCATTATTTAACAAATGGGTTATATGAAATATATGAAAATACGAATGCTGTTATTGTAGTATATGTACTTATATTTAACCATACTAAATATAAATAATTATTGCAGATCAACAGATAAGCATGTACGTACACATTAAAAACTATATTTAAGTATTGACTAAGAATTATCAGAAATGAGCACATTAATAGTAAGTATATAATATTGTTATTACGTTTGTTACTTATACATGTTATTATGTTTCTATTTACTTAACGTACTTCTTGCTGCTAAATTACTAAATTTATAAACATCTAAAAAAACAAAAAAATTGCTGAGACTGGATGCTAAAGAGATCGATTTGATCGACATTCGACAAGTTATTTTTAGTCATCGGTAATATTTATTTAGTCATACTATAAGTACTTAACGAACTTATTATCATTTATTTCATAGTTGTACGTATAAATGAACATCTAATAAATCAGAAATAACTTCAGGCTAGAAAACGGAACAAAAAATTAACTAAAAAAAATGAAAAAATGTTACCTACTTATATTGTTCTGAAAATAAGAGAAAAAAAATTGTTATATCTATTGTCTTGTCCGCCAACTTATTTCTTATAGGACTACAGATATAACCGGGTGTAGCAAATGCCCTCTCCGCTTCTACGCTTGTAGGGTGCAATAGTGCAGATAATTGTGAACAAGGGACAAGTATTAAACTTTTATTCAATAAAGAAACATGTTCCAATGTCCAAAAATTTCCCGCGCGGGATTTACCGCAAAAATGCGGGATTTCCGTAGGTCCCATTGACATGCGGGAAATCGCTGGAATGCGGTAATGCGGAATGTGGGATTGCAAACCCTATAAGCACACTTCTAAATATAATCCTTACATGGAATAGATGAATTAAGATCCTTACATATTATAAAACAAAGGCCCCTATTTACTAGTAGCTAGTATTGCTAACTATTTACTTTGTCACTGAATGTTTTTTTTATGCCAAACAAATCACGAGTTGTTATTCCAGAAGTGGTTTGTTACGAGCCACAAACGAGTTGAACTTCCGAAGTAATGGAGCATAGGTGCCGGCTTTCACAGCTTTTATCGAAAAGCTTTTATATGAAAGCTTTTAGTCATTTATCGCCAAATCTTGTTGAGGTGAACATATAGACAAGTTTACGCTTAAACGAGAACATATTTCTGTATGTTGTTTTTTTTATTCAGTAATTTTTGGTTACACTACATTATTACTTTTAATTTTTAAAAAGATTGTTAAATTTTATGTGTACAAATCTAAAATTATTTTTCTATCAAATTGGTCATTAGGAACGAGTTGCCATGTTTTTATTTTACCTATTATTTCATTAGGGGGGCAGGCAGGGCACACTGCGTTTCGCAGTCAACTGGGCAGCCCGCCTGGCGGCAGTGACCGCCCCCTTACAGAAAACCACTGTAAATAACAGCATATGTGCTGTTGTGTTTCGGTGAGTGCGTAAGGGATGCCAGAGCCCAATACCCCATCCCTTCCTTATCACTTATCCTTAATCCTAGTGTGGCGTTGCTTGTGTTATAGATGACAGTACCACCTATCATCAAGTGGACTGTCAGCCTGTCTGTCGACTTGAACATAAAAAAGTCAACTTAGCGGGCCAGTATGTTGAAAGAAGTAGCAGCGTAATGCATTCATTGTCCAAATTTATTGAACTACAAAGGAATGTTTATTTTATCCAGTAAACACTCACTGTCTTACTTATAAAAATCAACTAATCATCTTCTTAGCATCGTATTAACTAATCACTACTTATCTTCTTAAATAGTGTTTGACAGTTCATTAAGACATTGCTGAGCAACAAATTAAAGTTAAGCAACGTTTATAAGTAAAAAATTTTCTTAAGTGGTTCCTAAGTATTACTTAAAATTTAAGTAACGTTTATAGGTAAGGCTGTCAATAGTTAAAAAAAAGCAAAACATCCAACACGAAGCGCTGTTATCGAATTAGTTTACACCCGTATTGTGCATTGTAACTAGTCTATTGTGCGTTGTTGCGATTTTACTCACAAACCGTCTGAAACAGAAACACAAATTATGTGTCGCAGTAATTATGTTACAATTGTTCATCAGCTGCATAATATCAATGTCCAACTTATTAAACAGTGAAACGTGATTAACGCCCTAATGAAGTACATTGTGTTTGAAACCGTATTAAATAACAATAGGTACTTAATTTGTCATTTTTTTAAATTCACTTACTTTGTTTCCTTTTCTTCGTCTCAACTCACTTACTTGTTTACTTGTTACAAGATAAATTTCGAGTTTGGGCAAATTAAATCAAATCAAATCAAAATATTTATTCATCAAATACATTTTTCCAAGAAATTCTTTTGATTGTCATTATGAATTTAAATTTATCAGGGTTTACGAAAAAAAACCAAGATGATGATGATTCTAAGAAGAAACCCCGAAAGAAACTCGGGATACCATTTTTTTTTCATCTTTTGTACTAGATACAGTAAACTAGTAAATAATTGGTATGGCGCCACTAGAGAAATTTTTTAAATTTGTTAAATTTTTATAATATACATAAATTTTTAACGTCAGTTAAATAAAAATAAACACGATGTAATAAATAATGTGAATTCAATTTACCCCTAATACGAAATATCGAATATACAGGAATGAAAACATCAAGAAAAATGGGTAGTTGTTCTATTCGATATAAAATAACAGTATTTTTAATTAAAAAAAGTATAGCGAGCTAATCCAGAAATACCTATTCACTCGAACTTTAAAAAGATTTTTATATGAGCTCGGAAACACAGACATCGGAAGGGAGTCCCAATCCTTGGCAGTTCCATAAATACCGTACCTACTTGAATGAATTGGGTACAGATAAAGACATAGGGTACCTTTCATACAGAAAAATACTGTTCTTGAGAGACGCGAACGAAGTCAGAGACAAAAACTAGTACGGTAGAAACTTAATTAAGTTTATAGTACACCTAAACTATGTACCACCAATTGTATTTTTTTTATGTGTAAATAAATAATAAAAAATAATAATTAGTATGAAAGAAATGAGTTCAAATAATGCGCGAAAATTGCATTGGTCGACCAGTTTTAAAAATATAGTGCTTTTATCTTAACTTGAGAGTAGCACCTTAATCTCAAATAATAATATATTGTTCAATAGAGATAACTCAAGTATGTACACTGAGTAAGATATCTCTTAAATTAACTTTTCACGTACGCACCGAAGTGTAATGGAATCTCCAAGAAATCAAGTGGATACGTCGTCAATTACCGAGTTTATATCAAAATCACTTTGTAGAAATTTGATTATCGTCAGTCTCGTTGTTGTTAATTAACAAAGCCATTAAAAAGTTGTACTTACCTACATATTTTCATGAAAAAAAATAATATAATAATTTCGTTTTGTAATATTTTTTATGTTAAATTATGGAAGTATTATGTGAAACTTTATTTACACTAGCGACCTACCCCGACTTCGCACGGATTAATTTTTAAGATAGTGGAATCTTCCATTGAATTTTGCACCGAAATACGTACAAGAATATTTTTTATTGCAAAATTTATTAATTCATTATAAAACGCTTCGCTCGAGATTAGAGATTATGTCAAAATAGTGACATTACCATCGTTAAATGATTCATACATTGAGCAAATATTATGAAATACTTTCTTTTAGTGAAAGGAAAAAACATTTACTAGTAGTAATTTATTGTTAGTAAAGCTGATGTTCACTGTAGTAATTGGCTGAAACTACTAATCTATCCTTATAAAATATTTGTCCTGACTTACTATCAATGCACTAAAACTACTAAGTCTATAGAAAGCTGAAATTTGGACAAAGATTTACTTTATTTACTTTAGCAAACTCTAAGAAGTTTTGAAAAAAAAAACTTTTTGCGAAGCCGGAGGCGGGTCGTTAGTTTTTAATAAAGTACCTACTGCAGCTTGAATAGTTTTAAGAGCGCTATAATTTCAATGAATTACTAGATAAATTAATCACACAATCGACTATTAAGGCCGACCGTAACTAGCTTATAAAGCCTCTCATGAAAATGTGCAAACGGTTACTTTCCATTTGCCTCTAATGGATTCCTACGACTGTTATTACGTTGCCGGCCCATCCAGAAGTAAGCCTCTGCACGGCTCCTTCCGGTACCTAGTTGCCACTTAATACCCCTTCTTCGCAATCGCATTTTTGTGGCAAAATATCAGTATTTTATATCTTACAAAACTATAACCAGATATTTTCTTGAAAAATTTAACAGGGAACTTAAAAGTAACTGAATTTTAAGTTTTTCTTTTATATAGCTGACCCGGCAAACGTTGTTTTGCCAAAAAAAAATTTTTGGGGTGGACCAACCTTAACATTTAGGAGTATAAAAAATAGATGTTTAGCCGATTCTCAGACCTACCCGATAAGCACACAAAATTATATCAAAATCGGTCCAGAAGTTTCGGAGGAGTTTGGCAACAAACACCGCGAGACGAGAATTTTATGTATTAGATATACAACAATGTAGAAACAATAAATAATTTATAAATAATAACTATACAATCATAAATATAATTAATAATCTGATTTTTTATAAAAAATATAAATAACATCTAGTAGTTCGCTGTGTTCACTGTGGGCACACTGTGTTTCGCCGTCATTTGGGCAGTCTGGTTGGCGACAGTAACTACTTTGGACCCTTTACAAAAGATCACTGTGAAGTAATAGCATGTTTGCTGTTTTGTTTTGAGTGAGTGAGTAAAGGATGCCAGAGCCCATACATTATCTTTAATCCTACTACTACAGCACCTGTGGCGTTGTTTGTGTTATAGGCAACGGTATCCACTTACCATCAAGTTGATCGTCATCCTGTTTGACGACATTAATTTTTTATGTTAAGGTCTACAGACAGGCTGACGGTCAACTTGATGATCCGGACATAAAAAAAGACGGCACAATAATGTCATAACAGCCTTCAAAAAAGGCAAAATAATGTCATAACTTGATTCAAGTTTAAATAGACTGACAAACAAAACAATACACCACAAATCACAAGACTTTCCTGACTAAAGATAGCCTGTTTGCATCCCTTTAGATTTATTCTCAAACCCGTGTCAGACATATAGATCTTCCTGACGTTTTATGATACAAAAACATACTTCTATTAGTCTTACACGTGCAAAATAAAATAATATAATTTATGTACAGTTGTCACTTGTATACATAATTATTGTTTTTATTTATAATATAACACTCCGGACATATATTTTTCAGGGTCACATTTATCTGTATATACTTCTATACTAATATTATAAAGAGAGATTTGTATGTTTGTAATGAATAAACTCAAAAACTACTGGACCGATTTTAAAAATTCTTTCACCTATAGAAAGATACGTTATCGGCGAGTAACATAGGCTATATTTTACTTCTTTCTACAGTAAGTAAAAATAGAAGGAATATTTTGATGCAAATTACTTTTTTGGGACCTCATTTCTTCATATTTTAATACATTTAATGTACAAATTTCGCCTAAATAGGCGAATATGAATATAAAACGTTTTAAATTGTTGCTTTTTAATAGAATGTACATGAATAGAAAAAATTCTTATATTACTTGTATTTCTATACATTGACTTCTTAAGTAGAGTACGACAATATCCTCATATTGCTTTTTATTAAACTTCCAAGTATCAGACTCCACTTCAGTGCGAACGGTAAGTTCGAATTCACGGCTCGAAGGCGCGGACAAAAGCCACTCACTTTCGAAGTGTAATTAAACTTTTATATACCTACAAAGACCCATTACAATAACGCCGTGAAAGATAACAAAATCTTGCCGTGAAGCCGTGAAAGATACTGTTAATTATGTAGAATTTTCAATAAGTGTATTACAATATAATGTAGACGAAGAAAATTTGTCTAAACAGACACCTTTGTATAATATCAGTTTTGCAAATACAAGTAAAGTTAAAAACTGCTTTTTTTGCAAAAAAAACCTTTTTGGGGTTTTTTTACTGTATTCATTCATTTACTGGATATATTATTTATTTTATGAGTAGACATTAAGTGAGCTAGCTATTGCCTAACATTTGTTTTTTAGTTGCCAAAGTGTTATTTATTATCTACTAAAATTTTATAGTTGACTAGCTGGTGCCCATGACTTCGTCCGCGTTGTCATATTAAGTAAATTGCAGTAAGTAAGTAATATTGCAAAAATATTAAGTAGCCTATCCTGTGTCCCGTACGCCCAAATTTTTATCTACCAAGTTTCATGAAAATCAGTGAATTCGTTTCAGAGTTATGGAGGAACATACATACATACAGAAAAAAATTCTAAAAATCGTCAATTTTAGTTTCAGTATCATGTATAGAGCTTATAAACACGATATCTCTGAAAACAAAGTAACTTACTCCATGACCGACCCTTACAGATTTATTATTAGTATTGATAATGTGTATTTGCAAGTTACGAGAGTGCTCAATATTTTTGACGACTGCTGAATTGCTTTGTGGCGAACACATCTGCGTAGCATTGAATTGTTTACACAATTTATGATTGTTACTATAAACTTCTGGCTGGGAAGCATAAACTATCATATATTCGTTACGTACGCAAACAGCATTCGCGTCGTTTGTACGCCCTACACTATAAATATGGCGTCGCGTTACGTCCAGAAATAAACTGTTTAGTCTATGAATAAGGTTCGTTTCGTGGATTGTATTAAGTTCAGTTCAGCAGTCGTCGCTAAACTGTATGAATACATGTCAACTTTATACACTACACTTGCCCATGCATATAGAATCATACGGTAGGGTTTAAATTAATAATAAATTATATAAATGTGTGCTACTTTAATATAACTAGACTAAGATAGATTTTTGGTGTTATATTTATCTTTATTATATATAAAAATCAATGTGTTATTTTAGTTCCTTATGTAGTCAGCAAGAGATGACGTGACCCAGGTAAACTATGAGCTGTTGTTGATAACTTTTATTTTATTTATTTAGCTTGAGTACCTAAAATTATTTTGTAAATG
The DNA here is from genome assembly GCA_936446665.2 of Synanthedon andrenaeformis. NCBI lineage: Eukaryota > Metazoa > Arthropoda > Insecta > Lepidoptera > Sesiidae > Synanthedon > Synanthedon andrenaeformis. The sequence goes on along the minus strand of OW387783.2, from coordinate 9,582,417 downwards.
TAAAGGAAATATTTAAAAAAAATAAATTCAATAATTGTTTCCTTTAATATAATATAATTTAAAATCCAGCTTCGCACGGATGCAAATTGTTTTTGCAAATCATATACACAAATTTCCTCATTGATCGCTCTTTCGATTAATAAAAAACCTATCAAAATTCGTTGGGTGGTATAGAAGAAGTTAGTGAAGAGATAGATGCGGTCAGCGATAGAGACAGTGTAAATTAATAATTTAAATATCTGGGTCATTTTCAAATATCTGACATAATTTATTTTATTTTATTATTATAACTGTAGACTGCTAATGCAACTACTGGACATAATCATCAAGAAAACTCTATATTTTATGTCTCACAAAACTATAACCAAAAGGAGGTATTGGCCTATATACATCAACCACGCTGTCAAGTAGGTATTACGCTAAGTAGGACTTCTACTATAGTACAAGCAAGTTTTCTCAAGAAGTTTTAAGGACTCTTAGGTAAAAGCTTAAACGGAATTCGAAAATCCAACTACAGTAGCTTAGTATTATATTTGTCGGAATATCATAACTGCTATGCTTAGTTTGCACTCAAAATGTTTAATTATATTAAAAAGATTCTTATGCAATTATTAAGTTTTAATGCGGGAAAAGCTACATTTAATTATGTTCAAGAGGCAAGGTCAGGTACAGACCTTCCCGCTCGTCGTTGCTAAAGGCTCTTTGCATTTACCCGCAATTACCTATTGTGCAACTAAAATATACACATATCTTTATATGTGACCGCGATATACAGAAGCGCGGTCGGTTGGCACTAAGTAGCGGGATTTAAGACTTAACTTCAGAATGTCTACTCGCAATCCAAGTTTCAGGTCACGGAAAAAAAACGTTTGACACATTTTTCGGGTAAAATGGCTGATTTCAGGCAGACTTGCACAGAAGTATCACAACAATGCTAGATTTGTCTGAAGAGATTTTTTTTTCTTTTAGTAAGTTACGTCACGTTACCATTTGTGCATGATTTTTTTATTTTACTTTAAACATTAAGGTAAAAAGACAGGCTGACCGTCCACGGGCTGGTAGGTGGTAGGATTCTCGTCTATAACACAAGCAACGCCATAGCGCCGCCCATAGTGGCATTGACGATAAGGGATTGTAATAGGAAAATGGGCTCTGACATCCCTTACTCACTCACCGAAATACAACAGCACACATACCCATTATCGAAGACACAACGGTGGTCTTCGATAATGGGGTGGTTACTGCCGCCAGATGGTCTGCCCAAGGCTAAAACTCATACTAAACTTTCCTAAAAAAAAAACTATACGCGAACTACCCTACAGGACTACAATCAGGATCAATTGACACACGTTTAACTCAGCAGCAAATCTATAGAAAAGGTAGACAAGGCTATATATGGGTTTATACAATTTGGTTTAATCCAAGTCTTGGTGATCAATTATATGGTTATTATTCAACACCGTATTTTATTTAAATTTAACTTGAAACTTAAATTGAAAAAAATATTCAATATGATAAAATCTTGTAAGTGGTACGAGAACTATGAAGGTAAAATAGTGTAACCGTAAACTGACCTAGTTAAGAGGGGTTTTACATTTCGGCGCTGTGCAAGTTTAGGTATTTGGCGTAGAGCGAAGGGTGCTTTTTTACCTGAACAATAACTTCTTACAAAACTCACACTGTGGCGTGACTAACGATCTTGATATTTTATTAAATATAATTTTATTTGAGAAAATTATAACAGTGATTGGATACGTAAAAAGAATATAATTGATTATTCTATTGGATATGTAAAAAGAATATAATTGATTATTCTATTGGATATGTAAAAAGAATATAATTGATTATTCTATTGGATATGTAAAAAGAATATAATTGATTATGCTACACGTTATGGTGATGATTCTTTATAAATTGTGTCCACTTTATAAATAAATAATATATTTTAGTTATTTTAACTCACTCATGAGTTAAAATTTTGTAGTTTGTGAAATTATCAACTGTCCGCTATATATTTTTTACAAATTTAATTTTTACAGCCGTAGATCACTCCAGGATAAATAAAACATACATGAAACTAGTATTAATTATTTTAATCAATCACAGCTTTATTAGAGAAAATGGTTAGTTGCTAATTTTCATCGTAAATTATTATATGAATAACAATAACAATTATTAGATAAACATTATTCCGTTTCTCTTTTATATAAAAATAGTTATGCGATTTTTGAATCACTTTTTTTTATTTATGGATTTGGTCTAATTGTCGACGCAGTCATAAGGCGGCGTTGATGATGGTCATGATACTTTAGATAAATATTTCTCGCAATGGCATTGAACGAGCTTTCCTGGAGTCGATAATTTCAGGCAGTACGCATTTTTCATAAAACGCCTGCAACTTTGGTAACATATTTTCCTGCCAAAATAAAATAATCCGAATTAATATATATAATGTAGGTATGCGTAATGATATAACGATGAGGAGCGAACTAATATTACATCAATTAAATCGACCAAGGTGCGAACTAATATTACAATATTCAATTCGACTGATTTAAGGCATTTAAAGTAAATACTCACAATCACAAATATCAAAAGTCGCGGTCGCAGTCTAAGTGCACTTGCTGTGACGAAAAAAGACGAAAAAAACGCGCAGAGCAAACTGACACAGGTCCAACCTCGATAAGCGCTTGCGCGATACTGATCGTGCAACCCCGCAGCGGCCAAATATATACTAGTTTTATTTTATTCATTATAAAATAATAGTAGCAAATAATAAATTTAAAAGCAATGAAATAGTTTAAGTACATATTGAAGATTGTTTTGGTAAAAAATTACGTGACAGTGATGTAGAACTTCGGAGATATTCTGACTTATTTTGTAGTCTTTTCGGTAGAAAATTTAATCTAGTTTAGATTTTTTTACTCTAAATTGAAGCTATATATATAAAATGTATTAAACTATCATTAGAGTATAGGATTATTATATAATAAAAAAAAAATTGTTTGTGGTATTTGCGCAACCAATTCTGTGAATTCGACATCCGAAATCAGGTCTCCATGAGATTTTAGCTAAACATGCTGCGGCAGATTCATTATTACTAAATTAATAAAAAAGTTATACAAAAATCACATAACTATAATAATAGAAGAGAAAGAGACTTATTTTCACATAGTAATTGTTATTTATAGAAACAAACGAAGGGTATACAGTTTTAGCGATGAAAACTAGCAACTTCACGCTTTTCCGTAATAGCCCTCTTAAGAATACTGCCTACTAATCAAAAAGCTATTTTGCAAATTGAATTTCTATAAATTGGGGTAGACCAGCGAACTTGAAGGGTAGACATATTGCGACATCATTCAATTTTTGTCTATTTATAGAGAGTGTGATAGTGATACTATACAATATTTTCTTACCTATTTATAACAGGGAACTAAAATATGCAGTGATAGCGACAAGTAAATGAGGGATCTAAATGCAAATCACTGGGGTTTTTCAGCTATAGTGTAAAATTTGAAAAAATTAACAGTGGCGGATTCGCATTTAGATTTCTCAAATATAAGTGAGAATTGATAAGACACTAGAAAACATCATCGCAGTATTAATTACCATAACAATACACATCAAATATGAATATGAAGATTTAATGTACTTGTGTATTTTGCTTGCTAAGACTACTGAATGTCATGTTTAAACACAAGGAATAATAGTAATAAATTACAAGGTTTTTTTTGGAAAACCTGAACAAAATTAACAACTCCCTACATAGCCAAGCCTAGACTAATTGTAAGTGCAAAAACTTGTGAATTTTACATCTTTTTCAATTTTTCGAATACTTTGTTTTTAATTATATTTTTAAAATTATGCAATTATCAAAAAAAAAACTAAACATTCTTGACAAAATTTATTCATGAAAAATAACTCTCATATGTAACATGTCCGTGTTACATGCCTATGCAAACGTAATACCGATTGGAGCTGTCATCTAGTACATATTAGGTGTACATAGTGAGATCGATGGGGAAGGGTAGGGTAATGGGTACACAACTGGATACACAAACACACCTACTTACGTCATCAACTTTTCTGTACTTTCGCTTATGGCAGTGAAAACCATATGAAAATCCGCAAGTGGTTTTGAATAAATTAGCCGAAAAACAGAGAGAGGCGGACAGCGACTTTATTTTAAAACTAGCTGTTGCACGCGGCTACGTCCGCATAACTGTAAAATATAGCTTATGTTACTCGCTGATAATGTAGCTATGTATACGTGAAAGAATTTCTAAAATCGCTCCAATAGTTTTTGAGTTTACTCAATACAAACAAAAATACAAAAATAAATATTTTCTCTTTATAATATTAGTATATACATTATAGATATAGAGTATATTAAAACAAAGTCGCTTCCTGTCGTCTGTCCCTCTTTATGTACGCTTAGATATTTTAAACTACGCAACGGATTTTAATGCGGTTTTCACTAATGGTTTTTTATATTTTTATATATATTTTTTTATATTATATAATTTTTTATATATATAATTTCCAGCAAAAAGTCACTGCGAAGCCGGGGGCGGGCCGCTAGTTAAAAACGAAAACGTTCAAGGAAAAACTTGACGTAGAAACTCCACGCGTAAGAAATAGGAAAATTATAAGAAGAATGAAAATACATTGTGCATTTACCATGGCGTAATCCATCACTCAAAATGTAATCCACGTACATATTGAGTGACACAACATTGAGTTCTTGGCATTGCGTTCATCTCACTCGGGTGGAACTTTTTGAATCAAGCGTGAAATTAAAAAAGTTCCATATTCCACATGTATATGGCTAACCCTGATTTAGCCTGATTTAGCCCTGAATAGTAAAGTTTTTCACTTCTACTCGTCGTTAACACATTTCACTGGCAAAGTTCGTTGTCAGCTATTGCTGACCAGGTCAACGAATTGAACGAAATTGAAATCATTCGTGAAGAAAATTGATTGAAATGTAACAAATATCAATACATTACATTAGACTTCAATACTAGCGGTTCAGGTCGGGTGGTCAGTTAATAGTTAATAGGTACTATCTATGCTAATATTATAGAGAAAATATTTGTATTTTTTTTTTGTAATGAATAAACCCAAAAACTACTGGACGGATTTTAAAATTTCTTTCTTCAGCGAGTAACATAGGCTATTTTTTTATACAGTTACGCGGACAAAGTTGCGTGCAACAGCTTTGTCTATAATGTATATGGAGAGAGAGAGGGAGAGAGAGAGAGGGGGGGGGGGGGGGAGAAAGAGAGAGAGAGAGAGGGAAAGAGAGAAGGGGGGGGATATTGATGTTTGTTTTATGAAACAAACATCAAAAGGCTAACAAGCTGAAGATCCACTTGATGATACCATCGCCTATAACACAAGCAACGCCGCAGCAAAATTAATTAATAATTGAGTTGTTGAAGGTAAATACATAATCACAAGTTTAAATAAACGTTTTCATTATAATGAAACTAACCAGCATCATTTTCACTACAGAGACCCAACATTTAAAAATTCATTTAGTACTAAAATTTTTCGAGAATAATATGTAAATGCTCTTTAAAACTGACAAACTCCCGATTTCCCTAATCTTCTTTGTTATCTTGAAGTATTTGAATATATCCATACAAAAACTTTGCATAGATTTTTTTCGAAAAATCTATACTAATAAATAAAATTTAAGTGTACTTTTGTAATGTCAAAATAATGTATGTATATACAGTACTTATAACAACAACTATTTAAAAAATATATCCGGGTAATCTCCGAAACAGTGGGACCTATTTTGATAGGATATAGCTGATGTTATAAGGAAAAAGTAATCATTATTTTATTAAAAACTAACTAACCCGCCTCCGGCTTCGTACCAATGCAGTTTTTTTCGCAAATTATATACGCACATCTTCTTCATTTGTCGCTCTATCCACAGTGAAAACCGTATCCGAATCCTTTTGATCGTTTAAAAAAAGCTAGCGGAGAACAGACTTTATTTTAATAGGTATCATATATACTAAGAATACTACAATAATTACGAGGGGTGTTCAATAAAAAGTGAGAATGACAAAGACGCAGTTATCTTTTAATACGACTTATTTTATTTTTCAACCTTTTAAGTTAATACACTTGATATCTTTTTTCTAGACTTAAAATTCCCTTAGTAAAAAACTTCATCCTGAGCCTCTAAAAACCGTGTACTGTGGCGACTACTGCTTCATCGTCTTCAAATTTTTGGCCTCTGAAGTACTCTTTCAACCGCGGAAAAAGATAGAAATCACTAGGGGCGAGGCCCGGTGAATATGGAGGATGTTCCATCACTTCAAAGCCAGCATCTTCAATGGCAGCTATCGCAACGTTGCTCAATTTTTTTATTTGTCCTGCATATAAATTCCCCGTAATAGTGACTCCATGATTGAGGTATTCGATCATTACCACCCCTTGGCTGTCCCAGAAAAGAGAGCCCATGATCTTACCGGCGGATGGAGTTGCCTTAAATTTCTTAGGAGTTGGAGATGACGGTCTCTTCCAAGTCATGAACTGCTGTTTCGTTTGCGGGTCATAATGATGAAGCCATGTTTCATCCATGGTTATGAATCGAGACAAAAATCGATCAGGATCTTGCTGCAACAAATCCAAACAGCTTCGCGTAATCCTTAGTCTGGTTTGTTTCTGCGCGTCCGTAAGCATTCTGGGCACCCAGCGCGCGGACACTTTTTTATGTCCAGGTGGTTGTGAATAATATTATAGAGATCTTCATTAAACGATCTGTGACGGCAGTAACGATCGGTTACTGCCGTCACGGGGCGCCCCGAGCGTGGATCATCTTCCTCGTTTAAACTCAGCACATCAAAGAGCAACTGTAGAGTATGGAGGAGCATGAACCCCTATAGTAGAAGATCCGAACCTACATCGACCTTCACCGAGCTGATAATAGAATGAAACATATTTTATCATGAATTTAGTATATTAGAAAATATATTAAAAATGGGTTTGCTAAAAAAATCCTGGACAGACTATTTTTAATTATTTTTTGAAAAATATTGCAACATCAAGATAATAAGAAAATTTTATGCTGACTTAAAGTATAAAACGTATAGAATGTGCAGCCGTTGGGTTGTCTATTATTTACCTGGGCGAACTACTGGGTTGTCAGGTATGAACAGGTATGTCGATACCAGTTACTTTCACTTGATTGGATAATAGAAAAATTTTATATCATCATAAGCGCTGTTTTATTGCGAACACGTTGATATAGGGTTGTCTGCAAAAAATAGGTCCTATTAGGAGTTTTTGAAAAAATCATTCTTCAAAAAATAATTAAAAATAGTCTGTCCAGGATTTTTTTAGCAAACCCATTTTTAATATATTTTCTAATATACTAAATTCATGATAAAATATGTTTCATTCTATTATCAGCTCGGTGAAGGTCGACTTAGGTTCGGATCTTAGACGAACTCATCTTAATTTTTAAGTATGATTCAGATTTGGAGTTGTTTTTATACATAAATGACAACACAGAGTTTAAATGTTTCTGTAAATTTTCGCTTTCTTTTTTATTGCAATTAACTGTAATCTAGATAACCTTGTGGATACCAGAAAAGTATTTAATAAAATTACTACACCAAAAAAGTTTGAAGAGAGGCAATATCTAAAGAGTTTTAAATTGGATCCAACTTTTATTTTAATAATTTCAAACAAGAAAAGAATCCTCCTTAAAGTAGTCTAAATGTTCAAGAAGTTCGGTAAACTTTCAAAGAATTTAAGAACTTGTTACGCAAAATATATGCAAGGGGAAAAATCAGTTTGAATTATAAACACAGACAATACTTAATTATATTGAGTGTATGTGAGTTCAAATCTCGGTGAAACCTGCACTTTTTTGAAGATTTATTTCATATGAAGATTGTAAAACTTGATGGTCTAACTACTCTCATTCTGGCGGTGAAGTAATGTCAATCCGCAGTGGGCTTTTATAATGGAATTAGCGCGCAGAGGGGAGCCCTATGCCCTACAGTAGTAACGTAATAGAATGTATAGCACCATCATTATACACATCTTAATGATGTAAGAAGTCCTTTATAAATGTGTACATTTAGGCTTATATTCTTATCGAAATACAAAAACTTCTATTTCTTACCATAGAATAGAATAATACTTCAAAATTACGATTCGGACGGAACCAGCGTGCATACATAAGAACAGCAATGCTTATCATAAACACACGCCAATATCAGTAGATATACCGTTAGCCTGTCTGCCGACCTTAACACAAGAAAAAACAATTATGACCCCCATGGTTGATGTGTAACATATGAAAATCCTTAAACATGTTGCTAAGCTCAAAACTCGAGAACTGCTGGCCCAATTCGGCCCAATGAATTACAAAAATTTGAATTTTTTTCCCGGGAAATTGTATCCGTGCGAAAATACCGGGTGAGTTTAATAATTATTAAATTCTAGATCGTTGGCGGTACATAGAAAAAAAATCGTAAAAGAGATGACATACGAGTATCACACCGAGGGCATGTAGGTATACTTGATATTTATATATCTCACTTCGGTTGCTCTCATTTTCATACTAAAGAGTGAACGTACTAACTCTACAGCCAATGTCAATGCTTTAATTATGTTAAAAAACTGACTTTAAATGAATGTCTGTTGTTAAAACACTCTTGTTTGTGGATACAGAGCTAACATACCAACGCATGACGCGAACGCTTGTGGTCGGAATCCTCATAAATCGCTGCACTCAAACACTCCAGTTATTATTGGAAGCTCTCAATAGAACGTCCTACAATTTTACTTGTTTTACACGCATGCAGAGAATCATTTTCACAGATAAGCTTTTTGAAGTGAAAACTTCTTTAGTTGCGTTGGGCATTTTTGCGATGGGATAAAGTAATTGAACTAGCGACAGTGTCATGTTACGTTACGTAACCGAAATTTACAGCTCTGTATATAAGTACTAAACCTTTTTAAGATAGGGTAAAAATCATTGAACTTGTCATGTTACCGTTACCTAAATTGGCTCTGTATATCAGTACTAAGCAGACAACTGCATATTAAAGTAAACTTACTAGATATGATAACAACGATCAATATGGTATACACCTCTGATCAATAAAATAGTTTCATATCAATTTCAAACCTTTTTAATGGTCTGTCATTATGAATTTATTATTGTCATTGTGTGTCAGTGTCATTTATATATTTTATCTTGTACCTATTTCTTGCGATTAACAATTTTGTGAAGCTGTTTTCACTTCTGACGTGCAGTCCAACGACTGACATGTTTATTTTTTAATTTCTTTTGCTTAGATGACGTTATGGTTTCAATAGAATTAAAAGTTTGGCAGTTAGACTCAGCCCCGGCTTCGTATATTATAATATACATTACACCCCAAATATATATAAATAAAAATTAATCGCTAAATGTGTTGCTAAACCCAAAACCCGATAAAAGCTGCATCAATTTCGGCTAATTTTTATTTTCAAATATTCACAAGTTCAAGAAAAGTTCTTAACCCTGTAATTGGCAATACGGTATCTATTGTATGTTATTTTGTTTTGCTGTAGGGTTTATGTTGAAAATATTCGTTGTGCCTCCAATGAATGCTGTACAACATATTAAAGATAAAAGAATCTCTATTTTGTACAACAGAGTTTAGATTCGGAGTAAGGGAAAAGGTATGTGTTAAATTAGCTATATAGGAATTTCGAAGTGAAGCGTTAAAGACTATTAGAGCTTACTCTTGTGTATTGTAACTTTAGACAAGTGGTCCTTTAAAATCGAACTAAATTAGATTTCCCCACCCAGACTAATACTTATTAGGAATAAGTAATAGATTAATCGAAGTGTTCTACAATTATCTAAGTTAAACTAAATTTTTCATATGCAAAATATTTAGTTCCTCTAAAGATATCATTTACTAGCGGCTTGCTCCCGGCTTCAGCTGGGTGCAATTTTTTTTCGGCAAATTATATATAAAAACCTTTATCCGCATTAGTGAAAACAGCATCAAAATACGTTCCTTAGTTTTCTTAGTCTAACTAGACCTAATTATCTTGAAGAAAAAAAAGTCGGCTGACTATACTTAAAGTGGCGCATTTCTTCTCAGTTGAAAATTTGTCACATGATAATAATTATGAATAAATAAAAATGTCAGCTGGTTTATCTCGATGACATTCTATATTCAAATTTGGGAGGGTACCGCTGCTGAACTAGGGCATGTATTCCGGAATTCCGAAATTTCACAATTACCAAATCTCGGACAAATTTTTCCAATATTTCAATTCCGGAATTGAAACACTTCAATATAATTATATTGATATCGATATTTTGACTATTAACTTCTTTCTGAATGCAATCATGACGCATACACGCACACAGGCACGCACGCATGCACGCACGCACGCACGCACGCACGCACAATAATTCAGGATTTAGAATATCCCTGTTAAAATAACATTAAATAATTACAACTTTCCATTAATCCTCTTCTAAAAAGTCATTTATTATTCTCCTATTTTTATAAGACTCATTTTAATTTAGTTAAGTTTGGGAATAATAATGATTGTAGGTAATAGAACTTTTTTTGGTATCGTGATTTAGGTTTAGGAAAAAAAAAACATAATTTGGAAACTCTATTTACATAGGCGACCGAAGATATAATTTATTAAATAGATAATAATTTTCTTAATGGTTTATGTTCAAGTGGTAGACAAGGCACTTGAAGGCACTAGCTACCTTCACCTATAACACAAGCAACACCTGATAGAACAAAGGAATAAAGACTAGGTGATGATAGGTGAAAACACTTCTGAAACACAATAAACAGCAAAATAGCAGTAGTATTATACAATTTGGACATGCTCCAAAAAAAATTTATTCGAGTGTAATCTGTCATACTCTGCAGTAGAACTACTTGTACTTTTTGCGTCAATTTGTTTTATCGTAGAACAAATAGTACAACTAGTTGGACTAACCCACTTTTTTATGTCAAACTCGATAGACAGGCTAACGGTCAACTTGATGGTATGTGGCTATTTTCAACTATAACACAAATAACGCCATAGGTGATGCAAGTGCGATGCCGACGATTAGGAAGGGATAGGGAAATGGGCTCTGGCATACCCTACTCACTGTGGCATCACTGTAAAACAACAGAACACATACTGTTATATCACACTGATCTTCTTTAAAGTGCTTAGATCTAAGTTAAAGTGAATGTAACTGCCGTCTGACTGACTGCCTATACATAGTTATAGTTTATGACTGCGTAAAGCCCTGCCACTACAAGTAGTCCTAAACGCGTACTAGTTACTAGTTCTAAAAATAAAAAGTGAACAATATAAGTAGGAGAAGTTAAGCGGGTTTCAAAAGGTGTGCCATTTATAAAGGATATTTTCACTAAAAGCTTCATCGCGTTGGTTCAACGGGAGGCATTTTAAAACGGTACCTATTGTGAGACCGTTGGCAGCTAACACAACAATTACATTTTTACGAGTACTTTATAGTTACATTAATGTTCAATACACGTTTCTGAAATAATAGTCTTTTTTGATGTGAACTATGGGAGGCTATTCAGAAAACTTATGATAACAAAATCAGGGGGATATACAGTTTGATGCTGAAGCTACATCTACATCGAAAATTTAAATACACCACTCGATAGCTAGAGGATATTTAAATTGTATGGTATATATGTATATACGAATTCGTTGGATATCATACTAAAATTATAAATGCGAAAGTTTTTGAGGATGGATAGATTGTATGGATATTTGTTACTCTTTCATGCAAAAACGGCTCAACGGATTTGGATGAAATTTGGCAAGTAAATAGTTACCTGGATTAACATATAAAATAGTTTTTATTCCGGACACAATGTTAGGCTCCGGAGGGAACGTCTAAAAATATAAAAATTGGATGCCACTGACGCCGTGGCGGCACCACCGTCGTCACAGCGATAAAAAAAGTCAGGTATTTTCTCTTGTGTTATATTTTTCTAAAAAGAAACATTAAATTTCCTTTAAAATATATTTTATCATAGTTTAAAATGGTTACATTCACTTTACTAAGCTCATGGGTTTTTAAAGACTTAATTTGTGATCCGATTCACTTCTAATATTTTTTATCATCTGAAATTATAATTTACTGCTGAAGTAATGCAGTTTTTTTAAAGAAAATTTAAAAATGGTTACGTTGACTTTACTGCCATTGTAAAAGTTTTTTAAGGACTTCATATTTTGTGATGCTCTAATATAATTCTTATTATCGGAAATCCTAATCAGATCAGTTTAGTCACAAAAGCAATATACCTAGTTAGTTGCAATGACAAGAATAATCCAAACAGCAAGAAAGATTAATGTGGGATATCTTTAGCTTGCTTGAAACGTTATGGGGGATAATCAATGGACTTATCTGGATTAATGTTTTTACTACGGCAAAAGTTCGAGCAAGTTCCTATTAAGATCAAGCAAAATAACCTGCTTATATATCCTAACATTAAGAGAGAATAATTTTAAAATACTATCTGTATGTAATGTAGGAGAGAAGATTTGTATGTTTGTAATGAATAAACTCAAAAACTACTGGGCCGACTTTAAAAACTCTTTCATCTATAGAAAGCTTTATTATCACCGAGTAACATAGACTATATTTTATAAAGTTAAGCAGACGAAGTGCAGCTAGGGTTAAATAAGGATAGTAATTTTTAAAAAATGCGTAGCAAATTTTTTTCCAGAATGATAACATCAGATATTTTTAGAACAACATTTCTGTATGTAAAGTTAATCAAAAGTAGGAAATTCCTTTATATACATGGTAAAATTTCATTGAATAAAATTTCACGATTACTCGTATATTAAGACAAGTAAACTGCTTTCCGCTCCGTTTATGTCATACGATAGTGATATAAGTTCAGAACTAAAATGTCGTCAAAAGAACATTAAAGTTTAACTATCATCCCACTGAAACACATTGTCAAACATGTTATTCTGATATGTATCAGGAACAGGTCCATTTGTAAATCAAAAATTTCAATTTAATTCGTGGCACGGTTTAAGCTTTATTAGGATTAAAAATCTTAGAATCTTTAGAAAGATTTCGTTAAGGCCTATAATTCTTAAGACAAGCGTATGAATATTTCATTCGAAAAGGCTTTTTAGCTTAAAATGTTTGATGGAGCAAACGGAGTGTTGCTTCGGCTATCTAATGGACACTATAAAGAGCAACTTCCGGAGGACGCATGAATACTGTGACGACTTTAGTTAACTTAATTTTAACACGATACTAATAACACGAACCGTCATTTTTAATAGAAAAGTTTATTGAAGTGTTCCGGGGTCTAGATGACTAGACCCTCTTATATTACAATAGAATTAGTTCCATTTTAAATTTATTAGTATTGGTGAATTTTATCAATAGTACTCAATTAATGAAAAATGATGAAATTCTTCTGAAAACGTCTCGAAGGTATGTAGTTATACAAATATTGTACAGTGTGACTTATAATTAACGATAATCACCACAAACACGTGACATCTAGGTACTATTACTAAATCATGCAGAAGGGGGGTTGCGAACGTGCGGAGCAAGTGTGGTCTGTGTACTCAGGCCTAATTTGACAAAGATCCAGCGATACAAATAAAATAACTATACTGTTTGCTTGAAGGCTCCTTAATAACCGGAGATGCAAACAGCAAAAGTGTACTAATGAAACATCTTCCTTGTCAAGAAACTCAAGGAGTTGTTGTTATCGCATGGCTTTTGGGCCCCAAACTGTTTGTTTGTGAGTATATGTACCGCAATTGTTGGCAGTGGCGAGCAGACGAGGCCCCGTGGCGACGTTCGCAGCCCCTGGTACTCAGGGTCGGAGACAGTCGCATGCGAAGCGGGAGGGGCGACGGTGGGGCAACATGAACGGGGCTCACTGAGAGGATGGTGCGGCGGCACGGAGAACGTGTAGTACTTGGCCGTTTGGTTGTGCGCGCGCAGCACAGAGCTGTGGGTCAGCGTCACCACCACCACGAGGACTGAAGCGAGTGCCAACGCGAAGAAAGACGCCGCGACGGCTGCGACCACGCGCCGTCTCCTCGCTTCCTTTCCTGCTTCTTCTGCCGGGATTTCCGGCTCCGACGTTTGCGGGGGCGGTTCAGGAGATCGGCTGCGAACACTCGGTCCTCTGCTGTTGGGCAACTCCAACGTGTGGCGTCTTGCTCTCCGGGCGCGTTCACATTCAGCAGCCGACGAATGGTGGCGGCGTAAACGATGGGCAGAGCCTGGTGTGACCCTACATGACGCTGATCGCAGTGTACGCACTGGCACCATCAAATCATCGCTAGCTGCACGCGGCACCCTTGCAGAATGCACCGAGCGGAATGAATGTTCTCGCGTGGAACTACTAGGAAAAGCGAGGTCTACAGAAGCGCGGGAAGAATGTCGCGAAAATCGGTCTCGGTCACGATGGTCTACGCGCACCGACATTGTGCGGGCGGAGCGCGCGGCGGCGGCCGCCCGAATGACGCGTCTCCCTCCCCGCCGGATAATATGTCTCCTCCGACACAAGAATCGCGTCACGACACGACAACGGTAACGTCCGTACTCCGCCGTACTACGGGAGACGCGCAGCGCAACTTGTTTACACTAACCTCTCGCACAAAGAACTCCTTTGCAAATATTTCTCAACATTTCTAAAGTGTAGTTAATGTGACTCCCCAAATAAATAGATCCACAGTCCGTATTTACGCGATTAAAGCTGCTCGGACTTTTTAGCATAGGGTTTGAGCAAATGTTTATTCGCTCACTTCGAATCGTGAATTAGGTTTAAACTCGCTCAATATGTTTACTGTGACTGTGGACATACGTGATTATCCATTTAAAAATAAATACAAAACATACCAGCGGAGCCTTCGATCTAGTGGATTCTTTCTTATTGAAAAAGAATCACTAAATAAAATACTAAGATTTTATTCCATCTCTCTGTTTGTCCGCTTCCACTGTTTTTTTTAGAGATTTACTTCAGGAATTGTTATGGTATTGTCACATTGTCACACGTGAAAATTAGGGGAGGACAGCAAGTAATAAACAAGTTTTGGTTAGTAAAACTTATTTATTATTTGAGAAGTGCACTTAGAAGATTTGTTATTAATATTCACCTTCCTCCTATAGGCAGAGAGTGAGGTTTAAATGGAGCGGGGCGGCCTTTGTTGTGGAGTCCACGTTGTCAAGTTAAATTGTCTCAGAGAGGCGGGAAACGAAACAGATAGTCGAGAAGTTGTCGCGAGGCCGCTACATCGACACTATTCAATACGAGCTACACTACAGACATACGCTTCAACAGAATTATTGTACGCTGTGCAACCACGTAAACTACAAAATTCAAGCAAACTGTTACGAATAGCAGAGACAATTAGCTGAGATACATTCTAATATTATAAATATGAAATTAACTCTGTCTGTCTGTCTGTTACCTTTTCACGCCTTAACTACTGAACCGATCATAATGCATTTTTGTCAGGGATGTAGAAAATGACATAGGGTATCTTTACTCCAAAAAAATAGGTACCTACTGTTCCCGAGGGATCATCTAAAAATAGAGCAATAAAGATTTAGTAAATTTACTTTTGACAGGCGTCAAATTTTAATATATTTTGACAGCCGTTATGTTTTTTTTTATTTTTAACGCGGGCGAATTCGCGGGAGAAGCTAGTTAGTTATAATTCTTATAGGGCTTTTTCTTATTCTTATAGAATCGAAAGAAAATAATATTAGAAAAGAATGCGAAAATGACTTCATAAAGGGACTCACCTCTCCAACCCGGGCCCCCTGTGTCAGAGCATTAAAACGAAAACCTTAACTACAAGACCAAATTGTTTTGATATTTGTATCCGAAACTATTTTTTTACACTTGATATAAATCTCTCTCGAATGGCGGTAATATAAGTAGTGCTTACAAGAATTTTAGTACAATCAAAAACCAAATTTTTTTTAAGCTCGACATTTATATCGTCCGTTTTTTTTTTAAATAACCAAATTAGGTGTGTGCAAAATGGAGGACAGACAGAGACCGTAAGCAAATATTTGTCAAGTCTCAAGTATTCGTTGTTCCATAGGGCATTTGTTCACGATTGAAACGCAACTGACGTATTAAACAATACTTCTAACACAATGTTGACGGCACCCTATCGGACATCGAGATAAGATACAAACGTTTCGTTCCAAACCTTTGACGTGTGAAACTTTCAGCATCTCCTACATTATAAGATGAAACATTCCGAAAAAGACACTGGCATACTGGCAGGGTACACTGCTTTTCATAGTAAGTACCTGGATATCACATCTGGCAGCAGTATCCAACTCCTTACTAAAGAATATAGTGAAATAACAACACATGTGCTATAATGATTCTGTGCGTAAATTAATAAATTTCTATCCCCACCTAGTTTCTCATCCCTTGCATATCTAGCTAGGTATTGCGTGATTTCAAGCCAATAGAGTCTGTCACAAAAGTCAACCTAGGCCTAAACGTGAAAAAACCTTTTACGACATGAACGTGGCCTTTTTCGAGTTGTCAAATTCAATTATTTCGCATGTCAATGAAAAGGAAAACATTGTGTAGTTCTACCAGATCTATGTACCAGCAGTTCTTTGGATGAATATTGCACGAGCTAGATTTTGTTCGTTGTTGCTGGAATGACATCTAAATAACTACTGTCAATACTATACTAATATTATAAAAAGGTAAAGTATGCGTCTTTGTTTGTTAGTTTGTTCGTATCTAGGAGTTCAAACTATTCATCCGATTTAAAAAAAAAAAAATTACCAATAGAATAGAATTTCAAGATAGACATAGACTAAATATTCTACGCCTGCGATCCAACGTTTGGCAAAAGTTATGTCGAGCGTTATATATTTTATTTTTCAAAGCGGAAAAACTCGCGGGCGTTAGCTATTGTAGTATACGTTTGTAAGCTTACATAGAGTTCACTAAATACCTATATAATTAGAATTTTAAATTTTAAGTGTTAAAAGTATCATTTTCTGTTACTCGCCTGTAATAAGACCCCACAGCCTTAAGGTCAAATAATGATGAGTTACGGGGACAAGGGTGATGTTGAACGTTGTGGAGGGGAACGGGTCACGTGGGGTTGACCTGCGTCGTTTTGATTGAAAACATTTAAACTTTATTTAGAATTTATGTGCTCCGATAGAGGGATCACATGCAAAATAAAACATTAGAAAGCGGTGGCCTAAAAATCAGTAATACATATATATTTTTAATTTTAACATATTTTTTATCCTAAGCTTAAATCAATTCCACAGACAGATACACAGACACACACGTCAAACTTATGTTTGGTTTTTAACTGGTGTTTAAACCAAGCAAAAACAGCCCGTTTTTGCTTGGTTGTCGGGGGTTTAAACACGACTTTTTCCTAAAGAGAATCAATTTGTTCTTTCCGCTAAAGAATTCCTCACAAAAAAAAAACCTTTTAGATTTTTTTTAACTAGCACTGTTTACTCGGTGACATTTATTGGAACCACTTGAATATGAATTATGCATAAGTTCGTTTTATTCGAAAAGTGAGGGAATCTTGTAAGTGAGGAAACGCGCGCTGTTACTATAGACAGAAATCGCCTATAGTAAGTAAGACACACTTCATTTCGCCCCCTTTCCATACCTCCTCCCAATCCTTTATTTTAAACGGTTATGTCGGTAGCGTACTTGCAGCGCTTATGGCATTGATAGCGTTAATAGGCGACGGTAGCCACCTACCATCAAGTAGACCGTCAACCTGTCTGCTAAACTTTACATAAAAAATAGTAAACTTCAGGGCATGCTAAGATTAAATCAGAAGTTTAAAAAAAAATTGTTAAAGCTAGGTTAAATTGTAAAAGCTAAGTTAAGACTTTCAAACTAAAAACTTTTAGTTAATTTTATTAAAAAAAAATCCGTGTTCCAACAGTCTGCTATCACAGATATTATGCCGTAAAGTACGCCATCATCATTATGACAAACAATGGTAAAAATGAAATAACCACGTTAAATAAATAATTAGTTAAGAAACGGTCAACAAAAGTGATTTCCCTAGCTGGTTCCGTTACCAATACACGTTATACGTACAATACAAAGAGGTCACCGCCTTCATTTCTACAATAAAATAAGTTCACAGTCACAGTAGGTACCTACAGTCGTTGTACGCACAGAAATGATAACTATTATTATTTGAACTACTAATTTTGGTACTCGTAGGTACGATATTATTATAAATTCTCTACAATAATTTTGAAATATTGTCTTAATCCGCGGATTAGAGATTTTCAGATTCAGTAAGTAAATACTTTTCTTAAGACTGTGTCACCAACCGTATATTAAAATTCACTATTAACTATAAGATATTCATGACATCCAAATTTATTATTCAAAATGCAAAAAGTTACGCGGTCGTCACGTGACGACGGCTTTGCTTTTTGTCTAAATGGGATATTATTATGAGATTTTAACGTAATATAATACATTTACTGTAGTGTAATCACCACTATAATTATATGTAAAGGGTGATTTTTTAGCAATTTTCTTTTTGGCCACACTGATTTTGACAGCTCACGCGGGTTTCGTGTCTTGCGTCACTGTCAACCATGGTCAGTTTGGTCTATAATTTAACCATGAATCGACTTACAAACGAACAACGCTTGCAAATTATTGAATTTTATTATCAAAATTCATGCTCGGTTAAGAAAGTGCATCGCGCACTTCTTCCATTTTATGGTCAGTTTGGTCGACCTACTGAGGCGGCTATTCGGGCTCTTGTGAATAAATTTCGCACCAAATTCACATTATTGGACATTAAACCACCAACACGCATACGTAGAGTGCGGACAGAGGAAAGTATCGCAGCTGTATCCGCCAGTGTTAGTGACGACCGTGAATTATCGATTCAGCGCCGTTCGCAGCAATTGGGCCTCTGTTACTCCACTACGTGGAAAATTTTGCGGAGGGATTCGTGTGTGAAGCCTTTTAAAATACAGCTGGTACAAGAATTGAAGTCGAACGACCTACCACAACGGCGAATTTTTGGTGAATGGGAAAAGTTGGATGAAGATCCACTTTTTTATCGAAAAATTGTGTTCAGCGACGAAGCTCATTTCTGGTTGAATGGATACGTGAACAAGCAAAATTGCCGTATTTGGAGTGAAGAGCAGCCAGAAGCATTACAAGAACTACCAATTCATCCAGGAAAAGTCACTGTTTGGTGTGGATTATGGGCTGGCGGCATCATTGGGCCGTATTTCTTCAAAGACGACGAAGGCCGTAACGTTACTGTGAATGGCGAGCGCTACCGTGCGATGATTACAAACTTTTTTTTGCCCAAAATGGAAGAGCTGGACTTGCATGACATGTGGTTTCAACAAAACGGTGCCACATGCCACACAGCACGCGAAACAATGGCCCAATTGAGAGGCGAGTTCGGTGAGCAGTTTATCTCACGTTTGGGGCCGGTCAATTGGCCGCCTAGATCGTGTGATTTAACGCCTCTAGACTATTTTTTGTGGGGCTATGTTAAGGCTCATGTCTATAGCAACAAGCCCGCTTCGATTGACGCACTAGAAGAGAATATTGAAGAATTTATTCGTGAGATACCGGCCGATATGTTGGAGAGAGTATGTAAAAATTGGACTCGGCGTATGGATCATTTGAAGCGCAGCCGCGGCCAACATTTACATGAAATAATCTTCAAACACTAAATTATATCGATCGTTCTATCGACTCAAATAAAGATTTCATAAATGTTTCTGAATTTTATGTGTTTTTTTCGAAAATTAAATCCGATAGCTCTTAAAAAATCACCCTTTATAAGATCCGGCTGCAAAATGAGGCGTTTCGCATTCATTTTGGGCAGCTTGTCTGGCGGCAGTAACCACCCTCTTACAGAAGACCACCGTGTGTGTTTTTGTGTTTCTGTGAGTGAGTAAGGGATACCAGAGTCCATTTCCCTATCCTTTCCCTTCCTAATGGTCTTATTCTTAATTCTACTACAGCATCTTACAGCATCTGTGGCATTGCTTGTGTTAAAGGAGACGTTAGCCAACTACCATCAAGTGGACCGTCAGCCTGTCTGCCGGTCTTTGCATAAAAAATAATAATATTAACAATTACTCAACATCTTAAACTTCAAAATAAATTCAAGTTTAATATAAACTTTAAATACAAAATAAGTTTAATATCGGTAGTTAATTCCACTCATACAAATAAGTGTACATCATTTTCTTTAAGCCGGTTAAAACAAATAGAACAGTAATATAAATGAATCGTACTTTGTTTACAGTGTTGGGTAATACGATAGTTAGCTACGAATGTCTGGAGTCTGTCATTCAGTCGTCTAGTATTAAAATTTAATGTACGCATTTTACTACTGATTTCTAGTGTATTTTTAACTTTTACGTGATTCAAAACAAACCTCTTGTAAACTATTTTGACATTGATTTTTATAATCTTTGATTTTATTTAATTATATATATACGATATCTTGATTTAAAATAATTAACAATTTATTTTCATTCTGATATTGAATTAGAATATTATAGTTGGTAAATATGTAAGAAATTCAATAGATAAAGGACTATTTCATTATTTCGCAGCATCTCTTCAATATCCTAACGACTTTCATTGGAATATACGAATACTTTTTCCTAATCACTTTCAGACGACCTTCTAGGAGACGGAATTAGGTAACAAATAATAAATTCGAAGTAAGTTTGTGGAAGATTAATATTATAGGAAACTTTTTATTTTTAATTTCAAGTTTTTTACAATAGGTACTTAATACTTTTTTTTATATATCTTTATGCACTTGATATTTATTTACAATTATAATAATTAACATATATTTTGATTTAAAACGAAACTTATAAACTAAATATCACTATATAAAACTAAACATAAAAATACATGCTAAAATAAATAAAAAATCTGCTCGAGGCTAGTACCTTGGGGGATGGTACCCAGGAGGCTGGCGGCATTACCTCTTTGAATGGCCAGACTTAGGCGTTGCCCGAGGTAAGCGCCAGCCCTCCTGTCCCCCGAGGCCTCAATGAGGCGCGAGGACAGCTCGTTAAACAGCTGCTTTGCCTCTGGGCCCCAGGGCCCCAAGGTTTCCACCCCGAAAGGATAGAAGATATAGCCCTCCCCTAGGCCGGAGTATTTACGTCTTTTGAGGCTCTCCGCATTGGAGGCCGCCGCACCCGCCTTATTTGAAGTCGCTTGGATGTGGGACGGTGCCACTGTGTCAACACAGGTAACGTCCCACACCAGCGACCTGCCTCGACTCCACGGGATTAGAGTTAAGCCGTCCGGACGCTTGCCGTCGTCACGGGCTATGCCAGTTGGTTCCAGAACAGCTGGCACGTTGACGGTGGCAAGCGCCCGGCGGATTATGTCATTGTGGTTCCCGTGGCGGGAGAGGCGGCCCGCACTCCGTTGGCACGAGAGCCCGTGATGACCTAACTGGTGAACTCTGGCGCCACATTTGCACACGTGAGGCTCATTGGTTTTTGCGCCAAGTCTTAGGCAGACAGCGAAAGTGAGTGTTGAGCGCTCTAGCAACGTCCCTATATTCGCTGATGGGAGCACGTGTAGCCAATACCCTGACTCACGTTCAACTGCTGCCAGGAGGCGGGCACGATCTGTTGGGTTAAGGGATGTTTCTATGAGATTTCGCTGCACGTTGCTACAAATTGGGTCATCCCAGGCTTTTTGCGACTTAAAGGATTAGGAAACTTGAAATAACAAATATGATTTAGGTTGTAAAATTCCAAAGTCACCTTTACAAGATTAAAATATTTTGTAAAGGTGACTTTGGAATAACTGCGGTTAATATATAACTGCGAAATAATAATAAAAAAAAACTCAACTGCAGTAACATTACACCTCCATTTAGCAAATTAGCAGTGAGAACTGCAGACTGTTCATAGTAAAATTCATGATACTATCTGTCAAAGTCTACAAATACAGATTTGGATATACTTAGTTGCAGATCTTAAAATCTTAAGAAACCATCCAAAAATAGGTGGCATATTATAAACAAGTTAATTTTAGATAACACGAACTTTACCATTTATGTTATTTCATATGAAATGCTCCACTCTCAGTAGGCTTAAAATTTCGTTAGGTAATATATTTTTACAAAATAAACACATAAATTTCTATAGAAATATAGTGAGAAAATGGTTTGGTGACAGCATTGTCGTGACCTATGACGCTGTTTATTATAGAATGAATTTTAGCATTGTATAATAAACACAAAAGCATATATATAAAATTTATGTATAATTAGAAAAAGTGCATTTGAGCACTTGAGCATTTGAGTAGCATTTGAGACCATTGCCTTTTCCCTTCCTAATCCCTTATCTTTAATCATATTATGGTCGGCAGCGCACTTGGAGCAAATTATGGCTTATGACCTAGACCTACCATCAAGTGGTCCGTCTGCCTGTATGACGGCCTTTACGATAAAAAGTGGTTTAATAATTTTTCCCAATAAGAAAATGACTTCTTTTTCTTTATTAATTCGGTACATTATTAATGATTTCCTTAGAGGCACCGTCTTATTACCGACTAATGGATGTTGACAACCGTAGATGTAGGTAAGATTCTCATTAATCTATAATCAGATTTCAACACGCTAGTGTTGAAAACTAATTTAACTAGTTCGAATTTAAGGAATCATTTGCCTAAAGATTAAGATTAAACAGACAGAAATTGAGCTTATTTATTTCTCGTATCTAAACCACAGATAAATATCGTTTCATTAGATAACATTTTATCCATCGTAATGTATGTAACATCAAATATTATAATAGAAACGCAATCGCAGTAAAATAAAAATATGAACTTGACTTGCTTGCTGACTTACTGATTACACTGAGCAGACAACAAAGCGTTTACAAATCATATGTAAATTTAAAAGCTCCCCTTTTAAAAAAGAAAGTCACCTCTATACTCCATTTGTGATGTCACCTGGGAATAAATTTATTCATAATTCTATTATACAGAAATCATAAAATCAATGAAAGCACGATTAACAATAAAATTGGAGCCCGTGATCTTTAGCGAATTATTTGATAAGTGCGCAAATTTTCTAAGCAAATCCTCGAACACTAGCCCAGTCAATGAAGCCGTAACTTTGCCATTTTGACCTGGGTGAGTAGAACCAACGGGAAAATGTGCGTTAATAATCCTGCAAAAACATATCAAAAATGCAGGGTCCTAAATCACCGGAATGATTTCCAAAAAAATTGCAAAAAGGTGAAAAAATGACTTTTTCTCAAATATCTCGAAAACTATAAGAGATATGAGAAAAAGTTTCAAATAATAATTGTAGAGGATTTAATTCTCTACAAAAATGATTAGAATGAATTTTTGCGTATCGGGCACCGTTGGCACGGAAATCACGTTTAAAGTATGAAAAATTAAAAAATAAATTTTTTTTGGCTCAAAATAATTTTTTTTAATTTTCCAAATAGGAGTGATTTTTTTCTGCATCCCCCGAACATTTCCTAAGAGATTACCCTTTCATTGTTGTACATTTATATTGTTTATAAACAATTAAAAACTTTCAAATTCATTTTTAGCCATCAAAAAATTATTTTTTTGATTTCATTTTCACACCAATCGATTTAGAATGAAATTTTCTATAAGATTAAGTTATTTTTTTAGAAAAAAAAAATAATAATCGAGATTTAGCTTAGAAATGGGTTTTGGGGAACTCTCTCAGGGATCCGGCACTGGCGATGAGAGAGAAAGACTATAGTTATGTCTCGCTCGCACTCACAAAATTTGTGCGCGTGCGCGGCGTACGAAAAAGCATGCGTGCGAGAGAGACCAAGTTTTTCTAAATGAGAGGAAGAAGGATAGAGTGAGGCGCGTGCGCACAGCGATTAAGAGTATAAGTGCGACAAAGACAGAAATTTTTTACATAAGAGCGAGAAGGACAGAGCGACATGAGTCCGCTCAGCTCAAAAAATCGCGTTCGGCTCCGAGTTGCGGATTTTTTTTATTGATAAACCATCTCCAAAACGTTATTTTAAGCTATATATCAATCGATTCAGAATAAAACTGAATCGATCACCCACTCCCATTTTTAACTTTTTTTTGTTTTTTTTTTATATTAACTAATTAATGAGTCATTTTTCACCTGGAAAAACGTCCTTTTAACCCATATATTAATCGATTCAGAATTGAAAACTGAATCTATTACACCTATTCCTATTTTTGATTTTTTTTGTAAATTTTTTTTTAAATTAACTAATAAATAACTCATTTTTCATCTGGTAAAACAACATTTCAATCCATATATCAATCGATTCAGAACTGAATCGATTGCACTCACTCCCATTTTTAACTCTTTTTTGTAATTTTTTTTTTAAATTAACTAATACATGAGTGATTTCTACTTGTAAAAAACGTCATTTCAAACCATATATTAATCAATTCAGAATCGAAAACTGAATCGATTACACCCACTCTTATTTTTAACTTTTTTTGATAAATTTTTTTTTAAATTATCTAATAAATAAGTGATTTCTACTTCTAAAAAACGTCATTTCAACCCATATATTAATTTTTGGGCCTTGGGGTGGAATGACGTCCGAATAAAGACGTTTATTTCTCTATTTAACAGTAAAATGTTGGAAGAAATAAATAAAAAATAGGAATAGGTGTAATCGATTCAGTTTTGTTCTGAATCGATTAATATATGGGTTAAAATGACGTTTTTCCAGATGAAAAATGAGTCATTTATTAGTTAATTTAAAAAAAAAATTACAAAAAACAATCAAAAACAGGAATAGGTGTAATCGATTCAGTTCTGAATCGATTAATATATGGGTTAAAATGACTTTTTCCAGATGAAAAATGACTCATTTATTAGTTAATATAAAAAAAAAAATTTACAAAAAAAAGTTAAAAATGGGAGTGGGTGTAATCGATTCAGTTTTCGATTCTGAATCGATTGATATATAGCTTAAAATAACGTTTTTGGAGATCGTTTATCTAAAAAAAATTCCGCAACTCGGAGCCGAACGCGATTTTTTGAGCTGAGCGGACCCATGTCGCTCTGTCCTTCTCGCTCTTATGTAAAAAAAATCTGTCTTTGTCGCACTTATACTCTTAATCGCTGTGCGCACGCGCCTCACTCTATCCTTCTTCCTCTCATTTGGAAAAAGTTGGTCTCTCTCGCACGCATGCTTTTTCGTACGCCGCGCACGCGCAGAAATTTTGTGTGAGTGCGAGCGAGACATAACTATAGTCTTTCTCTCTCATCGCCAGTGTCGGATCCCTGAGAAAGTTCCCCAAAACCCATTTCTAAGCTAAATCTCGATGAATCTTTTTTTGTCTAAAAAAATAACTTAATCTTATAGAAAACTTCATTCTAAATCGATTGGTGTGAAAATGAAATCAAAAAAATAATTTTAAGATGGCTAAAAATGAATTTTAAAGTTTTTAATTGTTTATAAACAATATAAATGTACAACAATGAAAGGGTAATCTCTTAGGAAATGTTCGCGGGATGCAGAAAAAATCACTCCTATTTGGAAAATAAATTATTTTTTTATTTTGAGCCAAAAAAAAATTATTTTTCAATTTTTCATACTTTAAACGTGATTTCCGTGCCAACGGTGCCCGATACGCAAAAATTCATTCTAATCATTTTTGTAGAGAATTAAATCCTCTACAACTATTATTTGAAACTTTTTCTCATATCTCTTATAGTTTTCGAGATATTTGAGAAAAAGTCATTTTTTCACCTTTTTGCAATTTTTTTGCAAATCATTCCGGTGATTTAGGACCCTGCATTTTTGATATGTTTTTGCAGGATTATTAACGCACATTTTCCCGTTGGTTCTACTCACCCAGGTCAAAATGGCAAAGTTACGGCTTCATTGACTGGGCTACACCCAATTATGCAAATTGCGAAATTCGAATAGAACACCTGCTCGATATCTCAAGATATTATTTTAATGAAGCTTAATCTTATAGCTTAATCTCTACTAGCTGTTACCCGTGGTTTCGCCCGTCTCAATTGTCAGCGTTGTCGCAATATGTATTCCCTATCTGTGTCTATACTAACCAATATTATAATTTTAAAACTGAGTTGATCATCATAAATTTTGCTCACATTTTGTCAGGAATACAGCAAAGGGCATAGGGCATACCTTTCGTCCAGAAATAGAACTAGAAGAATCATTAAAAAACAATAAATAAAAAAGTCACCGACAGTGGGTACGTCGGTGACGTCAGTGGGTGACGTCACCGACAAGTAGAGACTGTCTACCTCCCTACAGCCCTTATCATAAAGATATTAATAATGATAATTTAGAGTAATTTTTAAGCAAAGGTCGTCAGAAAGGCCCGTTTCGACCATTAGTCCTTTCGACCATTAGGCTCATCAAAATAATACTAGTTTCATATATTGAAGAATAACTAACATATATTTCCTACTAAATAAATGAGACTTTCATAAACCAATGATTACGTGCTCGGCTTTACTTATATTTCTATAGTACGTGATTTTGATAACCAAAAGGCAATACAATTGTTTAATCAACGGCCCCGACGACATATTCACTTATTGGGTTCGCTGTTTGTTTTCCCTGATTAGATCTTTAATTCAATTTGTGCAAAGACAATTGAGTAACTGTATCGTATTGAACAAAAGAGTTTATTATATTATGTAGTGTGTAGGTGATTTACGTGGTAAAGCAACCTTATTTTTTTAGGAGGGGAAATCACGTTTACGGATTGTACATTTACAGGGTATGTGGGATCGCCGGGAATACCCACTAAAACCCCCCCATGTTTAACCATCGGCGGCAAATATGAGACCCGGGATCACAGCGAGGCCTTGTCCCCGGGCCCCACAAACACCGCAATGTCCTCGCGAACCCATCTCCTGCGGCCAAACCGCGTTATATAAACGCCACTGGAACATCAATGGGCCACGACACCTCTCATCAAGTCCCAGACGCCAGATGCGCGAGTAAACCAACCTACTTTGATTTTATTCTTGGATCGGTTTATATTTTTTACATTATAAAATTCATATCTGTTGACAAAATACATGTTATATTGAGACTATTTTACATCGAAATTCTCCAATTTTATTAAAAAAGTTAGAAGTTCAACTCTGTTAGCCGACGATTAGTAGCAATATAAATTACAATGTATTCGCAACACGAACATGTAGATATATAGGTACCCTAAATATCGTATTTGTATAAAGTTAAGCGCTCTTGTTTACAGGGACGTGATTACAAATTTTGATGAACAGTTTGCCGGAGCGTGTCGTTTTTGTGATAAATGTTTTGTTTCCTAATACCGTTTGTTAAGCTGGTCATAAAATAAAAAAGCAATTTATTTATGACAGGACAGGACTCAACATATGGAATAGACTTAACAATATTAATTATTTATTTTTTAAACATAATTTCTATTGGTCATCATCATCAACCTGTGTCTCTCCACTGCTGGATGTAGGCCTCTCCTAAGCTGGATGCTCCAATGCTGGATGTAGGTCTTCTGTTTTTCGCATCCAGCCTCTTCCTGTGAAGCCTTTCAGGTCGTCTGTTCATCTGTCCGCAGATACTATTGGTGATTTGCATGAAAATTGAAACCTGGTTTGTGTAAGATACGGCGACAACATTTTAATCTGTGGTTTTTGGTGATCATTAAAATCTACATGACTGTAGTGTCTTGTTTAACACAACAGTTTTTTTCCCGCCTTCTAAATGAGTATAGTCAAACCAGAGAGCGAACACTAGTTCAATCAAATAGCTGGATACATTTATTGAAACTCTTGTTAAGGACTCTTGAAATAAATTACATTTACATTGAGTGAGAAATGTGAAGAGGCTTTTAAAAGCATTTCTAAGTTAGTTTCCAATTTGGATAAATCTCAGTTTCTTTTTACATAAACCGGTCACTCTAAAGGTGTAATAAAGATCTCATTTACTTTCGTTTGACCTTACCCGGGGCTTGTTAGCAATAGAGATGTACGAACCCCACCCGTGGCGTTTCGGTTCACGAGAAAATAAATAAATATCTACAAACAATCAACAAGAGGTAATGAATATTATATACTTACCGAATCACAGAAGCGACACGACCACCGACTGTTTTCAATTATTCTAGTTATATAATATATTAAACGTTATCTTTAAAATGTACATAAGACGACGCATTAGGCACAATATTTGTGAAAAATATTTTACATAAGTAAGATAAATAGAAAAACAACCGAAATATACCGAATAAAATATATTATATTTGCATATTAAATTTTATCATTTTTTTAACCAATTAGTTGGTATAATGGCTAATGCTGAGCATGCCTCTAAATGGCATGCACATTAGGTTGAACCTTTGTCATTTATCAATATGGACGCAGGATGGGCTACTTTTTTCTATTTCAACGCGGACGAAGTCGCGGGCGCCAGCTAGTAATCAATATATTTATAAATTATAATGAAAAATTTACCAATATTATATTCACGTTAGGTATTATTCATGTTAAATATAACAAGTAGGTAATGTATTTCTTACAAATTCTTTCGAACAGGTATTTGCATTGAAGTTTGCGTAAAGCATCAAAGTACGATCGTTGGTTAAAATTCCTAAGAGATTCTCACAAAATTTCAATGTAGGAAATTCCGTAATAGAAAAATAACGACATGATTAAAACATTAATATCACTTTTAGAATATTTTATCTTTTCACCATCTATATATCTATATTATATATAAAATAAAATCGCTGTCTGCCTCTGTCTTTTTCTCTGTTAACTTCCTCTAAACCACCCAACGGATTGATACGGTTTTCACTAAAGGAAGCGATAAGGGAGGAAGATTTACGTAAGCATATAATTTACCGAAGATAATGTTTCTGTACAAAGCGAGGGCAAGTCTCTCCCCAACTACTAGTAGCTTGAATTCATTTGAAAGTCATATAAAATGGATGAAGACCAAAGGGGGTGTTAAGATCATTCTTCAGTTTACTTAAACCTATTTTTTAAGTTAAGTTGGTCAGGCAGGCAGACTGTCTGCTTGATGGTAGATAGGGCTACCGTCGTCTAACACAAGCAACGGTTAGCATCGTCTAACCACAGTTGCTGCAAGTTCTTTGCAATAAATAGGCTCTGGCATCCCTTACTTACTTACGAACTTTCACACTGGTCTGAAGCCCTGTGTGCTCTGTGTTACTACTGAATACCTTACTATCTTTTCTTTATTGGGTTTCTGCATCACAACTAACGGAATTGGTAAATATGGACAGCACTCGCCAAACTCGAATGGTTACGACTCACTATAATACGTTCCAATATCAGTTGAAGGTTTTTTTTTTTGGAAAATAAAACTTCGCCCGCCAGTAAAAGGCTCGCGAACAATTGCAAGGTATTTCATTAAATCAATGTTCATTTGAACTGGAATACCACAAGTTACTGTGAACTTGATGGTGCGATTTCAATTTGTGGACGGGTGAGAGGCGGGTGAGGCCCGTGTAACCATTCATCTTGATCATTCTGCTAACTCGATTTCGTAGTATGTGTATTGCACGTATCGGTTCTTTGTATTATCGAACAAAATTGTTTTTCTTTTTGGGGTTCCGTAATTCTTTTTTTTTCAGGTTAAGGTGAGACAAACAGGCTGACGGTGGCTACCGTCGCCTAAATATTTTACGAAATATTATTACTTGTGTTCACTGGAATATTTAAAGGGGACTTACATAGCTATTTATAATACTTAATTCTTTATTTCTGCTTAGACTTAGACTCGGGCTGAGTTTGGATATAATAAATACTAGCTGTGTCCAGCATACTTGAACATCTCATCAAACTCTAATAACAATATAAAATGTCATAAAGAAAAACCACACGAAACATAATTTTCGTTTGTAAGTAATATTTAATCATTTTTATTTACAAAAATATATAGTTTGTCATGTTTTATGGAAACTAAGTTCCTTTTTTTTAATTCACTAAAAGATACCTTTTATATTTTATTTTTTATGAAAAAAAAAGATTGTATATTCTGTATGTATAAAAACGAATGGTTTATGGGTTTTATTGAAAAAACATATAATGCAAGACGAGCAAAACCACGTAACTATTCAAAACATTTCAGCAAACATTGTTGTCACGAAATACGGTAAATTCGTGTTCATTTCCCTTACAAAACATTGTATCCTGTTAGGAAATAGATATTTGGTTTCTAACCACAAATCCCAAGTCATTATGTCATGACTTGTAAACACAGGCTGAATTGTAAATTGCTTCACGGTTAAGCTTGTTTCATAGTGACAATTTAGTTTGAGAAATGAATTAAATTACCATAGATACTACTCTGTTTAAGATTAAAATTATGACATAAAATTTTAAAGTTTCCTTTGAACCATAGCTTTGTGAACCTATTTCCTTATATTCACTGTGAAATGTAAAAGTGGATTTTGTTTTTTGTCACCCTTTCACGCCTTAAGTACTCAACCGATCATCATGAAATATTACATACACACCATTAGTAACAATGGTTTCCTTTGTCTATGCATACACGTTCTCAAGAATACAGAAAAGAATTTTAGTTTATCGTTTGAGTTATTTTTCAAAACTATATTTTTGTTTAAGCAAACAAAATAAATGAAATCCAGGTTTTATCGAAATATTGGCTCAGAAAAAACGTTATTTTTTATTTACTATGGAAATTAAAACTGAGTGTGACGAAGACTCTCAGGAACGTGCTATCAAAGACAACACAGTTCCTTTGGTCACATTGCCCGTCATCCAAAAGATAAATTAGTTATTATGAGCAAGGTCTAACTGATCTCCCAGTGACATTCACCATGAGATAATCTGGAAACCGAACAGAATGTGGGCAAATAGTGCACAGTCGTAAAGGACATTCTGGGAAACGACCATTAAAATCCACGACACTAATCTAACAATTTCATTTAATCTTACCTTACTAATTCCAGAGATTATAATAATAATTAATTATTAAATGGATTGCTTTTTTTTTGTAAAATCTGTAATTTAAAAGTTCAAAATTATACATTCTACATTCGTTTTTCCCTGCGCAATAAAATGTTTACGGAAAGATTAGATTAAAGCTTACCCGCATTCAAATGCAGAATAATTAAAAAGGACACATGACCCCCATCTCTTTAGTAATACTATTTTTTTTAAACTAGACAGTCACAACGTATAACAATGAAACATTAAAAACAGTTGTGAACCTCACACTAATATGTCTGTTCCGGTTTGGAATATCTGCACTAAAGCCGACGAAAATTCCTAAAGTTTCGTATTCAAACTAACTTTGATGTGTTCATGTTCTTCATTTTGTATGAAGATTATATGTTTTGAAACCACAGAACACCGTTATAATATAGAATCAATATCATCTCTTATTGGTATGAAAATCAATAAGAAAGAAAAAGAACATTTATAGGATTTTTTTTTAAAAAATTGAGATGCAAATAATAAACGTTAGGACATACCGTACTCGCGAGTCTCAGACATTTGTTGGCACGTCCTAACCCCTAAACGTTGGGGTGGCTGCCCACGTTTCATTAAAATATGCTGACTACAGTTACTGCCCTCCTCAGGAACAACAGGGGCACATACGCTTGTATATTTTGTTCACATTTACATACAACAAGCGAAGCGTAACTCAAACCGCATGGAGAATCCATTAAAAAGTTGAATTGCTTCGAAATTTTCGGGTACATAACATGCTTACAAATATCCAAACGAACTTAAGTAAGAGATACTAATATTATATATATTATCTATTCACCGGTCTACCGGTATCAGTACCGGTATCAATACCAGTACCAACTGAAGTCACCACACTTGATGTTAATGCTGATTATTCTTGCTTATGTGGTAATACTTAAGACCCATAGAAACAATTTCTTGCGGTCTGTTACCTGTAGTTTTAACTGTCTGTAAACCATAGTTATTCCTATGAATTTAACGATACACTGGGCCGAATCAATCAGTTATTTTAATAAGTATAATCAATTTTTGCTATAGATATATATAAATAATAATTAAAAATCATAATTATAATATCAAATAACAAATTCACTGTTATTTTTAAATAGATCCACGGATTTTTTAAAAATGTGCCATAACAAAACAATTTTGATAATGAAATGATTGATACGAAGGAGGTAAATAAGAAATAGATGCTTGATAATAAATTAGTACGCGAATTAACCTAATAACCTCAATCTTCTTACAAACTTCTGCATTTTCAAAAAAACAATATACCTTTTATTAAATATTAACTTTTCAAACCTGCATTGATCAGTGTTGTCCATATTTTATCATACACCTAAGAAATTAATCTTTGGAAATGCTGTTGAAACATTTTTCCCTACTTCAATCAACTTAAACTCGTTTATCAAATTGATATCTATGCCAGTGGATACAAAAAATATCGGTCTATATTTGGCAACATATTCGCAATATTATCTGTTCCTTTGGTTACTTATTGTATTTTGTTGACCTCAATTATAAAGTAAAACGTGCACAAATTGATTATTGTAAATACAGATCAATTAAAAAAAAAAAGAAGGCTGATTTATTTTTTATTTATATACATATATTGATTAGAACCAAGTGCCCCAGTTTTATGCATTATTTATGACTCTTATATATAGATATATAGATGATCCCTCGGGATCAGTACTTATTTTTTCTGATTGCAAGTAACCCTATGTCCTTTTCTGTATCCTTGACAAGTGTATGCAAAATTTCAATGTTTAACCCACTTTTTGAACACCCATAAAATGGAGCGCAGTCGGACAACAGCTAATACAATATGTAGAATGTACTTGGACCTCATGAACTGTAATTGATTTAGGGTTCGTCAAATATAAACCAGCATGTTGTGTATAGTAGACAGCTAGCTCTCAACAGGTCTTAGCGACACGAACATCAATGTTTTATTCATGACAACGGGTACACAGCTGTCTAAACGGATACACGACGAGAACTCGACAGTTCTTCGGCCTTTCTACTTAACGAGTTCTGCGGTAACACTGTTAGATTTGAGAATGATTTTGTTTGTTCATACTTTAGTTACAAGACACATTAATTACAAGTTCTTGAAGTGCTATGTTCAAGAGAACATAGCACGAATATTCATTATATATTACTAGCTTCATTTAAATATTAGAAAATATAACACTTGAATAATGCCTGACATCTTTATCGCTGTGATGACTGTAACGACGCCACCCATTTTTTTAAATATTTTAAACGATCCTTCGGTAATAAATGGTAATAATAATAAGCTATCTGTATGCCAAATTTCATCCAAATCCGTTTAGGCGTTATTACGTGAAAGAGTAACAAACATCCATCCATCCTCGGAAAGTTTTCATTTATAATATTAGTAGGATGTGTTGTGTCGTGTATGCCATTGAAACTTTATACCATTGCCATAGAAACAAAGTCCTTTTTTTAACTATATATTTGAATGACAGGTTTAAATTACATAAATTAATATTTGTTTTTGTAAAAATATTTTAGCTGTTTTTAATAGTGATTGTAATCAGTGAAATTATGAAAAATAACACCAGTTGACAACACTAGGCTAGAGATGATTAACTAGTTAGTAACAAGTGTACGGCGACAATGGGCTTGGGCGGGCGGCGCGGCGCGGCGGACGGCCGACGATTAAGGCCATACCGGCGTCCCACAGTCGCTATTCGTAACCGGTTTACGTGACACGAATGCACCGCTAACGAGATATGTTTAACTATCTATATTAACTACAAAACATACACTAACATATTTAATCATTTTATTTAATTAGGTTGAATGTTTGTCTATGCTTATTCTTACATAAAAAGGTTTTCTCCCAAGTTACAATAATAACCTGTGAGGGAAGTTTGACAGATAGGCAGACTGAACACTTGAAGGTATATGGCTAACCATTTGTGGTGTGGCTTAATGGTATGTGGTGCAGCATACAAGTCAATTTTGTAGCACGAATGGAATAACAACGTCTCAATGGCATCTTAGCATCGTCGGTTCAACAGTAGTATTCAATCAATGGCGTTACAAAACAAATGGCCTGAATTGTTATGCTGATGTGATATTTTAGGCATTTAACGTGGTTCAATTAATTTAGCCGTATACATAAACCAATTGACAGTGCGTAGTTTATTATTTACATATTGTATTAAATCAATATCAAAATCAATCAATATATTTTATAGGTACTTACATATTTTGGCAGAATGTACTAAGTTATGGCTACAATATAACTTAGTATAATACAATTTATTTAAGTACTCCTTTAGCAAAACGAAAGAAAAATGGTTTTATTAGAGTATCTATAATATATTATATATAGCACAGGTAATCGCCGACCGCCACTGTCTGTTTCTTCACTTGTAAACCTCAAAATTGAATTGGATATGGATTTCACTAATGCAAAGAAGCCATAGACGAGTAAAATTTGTGTATAATATTCTCTGCAAAAAAAAAAAAACGGGGGACGAGTTGCCAATTGAGATATAAAATGAATGATGAAATTAATATAATTTATATAAGCTACTTATCTATAAATTTATAAAATGTAAGACACACGCCGAAGAAACCTTCGGTAAAGATTCACGACCGTGTTCCATCGCTATTGATCATTTAATCGACCAATCCCATTTTAAGACTTTGTTATAACTTTATAACAAAATCCAAATCTTTATTATAAAGATTTTTTATTATTTCCTAGTTTTATATTATAATTTAAACGCTGTTTTAGATTTGTACAAGAAAACCAGCATCTTATAATTTAAATTTCTTGTTGGATTAGCAATTAAATATTCCTACTATCTATATAACCACGATACTAGCACATAATGAAAGAACACAAAACCGAAAAAAAAAACAACAAAAGAAAACCTGCCCACGCAGAGCAACTTTTTATCTGCACTTTGTGAGAGGAATGGTAAAAACGGTTTTAGGTTGTGTAAAACAAGATGGTTTTAATGTGAGTGGCGTTATCAGTCCCGCTGACTTGCAGGACTCCGCGCAGCCGTCAGACCCTCCAAAGTATAATTTATCTATTACCCAACATCTGTTTACAAAGATTATAATTACCCCAATTTACGTGCCTTACTTATTCCATAACGAATGCCCGTTAAGTGCCTCCTTTCAGGTGGATAAATTATTAATTTTCAAACGCAATAGCACAGCAATCCTGAAATATTTCCTTACGGATACGTCCTGTACGTGAGATAGGACTCGCTACTCATACTTACATTAATATGAGGCGTATTCAGCAGTAAAAAAACACTAAATGTCGCTTGGAGCCGGCCTGTCACAAACCATTTGTATCTAGACTTGAAAAGTAAGTACCCCCCCTAGGTGGGTCAGGACCTTGTCGTGGTGGGGGGGCTTACCCTCGCCAGTTCTTGGTGTAGGGGACCAAGAAGGCCCACACAGTTGAACGTGACATTGATATGACATTGGCAGATAATGCCCATTCCCAAAATGAGCCGAAATGCCATTATACATAAAGAAGAAGAAGAATAAGAAAAGTAAGTACTTATTGTGACATGTTGTCTTGAAATTTTTTTCACTGATATTTTACTTAGAAATTTTTACTACAATAATCTAATTATATTAAATAGAAATGACCCGATAAATGTTGGTAAGCGCTAAAGTCGAGAATGCTTGAACATTTCGTTTATTTTTTTATTTATTTTTTATTTTTAAATACTTATTCTTTTTATACGTGTTTAGATCATGCTAAATGACATAATATTTAAAAGGATTTCAAGTATTAAAAGAAACAAGTAATTTAGATGAATACTTACAATAGCAAATCCCCAGATATGGTAACAACATTGAAGCTAATTGATTGTATTGTACTAAGAAGTTATATTTTGTAATTCTTTAAAAATTAAAATAGTAAAAGAATTTTTCAGATAGGTGCAGAGATTACTCCCCACATAGTATAAATACTTACAAAAATCCGTTTATTTTTTAATACTATCTTTATAATGTTATAAAAAAATAATATAAACAGAGTGTAAGTTACCGAAATAATGAAATAAGGCAATATGAGTAGATAAATAGTAATAACCTTTAAAAAATAATACAAAATTTAACTATAGTAATAATAATATTTCACAGTGATCTTTTGTGTTAGAGTAAGTACATATTGCAGCCAATTCTAGCTGCCTGAGTTTTTTTAGTATGATACACATTTTTCCCTTGTAAGACAATCAAAATTTACCGAAGTTGTTGGGAACAAAGCATAAGTTAATGAAAGCCAAAATTCGCGATACGTAATGAATGCATGGCTATACAACCGCAACGCGGCTGTTTAAGACATCTGACATACCCTCTGTTCTCAGAGAATCGGTTCGTTATATTATTATAAGACACGGGTCAACTGAGAAATGGAAAACCGAAAAACGAAACAAAAAAAAACTGAAAGCGGACAAATGAAACTTAACTAAGCTGTAACTAGCTAATACGTCAAACTTTATTAGCTTGTAGCTATTGCATGAAACATCCAAGTTAAAAATGGTTAAAAATGTAATATTAAAAAAAATATATAACATGAAGAACAAAATTCTAATTTATGAAATTCTTAATAATAACTAATAAAAAATAAACTAACTAATAAACAAGATTTATTTATGTATTTAATAAAGGTTGCTTAAAACACATAGGGGAGAGGTAATTCCAGGCATAACCTCAATATACTATTTTTTTTATTACTTTTCGATTGCGTTTGTTATTCCTTTCGTTAATTATTTCAATTAAAAGTAAATTAAAATAATGTTGATTATTATTTTATGTTACTAAAATTATGGTCTAGTAAAACATATATGTCATTAATTAGTCATACTATATAAGTGTAATTTTTAAATAAGAATTAAATTTTATTTAACTAAATATTTCATATTACAAATTTATCAAAACATCATTATCAAACATGTCTTTTCCCTCAAAAAAATTATTAAAAAGTTATAATTTCGAGATGTTTCAATATCTTTTACGTAACGAATATACGTGTGCCAATTACGATACTGTCCTCGCTAGACCCTCGATTAACAATCATAACACGAACAAGCATATCTCTCGAGTACAACTTGATTTAAACTTAAAAATTATACCACAGAAATATTTCAGCACAAAAGAACAGCAAAATTCTGTCAACGTGAATTTGAGAAGCGAAGATCTTTTATAATACGTCTAAGGCTGGTCTAAAGTGCTAAATTTTAAATACCAGCTTGTATTTAACAGCTATAAACGTATGTGATTAACTGAAATTATAAACGTATGTTTTAATCCTACAGGAAAAATGAGGTTTCCGAAGGATCGACTAAAAATATAAAAATTGGACGGCATTGTCGCCGTGGCGGCGCCACCTTCGTCACAGCGATAAGGATGTCAGATATTATCTCAGGTGTTATATTTTTAATTTTTCAACGATCTTGCGAGCTCCAGCTAGTATAAACATAAAATAGGTATTTTGTTGATACACGTATAAACTTTATGCTTCTCGGGAAAGATTCATTCCTCTGTGTTACTTTTGTCACTTATCCAACTTTAGTCCCTTAACTGTCACCCAGTTAGTTGAATAACCACAGGTCTCAGAGTATTACATAGTTATGTAATATTTCAACTATTAAGGGCTGTCTGCTTACTCCATCATTGTTAGACAAAAAAAAACTATATAATATAGAAGTACATTTCTTAGAAGAATATAGCATTTACTAAAATTTCAAATTAAATTAAAAACAAATAAACTTGCGAAATTAATTTAAAATGAACATTCAACCTTACAATGTTGTACCCAGTTGTACCTATTACAAAGAGTTGATAAAATATTTAAATATTTGTAAAGTTTGCTCACCGTGCGATTACATAATTCGCTCATAAATGCAATGCAAAAGAATTTTCCTTCAGTGAATCGTGGCTCGTTTTGAATAGGCCATGATTGTAAAGCATGTGACGCGTCGCGAACTTTCCTTACAAATTATATCCGACCACTATCTGAGAAGAGGTCACTTATAACGTTTTCCATTACTACATCATTAAAATTATTCAATTTAATTGCAGTATTGTAAAATGCGTATATAAAACTAATATTCGAGCTTCAATTTCAAGAAATATACATTGTTTCTTTCATTTAAATATGTTAAGCAAAAAATTATCAGTCATATATCACTACTTTGTATAGAGGTCGGCAGGCAGGTTGACGGTCCACTTGATGGTAAATGGCTAAAACACCAATTACCATCAAGTGGATTTAATCCTGGAAAAATTTTAGGTTCCCGAGGGACCGTCTAAAAGTCCACCGTTCGCGGCGATAAAGATGTCGGGTGTTATAATACTTACATATTTTCTCATAATATGTTATATTTTTCATTATCCAATTATACTCGCGGGCACCAGCTAGTAAGGAATGTTTACATTTTAATTTTCAATGAAAAAGATTCAATTCAAACATACAATTATTTGTTTATGAAATCAGATTTTATTTACATGAAATGAATGTAATAAAATTACAAACAAAAAACAGTGTTCAATCAAAATTGGAAACAACGTGGAATTCTAATTTGGGATAACAATGTGTAATAGATAAAAAAAATCAATTCTGAATATGTAGATACTGGAATGAATGA
Organism: Synanthedon andrenaeformis; assembly: GCA_936446665.2. NCBI lineage: Eukaryota > Metazoa > Arthropoda > Insecta > Lepidoptera > Sesiidae > Synanthedon > Synanthedon andrenaeformis. The sequence goes on along the minus strand of OW387783.2, from coordinate 9,543,682 downwards.
ATTCATTTTTGAAATGAAAACTTATTTGGGCGGGCTGGGCAGTTTGAATTGAGAAATTAGTAGGGGGTAAAACAGTAAATGCTCGGTGAGCGTCTCGCTCAGATAGAAATCTTGTATGAAAAGTGTAAGGGATTTTGAGAAACGAAACTATAGCGCGTTATAATCTGCTTTATAACTGGGAAAGTGATTGACCTCAATCTCACCTGATGGTAAGTGTAGATGAGGTCGAAGATGGAGTTCGCTTGCACGTTAGGCAGTTGTCCCACCGCCGACGTGGAACGAGTAACGATTAAAGTTAGAAACTAGAAACGAGTTAGCGAGAAGCGAGTGTGTAGTTACGATAGTTTTGTAGCTCGGCTATAAGCGAGTGTTCTTGTGCGACGGGCACCACTCGAGTTAGTCCTGAGCGAGTTACGTACGTGTTCTCGATGAAATAAAGAGGGGTTATTTTTATTGGGACACAAAACTACCTTCCTATAAACAATTAGACGTGAAAGACACAGGTTGGAAGATATAACCGCTGCGTTGGTTGGTATCTCGGCGAGTCCTGATCGCCAACCGAGCATCGCTTAGCGAGTACCCAATCTTTGACAGTTCTTGTCGCTCAGCGACGAACTAGTGAAGCGAGTCCTCGCTGGCAGTGTAGACAATCAGCGATCAACTATTAATATATGCATCTTTTTTATTCATACGGAATGTATATGTATATTATTGTAGGTTTCTTGAGCGAGAAAATAGATGATAGTTAGTCGCTTGCTCGCCGGCGGTGGAACAACTGCCTTAATAGCCCCTATTCACTGTATACACTGATACAATAGCCTTAATGTATACACTGATTATACATCTTGGAACTCTTCAAGAAGATGTATATACATGATGTCCCAAGAACACTGAAGAAGAGAGAAAATTCCAGTCCCTCGCTGTGCGGTAAAGGAAGACGCAAAGCGCTTCGTGCGAATTGGCGGTATGTCAACAACGTAAGAGTGAAACATCGTTGGTGGAAGATCTTCCTCGCTTAAACTCAGCACACCAACGAGCAACTGTAGAGTATGAAGGAGCATGAACCCCTAATATTCTTTGCAAGTCTTGGTTTACCTGTTCCGTAGTAAAAAAAATTTAAGCAGAGATATTTAATTACCGCGCTAATTTAAATTTTCTCCATTTTCGAGAACACGTTCCGAAAGGTAGAAAACAAATGACTACAATTTTTAAAATACAAATGAAAATCGAAAACTTTTTAAATTATTATTATAACAAATGTGGCTTTGTCTGCCAGTATCAATTTTTTTTCTTACCAAGGAGTATCTATTTCATTCTCAATTTTTATTGAACACAGGGACAAATACTAGAGAGTAATAATTTCATATCAAGATGAAGTCCACGCGAACGAGTGTAAGATAACGAGTGTTGAATAAATATACATATGCAACATTATCAGTTTTATTATATAATGATATAATAATTTTATAATATTTTAATTAAGAACTCACTAATAGATGCAGCAAACCAACGCTTAAGTGCATCTCTAAAACATAATATCTTAATATTAGTTTGTTAAACAAGATTTTTCTCTAAGCTGTCTCATGGTCTCACTCAAAGCTTCATAAAAACACAAACTGACAGTGGCTAAACTAGATTGAAGTTCACCGCACATTGGCTAAACCTGCGCACAATACAGTTGTGCTTTTGCTAGATTTAATAACAAAATTGAAAATTTAATACTCTGTCGGCTACTTTACATCAACCTGGCAAAATTGAAGGTAAAACTGTTGAGAATCTGCAATGAAAATATTGAACAACTTAACTCGTATTAAATTTATACAAATTACTTCAACAGATAATTTTATAACAAGCTGATGTTTTGCTTTGGTTTTGTGTAAATTTTACTTTCTTAATTTAATTAAGAAAGTTTAATGTTAAAAATGCTCCGTTCCTAGTTGTTACAAGATATAAGCTCACATACATAAAACTATACTAATCTATCGTAATCATTGACATATTACTTTGATAGTAATATTATAAAGAGAAGAGATTTATATGTTCGTAATGTATAAACTCAAAAACTACTGGACCGGTTTTGAAAATAATTTCACCTGTAGAAAGCTACATATCGGCGAGTAACATAGGCTATATTTTATAAAGTTACGCGGGCGAAGTCGCATGCAACAGCTAGTCAATACATATAGTAAAGTCGTAAACGAGCCGTATCAAAAAAATTGTACACGTTGTACTTTGTTTGTCTGACTATGAGCGTTTGTGCACGCGAATCTCAGAAACGGTTAATTAACCCCATTTGAATGCGGTTTTCACTGATGTATTGTTTATTAAGTACCTGGATTAAAATATAGGATAGGTACTTTTTATGCTTGAAAAATGTTACGTTCCTGTGGGATTTTACCGAACTACAGTGCGAACGAAGTTGCAGGCACCAGGTAGTCAATTCTAATAATAAATCTGTAAGGGTCGGTCATGGAGTAAGTTACTTTGTTTTCATATCGTGTTTATAGGCTCTATACATGATACTGAAACTAAATTGTCGATTTTTAATTTTTTTTTCTGTATGTATGTTCCTCCATAACTCTTAAACGAATTAACTGATTTTCATGAAACTTAGTAGATAAACATTTGGACGTACGGGACACAGGATAGGCTACTTAATATTTTTCAACGCAGACGAAGTCGTGGGCGCCAGCTGGTCAATACTAATAATAAATCTGTAAGTGTAGGTATTGTATGTATGTATGTTCCTCCATAACTCTGAAACGAATTAACTGATTTTCATGAAACTTGGTAGATAAACATTTGGACGTACGGGACACAGGATAGGCTACTTAATATTTTTCAACGCGGACGAAGTCGTGGGCACAAGCTAGTATTTGTAATAAAACTGTAACATAAACTGCGCCAAAGTTTAGGGTAATTTTCTACTCAAAACATTCTTCCAATAGCTTTTGTCCTAGACTTCGTTGCTACGAAAAGAAATACGAGTTTACGTTGGTGTATGTTAACAACACAATTTGAAATTGACCGTTTGAAAATCTGTTCGTAATTTATTGGAAAAAAGGCAAAATTATATTTTTTCTGTGATCATGTTTGCACTGAAACCTGTTTGATTTTTTTCCTTCGCTATTTTATTTATCATTAAACAATGCAGTCAACTTTATAAAGAAGAGACTTACAAACGTTTTTATACTTACTGAATAACGCTTAAATTTCTGAAACGATGTGTATTGCAACCCTTTGTAAAATGTTAAGCTCGAAAACTTCAACAACCCTTAAACGTCTCTAGAAGCTATTCCTCGAGGTAATTTAAATTATCTGCCAAGTATTCAGAAAGAGATGATAATAATGTTAAACCGTCTACAATTTTCAGTTTAAACTAAGTTATCGTGGTCTGAGGTATAAGTATAATAAGATAAGATAGAGGTCGGAACGAAAACTGAATACTAATAAATGCTTTTTTATTGGTTAATGGCCTATTGGTCCATTACGATAAAATATTCTTGTTTCGCTCAAAATATCATACGAAACTATAGTACCGTCATACTCAAAATATGAATCGCGCTTTATTTAAATCAATTAAGGTTATGATTAAGGGAATGTCTACACATAAGGGAGGGCACACTTCGTAGAGCAGTTATGAACTGGTCAGCCCGTTTAGCGACAGAAACTACTTTCTCACAGAATTGCCTATTTTCCTTGTTGTCATTCGGTGAGTAAGTTAGGGATGGACAAGAGCCATACATCTATCGTATCAAAGTCAGCATCGCAATTTCATCCTCTCTTTGCTTTGATAAATAATTCTTTTGGTGATTCTTGTAATTCTTGGCACAGCTTATAAATTATAGCTTATCGCACAGCTTTTTTATTTATTTATATAGATCTTTATCTCTATAAATAAAAAAAATCACCAACTGTGTTGTTATTTGCTAAACTCGAGAACGGCTGGACCAACTATATTAATATTATAAAAAGAGGGCGGATTTTGAAGTTTGCTTTTGTGGAAATTGTTAAGGGTGAAGTTTTTGAAAATTTGAAAGGAAATTATTCCAATTGAACACAGGCGATGGAGGCAGCAGTCTAATAATCAGGAAGCAATCTTGTCTTAAAAATAATTATGAACTTAACAATAAGTATCTATTGCACATATAAATCTAATTATTAAGCGTTATATATAAGATAAAATAATCCTTATTTAAGATCTTACAAATAATATGTATTATTTGGATGGATTTATGTATTTGTTGCGATATTTTAAACGCTTCCCATTCATCAAAACGTTTGGGGAAAATACCTGAACACTTCGATTAAATCGTCTTTACAGTCAATCCATATAAAAAACTCTGTTCGTTTACACTAGAAATACCTTTTAAATACGAGTTAAATAGTGTAAAAAAAAATATAGGATTATAATATACAAAATAAAAAACATTCGTTTAGGTTAACATTCGTACAAGCACAGTTATATTTATTACTAATTATTCACCTTTATGAAAATTATAAAAAATATAATTTTAAAAAGAAATTGTGTATTTTGCGGGCACATTGCGCGCGGCCGTCATCAGTCAACGGTCAAGTTGTTTTTTTTTTGCGTGAAATAGTAACAAACATCCATCTATTCTCGCAAACTTTTGCATTTTTAATATTAGTGGGATGCAATGCAAGGCTTAAAAGTGACCTTATCCATGGAGGCGACATCTCAAGGAAAGCCTTTAAACATGTCGCCTTAAAACTTTTTTTTTTAAATCATGACTTGTCCTTGTCCTTTTAAAAAATTATGGTCATCAATGTCTACATTTTTATTTAATTTACAAGCAATGTTGATCATTTAAAATAAACAAAAATATAAACTGAAAAAATTCATGTAAGGTGTTTCATATCTTTTACTTTATAAACAAAAATTCCATAGCTATCCTCTAAATAGGACAAAATGGACGTACCTATTTAGCAACACTCCTTTAAAAATCTTCCTTTCAAAAAGTTCCTTCAAAGAGAATCGATTAAAAGTTTTTTCATTAATTCAGTTTTAACGTTGGGAAAATGTTTGTACATTCTAAGTAAACTTCCAAAATACCAAAAAACTTGGTACACAAAATTAGCCAATACATCAAAAAGTGATATATGATTTTATAGATAATTATACCAAATTATATGACAAGACACAAAATAAGGAACCAACAGAGAATGTAATTATAATAATGTTGATGAAAAGATGTAAAAATAAACATGTGTCGGTATTATTATGTTCGGGATAATTTGATATATTAAGGTGTATAACGCCGATTTGGCCTTGAATTATTAGGCTAATTTCCCCGCGCCACCCTCTACAAGAGATCGACCGCACAGAGATGGCAAAAAGTAGTATGGAGACTAGACGACAAAGGCACGACATAGTCGACTGAGCCTACTTTACTGCAAATACCTACAAATTTATAATTATTTACAATGTAGAGGGATAATTCAGTAACAATGAAGCGTGTTTTGTTATTTAGGTAGTAAATTATGTTACCTAGTTAAAATTTTTACCCGTCTGCGCCACAACGAGGGTTATGTTTTTAGAGTGTATAGCGGCGCGCTCCCGGCTTGGCCCGGGGTGTATTTTTTCTAAAATAAACGTAGCCTAAGTTACTCCTTATTACATCAGCTACCTGCCAATAAAAGTCCCGTCAAAATCGGTCCAGCCATTTCAGAGATTAGCCGGAACAAACAAACAGACAGACACACAAAAATTGTAAAAATGTTATTTTGGATGTTATTTTGTATTTTTTCTAAAATAAACGTAGCCTAAGTTACTCCTTATTAAATCAGCTACCTGCCAATAAAAGTCCCGTCAAAATCAGTTCAGCCATTTCAGAGATTAGCCGGAACAAATAGACACCCAGACAGACAAAAATTTGGTTTGGTTATGTGGTTGGTTTATTTTGGTGTATGTACTCATATATGGTGTATGTACGTATATATATTCATATGCATGTAGTAAAAAACGGTTATTTCAATATTACAAACAGACACTCCAATTTTATTTATATGTATAGATGTATGTATATTTCTTTATACGAATATAAAATATATGGTAAAAGAGCCAAACAAAAGTTTTTATCAAAACTAACAAATTTTTTAATTTTCAGTAAAAACAATTGAGTTTTTGCACCAACCGTGCAAACTTCGCGTGGTACGTTTTGTTTGGGTAAAGCTAATGCCGGCGGTAATATTTTTTTTTTTAATTTTGATATTTTTTTTCAAATTCACCAAGTGAGTGAAGTGACAATAAATTGAGACAAAAAGTGGTTTTTTTTTTCATTTTGATAAAGATTACGAACTTTTTAGAGCGAGAATCTTGTTTCTTCAATTTTTTTTATCTCGTCCAGACGTCCCCGATGAGCCCAAACACCACCCGGCTGTGACGCGCCGTTTCCGAGTTACGGTCGGGGGGTCCGAGGGGGGCGTCAAATTTTTTATCTCGTCGAGACGTTCCCGATGAGCTCAAACACGACACGGCTGTGACGCGCCGTTTCCGAGTTATGGTCGGGGGAGTCCAAGGAGGGGGTTTTTTTTTTGGTGCCCCTGTAGACCGGATGACACATTCCTTGGTGACTACCGATCACCCTCTATGACCTTCTGCAAACGCCACCCTTCTATCCCTCATAGTTTCCGAGAACCGCTCACCAACTTTTTACCAGAACGGTGTACCGAGGATATCGGATTTTTCTGGAGGCCACGGGGGCGTCCCCTACGCGACCACCTACAATAGGGAAACCCCCCACCACTCCTTCTAGGAGAACAATTCGATGAGTCACTAGATACGTGAGTGGGAATCCGGCTTTATAGTGGCTTTATTATTTATTTATTGGGCTTATTAATTTATATGTATTAATTAATAATTAATAATTATTAATATTAATTAATTTAATTAATTAATTAATTAAAATTCATGAAAACTTTCCTTCCTCGTTTGGTTTATTTTTGATATATTACGCTTTTGCCTCCTTTGCTTACTTCCTATCTTTATTAAATTTAGATAACAAGTATATATACAGATGAATTATTAATTGAATATTCAAATTGAATATTTCAGATTATTAATAAATTGAATATTATATTACAACATAATTTATATTTAGTTTTTTAAAGATTTAATTAAAAAGATAAAAAGAAAACCTATTAAAGTATTATATACACTATCATGCACTGTCTGTTCTGCCACTAAAATGTTTATTCTTTGTTTATTACGTAAAAATTAATAATTTGATGAAGCGCAATGCGGCACAGGTCCGTCTAGCATCACGACTCGCCCCGCACTGATTTTATGGACGAGAACGGGCTAGCGCTGAGTAAGTGGGGAAATATTTTTGATAAAAACATTATATAAAATTCAATTTTACGAATTTTCAAAAAGCGCTTTCAACAAATCATGCTACATTGTTATCTTCATAAGTGTACAAAATTTCATAATCTTTTGATAAATATTGTAGAAGTGAGATTGTTATAACTGAAAATAAAAGGGGTGAGTTTAGAATTTTTTTCCTGAATCAATTTCAATAAAATAAAAATTTTAATCCCAACAAATCATTCCTCATATCTTGTAGATAAACATATATTTTTTTCGCTGAAGAAAAGGCGTATATATAATGAATAATACTGTTACAAAATGTAGCAAAAATTTAATTTTTTGGAAGGATAAGCCTTAATCTTGGTACAATATCTTTTTACCCTCAGGCTTTAGGAGCCTCAGTTTAGTATGAAAAAAAACCGGAATTGCTTTTATAAAAAAAAAAAACTATTAATAAAATCGTAATATTATATTTTCGTACCACACAATTCGATGTTTAGGTTAGCAGCATCCTTTTATTTTTCCGGCACATATCTATAGTAGGGGAGCCAAAAAGGGGATTTTGGGATTTTACTCGAGCGCGTATACACGTGTCTCCGATAACGGATATGTAATCTGCCGGTTTGGTTGGTGGGGTTGGTGGGGGTTGGGGTAAAAATTTAAATACAACTAGAGCGCGTCAGATTTGCCGAGGGGATGTTAAGTGAACCTAAACTAAGCTGACAGACGATTCGAATGTAACGCAAGCTCGTGGCAGCTTTTTGAAAATGCAAAAAAGATTTTTGGCGATTACCATTTTGTAATACTTGAGCGCGTCAGATTTTCATACAGAAAGTTAAGCCTGAATTCCTGATCGTGTTGATTCTTAATCTGACGATTATTTGAAGGTTTTTTTTAAAATACAGCGTCTACAAAATTTTGAACGCCTGTAGGCGCTCACCCCACCGCTGAAAAGAAAAATTTCTTCCTACCATCTAATCTTCAAAATCCAATAAGTCGCTCGAGTGACTCCACATTAGCATCGTGGGCCCCCTTACCATAGGCGCGATAAACCGTCAATTGAGCGCCTAGTCGTATAGGGCTGATTCGAGGGCACGAAGCCGCGTGGAAGATGGTATACCATTTTAAGGCAGCCTTCGAATTTTCTGTGGACGAGTGTTCCTTGAAATCGGCTGTGAGGGAGGAGTGGCGGTATGTGGCGAAACGTGCCACACGGAAGTGATGACCATCGACCACTCTGCCAATAGTGATTAGACAAGAAAGAAGCGTTCACCTTACCATCGAAGAAGTATCTTTAGAGATGCAGACTTTCTAAGATTTGTTTCCGAAGCCGTTGAAGCGCGGTAAAGCAATTTAATAATCTACACATGAAACAGTAAAGTCTGTTCATGAAACAGCGAGAATTGAATTTATATCACTGATCTAAAATTACTATCTTCTCTTTGTTGTTTCATTAATTAAAATAAGTACCTACTTACCTGGCAGAGACGTCTAATTTAATATTATTTTCGCTTTAGTACATACACGTAAATATATGAAATGAGTATACTAGTTTAATATAACTTTTCGTGTCACACACTTACTGTTATATTTTCACAAAAAATCACAAGTACGCAATGACGTAATTTTTTATGTTTTTTATAAAATTGTTCAAATGAATATGACTTAACTGTTCTTAAATTTTAAAAATAAAAATTATCCTTTTGATAAAGGTTTCAATGAGAATAGAGCTTACCCATGTCGTCAATGAGCGGTGCCATACGTAGCGTTACTCCAACCAGCATTAAACACAGGAACAACAGGAGACAGGCTGTCACCATGATTGTGTAGCGGGCACGACGCGGAAGCTCGTCCGGATCTAACACCTGGTCGGAAAGAAAATAGCCAGTTTAAGCAGGGGCGTAGATAGTTACCGTCTTATCTGAAGTAACAAATACGGGGTCACCAGACTACAGGTACCTAGACACGTGTTAGAAAAAAATATCAAATAGTTAATTTGATTTATTCCGTTTTAATACCAACAACTAATACCACTGGTATTTGTTTGAACACATATTTATTTTCTATTCCAAACGGATACCATTGTATTAACTAATATCAAAACAAGTTCGAAGATAAAAAGTACAGTCAGTTAAAAAAGAAGTTTTGTATGTAATTTTAAGACCTTTAATTGAAAAAAAAAAAACATCCAAAAATTAAAATTTAGTTTGCAAGCGTCTAGTTCAATAATAAAATATGAAGGGAAGTCTCAAATTTTCATTTGGTAGTAATTTTCCTGGACAAATTTATACAAATATTACAGTTTTTTATTAAATTGACACGTAGCATTCATTTTCTTGAATTTTTCTACGAGGGAAGACTGTGGATGGCTCTATCGGCCCTTTTTTGAAAAATTAAGATAGTATTTGACTGCAACGTTATTTACTATTTATGTACATTAATCATTTATTACATTAACTATTTAACTACATTAAGCAGTATAAAACAATGTATGTATATTGTAATTTTATAATATCTCTGAAAACTACCTTGTAAACCACCATCTGCCCATGACGTTATGAACTATTTAAATACAATGGCTAAGGTACCGTGCAACAGAGATGTTTGTCGCTTAATATTAACAGATGGCGCTATTTTTAACAAACGCTCATTGATATCTTTTTATAACTTTTACATGTAATCTATAAATTTCGAGTCACGTTGTTTGTCGCCGATGAACTCCTAAACGGATTTTAATAAAACTTGCACACTGTGTGCAGTTTGGTCCAACTTAAGAGATAGGATATATTTTATAAAGTTACGCGGACGAAGTCGCGTGCAACAGATAGTATTCTATATGTATCTAACAAAAATCAATTGATAATTGAAATGCATCCACCGATAGCCCGATCTACCCATAGACAGTGAATAATAGCCAAACTTAGAATTTTGGATGGGTTCACAAAACCTGAGTAAAAATCGCATTGTTTTGAAAATAATATTACAAAAATTAAAACCAAAAATTTCTAGTTTTCGACATCATTCGCTCGCCACAGAGTCAAGTTAAATTTTACATAGTGCTTGGCTACTTATTTATGGTTTCCAATTTTTGTTTTATTACACAAAATGGAAAGTTACGCCCTTTTAATTTACTCTTAACAATAGGTATTTTAAAAATGAAACTCACGCAAAGATCTTGTAAAAATGCTATTACAACGCCTCCTATTTAATGGTGGACGAAGGACACTTTCACACGTATAGAGTGCTTCTTGGCAATGAAGTACTCACATGAATAACTTTCGCTTGCTCGTCGATGGCGGAGACAAGTAGAGTGCGGTGTTTCCTCGGCTTGTTGTGCACATTTGGACTTCGCCGACGTCTTCGACGACGTCGTCTGCGTCTTTCCAGCTCCAGTTGTTCGGGGCTGTTTGGATCACTGAAACAATAGCATTAATAATGTCATTTAAACTGGCCATAAAATTGACAATATTTTGAATAAATAAATAGACTCTTTATTGGCCCCAACACATGTTCACAGGATTTATATTTACATAGGTACAGCAGTTTCGGTAATAAATAAATTATGAAATTCTGTCAAAGGCCTTGTAAATTTAGGATACAGCAATTGGGTTGCCTATTGGGTAGTTTTTTGTACGTTTTAACGGTAATAACATAAACATTCAAGTATATTTCTAATCTACATTTTGATATTTGCAATAAATTACTTTCCCTAATTATTTTGGACATGTATACTTTGTTTTCAGAGATATCGTGTTTATAGGCTCTATACTGAAATTAAATTGACGATTTTTAGAATTTTTTTCTGTATGTATATATGTATGTTCCTCCATAACTCTGAAACGAATTAACTGATTTTCATGAAATTTGGTAGATAAACATTTGTACGTACGGGACACAGGATAGGCTACTTTTTTTGGTTCAACGCGGACGAAGTCGCGGGCACCAGCTAGTATAAAATAAAATAATAGTAGATAAAGATTATAAAAGATATAATTTTTTTTATTGAAATATGATATCTGATAATATGAAAATAAATAGCATGGTAGCGACTTTCAAAGAGTTAAATTGAAAATAATATCAAGCTACAGGCTACAGTTCATTAAAATTTTTGAGTTACTGTGATGGCCTTGATGAGACAGGATAAAAATAGCATATATTTATGCTGGAGGCAGTTTTAATTTACCCTCATCAATTATAATCAACATCTCTTTTTGAAAAGATATCTCGAAATAATCTTTGATATAGTACTCAGATAATATGGTCGGATGACTTAAAAATGTATGTTACACTCTTCACTAGTATAATCATCATTATCTCAGCCGCAGGATATCCACTGCTGGACATAGGCCTCTCCAATCATTTTCTAATATGACTGGTCAAAAGGGCCCTTATCAAGTCGTCTGTTCACCTTGTAGGTGGACGTCATACCTGCACTCGAGAACCTTCCGGCCCCAGTGGCCCAACCCAAGGCTCTCCGTACTATGCGAATGTGAATTTGAGTACATAGAAAGAAACGCCTAACACCAGTTAACTTAAATTTAGTTATAGTCATGTGAGAATACCTTTGGTATTTGAGTTTTCCATTAAATTTGATGACTTTGCATATTCAGTATTTAATAAATAAGATTCGGAATACTGAAGCTGACATTTGATCATCATAAGGTTGGGTCTAATATAAAATAATTAATATCTCACCCGTGTGGAGTGTGAAGTTTGAGGTTTTTGTGTTTCTTAGCAAGTTCATGTTCGCACCAGTGCGACGGCAACACTTCGCCAGGACTACCAATTATCGAAGCCTCCTCTGAAATTAACAAACATCGTGGTTAAGTTGAGTAAAATATAAGAAGAGGTATCTCTCTTTTAAAAATTTAGTTATGGGCGAAATTTAGTTATAGAAATTCACCAACGTCGTCACAGCGAAAAGATGACAGTAGCGACGCCATAAAGATCTCAAACGTTATATCAGATATTATATTTTTCATTTTTCAACGCATACGAAATCGCGGGCACCAGCTGGTGTTCCATATATGTAATGAAAGAAGTATGTTTCTGCTCACCGTCGGGCACGTGATCACGCAGCAGTAACAAGAGAGGATGTCTGCGTCGCCGCCTCGCTTGTTCGGCGTGCAAGGCGCGTGCCTTCCGCTCCACCAGCGCCACCAACACTGCTTCTAACCGTGCCGCACCCTCCGCCTCCGTGCACACCGCCTTGTCGACCGTCTGCAATATTTCATACAATTTATTTGAAATTGCTTTAGAAACAGCTGCTAAACACCGTTAGACAGAATCAACGTAAATTCACATGTGAACAAGAAAATTACGAGGAGACAAACATTTTTATTTTACTTTCTCTGCAGATAATTTAGTTTCGAGGCATTGTAAACTTAGTAAATTCTTCATAAAAAACAGCAGTTTTAATTTAAAGAGGTGTAGGGATATAATTTAAAAAAAAAAACACTAACACACACAGTCGTAGGTGCGGTAATACGCAAACTTTTCAATGTGAATAATTGTGGTTATTAGGTACATGATAATGACTTAGTTTTCATTTAACTACATAACTACATTACATACATTAAAAGCACACTGGTTTTTCCATACATTTAAACCCTGGTAAATTTGTGCTACATACATTGGGGAGTTTGTAGATAAATCGCTTTAACAAAAGCGATTACTACCTACAATGTAAATTAAATCTAATTTTGATATCATGTTTCCGATATTTTTATGCCTTAAAGGACTAGGTCATAAAAATACTTATCATCATAATTCACATTTATTTCAGATCACAAATTGCAATTCAGAGTTTTTTAGTAAAGTAAGTAAAATAATTAGTAGTACCATCGATAAAATACTACTACTGGTTAAGTAATATTTTATCGATGGTAGTACCTTACGTTAATAAATCCTAATGATATACTTACAAGTCTTATGAGTATGATCAATCATCCGTTTATGGGCGCTCCAAATGTTCTCTATAATTTGTACTGAGTACCTATTTAACTTATTGTTTTAGACATTAACTTATGTAAGATAAGTGAGCGTTCAAGTATTACGTAACGCAATTTAGTAGTAAACATTCGAATCACTAATTCCAAAATAGTTCTCCAAGGGTTCAAATCAAGGACAGCAACTGCGTACTTTTTTGACTTGGACTAAATATAGTAATTTTTAAATTTTAATAAATTTTTGAACTCGATTTACTTACTTCGGTCGACTGCTGCCGCATGGTGAGAGCGCGGCCGGCCCATATGGCCGATCATCGCCTCACACCGAGCGTTACCGCACGCCAATCCACACCTTATAGAAATGTTAAAGAAAATTAAATAACATTGTTAAAATCACAGTAGAGTACCTACACTAGGTTTTTTTTTATTTAAAAAAAAAATCACAGTTCTTTTCTATATCCATATCTCTATCTATATCTATATCTCTATCTCTATCTATATATATAATATATATATATATAATATATATATATATATCTGTCTATATTTATAAAATTAAATCGCTCTCCGTTTCCGTCTGTTTCTTCGCCAATATTTTCTAAAGCAGCCAAGGAGTTTCCATAAAATTTTCATTATTGAAAACATCGATAAACGAAAAAGATTTGTGTAAGTAGGTATATAAATTCCAAAAAAATACATGTGTGGACGGGACATTAGGCGTATACCCTTTTTACCCTATATAAACATATAATCTAAAATAAAGATAAAAATATTCACCATATATTTAGGGTCAGAAAATAATGAAACTGCAACTATCGACCTCACTTTCATTCAAGTTTAAAACAAAATACATTCAGAGGCTGCTCTATTCCTGAATTGCACAACAAACACTAACCATTTACGAGTTGAACAGTTGAAATACAACTGAAGAGGAAAAGCTAACAGGACTACAAACTTGTAATTAACCCATTCAAGGCATCCACCAGTGTAATAATCTGAATAGTTTTCAAACGCAATTGTTCTTGCAAACTTGTTCGTATACGAATGAAACTGCGCTCAGTTTGAAACTTTTATCAAATCTCCTCGCAGACTGAACATGTGTTGCCACACAACATAGTTGCCATCTCTTATTACAATATTTTGATAATAAATTACGTCTTGTGTACACAATATGTTATGTAACATTTTTGTAATTGTGTTATTATAAACATGTGAACTAATTGTTAGCTGGTGTCCGCGTCTTCGTCCGCGATGAAAACTATAAAACCTGAGAAAATTTATATGTATCATATATATCGCTGTGACGACGATGGCGCCCCCACAGTGATAGTGGGGCGCCTAATCTTATATATTTTTAAACGATGCCTCGGGAACCTAATATTTTTCCAGGATAAAAAGTATCCTATACGTTAATCCAGGTGCTATTTCTAGGAAATTCGTTGAGCCGTTTTTGCGTGAAAGAGTACAAATATATATATACATCCATACACTTATACATCTATCTCCATACACCTATAGTAACAAACTTTCGCATTTATAATATTAGTAGGATTAACAACCAGTAATCTAAGTAACTAAGTATTAAAAATTTGTATAATCGTATTTAAAAATATAGCTCTAAAAAGCTACATTATTGGCAAGACATTTTTACTGCTGATGCTCTAAAAGAGAAAATGGTAACTAAAAAGAGGCTTAGCTAGTGTTTCGAAAGCTTTTTAAGCTTTTAATTAGTTGGCTTGAAAAACAAAAGCCACAATTGAAACAGAAACGGAACAACAATATTATAGTGAGCTTGTGAAAGAGTATTAAATTTATAAATTTATAATTATATAAATAATTTGTAATAATAATGATTATTAAATAACCGTACTAGAAAAAGAATAATAGTGTAATAAAATTCTCTTATACGTAACTATCGTCAGACTAATTAATAGGAATGTGGGTTTTTGTAAATAATAAAATAAAGTAAAGGAATATAATGTTTTTTACTATGTGCGACATAAATTATGATGACAACTATACCTTTTTAAAATTTAAGACATTGGGAGCGCCTGCCTGTGGTGTCGTTTTAATATAAAAGAAAAGATATATTATAAAAGAAATATTGATGAATTAGTGTAGTAACATTTAAAAAATATATATATTATTTAAAAGTAGTATTTGTATAAAAAGATATATCTACATTATTCACACATACCTACAGAATTATTATAGAATCGTTTTAGATAGTAGGTATAAAGTCGCTTCTGTATGTTTCTTTGCTAACTTCTTGTAAAGTACTTAACGGATGTTAATGCGTTCTTCACTAATCGAAAAAGCCGTAAATGGAGATTAATATTTCGCAAAAAAAATTGCATCCGTGTGTTGGCGCGTGTCGCTAGTTTATTATATTTAGGTAATATCTACATTGTTTGCATAGCGGAACACACAACTAATAACAATGTGTAGGCAATAATATTTTGCGTTTGAACTAACATGAAAACGGGCGTCATTAATAAATGTTAAAGCCCGCATTAAAACAATTCGTTGTTTAGAAAATAGACAGTTCTTGTTTTGCTATCGATTTAACCCAGCCATAAATCATGTCGCGAAAACGTTATGACACAAAACAATGTCCGATGTAATAAATTTATTTTATCGTCTGATGTTTGTATTTAAGAGCACTTAAACAAGACAGTTAAATATTTCAGTTACAGTTAAACTAAGTTCAGGCTTACAATATGTCCTGGTTTAACCGGGATTATCCCCGGCATTTCCGGCATTGGTCTCGGCGCACCAGCACACCTTATTTTTTTCTTGGATAACGGTAAATAAATATTGCATGCATAAGACATTACATGCAAGAATGATAGTGTGTAAAAAAACACTTAAGTAAGTATTAACTATCGCTGCCGGAAAATCCCCATAATTTTCCTATAGGACCGGGTCAGAAACCCCCCCTAGGTGGGCCATGACCTAGTCGTGGTGGGTGTAGGTCGGCACCGGCCTTTGCTCGTCCAAACAGATTGGTTTGTTGGGGACTAACAAGGCTCACACCCGTGTGCTCCGAGCGGGCTCTGTTCAGCGGAGCTCGTGGCGGAGCTCACTATAGGAGGACGAGCGCTCTCTCGGATGAGGGCCACCCCGACGGTCTGAGCGGGGCTTGTCCCTCTGCCTCGACTTATCCCTGTCAGCTGTCGTCGGCGTCGTCCTAAGTTCAGGGAGGCCGGGAAGGCCGGGGAGGCCCTGGGAGGAGGGCCGCCGGCATCCTGCTCAGGCCCCTGGCAAAATCCGTTGGGCGGTTTGGAAGAAGTTATCGGAGAAACAATTTTGTGCGAGAAACAGACAGAAGCAAACTGCGAAGTGCGACTTTATTTCATAATATGAATAGAATATATAGATATAGATACATAATGACTACGTTGCATTCATGAAAAAATGAGGCGCGTCGGTTCTGTTTTACAAATTTAATATTCCTCGGTACTTCACATAAAACTTAAATATTTACCTATATTTTTATGAGTACAAAAAGCCGCAGCTAAAAATATATTTTAGCACAAACGTGACATATATAGTGTTAGTGCATTCGCCACGTGGCATGTGGTACATACTAATTTGCATTTAGACGAGTCTCTCTGACTGAATCAGTTAGCGGGATGACCTAGTGTTTGCATATTAAATAAACCGCAAAATCGCTTAACACCTGTTTCAGATATTGTGCAGGTAAATATTTGGACATTTTAATGTTATATAATAGATATGATAGGACTTTTTCATTATACAAATATTAAACAGGGGTGAAACAAAAATTATATAAAAAGGCTAGTATTGCTCATGGAATGATTACTTAATATGACAGATGGATGCTGGGAATTTGTCACTGAACACTTGCTTTTTGTATCACAAATTTATATAAAAAATCCTCGACTTTTTAGTGAGCCCAAACACGCGATATCTGCTGTAAGTTGCTGAGAAGTTGCGGAGACTACTTGATGATGCAGCATCACGTCAAGGTCATGGAAATACCACCGAAGTAACAGTATACCAAATTTCACAACAATCGAACATGTGGAAGTTATAGTGAAATACCTTCGTTAACTAGGACATAGGGCTGATGGCCTTCAAACACCTGAAAAAAAATTGCACGTAGGTATGTATGATATATACCATGATACATGTATATTTAATTATACATTATGGTAAATAAACAAAATGTTAAAGTTCCTAAAAAAGCTAATCTCTTTAAGTCTTACGTAAAAAAAAAATGAGTAATAAAGATCGCATAAACGTTTCAACAACAAGAAAAAGGGGCTCAAACGAAGTCGCGTGCAAAAGCAAGTATTATAGGTATCGAGAACTTGTAAATTTGTGAACGCGATTCCCAAGTAGTGCGAGGTTTTAAATCGTGTTTGCATTGCATCAGTCTGAAGAAGTAAATGTTGAGATGTGAACTAGGCACATTGAGATTAACCCGGGTGTAATTTTGTTGGTGAAGTTTATATCGAATTCAACGTACATTCACACGATAATGGATTTTGACAAAGGGTCAACCGTTGTCAATCTCATTGATAGATTCAGGGGTCCCAGGTTTGATTCACGACAGGGCTTAATTTAGAAATTAAGTTTTCGAAGTTGGTTCCCGTTTGGGATTATTCGGTAGCAGCAGAGCACGCTGTGCTTTGAAGCTATAAATTGAGCAGAATGTCTGGTCGCAGTAACCATCAGTCTTCTTACAGAAAACCAACGTGAAAAACAGCATGTACGTAATGAGTATTTAAAGGGATGCCACACAAAATTAATTATTTATTATACATATTACGACTCATGTTAATGTATAATATAAACTTTATTATAATACTTACTTACTTAGCTTAAATTAATTCTCTTGCTTGAGAAAACTTCAAATATTAGTTTACTTTAATAAACTACTGATAGCGCGCGAGTTGAATGCAGAGCTCAGGAATGCGATAGTGCTGTGACCTAATTAGAATTAATGATGACTAGGGCCCGGATAAATATGTATTAAAAATTTCGAAATATGTAAATATAATATGGACTGATAAAACTAAAATATGGAATAAATATGTACAATAAAAAGTAACAACATTTCAAATAAAACTATTGTTTATTGCAAAAAATAAAAAATTACAATTTTACTCAGCTTCCGTTTCACTAACATTTATTTGAATTGCAGTAAATAATCACGTGTTTTTTTTAAATTTTCAAAATTGAAACTTTTTCTATTTGGACGAAATAATGCTTTGTACTAGCTGAATGATCTTTCAACATCACAGGATGTGATTGGAGCATATTTAAATTTGCATAATTCTGCAAGTAGGGCACGTTTATGTCGTCTTCTAAACTTCCACACAGCATGCTGTTGATTTTTTTTAGGATATGAAATCCTTGATCGTAATATTGGGTATAGTATTCAACTGCTGTTAGCCAAGTTCCCCAGCGTGTTAGCACTAGTTATGGCGGTAAGGGAATGTCAGGATACATGTCTTTGAATTTTGAGATCCTACTAGGAGCCTTAAAAAAAATTTTTTTTACGTTTGTTACTAAACTGTCAACCTTTTTAAATTGAAATCTTATACATTCAGCCGCGTGAGGAAAGGCGCGGTGCGGGCGGGGAGCGCGTACGGGTAGTGCGAGCGGCGAACGTTAGCGCTGATGATGAAAATATGGATAAATTGATTGATATTTTGTGGAATATGGATTTATAGGTATTTAAAATATGGAAAAATATGGAAAATAAAACCTGAATTTTCACGATCTAAATAACATATTTTATGTAGAAACCATAATTAAGAAACGAAAACAATTTCAAATAAAAATATGTAAATACATATTTATCCGGGCCCTAATGATGACAATAATGTCGATTAATTTCAACATTGTTTTAAGTTTAGAAATAAAACAATGTACAAGGTCTTCGATGCCTCACGTTGCGCGCCACTTGTAAAAGACCCTTGATGGCCTCAATTTTTTTGGCATTAATTTTTTCATTTTTTCGGGAACATTTTTCGCCATTTCCCGTGATTGGCGATGAATAAAAACTCGTTTGTTTTTTGTAACAGAACTTAAGGCCAGGCTCTATGAAACTAAGGGAACTTTAAATAAATGTGCTGAGTCAACCACATATCTGATCAATGTGGAATTTACATATATATATTTTGAGACCTTTATCTGTAGATTATCAAGTCAGAAACATAATTAGGTGATTTTCATTCGATACATTTTTTTATCGAAATCGACGCCTTTTCCGGAGAATATTACATTTTTCTACTAAACGGCTTGAGTTATATCGCCAAAAAACTTCTCGTAGCAAGGAAACATTGTTTACCAGTAATTGTCAAAATAAAATAAACTTAGGTTTATTTTTACTCCTATAATTAACGAAAACAATTTTGAGACTTACGTTGTTTAGTTCCGAGCTAGTGCATACCAAATCATGCTTCAAATAATGTACGCAATATTCAACCTTACGTAAGCTGTATCTTGCGATATATTAAAAAAAATCCTAGAGAGCCGCCGAGCAACTTGTAACTCTCGGGTGGCGGGACGTGGGCGGAGCGAGCGTAGGAATTTTATTCGTGGAGCCTGCTCTTAATTGACTCGGATCAGAAATTATTAAAAACAAAAATAACACGCGGCTGCAACTTGAATATTAACGCGATAACACAGTAAGCGTATGATAGTTGTCGAGGACAGCACGCCCATCACTACACTACAGGCGTGCGAGACGCGGCGGGGGGAGATGCTCCCGCCCTTCACCCCAGGCCACGCTGCATTCAACTCGCGCGCTATCTATATGTGTATGTCGCGAATAAATGCCTGACTTGTATGTAGATGTAATAATAAAAGAATTCTGTAGAGGCTTTATAAGCTAATACCAAGAAATCTGAATAATTTTTACCTGAATTCAATACAAGTCTTGACGTACAATATGTGTGTTCTACATGCGTAGTGAATTAAAAAAAACCTTAGCATAAAATCTTTATATAAAAAAAGAATGTAGGAACGTTAGTACGTCGTCGCTACCGTCAATGGGTCTATTATGTAGCTTTTACCAAGTCAGCGTTGTAATTACTGCCTACTTTCAAAGGTTAATGATGCCGTATTATAAATGTGTATTATAATGACAATGTCCGCATTTCAAGTGAAAAATTGTTGCGGTATGGTATGAGTAGTTAAAAAATATTACTTCAATAAAATAAAGAAATATTCATAATATTTTGCTAGTAAATTAAATTACCAAACTCAAGTTAGAATAAGACAAATCTCAGATTCAATTTCTTATAATACATCAAACTTTGTGTTTATGTCAAACTTTATTACATTTTTTTTCCAGAATATGATAAATTATATAAAGAGCTTTCCAACTCGAGCAGCTTACCAATTCCATACTATGTAATTTCATGAATTAATTTCATATCGTCGTAATGTGTTCGCGGCTTCAAAGTTTTCCCGAACATTCAATCACGACCTGTCAAATGTACATTCTCTCACCGGCCGTCATATCCTATATTTATCAATCTAAGCTACTGCAGATAGACTTCAAAGGTCTTTAAAGATTGTAAGTGTTCTAGGAGACTTTCTAAAATACATATGAAATCGTATCCTTCAAAAGTGCCAGCGTCTTGCGTTTCAACAGCAAAGTTTCTTATCCACTGAGCTATCACAGCAGACATAAAGCAATCCCTACACCTACAGATAGAATAACAGAAGCTCATACATTGCAAACTAAACTATATATAAAATATATAGAGTTATGTACATGTCTAAGTAAGTTAAGTAGGTATAGCAAGTTACCTGTGAATTACTTTGGCAAAGAGAAATATACCGTATTAAATCATTTGCCAACAGACTGCAAGTGAAATAGACGAATGTGTTTGTTATTGGAAGTGTTGCCGGCGCTCGTCGGCTTCCAATCTTAGAAAACAACTTTCTATCACACAATATAAACAAAATCTTGCGATGCAGTTCATTCTATTTTACTCTTTCTGTGTTTATACATGTCAATGGTATCAATCAATCAAATTTTAGAATAATTGTTCCTAAGAACGATTAAGAATTAAAACAGAAGAATACGCCTTAACTACTCAGCCAATTATCATGAAATTTTGCATAACACATTGTCAAGGATACCGGAAGGACATAGTGTACCTTTCATCCAGAAAAAAACTGTTCCCGAGGGATCATCTAAAATTAAGAAAACTAACGCCTTGCAAAAGTGTATTAGCAAGGCGTTAGTTTAGTATAGATGAATGGAATGAAATTAAAAATATAAAAACTTTTATTAATAACAAATTTTGTTCAACGGCAAAAATAAATTTGAATTCACTATCCGTAGGTATGTAAAAATAAAAAGTGTATTCATAAAGTGCCATTAGAGTAAGTGCTTCATAAAATATATGTTTTCCAAACTAAATATACGACACGATGAGAGCCTATAACGTAATTTAAGGTTACATTCGCATCTAAATACAATATTGAATAAACATTATTAATGTATCAGATGATAGCACAAAGAGGCTGTTTATGTATGCATGTTGTCAATACCCTTTCTGATACCGTATTACTTTGATTGATCACTGTGGAACCATATTCATGATACTCTATTGTAGTTTTTAGAATATGACTGGCAACTAACTTTTCAACGAGCCATGATTATACAACAAAGCAATGCCAAAACATATGAAAATATAGAAACCAGCGAACTAAGATATATTATTTCCATAATAGAAACGGATGGAAACCGGCACTCTATTCATGTGGACGAATATTTTTTTAATAAATAAATATAATATATTATTATATTTAAGACTCTGTAGCATCGAAATAATATATCTTTGCTCTGAGGCCTTAGTGCGAGTTTTACTCGATCAAACGCATCGTAAGCGTTAACGTGATGTAAACCACGGAACATCTTAATAAATGTAAACGGTGTTACGGTAGGGCTTAGGGGTTTGTGCAGCGATCATCGACGTTCCAACGCAGCGATAGAAAAATGACACGACTATAGTATCGTATGTATACGTATAATACACCAATGTGTTTTTCCCACTTGGCAAACACAAAGGCGCGCGTGCACGACTTGAATTGACGTTTACGCGTTCGACGCGATTGATCGGCTAAAAACTCGCACTCTGTAATCATTTTATCATTCATCAGTTGTTATGCATTTGTAATCTTTTAGTTACATAGTTTAGCTAAATACATTATCCACAGAGAATATCAATAATCAGAGAAATCATCAATAAAACACCTAAATTCCAACTACAAACTTACAAAATTGCAAACTCCCACTAATTGAAAAAAAATTCAAACAAACAAAAGCAATTATAAAACATTCACAATGTTCTGATTGAAACTTGGAAGATAAAGAAAGAGAAGTAAGAAATAAAATATGCGTTGTAAAATAATTATTTCTCAAAAATATTAATAAAGATAACTAATTTATAAATGAATTAATGTTTAATCCATATTAATATTACAAATGTGGAAGTAACTCTGTCTGTCTGTCTGTTTCCTTTTCACGCTTTAACTAAACCGATCATCATGAAATTTCATGATCATGACGAAGTCGCGAGCACTAGCTAGTAAAATATAAATAGAAAGTTTCACTTTATTTTATTTTTAAAAATATTTATTAGGTTAGTTTTTAAGTTTTACGTAATCGTAGTTGTTTCAGGAATAAATCCAAAAGTTGATTACATAAAAATATAATAAAATATACTACATTTAAAATGAATAATCAGCTTATTTGTAATGTTTTTACAAGCTAAAAATATATACTAAAAATGTTAAGATTAATAAGCAAATGTGCATGCAAGTACGTTGTGGGCCCTACAATTTATTTACAGCGCCCTTGGAAGCACCCTTCGCTCCACAACTATAATAAAAACGACTCTGTTATCATTATAATAAAGACGATAATACGTGAGCATCACTATTACTTTATTAGAAATACCATAAAGGAAAACTGGAGCTTTCTTCTCGTTTAATACGAGTACAACTGCCCATTATTACAGAGGAAAATAGGTTCCTCCATTGTTAGCAACTACTTATTTTACTTGCTTCTTTCAAGTTAAAAGTATTTTAGTTAGAAGTTGAAAGTTAATCTTTCTACTAAAACAGTATAGGTAACATTACTTAGCAAATCAAACAAAAATATACTTAAAATAGCCAGTATTGCGGAATGGCAATTTCATAGGTCAAGACCTAATAATATATTTCAATACATTTAATCTGGACCATTTTTAGATGCCTGAAATAAATGAATTTTGTTTTATTTATTTTATTTAAAAATATTAATCAGCATACGCGAACATTAACACATATACGAGTATCTTGGCACAAAAAGTTATTCAAACGATTTGTAGAGTTCATTTAGTGTTAGTTATCTTTTTTTTTATATTTTGAAACCTGCGTGGTCGATCTTAACTAATGTAAACTTTACTTGCTTTTAAGGTCATAAATTTCTTACAGTTTTGTTAAACTTTCTTTGTTCAGTTAGCTTATCTTACGAACACAAACCAAACTTATTTTAATAAATTTCAGAGATAATCCTTATCGTGTTACAAGAAAACCCATAAAAAGTTGTAAAGATCCTGTGTAACGTTTGTTAAACACTTCACTAAACAAATTTAAGTGCCACATAAAATTCGTAAATGGGTCGCAAACTCTGATTCCTTGCATTTGAAAGATTTTATTGTAATATTAAACAAAGACAATTAACGTAAGTCATTGATAAAAATAAATCATGGTAAGAGTTGTTAAAATAAAATCTTTCTCCAACCTGGGCCTTATAAACAAAGCGCACCTTATCACCCTATGTAATTCTACACTTTTCTCAGCAGCTCGTGTTCTAGCGTTTAATTATTTAGTTATAGACATATACAAATAGTAATATAGATATTTAGTCAAAATAGAGAGGCCATAACAACGACTTATTACCAAGGTGAGATGTTAAACATTATATAGTTAGCATAGCATTATGTTTCTCAAAAAAAAATATTATATTTAGTTATACATATAATATTATATTTATAATTGAACTGTTTTGGTCAAATTTGATTAGAACGAAACGCAGTCTGACATTGTGCTAGATTTTGTATGTATTTTGATTACATACACAAAATGCATCTTTTTAATATATCTTATTAATCAGCAGTGACGTCATAAGCCCTCTTCCAGCTCCAAAAGAGCCAAAACCCCAGTTTAGAATGCAATCGAAGCCAAACATTCATACGGTAAACAAACCTATTGGTTTTTGTCTTAAAATTGTAATAAATAGTTGATCAAACAGCCGAGTGTATTAGTTTAGCCTCACATTTTTTTAAAAAAAGCTCACAAAATAATTTTAAAAATAGCTAGGTATTATTTTGCATTTTTTTTATTTTCATGCCAAAATACAATACATTTACGGAGTAAAAAGTAGCAATCCGCAAATAGTTCTCTAAATAACCGTTGATTTCAATTGTTTGTTTTGAAGCAGTTTCATTTTAATACAGAATGCCAAAATAAGCCAGAGACCTATGTTATTTTATGCCATATATCCATAAACTCAATAGACCCAAAACTAAAGAAAATTTGAAAAATTTTAACGTATTTGTATTTTTATAAAGTTAGTGTTGACAGACAGGCTGACGGTCCACTTGATGGTAGATGCCATAAGTACTGCAAGTAACACAAGCAACGCAATAAATGCTACAACGTTGATGACCATAGAAGAATTAAGGATAAGGGGTTAAAGAAGGGATGGGGTAATGGGCTCTGGCATTCCTTATTCACTCGCCTATACACAACAGCACATATGCTGTTATTTTACGGTAAGAAACAATTGAAATATCCTATCCCAAAATATCCATACGAAATTACCTACGGAGAGAGGGACAGTTCATTTAACAGGCGGTCGCCTCTCATTGTATAATCAGGAGGCTTAAATTGTGCTCCTGTTATTAGATAAACAAAAATTTGTAGATGTAGAGATATAATACAGATATATCAATAATACATTTACCAGATGATTATACATAAATAAAAGCGACTACTAAATGAGCTAATTTCGTACTCCCAAACTTCTGAGCTACAAAGTTGTCCGAAAGACCCTCTTATGAATGTTGAATCATGATAAAGGGCCTTACTTACGAATTCTTTAACAACTTCTCAATAAAAATTCGAACAAAAAAATTCCGATTTAAAAGAAAAGTCTATGTATGTCATAATAATGCATGAGTTAATTTTAAATTTGGATTTATTGTGACCACATACCTTATATACCGTTATAATACCGATGTGACATTAAATATCACATCGGTATCATAAATTTATAATACACTAGCGATCCGCCCCCGGCTTCGCACGGACTCGCAATTTTTTGCAAATTATATATCTACACAAAACTTCCTCACTTATCGCTCGTTTTACTAGTGAAAACCGTATCAAAAGACGTTGGGTGGATTACCTTTTCATTTTTATGTGTCTCTTAATGATTAGCCTACGTAAGCCATGTTCGGTGATTTGATTGCAAAATATTGTGTTTTTTTCTACTTACATAAACTTAATTAGGTTTTATTATACATATATATTAACTATTGGTAGTAAGAACCGCATCAAAATCCGTTGCGTGGTTAGTGGTTAAAGAGATGTTAGCAGATATACAGACAGACGCGGAAAGTAACTTTGTTTTTCACTATGTCGTAATATTTTATAATACATATTATGAAATAAAGATTTTACAAAGTGTAGGTAGAGAAGAAAAGATTGATATATAGATTTTTTATATATGACACACACATCAAACGCTCAATCGCTATTGTTTCACTGAACACTTTTTAGTATCCGCCCATAGCTAGTGTAAAACTAAGTCACTAAATCTGTCTTTGTGTCTGTCGGTTTTGTTGTTCTGAATT
Source organism: Synanthedon andrenaeformis (assembly GCA_936446665.2). Classification (NCBI taxonomy): domain Eukaryota; kingdom Metazoa; phylum Arthropoda; class Insecta; order Lepidoptera; family Sesiidae; genus Synanthedon; species Synanthedon andrenaeformis. The sequence goes on along the minus strand of OW387783.2, from coordinate 9,517,505 downwards.
TTTCAGAATATAGAACAACTTGAATTCTTCTGTTTAGAACAACAGAAGAATAATTTACTTATTTGACGTTTTTAAATAATTGAAACAATTCTTCCTTAATATCTTATCTCAATAATAGGTAGATAAATCTTAATAAATAGGCAAAGAAATTCGATATTTTATAGCTAAAGGGTTATAAGTAAATGATTATCATTAGTGGCTAGTAATCAAATCTTAATCAAATGGTCACGGGTTCGAATCCCGCTAGGGGCAAATGTTTGTGTTAACATTTACCTTTGCTACCTATTCTATTTTTAATTTATCACTAAATAGTCAGTGTAAGATGTTGTATGTATAACTTGCCATTATAAAATAAAGAGTATCTAAAAACTTTTGGCATGCCGCATGTATATCGCTTATATATTTTATTTTATTTTCTAACGAAGTCGCGGGCACTAGCTAATATGAAATATGTTTAAAAGTGGCTCTTTTTTATTTGCGGCAATATAAAACCAGGTACTACAAATACTGGTTCAAGTTATGTCTTTCCTCTTTATAAACCGGCTCACAGTAGCAGCTGTATTCAAATACCCCGCTATTGAAAAATCTGTATCTATCTTACATTGATCGAAGGTCGTAGCTCTGAACAAATAACTAATTCGTAGCGTGTCTAAAAATAGTTGATTCTCTCAAATTTGATTTCAATTTATAATACCTACCTATGTGAATTTGACCTCTCAGATTTAATTATTTTTAATACACTTTTTTTTTCTTAAATTACTTTGAACGAGCTTATTTCTAGATATAGTATACCTATTATCAGCTCAGAAAGTGGTGATTCATTATAAAAAAGTAAATAACATTTTTTTAAATTACAATGTCTAAGTCTAACGTACTTAGGTACTGCTACATATTTGAGAATTTAATGTATTAAAATAGTATAAAAAATGATTTTACGCATGCCACTAATGGTTGTGAAATGAAACCAAACTCTCTAATTTGATATCAAACAAAGTAATGCTGACGTAATCAACATTAACTACAAATAATAGAGTTCATTGAATAAACTAACGACTTAAATGTGGAGTTACCGAAAACTGAAAACTAAGTCGAAAACTGCAAGCTCTCTCTTTGTCTATCCGTCTATCGGTTATCAAATCGATAAAACTACGCCTGAATCAAAGTGTTTGATAAATTAAATAATTGTTTCATTTTTAAGAAAAAAAAACTCTTTCTTAAGAAAACTCAAGAAATGTGATCAAAAATGAATATATTTTACTTTAGTTTTATATTTAACATTTAAGCTAGAACAAGTCAAGTAAGCGACTGAAAATGCTTCTTAAACACTTGATTACTTAAACTTCTTAAATTTATTTGCTATCTTTATGTTAAGCACTCCTTTAAAAAGTATTCAAGCATAATAAGCTGTAAGTATGCCAAAATTGTCCATTATATAAAAGTTTATCCCTCTTATAAATGACGATTCATTTAATCTCTGTCGCCTACAGTGAGTTGAAAACCAAAAGAGTGTTTCAACCTTATCCAGTGACTTTCAAAACAACCGTTTGCCATAAAACTCGTCGTAAATTCGTAGGAAGACGCACAAACATGTCCATTCATATAAAAGTACAAGGACGATAAACAAATAGAGGGAGAGATTTCTCCGAAACAAATTGTAATAATGTATTGATATACGAGTATCTTTCCATTTGAATATTAAATATGTATGTATACATTTTCATTATTTGTAATTTACCTAGTGTCGACGTAACAAATTTCCCGGTCCCGGCTTTTCTTTGATGCCTATTGGTCGTAATAGACTTCCATCTGAGAACCAAGGAAGTAAGGATCAAAGAAGTCAGAATTAAAAACCAAGCCCGAAGAATCTATAGCTGAAGTGATAATGGGCGCAACAAATCTGTCATGTAGAAAATACGAGATTAGAGTATTGGGTAGATATTGGGGGTATAGACTAAAATTATTATTTTGTTTTGTGTTTTTTGGTAGTTTTTTACCGTCCATATTCTTCTGAAAAAATGCATTTAAATAAATCATTAATAAACAGAATCAGTTTTATTATACTTTTTAAATTTTTAAACTAAATTAAAAGAATACCCAAAGGAATTCCTTTAATCTCTTAATACGCATTTGCGACAAAACCAAGTTATCGATTTCACAGTAAAATTTAGGAGAGAAGTTAGTCTAATTGATCCGGAAGGACATTTGTGGGGTCATATAGTCGAAGTCAGAGGCAGAAAATGAAAGAAAATTTTACAGCTACGCCGTAGTTGCTACACCAAATGTGCTACGAGCGCTACAATTGACGTCTTATCATCTTAATCTCAGCCGTAAGACGTCCACTGGTGGACATAAACCTCCCCTATAAATTTCCAGTGAGACCGTAAGAATTAATATATAGAACAATTGAAGAAATCACAAAATCATCCCTACCTGTTACAGCCTATCTCTAGAAGAGGAAAGCGGCATAAATTCTAATTTCAGCGTTTTGAGCATCTCACACGTTCCTATCACTGAAAAATCCCATATACATTTTCTCATCATTTTGTGGTAATAAAAAGTTTAGCGACGGAATACACAGCAAGTCGTGTGCATTGACAAGCGGTCTCACCGGTTGAAAGCATTATCCACGCATCCCTCACTCCGTTTAACTCTAACCATGTATTCTCTACTCACTTCACCGACATGTTTACGTCAGTGAATTGACAGTGATATCACAACTGACACATGTCAATCATCTGACACGATTGACATGTGCCAGTTGTAATATAACTTATGTCAGTTATAAACGCATTATACAACAGAAGTTTTTAATAATATAAAAAAGTAGTAATCCTACTAAATTAACATTATAAATGCGAAAGTTTGTATGAATGGATGTATGGAAGTAGTACGTAGGTATGTTTTTTATTCTTTCGCGCAAAAATTGATGAACGGATTTGGATGGATTATGACATGCAAATAGTTTATTACCTGGATTAACATATAGGATACAACTTATCCTGGAAAAATTGCCGTTATAAAAGTGGACTTCTTGAACACTGTTGAAACGTGATACTGTTGAATAAGGACTGACCGAGCAGACCCTTATCACACTTTATTTCTTATCTTTATCTGTATGTAGTGTTTACAGGTAATGGTAGTTATTACCTAATATATTGTACAACTGAACCGTCGAAGTCTCTCTTCCGCCTTTTCTAATAAAAAAAATATATAAGTGACTCAATAACAGTTCAACGAGCGTTACAAATCGATTTTGAAATCGGAACGTAGAAAGAGATCTTGATTCTAAAAAGAGGTCAGCTGACTAATCTTACTCGGATTAGCTGCATTCATAAAACTACGGAAAATTATCTCGACTATAACAGTCGCTACTGTTCAAGCATGAAACACTTTTTTCTATAATTGAAACTATCGATCCGCTTAAAAATATGTCACTCTTTCCATTAGTAAAAACCGTAAAAAAAATAGGTTGGGTAGCTTAGAAGAAGTTAGCGGAGAAACAAGCAGAGGCGATGTTGTTTTTTTTATATTATTTAGCTTATCAGATGTTACATAGCACAAAGTCATAACTGCCATGTAACATCTGATAAGCATTGTGCGAGTGTTTAGTCTCCTGTTGTTTGTTAGTTTTATTATTGGGCATAGTACAGAAAGCTAGAGTCTAGACTTTAGACTTCGGCAGTAGATGCCAAAGAGACAAAACCACAGAAAATCTTCTTACCTTTCAATATGAGATCGTCGTTCAAGAAGAAAGTTTATCTTAAAAAAAAAAACGCAAAACGTGTAGAAAAACTGAGGTTTCTAGTTTGTAAATAATAAATTTAAATAATTTACCAATAGTAGGGGTACGTTCGAGTAGACATGCGACAATGCTCTCGAATTCCCCAGAGATATGTTCCGCTGAGCTCGAAACTCGGCCACACTCGCCGGAACTACGGACGGCCGAACAACCTGATATACCTCGTGCCCGCTTACCACTAGCTGCCTTTAGCAGCAACAAATAACATTTTCACCTTACTGAAACCATAATATATGTATTTCAGCCACGAATATACGCCGATACTAATAGAATGACTACATTTGTATCTACCTGATATATATGTAGATCATATATTGACGGAGAGACAGCCTAGCCCTTTGAAGAGAATCTATTATGCATATTTGCAGTAACGTTACATCAAGAGATTAAAGTGAAGATGTCGATCATGTCAAAGACATACAGAAGGAAATGGGATTAGTGTATGGTAAGATGAATAATAAATGACTTTGACAAGCCTTGTTCAAGCATGCTATTATTTCATAATTGTCTTTCATAAAAGAATGTTTAGTGCAAACCAAACTGGTCAATTTATTGCTGTAATACGCAGTATGAATTGAGGTAAAATAACCAATTGTAACCAATTTAAAAACACATTTTTTATCTTATAATGCTTATAAAGAGAAAATCAAATCAAAATAAAATAATAGAAAATAAATGCTTTGCTGCAAAATAAAAGCATTGAATACTGTGCAAAGACCACATTTCAACCTGACGAGTCTCATAAATCAATCCTAAGATATAAATGCTAAAGTGAGTTTGTTTGTTACGCTTTCACACCTTAACTACCTACTTAATCGATCATCGTAAAATTTTGTATACATGTTGTCAAGGATACTGAAAAGGACATAGAGTACCTTCCATCCAGGAAAAAAGTACTAATCCCGTGGGATAATTAAAAAAAGAAAATAAAAAATTCAACGCCTCACAAAAATATATAACCAATAAAGATTGAATAAATGTTAATGTTAAAACCGTTAAGCCTTTTCTGAGATTAGCGTGCACAAACGCACTGACATACAGACAAAAATTATAAAAACTATATTTATTTCACCTCGGTAGCATAAGTACAACGTGTAGGTACTTATACTACCGAGGTTTTTTTCAATGTAGATACGGACACGGCTCGATTAAGATTTTATTATATGCATAGATATAGATTCATTTTATATTTAAGTTAAAATATTTCTATTAAGAAGCATAAAAGTTGAGAACATGTTTCTGAGAAATAGCAAAGAGAATATAAGCGCGAAAGGAAAGTATTGCGAATAAAGCTCCTTGTAAATTGTCCCCGGCTCTTAAGCTGGGGACAATTTATAAGGAGCTGTACAGAGAGTTTAATTTATATATATAGCAAAACCTTTGAAAATAGATCACACTACTTGTATACTTAATCACTTTTATAACAAAATTCACACGTTTGTAAAGTCCTAAACAAACGTACGTTTCTACTTTTAATACCTTAGTTAACTAGGTACATATTCGCCGAAATTATACTACATATACTTATATTAAACCTATCTAAGTTTAGAATAACATCAACAAGTTCTGAAGATCCCGGATTTTTACTTCCAAGAAAATTTAATATTTAATATTTGTTCCGGTATTACTTAATTTTCCAAGTGTTAATGACACAAAAAAAACAGTGCCACTCCGGGAATGCCGACAGAAGTGAAAACTTAAACAATTACGTGTGTATTTTTTGAATCATCAGGAAAGTACATACTTTCATATGTGTTTCATATATACAGAGGTGTCAGTTACGTTAACAGTGTCGCGAGTTCAATAGTTTTTTCCCATTCCAAAAAATGCCAACATGCATGTGTATCTATGTACGTACATACACAATATATGTACATATTTATATACAGAGGTGTCGGTTACGGTAACATTGTCGCGAGTTCAGTGGTTTTTTCCCATCTCAAAAATGCCCAACGCGCCTAAAAAAGTTTTCACTTCAAAAAATAGTAGTCACAATATATAGTATATGCCTATAACCTCTAAATCTCACACATCGAAGCCGATATCAAAGCGGACATATTTCATTTCCTCGCTGGAACGTGATTGCGGAAAACAAAAGAACTTCTGTCATTTGATTACAGACACGTACGTGGCTTGATGTATATTGACTCCGGTACTACGTAAATATGAGAACAAAATATCTTAGTCCCATCCTTAATAAAGGATATTTCAAACAAATAATTACTGAAGATATTTCTGGATGAAATATATGCTGGATGCAATATATTTTTTTGAATATTTTGTATCTAATCAATTCTAAGTAAAAAATAAATATCAGACTGTGATAATAAACTTTGTTCAAAGAATTATATGTTGTTTTACTGTGTTCGCCATTTAAACAACTTATCGGTAATTGATAGTTAAAGGTATAGGTAATCATAGATTGCAAACATTCAGCGGCACTTGTAGTGTCGTTAAAAATACTTAATCTGCGATAATTTAGTTTTATTAGCGACGCCTTAATAATGATTGAAAACGGAGTGTGAAGCGTAAACATAAACATAACTGGGTTATGTTATCTATCTTTTTATATAAAGATAAAAAGTCAAAATCAAATCGTATTATTAATTATAAAACTAATTTTTTTTCCTAATTTTCAAACATACCTACCAATTAAGAAAATTCCGTAAAATAGGTAATTATAGAAATTGCTGAAAAATTATTTTTTCTGATCAATTTCCAGGAATAATCTAAGACAACATTGCGAGACATATACATACGGGTAGTTCGTTTATAAAAGGAAATATATGAAACCAAACAACAGGTAACAGATTCGTCGCATTTAATTTATAAATACTCGACAATACCAAAGAACGGAATATTTTACAAAACAATCCATCAAAGCAAAATCAGTTGTTGTGTTAAAGTTGAAAAAGTTGCCGCGATTCCTAATTCATCCCACACTCGAAATTTTATTATTCTCTGCCCTTTGCTGAACTTTGTTTGATTAATTGATGCCTTTTTGTTTATGACTTACCTACGTGTAAGGAACTAATGAAAAATAAATGAAAACTTAAACAAACCTAGGATTTTCATTGTTCCTTCCCAGTGTGTTTAAAATAAAATAAAAATGCTACGTTGCTACGTTTTATTTGTTTTTCCAAAGTAATTTGTAGCATGAAAATATATTTTTTGATTATTTAAGATTGACAGACAGGCTGTCGCCACAGGTGCTGCAAGTGCAGGATTAAGGATAAGGATAAGGATCCTACTATAGTAGGATTAAGGATAAGGGATTGGGAAAGGTTTGGGAAATGGTCTCTATCATCCATTAATCACTCACCGAAACACAACAGCACACATACTGTTATTTTACGGTAAAGGGATGATGGTTACTGTCGCCAGCAGGACTGCCCAAATGACTGTGAAACGCAGTGTCCTATAAAGTGGTTGTTTGCTTCTGTCTGTTTCTTCGCTCACTTTTTCTAAACCATCCATCCAACTACATATTTTGATACTGTTTTCACTAATTGAATAAACGATAAATGAGAAAGGTTTGCGTATATAATTTACACAAAAAAATTTATTCGTGAGGCCAAGGCAGTCTTTACTTACAAATAAATAAAGTTGATGGATATGTTTGAAGTTCGAAATAAAGTATTTTTCTTTAATATGAATTGTCTATTATATATTAATCCAAGCATCTTCTTAGCTATTAGTTTGTCCTGGCTAATTTAGGATCGTTCAGGCCCCAAATAAAATAGTTAAGCACCATTTTATAGGGATTTTTTGGTATAGCGAAAATATATTATTACCTCGTAAATATTTAGGGTTCTTGCGTAACATTAAGAAACCGTTAAAATTAGTTACAGAAAATTTGTTATATAGTTTTTACTACTTTTAAGAGCAGTAAATATGCCTTATCATAATTAATACTATGTCTTATAGATATATCTATACATATTATAAAACAAAGTCGCTAACTTCTTCTAAATCATCCAACGGATTTTGAAAAAGTTTTCACTAATGGTAAGAGTAATATATTTGGGAGATTTGTGTTTATAATTTGCAAAAAAATTGCATCCGTGCGATGCCAGGAGCGGGTTGCTAGTTAATAATGTTATGCGAGCGTAAAATCGCTCGGAATATTAATTTTTTTATCCTCATTAATATTTCAAAAAACTTTTAATAAAGACTTGGAAGTTTTATTAAAAAAAGATTATATAAATTGTAATTTTATTGGAATCGATTTTCATATATCGCACTGCTATTTCAATAATGTATCAACTCAAAAAGTAACTTTTTTCAGAATCAACGAAAAACTGATTGTGAAGTATCTGTTAATTTTTAAAAAAAGCCAAATATACCATAAGGTAAGATATCGATGCAAAAGCAATTGACAGTCTTCAAAAATTTTAATATTGAAACAAAAAAGCAAGAAATCGATGTTTTTGACTAACGACGTTGTAGCAGAAAAAATCGTTAATAAGAAAATGAATTATTTTCAGTTAAGTAGTTATTGCGCAATTTATTTGAGTTGTTACAGTGTTTAGTTGAACAGATTTCTTTAATTTTTATTGTGAGTTTAGAGTTACAACAAAATTGTTAGAAGAATAGTGTGCCAATGAAAAATTATTTAAAAAAATCTATGTAATGGAAATAAATAAATAAAACATTATAAGTATAAAAATAACACAATATTTATTATTAATGAACGGTGTCGTAATTAAATCAGTCAAATAATCGCAGGCAATGTTTTTGCTTGTTGTTAATTTTAATGGCACTAACTGAGATCACAATTACTTTATAAGTAACTACATATTATATTAAAAAATATATTTCTTATAGAAAATTTTTTGTATTCATCTTAAATGAATAAAAATTTAAATGCCTTAAAATACACATATTCTTATCAATGACTGTTGAAAAAAGGTTACTCATTCTTAATTACTTCAGGCACTGGAATCATAATAAGTATTATAACCACCTTTTAGTCATTATAATATTAATCATTTAAGTTTAATTGTTTAAAATATGACTCACAATAATTAAGTGGAATTATATTTTTGGCTATAAGTTCTTTTATATCTTTTTTTTTATTTTCAGTCAAAGGTATTTTTGACAAGTAAGCTTGGGTCAACCCACAAGAAAACAATAACTGATCTCTATTTCTTCTAAGATTGCGTACACACACTTTTTGAAAGTTATCATCTTCATAAGAATTCTTGTAAAAAAATGCCATTGGATGCTCTTTTTCAACCCGAATCACCTTAATATCATGCCATTTTACTTGGTTTCTATCATCATTTACATTAAAATTATTCCCCCACTCTTCTTGGAGTAATTTTAGATCATAAAACTGGTTGTGACTCATCTCATGAACTTTATAGGGCTGCCCTGTTTTTTTTGCCATGCGAATCAAAGTTGCATATTGTTGAGGAACATAAATTGGTCCGCTCTTTAAAAATCGTTTTACTTGTTTTTCGATAACACTATGAACGTTATCGCCCTCATTCTGAGAATGGCCTCGTATCAAAAATTTGTGAGTAATACTCTTGACATTAAATTTTTGCACTGCGTAAGCGTATGCAGTAAGTAGATATTTATTTTTTTGTTGTCCACCACAATTGTCGGAATAAAATATGAAATCTAACTCTTTATCTGGAATATTCTCAGTTATATTGTTAATATACTTTAGTATACAGCTACCAATTTCTACGGCGCCTCTTTTACCTTCAGTTTCATCCCAGAAAAAACAATCTACATTTTTAGCGTGCAGGTCACTTATTGTAAAGTTAAAACAATTGATTCTACTTTTATAAAAAAAAACTGAAATCTGACCCTTGGGTACCGGCATTACGGCTTGCAAATCGTATACAGCAACAACTGTACCATCTGTGCTAGTTTTATCTTTTTCTTTTTCAATTCTTGATAAATCTTTTTCTCTTAAATGGTTCTCATAATCCTGAACAATTTTTTTCTTTCCATCTTCGTCGGCATTTTTATAATTTTCGCAAAGATCGCATTGATCTTTTTTTGGTACGTGAAAAGAGATGTTGAAATCGTAATTAAATATTCGGTTAAAAGTAGATGCCGAAGCAAAAGGTAAACTTTCTTTTATACGGAGTTCCTTATAGTCACGATATAAATCTGCTAAAGATTTCTCGGATTGTATATATTCTCTAGACGTTTGGGCTCGCAAGTAATGCGACTCGACACGTGGTATATTGTTTATAAATTTTTTCACGCTTTCTAGTACTTCGGAGTCTATTTTAGGTTGTTTACCATGTTTGCCTCGCTTTTCTCCCACGATAGTGCCAGTCTCTGTTTGTTTAGAAAGAGCTGTTTTTATTGGTCGGTCATTAAGGCAGAGGGTGTTCTTAAAAAATAATTTACACACTCTAATACGTTGGTCATCTATTTGAAAATAAAACGCATTGTTTAATTTTCTGAAATTTTGAGTAGATGAGTATCTATATTTTGGTTTAATTTCCGATGTATGTCTTATTATAAACTCTCTCTGTTTTTGCAAATCGCCTAATTCCCAATAAGCATCAAAGATCTCCTGACGCGATGACTCATTTATCTTTAAACCACAATTTAGCCTGCATCTTTCACTGCATGGTGCGCCTATTTTTCTTTCTGGTACCTGTTTTTTAGTTTTGGTCATTTGATAAGCCTTACCGGAGTTTCTAAGACGTTTTATTAGTTGTTTTTGACATTCTTTTCGGAGTCTCTTTTTCCCTCTGCCATTAGTGTCTTCATGTGAAGAAGCATCGATCAACACAGTATTTTGGAGTAATGCTTCATCAGTGGTATGTACAACATTTTCGGCTTCATTATCTGAAGAACTGCTTGACGATGAACTCGAAGAAGAGTTACTCGAAGACGAAGTACAAGCGTTAGCACGAAATAAAGGATGGACCTTTGAAGCTGACCCAGGGATGAAATGAGGGTCACCGTCAGAATCATCAAAATCACTTTGATCGCTATGCACAGGTGAAATATAATATTTACTTGGGGTTACCTCTTTTTCCGCAGTTATAATATTAGAAGTAGATGGTGAACTTTCAATATTAGATATTTCTTGAAATGCTCTTGAAATATTTTTTTGCGGAGATTCTTTTGGTTCATTTTCCATATTTAGATCTATATTTTCTTTGGCCAAATATGATTTTCTCGCCATTTCAATGAAAAGTCGCCCACGATGCATTGTGAATCTATGAAAATCAAATAAATCGTTGGTTATAGTACTGAAAATATTTTTTTGTCAGCAAAAGCGTATTAACTCAAAACCAACAACATAAATTAGTGATAAACATAGATATTATTAATTTTGTTGCAAGTTTTGTATTATTCTAATATTCAAGCTATGCAATTTATGAAAAAACTATCATTTTATTTATTAAAACTAAGAAATTACATCGAAAAAAGATTTTGTCAGCAATACTGTATTAAGTCGTAATTTACAAATTGAACCAACTAGAGTGTCTTAAGTTAAAATAATTTTTTTTTTTGAACGTTAGTAAATCTACAATTGTGTAGCAAGTAGAAATCCGACAAAATATTTTTTTGTAATCAGTCATCTAAACCGTACCAACTCAAATTAGTGACCTAAAGTATAACATACCTGATTCAGCAATACTGTATCAATTCAAAATAGTGCGGTCAACCGGCACTGCGACACGTCTTCACTTTACGACTTACGGGTGCAACTGAAGATGACGCGTTGTGGCGGGAGAGGGGAACTATACGTCTCCGATCAGCTACAGTGATTCACAACGCTATCTGTTGTTTAAAATCTTAAATATTTTTACGTCGTTATTACTGAGGCATGGTATATCAATTCTAGTATCCAAAAAATATAATAAGTCAATTTTTACATTTTTTGAGTTAATACACTATTGAAATAGCAGTGCGATATAAGCCCGGGGTATGAAGATTTATGGGAGTAAAATCAAATGTCACAAATCACACGTGACGCGTTACAGGCTACAATATGCTTCAATACATATTAATATAATATAATACATATAATTTATTTATATTTATATCCATTGATATTCATTGGTGAATTGAGAAAATTAACAAACTAATAAAGCTAACAAAATACAATCATTTACCCTCATTTACTAATCTATGTATTTTATAATCGTTCGTAAGGAGTAAGTTCTAGTCGTGCGTCGAAGCTGACACACACACTTTTCTTTTAATATGACTCGACAATAATAAGATATCACACTTGGGTATTGATTAGAAATATACACGTTACAAAATTAATTAAATGTAAGTTAACTGCCTCATATACCTACAGTCTAAATTAGCGGTTTGAATCGTAAATCGATACTCCAAGAGTATTGATTTTGTAAGCAGTAATAATAATTCATAGTGACATAACCATAAAATGGTAGTAACATGTCAAGGGCAGCGAACTTGAATACAGGAAACAGTCCCTTCATACTAATTACCTTCAATTATCGACGCCAAAATATGACAAATATAAAGTACCCAAATAGAAAGCAAGTATTAAATACATTCAAACTATCAGCGCTTCAAAAGAAATTTTAATGCTAGCATGTCTCTGTCGCTATTACGGTACCTTTTACTTACGCCATTTTATAAATAAGTTCGTAAATGTTCCGTCATTGGTTTATGAATTTGACATTAGATACACGCGCTGATAAGTGAAGATGTTTCAATGCAACAGTCAACACTCATTTGTTCATATTCTATCGACTATTTGTTGATAGCTAATAAGAATAACTAATAAGCCCTTGCCCATATTCTTTGTGGAAATAGAACCTAATACCAACAACAAACTGATCTACGACATTAAAAGTCTTATACACTGCAGAATTATAATGGAACCACCCAGACCTAAACGAGAAATCCCGCAATGTGGTAATTGCCAACAATACGGCCACACAAAGAAATATTGCTTTAAAAAACCAAAATGCATCAAATGTGCCGGAGAACATGCATCGACCAACTGTGAACGTAAAGGGAGGTCAGACTCTTGTCCACCAGTGTCTCTGAATGGAGTGCAGATGCCACAAGCTAATGAAGCTAAATTTGGGCTCTATTTGGACCGTCGATAGACATGGCCGAAGCATATATTTACGAAACGGAAGGCATTGTGTAGACATCTCTTTGGTGTAGACCTTACTGCCGATCTGAACTTTGGTAGGCATATCGAGTCCATTGCCAAAACGGCTGCCAGAAAATTGGGCATCCTTTCCAAGGTTAGGCGGTACTTCACTGCGAGACAGCTCCTTGACTTATACAGAGCACAGGTCCGATCCTGCATGGAGTACTGCTGCCACCTCTGGGATGGGTCTGCCCGTTATCAACTGGCTGCACTGGAGTCGATTGAAAGGCGAGCTAAGAAACTTATTGGCAACAACGCCCTTGTGGAGTCTCAACTTCAACGATGCCTGCAGCATCGCCGAAAAGTAGCATGCCTATCGATTTTCTATCGTCCGCATTATGGAGAGTGTGCGTCCGTTCTGTTCGATTTGATCCAACCGGAACCGTTCCACTTGCGGACCACGAGGCGCGGGCAGGGGTTTCATCCATTCGTGGTTGCCGTTCCTCGTTCGTGAACGCAGCGTTTCAGTTCCACCTTCCTTGTCCGAACTGCTAAGGAGTGGAACTCATTGCCTGCGTCCATGTTTCCGCATAATTACAATCTCGGGGTCTTCAAATCTAGGGTGAATGGGCACTTACTAGGTAAGCGTGGTCCACCTTCGGCCGCATCTGCACCTTACATCAAGTGAGATCGCGGCCAAACGCTGCCTTGATTCGATAAAAAAAAAATGAGAAAAATGTACTGGCTACTAAACAGAAAATCTCAACTGTCGCTGGAAAATAAACTGTTGTTATATAAATGCATCCTGAAACCACTTTGGATGTATGGAACCCAGTTATGGGGGACTATCTCAAGTTCCAATATAGATATTTTGTAGAGATTCCAATCGAAAGTCCTGAGAACTATTACCGATGCCCCTTTGGTTTGCGACAAATCGCTAATTGCATCATGATCTTCAAATCAGGGGGCCTACTATCAACTCTTAATACGATTTAATTTAGGACCTAAACTGAATTGCATTCTTCGTTTTACGATTCAATTTAGGTCGACACCTAAACAAAATCGCATTCCAATGTCATTCACTCTTTTAAAGGTAAATTCGTACCATCACCTTACTTTCTTTCCCGCTTCGACCCTGGAATTTGTGATTCAGAGACAAATGTGGTTTTTTTTTACGATTTCATTCGTTCTTTTAGGTTCTTTAGCGATTCAAATGAGGCGCTGTTTTACTAAGGTGATGGTACGAATGTTAGCGATTTTGTTTAGGAACCTAAATTGAACTGAATCGTCTTTTAAAAGTTGATAATAGGCCCCCAGAACTGTACATGAAAAAATTAAACATATTATGTGTTTGACATTGAGGAGAATGACGTAATCTCGTTACACACTCAATAACTGTTAGCAACACTGGTCGGCGAGTTTTTAATTGGGAATGACGTCACGTGAATGTTAATGTGGCAAGGTTCCTTCACATTAGCAATTTGCAGGTTGTTGGTTTCTCAATGTGTTAGTAAACGCTAAGGAGGGTATAAGTGAGCTGCCGATCTTGATAAAAGCGGATAAGGCACAATAAAAGGGGTGGGGGTAGTGGAATGAGGTCTCACATCTCTTACTCACTCAATACAACTCAACGTCACATGTGTTGCTATAGACGGGCTGCCCAGTTAATGGCGCATATAAACTACAAGTATATTATTAAGTTGAAGATATTTTATGATGTTAACTGAATTATGTTCAACGAGCCCTATCCGAAGTTGTTAATATCTTAATGTTCAAGTTAATGTTGTTAATCTAATTTGTTCAACACAAAATGTGTATGTTAAAATGCAATAGTTTTTTTTTTTCATTGTTATATATTCCGAGTGAAAATTTGTGTAGGAATATTTTCTTTAACAAAGTAATTTCAATACTACAAATTTTATTAAGAAATAGACATAATTTTTTTTAAAATTTAAACGACGTAATAAAACAGGCTAGGCTAGAAAACCGGCGCCCGGACCTAGGTGTTCACATTATATGTAACACATTATTTTTTTACAAATTAATTACATTAATTTTACATTAAATTTTACACATGTAATTTTTTTACATAATTATACATTATAGGTGTACACATATCCCACATCATCGAAGTTTTCACATTAAATAATAAACTTCATATAAACGTATGTATGTGGAAATTGATTTTTATTTAATATAATAGATATAGCTAACGGACACAATAAGCTCAAGGCGTGAGTTTATCTACGTTTAACATTTATCTACGAGGGAAAGTACCTATTACTATTTTGATGATACCTATTACTTTTTGGGATAATGCCGCAGACCCATTACTGCAGTGAAGCTTGCGGTTGCGGCAAATGTTTCAGCAATTTCAAAACAAAACACACATCAAACGCTGTATAACCAATCTCAATAAGGACACATTATATTCCTTTGTTCGTGAACAATACACAGAGTTGCTATCCCTACTAATATTATTAATGTCAGTCTGTTTCTGTCAGTTACCTTTTCAAGCCTTTATAACTCAGTCATGAAATTTTGCATACACATTGTCAGGCAGGAACACAGGAAAGGACATAGGTACCCAACCTTTCATCTGGGGAAAAAACTACTACGTATTCCCAAGGGATCATCTAAAAATAAAAATTAAACGCTTGGAAAAAAATGTAAGAGCAATAAAGATTTAAAAAAAAATTGTCATGATATAAAATTAAGAGCAAAGCGGCGAGACGGAATAAGGTATTGCGAGCTCCCGGATAAAGAATAGTGAGCGCTAGGAAACGTGGGAGCTTTACTTTGTGTTACCAACGGCTCAGATTAAATAAGTTACAACCGCCAACGGTTTCTAGCATTCAAAATAATTCTTAATTGTAAATGCACGATATAATATATTACAGATTAAGGGTCTGTACATATAGATGCAGAGCTTGTCTCTGGGAACTCATGCTAAATTAATAGCTTTCAAAATAAAACCCTAAATTCTTTCATATCTGAATTCGGCCTAATTCTGAGAATAATATATTTTAAAGCTACAACACTTAGTTCATTTACAACGAAACTCGTGACAAAGATCAAAGATAGGGCATGCCCCATTATATAACGTAAATAATGTTTCGCCATTTTTTCTCGTAATCTATATAAGAGCTAAGTAGCTTTTTTACGAATTCACATCACCACCCTTATCAAAACTCTGTTTTGTTAAAACTTTTTATTTACTGAATACAAATATATAGGTGTAGCAAGATTATGCTATAGACTATTTTGGTTCGCAATTCAATGTAGATTATTTTTGTCCTAGATACTTTTGCGTTAAACTGCATAGTTTTCGAAATATTTAAGAAAAACTAATAAAACCCAATTTCTTCCCTCCTCCCCCCCCCCAAACCCGACGCTAAAAATTGTGTAACTTTTTACCAAACAATATGTGGACTGTGCAGAGCTGGAATGATACTTTTACTTTGGATGTTGAGGTCTGGGTCTAATTGCACCATACTATACATGCCTTAACTAGTCAACTGACATCATTTGACATCGCAATTTTGCAAACACGTTGTCAGTAATACGAAAAGGCCATAGGGTACCTCGCATCCAGAAAAAAGTACTCTTCCCTAGGAATCATTTAAAAATAATATAAAATTCAACGTCTGACTAAAACATGTGCGCAAATAAAAATTGAATACATATATAAAAAGGGGACGCGGGCGAAGTCACAACCAGAAGCTAGTGTATATAGGTAATATAAGTGGACAGGCTAATCTACACTAATATTATAAAGAGAAAAGATTTGTATTTCTGTATATTTGTTTGTATTGAATGAACTCCAAAAATAATTCGTCTGATTTTAAAAATTCTTTCAGTGCGTAACATAGACTATATTTCGCGTGCATCAACTAGTAAAGCTATATAAAAACACCAAAATAGAATAAAGAGCACATTATTTTTACTTTGAACTACTTGGATGTATTATTTTTAAAAGTAATTAATCATCATAACTTACCACAGTGCGATAACTCATTGCTGCAATGCGTCTGTTAGGCGAAATGTGAGTGGCATATATTATTTGCTATTATAATTCACATACTAAATAAAAAAAAAATTATGACATAACTGAAACGTATAAACTACATAAACATAAATAGATATAAAACTATAAACTTATTTACATTAACTTACTAACTAGGGACATATCCCTGGTAGTGCAGGAATGCAATTTTTTCTGAATATTATTTACAAAAATCTTCGTCATTTATTACTATTTTCGTTAGCAAAAATCGTATCAAAATTTGTTAATTGGTTTAGAAGAAGTTAGCGGACAGCAACTTTATTTTATCGACAGGCGTCGATTTACATCATGTGTGTGTTCATACGTAAGGTGTACGAGTATATCAAAATCAGCTGATGTGTAATTTAAACAAGAAAAATATCCGGACAATTTTTCCAATTTTCTCTTCATAAGAACCTTCCTCTGTATAGATTAATAACTTTAATAAGTAATCATAATAATAATTATTATATTACCTATGTAAAATAATTAATAATTATTATGTTAATAACAGGTGATCTATTTTCAAAACTGATATTGAAAATAATAGACGTATCTTAGTTCCATGGTTAAAATTTTCTTTAAATAAAAGGTAATGAGACATCTTAACAAATTGAGAAAACCTTAAAACCCGTTAGCGCTTTTATGAGTTTCCAATTGTATAAAATTTTTGGTTAGTACTCTTAGTTGCGAAGCTGCTCCAGGCAAGAATCTGGCAACCTTTCTCGGTAGTAAAACAGATTTAAATCCACTTGGGAGATATTCCGTAGGTAACGTTCGCGCCGGATAACTGCAATATGTTACCTTTACAAGAATGTGCTTTATTTAAAAACGTACCTTTTCTCAGAACAGAAAATTCTCTTTAAACTAAAACATTTCCGGGTTTTTTGACAACGCGATGATTTACGGTTAACTTGGTCAGTTTATAACGGAAATATGAAATTTTATTTATTTTGATGATTCAGTTACATTATTTTATTTTTGTATTTTTTTTAACTTCTATTATATGTTTATGAAATAAATCTTCTTTTGTCTATTTGGTTTCCTGATTTAGTTGGGCAACATTTTACGATCCTGTTTACTATGACCCATTTCGCTTTGCTTCTATGGATGTTCTTTACCTTAATCATAATAATATTATAAATGATAAAGTTTGTATGTTTGGTTTTTGGATGTTTGTTACTCAATAAAGCAACGACTGACGGATTTGAAATTTGGGTATTAACATATATGATACTTTTTATGGTTCCTGTGGTATTTTCAACTAAAAAAAAAAAACTACAGAGCACGCGAAGTCGCGGCGCGGGCACAGCTATTGCGAAATAAATAGCGCCAAAGTAGTTCTTATTTTGAAATCTTCGTTACATAAAAGTATATACTTTAGATTTTCTTATCTCCCTAATGGTCGTCAGGTGACTGTTGCAAGTGAGCTGCCTGCCTTGATAGGATAAAAGATAAAAGACAAAGTCGGTATAGATGCATAGCCTTTGGCATCCCTTACTCACTCAGCAAAACACAATAGTTCACATGTTGTATGCTATTTTCAAATTACATAATTTTTGTTTTATGTGTATACTTGAATCAATACTCATATTGTAAATGTGCAAGTAGCTACAATATGTCTTGTCTGTCTATATGTTATCTTTTCACGCTTTATTAACTACTCAACCTATCATCGTGAAATTTTACATACACGTTATCAGTGATACAGAAAATTGCATAAGGTACCTTTCATCCAGAAAAAAGTAATATTTCCAAAGTATCATCTACAAATAGAAATCCAACGCCTAGTAAAATTATATTAGCAATGAAACAACCCATTTTTTTTTTTCAAATTTCGAGTGAATAGGCACCTTCCGGGTGAGCTCGCTCCATCATAGACCTCATCTTCGCTACACAGCTGGATGTTGGTCAAGAGCAAACCCATCTCTAATATAAAAATAAAAAGTAAGTATGACATATATTGCTTATATATTTAGTCAGTTATATTTTTTATTTTTTTTAACGGGAACGAAGTAGCGAGCTGGTTAAAAAATAAATTTAATTGGGGAATAAAATGAAAAAAAAATATACAAAAGTTAACAATTATAATATTAAGCTTTATATAATGTTTTGAAAACTCTTTGAACTACATATAATATGCGAGTTCACAAGTGTGCAAAATGTACACTAACAATGCGAGAGGTAAACACCTTATAAAGAATCATACACTCCGACTTTTGACAAACATGAGCCCTTTTGCTACGTCATTCGAATTCCTTCCTAACATGATTACGCACAACCCTATGCAAATAAGTTTCGGTGGTGAGAGAGAATGGATCCATTTAATTATAAGCCTCAAGGCTTCTGTGAACCCTTTAGCCTAATTAGCGAGCTTAGCAGCAATTTGGTCGTTAATAAGTGTCTAATTTATGCAGTGAGCTATCTCAAACAGTGTATCTCATGTTCGTCTTCATTACTGAACTACCTGAACATTACTTCAAATGTTTTAAGCGTCATTTGGGAGCTGTCGTAAAACGACATGAGTTGATGAAGATCGATGAGAAAAATCTAGTTCTAGGTTTGTAGGTACGTATTTGAATTTAAGTTTTTAATTTTTCAATAATTATAATATGAATAATTATGGTATTTTATTGATACTATTAATTTCTTACAACAACAACACGAACAACGATCAACTTCACAACTCTTCTATTTTATTCAGACATTTTTTGATCTATTTTCAGACAAGTGCTAGGAAAAAGGGACAATATCTTAAGGAGTCCTAATGGGATAGGCTATTAGCAAAAATTGTAAGAATCCATGTAGGTCGAACTCTCTAAGAAATCGCGCCAGTTTCTTTTCTTTACAAATTAATTAAGTTTAATTGTCTGTCTTTCGAAATAGCAAGCAAACATAATACAGTTCTATTACAAATAAAATCACTCTATGAAATACTTACAGTACCCTTCATTTTGTTTTATTTTATCATTCATTTTCATTCATTTTGTCAGAAAGTTTGGAAGTGTAGAATAATATTATATTATATATATCTCATTTCATACTTTTTTTTTATTACTTTATACAAATATTTATTTAATTATATATAAGAAATAGCAATTTAATCTTAGCCCTACACACTTAGCAGAGATTGTACCGTCAGGTACGCAAACTTTACGCATGTATTGGCTGTATTTTGGTGATGTTTTCAGATTATCTTTTATATTCCTTTCTTGATATTGGAATGCTTAAAAGAAACTACTGCCACAACTTTCTCTTGCTAACATTGGAAGTTTATGAACCTAGTAAGTTCCTAGTAAGTATGTCAGAACCGAATCATTTCTACCAGACTGGAAACTGTTTCTGTTTTGATATACTATAAAAACTCGAAATAGTAATAAGCGAACATAACTAGGCCCATAAATATTTATGTCATCATCATCATAAATATAGTAAAATCGTTGCATTTCTGTGCGTTTGTGCACGCTAATCTCAGAAACAGCTTAACCGATTTGAATGCAGTTTTCATTTATGTATTGAGAAAGCTTCCCGTAACACTTGGTGTTTATTTCATTCCAATCAGTTTTCTAACAAAAAAGTTTTCTGAATACCACAGGTACGAAGTCGCGAGCACAGCTAGTAATAAAAATAAAATAATTAATTTTATTAAAGATCCTGATGACATTTGTTTATGCACATAAAAATTTACGATATTTATATTGAAGTTTTCTTAGTATTAAGTGTTTTTTTTTTTCTTTAGAATTAGTTTATTTATGGGAGAAAAACGTATTCTTATTTATAAATACGACGAAAACATATACTTATATGTATTTATGAAGTTGCTTTTGACAAATTTTAAAGTGGTTGTAGCGATAGCTGTTTCGACATTATCTACTATTACACTTTCGTCGCAAGACTAGATGTCGTTTATAGTGAAAAGGCAATTAATCTTTACTGAGTATATCGGAGACAGACCGCAAAATACCAAGATTACTTGCACTATCAATAAATTAATTTGAGAATAGCATAGAGCATTGCTTTCTTTCTGCAATGTGCTATGCTATTTCATAAACTCCACCACCATAAATCTAATTATCAAGTTCCCCAGCGTTTTCTGTCTGTATGTATGTTTGCGATGACCACAAAAACTGCTCGTCGTATTTTCATGCGATTTTCACTAATGGAAAGAACGTTATGGAAGAACGAGGAAGGTTTTTAAATACAAATTATAGAAAAAAATTGCACCCATGCGAAGCCGGGACATCATAAAGAAAAAATATTTTTAATCACGCGACAAGGTCCAAAAACCTGTTAATGTGCTTATAATTTTGTATACATACATGCTACTCGCCCCTGGCTTTGCACGGATGCAATTTTTTCCTGCAAATTATATACATAAACCTTCC
This sequence comes from Synanthedon andrenaeformis, assembly GCA_936446665.2. Classification (NCBI taxonomy): domain Eukaryota; kingdom Metazoa; phylum Arthropoda; class Insecta; order Lepidoptera; family Sesiidae; genus Synanthedon; species Synanthedon andrenaeformis. The sequence continues at coordinate 9,496,209 of OW387783.2, read as the reverse complement.
ACGCTTATCGCTCTTTCAATTAGTGAAAACTGTATCATACATAATCCGCTGTGTGGTTTAGAAGTTAGCGGAATATTGGACTGATTCGGACTACGACTTGATTATACAAATATTTATACATATAAATACTAGATATCGTTATTAGACCGCTAAAGTTGTAGTGAATTAATTTCTTTTTTTGTTGTTGTGTAATGGACACGCAGACTGTTTTTTAAACGAGTTAAAGTGTATTATAATATATCTGCACCTACAACTCGAGAGAAAGAGAGAGAGAGTGATATTTGCAATATATACTAATATTATACTTAAAAAGATTTATATTTTTATATACTTTTTGTATGTAACGAATAAACTCAAAAACTACTGGACCGAATTCAAAAATTCTTTCACCCATAGAAAGTTAAAGTATCTGCGAGTAACATAGGGTGTGTTTTATAAATTTGCGCAAACGAAGTCGCGTGCAACAGCACGCGTTATAAATTAAAAGTAGAATTCTAGTTATAAATTAAAAGTAGAATTAACAAATCAGGTTGTTATAGATTTTAATGTAGTTTACCTATTGGCGAAATACTGCTGTTATATAATTTAAAAACTTTTAAGTACTCACCACACCATCCGATGTTTAATATGTTAACAAAGAACACTGTACGCACGACTTATTATTACACAGAAAACACAGTCATACTAAAACTAAAATTACTATTGAAGTTTACTTAGTACCTTACTAGGTATTGTCACTAATGAGAAGATAATTGTCCGAAACAGACTCATCGCTTTACCTTATCAAATGTATATTATAATATCTCAAACCATACTTTATCTAACAGGTTTGAAATCACCTACATTTTACAATTTTTACAATTTTATTAATTGCGAAAAGTGTAACAACGTCGGGTCGACGTAAATAAATAATGAAATCGTAAGTGGAAACGTGACTGAAAATTGCTTCGAAATGTAATATTTTGTGTGAGGATGTTAGAGGGAGCTTACGAAGAGATTGGCCAGCGATGAGTCTGCCGTCGGAAGTATGGTGGCGGTGGATGCTTACCATGGGTCATGATAACGCGACGAAATGTAGACGAGTCGCGGACGGCCGCTCACGCGAGCAGACTGTTGCTCGCTAGCGGCCGGGCCGCGGCTGCGCGCGCATCGGACAGTGATCCTTCCCTCCCCCTGCCGAACCCGCGACCCTTACAGTCCCGCCACGTCTCTGCCAATGACACTACTGCCGGCCGCCAACCAGAGCATCTTCCCTCGAGTGTCATCCTCTCCTTTGTCTCGATCTTAATTGTCCCACTGTCAACCTATCAACTCCTCAAGGAGTTCATTGCGACGAGTGAGACCTACCAATAATTTATCTTGAGAGACGAAAAAAACAATCCCTCTAATATTAGTTAGAATTTCAATGTTTGTAGAATTTCAGATTTTTTTTTATTTTTTATTTAATAAGGTACACAAAACAGGACACTGACATTAAATACATTGAATAGATATAGTTACATGGAAGTGAACTAGACAGAGGCCCAAAACATGTGTACACAGCATGTCCAAACAAAACAGTGTTACAGAATAAAACAAAGGAAGAAAACAGACGCACTTTCAACCAAAAGCAAGCTTAGCCACATTCTAAAGGAAGTCAATTTGAGATGAAAGCACGCCCACACAAAACCACAATAAAACAAGTATTATAATACATTAATATATAAGTGCAATAAAATATTATCTATTAAGAGTTTATATGTTTTTTTTATTTATTTATTTATGTATACATAACTATTAATTTTATTTAATGACGCTCGCAGTTACGATGGCCGTGATATGCTTTTTGAATTTAGTTAAGCTATTTTCGAATATGTCCACTGTACCGCTATGTTTAAGCAGGAGATCGTTATATTGTCGACACATCCTGACAAGGGGGTTATAGAAAGAGGTATTATTGGTGTGTACTTGTAAGGCAAAGGTATTTACAAAAGGATTTCGATATCTAAGTTTTATATTAAAATTAATAAGCGACAAAAGATATGGTGAGTCAATGCGGGAATGATTTATTTTAAAAAGACAAAAGAGGTTGTGACAATTACGGCGGTCCTCGAGTGTAACCATATTAAATTTTGTTAGTCTATCTCGATACAAGGGAAGACTCCGGTGAAAGCCATATCTATAACTAAGAATGTTCAAACATTTTTTCTGCACATTTTCAATACGGCCACAGTGAATAGCGTAGTAAGGGGACCAAACACAGGAATTATATTCAAGAACACTGCGGACTAACGTATTGTATAGATACAAAAATGTTTTAGGGTTCCTAAAATCTTTAGTAGCTCTAGTCAAAAAACCTAATGTTCTAGTACTTCTACTGATAATACTATCATAGTGGTCACGGAAAGTTAATTTATCATCGAAAAGAACTCCTAGGTCCCTTACTACTGACTTTTTTTCTAAATTCTGTCCTTTAAGTTTATAATTATAGAGGATTTTATGGGCTTTCCTTGAAAAAGAAATAGTGAAGCATTTTCCTACATTCAGAAGCATTCTATTTTCGATACACCAACGATCAATACGTTCCAGGTCTGACTGAAGCAAATATGCATCTGTGGGACTGTTTATAACAGAGTATAATTTTAAGTCATCAGCGTATAATAGACAAGAACAAGACAATCGCTCAATTAAGTCGTTGATGAAAACAATAAAAAATAAGGGACCCAAATGTGAGCCCTGTGGTACACTAGAAGTATAGCCGTAGCAGGTAAAGAAACAAAGCCCTTTATAGTTACAAGTTGACTTCGTTTGCTAAGATATGAATCGATCCAACGCAGTAAACTACCATGAATACCATAATATGATGCCAATTTATTACAAAGGATTTCATGGTTTACCATGTCAAAAGCCTTCGAAAAATCTGTGTAGATGGCGTCAACCTGGCCTCTTTTTGCAAAGGCACAGCAAAGAAAGTGCTTTTATTCTAACAGGTTAGACATTGTGGATCTGTGTCTAACGAAACCGTGTTGTCTAGGTGATAAAAAAGGTTCAATGTGATGGTAAAGAGCGTCATAAATTAAGGATTCGAAAAGTTTACCCAAACAGGAGAGTATACTAATGGGCCGGTAGTTCTCGCATTTAGAACGGTCACCAGACTTGAATATTGGGATAATGTGGGCTGTCTTCCACTCTGACGGGAAAACTCCCTCTTGAAGAGATTTATTATAAAGTATGCACAATGGTATGCTTAATTCTTTACCGCATTTCTTAATTAACAATGAGGGTATGCCGTCCGGTCCAGCGCCCTTGTTAGTATCTAACTTCGAGATTTTGGTTACGATATCCATAGGAGTTATTTTTATAGTACACAAAGTATTATTGTTTTGATTTTGTAGTAAATGATTAGAATTTGAGGGTGGCAGTGATAGTGATTGCTCAAAGACAGAAGAAAAATAATTAGAAAACATATTGCATATTTCCTTTCGATCAGATGAGATCAGGTTTCCAGATTTCATAGTTTGTGGAAGAGATTGCGAAACCTTTTTCCCATTTATGAAGCGCCAGAAGTACTTAATGTTACCGTCTAACGAGGATTCTACAGATGTGGTAAAAGCTTTATAATCATGATCAATCATCTTTTTACATCTAGATCTTAATAATGAGAATGTGTCATAATCGCGGGGGTTTTTAAACAATTTATAATGTCGGTGATATTTTCGTTTTTCTTTTAGCGATCGTATTAGAGCAGGACTAAACCATATGGGATGCTCATTACTGCGAGCTTTAGTAAGCGGAGTATATTTCGATATAATTTTTTTGAACTCGGCATAGAAATTAGTCAACGCCGTATCTACATCTACATCGTCAGTCTGCAAAATTGTAGGCCAGTCAGATAATTTAATATCTTTAGATATTTTGGAAAAATCGCATTTATTGTAATTTAAGCGACTCTGTCCATTAGCTTTAAAATTTTTAACAATTGAATTTATATTATCAATATCTGCTACAAGTGCAGGATGATGATTATCTAAACGACTAAGAGCCTGAACTTCATATACACGGATAGAATTAGAAGTATAGAGAATTAAGTCTAAATATCTGTTGTTTTTATTGGGTATGTTATTGAATTGAGTTAGGTTGCACAGCGTTAAAGTTTCCAACAGAAGGTCAGCTTTCTGCCCCTGATGCTGGCTAGGTAACATTGCTTTGGTGTCACTGGACATACACCAATGTATATCGGGTGTGTTGAAATCTCCAATATATAAAAATTCCGCCCTAGTACAATATTGTGTAATTACCTTTTGACAATTGTCATAAAACATGCGAACAAAGTTAAGTGGCAAATCAGGTGGAAGATAACAAACACATATATTTAAGACTTTTTCATTATTACCCTTTGGTAGCACACTTATCCATAGGTCTTCCGTCAGAGAATCCCAAGATGCTTGACGAACAAAACCTATGTGCCTTTTTAAGGCGATAAGGACGCCACCTCCCTCTACTTTGCGTGAACCAGTTTGGTATCTATCACGTCTTACTACATTGTAGCGGGAATCAAACAATTCAGCATCGAAAACACCGCTATCCAAGTTAGTTTCAGTCAAACATATAATATCGTAATTGCAATTCAATACATTAAGAAAGAAATCTTTAGTTTTAGATCTGATACGATTAACGTTTTGGTAATATATTAAAAGCATTGGAAATATTTTTAAGTTCCAAATACAAATGTCAAAGAAATAACCACAGTTTATATTAACCACAACATATCACACCAGCTTGTTTAATATGTCCATGTCTTTAACGTGAATGCATGCTGCAGTGTCTTCTTTGCGCATGTAAACCCGGCCATACTTCACCCACACATATTTGTAGTTTTTATCCCTGGCAGTTTTTCTAGCTGCAGCGTGAAGAGCTTTGCACTCGGGCGAAAGATGTTCGGTGACGTACACTCTTTGTTTCTTAGTGGTAAGCCCCAGGTGAGTTGAGTTCAAGGTGTCATCCTTGTAAGTTTTGTTGTAACGGTGACATGCCGAAAGGATGTGGTCTCGCAAACGAGGGTTGGTTAGAGTAACCAAGATATTTCGCGGTCGATCCGTGGAAGGATTTATTTTAGCTACCCGGCGACAGGAGTGTACGTTATTTTCATCTAGTTGTACGTTTATAGTCTTGCACAAGTTCTGAAATATAGCCATAGGATTATCGTTTTTAGTTTCAGGCACCGCCTGAATCTCTAAATTCTGGTTTCGGGTCATCCTTTCTAAAGAGCACAAACGAGAGCTTAATGTGCTCATCTCCTTTTGAAAGCGTAAGCTCTCTTGCTCCAATTTTTTTATTGTCAGCGACTTACTTTCAATATCACGTTTTATACAAGATTGTTCACCACATATAAAATCGGTTGTCGCTGAAAATTCATCCTTGACTTCCTGAATAGCAGAATTAATCTCAGCATGCACCAAGGTTTTAACATCCTCTTGCAATTTCGACCGAAATTCCTCCATGAAAATAGACAGCGTGCTCGTTAGCTTTTGGTCCAGTAAAGCACTGATTTTATCCATAGTCACTACATCGTTTTCAACGCTAGGTTTTGGCGCATTTAACAGATTAGGTAACTGTGGTTTAGGAGATTCCAAATTATCAAGTGACATGTTCACAGGGTCATCGAGCAAGGGCACTTGGTTACTTCTTATGGGAGTGTTTACGTTAGACTTCGGTCGTCTGGTTGTGATGTTAATACAAGACGGGCATATCCATTTCGATACATACTCCGCAGTCAGTTTATAGAATTGTTTACTTTTCAGATTTAAACATTCTATGTGATGTTTAGTATGACATATTGAGCATTCCAAATACTTATCTGAATCTATGCTTTTATAACAAGCAGAACAGCAAGACATTTTATTGATCGCTTATATGCAATGCTTTGTATTAAAAAAACAGAAAAACTGATCTGCATCCACCTGGTTTCGATCCAACGTATAACGGAATCAAAGCCACGGCTAGTAACACTGAACCAATTCAGCTGCGTATGTACAGCGACGAATATATGGACCACAACAGTTTACTCAGTTTAATAAAAATTGTTAGAACGGTAGACGTAGTATTGTCTGATCTTTAGTTTGTAGATACCCCCGAGATTTCACTTTTTTGAAATGACAGTGAGATATTTATCACCATATTTGATCAGTTTGCAAAATAAACTTGATATTATTTCCAAAGTACTATATATTGACACTTGAATTTTACTGCACTTATTGAGTGATTCACTTTTGTGTTTATTTATATAACTTTTACACTAATACATTAAACTTTAACTCAAGTTTCGAATTAAAATTGAAGACAAACACTGTTTTGAAGACAAACACTATTTGAAAATAACACAGAAAAGTTTTCATCAATTACAATGTAAACTGTATTCATTTGTTTTTAACTGAAGTAAAATAGATGTTTTTGACGAATAGCAATAAAAAAATGGTATTACATCCATATGGTTTTCTCATATAAAAAAAAGTCAAATAGTAGTATTTAAATATTGATTTGAATAAATAAAAAAAATGTATTTGGGAATAACTACTGTGAATTTTTAATTTTCAGTTTGAAAACAAATCACTTTAAATACTTACTAAGGAAATGTAAATTCATTCCAATTATCTTTTTGGATTCATTTCTTAGAATACTTTTCTCACCATCATCAATACTAATAATAAATCTGTAAGTATGTTCCTCCATAACTCTGAAACGAATTAACTGATTTTCATGAACTTGGTAGATAAACATTTGGACGTACGGGACACAGGATAGGCTTCTTTTTTCTTTTTCAACGCGGACGAAGTCGCGGGCACCAGCTAGTAGTTAATAAAAATATTGTGGCAGCTGTCTCCCAAACCTATTAGGTTACGCTCGTACAAACCATTTATTACGCACAGATGTAATTATTTTCTGCAAATTTTGTAAACGATTTTGATACTGTTTATACTAATTGAAAGAGTGATTGAACGAGGTAAGTTTGTGCAAACAATTTCCAGAAAAAAATTAAATTCTTGCGAAGCCGGGGCGGGTCGCTAGTACATTCATAATGTTATCTTTTGCCAACCCTTCTACATTATCTTCAATATAATATTGGATTATCTCAGAGAAATTTATGTAAAAAATTCCCCTGAGGGACTAAAATTTTGATTTGTTAGTAAATTTCCCTGGACTAAATGCTTGATGTTCTCAAAAAAATCGTATATTAAACAGATTATAAAATATCAGTTTCCTGCTATCCGTCCATTTGGCTCTCATGATAAGGCTCCCATGGGATTGTAGGAAAATTCTTTTTCCTTTTGGCTTCCACTGGATCCTAAAATATTTTTGATAATTCCTTGGTTTCCATTTCCTGTTATTGATAAAGAACATAAGGACAACTTGGCTCTACCATTTAGTAAAATGAACATAAACTTCTTGCTGGTTACTTAATATGGAAAAATAAGTTGTTTTCTTTTTTTTTTTTTTTTTTAATTGGTTGTCGTTGTTCTTCGGGAATAGCGCGCGTAGGGATTTAACTAATAGGAAAATAAAAATAAAAAAATTATGTAACTTGTAAAAGTTGTAAAGCAGCCCATTCCACCTAACCTTGGTCCCCACTGGTAGAGATAAGAAATTCACGTGGAGTAATTATCTTCAAGTCCTGTTGAATGACCATAGGATTGAAAGTGAGATGGTAATGAAACGAACCTCAAATGTCAATAAATTTAGATCCTATTGAGTAAGTATTGGAGCCCAAAGCCAAAAGATTTTTTCTAGAATCTTATGGAACCCATCAAGTGGGCGGAGACGATTCCTGGACGTTTCTTATATTTTCGATTTCTCTTAGCTTAGGATAACTTATTGATAAGACAACCAGATTAATTTCATTAGATTGGTCAGATGTTTATTCCAATCCACATAAGTTGGAATGTGGCGTGAGGCAGCTGAGCTTGATCTCCCCAAGGGTTTTAACATTTATAAGCCTTTTAGATGATGAGCTTAGAGTGGGATATGACATCCATACTAATATTATAAATGTGAAAGTAACTTTGTCTGTCTGTTACCTTTTCACGCTTTAACTACTCGACCAATCATCATGAAATTTTGCATACCGTTATCAGGGATACAGGAAAGGACATACGGTACCTTTCATTCAGAAAAAAGTACTGTTCCCGTGGGGGTCACCTGAAACTAAAAAAAACTAACGCCTGGCAAAAGTGTTAGATATCAGGCAGATACAAAAAGCAATGCAGATGTCAGGCGTTATATTGCTTATATATAGATATATTTTATTTTCAACTGGTACGAAGTGAGCTAGCTTTTTGTAGCTGGTTTAGATATAAATATATAAAATAGAGATATCCTAATAATCTTCTTTACATTGTATAAAACGAAGTCGCTTAAAGCCGTGTGTTCCTCCGCATGGGGTTGTTCCAAACAGTTCTACTATTAGTTCTACGATAGAACTGTTTGGACAAAAAAAAATCCAACTAGTTCTACTGCACAGTATGACAGATTGGACTCGAATAATTTTAATGGAACATGTCCAAACTGTTCTACTATTTTTATAATAGAATAAAATAAAAAAAAACATGCAATGAGTTCTATTGATGAGTATAAGTAGCGGAGCGGAGCGGCGGCAAGGGTCTACCGGGGCACCGAAAAAGCGAAAATTTTGACAACCCTCCAAAATATTTGACAAAATTGACAAATATTTTCTCAGGTGTTTATATTTTTCATTTCTCAACGCAGACGAAATCGCGGGCACCAGCTAATATTTTTATATTATGCTATTAAAAAGGATATACTAATTAGGTATTAGAAATAATTAGGTACCTACAAATTTATATCGTTTTATTAGTATCAAAGTTTAAGTGCCCGAAATTTTTTTCTAAGTTATTATCTATACATACCTACTAAATAATATAATAAAGCTGAAATTTGTTTATTTGTATGATAACGCGCCAATCTATGAAACTAACAGCCGGATTTCAATAGTTTTTTTTTTCATTTGTTAGCCCAATTCTTGAGGAAGGTCATAGAATCGAGTATATCGAGTATATATGTAATATATCGAAAATCAAGAAGAAGAGCCGACATGTATGCATTTGTCAATTTAAATTAAACAACCGTTAAAACCGGGACACAGCTAGTCTATACTAATATATATTAATATTATAAAGAAGTTAATTTTATATGTTTGTTTGTTTGTATAAACTAATCAACTTGCATGAAGCTTGCATGTAGTTTCAGACATTCAAAAAGAGAAATTTTATGTTCCAATTTTGAAATAAAATATTTTGAATTTGAATTTGAACCAATTTAAAAAAAACCTTCACCAAAAGTTAAAATATAATTTCAGGATGGACATACGCTAAATATTCTACATGGGCGAAGCCGTGGGGACTAATTAGTTACAAAGATGTATCAACCCAATATTTTATTAAAATAATTTATAATTTTTTTGTGTCTTTCTGACCCTTTACCCCCCTTATAAAACAAAGGAAAACTATAATATGTACAGTAGACTTAGTTTTTAAATTTGAAATATAAAGGTATCTATATAAAATAAAATAAAAATTTAATATTCCAAACTATTTTTATGCATAACCAACACATTACAAATAACTTTGAACTAGTAATATTTAAATAGTTTATGCATTAATGCATTATTGTATTATTATAGCCAGATGATCTGTTCATGTAAAAGAAGATAGATCAACTTTTTTATCATATTGCAATTTGCAACCTACTTACATGTAAGTTCACAAAAGATTAAAGGCTCAATTAGCCTTGATAAAATAGTCAGTCCCATACTTGGGTACACTTTAAAAACTAATACTATAAACTGATACAGCCCCTCAAAATAACAAAAGTGTGCTGTTGTGTTTCTATACGGAATGAATACCATAGAACACATTGCTATCAAAGTGTCCTACAGTTTAGCAAAAATCTATAAAGATAGAAAATAAGAAGAGTATTGCCTGAATTATAAAAAAAAACTGGCCTGTTCTGGAAAGTTCTGTTCTGGAGGTTAATTTTTTTTTAAAAAAACCTCTAAGTATCACCACCTTTCTCGGCTTAAATTGGGCGATGAAAAATTTTACCTTTATTGTTATTACTTACTCCTTGATTTTCAACAGTATTTTCATGTCTCTTCAAAAAACGATATAAAAAAATATTATCAATATTATCAGCTATGTAGGTATCAAACAATAATCAATTATTTATTTTTCTAGAAATAGCCTTAATTAAACACTGAAAAAAAAAGGAAGCAATGAAAAAAAAGTCTCATAAATTCCTAGTATATAGCCCAGTCAATGAAGCCGTAACTTTGCCATTTTGACCGGGGTGAGTAGAACCAACGGGAAAATGTGCGTTAATAATCCTGCAAAAACATATCAAAAATGCAGGGTCCTAAATCACCGGAATGATTTGCAAAAAAATTGCAAAAAGGTGAAAAAATGACTTTTTCTCAAATATCTCGAAAACTATAAGAGATATGAGAAAAAGTTTCAAATAATAGTTGTAGAGGATTTAATTCTCTACAAAAATGATTAGAATGAATTTTTGCGTATCGGGCACCGTTGGCACGGAAATCACGTTTAAAGTATGAAAAATTGAAAAATAATTTTTTTTTGTCTCAAAATAAAAAAATAATTTATTTTCCAAATAGAAGTGATTTTTTCTGCATCCCGCGAACATTTCCTAAGAGATTACCCTTTCATTGTTGTACATTTATATTGTTTATAAACAATTAAAAACTTTAAAATTCATTTTTAGCCATCTTAAAATAATTTTTTTGATTTCATTTTCACACCAATCGATTTAGAATGAAGTTTTCTATAAGATTAAATTATTTTTTTAGACAAAAAAAGATTCATCGAGATTTAGCTTAGAAATGGGTTTTGGGGAACTTTCTCAGGGATCCGACACTGGCGATGAGAGAGAAAGACTATATTTATGTCTCGCTCGCACTCACACAAAATTTCTGCGCTTGCGCGGCGTACGAAAAAGCATGCGTGCGAGAGAGACCAACTTTTTCCAAATGAGAGGAAGAAGGATAGAGTGAGGCGCGTGCGCACAGCGATTAAGAGTATAAGTGCGACAAAGACAGATTTTTTTTACATAAGAGCGAGAAGGACAGAGCGACATGGGTCCGCTCAGCTCAAAAAATCGCGTTCGGCTCCGAGTTGCGGAATTTTTTTATTGATAAACGATCTCCAAAAACGTTATTTTAAGCTATATATCAATCGATTCAGAATCGAAAACTGAATCGATTACACCCACTCCCATTTTTAACTTTTTTTTGTAAATTTTTTTTTTTTAAATTAACTAATAAATGAGTCATTTTTCATCTGGAAAAAGTCATTTTAACCCATATATTAATCGATTCAGAACATAATCGATTACACCTATTCCTGTTTTTGATTGTTTTTTGTAATTTTTTTTTTAAATTAACTAATAAATGACTCATTTTTCATCTGGAAAAACGTCATTTTAACCCATATATTAATCGATTCAGAAAAACTGAATCGATTACACCTATTCCTATTTTTGATTTTTTTTTTGTAATTTTTTTTTTAAATTAACTAATAAATGACTCATTTTTCATCTGGAAAAACGTCATTTTAACCCATATATTAATCGATTCAGAATTGAAAACTGAATCGATTACACCCACTCTTATTTTTAACTTTTATTGGTAATTTTTTTTTTAAATTATCTAATAAATAAGTGATTTCTACTTCTAAAAAACGTCATTTCAACCCATATATTAATTTTTGGGCCTTGGGTTGGAATGACGTCCGAATAAAGACGTTTATTTCTCTATTTAACAGTAAAATGTTGGAAGAAATAAATAAAAAATAGGAATAGGTGTAATCGATTCAGTTTTGTTCTGAATCGATTAATATATGGGTTAAAATGACTTTTTCCAGATGAAAAATGACTCATTTATTAGTTAATTTAAAAAAAAAATTACAAAAAAAAGTTAAAAATGGGAGTGGGTGTAATCGATTCAGTTTTCGATTCTGAATCGATTGATATATAGCTTAAAATAACGTTTTTGGAGATCGTTTATCAATAAAAAAATTCCGCAACTCAGAGCCGAACGCGATTTTTTGAGCTGAGCGGACCCATGTCGCTCTGTCCTTCTCGCTCTTATGTAAAAAAAATCTGTCTTTGTCGCACTTATACTCTTAATCGCTGTTCGCACGCGCCTCACTCTATCCTTCTTCCTCTCATTTGGAAAAAGTTGGTCTCTCTCGCACGCATGCTTTTTCGTACGCCGCGCACGGGCAGAAATTTTGTGTGAGTGCGAGCGAGACATAACTATAGTCTTTCTCTCTCATCGCCAGTGTCGGATCCCTGAGAAAGTTCCCCAAAACCCATTTCTAAGCTAAATCTCGATGAATCTTTTTTTGTCTAAAAAAATAACTTAATCTTATAGAAAACTTCATTCTAAATCGATTGGTGTGAAAATGAAATCAAAAAAATTATTTTAAGATGGCTAAAAATGAATTTTAAAGTTTTTAATTGTTTATAAACAATATAAATGTACAACAATGAAAGGGTAATCTCTTAGGAAATGTTCGCGGGATGCAGAAAAAATCACTCCTATTTGGAAAATAAATTATTTTTTTATTTTGAGCCAAAAAAAAATTATTTTTCAATTTTTCATACTTTAAACGTGATTTCCGTGCCAACGGTGCCCGATACGCAAAAATTCATTCTAATTATTTTTGTAGAGAATTAAATCCTCTACAACTATTATTTGAAACTTTTTCTCATATCTCTTATAGTTTTCGAGATATTTGAGAAAAAGTCATTTTTTCACCTTTTTGCAATTTTTTTGCAAATCATTCCGGTGATTTAGGACCCTGCATTTTTGATATGTTTTTGCAGGATTATTAACGCACATTTTCCCGTTGGTTCTACTCACCCAGGTCAAAATGGCAAAGTTACGGCTTCATTGACTGGGCTAATATTCATTAAAGCTTTTAGTATTATGTTTTACTACTACAAATACAATTCAAATATTATTGGAATATCATAAGTGTTAATGAATTCAGGGTACCAGAAACTATTGAAAACTAGACCGTATAGAGTTTTGCGGTGAATTCAAGTGCATGAAAATTTGTAATTCCCGCCAATTGATATCAAAGAGACAGCTATTCAATTCTGCAAACATGAGGAAAAAATAACGATATAATAAAAGCTCGTAAAAGACAAACCATATAAATAATAATCGAGAATAAATTATTTTTAAATTACATTGAATTTTCAATGACATTTTTAATACATTTTTTGGCTCTTGAAGTGAAATAATATTATTACGATTCAAATTAATAAGTCGCTCAACAACACCGCTTCCGGTCGCCATTATTCCCCACCAGACGGCACCACTATCGCGACGTCACTCGTGTATATAGTTTCCTTCTGTTTTGAAACCCAAGCTTGGTGATTTAGTTCCTTGAGATATTTATTATAGAAGATTTGAGTGTTTAAAGAGAATCATCCTGATTATTAAAGATGGAGAAGAGAGTTGCCTTGGAATTAAGGGGGAGAAACCCCTCACAGGTAAATAAAACTTATTTTTCGATGTAGTGGAATGTTTAGTCAATACGTATTTCGTCAGGTACTTTTTGTATTACACATGAGAATTACAATTATTGTAATTCATTTGTAAATATTTTCGGTCTATATTGTATTTGTTGTAATGTAGAAAACGTGCTCACGTTCTAATCAAAGATGTGGCGTTATTGTGTATTGAAATTGGCCATTACCGATTGTTACATACGTTTCATGTGGATTTATTATGCATTTGCTAGAAACCTTAACCTTATCAGTGAATAGTTCACATTATTTCACTATAACTCTTTAACCACTGCTATAATATGTAAAGAAATCTTTAAAAACGTAGCCTATTGTAAATTTAAGTATATTGAGGTTAAGTGTCGAAACTTATGCACGTATACCTTTCCAAGAGAATAGAAAACTTCAATCGTTTATTTCTTAAAAAACATGACAAAATAAATTATTTTTATGGGTTTAATTGCAGTTCGATAACGGCAATGTTTGTATATTTTTCAAAAAGGGCTCTTGATCTAATGTTGAAAAGATCGTCAATGTCAATTGAATTATAAACTATTCTTTTAATTGTACTAAGAACCAATTTGCAATATTCAATGTATTGTTTAATTTTCTCGATAAATCATGATAACTATAAAGTTTATATATTATCTTACTAATTTCTATATTATAGATATCTAGGTAACTAAACTTGTCGGCATATTTCGCGCCCTTTCACCTACTTACTTTTACGTCCTAGAAATTACAAATTGTTACTTTTAAATAATTAAAGTATTTTTTTAAACAATCAACGCCTAATTATGCATACATATTGATACCCTCCGGTATTATATAGATGAAGTTCTATATTGACGCACGCCTTACCAATATAGCGGCCATTTTTATTGCGTCGCGATGATTCGTGTCATCCGCCATTTCAAAATAAAACAATAGTGATTTTAAAACGTGGCAGTACACAATATCTACATTTTGTTATGCAAACGACATTAAAAACACATCCCTTTTATGCTACAATATACATTTTCTCGCAATAATCACTCTTTAGTTGAATTTTACGAACAACGTAAGTGCCTTTGACAACACACCATTTTGACATTTCTGATTTCATGTAGTTCTCCTTTGGCTAAAAAGCATCCAAGCCAGTTACGCTACTGATTTTATAAATGTTCCTAATATTTTAATGTTGTTTTATCTAAATGATATGGAAAATCCAACTATGAATTTACAGTTTATATACATATACAACCTCGACCAAACGGCTTATGCTAAAATAACAAGGAACTTTGCAAAATGATGTCGTAAATTAGCTAAGATTAGCTAGTGATGACTACTAGTTAGGTATACACTATTTGTATTATTTTTCATTCTAAATTTACGATTGCTCTATTCAGTGTATATCATAAAATAATGTATTGTATGTATGTATATGGATAACTTCTCCCAAGAATTAATGTTTTTACTTCCAACCTGAGTTCTTCAGACTTTCAGACGCAAGCGGAAGAACTATACAATACAACCGGAACCTGATAGCCTGATACTAATATTGCGTTAGGTATCACTAGATGGCGCTTAACTATAATAGTTTGGCGCTTAAATTTAAATTATCGTAGTTTAGCGGGCAACATTAGTTTTGATACAGATAATTATTGGAAATTAATCTTAATTAATGTGCATAGTTAACAATTTAACGAAGGTTTAATCTTTAAATACGTTTCACTAAAAATTCGCACTAGATAAGCAGGACTAGGCATAAATCAAAATATATAGTGTCTTGTCTTGTAAATTGCAAGGTAATTTTTTGAAATTATCTCTAGATCCACTTCTAGAGATGATTAAAATTGCCTCTCCATATTATACAGTTAATATAAACTTTCAAGATTAAAGTTATAAAATCATTTATATAATTAATTGAAGCATGTAGCCAATCTTGAACAAAATTTCTTAGAGGTTTTTTTCGGCAAAAGGTTGTGGCGATAGTATCAAACTTTCATTTCAATGTTGGAATCCATTCCATTTCAGGTGAAGGAGTTAAACTTGGATAATTGTAGGAGCACAAACATTGTTGGTTTGACAGATGAATACAAAAATCTGGAAATCCTCAGTTTGAATAATGTCGGTCTCACAACACTCAAGGGATTCCCCTCTTTGCCAAAGTTGAGGAAACTAGAGCTATCGGACAACAGAATATCCAACGGGCTTAACTTCCTCAGTGGATGTAAGAAACTAACACATCTGAATCTGTCTGGGAATAAAATAAAAGATCTGGAAACGCTTAAACCCTTGGAGGAGTTTGAGAACTTAAAAAGTTTGGATCTATTCAACAATGAAGTCACACATAGTATTGAGGACTACAGGAGTAAAGTGTTTGCACAACACCCATCGTTAAAATATTTAGATGGGTAAGTCTTATTTATTAGACTAGCTGACCTCATAGTCGTTGTTGTGTCAATTACTAATAAAAATACCATAATAAAATCCAATTTTTCTTGTGGATTTTCCAAATATTTTCTTTCATACAAACCTTGTGCTTACAATTACGACCGTCATCTATAACACAAGCAACGCTACAGATGCTGCAAGTGGGCCCTGGCATCCCTTACACACTCTGAAACAACAGCACATGCTGTTATTTCACTTCTCTAAGGGGTTGGTTACTGCCACCAGATGGGCTGCCACTACTTTTCGCTACTTAAAAATACTAGAAGACTAGCAGTCTTCAATGCTGCGCTATTATCACATACCTCTTCATATTGCGGAGAAAGCCTTCTCATTATGAGGAGAATAATATGCTGATAGGGACAGTGTAAGCTGCATAAAAGCAGCAGCTGCAAGTGTTACCATTGATTTAATCTCTTTGTTTAATTGTTTAAGATTTGACAAGGAAGATAGGGAGGCTGAAGAGGACAGTGATGCCGAGGAGGAGGAAGATGAAATGAACGGTAACAATGGGAGTGATGATGATGGTAAGTAAATAATTGCATTCTTGGTAAACTTCAGCTGGGTCCTTTTTTTAAAGGACAATGTCCTCTACCACTCATAGTCCATTCAAAATTTTGGTTCTATACATACATTCTGAGTTTTATACATTCATAATGGATTCTGCACTGAGTTGATTTACTGATTCTTCAGTTACCTAAAAGTTATATAGAATTTGTAAAAAAAAAATGAAATGTCCAGTGGCCATATTTATTACTAGCTGTTGCACGCGGCAACTTTATAAAATATAGCCTATGTTACTCGCTGATAATGTAGCTTGCTATAGGTGAAAGAATTTTCAAAATCGGTCCAGTAGTTTTTGAGTTTATTCATTACAAACATACAAAAATACAAATCTTCTCTCTTTATAATATTAGTATAGATTAGTAAAGATGTAATGTAATCACAAAACTTGTTATGTTTCATTAATAAATGTGGAATTTTCAACTTGTCAATTCTTTAAAATGTATTAACAAATCTTACACCATTTGAAATAGTAAACAATCTGAAATAAAAATAACTATGCAATAATATTTTTTTACACATGCATCAAAACCAAGTGTGCTCATAAAAGCCACGCAGAAGTCTGAATTTTGTATCTCATCTATCACAAATTAATAAAAAAAAAAACCCAGTAACATAGATTTTTAAATTCATAGTTTGAATGATATTAAAGTATTTAGTCATTTAAGATATTAAGTTTGTTTTAAAATATTAAGACACAATGTCTTACAGATTTGACAAAAGTCTTGGCTCAACTGGCGATTGATGATGATATGTTTGATAAAACAACAGACGACAGGACATCTTTACCGATGGTGTTATACACTGTATACGGTCTCCTATTCCACATGGGTTTCTTACTAAAAAGTAAGCATGCGTTACTGTTTCAATGAAAGCTATTATAATAATAGCCAAAACTGTTAAGCCTTAAGTGAACCTTAAAGGGGGGAAGTTTCGGTTATTTATAAAATCCAATTTACTCTAGTCAGTGTTATATATAGTTACTTATGGTCTTAAAAATCCAAATAGAGGTTATCTGTTTACCGGACGAAAAATATATTTTATCAAATTGTTATCTGAGAAAATAAATCGCGATTGTGTTGCCTATGAAAATATGCTTATGGATATGCTTAATTTAAAAAAAAAAACTAGCTGCTATGCTGCGTCTTTCTCTATTACACTGGACGGTATGCTTAATGCTTCTCTGTCACACATCTTTGCTTGCACCGATTGAAGATTTTTGGCAAGCAACTATATACTATCGATGCTATAGTTTCATAAAATGAATTGTAAAGATTATAATTATAAATGTGAAATAAAGATGTTTTTGTTTTACCACATTCTAAATACCAAATCAGCCATCATCATTCAGTGCTGAACATAGGCCTCAATTTTTCCCAATAGGAATGGCACAACTTCTATTTCATAGTATGTTCATCTTATGGGTGGACGTTTTAAACTTTGCTTGCCATTCCTTGGCTTCATTGACAACTTTGTAGTCTCAGTAGCCGTCATCTCTCCATACTGCATGACCTGCCCATCGTCATTTCAACTTCTAATCTCCCAGGTTAATTGGTCTGATACTCAAAATTGTGATTTTTACTCTGATATTTTTTCGAACTTGCCTAATGCTTTCCTGGTCCATTGCTAATTAAACTTTTTTAGGAATATAAATAATTGTTTGCAAAACATGCTCTCATCTCCCATTTTATTTTTATTTTTCTTACTCACCTTAGAGAAAAGTATATTATTATAACTAGCTCAAGACATGTTATCAAGTAGATATAATTGTAATTTAACCATAAAACTCTGATGTGATGTTATACATAAATGATTTCAATAATTTGTTTAGTGATTAGTCTTAAACATTTGTATCAAAACAGTGGAAAAAAAAAACTTTATTTCTACAGCCTAAAGAACTTTGCCTTATATACGCACGCTTATCAGAAAAGCAAACGATAGTGCCTTGCTTGTAATAGAATAAATAAAGTTGACAACATTTGTATGATGATTGTTTCAGGTTCTGAAGTAGACGATGAAGAAGATGAAGACGAAGATGTCTCTCTCAGTGCAGTTTATAATGATAATCTCGGTGAGTTTTTTATCACTAATGTAGGTATTAATGTATAAGCAGGTATTGTCATTTGGTCGACAAAAGCAAGCCGCATTTCGACTGTACCAATTACTCGGCTGTTGTGTATGATAAGATTAAAGCAAACATCTAAAAGACATAATATTCTTGCACAGTGAAGTTAAGTTGAATTCAAAACTTGTACAGGTCTTAACAACAAATTAAAACTCTTACTCAAGACAATGAATGGAATATTTTTCGTTTTCAACAAAATCTGCTATGTGCAAAAATTGTACTATTGAGATATTGATTAAAAAGATCCTGAATTTTACATGAGTTTATTTAAAAAAAAAAAAAATTGTTTATTTAAAACTTTGGTTCTTTTACGTAAATTTATTAGTCTTTTATACATGAAAATTTAATAGTTTGATGGAAATTTTGCACATAACAGATTCTAGGTGTTTGCACATAGCATATTTTATTAAAGTCAAGTCATTTTATTAGGTAACATTTGACAATTCATCAAAATTCAACAACGTAACCTTGTAACGGCGGGCATAAAATAATATATTTTTTCGTTTTTTTAGAACTGCACAATTGCTTAACTTTTTTCAATTACGATTACATATTTATTGTAATAATGACAGATACGAGTAATTTTACGATTTGCTTTCACTAATAAACCATTCTAAACATAATAAACAAGTTCGGGATAGTCTCATTTTGACTCCACTATAAGAGGTTGTAGTTCGACAAAATTAAATAGTGCTTATAAGCATTTAGCATTTTTTAATTAAGGGCAAAATGTTGGATGCTAAAAAAGTGCCCATAGCAGACTTTGGTTTGACAACGACGATATTTGCTATCTTAAAAAGTGCGCACAGCGCCGCTTTCTGTTGTTAGGTTGACAAAGGTTTCATACTTATGTACCTTTGTCACCTTCACTCTTCACAACTGTGAAGAGAGCCCTCGAAAAGCAGAGTGTGGAAGAAATAACAAATATACTTGTGTTAATGTAGAGGAGGAGAGCTCGGCGAGCTCGTACGACGTGAGCGACGTGGAGGAGGAAGACGAGGAGGAGGATGAGGACGGCGAAGGGGACGGGGAAGCCGACGCTGATCACAACTCCAAACCGCAAGGTAAACACTTTATTTATTTATTATCAAAAGGTCTCCAACTAGGCAAGCATCTAACGAAATCGTCGTCATCTAATTCAAGTAACACTTGGCGGATGCCCCTGCCAGGGAAGTTACAGGAGGCACCGCTTGCACTAATGAAAGTTCTAGAAACATCAAATACATTATAAGAGTATAAAATTGATTAGGTATATTCAACAAACAGAAACAAAGTCTATATAGGCATAGTGTCACATTACAATGTCAGAAATAAATAAATAAAATGTAGTTGCTTCTCCAATGATAAGCTCGTCGGACAGGCAGACGGTACACTTGATGGTGGGTGGCTATCGTCGCCTATAAATAAGCAACGCCACAAGTGGTGCAAATGCGCTGTCGACTACAGTAGGATTGAGGTAAAGGGATAGGATAATGGGCTCTGGCAACCCTTGCTCATTCATCGAAGCACACACGTTCTTTTTATCAATTCTTTTCATCAAGTTATGTTATTTTTTTTTATTTTTCTAATTATAAACACAGCCTGAAATGCCATTGCAGCGTGAACGCCGTGTCTAACGTTAGTACAAAATGACATATAACCACAGGCAAACAGTAAGGAGTGCTTGCTTTGTAAGAATGAAGACTAAGTGTGCGGTTGACTTGTTTCAGAAGACGGCGACGTAGACGGCTCTCCCGAGGAGAGCACTCGGGGTAAAAAGCGGAAACACGACGACGACGATGAAAATTGAGTTTGCCTTAAGCGGAGTTCTCTTACTAGTTTGTAAGTGTACAGCGCTCCGATACATCGGACAATAAAACGGATTTCACAGTCGCCTGTTGCACACATTCATCCATCCATCCCCACACACACCCGCACACACCCGCACACACCTAGTTGTCATTCGTGAGGTTCCTCTCTCTTTATATTCATTCACTAACACGATTCAATAGTACATAATAAACGGGGAATGTCCGCTAATTAAAAACATTAAGTAGTGACAGCAATTTTTTTTACTAATTTCGAGTTTTTGTTTCTTCTTGACTACATTATTTATATAATTATGGAACAAATCGTCCCCTTAAAGGTTAACTCATTAAGTGACATTTTTCAAAAATGCGAAATATTAAAATTCATAAAAAGTTTCAACGAGATAACCTTTTAAATGTTGCGATTCGTTAATAAGAAAAGTACCATAACTTTACTTAATAAATTGTCCACTTAATGAGTTTTACCTTTAAGGGGACGAAATATTTACTAGATATGTGTTTTATGTAAATAACATAAATAGGGTATGTGTAAAAATATATATTGTACTCCCTGTTATCCCGTTTATTGTCTTCTTTGATTTTAAATTTTTTTTTTTTTAATTTTGTTAAGTCTCATTTATTAAAATACTTGAAAATGAAACGTTTAATATATTAGTAAAACCAATGTTTGTACAAATATCGATGAGGCATAAATAAATTGTTTTTGTCCTATAATTTTTGTGATACATACAATTGACATTCCCCTGTTTAGAAATATGTAATTAAATTTTCAAAAAATTAGATTTGTTTATTTAATTCGCCTTAAAAAAATAACAATGACATTTTTATTAACCTGTGTTAAATTTGGATTGTTGCGGCCCCAAAATATTAAACAATTTAAACTGTTCTTGAATTTGATAATATGTTGTATTGGTTAAATTAAAAATTATAAAGAGTTAACTTATACATTAAATAGAATTAATATCAACTAGAAACGTATAAACCGTAGCACTCTCAAGTGTATAATGGTAATAGAATGTCCCAGAACCCAATAAAGCAAATCACTTCAAATTGTAGGAATCTAGTTTGCGTGTACTCTATTTTTTTACTTTTATGTCTTCTCTCAAAAAAAACCAAAATATTTATGGCATTATGATTCATAAAAAAGGTTCCAACAGTTACAATTTTGTTTATTAATAACTCAAAGTTGTTTCTTTACGTAAAACTTTAGAAAAACTGAATTTGAATGCACAAAAATTTTAAATGAAAGTAAATTTTTGTGATAACTGTCTCAAGCTTTGGCAAAGAAAGTGTCAGCTTTGTAAAACATTGATACGCTAAGTAAAAAATTGAAAAGTATAACTATATACAAGTCAGAACGATAACAGACATCTAGAGTTAGGGAACACCTAACTACTATTTAAGCCGGTCATTCGCGGCAGTCGGGCACTTTATGCAGGATTGCGAATGTGGCTGCCGTGAAAGGCCGGCTATTAAATAGTAGTTAGGTGTTCCCTAACTTTAGGTGACTGTTGGTGAAAACGGGCATAACTCTAGTATATTAAGAAATTACATTAAGGGCCTCTTTCACCAACTACAAGTAAAGTGTTGATTAGTTACTTTTCAAGTAACGCTAATTGGCGAGTAAATGTTACGAGTATATTGTTTCAAAATTGATTAGCATTATTAGTAGCATTACTCAAGGGTAATTTCAATGAAATCATTGAAATTACCCTTGAGTAATGCTACTCGAAGATGATGAAACTCGTACGCTTTCTTACCGGTGACTTTAAATGGCGGTTAGCCTATTTGACACTTTACTCAGAGATGGTGAAACAGGCCCTTGCTGTACTAAGAAGTTTTCGATTTTTAGTTGAGATTAACTAGTTAACTAATTTTGGATTTTTTTTTCATTCCATTTAAAATCTCAATTTTTATTTTAAAAGAGTTAATTATTTTAAAATTAATAAATGCAATCATAGTATGTACAAGAACAGTCTTCTACCCTATTCAATATAATGTACGCCTTTGATACCATGAGTTCACTAGGTAGTTAAAAAATGTGTACAGTCCCTCAGTTAAAGTGTGATATAGGCTCATATAAACTAGTAGAGTGCAGGTGTAATCTCATGGTAGAGGTGTACAGTACAGCCCTGTTCGATATGGATTGAAAACATTTCGCAGAGAATAAGAAATCTGCGCATTCGCTCTAGTGTTTTATGCAAAGAACTGTAATAAAAAAAATAAGTTTTTTTGAAGTGAAAACTTCTTTAGGCGCGTTTATGCCGAGGAGTGAACGCGAATGAACCGTCACGTTCGGGTCGGTGACGCTAAATTTGCATTAAACGCGTTCGAATTGGTGAAGCACTGAATTGTGTGTAAATTATATTTATAATTTTAAAATTGATAAATTATCTAGAAGTTTTCACTTCTATCGTGTGGTGGACAAGCACACATCCATTTTTTTTAAATATATTGAAATAAAGTTGATGTGAACTTTTGTTGTTTGTTCTCCGGCAAGATAAAACGTTGAGAATTTTGTTCACACAGTGTTTCTTCATTTATTGACATATTTAATTTTAGTGAAACCGTTGAGATAGAAGTGCATGGACGTTAGAGTATTGGTAGCTCTTCGATATTTCAAATTTTAAACTTTTTTTTATTATTATTATAAATATTATAATGATAGCTTTAAGTGAAAGAGAAGTGATTTAATGAAAATGTCTCAACTGAGTATGAGGACGTAAAACGGATTTCGTCCTCGAAGGGATAATAAATAAATTGGATTGATGTAACTTTTTTTTATTTTACCTTTCTAGATGAGGGTCAATTTTCAATTAATTAGTAATAAATTAGAAAGGCTATAGGAAATAATGATAATTAATTTATGATAAATTTTAAATAAAATTATCTATCTAAATTCTTCATTATAATGCAAATGGAAAGATGCATTCCTTGTTTCGTTTTTTTTTTTTTTTTTTTCGTTTTCTATTTTAGTTGATATTCGAAATCGTTTTGTTGTAATCTCACTAATGATAACTGAATATTTTCATTAGTATAAAATGTATGTAATGACAAAATTAAAAGGGCGCATAGCATAAATCATAATTCAATATAATAATTCTGATAAACAATTTGGATTGCATGTACAAGAGTTGAGAGGGTATTTTTCTACAAAATCTTTTTAAATGTTGGAAGAGGCGATCGATGCACTGTACAATATCAAATAATTGAGTGTCAAGGAAGCGTACGGACGTGGAAACAATTTTAGTTAATAATTTTATTGTATTGTGTAAGTCATTAAGTTTAAGTAATTTACGATTTGGCCTGTTAAAATAATTATATTACAATAATCCTAATAAGATTTTTTATTTCTGGGATTGTAAAATAATAAAACGTAAAATATAAATAACACTGTTTTTTTTTTTAAATTATTTTATTAAATAAAGAGAAAATAAATTAGTTTTGTTCTTTCAAAAACTGTTGGAGTATGTGGTTTTTGATGGGAATTATTAAGCACTCTTTGCCATCAGCCCTCAAAGTCTTGACGATTTTGTGGTCCAATAGTTCGACAAGCAAGTCTCTAAGAATGACGTCGGAGCTCGCGAGGAGATTGCCTCGACACTTTTTCAGCAGCGCTGTAAAGTGGATGCCTGAAATTGTTTTTGATAATAAATTGTAAGATATAAGCCAAAATTGTAGTGCCCTAGCACTTCAATGTGACATCTCCAAACTAAATAACTGCAAATGTTATATAAAAAAACCCCCCATTTTGTACGTGATTAGAAAGAAAGTAACCCAAGAATGCGAGTGAAATATACATACACCCGAGTTCCTGGAACTAATATATTCAGATATTACTAAAAAAACAATAGTAAGTATATGTTAATATTATTTTTTGCATGTAATGATTTATGCTGGCACTTCACATGGCTGTTTGTGTTCGCTATTGGGTGTTTGTTGTATGTAGCAAAATATTTGACGTTCTCGTAATCATGCAAATAATGGCAAATACCACCATCCATACATGGCAGTCAGATAACAACCACACAAACATTTGGCAGCAGAACGCAAGGTGTTTACCAACACTATGGACGCGTTTCAACTTGCAGGGGGATTTTATTATTTAAATGCATGTTACTATTACATGCTATGCGTCAAAAAACACAAAGTCTAGAAAAGACCCTGGAGAGTAAGGCGCTGGTGGATGCTGACTATACATAAAAATCGAACCCGGTTAGTAATTTTCATAGAATAGCATTTCTGAATATGGCCATTGTGTGGACGGTTTATTTGCGTATTTGCCTATTTGATCCCATTGATGTGTCTCGAAAAACCGACAAGCGCACGGATCCGCGTATTTGGTATTGGCCTTATTTGTCAAACAGACAAATAAGGGCAACACTTTGTCAAATAAACTGTCCACACATGGTAATTGTTTGCCAAATACACAAATAGCCATGTGAAGTGCCAGCATTAAATTAAAGCTTATCTGAATTTTAGGGTAATAAATGTGAAAAATACAAAAAAATATTTTTAACTACATAATGGAAGTCCTACCCTGTGATATATATTTGGTATACAGACAGACATAGACCTAGACATTTGTGGGCTACATATGGATTTTTGTGAGGCTAAATTCTTCAATTTAGTACAATGAACTATCTATGTCCAGCAGTGGACGTCCTATACCTATGGCTGAGATGATGAGGAAAGTAGATACCTTGATAATTTGCCTCTTGAGTCGCCAACTGATGTTCTATAATCAACAGGAATACACTTTTTGATCTGCTGTTCAGCGACTTGTAAATATTGACAAGTGCCTTCATTTGCATTTGTGAATCTGCTTGGTTCATTGAGCCAATGTCGTGAGGGCTATTCTCCAGTTCTTCAGAGTAAGGTAGAAATGTTGACACATCCCACCATTTGAAATTAAATTTACACAATGTCGTGTGATCCCACACTGAAAAAAAAATCATGCATGAAAAGCCATTTTTGATCTATTTCTAGTGAGATTTTAAATATTTTAACACCAGGGTCATAATGTTATTTCTTGGGTAGTTAAATTAAATAATTAAATGTATATTTAATTTATAATGACAGGTATAATATTCAATTCAATATTAAATTAACAGGATAATCTCTATAAATAAAAATTAATCGTTAAATGTGTTGCTCAGCGCAAAAGTCGAGAAAGACTGTATCGTTCTTAAAATACCGTTAAATATTCATTTTAAAAAAATTAGGAGAAAGATTCTTATGAAAATTTTTTTATTAAAAATTGGAGTTCCGTGCGAAGCTGGGGTGTTGGTTTTCTAGAGTATAATATAATAAAAATATGTGTGGTTTTGTTGTTAGTAAAAGAAAGAGTTTTCATTCCGATTGTACCCTTACACAGTAGGGATAGATGGACAAAGAATTTCAGGGATAAGATAAGATAAGATATTAACTTACTTAATGGCGCATTAATGTGATCTATGGACGCAATAAGATGAACATTATCAATTTCCGCTATACTGGCCAGCAGTGTTTGAGATTTTATATTTCTCAACATTGGCCCGTCAATATTGTGTATCATTATGAATAAGTGTAAATTTTTTTCCAACAGCTGTGTTCCGATCAAGGAAACTATTGAATTCAGATTGGACGGAACCCGTTTATTTTTCAAAAGATCAATTATAATTTTCTCCAGAAACTTTTTAATTGTCAGATTTTCATGACGACCGTTCACTACTAGGTACGGAAAGCCTTCCAATTTTTCTTGAAAATTTTCAAAAATCTGTTTTTTGGACCCAACACCGTACAGAACTATGTTGATATTACACAACATATCAAAGAGCCATCTGTCATGGAGATCCTTGTAAGAGTTTATGAGATTTGCTATTTTCTTCTTGTGCTCTTTTGATATTTCAACATTGTAATCTGTTTTCTCGTCTATGCCATTTCTCAGATGTGTCAAAATGTGATCGGAAGTTTTGGTCTGTAATAAGGAATTATTATTTTTTATGAGAAAAAGTGGCAGACAAGCACATCGCCTAGTCGCCTAAACATAAAGTGGCTGCCGGCATTGATAACAGAAAGAAAAAAAAAGCAGAAAAGATAAGAGAATGAGATCTGGTATCTAACTGTCCCTACTTTCAATAGTGGTTGCTGCCTTTAAGTCAGTTATGACTGATGTCAGTAGTACAAATATGTTTTTATGTGGTTAAGTCGACAGACAGGCTGGTGGTCAATTTGATGGGGTCTGGCATCCCTTCACTCACTCACCGAATCACAACAGCACACATACTGTTATTTCACAGTGATCTTTCTGCAAAACAATAATTTTATTGTAATAATGTGTACTCTTTATAACAATAATATTTATTGCTCATATATCTGTGAGGTGTTGAATTTCTATATATTTTATATGATTCTTAGGGAATTCCAGTACATTTCTGGATGAAAGAAGTACCCTATGTCCTTTTCTGTATCCCTGACTCGTATACAAAATTGGTTGAGTAGCTAACGTGTGAAAGCGTAACAAACACACTCACTTTACATTTACCTTTTTCTTTGAATTCATCATAAAAAAGTTGTCAGGAGCGACGAAACTTATATCTGCTTCCTTCACATCGTCTCGTCTATTTTTGTTCAGTTCTATTTTTGACAGTGATTCTGCTAATTCTTCCTCATCTGATTCTTGTGATTGATCACTCTGAAAAAGATATAAATAAAAGTACTAAATTGAAGGCTCTTAGTCAAAAACCCTTTTAGTACTAGTTGTAATAACAATTCAATTCTAAGTAATGTGCAAAATTATGTATGTTGTTATTGAACTCAAAAAAAAACTATACCTCATCATCATTGTTTTCACTCTCATCGTCATCATCGTTTTCACTTTCATCGGGAACAAACTCACTGTCACTCCCAGAAAAATCACCTTCCGTTGAAGACTCATAGTCTTCACTGTCACTGCCTTTTTGTTTAGTTAAACCTGGAGTAAATTGTATATCATATACTTTATTTGACTTTATTGACAAGCAAAAATGGCTCAACAGATTTGGATGAAATTTAGTCCACTACCTGGATTAAGATATAGGATAGTTTTTATATTGGGAAAGTGTCATTTTTTATATTTTTAGAAGATCCCTAACCTAACCTAACATTTTTCCAGAAAAGTGTCCTATATAAAAGATTTCCAGGATAAAAGTAATGATATTAGTAGAATATATTTTTTCAAGTATACATACATACGAGAATTTTATGCAAATATCCTAATTTAAAGAATAATTTAGAATATCGCTGGTTTTTTATTCTTATAATTGAAAAGTATAATAAAATTGTAAATTAATGATGACTAAAATTTACTTACGTTGTTGAATTTTTTCTCTTATTCGTCTTGGTGTTGAAACTGCACTTTTTATATCACTTCGCAAACTTATTTTTGGGGTGTATCTTGGTGTTTTTGGTGAAGTGACAAATGAAAGTCTTTTTGGAGTTTTGGCTGATCTTAGATTTTTTGGTGATAGTACAGTTTTTGGAGTGCCTTTTGGAGTTCTCGGCGAAAAAAGGCTTTTTCTTGGCCTTAAATTAAATGGTGTCTTGACTGGGGTATCTGGAATAATTTAAAAATAAATGTATTTTTAAACATGTACCTACATAATGTCAAATTAAATTTAAATATTGTTATAATTTTCTATATATGTTTATCGGAATTCCATATATATTAAATAGTTTCCAGAGAGAAAGATATTATAAGAACTTAATGGAGTGTAGTATTCGTCTACAGAGAAAAAGAATTATAGTTTACAGCTTAAAATTATAGCTACTATAATATTAAATTATAGCTATATATACATTTAATATACATACATAGGTATATTATAATATACTATAAAATGAATGTAGTAAGAATAAGAATATTAAAAATAACTTATTATTGCATTTGCCAATCCATGGCCTTGCCTTCGATTGAATTTCTCAATAATAAACTCTCCATAGTGAATCCAAAATATCTTAATATATTATTAAGTAACGGTGACTGCAACTTCGTAGGTGCTGTAGTTCGTTTTTTGAAATCCCACTGGAACCTAACATTGGTTGTGCTCTTCTCAAGTGATGTGTCGTCATACATATAGGTAACCAGGGCTTTTTTTGTGGGGGCACACATTCTACCACGGACCAAAACAGTAAAGTTCGTAAGCACGAAGCAAAATTTATGTACCTACCTTAGGCTAAGTATATTGACAACGAAAGTTACTTTTTTATAGTTACTGGCCTAAATATAAGTTCACGTTTTATTTCTAAAGATATTATGTTTTTAAACAATTAAAAAAGAACTTCTATTTTATCGTCAAAACACAGTGGCAAGGAATGGGGAGGGGTACAAAAAATTATGGACTCAACTTTCGAGAATTAGCGTGCCCCCAAAAAAGAAGTGACAAAAAAAGACCTGCATTTAACAATTGATTTTTATTTACATAGATTACTAGAATTAATAAATACATAAAAAAATAGCTTAACTAACTTGGAAGTGAACTATTGCAGGTTTTTGTAGATTCATCATCGTTATCAATACAATTCACTTGTCTTAAACGTTTAGTGGGGCTCACTTCTTCAAACTCCGGACTCCTTCTTTTAGATGGGGTTTGCATGTGGGTGTTTATTTCCATTTCTGATAATGAAAAACAATTCTTTCAAACTTATATAGACGAAAAACAATTTATAAACTATAACCTCGAAAAACAAATCCACAAAAACTAGGTAGGTCTTCAGTCGTCAAAACAAAACATAAAGCATAAAACAAAGGTTAATTCGATTCAAGCTTTGATAACTAATTATACTTTATAATTACTATTTCTATTCTAAATATTCTAATTCTATATAGGTAATTTTTTTTTGTGTATTATTGTTTTGTTTTGTTTTAGCTTTTGGCGGTAAGTTGCTAACGGTCGATGACAGTGACAGTAAATATGACGTGCCCAGTGTTGCCAACAATAATTTTGAAATTCTGCCTTCAGTTTTGTGAAATTACGTTAGAAATGCACTATTTCCTCTTAAATGATAGATTATTGTGTTCATACTAAAAATCAAATTTAAATTATTGTAGTAGTAAGATTAGATAATCAAGAGGAATATTGAGCTCTTGTTCTTGGATTGAACTTAAATCTATATCGTCATTACTATTTGTTCCTATTTAGTCATTGTAGAGGGAGTAGAAGTTATTGTAGTTGAAAACATCCGTGAAAACATCTGTCAGCCAATAAAACATGTCTTGTTATCATTTCAATCCGCTACATCTTACAGAGAATCCGTTGGCAACACCGATTGTGACCGTTTAAAGAACCTATAAGCTACTAATATTTTGAATTGAATACTTATGTACTCAAGATGTTTTATTAATTAATTCAGTAGCGTTATACATATTATTATTTGTACTTTTTTATAAATTTTAAACTTGTATAAGAATTAAAAATAAAAACAACACATTTTAAAATTATAGTATATCAAAAGCCCAATGTTGCTATTCTGCTCATTACAGTTAGACCGCAAAAAAAATACTGAGTAGTACTACTGCAATTTTGGCGCTTTCGGCGTTTAATATAGCGCTTTTTCAATATAATACTGTAGTTAAATGAGAAGAACTATGTGTATGTATATACCTTTCAAAACTTTCTAGTTACTGTCATGTTGCGTGCGGCCAATTTTGCAGCCTTGCCCCCACATATTAATAAAAAACGTGTAATGAATAAAGGTAAGAAAAAAGCAACAATTTCATTATTTCATTTATTTGCTCAACTTATTGACAATTTCGAAATCACAGTTATTATTTTTGACAATTGTTATTATACAACAACCGTCGGCATGTAAATGGGACGTGGGTACAAAATGGTTTTTTTTATAAATATTAATAATGATCAATCGTTATTGGCAACAGTACAATATTATTAGTATTGGATAATCATTAATAGATTTTTATAAATACAGGATAGTTCAAAATGTACAATTGAGTCACAAACATCACTCGATTCAGGAAAAACATTTAGTTTCGTTTATCTATACAAAAAGCAAACGACAAATGCTTGCAATTTTTTTTTCCAATAACCCTTTCTCATATTCGCTACAAAAAACATTTGCCGTATGCCCTATTACTGTGTAATCGATAAAAGCGTATGATTTTAGATGATTTCTTTAGATATACATATACAATATTTAAAAAATATATGTTTCAAATTGATGATGATGGGTCTACAAAATGAGCAAAATTTTACTTTTCAATTGGACGCATTGTACACATGTATTAGACAAAAAGAAATCGACCAATATACAATTCGGAAGAAAACAAAACAATATATATATATACATATACATACATATATGCTAACTCAACAAATTGTACGCCAACACGCTCGTGGTAGAAAGCAAACTTTAAAATTACCATAACACACATTTTCAAACATACAAAAAAAAATGGAGTCCTGTGATACTTATAATTTATATAGTACTTACAAATATATTTTAATGGTGGGATCGTAGCTCATCTATATACAATACCAACTTTTATAATAGACTTATTACAATCACTCGAGTCGCCTACGCCTACATGTTCTTGCTCTACAGTCTTGAACCAAATGTGGTCCTACTTGTACCGCTCTGTACAGTCACGTGCATAATTTATGTTATACTAATACTAGCGACCCGTCTCCGGCTTTGCGAGTAGTTGAAATTTCTAGACTTGGCCCTTTGCACATTACGATACTCAAAGACGTCCAGTAGGATACGCAAGTCATATATATAAACAATGCGCCCTGACAATCTGTGTAGGTATTTATGTCATCACACAAAACTGTTGGACCATTTTTGATGAACCCGGGGAGGTCAATATAAAGTGGTGTGTACACTAACCTGTTTCTATCTTCTATACATATTAAGTATTACACGCACCGAAGTACTACAACTATGCATTTTGCATCACAAATGCCAAAGCGGCACATAAAAAGTACGCCTAAAACGGAATCATGGCGGAGTCTTGCCTTTGCGCGTCTATGGTAAAAGGTAGTAACGAACAACTTCTACTGTTCATTTTAAACTTTAATGTGTTGACGTGTAAAGTCACATTTTCTTTAAATGACAGACGTTTGGTTTGGTTTTAAATGGCAGATGACAGTTGATGCTCTACGCATATGTCACTTTTAAATGTTCCATAAAGTTCCTAGTGTTGTATGGCGTGCGAAATCAATAGTTGTAGTACACTGATGATTACACGTGACTGTATCACCCTGTACAGGGGATGTTCCGATATGTACCAGCCTATTAAGGAAGTCTAGCGCGTACCACTCTATATGGAAGGTTTCAATACAACTACATATTACATTCCCTTCTCACAGTTCAAATACATCCCCCCCAGTAATGAGTGTTCATTCATCTGCACCGCTCTGTACAGAACCTGAGTTCCGATATACTCAGTTTAGTTCCATCCCGTACAAAGTTTCAGTTCAAAAGTCAAAGCCACGGATACAACGGAAAGATTGTATACAAACTTTCAGGGGTTCGTAACATTTTTTTTAAGTTAAACAAGTTAGTAATTTACACGTATTTTATCTAGTAGCGCTACAATTCATAAAAAAAGGATCATAAAAATTCATAAAAAAATGTCACACGGTATTGTCAACACCGCTTTTAGGGGTTCATAACATTTTTAAAATAAGTAGTTAACACGTATTTGATCTAGTAACACACATTTTATTTAGTACAATTCACAAAAAAAGATAATTAAAATTCATAAAAAGGTGACAGTGTTGTCAAAATCGCTTTCAGGGGTTCATAACATTTTTTTAAATAAAACAATTAGTTAACACGTATTTAATCTAGTAGCGCTACCATTAATAAAAAAATCACAAAAAGATGACCAAATGTTGTCAAGATCGCTTCCCTGTACCACGAACATTTTTACGTGCCATGGAAAATGACAGCGATAGATAATCACCTAATGTTGTTAAACTCAGTATGGGTCGGGTTTGTTTACATTGTTTGCGTTGTCTCCGTGGCTTTACTTTAGTCATTTGGACAGTATCGTTCAGTACTCGCACTATGCCAAGTATTGCAACGTGTACAATATCAAACATTATGCAACACTCCACACTCGCACAAAACTATGTCACACTACTTTATAAAGTTATAATTAGGGAATGCGATACCAGTATATCGGGATCTCCGCAAGTAGTATGCGAAACTCATCCCTTTCTTGGAGTTATTTTGCAAAAATTAAAAACTATGCGTTAAAATTAATCAGATAACTGCTGAACTAAATATTTATAAAGGTTTGAGACATATACCATGTGCGGGGCGTTTATGAATTGTCTAAAGAGCCTATATAAGTCGGTCTAATATAATTTTAAAATGAACATAAATAATTATTACTCGCCAACGACCTGTATTCTATATAGACTTGGTGATTTGAAAAAAAAAAAAAAAAAAATGTTTGTCAAATGTGAGAGTTTACACTAAGAGTTCGCGATCAAAATGTCGAAAGCGCCGTGGAATATAAGGCGCTTACGCGTTCTTCGCTCGTTTGCAAATGAGTTATTGAGAATTACCCGTAATAAGTAATTTCTGCGTTTCCGCTCAGGGAGTCTATCTAGTATATAAAAGCCATTGTTATTTGCTTATGATAATCACCAAGTCCTAACAAGTTGATCTCATAAATCAAGTCTATTTTAAATACTTTTAACACCAAGTCTATTTTTAATTTTTTTTTTTAATATAATAATTTTTTAATTTTTTAGATGCGAGACTAGATGTTACGAAAACCCTAGCATAATACCATGATATATGAACCAAAGCCCTGAAAATATGTGCCCAATTGGGGTGATCCCAGTTTCTACTATTAAATCCAATAGAGTAAATTTTTGTGCATCGAAATCGCATTCTCTAGTTATAACTTTTAATAACCTCTAACACGTAACTGACCTCTTTCTACACAAATGAAAAAAAAAATCAAAACAGTTCATTTACTTTAGAATTTAACATTGAGGGACTTCGTTCACCAACCAAAACGATATTAAATTCATTCGACACATTCATTATTCAATAGCAATAATTTACAATTAAACACAAGGGAACGTCCACATTAAAATGTTACACAACGACTTTTACTTTACAAAGACTTGTCTTACATTCGAAAATCTAGACTAAACACGCAAAAAGCGTCCGCATTTCTCCCTAAAAATATACATTAAAAATAAAATAAGCGGTGCACAAATAAACCGCGAGAGTCAAAATCAATAGGATCGAATATCGCGTTGAGATCAATCAAAGTATATAGTGAATTAATTTATTACTCACAAGTAAACGTACAAACAAACAACCGCCGGCCACTCGCACCTACTAACATTAATATTACAGTATGCAGCCTTGTATGCGATTACAAACGTATGGGGCTCCGCCACATCCCCACCCCCATACAAATACACCATACAACTCAATTAGTACCAGACCAAGGGCGACTTAGAAGGTGCCTATGTCGAATAGGCGATTGACATTTTATTGGTTTTTTCAAACACATGAAGCTCTTAAAAATAATGGTTATTTTATCAAATATGTAAATTGTTTTTTATTAATTTTATTTTTGCCATTTTATCTGGATCGAGGTGGGGGCTGAGCGGCGTGTCTTTGGTAGTAAGCGGGTGTGTGGTGTGTGGTGAGGGCGCAAGGGCCCTAAGGGGCTTAGGCCTGCTTGACTCGTTTGCGCGGTGGGCCGATGGGCGGGATCTGCTGCTGCTGCGTGGCCAGCGCGCGGAAGGCTTCGGCGATGAGGTGCGGGTGCGAGGATATCATGTTCTTCCAGCCGGCCGTGTCCATCACGTCTGTCGCGTGACTCCTGCAATTGCCACAACCACACGTACACTAAACTAGTCTATTTATATACCTATAGAACATTTGAGGGGTATACAATCAAAGTTGGTAAAGTCCACATTGCCAAAATGTTCAGTAAACGATAAAAACGATTATTTTAATAACTACAGGTAACTATTCTAATGTTAAACATTATTTATATGCAGAATGTAATACATTATGGAAATACAAGTGTTCATCACGTTCAGTTCAATACTTTTGAGTAAAACCTTAAGTATAAGATGGACCTTCCCAGTTTTGTTACCAAGTTTTGGACTTTACTAAGTTTGTAACTGAATGTTTAGGACTTTCCTATATTTGTTACCAACTCTCTGGACAGGGTTGGATTCAGGCGTTTACCTTTTAAAAAACAAAGGAGGGCAATAATTCACCTTGGCAATCAACTTGTACATGAATGAAAGTAATGAAAGTCAGTTAATAAAAATTAATGATAATTTGTATTTTTATTAAAAATCTATGTCTAAAATTAAGTAAGAAAAACGTAGCTAATTAAAAAACTTATACAACTAAAAGTGGTGACTCTTGCTATAGCTAGCCATGACAGCTGTCAGTGAAATGGAGGCAATGGAGCCTTCCTATTGGTCGAAAAGGACTTTACGCAAATTGAAACTCAAATCACTTGGACTTTGCTAGGTTTGTTTGTAGTCAATTTTCAATTTGAAATAACAGTCGAGATTTCTAGAATTTGTATAAAATTATTCTACGAGGTAAATATAGATACGGAAATAAATGTGTTGTAATTTAAATCTCACTTTTAAAATTTTGTGGACTTTACCAACTTTGATTGTATACCCCTGATTTGTACAACAGAGAGCAAAGATCGTTTTGTTACGAGTGTCGACTTTGAATCACAAATATGCAAATTAAGTACTAGAGTTGTGCCCGCGACTTCGTACGCGTTATATGAAAATCCTATAGGAACCAAAAAAATTTTTAGGATAAAAGGTATAGGTACGTTAATCCAGGTAATAAAATCGTGTGCCAAATTTCATCCAAATCTGTTCAGCCGTTTTTGCATGATGAGTTACAAACATCCAAACTTTCCCGTTTAGGACATTTGGGCTGTCTGAAGACCACCGTGAAATGACAGCTTGTATGCTGTTATGTTTCGGTGACTGAGTAAAGGATGTCAGAGCCCTTTTTCTTATGCGTAATCCTATTAAGAGCATTCATCAATTAGAATCATGCTGGAGCCAAAATTTATGATTTCCGTAGTTTCAGATGTTTTAGTTTACAGATAAGATGTTAACGTCATATTATTTGTAGTTGTATAATCTAGTAAATAGCTGAAAAATATTTTAAAGTGAATTTTCATTAGAACATTTTTACCGTAGACCGTCGACCGCTAGTTTCAAAAAAGGGCTCTTTAAAAACTGATCTAATGAGAAAATTATCCCAATATTTTAAAATATTTTACAGCCATTTACTAGATTATAAAACTACAAATAATATGGCGTTAATATCTTATCTGCAAACTAAACACATCATGGCATTATGATCCGCCGAAAATCATAAATTTCTGATTCTGATCGTGTAACGCTTTTAAGGTCGGTAGCGGACTTGGAGGTGACGGTAACTTTACAGAAAAACATTGTGTGCATTTTTAAAATAATACAGATTATTGAAATATTTTGGCGTACAAATAATTTATTGACGTAATGTATATAAGACTAGCCGTGTCCCGCGGTTTCACCCGCCGTGTAATTTAAATCGAAAAGAGCATGGTTTCAGACTGGTAATTCAGCGCGTTCAACCAAACCAACCAAAGAAAAAAAACTTACGTGTTGATAAAGTCAATGGTCTGCGCTTTGAGTTGATCTGCAGAATGAAGGTCTGCCAAGATGAGGGTGTCAGCCGCTGACTCAACTGAGAGGCTAAGACACAGTGCCTCCTCACACATCACCTTTAGCCTGTCTAATGCATACTGAAATTTAAAAAAAAATACAATTGCTTTTATGTAAATTTTAATAGACAACTGTAACCACGGTTTTTAAAGGGTGTAAAAGAGTTATACAAAGATCCCTACGGACACACTGACACCAACAATGTATAGTGGGGCAGAAAATCAGACGGTGTAACCATCTCCTATAGAAAAAAAAACCACCATAAAGTAATTATCCTTCTCCACACACCTTCATGATTGGTCAACAGCGCCATTGCCATCTCTTATACTATTGAATAAATTGTCCGCACAAACAACATAAGGAGACAATATTGTAACATCTTACAAAGGTCAAATTCTTGCAAAGCAGTGGTGCTTAAACGGTCGATCGCGAGAGCTTTTTGAGTCGACCTCGGGTAATATTGATAGATGTCGATCGATTTACATGAATTTTTGTTTCACATTAAAATCTAACCTATTTGTAACTAGTGTTTTGAAATAAATATTTTATTATTATCCTCTTTATTTATTTTGTTTCTTAATTCTAAATTTTTATTTAGTACCGCCCTCTGTATCTGACCCTTGATCCATCCATCTAGCGAGAGACTATTCGCCGACTATTCCGATAGTCATTCGCCGATATGACTATCGGGACGATGATTGTCGAATCGACATTCCACATGGCAGTCACCTCGTGAGCCAAGTCTATGTACTTGGTAAGTTTGTCCTTCTCGGCTTTCACGAGGTTTTCGTCATGTGGAACAGTAATGTCAACAAGCATCGTCCGGCGTTGGGATCGGTCAATAATCACGATGTCAGGTTTATTGGCGACAATAGTTCTGTCCGTGATTATGGAGCGATACCAATAGAGCGTGGTATGACCATTTTCGAGAACGGGCGCAGGTATATATTTGTAATATGGTACTTCAAATTCAACAAGGTGATATTGAAGAGCAAGTCGTTGGTGAATAATTCTGGCTACTTGGTTATGTCTGTGCAAATACTCGCCATTAGCAAGATGAGAACAACCGGAAATAATATGTCTCAATGATTCTCCTGGGCGGTGGCAAGCTC
Source organism: Synanthedon andrenaeformis (assembly GCA_936446665.2). Taxonomy (NCBI): domain Eukaryota; kingdom Metazoa; phylum Arthropoda; class Insecta; order Lepidoptera; family Sesiidae; genus Synanthedon; species Synanthedon andrenaeformis. The sequence continues at coordinate 9,458,864 of OW387783.2, read as the reverse complement.
GACAAATGTCGGCCGCCTTCGGTTTCCCCAAAGAGGTCACCAAAACGTAGCCAGTTTATTGAAGCGAGCGGGTCTACATCGAGCCCGGTGAGCGCGGGTGTAACATCCGGTGTATGGTGAGCACTTGACGAACCCTTCTGTCCAAGGCAGTCTGCGTCCATCTTAGTATGCCAAAGGATTAGGTTAACAAAGGCATAACCCAGCTGTTGAAGGCGCGCACCTTATTACCACCCGACAAAAGACTCTTAAGTACTTTTGTAAGGTGATAAAAGAAGCGCTCCCTCACCCTCTGTTTCATGTCCTTATCAACGATACCCAATGACTGACATACCAAGATACTTATAGGTTTCGATTTCAGAGAGAGATTTAAAGGTCACTTCAGTGAGTTGTAAATTAGAATTTACAACCTTGTCCCGCTAAAATAATCTTTCATGGGTTTTTTGCAAAAATACATAAAGTCTTTTCAGTAACAGATATATCAGAATAAATTTTATCATAATTATGTTTAATATTAAAAACAAATAAAAACACAAACGTAATTGACAATAAATGTCATATACATTTATAGCAGATCTAATATTCTAATATGACCTGTTTGGTCATTATGTTAATTGTTAATAGAACTGTTTGTGGATCATATAATTTCTATTGTTTTTAGTCATCCTCAATTCCCATCAGGTTCAGAGTTGCAACTTCCTATCTTTGTATGTATGTAATTATAATTAGGAAACTTTAGTTTACGTGACGTCATGTAGCTATTGACAAACCTTCTGCGCGCTGATTATACATACAAATTTTTCCTCTTTATAATATTAGTGTACCATAGACAAGAGACCAATAGGTTTACCTTGTCAGCAGCAGCCAGCAAGTCGTCGGCCATTTTGTCTAGATTCGGCGCTCGACCCGTATATATGAAACGCAACATTTCCCTTAGCACTTCGTGATCCACGTCCGTGATATCAACTCGATTCCGCTTCCTTTCTTCCATTTCATGTTCAAACATTGCAGCAAACACCGGACTCCGCGCTGAAGTTAACAAAAAAAGGAAAATATTTAAACAAATCATAAATGCTATGTAGGTAAAAATGCTATGATGCAAGAAAATTTCGACTTTAACGTGACAAACCTTTTCTTACCCCGACTGTACCAATTACCAAGTAATGCTAAATATATAAATTATAATATGAATGCCATATGACGACATAATCATGACGATTTCAATAAGTGTAGTAATTGTTAAGATCATTGAAAGATCGCGGAAGTAAGTTATATAGGGAAATGATAAATGGTTATTACCTACTGTCTATAAATGACGAGTCCAAGCTAATTGATAAATAAACGCTTACTCCTATGATGGCGTGTTTTTTATTAATCTAATATCTTAAGCTTAATAATCGTTATAAATATTTACATAAATAATAAAACTTATGAGAATAAAAAAATTAATGGTGTTTCGTTTATCACCCTTTCCATCAGTGAAAACCGTATCAAAAATCCGTTGGGTAGAACTTTAAAAGAAGTTAGCGGAGAAATAAATAGAGCCAGAAGGTGACTTCTTTTATATAATATGTATGTATAGATATATATAAAGGGTGGCAAGTAGGCTGACAGTCCACTTAGGCCCGGTTCCTATATTCCAACAACGAATCGTTTTTGCCTACCAACGGTACTTATAGCCACCAGTCGTAAGGGTGACGCGTTCCTATATTCATCTACTCGTAGATGAAACTACCGAATCTTTTTACTAACGGATGGGAGGACAACAGATAACGATCCGTACGTCCGTTGTAGGACTTGTAGGGCAATGAGTGTTCGGTGTGTTCCTATATTATTTTCGGAACGTCAGTGAGCTGTCAAATCAACCACTCGTAGTAAGAATTTTTACCGCCCGATTTTGGTCGATAATTGCAGTGCTTATTCTAAAATTCATAAATAATAAAAATTTCTTAGCAGCAGAAATATGAGACTTATTCTTGCTCTTAATTTATGATAATATGACTTTGTATTCATTACGTATAATCAATATTTAAGTTAAAATGCTTACCCGAATTATGTCCATATTAAAGTTGTTTCAAACTAAATAATTACTACTGTCTAGCGAGAGTTTAAAACACAAACAAAAGTAATAAAAAAAAAAGTTTGAAAGTGTGGTAAAATAAAAATATAACCAATTGCCGCCAATATGACAGCCTCAATCACAAACAATAGACAAGTTGTCAATTTCCATCGGTGACGTTTCGTTACACAACAAATAATTAAAATATAATGATATTTTTCATATTTCAAAATTTGTTAACTAATTGTAAAGTATTGGTTTAAGCTACTTTATTCTAAATTAAAACAATATATTTCAATTACATAACATAACAGGTAAATTATCTAAAGTTTTTGCATCGCATTTTGAGTGAAACGAAACGTACGTTGTGTTGTAGGGAGGGCTCGGTAGACAATTTACGAACGGACGGTCGTCGATATTAAGCATCGTAAAAAACTTGTGGAACGCTTTGTTAAGATCCGTTGTCGGTAAATGAAAACGACTAGTAACTTGTAACCAATGACGGATGGTAAATTATAGGAACCCGCTGTTAATGTTAGGTGGATACCGTCGCCGACACAAGCAATTTGCATGAAACCATAATTCATTGACCATTCCAAGAATTAATCCATATACATTTGAACCAAAAAACTATATTCAGACCTTTAATTTATCAACGAATCAAAATTTAGTATATAATGCAACAACTCACCAGCTAATATGGCTTTGTGCGCTTGAAACTCTCTGCCTCCAACTGCTAACGTCACGTCTGAGAACCTCTCGTTATCAAAGAGCGCTCCCAAGTCGTCGGAAAGTCGACATTCTGGCACTTTGAACTGTACCACGTTGCTCTGCCCGCTTATATTGATACTATCCGCTACCACTGACACTTCACAGAATATCGTCAGCTTGTCTTCGGGCAATAGGCCGTTTGCTTCGTCTAATAGAAAATCCCTGGAAATTAGCAAACAATTTATGTGAGAAAATGGACCATCAGCTTTAAGACGTTGGGAGCTATGCTAGAACAACTCACTGTATTTAGTGATTGTTATCATCTTTCGAGTGGCGTGTGTAGTTGCATCAGAAATCTACAACAGATAGCGTTACATTTTAACCTTGCTCTGTAACGTATTTATTCTTGCCAGTTTACCGGACTTCGTCATTGACCTATTCTTCATTAGATTTGAACATTAAATCCTCTTTAGAACAGGGACATTGGAATGTTAAATTAGTTTAACTAAAAGTAGTACTGCAATAATCGTAATTAAGTGATATTATAAATTCGAAAATGAGTTGGTTTGTTAGTTACGATTTCACGCCTTAACTACTCAACCGATTATCATAAAATTTTGCATACACGTTGTCAGGGACACAGGAAGTACACACCTTAATCTTTAATCTGGAAAAAAGTTTTGTCCAAGAAAAATCTTTTAAAAATAAAAATTTCAAAGCCTGACACAATGTTTTAATACCTAATAAAAAGGGGCGCGTATCAAGTCGCGAGCAAAAGTTAGTAATTATATACGTTCCGCCGTTAGTCGCTCACTTCTTTGGGAAGTGGCGAAGATAGGGGGACCCACCCATCTTTAAAGATATTTAAATATTAATTACCCAAATGTATAATATACCCAAATACACTTTGATGTAAAAAAAAAAACATTTTAATAACTTTGAAGGGCAGACCATCTCCCGAGGGTAACAGAAATCTCAAGAAACTATTTATTAATTTGATCTATAAGGAACACAATAGGACTTAAAGTTAATAATAAAGGTCTGTGTAGTAAAAATTTAAAAGCTTTCTTTAAAAAACAGTAAATAAATAATGTCGAATTTCTAATACATACTTTTTTAAAGTTGCAATAAAGAAAAAAGTCCACTGATGCCCGTTTTCACCAACAGACACCTAGAGTTAGGGAACACCTAACTACTACTTAGGCCGACCATTCACGGCAGTCCGCCTTGCAGTTCGGCACTTCATGCAGGATAGTGAATGTGACTGCCGTGAATAGCCGGCTTTATGTGTTCCCTAACTCTAGGTGAGTGTTGGTGAAAACGGGGATGAGACCAATGTCTTAAAATGACACAAGAAACGAAACATCACTAGTGCTGCTATTTCATCGGTAGGTATATAGGGTAATACATAGTGTTTATTTAACCAGCTCAGTGCGAGGTATTAAATTAATCCAATTCTTCAGTTGAGCTTATACAATAGCTAGTTACTAAAAACATGAAGAAATTATAGAAATTAGGATTGAGGAAATACTAATACTCACCTCCTTATAAACTTCTTGAATCCCCAATCTTTTCCTTGTACAAATCTATAAGCGCGTTGTGACTCCATTGCTTTTGTTTCTTCCCGCTTCGCGTTTAATATTGAAAATTTGAACTTCGCCCGTACTTCTGATTTATTACACGACACTAATAATAGATATAACGATAAATAGTCTTTGCTCTCTTCATCGAGTCCTTTTGGGTTAACACGAAGACACCACTTTAATTTGTCACTAGCACCGGCCGAAAATGTCGATGATTTTAACACTTCACCCATTTCCTCTCTACAAAAACTAAAATTGTTTATTGTCCACATATAGCTGAATTTCACCACTTTCACCTGAAACAAATGAGAGACAATGTTCAATTTAAATGCATATAGGAAATATTCTGAATATAGTTTCTGATGCCTAATAAACATAGTTTAGTCTAGATAAACCATGTGCGGTTCAAATAATTTGGACACTATTGCCGTCGTCGACGCTTTCGCAAGGATTTTTTCGAACTTTACCGGTGATAAATCTGTAATCGAAAGAAATAGGTATTTGTCTCTCTCTCAAGACAAATACCGTACCGGCATCCTGGAAGCTTGCCAATGTTCAACCAGTGCCCAAAAAGGGTGGTCGTGCCGACCCCTGTAATTATCGTCCAATCGCCATCACTTCCATACTCTGCAAGGTTATGGAGAGAGTACTGAATAGCAAGCTGCTGACATATCTTGAAGCTAATGACCTGCTCAGTGATCGTCAATATGGTTTTCGTCCAGAACGTTCAACTGGAGATCTTCTTGTGTATGTCACGCACTACTGGGGTGAAGCCATCGAGAAACATGGCGAGGCTCTCGCTGTGTCACTTGATATATCGAAGGCTTTTGACAGGGTTTGGCATGCAAGTTTGCTAAGCAAGCTTCCAACATACGGCATCCCTTCTGGCCTCTGTAGCTGGATTTCTGATTTTCTGAGTGAAAGGTCGATTCGAGTAGTCATTGATGGCTGCTCCTCGGATCTCATGGCTATCGAAGCCGGTGTTCCTCAGGGATCTGTTCTCTCCACGACTCTTTTCCTGCTTCACATAAATGACCTGCTCCTACCAGGAGTAGTTGCGTACGCAGATGATAGCACGGTCATGGAGAGATATTTGTCCAGCGCAGGGGCCACTCGCGATGAAATTAATTCTGAGCGAGGAGCAATGGTTGAGCGAATTGACTCTACCCTGAGTCTTGTATCCCAATAGGGTGACAGGAACCTGGTTAGTTTTAACGCCACCAAAACGCAAGCGTGTTTGTTCTCTGCAAAAAGGAGCCCCTTTGACCTGGCTCCAACCTTCCGAGGTGCATCCGTACCTGTCGCCAATGATCTTGAACTTCTTGGCATGAGGTTGAGCTCAAACCTCAACTTCGGCACCTCTATCGAGTCCAAAGCCCAAACAGCAGCCAAAAAGCTGGGCATCTTAAATAGGGTGAGGCGATACTTTACGCCTGGACAGCTCCTTTCTTTGTATAAGGCGCAAGTTCAATCTTGCATGGAGTATTGCTCCCACCTTTGGGATGGTTCAGCCAAATACCAACTTGCCGCACTCGACTCGGTGGAACGCAGAGCTAGGAGACTCATTGGCGACAGTACGTTTTTAAAAACTAAGATGCAGAGCCTGGCACATAGACGCAAAATTGCCAGTCTATGTGACTTTTATAAGATGTACTTCGGAGAGTGTGCTCAGGAGCTGCATGAACTCATACCGCCTTCCCCTTCTTCCATCGGACATACAGACATACGGCTGGTTACCATCCTCATCTTGTCGATATCCCTCTATTTCGGACCAAGCGCTTTAAATCATCCTTTATAATGCGCACTGCCAAGGTTTGGAACTCCCTGCCGGCGTATGTATTTCCGAGCACATATAACCTGAATCTATTCAAAGTTCGAGTGAATAGGCACCTTCTGGGTGAGCTCGCTCCATCATAGGCCTCATCTTCGCTACACACCTGGATATTGGCCAAAAGCAAAATCATCCCTACTTAAAAAAAAACCATTTGTTAGACCGGTTCACCATTCTTCAAGTCTCATGAATTATACTTTCTTTTCTTATCGTCTTTATAAATAAGTTAGTATTCCTATGTAGTAGGTATATTGGTTTGTATCAGCAAGGTCCGTGACATTAAAAAATGATGAAGTACAATAATTTTCTTAAACAACACAAAAAAGATATTTCAAACTACACTACGTAATAAATGTTGATCTGTATATCGATACTCTACATAGATCGAAGCTATAGCAATGTTATACAGGTTTGTGGGTACTAATGTGTTGAGTGACAGCGTTTTTGCAGTCGTGGGGCCCATGTCGGGATGGAGTGTGTACTTAGTTGGACATTGGAGGTTTAAGGAATAGCGAGACCGTGGTCGCAGGCGCAGCCCGGACGGCTATGGTCGTTGCCCCCGACCGTTGCTTAGCTTGCGGTGCTGCTGGGGTCTTCGGCCGGTCGCCGACCCGTGCCAAGGCCGCCCGCATCATCCCCGCACATTCGCAAACATACAGATAACGTCCATACGCAGATTCCATCGCATCCTTCCACCTTATACGGTGACGCGCACACATATTTATCTTTACACAAGCGGGCCGCCTCCTACTTCGTACGTGTGCATTATTTTCTCTTCAAATTATACACACAAACCTTCCTCGTTGGTCGCTCTTTTTATGTGAAAACCGAATCAAAATCCGTTGGGTGGTTTAGAGAAGATAGCGGAACAGGCAGACACGCACAGCGACTTCAATTTATAATATGTAGAGATTAGATATAGAGAAGAGATACCGAGATCTGGGGAAGCGCATTTACTATAAATTGAAAAAATTCTATCACAATGGCACACTAGTAATTGCCCGCGGCTATGTAATCTAAATAATATAGTCTACACAATTGAAGATTCATTATTACGGAATCCACATACTATATTGAATTTCCTATTGAATTATGATGTGGTCTAATGAAAAAAAAAAACCTCGCAATTGCTTCTTGTTATTTGTACCCAAAGCAAAATATCTAAAAACCTTTTAAATATTAGTATAGATTTCAGACACAATCTCATATGCTTTATCGTAAATAATAATTTAATCTTTCAAACGTATGTTATGGTCGTAAAGAATAAACGAGTACATTATAGCACGTGCTTGACTTAATGGCAGTTTCAGGGTTACTTAAGGAAGATCATTGTTTCCAACATAATATAATTTTACAATTGATCAATTAAAAATATTGTTTTACATCAAGGAAACACGTGTATTACTAATTGTCTTCAAATTATAAATCAACAAAGTTGTTTTTCAAGAAGATTTTATTTAACAGCTTCTTCGCATGTGCTGACCTTTGTCATTGTACGATAAAGTTGGAGTAAAACTGTAATTCGCCGATATCTACTTAAAAAATATTACATTTTTAGATGGATTAAATCCGTTATTAACGGTAGACGACGAACAAATGCGATCACCAAAATGGAAAACCTTAATAAGTTTATACGTGCCGCTGCTTCGCGCACCAACCGAAAACACCGTTACTGTTCGCAAACTAAATAGGATTTTCGGCAAAAAGTATCAAAAAAGGTAACATCAAGTGAATGACTATGTCGTTCAACGGTCGTTCCAATTGTTCCGAAAGCCGACTAGCGTTCACCGGGAGATTACTTGTTGAGAATTCAAGTTGGTTTGGTAACTCATGGACAGTCTATACTTCCGTTACGAACGTACTTTTATCACTTATTTTATTGGATTTTTAATCAACTATTACTAGTACGGTAGTACATATGTACGTACACCCGCCTCCCGCTTCGCACAGGGTTTCAATTTTCAAAAATTGTAGCAAATTTCAACTTCCCAGACTACATACTTTTGGCTGTGCGTTTTTAGTCAGTATATAAACGATTTTATAAGTATAGATTACATCATTTTCAGAAGATCTTTTTCATTACATTGACAGACTAAATTTAATAACACGTGGCGATTTTTTTATCATATTAATTACACGATCTTGTGACGTAGACGGTAAATAGGTACGGCACGAGTCACCTTCATCGGCCATGCTTCTATGTATGTACGCTCGCACTTCCTTGTTGATTTACAATTTAACAGAGTACACGTATATTTTATTGTTCCTATTACAACGCTGATAAACAATGTTACCGTCCGTGGAGTTGCTGTTTCTGATGAGCTTGTATCATTTACGAGTTTTATGACATCGACCGTGGAAGTTTACGATCACTCGACTTTATGTGACGAGCTCGAAAGCTCGAGGGTCGTAGACTAAATTCGGTTGTTAGACTAGCAATGACCTAATTACTTTAATTTTCCATGACATTATGGCGTAAGAGTACAAGTAATAGATGAATTGAATCTGTTTGTTGTCACCTGTTTTCAGTGTCTAATTTCTAGGTTCCCCCAGATAGATATTAGTTTTTAGTTTTTAAATTACAATAAACTTTTATTTTTTCACTTAAATTTACTACGGATTGGTTGACTACTGGTTAAATATTTTAAATTTTATCATTAGACTAGTGACCGTTCCCGGCTTCGCCCGGCGACCAATTTTTTTTACGTACAAACCTTCCCTGATTATCCCTCTATCCATAAGTGAAGACAGAATTAATATCGGTCCAGCCGTTCTCGAGTTTTAGCGAGACAAACAGCAATTGATTTTTAGATATATAGATTGTTTTCTCAAAAGCCTGGCATCACAATTAATAAGTTATATTTCTGTGTAGTTCTGTGCAGAGTAGACTGAAATTTACTCTAGCAACTTTTTGATACTGATATATCAGAATACCGATCATATCTTCCTCTTAGAATCAGCGACGACGTGATAACTAGACGTTGATGAAGCATTTTGTAAATGATATCGGAATCATAGTAATGATAGTAAGCTATTGGTAATATTCCACTATTAGGACGAAGGCCTCTTAAACCTTACCCACAGCTTATTTGGGAGCACTCCAGTCTTGTGTTTCAGATTTCAGGTCAGAGGAAAGCCGATTTAGTAGGAGTCGAGCCCGAGTGTTGTGCGACACGCAGGCTTCAGGTAAGAAGGCTCGGTTGTGAAATGACACTTTGACAAATTGAGGAGTTACCTGTGTGAAGCACCAGTTTTCGGCGACGGGCGTGTTCCCGTCGTGCAGCGGGCTGGGCACGCGGCTCACCGCCATCCCGCCGGCGCCGTTCGACGACACGCGCGCCGACTGAGGAGCGGGCGCGCCGCCGCCCGACCCTCCACCGCCACACTCACTGCCCGAACCGAGCCTGAAACGCATCCACACATTGCTATTTATTCTGCAATCTTCTCTCCGTGGAGACCAACTCTATAGGTGAGAAAGTGTCCGTCCGGTCGGCCACCATTAAATGGGAGGCGCTGTAGTATCATTTTATTTTTAGCTATATGTTATATCACCAAACTTAACTTAACAACAATAATAATAATAATAAGTTCTCATCTTGCTAATGGCGAGTATTTGCACAGACATAACCAAGTAGCCAGAATTATTCACCAACAACTTGCTCTTCAATATCACCTTGTTGAGTCTTCTGTACCATATTATAAATATGAGCCTGCGCCGGTTCTCGAAAATGGTCATGCGACGATCTACTGGGATCGCTCCATAATCACGGACAGGACTATTGTCGCCAATAAACCTGACATCGTGGTTATTGACCGATCCAAGCGCCGGACGATACTTGTTGACATCGCTGTCCCACATGACGAAAATCTCGTGAAAGTCGAGAAAGATAAACTCACTAAATACATAGACTTGGCTCACGAGGTGACCGCCATGTGGGATGTCGATTCGACCATCATCGTCCCGATAATCGTATCGGCAAACGGTCTTATAGCGAAGAGCCTCGATCAACACCTCGAGAGGCTCTCACTGGATGGCTGGGTCAAGGGACAGATACAGAAGGCGGTACTTCTTGACACGGCACGAATTGTCAGGAGGTTCCTCACTCTGCAGCCCTAACCACCGGTAGTTTGGGCCTTGCCCCGCTACCTGCGGAATTCTAGTTTTAGGTTTTTTATGATATTTATTGTTTTTTAATATTTATTGTAAAAAATTTAGAATTAAGAAATGAAAATAAATATGTAAATAATAATAATAATTTATCTGCGGAATATAGGTAAATTACAATGGTTTTACACTAAATAAGCTCGCTACATTCTACCCTTTGGGGTGTGCAAATATTTTGAGAACACTACATAACAAAATAATTTTTTAATCACCACCATCCATTAAGTTGTCAGACATAAAATCTTTTAAATCGTAGTAACATTTATTAACTAGTATTTCCTTAATTTTCTTCTTAAATATATTAATATTGAGCTGCTTAATATTGTTCGGGATTTTATTATAAATGACTGGTGCCAGACAAAAAACACTTTTGTGCATAAGTCTGTGTGTGCTTTACGAATACACAGCTTATTTGGATCTCTTTGAGCTCTTTTACTGTGCTCTGAAACTCGTCTAAATAAGATAGGGTTCGCTTTTACATATACCAGGACCTCATATATAAAAAGTGAAGGCATCGTTAGTACTTTATGTTTTTTAAAATAACGCATACAACTATCTGTTACTTTTAATTTAAAGATTGCTCTAATACATCTTTTTTGTGCTTTGAAAATAAAAAATTTATCAGTCGAGTTTCCCCAGAACAGAAGTCCATACCTGAGCACAGATTCGACAAGGCCATAATATGCCAATAAGATAGCTTCAATCCTTATAGTTTTAGATAATTCAAGAAGGGCATACGCTTGTTTACATAGTCGTTTTCTGAGACCATCAATATGAGATTTCCAATTTAATTTACTTCCAATTTCTAAGCCTAAAAATCTTGTTGTGTTAATTTATTTTACAGTTTGATCTTCATAATGTATGTTCAAATATAGTTTAACTCTTACCCTTTGACTAAAATGCATGACATTTGTTTTAAGCAAATTAATTTTTAAATTATTGTTATTTAACCAAAATATAATCTTTCTTAAAGCAGCGTTAATGTCATCATTATCATCGGCAAAAACAGCGTTAGTGCTATCATCGGCAAAAAGACACATAGGATGTTCAACAGTTCTTGGTAGATCATTAATGTATGCTATAAATAAAAATGGTCCCAAAACACTATCTTGTGGGACACCGTATTTCAGAGTACGTTCATTAGATAAAAATGTTTCATGTGTTTTATTATCTCTGTTTATTCGACTAATCTCAGTAATTCGTTTCCTATTGTGTAAGTATGATTTTATTAGATTTAGTACATTCCCTCTTATTCCATACCTTTCTAGTTTTTGAAGAAGAATTACATGGTCTACGTGATCAAATGCTTCCGTCAGATCCATGTATATAGCACATATTTGAGATTTAGTGTCTACATTTGTCATAATTTTATACAGGAATTTAAAAAGTGCCTCATTTATTGTTTTATTTTTCCTGTAACCATGTTGTTCATTTGTTAATATATTACACTTTTCCATTAGTTACTTATTTCTTTGTAAATGTACTTTTCAAATATCTTTGAGAAAACAGAGATCCGTGCTATAGGTCTATAATTTACCAAATGCCTTTTGTCCCCTTCATTTTTATAAATTGGTGTTATAATAGCTTTCTTCAATTTTTCTGGATATAGCCCCTCAAAAATACAAATATTAATAATTTGACTGAGATGACCAGCTATATTTTCTATCGTGTATTTTACTACCTTTGTAACAATTCCATCCCAATCAACACTATTTGTGTTCTTTAAGGTGTTGACTATATTATTTATATCCATTGGCGTACAAGGACTTAAAAACATTGAGTTATTTCTTATAATTATGTTGGAGTTTGCTTGTTTAGTATTTGAAAAGGGCTTAATTTTATCCACAAAGTAATCATTAAAAATGTTACACATCATTGCTGGGTCAGATACTATTTTGTTTTCCTGATTGATTTCCGTAATAGTTTCTCTCGGTCGATCTAATTTTGCTCTATAAATAATATGCCAGGCTGTTTTATTTTTATTTTGAGCATTTATAATAGCATAGTTATTTTGAGACTGTTTAGTTAACTTAATTATCTTCTTAAATAAATGAATATTTTTTATATTTATTTTTATTTATCTCGGTCGGGCTTCTTCGATAAATATCTAATAAATTCCTTTCCCTCTTACTACATAATTTCAAACCTTTTGATAGCCATTTAATTTTATAATTTGTTTAATTTTATATTAATTAATTTAATGTTATAACCAACTATAACTTTAAATGTAGTTGTTTCTTCTAGATCCATTTAAACCAGAAATGATTGAGTTTTTCAGAGAAGTGACAAAATTTTAATATGACGAATTTACACTTTTTTTTTCCGTGGCGAATCTTACGATTACTTTATATATATTGTAAGACTTTATATTGTAAGACTTGGGATGTAAGAACTAAATGCTCTTTTAAGCCTATTTAGAAAGCAACGTCTTTGTATACGAATAACATAAAATACAGATAAGTAGACGCATACGACAGAAACATAAATAAATTAGTAGTTTCACAAGACCTTTACAAAAAGATTTAATGTATGCATTAACCTAGGCCGGCTGCAATCACTTGCGGCTGACCTAGTGTAACGCACTGAAAGGCAATATCTGCAACTTCTCATGGAATTGAATGCAAGGCGAAAATGTAGCAAGTAACTGTCGTATTACGCCAATCAACGATCGTTTGGTTTTCTAAATTGGGACAAACACTAACTATCTAGGGAATAATACGCCAGGAATAAGAGGCATTTTTGTATGTATTTCTTTTACTTTATGTATATCTAAAATATTATATTTAGTTTCAAACTATCGCATATATCTCAATTTCTCTGAAGAATCATGTTTCCAACGCATTATATTAAGCACAAAATGTAAAGGGTTAAAAATTAACTAATTATTACCTTTACATTATAAAGTAAACCACAGATTAATAAAATAAAATAAAAATTGTCGAAAATATAATTGTACAATCTGCCACAAAAATATTTCAATATTTTGCCACATTTTGCATTAACTAAATTATTTCAACAAATTCTAGTGCTTGCTAAATATTGCTTTCGTGTATAAATTGTATTTATTAGGATATTTCCAGGGCCACGAAATAGGCGTTTCAAAATAAGTTCGATATTAGACCGGCCGGCTTCAGGAGTACAAAATAATGTTAGCTTTACTATACTTTATTACTTTACTACAATACAATGTAAAAAAAGATATCACTGTCCTGCGCCTGTGCGACTTTCACGTACCCACTAGAGTCTGATTACCAAATGCACGTTAGAATCTGTGTCAGTTTCATCACCGGGCCGCATCCGTTCACGGCCTGATGTGTGCGGCCACCGCGTTCATTGGTAAGAAAGGAGGTATCTTGCAACCGCGTAAACGATCAACAGGACACCATAGAAAAAGATAATTATACGGTTATAACAGAGCGGTTATTCTTAAAAAAAAAAAAGAATTTCATAAATATCTCCATCGATGATACATTTAATTAACTTTAGATATACATACTTATTGTGTATACAATGGTCAAATCGTTGTGTAAAGATAAAAAAGAAATACATTACAATTGTGTCAAACATATAAGAAAGTGTTACATACAGCAATGAATAAAAGTAGGCTAAGTGAATTAATCGGTACGACCCAGAAAGAGCGTTGACGGAGATGCGAGTCTTGGGATCGTATCTGTCAATGTTGCGGTAATATATTCGAATGTCTATGTAAAACGAATATATAAACAAAAACAAAAAAAATTTTAAATAAATTTAAAATATCAATCTAGATTATTATACACTATATATGGGAATATATGTATATATATCCATATATATAGAAGTCAAGTTAAGCTTGGTACCAAATGGTATTGACATTTATTTATTTATTTATTAAACTAAATAAATAAATGAAATGTAAAAGAAATGTAAAAAATGTAAAAGAAATAAAATAAATGTAAAAGTTGCAAAATACTGTTTAGACCTAATATACGTCAATAGAGGAGAGTACATTAAAACGCTTATCAGTGACCTGTCAGTCGTTAGTCCTTTTCCGAGGCCTATTAACCCCGAAAATTGCGAAGTAACCTCAAACAAAGCAGAGGGCCTTACGGTGCCTTCCGCAACTAGATCGTAACGCTCGCGAGGCCACGAGCTCCAAATTGCCTCGATGACAATATCGGATGGGCCATATTGTGCCGCGCCGGATTACACAGATAGATAAGATATTGCACGCGCACCGATCCGGCCAGGGACGATCAACAATTCGCCACCGTGGTAAATAGAGCGACCCGACCTACATTTGCTTTTACTGGGCCGCTCCCATAATGATTAACAATACGTGAATCACCATATAACACTACACCAAAAAAGAAACAGGTCACAAAATAACACACGAAAAAACTAATTGTACACGTCGAGGTATATTGCAACTATGTGTGTTATTTCAATTAAATTGTAGTTTGATAATGAAAACAAAAATTATAAACACGCTTAAGGTTGATTGATTACCCAAGATAATAATGAAATCTCCAATTAATGTTTAGAAAAATATAAAGAACAAATTGGGTGAGTCCACCAGGAACCCCCGGGGGATCCTGGTGAACTCAATGGTTCATCAGAATCCCCTCAGGGTATCGACATATATGCTGCAGTTCACTAGGATCCCCTGCTTGCTTATGTAGTAAAGATGTGAGAGTAAAGCTGTAAAACTCCTAAAGATTGTTTTGATATATCGTTATTTAGTAATGAAATTGAAAACAATGAATTCTGATGGATTTTGCCAATTTTTTACATTTTTGTTACTAATTAAGCATTTATTGCGTAGTAAGGCACCTACCTATGTGAATCAGGGGCGGTTTGCTGATTTTTCAATATTGTTTAGTACCATACAACCACAGACATCACATTAGTGCACATACATACATATTATGGGTTTGTTGAACTATGAGATTCCTTACACAACTAGTTTGATTTGCATATTCAAAGTTGGACGTATCAAGACTTTATTGGTAGAGTGCGTTTTAAAATAAACTTCATTTGAATTCAGGAGGTTTTGTGTTTGTGTGTAAGGTACTGCTCAGTGGAGGGAAACAGGTCATTTCGCGATATGGTGCAGACCATCAAGCACTCGCCTAATAAATGACCTCTATATAGTTCTAAAAATGTTATTACTTTATTATGAGGCCACGTATTAGTCATTTTTAAGAAAATTCGTAAATTAATAAACAAAGCGTGAACGTCCACACTTAACCGCGTTCGAGCAGGCACTGTGGAATGGGCCACGTTTAGATGCGTATCGCCATTGCTGGTCCACTACCTTTGCTGTGCGGCGGAAAAACCGACACCGACGCCATCCCACGACAATCGCACGCGCCATAAGCCATCCGACGCCACTACGCCCTCCACCATCTTCTCCGTTTACGAAAACTTAAATTTAAAAAATAGTTTGAATGTTTAGCCGAAGTAGTCTAGTTATATATCATAGAAGACTAATTTAAATAATAGTCTATATGTTCAGATAAGTCAACAACCCGTGAAAGCTTGGGCAATCTGTGTTGTGCTACGTATCATCGTTCTCTCGCGATCTTATTATAGATGTCACCCGACCTGCTCCCATCCTTCTATATATAAAAGCCCTCTCAGTGGCGTCTCTACAATACCGTTTGTAATATTAAATATTTTTACAAATACAATTTTTTAACGCGCTACACACAAGTTGTTCCAACGAGTGTTTCCATTCGGGGTCGAACGACAGCCGACTGGGAATGTTCTCAAATTGGTTATGGACCAACCCATTTACATTCGATAAAAACGGCACAATAATGGGACAATAGAGACTGCCAATATGGAGGTTAGAACAATAAGCATCGTGCTTGATATCTGCGTAGGTACTACATAAATAGTTTTATTTTTCAAACGGCGGCGCATCGAGCAGGCGAGCTGGGGAGCGGGTAAGTGAGCAATGCCCTCTTAACGACAATGACTGTATGACTCAGACGCCCTGAGGACGACCCGCCCGACAATAGGGTCCTCGACTGGGCTGCTCTGATGTGAAGGACGGATTGTTTACTGAAGCTATGATATCACTCACATTACTATGCACATGAATCCTTTATTAGTTGTTAATAATAAAATGATGTACAGAAAATATACAGAAAATTGAGGCTGTAAATGTTTACAGCCCCAATCTTAAATAATGTAATGAAGGGAGATATAATGCTTTGTTTATATTTAGGTATTATGGCAAATTTTGAATGCGTATTTATGCATCAAGGAACAAATACCCATTGAGAAAACAACGGCTAAACTTAAAACGAGGCTATCACTTTAAGATAACTGAAACAAACAAACATGTGTGATGTCATACCTACTTGTCATTCGCTAAAACATATTTCTCATTGGAAAATCACGCAGAAAATTTACAGTGCAATGCAAACACAATACATGAAACCGAATGCTTAGTAGAGCGTGCTCGTTGTTATAAGGTTATTAGGAAGGAAGGAAGATTAAATTGCAGCATTATTAGGACGAATATGTACCTACTGATATACCTATCTGTGTTTCACGAATAAACCGAATGTCAATTGATAGCAACAGCAATAATTGTAGCAAAAACCAATGGCATGTTTAATAATCATATAAAAGACTTACGTCGGTATACCTACTTACGTAAGGCCGTTACGGTACAAACTCATTTGACGTTACGATTTGATACGCGCAGCGCAAAGAGCAAAGATTGTAAAACTACATTTTTTTCCTAAAATATAATATTTAAGTTTATAGTATTTATCGTATTTACCAAATATTTACAATAATCGACGCTTACGTTATAGAAATATAGAGTAATATAATAAATGATTTTTAATATATATATTAATTTATGTTACTCAGTCGACGAAAGTTTGATAAATCGCCAAGGTCCATGACTAGCCGTTAAATTCCCTGTCTTCCCGTAATATTTTAAATACTATGTGTTCTAACCACCTCTTGTAGTATTAATAATTAAAATAATGTAAAAAATATACATAATATTTATTAGCATAAAACATTATTTACAGATATTTGACTATTTACATACAGCGTATTTCTGGCTCTACATCAACAATTTACAGTTATGTGTTTGGTAATTAAATCTCGTATTATATGTTTGAAAAACATTCCAATTATAACGGTGTATTTCCTTTTGTAATCCACCCTCTTAGACGGATACAGGGATAAAATTAGTCCGTCCGTGTACACTACTACTGCCCAGCTTTTATGTCTTGTTGAACTTGATTTTCAACAATTTCGTCTTTTCAATCACCCAGATATTTTTTAATAAATATTTTTGTAGTTATTACGTATGAAGCGTGAGTAATATTAAAACAGTTGCGAATGATAATTACAAAGGCTTGCGTAATATACAGATACATAATAAACATACAAAGGAATGTTAATCCAAACTCTCCAATGTTGAGCATTAATGATGATCTATCTAAGATCATCATTAAGACTAAAAAGTTTCAAAGGAGTTAAAGCTAATAGAGAACCGTATTAATTCATACTCCCAAAGCTGTTTATCCACAAACAAAACATTTCCATAAATTAAATCTCGTTGGTTTCCACGAAGTCAAATTTACAATCATCCACAGCTAACATTCAAATTTATATTATGGGACATATCGTGGACAGCTGAGCTTAGTAGAACTCATCACTGTGAATGGAGGGACCTATGCGAATCTTCAAATAGATCTTCAAATGTCTTCGAAGATGACTAGCTTCTAAAACAAGCATGATAGAGCCATTAATGATCATTACTTCCAATCGACGCCAAAATCAAAAAA
Source organism: Synanthedon andrenaeformis (assembly GCA_936446665.2). NCBI lineage: Eukaryota > Metazoa > Arthropoda > Insecta > Lepidoptera > Sesiidae > Synanthedon > Synanthedon andrenaeformis. The sequence continues at coordinate 9,440,716 of OW387783.2, read as the reverse complement.
CACAAAGTAAACGCTTCTGGCATGGTAACCAAACATTTCATCCAACGACCTGTCACCGCTACACTAGCAGTACTATGACGTTTCCATTACAAGTGTACACAAATAAAGTAGTTATGGTGGGCCAGTACATGCGAACGCGGAACTAAACGCCACCTCTATTCGCCCGAGATGTGCGAGGACGCGCAAGGTGACCGCGCTAACACGTGACTACGATTGTTCGCGTGCGACTATATTCACGCTTACAGTTAGCCCCGTCTATCTGCAATGTTTTTCTGTCGAGCACGACTTTCCTGTTAAACCGAGTGACAAGACCAAACACAAGCAGTACCGACTACAGTCTGTACGGATTTTTAATTCTAACAGTAAAATAACTTCGCCAGTGTTATCAGCTTTTTGCATCTCTATAAATAGTTGCGTGCAATAAATCCAATTGAAGTTTTCATCACAACAATCTGAAGCTGCTCTTTGGCTCTAAATGTAATAAACTTATTTTTATATCAATCATATTAATTGCACTAGACTTGTAACTATGGAAACCATACAATTGGTCTACGGCAAATCTATACAGTCCAGTCCGATGAAGGCCAACTTTAAAAAGATGACCTTTCTGTATAGGAAAGTATAAAAGTAGGGCCCTGAGTTAGAGAACTGACTGGCACTAACCAAACGGCGCCTCATTTTCAGAATATTATTTTTAGATTTGTTTAAAACTGAAATTTTAACAATATTGTCAAAATTTTAGTAATAGAGCCATTAATTCAGATTAAAAAAACTATAATTTTTTTTCTAACCTATATGCGTTTTTTTTTTGTTGATACATAATAATGTTATAATTATTCATTTGTCACAAATTTTGACCTCGCCAGCGTATCACCCATTATTTACAAACCCGAATTGTTACGTATATTAATTTTTCAAGTATCAGTGTATCTCACTTTCAGCTGCTTAAATAAAATAAATAAATTAACAATTATGTTGATATAAATAGAGGTTGTTTTTTCAACATTTAATTATTATAATTAAATCACCACTTAGAAATTCCACCAATCATCACATTAATCGATTAATAAATCCTGAATCATCACGAGTATTCACGAGTGTATTCGTCGACGTATTAAATAAACCAAAGGTGTTTGACTAAACGCGTATTTCTTGAGCTTTATTTCGATGGCTTGGTCCAACAAAATTTGTATGAGAACAGTGAGTGCCATCGATTGACCTTAATTACATCTATAAAAAACTAAAAAAAAAATTAAAAAAAATCCTAAAACACCGAGATCGCCCCATCACACTGTAAGCGACACCCTCATTAACGTTAATTGTATGAAATAAGCGCCACCTACCCGAATTAGTACGTACTTCTTGGTTCATAAACTATTAACTTCGTCAATAGTTTGTTAAGATGTTAACAGATTTTGATAGTGTTCGAAAACTTCACTTCTGACATTCACTCCTACGACTGACAGTTTCTTTTTCTTTAAATACAACAAACTATTTCCAATAATACCCAATACTATTTTCGGATTATACTACAAGCCTTGCAGATTGTTAATAAGTTAATCGTATTTTATGACGAGGAAGTGAGTTGACATAAGTAATTGTTCGAAAAGTCATACATAAAAATACTTTTGATTTTATTAGGCAGTGCGATATGTTATCATTTGACATTGAAAGATAATAATAATCGATTCAACATAGTAGGTACGTTATAATATTTTTCCGCTAATTAAGACGTGTTTATTTAGCAAAAAAAAAAAACAAAGCAACGCTAACCTTATCGACAGCAACAGGATCTTTTAGATACTTAAATGCTTTAGATTTTTTCTTAGTATTATTTTTATCTTTTAATAATATTTTTCTTAAAAAAAGATACACTATAATTAGATACGTCATATCTAAACTACTTTATGTTATTAAAAATTATGCAATTGTTGATAAGGTCTCATACCAATAACATTTCATACAGTAAGTAAAATGGCGTTTACGATTCATCTTGAACTTTCTCTGCTTCAAAGAAAAAAATCAATTCCTAAATAATTTAAAAAAAGTTTTAATTATATAGTACTACTTTTTTCCTTACAGATAACAAAAGGTAAATTTAGACTACATTATATTTAAAGGCAATATGAATTATTGTATATTAATAGATTAAATGTATAAAGAAAGAAAGGTGTAGAAAAAAATATTTCCGTATCTATCATAATTACTTACTTATAGATTTAAATGAACATTTAAGAGAAAAAATTGTAGATGCATAAAACGCATCATGGTCAATCAAAATAATGCCAGATTATAATAATATCATAAGTCGTTATAAAATGATTAATTCATATTTTGCAATTATTTAACTATATTATTTCCATTGCAACTCATAAAGAAAAGGAAATGTTACTTGACAAATTACAGTCATCATAAAGGCTATTCTTAAACCACTTAGCACAAATAAGCACGTATGTACAAAATACATGTGAATGTATTATATAAGCTTGTAACTACTAGGCATGCCTTTTAAGTTCTGTCGTTTCCATATTTCCCGGCAATTTTGAATTTGGAACTGTTCTATATTCGAATGTGTTTAAATTTTGAATCTCAAAACAGTTGAAAGTATTAGGATTAATGCTATTGTTTAGTCACAGCGTCGATTGGAATCTGTCAGGTTACGTACGAAAATGAATCTTTCTAAAGAAAATGTTCGTGCAATAATTTTCTACAACTTTAGAAGTGGCCTGACACGGCTTCAGTGTTTTGAAGAGCTAAAATCTGTGTTCAGTGATGAAGCCCCATGTCTGCGGACTGTCGAACGCTGGTAGTTAGAATTCCAGCGTGGACATACTAGTGTTAGTGACAAATCTCGCGAAGGACGCCCAAAATCCGCATTCACTGAAAATAACATCATTGCTGTGAGACAACTAATTCTCGAAGATCGTCATGTGATGTATCGAGAGATAGGGGCTCTATTAGGCATCTCAGGGACAACCATTCAGAAGATCTTGCATGAAGCGCTTGGTGTGAGAAAGCTAGTTTGACGTTGGATACCGCATCTGCTTTCCGACGATCACAAGGCGGCCCGCGTCAGATGGTGTAAGAAAACTCTGCAAAGGTTCAACCGAGGAGAGTCAAATCACGTCTACGACATCATCAGTGGTGACGAATCTTGGATCTATGCCTACGATCCTGATTCCAAACAACAATCTACAATCTGGGTCTTTCAAGACGAGCCAAAGCCGACCAAAGTTGTTCTTTCTCGAAGCACTTCAAAGAAGATGGTGGCCACGTTCGTTGGAAAAACTGGCCATGTTGCGACTATTGCACTTGAAGATCGTAGAACGGTTAACGCAGAGTGGTATACCACAGTTTGTTTACCACAAGTCATCGCCGAACTTCGAAAATCTAACTCAAAGCGACGCATCATCCTGCACCTCGACAACGCAAGCTCACACAGCGCTCGTCAAACGATTGAGTATTTGAAGCAGGAAAAAGTAGAAATTCTTGACCATCCTCCATCCAGTCCTCACCTAAGCCCTAACGATTTCTTTACATTTCCTAAAATTAAGAAGTCTTCGTGGTCAAAGGTTCCAGTCCGGTGAAGAAGCAGTCGACGCTTTAAAGTCAGCCATTTTGAACACCCCCACTTTAGAGTAGAATAAATGTTATAATAACTGGTTTGAGCGAATGGAAAAGTGTATTAAGCTACGTGGTGAATACTTTGAAAAACAATAAAAAGTACTGTAAGGTTCTAGTTGTGTTTTTTTCTTCAAACGACAAAACTTAAAAGGCATGCCTCGTAAAAGCATAAACACGATAAAATATATTAAAAAATGGTTTTAATCAAGTTGCAAATCGAAACGATCATAGGTAAATTGTCGTTTCTGAACCACACATTATCATACAATATGAAATTCCGAGTAAAAGTAGGTACCTACAATATGTGGTTATAGTAAGTTAAATATTGGTTAACACAGAAAGGCAGAATTCCAGTTATACGTATTCCTTACAAAAACGATGGCAATATTTACCATTACTATACTACGATTATGTATCGAAAAACTTTATACTATTATGTTACGAAAAAATTACGAAAATAATGTTTAAATTATTTAAGTTCCATCATTTATATTGTCTTATTATTATAAACTAGCGACCCGGTTTCGGCTTAGCCCTGGGTGCAATTTTTATATATAAAAATCTTCATCGTTTATCCCTCTTTCCATATATTGAAAACCGAATTAAAATCGGTCTACCCATTCTCAAATTTTTTTAAGCGTATACACAAACAAATTTAACATTCTTATATATACAGATTACCTACATAATATAATAATTGTAATTGAAATTAATATTCTGTTTCAATAATATTTTTATTGAATTAATACAATATAGCAATTGCATATAACCTTTGTTATCGCGCAATATATCATTTGGCCTTGCAAAAAATCTATAGATTGTAAGACTAGCTGTGAGCCGATGGTGTGATATGTGTTGTACCTACGTCATCACTTCCTGACCTTCATGGCTTCATAGTAGCAATGACGTAGATACCCGCCTACATCCATGTGCACGTGGCTTAAAAACTAACGTTACTACATAACTCAGACGCTTTAGAAATTGTAATCATTACCTAGAGTTAAAAAAAATGGAGAAATAAAAAAAATATTACGTACTTCAACCAAGACGAGCGCGCGGTTTGCTGATTATACCTAGAAAGGAAATAAAAAAAACTGATAGAAAACACAATACTTATGAAGGCAATTTGTAATTAATTTATCAATGTGAATTTCATTCAAATGGCACAAGTGACGTAGACGATGGCGGGAAGGTCTAGGATCAAGGTTCGATGCAAAAAGATTATCATGGGCATTGCAGTGAGGATAAGTTGCGAGGCGGAAGCGAACAAGCAAGGCCGAAACGGCGCGTGGCGTGGCGGACGAACCACAATTCACAAAAAGTACGGAAACACAGAAATTGTTGACAAAACTCCTAGTGAATTAACAATTTTGTCGTTCAAGTCTTTTATATAATATAAACGTTTTGGCACTTTAAATTTGAAGTAAATGTGAAATTTAATATAGAAAGTACGTATAAAAATATATGATTATGGGAAACAATACTTATATGGTCAAACACAAATTACGTAAGCGCATACATCTCAGCGCCATGTATGTGAGAGATCATTGAGAGATGGTCTAGGAAAGGGCAGTTTTTGTATGCGCAAGCGATTCGCTACATGACTGGCCACGCAATCATCATCGACAAAATTATTTTGCAACATGCTAAACAGAAGTACATTAGAAAGCAAAAGAATTTAAGGCGATATCACGCCACATGGAGACGCTGATCTAACTGGGGCGAATTGATTTATAACTCAAACAAGAAACTGTGCCACCTCGGCCCTACTGCACCGCATTCTACGCTGATTTGCTATGAATATGCAAACGGGTATCAAGCTAGTATAAATTTATAACGTTCAATTGTTATTGTTAACCAGATAAAGTGACTTAAATTTTCGTTATTCCCAGAACTAGTACAGAGTGTCTGAGTCTGATGTTACTTCCTCTAGGCAATTTGGTAATGAACGAGGTCGAGCCGATTTGGCCTTAAATTTTATTGCCCTATGAATTACTAGATGGCCAAACGATTGGCGAGACCTTGACTTCAGCATAATATAAATAATGTGACCCTACTTCCTGGAACATTAGAGACGGGGGCCGTTACTGTCTAAAATTATAAGATCATATATCACTTTTAGATAGCAACTAAAATGTATAAATTCTAAACAGATAGATCATTTATATCTTAACAATAGTTTTCCTTGTTAACTAGAATCTTTTACAGAGAACATTACTAGAATAGAATTTTAAGCCTAAACGATGAGGTCATTTACCAATATGTGAAGACCTTGGCGTTTACGCATACACGTTACTTCCTTAAAAATAGTTTGAAATACAAGGTATCTGTGTTCGTCAGTAATATAATACAAATTTGCTAAAAATCTAATAATGTAGCCGTTAATTGGATCTTATCAGCATTATCTTATTGTATCTGTGTGACCACAGCAGTTATGCCGTCAGAATATTTGAATTTAAATCAATTCAAGACCTTGGCTCATTTTAATGTAGTCTATGTGAGATTTTGAAGGTAATTTAAGTATAAGTTGTGGGTAACAGCCAGTGCACTGTGCGATCACACAGGCACGGCAGGCATCGAGAACACGACCTGGTTCGCCGCTTGAGAAAGCACCGACAAAACTCGGTTGAGGCCGTATACAAGGAGGCGAAGGTATACTTTCGGTCTTCATGTGCGATCTTTGTTTTTTGCGCGTGTTTAATTACAACTTACAATAGGTTTTTAAAAGGATACATATTTAGCAATTCCAAAAACACACCTTGTGTAAGGTATACTTAATTAGTTTTTTATGTCGGCAATGAACACGTTTCAACCAAGGTAAACTAACGAACACTGAAGTTGAAACTAAATTTTTAAAAATAACTTGTATGGTTATATCCAAGACCTTGTGTTTGACGCCCCGTCCTACTATCCTACATCTTAAAAGTTCTGTAATCACCGTAAGTATGTCAGGAAGTTATAAATTTTGTGGCAATACTGGAGAGTTTATTTACACAAGAAGATCTATGGAAATACATATATATTAAAACATCGATTCACAGTGCCGTTTTTGTTACATCGAAATTCTGTAGACTGGTAATAAGGCATGAAAAGTGGGGTCAAATCTGACATCGTAATGCGTTTGACCTACATTAAGAATGCGTGGCATTTGAAAAAGATTTTGAATAATTGGGCATATGACGAACGTACGCATTATGTGATCTTCACTATTGTCGCACTCGCAGCAGCCGCTAGTTTCGGGTCAAGTCGCACAGTAAGGGGCACAAGGTAAAAGATGGTGCATTGAAAGTGGCCTTAAGCCCAATAGCAATCTGCGACCGCTTTGCTTCCTATTGGCGTTGAGGTGACAATGCCAACGCCACCGCTGTCTGTAGCGAAGGTAACATAAACAGAGCTGCAAAGGTCGAACACCACTCGGTAACTTTGTAGTCTCACTCCGGAATTCTGATTAACACTTATTTATCCCATCATTACTTCACAAGTATGGACAATTCATGCAGGGTTTATTTAATGTCGCGTAATATTCGTATGAAAATACCATTCAGACACGTTATCCACTCCCTAATAATTTTAGTATCTACCTACCTATATGGGTGCTTTTATAGGTACTATATGGGTACTAGTAGTTTTCAATAACTAATCTCCAAAGTTTTAAACCGATATGAAGTATAGTGGACTAAAGATGTTGGTCAAAATTAATTGTGATTGATGTCAAATGTCTTTAATCCTAAGTATTTTGATTACTTCTTTACAAATACAATACAATACTTCTTTAAACAAGGAGGTACTTTTAGACGGTTTTTTTTATATTAATTATTCTAATCCCTCCGACTCAAGGTCGTAGCCTATGTTTATTTAATCCTTTCATTCCAGTTCTCGCTTATATTCTGCTCGCACTTTCTTTCTACATACTTTTTCTTTTTTTTGTCCATCCTCATTCGTTCCATGCGGGTGGGATTCCCGCCTATATTTCCTGTTCTGTTAAACCTATCCTTTATTATATTCTCTATTTTACTACTTCCTTAATCCTTTATCATCCTTAATCTTTATCCTTTCCATTTGTAGTAGTTAGGGTTCGAAAATAATTGTAGACAGCATTATTATTATTATACACATAATAAAAACATTAAAACTAAACATTACAATAATTAAATAAAATATCAACAACAATAAAATACTGTCCTATGTGCCTGATAGCAGGAACAAAAATGTGCCCCAAAGTTATGAACAGTGAGGGGAAACAGGTAAAACGAAAATTGCTTATTAGAGTTTTACGGGTCAACCGTAGCAGGGGTTGCCCGTGGCATGGGGTGGCAGGACACGAAAGGTGCGGGGGGGGACCCTGACACAGATCTGAACTCATCAACGAAACGGCGCGTAGGCCCCGAGATTCGGTTGCTATATGATCGATTCCTCGACGTAGCGCACAGTGTTTACGCACAAAATAGGTCATCACGTACATCTCTCGCTGATCGCAGTGTACTGAAGTGCGCGCGATGTCCCCGTTCCGAATTGCTCCCTCGGCAAATTAACACCTCACGCTATCGTGCAAAAACTCGGCCACGGATAAAATATTAACTCTACTACGTATACAAATCAACTGAAAGTGGGTAGATGTTCTTGAGTTCCATAAACTTGTGCGCAAGTTTATGGAAAATTAAATTCATGCAAAGACGATTATGTAAGTGGAAGTAGGTAGATAATAATTACTGAACACCTGTAAAAAGTTTCTTAATTGTAATTAAGGAAAAAACTACTCATACAATTTGAGTAAGTATTCTATCAACAGAATTTAGAATGAAATTTCAAGCTAGGTACAGTGTTTTCAATAGATTGAAGCTCTGGGCATGAGGTATTTAAAAATTTGATTTAAATTATTACACAATGTGGATTTACCTAATGGACTTTTTTTATATCTAATACCACTCTCTGGTTTTATGAACTTGAGCGCACACAAAATATTTTTCGTACCACGGGAGCGATGGCTATTTTGATGTTAAGATGTCCTTTATTAATAATTAGTATAAAAGCAAAGTGGAGATTATTAGCATCACAACAGAAATAATGCTCCGCGAGTCTGTACTAGTTTCTGTGATGCGGCAACTGCAGCAAAACATTGTGACAGCGGCGTCGTGCGTGTGTGAGCCTATATCAAACGAGTTGTCAAAAAAAAGATTTAAAAAAAAGTTAACGCTCGCGGTGTCTAATGAGTTCTATATTCCTATATATTAAAATATTAAGTAAAGGACAAAAAACGGGATGAAATTAATAGATGTATAAGCATTCACTGCAAATATCTAAATATTAGTTAAGTAATATCTAGTTATCGTTTGCAATTTTATTAACATAGTCCAACAAATTATGAGTGTGAACGTTACATAATTCTATTGCTAAGCTCATTGAATGGCTTTTTGTCTTTAAACGCTTCCCTTCACACTGCGTTCTTGAATATTTAGTTGGGCGATAGTAGAATGTGTAAAGGAGCGTAGCGGCCTACGGTCTCAAGAAAAACCTTGTGCGCAATAAAGCAGTGTGCCGGAGAGCAAATAGTTGAATGCCTATCTATAGGAAAATTAAAATATGGTAATACGAGGGCTGTTCCAAAAGTTTTTAACCCGCGTTTATAATCATAGAAAATCATAGCACGAAAAGCTTCCCGCGAAACGTCCATTGTTGCAAACAAAGAAGAACGACAGATAATTTAAAAAAATATTTAAATAAATAACCATTTATAGCCAGCCAATGATTTTCACCAAGGAGGTTTGTATTGAAAGGAGGTTTGCATTTAAAATAGTTTCAGGAAAAAAGAAGTAATATTTACTCTATGGCTAACAATTTTTGGAACAACCCTCGTAAGCATGTGAAACGATTAGAACTTTCAAAGTTCACATTTAAGGGCAACAATTTATTTAGTAAATATATCTCATTCAAACCTTGGCCTTTTGTACGTACGTGTGCGTTTAAATTAAATGACAATGATCTGTTGAGAATTGTTCTTAAAAATCCCTGACATTTTATCAAAGTCATAAATAACGCTCACTGAAAAGCATTATAAATAAAACACATCTTTGAAATATATTTTTTTAAATAATAATTATAAAAATTACCAGACAAAATGATGTGTGGACACCAATTTTCTCTGAGCTTTTATTATGGGAACTGCACAATAAGAAATTTGTGATCACTATACCCAAAAATGTCTACTAGGGTGCCATTTTTCCCATTTTCTAAACCAAAGTGACCTAGAGTATTTTTTTCTTATTTTTGACAGAGCTGCTATGATGTTGAGTTTCGAACATTCATAGTTGTGTGAATGTGTTAAATTGTGAGAACGTTTATCGTAGTGCTAAGGTTATGGTACGAGAGCTCGCAACGTCACGAAAAAGTTCATTTTAGGTCGATTAGTTTTTCTATATTTCTCATTCATACTGACGTTCGGTAAGAATGCAGTACGTCTGGCACCTGGAAGCGGTTGCGTTTACCAGTGCGCATCCCATCTGTACAGGGAAAATTGTGCATTTTGAAATTATTTTAAGACAAATTTAATTTTTTTTATAATTATATATGCCTCTTTAGCAATATAAATTTATAGTTGCCAGACATTTTTGTCGTTGCTAACATTGCCCCAGATACAATTTTAATCATTAAAAAATGATAATTTTCAAACATTTTTAGTATGTCTGTAATTTTAATATAATATAGTTCTATAATCAAAGAATATAATATTAATTTGCCAGATAGAAATTCCGTTGCTTAATTAGAATTCAGATCAATTTAAGTATCGGGGAGATAGGTGAGTTAGAAGAGTGCGGCAACTGATTCGTATATTAAACATTAAAAATACATGAAAAACAAAATGTTATTTTTAATTAATAATTGCTTCGCAATGAAATCCTGCTACAAAATCGTCGTCACTGTCATCCTTGTCATCATTATTTATATCATCATCATCATTGTTTGTATCAAATGTATCGTCGGTTTCTAGGACTAATCTTTAATAAATATAATTTATTAAAGATTAGTAAGTTTTTATGCGTTTGTTGAGAATTTTTAATTTTTTAATCTATTAATATTTACCTTGAAGTATAATATCAGCAACCAGTGATGGTAATTGGTCACCGACAAACCAGACAAAATCGTAGTTATTATTTTTCATGGTCCAACCAGAAGCTTCTGGAGATAACGACCATGGATATTTCAAATGAGCATTACTCCAAAATTTTGCAATATAACGGACTCGTGATAAATGTTGACGTAGCTCAGCTTTATATGGTTACATTTTCGAAGTTGTCGTATGCATTTTTGGTCTGATAAGTACTACAAAACAAATGAAATCTTACATAATTAATGTTGTTATTATTTGGAATTCCATACATATGACACACGAATTTTTCTAAGGTAGCAAATGCATTTTCTAGTAAGTCATCGTTTTCAGTACCAAGATTTTGAAATACTAATTGATAATCTTCCGATTTTGTTAATAATTTGAAAGGTCGCAGTTTGCCTTTACGGAAGAAAGCTGGCGTATAATCACATCCGGTTAATGCGTGGAAGCCCGGTAAAGCTTCACATATATTATTACTCAGTATAGCATACTGGGCCGGAAGGTTCTCGAGTGGAGGCCACGTACCAGCAAGCGCAGCGTAGGACGTCCACCCACAAGGTGGACAGACGACCTAATTAAGGCCGCGGGTCAACGGTGGATCCAGGATGCTTCTGACCGGTCCTATTGGAGAGTTATGGGGGAGGCCTATGTCCAGCAGTGGACGTCCTGCGGCTGAAATGATGATGATGATGAGTATAGCATACAGTTCATTGATGTTGATATATCTCTGTCGCAACTATCTCTGTCACACAACCTACGAATCAGTTGCCGCACTCTTCTAACTCACCTATTCTCCCCGATACTTAAATTGATCTGAATTCTAATTAAGCAACGGAATTTCTATCTGGCAAATTAATATTATATTCTTTGATTATAGAACTATATTATATTAAAATTACAGACATACTAAAAATGTTTGAAAATTATCATTTTTTAATGATTAAAATTGTATCTGGGGCAATGTTAGCAACGACAAAAATGTCTGGCAACTATAAATTTATATTGCTAAAGAGGCATATATAATTATAAAAAAAATAAAATTTGTCTTAAAATAATTTCAAAATGCACAATTTTCCCTGTACAGATGGGATGCGCACTGGTAAACGCAACCGCTTCCAGGTGCCAGACGTACTGCATTCCTACCGACCGTCAGTATGAATGAGAAATATAGAAAAACTAATCGACCTAAAATGCATTCTCGAAAACTTTGCTAGCTCTTATACTATTACTCTAGCACAAGGGTCTGATATTTATTAGTCACATGGTTTCATTTAAGAATGCATTATCGTCTGGATAGCATTATGAAATATTATCAATTAGAGTCAATTAAAGGAAACATTAAAGTTGAAAAATCAACCATATGTCATCTTGTTATGTAAACAAAGTACATTGAAAAATATCCGTTTACGTCATATTTAATCTTCATCGGCAATGTATCGGTCGCCTAACGTACGCCTTTTTAAATAGCCTTGGCCTTGTGAAGTACGTAACGCGATAATCAGATACAGTTAGAAATAATGACATTTAACATAATATGAAAAAACCAAATACATACTTAAATAACTAGGTTGAAACAAGGATAAAAGTTAATACAATATCATTTCATTGAGTGGCGAACAAATTTCAAAATAATCACGTTATGACGACACTATTAGAACTTGGATTATGGCCAGAAAGAAACTAAATGTTTTCAATGACTACGTTCTTTACGATTTGTTCTTTTATTGCGTGAGATGAACGTCTATTTGTGCTGCTTTGACTGACAAACGTGTTAAATAGTATAAATGTTATCGCAACCGAAATACAGCGTGTAGGGCCACGCCGCGCCGCCGCGCGCCGCCGTCGGAATCCACCTACTTTAGTTATCGCATTCCGCTGTCAGCGAAACAGGAGCAGTCACCGAGCTCGCCTGCAATACCTATCTCGCTTTGTGAACGCGTACCGGCCCTCGGCTAAATTGATACACTCTTGCGAAATAACCTCGTTCAACTTATTCGAACAATCAAAACAAGAAATTGAACAGTGTGCCCCACGTTGCAAGATCGAGGAGGAAAATAGGATAGGTGGCGAAATAATCGACTCTATACAATAGGCAATCGGGTATTGACATTTTCGCTGTCCACATTAGGCAAAATGCGAACGCAATTATACAATGACCTTTAGAGAAGCTAATTGAATTAAATTTTGCTCGACACAAGGCGCATCCGCACAGAGCAAGACAGAGGACACCAAGTAAAAAGTCAGTCACTCCATTGGAAGTGGAACATTATACTGGAGAGGCGCTGAGAAAAATATTTTCACTCATTTCGACCTATCCTAAATACTAATGAGAGAGAGGAGAGACAGAGACAGACAGACAGACAGAAAGAGAGAGAGAGAGAGAGAGAGAGAGAGAGAGAGAGTTGGGTTGTAAGTTGGGTTTATACAATGGATAATCTACGGAACCATTTATTCATTATTCCAGGACATAAATTAGATACTTGTGTATACTTACTCCAATTGCACCCAGGCGATTCAGGTCTTATTATTATTTAATAAAAAAAAAACTATCAAGCTTAACGATTAATGTTCCATCGTTAAAAAAGAGACATAATATATATCACGTCCCTTGTACCCATTGAAGATTAGATAATGGGGTAAAAGAAAAGTGTAGTTAATACATATGTAATAGTTATTATTTTGGAAATAATGGACTGATCTCCATAAATATCAATAAAAATCCATGAACGCATATAAAAGGTCGCGTATTTCAAATGAAATTATAGTGCGTTTTCTTGGCGATATCTCATGGTGCGAGGTCACTGAACTCTGAAGGCGCAACCCCGCAAATCCTTATTATACCTTCGTCTGTCCGAATAGATAGGTATAAGCAACATCCGAAACCATATAGCGACTGTAGGGAGGACTGAGTAAGTGAGTAACGGCTGGCAAACGCTTAGGTACCCCACACATTCACACTTCGGTTTGGACAATATTTTAGTATGGCGTTTAGCGAATGGTGTGATTTAGGTAATCGCTATAATTACAATGTTTATTATGACGTCTAATTTCCTGATAACATAGTTGCTATTGAGTGTGTCGGCATAGCGTTTAATATTCAATTTTATATGCGCCATTTCAACTGTGCGATTTCAACTAATCATAAGTAGGTACTTATAGTTTCTTAAGTGTAAGTAAAATTATACAATAAATACTAGCGACCCGCTTCGGGCTTCGCAAATGGAAAAACTATATAGGTCCTACTATATATATAAAAATTCAATGAAAAATCATCTAACATATCTATTATACTAATATTATTTGTACTTTTGTTTAAAAACTACAAAACTCAAAAACTACTGGACCGATTTTAAAAATTCTTTCACCTATAGAAAGCTACAATACATTATCATAGGCTATATTTTATAGTTACGCGGTCGAAGTCGCGTGCAACAGTTAGTACTATGTAAAGATAATATAATATTCACTACTGTTCGGTAATAGTGAATAAATGGTTTGTGTAAAAGTGGTTCGGTTTCCAAGTTGCTCCCCCTACTGTCGCTTGACGTTTAGCTTACACAACAAGGAAAGTTAAATGCGCTAGAGGGGCAAATCAACTTTCGCCCATTGTAGCGATACTAAACGAATTCAGCACACCGTAATTTAAAAAGTAAAATCATTCGCTTTAAAAACACACGAAACGATCATATCACGTAGCTGATAATGTGTCTTACATTATCTGTTTATACACAAACAATACACGAGTACAAAAAAAAATGGAAAGTAAATAGATTAGTATGGCTTTATTTATTAGATCAATTTATATTTTAAACTTACCTGGCTAAAGCCATTGTTCGGTTGTAGGTACAATCCAAATTCTCAAGATGAATGTTACCACTTTGAATTTACTACCACAAAGTGTTACAAATAAAATTAAATATATTAAATAATAATACAACAGTTAATGGTCAACGTCCACTAAAACGAAAGATCACTGAAGTATTCACGTTTGTTTGACAGCTTCACTTCACCACATGGCCAGTACGTTGCGCGCGGTGACATGACAGACGTGCATCGCCGTCGACAGCTGATGTGCGACTGAAATTACAATACAGATTACAGCGCCTATAGCCGCTTCGCTCCCGTAGCAGTGAAGTGGAGGCGCGGGGTCAGTGAGGGCGGAACGCCCGCTGATATCTGCGCCCGAGGGACAAACAGCTGCGCACCGCAGACCCTTTCTCCTCTCCGCCTTTTACACCATTGTCATTTCGTGAAAGCTTATTTTCATTATCGGGAGCAACAATAACACTTGTATGTTTATTTTAAAAATAAACGATATATTAAAAAAAGATCAGGCGTTTTCTGCTAATCATTAATAAACGAGTAAGCTCTTTGTCACTTGTCTGTCACGTCTAACTTGAGTACACGGGGTCATTAAAAAGTGCATTCATCACACGTATACGTCACCTTATTACCTTTGACATACGGCCGAAATTAATAATGTCTCTACATTGAAATCAATCTCCAGTTTGTTCCTATCGGCCGATCGCTCTCCGATCTGCATGCCAATATTAATTTGTGTGTACCTATGCGATTGAATACCGATACCGAGGATAGATCGGTAGGCAATCCATTCCCTCCCACGCCGTTCCTTTTCATGCTAACTAGTAAAATTTTACTTACGAGACGATTTAAATTTCTAATTTTATGCATATTTAAAATGTGAAAATAATAAATTAGCTACAATTACAAGATAAAGTAATTAAAACTCAATTTATTTTTATTTATTTATAAGCGTACTACACAATTTTGTTTTTAATAATAACATACATACATTCGTTTTTCTGAATAGTAAAGGAACGAATGGCATGACACTAGACATGACATGACGTTGCAATCCCACGAATTTCACGGATTATAAGCTAAAAACACAAGAATTTGAAATTATTTGAACTTAAAATTAAAATTATTTTAAATATGGCATTGGCGTTGTCATCTAGTGACAGTGATTGTGATCTGGATCTGGCTTTGTTATCTGATTGGGACAGTGACGATGTTTCGGACGAGGAAATAGCACGACGACGTGCCCCCCAAAGAATCAGGAGAGTAAATTATATGCAGACTTGAAGATGCTAAATTTATCTTCAGGTTTAGATTATGAAATTTGAATTGTCTAGTGTCATGCCATTCGTTCCTTTACTATTCTGAAAAACGAATCTACATACATTCGTGTATTAAAAACAAAATTGTGTAGTACGCTTATAAATAAATAAAAATAAATTGAGTTTTAATTACTTTATCTTGTAATTGTAGCTAATTTATTATTTTCACATTTTAAATATGCATAAAATTAGAAATTTAAATCGTCTCGTAAGTAAAATTTTACTAGTTAGCATGAAAAGGAACGGCGTGGGAGGGAATGGATTGCCTACCGATCTATCCTCGGTATCGGTATTCAATCGCATAGGTACACACAAATTAATATTGGCATGCAGATCGGAGAGCGATCGGCCGATAGGAACAAACTGGAGATTGATTTCAATGTAGAGACATTATTAATTTCGGCCGTATATCGATTGCGCTATTAAACTAAACGTCAAAATGTACGGATTGAATATTGAGACACCCTAACTGTCAATTACGAACAGAGTTCGATCTTTAATCTGAGATCTGTGCTCCCAAAGATGGTTTCATTTGACAGATTGAAATATCAATCTGTGGATACGTTATTGACACACTTCGCACACAAAAAAGATTAATTTTTCAATCCTAGATAGGTAAAAACGGATCAGGATAGGTTATTAATTTCGGCCGTAAGTTGAAATATGAAAACAAAACGCCGATATGTCGCGGCGCGCGGGCGAAAGGTGTGATCCCCTACGCTACGCACACAAACACAAACTATTCACACACACATAGACAGCTTGTCGTTCAGGCGCAGCGCGATGGCAATAGTTTCTTCAAATACCTATTTTTCAAATTCTGCTGTACCCGCGTTCCCTCTTAATGATTGAGGCGAGCTTACTTCAAAATCATTGGGCAAGCTGCTAGAAAATTGTCGCAAACTAACGATTTCTGTACGATAACTGTGGTTGCTTAAAACTGCTTTTAAACGACTGTTTAACAAATCATATAAATATTGGAGTTTTCTTTTTTGATGAACCAAAAATGAAAACAGTTTAAAAAAATAAAGACATAAAAGGTTACGGTGACCTTATTTATAGTGTTGAGATAAGAATATTCGATGTTGTCTCGTACTAAGTTAAAAAAAAGAAAAACAAGTAAATAAAACATTTATATAAAACAATGAAGATATGTTTTTTAATTGTGTGCCGATGTATACAAGTGTTGAATTGAGTAGGTAGTTAATACACAAAGTGGTCAACATCCGAGTCGTTGCACCATTATATTATTATTGTAATGCGTGCATTGGCTGCTACGTCGAGGGTACATCAAAGTCATCGAGTCATCTCCCTTTAATGACATCTCAGACACAAGTCGACCTTGACTTTCCAAGGAGACAGACAGGGTTTCAATTCAACTACCTGGACCCACTTCGACTCGCCCTTTGTTTCGAGTCAACTTGTTCTCGATATTAGGTACTGTTGTTTCTTAAACATTATATCTTAATGAACCTGCTATTGTCTCTAATTATTGTATAACTAGCTGTTGCAAGCGACTTCGTCCGCGTAACTTTATAAATATAGCCTATGTTACTCGTTGATAATGTTGCTTTCTATAGGTGAAAGAAGTTTTAAAATCGGTCCAGTAGTTTAAAGATTTTTTTAATTACAAACAAAAATACAAATATTTTTTCTTTATAATATGTATTAGTATAGATTGGTGGCTTTAAAGCAATTATAAAGCAACTTATTACATGATTAACATGAAAATTTATAATAAATATATTATTATCATAATTTACTCGGTTCGAGTGAATTTTCTTATGAGAAACGTTGCAGTTTTGAAGGTTTTTTCAATGACGGATTATACTTAGGACACGCACGATTATATCAACACGAGCACAATACTCAGATAGAACACGAAAAAAAAAATATGACACCGATATTGAAATATTTCATCTTCTATAACCGACTTCTGGCTACGATATAACTGATTATAAAGGCGTAGGAGTATGTCTGATGGATACCAAAAACTTTATAGAGCAAGGTAGAAAAACAATAGAAGATAATCGCCTAACAAGCAGAATTATTGAATAAAATTAATTTAAACATCTATGGACGTTATGGTAGTAGAATGGATGGCTTGTAATATCTTATAGTGTAGTGAATAGTATCTGCAATACTTTCGAAAAAAAGTTCGAATCTTACTTTCGAAAAAAACATTCAAAACGTCACCCCAGGTTTTGATGTTTAAAATAATAACAGGATGATATTTTTTATAAGGTTCTTACAAATCTTTTTATATAAAAAAATTTGTTAAAACTGGGTAGACTGATTTTAATTCGGTTTTCACATAAGGAAAGAGGGATAAACGGGTAAAGTTTTTATATATATATAAAAATTGCACTCCGGGCGAATCCGGAAGCGGGTCCCTATAATTAATATTCATCGGACCTGTTTATACAAAATATTTGCTTTCATTGGGTACAATCTGGTAAAAGCATTCTCGTAAATTAGATTAAAATCCATTATTGTTCCAAGTCCAAGATCACAAAGTAACAATAACAAAAATCTCCTTTATTTAAATAATTTAATGACAGATACAATTACTGCCAAATCTTAATAACATAAGATATTATAAAATGTTATAAATTTGTTAATGCCCATGAAAAGAATTTAAATACATAAAATACTATTTAGCTTAGTGTGGCAAACATATTTTAATTAGCCCATTTTAATCATTATAAATAAATAAAAACAGAGGCGACATTTTTGTTCTCTACTCTCACATTACGTCCAGTGAAAACTGGGCTGTCAACCATATAAGACCAGCTCTATCCTCTATCCCCATCTGATTCCCTACCATTTATTCTTCTGCTAAACAC